>BSBM01001005.1:15530000-16860000 GCA_027924585.1 Larix kaempferi | reverse complement strand
AGGGAATGTGCTCCTACTAACATCCCATACCACCATCCAATACCATCCAATTGAGTTCCTAGAGGTGATGTTGTTGTTATATCTAGGGCATTCTCAATAGCTTTTCAGATTATATGAAAACATTCTCAGTAGATATTGTTGTACATAATCAATTGCTACATCGATTTTTAATAAAAATGCACATCGATTTTTAATATCTTACTTGTTATTTATTCTTGTAGGGGTGATATTTTTGTTTTGTTAAAAAACGTATTGAATATGGGCAACATACGTAATAATAAAAGAATTTCTAGAAGGAAGGAGTCGCCCCCTGAAAAGGCCCATGAGATAAGAGAAAAGGCCAGGTTGTACATGGAAAACCGTAGACATCAAAATGTTAGTGCCTTAGATCCATCAACAAGCAATGACGAAGTGGTTGAAGTCAATCAAATATTGGTTGATGTCGAGTATGAAGGGATGGATGTTGAACAAGTTGTTAATTGGAAACCTCCCCAAGAAGAGAACACACATGTCAAAAACACTCCCTTGCAAGACCAAATAGTGAACGAAGGAAGACAACAAATCGGTGACGAGACTCATACTTCGTTTTCGACTCCCTTGCCTCGACTATCAAGCGGACGATGAAGAACTCCCAGACGTATTCATGTGGATGAAAGTTCATTTTCAGGACTTGAAGGTAAGTTTTCCAAACGCATTATTGATCGTTGGTACAAACATCCAACTACAAGCACTTTACGCACTTGATTTTTGGTACAAACATCCAACTACAAACAATGTCAACGAAGTCATCAAACAAGGTACGATACTTACTACTTCATGCAGAGCACGAGAAGTTGTTTGAGACAATAAAAACAAAGAGGATTCAGAAGGACTAATTGATTGAGGTACATAGTATAGTCATGTGATTGTTTATTCAAGTATGTCTAATGTTATTCATGTTAGATAGTTTATTTGATATCGTTATCTTATATCGTTATTTGATGTTTGAGTTATGTTTAAGTTACTATTACAATACATTGATGTTTTACACCAACCACTCCAATTCAAGTTTCCATCCCTTTAGGAAAAATTCACATGCATAAAAAAGATTGAAAACTCATCTTATATTATAACATTTCATAATATTCAATAGAAATTAGAATCAATACACATTAATGAGTACACATTTGTCATTCACAAATCACAATGAGACACATAGATGCATTAAAATTTGATAGGCATTGGGTAATAGCTCAAGATGTCGGAACCATATTTCTCATTAAGTCATCAAAATCAAAATGTATTACAGAGATGTTAGAATGCCACTGGGCATTGGAAAATTCCAAATAGACTAATAGTAAATACAAAAATGGGTGGACTAAGAGGGCCTTTCTTAGAAAACTCATCAAAATAAATATTTTGTTCTAGGATAACCTCAAACCATTTGATGTGTTGGAGGACCAACACAATTTCACAAAGGAAAAGAAAATATCTCTCACTCCTTTCCATTATTGTTGCACTCTACAAAGAAGGGGTTAGTGTTCTTTACATTGGTATTCAATGAAGGTCTCCAAATAGCACAAGATGGACCAACAAAAAACCAACAACCAAGAAATAAATGAAAGATAAAGTCTCTTTATATAGGAATTGAGACCCAACTTCATCCTTGTTATCCCTAGACGTGTATGGGGTGACTTAATCATCATTTCCTGTGTGATATCCCACCACACCCAATAGTTCCACGGATGAGATTTATGGTTTTTCCCATAGACACTTGATAGAGACACTTTCAACCAGCGCAAAGATACCTCTAGTCTACCTTCAATCTAATTAGCCTACCTTGCCATATGCCATATAAAAATGGGGACATCCAGTTGGTACCAGTGTTATGGCATATCCTCTCTAATTGAATTATGGTAAAACACTTCCTTATGCGTTTACATAACATTAGGAGGTCAAAGGTGTTACTCTATAATGGCTCACATATTCTCAATATTGACTCAATAGCTTAGGGAGCATCACGATGTGGTTATAAGTGTATGAACTCTTGGGTGAGGTGTGCCCTTATGGATTTAAGCAAGCACAACCCTCATTTCATCTCATTAGCAAATCCAAATCTAAAGCAAAGGGACTTGAAGGTAATCTAGTTGCATACATGTTCTCCTAATGAAGTATGTATCAACACTTGGGAGCCAAAGAAACCTAAGACATGTCCTATATGGTAGTTTGAAAGCTCCTTTATGCACGTGTGGGAGCTGACAGAACCCAAGTCTGCTCGTCGGTTTGGGTTTCGTGCCCTTGGAGAAAATCCTCAAAGTGTCCCTAAATGGCCACGGGGTGCCTGAAAAGGATTCATGTAGCACCAAAACCGTGACTTCGATTGCGAATCCGCCGATTCTGATGGATCTGGGACGCCGGGTTTCAACTAGGGGCCCTTCCACAATGTGCCTCGAACACTCGGAAATGACGTTATTGTGCCATCTCAGGAACTAGGGTTTTGCTCAGTGAAGGCCATGCCAATATTGCTCAAGGGGGTAATTTATGATCTGAAGGCTCCCGAGCATGCATGACCATCATGAACACATCCACAATGGCCACATGCACATGTGGGAGTTGACGGAACCCAAGTCCACTCGTTGGTTTGGGTTTCGTGCCCCCGGAGCAAATACTCAAAGTGTCCCTGAATGGCCACGGGGTGCCTGACCAAAATGCTCGTAGCACCAAAACCATGACTCCGATCGTGAATCTGTCGATTCCGATGGATTCATAATACTAGATTTCATCTATGGGACCCCCCACAATGTGCCTCGAAGGCTTGGAAACAATGATATTGTGCCATATCCAGAACTAGGGTTTTTCTCAGTGAAGGCCATGCCAATCTTGCTCAATGGGGTTATTTATGATCCGAAGGCTCTCGGGTGTGCGTAGCCATCGTGAACACATCCACAATGGCCACATGCATGTGTGGGAGATGAAGGAATCCAAGTTCGCTTGTCGGTTTGGGTTTTGTGCCACTGGAGAAAATCCTCAGAGTGTCCTTGAATGGCCACGAGGTGCCTAACCAAGATTCCTATAGCACCAAAACCATGACTCTGATCGCGAATCCATCGATTCCGATGGATTCAGGATGCAAGGTTTCAGCTAGCCCCCCCCCACAACGTGCCTCGAATGCTCAGAAATGGTGCTATTGTGCCATCTCTGGAACTAAGGTTTTGCTCAGTGAAGGCCATCGCAATCTTTCTCAAGAGGGTCATTTATGATCTGAAGGCTCTGAAAGTTTTCTGAGATTTCAACCCAACCCGGTTTTCAAGTCAAATATTCATTGTTTAATTCCCAACCCGGTTTTGTATGATAGCTGGAAATAACATATAATTTTCTGACTTGGAAAACACTACCGAAACTCAATTTTACAGACAAAAAATTAAATCTAGAATGCACACCATGAAAATTTCAGACTCAGAATTTTTTGGCTGAACGCCCACGAAAAACCCACAAGGTGAAAACCTGTCAAAGAGAGAGAGAAATATTTATTACTTCAGAAAACTTTAGTACAGTAAAATTTACAGTCAAAATGCACTTATCTCAACCATTAAATTTCTCCCAGAAAGATGCCTTGAAATCTGTGCCTAGCTATCTCGATTTCTGTGCAAAACCCAGAGCCTTGAAAACTGTGCTTGCTGCCTCGGTTTTTGTGTAGAAAAAATAACCTCGAAATCTGTGCATGCTGCCTCAATTTTTGTGCAAAAAAATGGAACCTCAAAATCTGTTCCAGAAAGGACAGTTCGTACAGACTATACGGTCCTCGAAATCTGTGCCCGACTTTTCTTGATTTCTGTGCTGTGTACGACCTGATTTATGTGCCTGTTGTACCCTGCTATACAGCCTCGAAATCTATGCCACTATACTTTTTTGTTGCCTCGAGATTCGTGTTGTGTTGAAACTCTCACCACCTCAATTTTTGTGTTGCTCAATAAATGCTCATGAAGCTGCCTCGAAAATCGTGCCCTCTCTCTTGCTCTCTTCTTCACTCTCTTCTTCTCAAAAAAAGTGAAATAAAAAAATGCCTTTCCCTTTCTTTTTGATTGAAACCTTAGGGTGAGTGAATGGCCATCTAATCCAATGGATCAAATTGGTTTAGATGAGTGGATGAGAATAAATGCTCTTTTAATTCTCATAAAAATTAATTTCACTCACCTCACTTAAATTTATCAAAAAATAACTTTAATCCCTAAAGTTAAATTAAAGGCTCATCTCAAGTCATTTAATGCAAGGGTCACTTTATTTCCCCCTTTTAAGTGACTAAGGAAAAAGTCACCTAGGGGAACACTTTCCTAGGTACAAAATTCAACACTCCCTCTTATCGAGTAAGGTGTTCTGCACCACTCCGAACTTGTCCCTGAAGAAGACAAACTTGCCACGCCCCAAGGATTTTGTCAGAATGTATGCAACCTGCTCATCAATGGAAATGTACTGTAACTACGCAGCTCCTCTCTGAACATAGTCTCAGATGAAGTGGTATCTTATCTCTATGTGCTTTGACCTGTCATGAAAAACTGGATTCTCAAATAGCTGGATGCAACTCTGAGTGTCACAATAAATCACCGTCGGCCTCAGCTCCTGACCAAATAAATCTACCAATAACTTGCGAAGCCATAGTTCCTCGCACCTAGCCTGACTGGCTGTCATGTACTCAGCCTCAACAGAACTCAAAGCAACAGACTTTTGCTTCCAACTAAACCACGACACTGCTGCCGAGCCCAAACTGAAGCAACAACCGGAAGTGCTCCTCCAATCCATCACACTGCCTACTGCAATATACCGAATTCAGATAACAATGAAGAGAATCCATCTTCGATAATAATATGATAATAAATGAATAAATAATAATTGGATGATGAATGTATTACAAAAGAGCTCACCTTTTATAAGGTTTGAGTGTGCTTGAGGAAGGGTTACATCCCTTCAATTAAATAATTAACAATTTACTATTTAATTTAACATATCATTTAATATTCGTAGCATTGCCACCCCCTTTAAAGGGAGCTTTGTCCTCAAAGCTGTATTTTTTGGCATCATATTTTGTCCTTGATTTGTGTCGATGCTTGATTTGAGCTAAGTGATCTGGAATGGTCTTTCTATCTTGATGATGGCTTGGGTCCTTCTTATGCTGCGACTCTTTTTGTTTGGGTGGCGATTTCCTTAGACCATACAATCGATACTTACTTCCATTCCATTTAAAACTCATGTACTATTTTTGTAGATTGGTAGAGTACGTACCTAGTGACGCTAACCATTCGATGCCTAATACCATGTCTACTTCCTTGAGTGGTAACACAATACAATTGAGTTGTAGGTGTAAGTTTTGTATGTGTAATGACACCTTATGACATTTTTCCACTTCTTCTATGTGGTGATCCGCGATGGTGGAGGCTTTAAGACGTTTTGCAGGAAACACAAAAAGATTAAGTTCCTTTTCCCTGTTGATGTTGATCAAATTATGGGTACTTCCATAATCGACCAAAATTGTGATATCCATATCTTTAATAAACCCTTTAAGTCATAACCTCTTTGGCCCTGTATATTTTGTTGCTAGGGATACGAGTTGTTTATTCTCACTGTTGTTGCAACTTCTTAGTTGAGGTGGAATATAGCTCCCTACCATTAACGATTTCCCTTTTTGTTGGGTGTTAACATTCTTGGGTGCCACTAGATCTTCTTCCTTACAAGTTTGTTGAATATAGGTAATGGTCGCTATTGATGCTTCAGATAAGCTTGTATTTGCATCAGACTCGGATGTTTCTTCCACCGGTACTTGTACTTCTTTTCCATTAATAATTTTGCAGTGTGTTGTGTGATTGGTTTGGAATTTATGGCCAGGAGTCCAATCTTCTCCACATCGACGACATGTATTCTTCTTCTTATTATTATTATTGTCGGCGCGTCCAATGGATGCTTCAAAATCTTTCTTAACTTCATAACTATATGATTGAGAGGAGTTGCATTGATGACCGGGTGACCAATTGTCTCCACAATATCTGCATTGTTCCCCTCTTTCCACTCTTTTCTTGGGAGTTCCTTCTAGTTTGAGTTCTGCTACTTTCTCTTTGCATCTTGCTGTCTCAAAATTCCGAATGTCATGCAGTTTTAACTCATTTTGTATGAATGGTTTTAGTCCCGCCAAGTAAGTTTCTAGTCGTTGTTTGTCCGATAACCCAAATACTCTGGTAGGGAGTGATTCCCATTGGTGTGTGAATTCTTCAAAGTTTCCTTTTTGCTGTAACCTGGTAAGATTCGAGAAAAATTCGTCTTCGTTGATTCCTTGAAACCTTTTGAGGAAATCATTTTTGAACAAATTCCATGTGTATGCGAATTGGTCACCTTTCCACCACATATACCAGTTGTAGTCATATCCTTCAAGGTGCATAGATGCATACTTCACTTTTTCTTCATCTGTTGTGATGTTATAGATATCGAAGTATTCCTCTGCTTTATTTAACCACGCAATGCATTGTTCGTCATTCCCATTGAACTTTGACATTTCTATTTTTGCTTTGGGGGGATACACTACATAATGCTGATATTGATGGCCTCTTGTCTTGTTGTGTGGTGATCCAAAATTGTTGGTTGAAGCACTCGACATATATGAGTCATCTTTTGGTTTTCCATTATCATTTGTCTCATTCTGTCCCACCCTTTCCATGAACTTGTTTAACGTGTCGCTCAGTTGGTCTTGTTTTTCCTTCATCTCGTCCAATTTATCGTCTAGCATTTTTTCTAAAACTGAAACGACTTCCACTCTGATTTCATTTTTCATCTTTTCATTGGAATTTTTTATTTCTTCCTTTAATTCTTCTTGAAACACTTTGTCAAGTTTGTCCATTCTGGAGTTTAGAACTTCAAGGATTTTTAAATCTCTAATTTGGTCTTTTTCTAATTTTTCTAGTCGGTCTCGTAACTCGGCCATGGTTCTTGACCTAGAGTGGGGAGGTGAATATTTGGAATCGATTTTGGTAGGACTAAATTAGTTAATAAGAATTATTGTAAAGACAATAATTATTATATGGATAAAATAAATAAATATAATAATGATTATATTTAAATATTTTTTTATAATTTGGGGATTGTATTAAAAATTAGGGTTTAGAATGATGGCGTGGGAGGGGAAGCACGAGAGTAATGCACAGTGGAGAGAATTGCAGACGGTAGGCGCTGGGATGTGGACTGTGTGTAGGTTGGAGGTGATGAAGGAGTAGGAGGAGGAAAGGGTATGGATATTGGTGGGGGTTACAGTAGACGAGGGACGAGGAATGGGAGATTGGAAAATGAAGGAGTGTAGCTAATGGAGGGAGATAGGAAGTGAGGTTTGCGGAGATAGAGAGGTGTAGTAGGTGGTCGCGATCAGCGTGGGAAGGGGAGCAAGCAGTGCGGGGGTTTTTGTTGCGTGAGGGAGTTGGTCGAAGATGGGGGTGCATATTTGACGTGGAGGAGGGGTGTGGAGAGGAGGGGGGGGGAAGAGCATGCAGGTGGGGGTTGTTGCTGCATGAGGGAGTTGGTCGCAGATGGGGGTGCAGGTTTGACATGGAGGAGGGGTGTGGAAGGACGCACGCGCAGGTGGCAACGTGGGTGTTGGGTATGTTATATCTCTTCACATGGTCGCTGCGTGTACAACACGATCCGTCCAGAGGGGGGGGTAGCCCGACAGGGCCCACCCCCTTCGTTTCGGACCGTCAGGTTCCGAAACGACACGGAGGGGGCCGTTAGGCCCCCGGAGTCCGCGCGGAGCGCAAAATTTTTTGGGTTGTTTTTGCTTTTTCGCGATTTTCGACCCATTGTACTCTATCTAATTCCGGTAAAAGGAATTAGGATTGTAACCTAATTCGGGTAAACGAATTAGGGTTTTAGATGCTGCAGAATACCATTTATTGTATTGTACATGTAAAATAAACATATAATGAAAAAGGAGCTATGCGGCTCTAAGTTTTGCTGGTTTTTTCCCGGTTAAGGGTTTCCAGGTGAAAATCTCTGTGTAATGTGTGTGCCATTGTGTATTTTCTGTAAATGCTTAAGAATCGATATATGTTTGTACTTCACTGTTAAGGTTTAAAACTTACATTTGGTATCAGAGCATTTTTTGGGTTCAGAGGGACGCCTTTGTTTCCAAGGGTTTGGCTCGATCTTGGATTTGTGATAAACCTGGTTTCAGTGGGAGCTTTGCAGCGGTGATTTATTTATTTTTTCTTTAAAGAATGGCGAGCAGTTCTAGATTCGAGATTGAGAAATTTAATGGTCAGAGCTTTGAGCTATGGAAGCTCAAGATGGAAGATCTTCTGGTAGATAGAGAACAATGGATCGCAGTAGATCCAGGTACCATGCCCTCTGGTGCGGTAAAAGAAGAATGGGAAAAGCTGGAAAGGAAAGCAAGGAGCACCATTCGTCTTTGCCTTGCAGATTCGGTATTGGTGAACGTATCTGGAGAAGACACTGCAAAGAAGCTATGGGATAAACTGGGAAGTCTGTATCAGTCAAAGTCCTTGGTAAATAAGTTATTTCTGCGAAAGAAATTGTACCTTCTGAGGATGACTGATGGAGACTCTGTTTCAGATCATCTAAACGCCTTCAATACTCTGGTAAGTCAGTTGACATTTGTTGGTATTACACTTGATGATGATGAAAAGTGTATTAGTCTGTTGTGCTCTTTGCCAGATTCATGGGATAATCTGGTCATAGCTATTGGGAGTAATGCAACCACGCTAAACTTCGATGATGTGGTTGCATCCCTACTATCGGAGGAAATGAGGCGGAAATCCATAGATAGTTCAGCCAAGGATGCCTTATTTGTAAGAGGTCGCCCTGGAGACAGATCTAAAAATAAGTCTTCAGGTGGTAGATCTAAATCTAGAGGGAGATCTAAATCTCCAGGACCTTCTGTAAGAAAATGCTGGAAGTGCGGAAAAGCTGGGCATTACAAGAAGGATTGTAAATCGAAAATTACTGATAAAAGTAGAGGACCTAATGACGCTCCATCCGCAGATGGGAAAGAATCTACAGAGGAAGGAGGAGATGTGTATCTGGCATCTTCAAGTACACATGCAGAGCATGATTCGTGGTTGATTGACTCAGGTGCGTCTTATCATATGACTCCCCACAGGGAGTGGTTTTCTGAATACGAAAAGTATGATGGAGGAGATGTATTTCTGGGAGACAACTCGGTAGCGAAAATCATAGGTCGAGGAAAGGTCAAGCTACTGCTCAAAGATGGAAGGGTTAAAACTCTTCCCGGGGTTCTGCACATTCCAAAGTTGGCTAGAAACCTTATATCTGTAAGTAAAATGGATGATGCAGGTGTGAAAACTCTATTTGAAAAGAACACATGCAAAATGGTTCGAGAGTCATTGGTGCTGATGAGGGGAGTTCGGATTGGAACTCTATACAAGTTGTTGGGAAGCACCTTCAAAAATGGATGTAACAGCACTATTGTTTCTGAGGGTAAAAATGAAGGAGACAGAGTCCTTACTGTCTCTAGTGAGAAGACATCGCTATGGCATTGAAGGCTGGGACATATTGGAGAAAAGGGTCTTCGACTATTACAAGGTAAAAGTATGGCTGAAGGCATGTCTGATTTCACATTAGATTTTGATTTCTGTGAACATTGCTTATATGGTAAACAGAATCGAGTAAGATTCTCATCTGGTGTTGTAAGAGCTAAAGGAATCTTAGAGTTAATACACAGTGATGTTTTTGGACCTGTGCCCGTTCCATCACTTGGTAAATCTGTGTATTATGTTTCATTTATAGATGATTTCTCAAGGAAAACTTGGATTTATTTCCTGCGTAAGAAATCTGAGGTTTTTAATAGATTCAAAGAATTTAAGGCTCTTGTAGAGAATCAAACTGAGAAGAAAATAAAAGTACTCAGAACAGATAACGGTGGAGAATTCTGTGAAAGTGAATTTGAGGAGTTCTGTAAAACGTGTGGAATAGCAAGGCAAAAGACTACTCCATACACACCTCAACAGAATGGGGTTGCAGAAAGGATGAACATGACATTGATGGAAAAGGCAAGGAGTATGCTCAGTGGTGCAGGGCTAGCACAACAATTCTGGGCAGAAGCTGTTAACACTGCGTGTTACCTAGTGAATAGGACACCCACATCAGCGTTGGTTGACAAGACACCTCATGAGGTTTGGACTGGTAAGAAACCCTCTCTCTCTCATCTCAGAGTGTTTGGGTGTGATGCTTTTGTACATGTTCCAAAGGAGAAAAGGAGCAAGTTGGATAATAAGGCGGAAAAATGTATCTTCATTGGTTACAAGGATGGAGTGAAAGGTTACAAGCTGTGGAACCCAGTAAAAAGGCAAACAGTTTACAGTCGAGATGTGATCTTCAGAGAAGTTGAAAGCACTTCTAGGATTGAGGATGTACCAAAGGAAAAGGATTCAGAGAAGCTACACTTTGATATCAAGGATGAAAGAGGTGACTCTTTTGAGGAACCAGATTCGTCTGAATCAGATGAGGAGGCAGAATCGTCTGAATCAGATGAAGAGGCGGATCCACAGACTCCGGTATTGAGGAGATCTGACCGAGAAAGAAGGCAAGTTGAAAGGTACAGTCCCCCTGATTTTCGTTCTAATTTTTTGTTATCTATTACTGATGATGATCCTAGAACTGCTAAAGAGGCAATGGATTCAGAAGATAGTAAACTATGGAAGAAGGCCATGATAGAAGAAATGGATGCCTTGGACAAAAATGAGGCATGGGATCTGGTTGAGTTGCCAGAAGGAAGAAAGCCTATTGGAAGCAAATGGGTATTCAAGAAGAAGTTAAATGCAGCAGGTAAAGTGGAGAAGTACAAGGCTCGACTAGTTGCGAAAGGTTACTCCCAAATTGAGGGCATCGATTTTGGTGAGATTTTTTCACCTGTTGCAAAATTGACTTCTATTAGATTTCTTTTATCTATTTCTGCTGCTTTTGATCTTGAAGTAGAACAGATGGATGTAAAGACGGCTTTCCTACATGGAAATCTTAATGAAGAGATCTATATGAAGCAACCAGAACGGTTTGTGGTGAAAGGAAGAAAGGAGCTTGTCTGTAAGCTGAAAAAGTCTCTCTACGGTTTGAAACAATCTCCCAGAATGTGGTATCAAAAATTTGATACTTATATACTGGGACTTGGTTTCTCAAGAAGCAAAGCTGATCACTGTGTTTATTTTAAGCTAATTGGTGATCATTTTATTTATGTAATATTGTATGTTGATGATATGTTGCTAATTGGAAACAACAAAGAAATCATCAAGGATGTCAAGAATCAGCTGTCATCTGAATTTGACATGAAAGATCTTGGTGCTGCAAATTTCATTTTGGGCATGGAAATAAAAAGAGATCGTGAAAATAGGAAACTCTGGTTAAATCAGAGGAAATATGTTGAAATGATATTGAAGAGATTTAATATGCAGGAAAGCAAACCAGTGAAGGTGCCCATTCCTGTAGGTGTAAGGTTATCTGCAGAACAGTGTCCCACTACACAAGAAGAGGTAGAGGACATGTCTCATGTTCCATATGCTAGTGCAGTTGGCAGTCTGATGTATGCCATGGTCTGTACTAGACCATATATAGCCCATGCAGTGGGAGTTTTGAGTAGATACATGTCAAAACCAGGAAAGGAACATTGGACTGCAGTAAAAAGGGTCTTCAGGTATTTGCGTGGCACTACAGATTCTGCAATCTGCTACCAAGGAAGACCCGGTCTAAACAGAGAGATAAATATACAAGGATTTGCTGATGCTGACTGGGCTGGAGATCTTGATCACAGAAGATATACAAGTGGCTACGTTTTTAATCTATTTGGAGGAGCAATCAGTTGGATGAGTAGAAGACAAGCTGTAGTTGCACTCTCAACTACAGAAGCTGAATACATGGCAGCTACCCATGCAAGTAAGGAAGCTGTATGGTTGCAAAGATTGTGTTCAGGTATTGGCTTTGTTCAGAATGTAGTAAAGATTGGATGTGATAGCTCAAGTGCAATATTTCTAGCAAAGAACCCTGCTTATCACTCAAGGACAAAGCACATTGATGTGCAGTACCATTTCGTCAGAGACATGGTTGAACAAAACAAAGTGTTGCTGGAGAAGGTTGACAATTTGGTAAATGTTGCAGACTCTTTGACAAAGTCTGTGAGTACTCAGAAGTTCTCTTGGTGTAAAGAGAACATGGGCATTGTTGCCCTGAATTGTTGAAGTCATAAATTTCTCCTGTATGTGAAGAGAACAACAAGTGGGAGAATGTTGGGTATGTTATATCTCTTCACATGGTCGCTGCGTGTACAACACGATCCATCCGGAGGGGGGGGTTTAGAGGGGCGGGTAGCCCGACAGGGCCCACCCCCTTCGTTTCGGACCGTTAGGCCCCCGGAGTCCGCGCGGAGCGCAAAATTTTTTGGGTTGTTTTTTGCTTTTTCGCGATTTTCGACCCATTGTACTCTATCTAATTCCGGTAAAAGGAATTAGGATTGTAACCTAATTCGGGTAAACGAATTAGGGTTTTAGATGCTGCAGAATACCATTTATTGTATTGTACATGTAAAATAAACATATAATGAAAAAGGAGCTATGAGGCTCTAAGTTTTGCTGGTTTTTTCCCGGTTAAGGGTTTCCAGGTGAAAATCTCTGTGTAATGTGTGTGCCATTGTGTATTTTCTGTAAATGCTTAAGAATCGATATATGTTTGTACTTCACTGTTAAGGTTTAAAACTTACAGTGGGGAGTGGCGGCTGTGAGATGATGACAGTGGAGGGAATGAGAGAAGGTGCTACGGGGGCGAGGGAAGAGAGAGGTGCAGGAGCAGAATGCTCGGGGAGAGAGAGAGCGCGTGAGGTTGAAGCATGGAGATGAGAGTGGATGACGATCCCAGCTGGAGTGTTGGAGTTGATGCCGAACACGGCTCTGATACCAAATGCAATATACCGAATCTGGATAACAATGAAGAGAATCCATATTCGATAATAATATGATAATAAATAAATAAATAATAATTGGATGATGAATGTATTACAAAAGATCTCACCTTTTATAAGGTTTGAGCGTGCTTGAGGAAGGGTTACATCCCTTCAATTAAATGATTAACAATTTACTGTTTAATTTAACATATCATTTAATATTCGTAGCACCTACCCAATCTGAATCCGTGAAGCCAACCAAACCAACACCACCCAAAATCCTGTAGTCCAAACCAAAATTCACTGTCCCTGCAAGGTATCTCAACACATGTTTCGCGGTTGTCTAGTGCACTCTCCTAGGCTCCACCATGAACTGAATGAAAGTGTTCACCGCAAAACATAAGTCTGGCATGGTGTTGACCAGATACATCAATGAACAATTTAGATGATGATATAATTTAGGATCTACCAACTCTCCCTCAGAAGCATGAAGCTGCTTCCAGTTGGTAACCATAGGCGTGGACACAGGCCTGCATTCCTCCATTCGAAATATCCTCAGAATATCTGCAGCATACTTTCCATGTCCCAGGAAAATATGACCAGGCTCCTTCCAAACCTCCATCCCCAAATAATAGTGCATCAACCCAATATCTGTCATCTCATACTCTTAATCAAGATCTCTCTTGCAAGATGCAATGAGACTCTCCTCCCATGTGATGAATAAATCATCAACGTACAACAGAAGAATGAGTGGATCCCCATGAACCACAGTGAAGTGAAGATTTGAATCAGCCTCACTCTTCTGAAATCCCATCGACATCAAATATGCATCAATCCTGGAATACCAAGCTCGAGGAGCTTGCTTTAGACCATACAAGGCCTTCTTCATCCTGCACACATGAGAATCCCTCCCATGAATCTCAAATCCTTGACGCTGCTCCAAATAAACCTCCTCCTGCAGAAGACCATTGAGAAATGCGGTCTTCACATCTATTTGGTGGATCTTCGAACCCATCTCTGGTGCCATGGAAATCACTGCTCTAATAGAAGAATATCGAGCAACCGGTGCAAAGGTCTTCTCATAATCCACTCCCTCTATCTTTGAAAACCCTCGTGCCACAAAGCGAGCCTTGAACTTCTCCACATTGACATCTGCAACATGCTTCACCTTGTAAATCCACTTGGAAGTCACCACTAACTTCCCATCTGGTCTCAGTACAATCTCCCATGCATCATTCTTCATGATGGAATGATACTCTTCCATCATGAGATCTCTCCAAACCTGATGCTGAGAGGCCTCCTCAAAAGTAGAAGGCTCTGATTCATGAAGACTAGCAAGTAATGCCATACCCAATCTGTCAGGCATCACAACTGTCTGAATATGCTCCTGGGGCCTACCAAATGACTTTGCTTCCTTCAAGGTATCGTGAATCCATTTAGGATTCCTCTTCCCTAAAGGTGGATCCCAAACTGGTCTGTCCTCATCTGAAGAAATGCCAGAAGTAGATGTCCCAGCAACCTGTGAACCAGTAGCTGATGAAATAGCCACTAGTGAACTGAGTGATCCAGAAGATACAATTGGTGAACCTATGACCTAAGATCCAGAACCTGTCCCCGTAATTCCTGCTGGCTGTACCACTGTACCTGTAGAACCTGTTCCTATAACCTGTGGCCTAGTCACTCCAGAAACCTGTGATCCAGTACTCTGAACTGAAGATACCTGTGTCACCTGAGGTGTGGAAGCCCGTGACTCCCCATACTCCAAACTCTAGACTTCCTGAAGGATCTCTCCTCCTCAAACCTCACTTCCCGCCTCAGAACAACTTTCCTGAGAGCAGGAAGATAAATGCAGAAATCCTTCGAAGTATTCCTCCCCAAGGCACGGTTGGGAATCATGTTCTGAAGGTAAACAATTGTACTGCAAGCCTCTGCCCAAAGAAAGAAAGGAAGACTCTGATCATGAAGCATAGCTCTCGCTTCTCCCACAATAGCCTTGTTCTTCCTTTCAGCCACTCCATTCTGCTCAGGAGTATATGGTACGGTCAACTATCTCTGTATTCCCTCCTGTCTGCAAAACTCATTGAAATCATTGGAGGTATGCTCACCCCCATTGTCTGATCTCATAATCTGAATCCTCCTCCCTGTCAGATTCTCCACAAGAGCTTTGAACTCTTGGAATATCTGCAAGACATCAGTTGACTTCTTTCTCCTCAAGAAGTAGATCCAGGTTTTCCTGGAATAGTCATCGATGAAAGTCACATAATACTCAAAACCTGTCAAGGAAACATATGACATAGGACCACATAAATCTGAGTGAATCAAATCAAGTACCCCTGCTGACCTGCTCTCACTGCTTGAAAAAATAGTCTTGGTGTACTTTCCCAAAGCACACCCTCTGCATACATCATTGTGCTTTGTGCCGAACTCTGGTAGACCTGTAACCATACTCCTCAATAATCTCAAAGCTGGATGATGCAAATGGGCCATCCTCTGATGCCATAGCTTGCAAAGCTCACTGTTGTTGTTGTGTGCCAAAGCATGTTGGGGCTGAAATAAGATCTTGTACAGTTTCCCACATCTAACCCCAATGTCCAAAGAGGTATACGATCCTACAGTCTTAGGGAATATACGCACATGTCCATCCACGAAGCAAACCCCAATACCACTATCCTCAATAGTATAAACTGATACCAAGTTCTTTTTCAGCCCAAGGACAATCAACACATCCCTAAAAATCATAGGACTCATGGACTCCCTCTGAAAAGTAATGGTCCCACGACCAATTGCTCTGACAATGGTGTCATATCCCAGTACAACCTCCACATCTACACATGTCTATGAAAGCTCAGAGAACATCACTCAAGCACCCATCATGTGACTCGAAGCTCCACTATCAATATACCAAGTGCTGGTGGTAGATGCACCCATCTGATGGATAGTCAACAAAGAATACTCCATCTCAATATCTAAATCAGTGCTGGTAATAATAGAGGCTCTCTCTCTCTCAACATGTCCAACACAAAGAGAAAACTCTCTCCGAAATC
This sequence comes from Larix kaempferi, assembly GCA_027924585.1. Lineage (NCBI taxonomy): Eukaryota > Viridiplantae > Streptophyta > Pinopsida > Pinales > Pinaceae > Larix > Larix kaempferi. Next base: position 16,844,046 of record BSBM01001005.1, on the reverse strand, counting down.
TCTCTCCAAAATCATCAATCTCCGCTGAGGCTGTTGTCTGTTGCTTCTTCTTCTTCTTTGGGCACTATGAAGCATAGTGCCCAAATCCCTGACAAGCAAAGCACTTGAATTTTCTTAAGTCCTTCTTCTGTCCACCTTGTTGCTGCATAGCCCCACCCTGGTTGGGTCCCTTCTTGGATTTCTTATTTCCTTTTGCAGTCAATGCCACATTCTCCTCATCCTCCCTACCCTATGAAGAGCTGCCCTGCACAAGACCTCTCCCGGTCTCCTCCTGTACAAAATCATCCCATAGTCTATCCCAGGAAGGTAAGTTCTCCCTGCCCACTATAGCCTGAACAAAAACAACCCATGACTTGGTTGCACCATTCACTGTTGTCCGTACTAACTTAGTGGCTGAAACTACCTCCCCAATTGCTGCAAGCTCATCTCTAACCTGAGATATCCTCGTAAGGTAGGATGCCACTCCCTCTGCGTTGTTCATCTTTATACCCTTAAGCTTCTCTCTTAATACCTTCTTCCGGTTCTCATTAGTGCTCTGGTATAAACTAGTCAAAGTATCCCACATTTTATATGCACGGTCTTTACCTGGAATATGTGGAATAATGTGGTCTTTAACTGCATCTAGAAGAGTTCTCCTAGCCTTACAGTCCTTCTTGATGAAAGCTGCTAATGCCTATGCATTTGTAGCAGCGTGAATCTAAATAAGTTTAGCTATAGTATTGTTTACCACCTCATCCCATAATTCATTTTCCTCCAAGATAAGCATTATTCTAGCCTTTCATGGAACAAAATTCCCTGTCCCATCTAGCCTATCTTCCAACCTAAGTCCTGTAGCCATCTCACTGCCAACTCAACAAGGTGCTGCCCACTGACAAAAGAAATCACTGATAGTCTGAAATAATTTAGTTTTCTGCCCACCAAGCTCTGATACCATGAAATTTTTCTGATATTTCAACCCAACCCGGTTTTCAAGTCAAGTATTCATTGTTTAATGCCCAACCCAGTTTTGTATGATGGCTGGAAATAACATATAATTTCTAGACTTAGAAAACACTGCTAAAACTCAATTTTACAGACAGAAAATTAAATATAGAATGCACACCATGAAAATTTCAGACTCATAATTTTTTGGCAAAATTCCCAGGAAAAACCCACAAGGGGAAAACCTGTCAGAGAGAGAGAGAAATATTTATTACTTCAAAAAACTTCAGTACAGTAAAATTTACAGTCAAAATGCACTTATCTCAACCATTAAATTTCTCCCAGAAAGATGCCTCGAAATTTGTGCCTAGCTGTCTTGATTTTCGTGCAAAACCCAGAATCTTGAAAACTATGCATGTTGCCTCAGTTTCTGTGCAGAAAACAGAACCTCGAAATCTATGCCTGCTGCCCTAGTTTTTGTGTAGAAAAATAGAAACTCGAAATCTATGCCAGAAAGGACAATCCGTACAGATTGTAGAGTCCTCGAAATTCATGCCCGACTTTTCTTGATTTATGTGTTGTGTATGACCTTGATTTATGTGCCTATTGTACCCTTCTATACAGCCTCGAAATCTGTGCCACTGTACTTTGTTGCTTCCTCGGGATTCGTGTTGTGTTGAAACTCTCACCACCTCGATTTCTGTGTTGCTCAATAAATTCTCATGAAGTTGCCTCGAAAATCATGCCCTCTCTCTTGCTCTCTTCTTCACTCTCTTCTTCTAAAAAAAAGTGAAATAAAAAAATGCCTTTCCCTTTCTTTTTGAGTGAAACCTTAGGGTGAGTGAATGGCCATCTAATCCAATGGATCAAATTGGTTTAGATGAGTGGATGAGAATAAATTCTCTTTTAATTCTCATAAAAATTAATTTCACTCACCTCACTTAAATTGATCAAAAAGTAACTTTAATCCCTAAAGTTAAATTAAATGCTCATCTCAAGTCATTTAATGCAAGGGTCACTTTATTTCCCCCTTTTAAGTGACTAAGGAAAAATTCACCTAGGGGAACACTTTCCTAGGTACAAAATTCAACAGCCTCCCGAGCATGTGTGGCCATCGTGAACACATACACAATGGCCACATGCATGTGTGGGAGCTGACGGAACCCAAGTCCGCTTGTCGGTTTGGGTTCCGGGACCCTAGAGTAAATCCTCAAAGTGTCCTGAATGGCCATGGAGTGCCTGACCAAGATTCCGGTATCACCAAAACCGTGACTCCGATTGTGAATCCGATGCATCTGGGACGTCGGGTTTCAGCTAGCTCCCCCCCCACAATGTCCCTCGAACGCTCAGAAACGGTGCTATCGTGCCATCTCCGGAACTAGGGTTTTGCTCAATGAAGACCATTACAATATTGCTCAAGGGGGTCAATTCTCATCTGAAGGATCCCAGGCGTGCATGGACATCATGAACACGTCCACAATGGCCATGTGCACGTGTGGGAGCTAACGGAACCCAAGTTCGCTCGTCTGTTTGGGTTTTGTGCCCCCGGAGCAAATCCTCAAAGTGTCCCTGAATGGCCACAAGGTGCCTGACCAAAATTCCCATAGCACCAAAATCGTGACTCCAATCGCGAATCCATTGATTCCGGTGGATTCAAGACGTCGGGTTCTAGCTGGGGGACCCCCCACAACATGCCTCCAATGCCCAAAAACGGTGCTATTGTGCCATCTCTGGAACTAGGGTTTTGCTGAGTGAAGGCCATTCCAATTTTTCTCAAGGGGGTCAATTCTCATTAGAAGGCTCCCAGGCGTGCATGGCCATCGTGAACACATCCACAATGGCCACATGCACATGTGGGAGCTGACAGATGAGAAATGATCCGCTTGAGAAAAATTGGAATGGCCTTCACTAAGAAAAACCATGGCTCCAGAGATGGCACAATAGCACCATTTCTGGGTGTTGAAGGCACAGTATGGGGGGTCCCCTATCTAGAACCTGGCGTCTTGAATCCACCGGAATCGATGGATTCACGATCGGAGTCACGATTTTGGTGCTACGGGCATTTTGGTCAAGCACCCCGTGGCCATTCAGGGACACTTTGAGGAATTTCCATGTGGGCACATAACCCAAATCGGTGAGTGGAGTTTGGTTCCGTCAGCTCCCACACGTGCACATGGCCATTGTGGACGTCTTCACGATGGATACGCATGCCTGGGAGCCTTCGGATCATAAATGACCCCCTTGAGCAAGATTGGCATGGCCTTCACTAAGCAAAACCCTAGTTCTCGAGATGGCACAATAACATCGTTTCCGAGCATTCGAGGCACGTTGTGGGGGGGGGGGCCTAGCTGGAACCCGACGTCCTAGATACATCATAATCGATGGATTTGTGATCGGAGTCACGGTTTTGGCGCTACGGGCATTTTCTGCAGGCACCTGGTGGTCATTCAGGGACACATTGAGGATTTTCTCCATGGGCACGTAACCAAAAATGGTGAGTGGACATGGGTTCTGTCAGCTCCCACACGTGCTTGTGGCCATTGTGGATGTGTTCACGATGTCCATGCACTCTCGGGATCCTTCAGATCATAAATGACCCACTTGAGCAAGATTGGCATGGACTTCATTGATAAAAACCCTAGTTCTGAAGATGGCACAATAGCACTATTTTCAAGCGTTCGAGACACGTTGTGGGGGGTCCCCTAGTTGAAACCCAGATTCCCAGATCCATTGGAATTGACGCATTCACAATCGGAGTCACGGTTTTGGTGCTACGGGAATTTTCGCTAGGCACCCCATGGCTATTCAGAGACACTTTGAGGATTTGCTTTGGGGGCACCGAACCCAAATCGATGAGCGGAGTTGGGTTCTGTCAACTCTCACACATGAATGTGTCCATTGTGGATGTGTTCACGATGTCTAGGCACACCCGGGAGCCAAGGTATATTAAATGACCCCTTGAGCAGGATTGGCATGGCCTTCACTGAGCAAAACCCTAGTTCCTGAGATTGCACAATAGCACCATTTTCGAGCATTCGAGGCACGTTGTGGGGGGTACCCTAGTTGAAACCCGACATCCAAGATCCATCAGAATCGACGGATTCACGATCGGAGTCATGGTTTTGGTGTTGTTGTCCGCCAGATTGCACACCAGTAGCGAAAATATTTCGAAAGCTGTCTCTTCACTACAAGTGAGAGAGGTGTGGCCTTGGGGGCAAGCAATGAGCCAGGTACTGTCACCTGAATCCCAGCTCCTCCGTTTAGGCTAACTCCTAACGAAGCCAAGGGGGGTAGTCCCTAAAAAAGAGTTTCACTAAGGCTCCTGTGTTTAAGTGTTTTTTATATGGGGTGATGCGGATGAGTGTTGTTTAGGAGTTTTCTTGTGATGAGACCAAAAATATGTAAAGATGAACAACATATAATAAGCAATCCATGTTGCGAGATAAGATAACAAGATGGTAGTATGATTCAAGATTTGATAAATCACTAAAGCATTCACAATATGAAATAAACACAAGCACAAATGGTCCTAATCAATATATAAACTTTTAGATAACCAGTGCCTTATGGAGTCAAAGAAAAGTAAAGATTGTGATGCTGAAAGTGTGGGTCTTGAAAAAATGCCATTTGTGAGATCGTTATGCATATTATCTTTGTAAATTGAAGATTTTAGTGGTCCTGATTATTAGGATAAAACCAAGGATATCAAGAGAGTGTTCAGAAAGACAGTATCAAGTGACTCCGTTCAAGGACATGTCGGACCACCCAGTGCTCTAGTCAGGTCGCGCAATGCTAACCAACAAACTAGAGGCTGAACATGGAACCCCGACGCCTCCAACTAGGAGATTACCCACCGAACTTATCTTATCGCTCAACTCCGGATTGGTTGGTTATGGGGGTGAAAGTTTAATTAGTTATCACTTATGAGCTTAACAAGTCTTCCACCTTTCTGAGTACTAGCCCAACCATTTCCGGTTGGCAGAGCATATGGGTGTTGGACAAACGACCAAGATAAATTAATTAAAGGGGGAAATGTGGATTGAAAAAGTTTTATTATTAAGAGCACTTGTTCAACTCTCCGACAAAGATCGCTCTTGACTTAGTCTTAAGACCACAGTTCAAGAGACTTCCTACTTTAAAATGCCTAATGCAAGGGGAAAGTGCAAAAATAATAATGCTCTCCGACAGACAGTGCTCTTGACTTGGATTTGGCCAAGTTCAAGAGGATTTGTTTATTTGAAGAAAGGAGAAAGCAGTTGTGAAAAATAGTTTTGAAGCTTTATAGAAATAAACCATGTGATAGCTCAAATAAAGTAAGACACAACTAGCATGTTACTTGCGGAAAGAAATAATACTGAAAAATACTTAGTGTTCTACCAACAGTTTTACTCTAAGGTGAGATCAACCTCCGAACAAGGTCAACCACTAGAATCGCCTGCACTTGAGAACCTCCAGTTAGCTAAAAGCTCTACCAAGGAAACCGACGGGGAAGGAAGAGTAACCACAAAATAATGTGGTCCTGCCCTTGAGATGAAATCTCAAGGATACAACTTCCGGTCAAAGGCTTTGGAAGAGAAAAACAAGATGAAACAAAAGACTACTCTAAAGCAAGAACTGAAAGGTCTAATTTAACCAAACACCACACTCTTCCCCAAATGGGGAAGAAACAAAAAAAGTGGAGGCATCCTCCACTTGAAATTTTATTATGAGATTACAAATGCCTTTGGGATTCAAGCCCTTGAAAGGTCTTTTGAGAAAGAAATAAACTAAAACAAAACTATGAGAAGAGAAACTTGAAGCCCTTAATGGCTTTTACAAAGGATAAGAAAATATGTATTGAAATTGTCTTCTTTTGGTTTGAAATTACACAGTTTGGATTCCTTTGTCTTTTGGTACTTGTTTCTACTTCCTCTCTTTGTTTTGGTCTTGCTTTCCAAAAGCAATCCGCTCTTTCCACAACCTACAACAAAAGATGAACCAACAAACTCATGCACCCATTAGTGTTAGAAAAAAAATAAGACAAACCTTGAAAATAACAAGTCTAGGTTTGCAAAACAAGATCTAGACCATGAAAAAGCATGAGAATTGATTCAAAAATGTTAAGATGGAAAAATGGACCAGCGAACAAAAGATGCTTAAAAATGCTAGAAATAAGATCTAAGTTATAAAAAAATTTAAGAAATTTTATGAGAAATTTTCTATCTTTAACAAGCAAACTAGACTAAACAATGCAAATTATACAATGCAAAAGAAGAGATCTAGAATGCTTCTAAAGCTAGCTTTTCAATGCATGAAACTTATAAACTAGATGCAAAAAAGGAGATCTAACCACTACTTCTTAAACTAACTCTAACTTGAGCAAAATAGCTTTAACCAATTCGTTTTTGCTTTTTGTGTGTGTTTTTAGGGCTCTTTATGATGGATGAATGGAGCCTTGAAGACAAAGGTGAAATGGAAGATGAGCTTGGGAAGATGGGAAAAAACGAAATGGATTAGAAAAAAGATGGATCTAGGGCAAAACGAATGGATGAATGAGAGAAAGGGAAAAACGAATGGGTGAGTGAAGGTAGTCTAATGGGGATGGGCTTGAAGAGGTAAGCTAGGTAACCAAGATTTGTTTTGAAAGTGTGTTGATGGAGGAAGAGGCCAAAAACTCCTATTTGAAAGTTTCTTCCTTTGAAAAGAAGAGAAGAGCTTGAAGACCTACAAGACAAACTGATTAGATTCCAAGAACCACTGTTAAGTGAAGAGTGACTTAGTCTTTAATAAGCCTTTCTCCACCTTGGGAAACCTCTGCAAAAAAATTGTTATGAAGCATACAAAAACCGAAAGATGTATTTCTAATCAAAGTTAAAACATACATCTAATAATGAAATTGCATGAACAATAAACAAATGAAAGAGATATCACCAATAGTGTGAAGAGCATCCCAATTTGCTCCAGCATGGACCTCCAAAGTCTAAACTTTATTCAATATGAAATACATATATGAAATACATTCCGAAGTTACATATACATCAACACTCCCTCTTAACTAGGAAGGTATTTCTCGACACAGATCTGCTAGACAAGTCTTCTTCTCGAGATCATTGTCATCGATGCATCGTCATCGTCATCGTCACTGCTGCTGCTATCTCAACCAATCTCTGACTCTACTCGTCATAGGAAGTTCTACAGAGCCAGTCCTTTTTCATACTGGATGTAGGCCCACCACCTGTAGGTCTTCGTCATCACTGGCCATACTGTGGAATCCTTAGGACTTATTACGTGCGTCACAAAACCTCGAAAGAGCATCCCAGGTTGTTACGAGCACACGGCTATACCTATAGGATCTCCCAGGGCAATATTATATGTGACCTCACCACAAAACCTCGCAAGATCATCCTAGGCGAGCACACAGCTCTACCAATAGGATCTCCCAGGGACAGATTATATGTGGTCACCACAAAACCTCGCAAGAGCATCCCAGGCTGTTACGAGCACGCAGCTCTACCTATAGGATCTCCCAGGGACAGATTATATGTGGTCATGGAAAAACCTCGCAAGAGCATCCCGGGACTTATTACGGGCACACAACCCAACCTATCGGATCTCCCAGGGACATATTATATGCCATAGGACAAAACCTCGAAAGAGCATCTGCCAGATATCCCAGGGCCAGATTATATGCCATAGGCAAAACCTTGAAAGACTATCTGCAAATCTCCCAGGGCCAAATTATATGTCCTCCTAGAGCAAAACCTCGAAAGAGCATTTGCCAGAAATCCCAGAGCCAAATTATATGCCATAGGCAAAACCTCGAAAGACTATCTGCAAATCTCCCAGGGCCAAATTATATGTCGTAGGCAAAACCTTGAAAGACTATCTGCAAATCTCCTAGGGCCAAATTATATGCTCATCTGCACAACCAGATCCACGACCATAGATTATCAACCTGATACTCACCATACATCATCCTGATGTACACATGATCATCCTGATCATCATCACTGCAACATCCTGCTGCATGTCATCTGGAGCAACATCCTGAAGCTCGTCATCCATGATCATCCTGATCATACAATGCATCTACCTGATGCATACCAAGTATCTACCTAATACATATCATCATACATGATCCACTTGATCATATAATGTATCCACCTGATACAAATACAAATACATGATACATATCACCATACATGATCCACCTGATCATACAATGTATCCACCCGATACATATATAGATACATGGTCCAAGCATCCAACATGATGCATATACAAAATACATACAAATGATCCTACTGATCATATCCAGCATCCAACATGATGCGTACATACATATACATATAAATGATCCAACTGATCATATCCAACATCCAACATGATGCATACATACATATACATATAAATGATCCAACTGATCATATCCAGCATAAACCAGAACATCATCCTGATGCTCATCATCCAACGCTTACATCCACAGCCATGTGAAGGATCCTCCTTCCAACATGCTTGGAATGGCTTCAGCAAATGTGTCCATCACTTCTTCCTCGAAGTGTCATCAATCTGAAGAACACCAAGCCTCTCTCTAAAGTACTCAAACTTCACCCTGGCTAGTGGCTTCGTTAGCACATCTGCAATCTGCTCGTCCGTCGCAACATACAGGAGCTTCACAGCTCCTCTCTGCACCATATCCCTGATATAGTGATATTTGATCTCTATATGTTTCGACCTGTCATGAAACACTAGGTTCTCAGACAGCTTCACACAACTCTAGTTATCACAGAATATACCAGTAGCATCCAACGGGAGATCAAATAACTCAGACAGTAGCTTCCGTAGCCATACTACCTCACAAATAGCTGAACAGACTGCAACATACTCTGCCTCAGCTGTACTCAGTGCTACGCAGGACTGCTTCCTGCTAAACCAAGAGATCACACATGATCCCATACTGAAGCAGCACCCAGATGTGCTCTTCATATCTGCAGCACTGCCAGCCCAATCTGAATCAACATAACCCTGCAGGTTAAACTTTTGATTCGCTTCATACTTGAGCCCATAATCCACTGTACCCTTTAGGTACCTCAGAACATGCTTTACAGCAACCAGATGAACACTCCTCGGATCTGTCAGGAACTGACTCAATGTGTTCACTGCAAAGTAAATATCTGGTCTCGTGTTCGTCAAGTACATCAAGGACCCAATCATCTAACGACACATAGAGACATCAACCGGCTCAGATGAAGCGACACATAGAAGCTTCAGATTCGATGCCATAGGTGTGGCCATGGCCTTGCAATCCATCATCCCGAACCTCTTCAGGATCTCTATTGCATACTTCCCTTGTCCAAGGAAGATTCCATCTGCAGTCTGCCACACCTCCGTGCCAAAAACAAATAGTGCATCATCCCCAAGTTCTTCATATCGAATTCAGCAGCGAGCTTCCTCTTTGTATCACACCAAGTTCTGGGAGCTTGCTACAAGCCATACAAGGCTTTCTTCAATCTGCACACATGTGACTCCCTGTCAGGTCTTGGGACTGCATCCCAAACATCTTCTTCATGATCGACGGATCATGGCATTCCATTTCTTCATCCCAGATCCTGGGAACTTCAATATCTTCAATAGATATCTTTGTTGTTGGAACAAATGTTGTAGTCCTTCTTTTGTAGGTGAAGATATATGGTCTTTCCTACAAAACAAGTTAAATTGCATGATTAGAAACATTTCATAATTTTCAAAACAAATTCTTTACACATAAAGAAATATGTCATGCAGTCATGCAGTTATTTTAGCCAATGCTTCAATACAACATTTATCCATGTTCCACAACTTTCTAGATGCCTTCCAGTCTCTACCAGAACATTGTTAAGAGTTTGCACTACTCCCAACATGTCAGCAAAGAGGTTTCATTCTAGATAAGTAGCACTGGAATGTTGTACAGTGCCATAGGCCACTTACCCATCACATGCATATTAGTAGTATCCTGTTCATTAATGCAATCATTCTAATATGCACAATACATCTCCTAAGCATAATATTATTTAAACAAAAATAGGCAAGAAATGATAATTGAAATACTTATCTTTGTTTGTTTGTTGGGTGGACTCCCTCTGATTCTTTGCTTCCTGGCAGGAGCTGCTGGAGTCCTAATCTGAAGTAGCTTCTTCTACACCTTTCTATTGTGAAATGTAGAAAGATGGTCAACTCCCTATGAATATCTGCATCCTTGCAGGAACTAGTGGAGTGTGCTTCTTCTTGATCTTTTCTCCCTTGCAGGAGCAACTAGAGTGTGCTCCCTCTTGATCTTTGCTTCCTGGATTACCTGTCCTTTGAACTTATATTCATCCTTGGTCCCTAAGCATGCTTATTAGTATCATGATTGTGTTATCCTTGTGATCTCATACAAAATCATATATTCATTAGTATATTCTCAATACTATCAAAACTCAATAATCTCAAGCATGTATAGAGATGACCATTTCAAACAGAAATAATAAGCATTAGCATTCAAGGTTTATATAGGATTCTTAAGGTTAGTCATAACATGTCTAAACCTGTGATTACTCAAACCTACGACTCTTCTGGTTAGTCATAACATTAAATAAGGTAAGACACGTAATATGCATATACCCATGATTATTCAAACCTATGACTTCATGAATAAACATCATCAATCATATCATGCATATTTATATAATAGATCCTATGATTAAGAAACACATACCCGGTCACCATATTTGCTAGTTATGTCTAGCAAAGTGTTCTTGTTCTCTTCAATGATCTGCATAACTCATTAGTTAACTTTTGCAAAAACAAATTATACATACCTCTATGTGATCCATGAATATGGATGAATCTTTGTCTTTATGTCACCATGGCATGTTCAGGTTGTCCCTTCAAATTGTACAATCCTCCCTCTTTCTCTCCAATCACTACTACATCATCGATTGTTTTACCCTTTGGCCACATTAGGACTTGGCCATCCACAAATGCAACCCTCATATCTTTTGCATCCAATGCAGAGATGGAGAGTAAGTTCTTATTGAGCCCAGGTACATAAAGGACTTCTTTCATCTCCAAAGATTTTCCAGAATCTAGGTTGTAGGAGGCTTCACCACTTCCTTTGATTGGGTATTGATAATCATCCCCAAGTTTCACCTTATGAGGTGATTCATGTTCAGATAGATTCACAAAAGATTCCTTAAACCCAATCATGTGTTTGGAAGCCCCACTGTCAACCAACCAAACATTACAACCATAGGAGATAATATCTGTGAGAGCAGAGATTAGAACATACTCTTCTTCACTTGATGAGTCATCATCACTATCATCACTTTCTGCCCTAGCCTTCTTCTTTGGAGGTTCATCATCCTCGGCAGCATGAGCATGGAACTTTCTTTTGCTGTCATTCTTCTTCTTGCTGGAGTTGTTGTTATTATCCCTTTTGCTCTTGGGACAATTTGAAGCAAAGTGACCCTTCTCATTGCATGTGAAGCATCTTAGATCCTTCTTATTCTTTTGATAGGACCTTTTGTAGCGAGAGTGCTCCTTCTTGGGCTTGCTTCTTTTGGTGTGAGTTGCGAGAGCTTGATCTTCACCTCCCATCTTTTCCTCACGAGCTATAAGTCTAGCTTCTTCTTAAGAGCATTCATCCCATAGTTTACTAAAAGAGATCAATTTCTTTCTTGCACATATTCCTTGAATAAAGGAGTCCCGTGACCTAGGTAGGCCATTCAGAGTGGTCATAACAACTTAACCATTGTCCACTACTTCATCCATAGCTTCAAGTTGCTCCTTGATCTGAGAGACCTTGGAGAAGTAAGATTGAATGGTTTCTCCATTCAACATCTTGACCCCTTTCAATTGATTCCGCAGAGTCATCTTCCGATTTATGTTCTTCCCTTCAAATAGCTTGGTCAAAGAGTCAAACATCTCCTCGGGTGTCTTTAGAGAAGACACATGGGGTATGAGATGGTCTTTGATAGAATCAACAATGATTCTCTTTGCCTTGACCAAGTTCTTCTTATGCAATACCTTGGCCTCTTCATCCTCTGGGATAGGGATGTCTTCTTTTATATATGAGTCCAACTCATTCTCTTCCAGGATTAACCCAATCCTATACTTCCAAGCTCGGAAGTTATCAGCCCCTTCAAGATTATCCTCAAGCTTGGTGTGGTGAGACATCTTAAAGAGTACTTCAAATGGAAATAGAAAAGATTTAGGTCTTACCACTTGAAATGTTGAAAACTGGATCTGGTCCCAGATTAGGGTTTGTCGAAAAAACCCTAAAAATTCAAAATGTGAATTTCAAATTTTTGAAAGGATAGAAAGATGCGCCTTGATGAGCTGATCATCCTGGTGCATTCAGAATTTGAGATCATCAAAGCTTTACCCTTCAGATTTGTCTTTTTGTCCTCCCGGGTTCACTAGGGAGAGCCCTGAATTAGGGTTTGAGTTTCCCAGAGATCTACCCAGACTAAAATCTCGATCCAAATCTCTAAACTTCGATTTTTGCAAGGAGCTTCCAGTTGTGTCTTCAGATTCCATAAATTCCTATTTTTGTGGAAACCCTAATTTTTAGGGCCAAATATGAAAATGCTCAGAATTGAATTCTGATTGGACAGATAGATTCTCCTTGATGAGTAGAGTCAATCTACTATACTGCTTTTCCAAAAAATGTGGAGAGAAACCCAATAAACAAGAAACTCAAGTTTTCGTCACTGCAAAATGTCTTCTTCTCAGGTTAGCTCTGATACCATGTTAGATTTTGAGCATTAATTCACAATACTCTAGGATCTTCACTGAGAGAATAACATATACAATATATCAATGCATAACAATCACAATAAGCATGACAAGCATCACAAGAATCAAAAGCATGAGAGACAAGAGACATAGAGTTTTCGTGGGGAAAACCCTAAGGTGAAAAACCCCACAACTTCCTCATAGATAGAGAGAGCAATGGCTCAACCAAAGTACAACCAAAATACACTGAGATAGTCTCCTATTAGCAGATGATCCTCCTCCTCACTAGTGCACCACTTTCTGAGTGAGAGAGATATGACTTTCCGAATTATCCAAATAGAGATCTCCTGATCTCTATTTGTACTTAACCTGTTTGCCCAGTTACACTATGGGGCCAACTTGTCTATCTAGATACATCCACAATATAATATATATTTCAGGGCCGATCCCACACATGGTGGTCTAATAACCCATCAGCAAGTACACACACTTGCGACACTTGTCAATCCACATGACGACACTTCCTTATAGAGGAATAACACATCTCTAATAAGGGTACAATAAATATATATGAAATACATAGATGAAATACATTCCGAAGTTACATATACATCAACAACCTGATGCATTCTTCTTGACGATGCACCATATGATGATGACGTTGCATATTACGAAGTGATGATGCATTTCAGTGATCTCTTTACAGCCGGCGTATAAGTTCTTTGAGAAATCTGATCAAGAACAGTATAAGCTTAGGGGGAGTTTGAAAATACTACAAAAGATTTTTGAAGAATACTTTTCAGCCTGATTTGCCAAGAAGGTTAATCATGATACCTTTTATGAATTTACATAAACCTTTTTATCATGGAGTTTGGTGAGAGCTGCAGGATTGGCAAATCACCTTCAGCAGATGGTCATCTTGAAATCAGTGACTGAGTCCATAAGGCATCTAAAGTTACAAAATATTCAAAGAAGGAAGACAGTGGTCTACTTAATAGGGGGAGCAGCTGTTGACTTAAACTAAGTAGCCTATTTGAAAGGGGGATCAATGATCAAAAGCTCAAATTAGAAGTTGACATGAAAGAAGTCAAGAATTTTTTTTTGGAGTATGTCTACTTCACAAAACTTGAAGATGGCAAAAGCTCAGCAAAGAAGGTGACAAGTGATGAATTCAAGAAAAAAAAAATTGGACATTATGAAGCCCTTGAAGGCTAATCATCCCTTTGTCATTAATGTCAAAGGGGGATAAGGAAGTTGGTTGGGTTGCCATCAATGAAAAAGGGGGAGATTGATGAATATGGTTGTCTATGATTGTCATTGATGATAACATTAATGACAAAGTGAAGTGTGATGACATGACATGAAGCCAAAGCAAGCAAGTGTGTGGATGACAAGAGATTACATGGCAAGAAGGACATTGGATGAGGGCATTGGAGCCATTGCAACACCTAATGGGACAAATGACCCATTCTGTGGTCATTTGTGGTTTAATGAAGCCCTGGAACCCTCGGAGATGGTTATTATGCATGAGAATCTTTGACACCCATATACATGATGGTATGATGGCTCTTGGACAACACATGATTATGTGATGGGATGTGAAGTCCATGGAAAGCATATTGTTTAAATATTATATGATATCGTTGTAAGAGTCCTTGAAACAATTTCATATGGTGCCTTTGGGTTTTGAACCCACACACTTGGTAACTTAAGGGATGTGATGGAGATCTATTAGGATGTTGATGAATTTGGAGCATGTGGACATACCTTGACACTCATGATGATCATGATATGCATGAACTGGATCATCTACTGGATGACATACATATATATATTTGAAATGATGACAAGTTGGCCTGCTAATGGAGTTCTGTCATGTCCCAAAATTGGTATTGGGTCAAAATGGCCTAATCACATTGGCCCTATTCATTAGAGTTTGTCAAATTGATGCTAAAGGTCAAATAATTGCCAAGGAGGAAAATTACTAGTTTCCTAGGTTTGGGGTGGAAGCTTTGGGATTTGGAATAATGGGGATAATAAATGATGTTTGAACATTAGAATGGCATAAATATTTAATAAAGGAGATAAATAAATATATACAAGTGAAAATCAAAGTGGCATTTCATCATGAAGACACATGGAGGAAGTGGGACCCACATATGGCTAGATTTCCCCACTACACTTGGCATCATTCTCTCACCAATTCGAATTCAAGGTGAATGGTAACATACTTGGGGGAGTCCAAAAGGTATTATTCATTGCATTACTCATCCAAGTTCGAAATATAGAGGAAGAGTAACTCCCATGGAAGAGGAAGAGGCAATTTGGAGCTAGTGAGACACTTGGGCTAGATTCCCTAGCTCTATGACAACAATGATGAAGATGCTATGACACCTATGACACAAATAAGACCTGAAGGCTGACATATGACATATATGACATGTCAGGGCTAAAAATAGACTCCAAGAGGGCGCTCAAGGGTGTTAGGGCAGCTAAGATGCTTCCACATGTGATTTGGTGGAAGTGGGAGACTATGAATTGTTGTACAAGTGGCGTTCTTTGGAATCTCTTCCCAACTTGAGTTGGCATGAGTCTCTTGGAAGGAATTCGACCCATGGAGGACATTAGAAGTTTATAAATGTCAATAACAAAGAATGAAACCAGCTTTTGATCATTTGTAGAATTTGCAATTGCATTTGTGAAGAGGGAGAGCTAGTGGATGACTAGTTTCTTGCCTTAGCCAATTTCGAGGGTGAAAGATTCCCATCCAAGTTGGCAATTGGAAAGGCCATTCAGACCTTTAATTTGGAGATTTAATGGAGTCTTTATTTACAGGTGTAAGCTATAGGGAAGCTCATGGTTTCTTCCATTGCAACTCGCTTCTTCAACCATTTCCAGTTTTGATGGCATATTCTTGATCCTTGAGGGAGGGCGTTTTTGGTGAGCTATTGTACTCTTTGGGGGAGCTTCTAATGCCCCATTTATTTTTTAATATGAATTAAATACTCTTTTATTCATCTCCAGAAAGTTTCAGGTCGAAATTCCAAGTAGAAATGTATAAATCTCATTTTTAATGGAAGAACAATGCCATTTCCCCACTACCTTGTTGTGAGCCAATGTATTGATGATGATTTCGAATGAATGGATGATTCTCTGATATATTTGTGATAAATATACTTCCATGGATGTTTTATGCAAGTTTCATGCACTGTACTTGAGCATTTGAATCATTTTTACTCAGTTTAATTGCATTGGGAGAAGAAATAGTGCCATTTCCCCAAGGGTCGAATTGGGGATTTTTGCAGTTGAATGGGAGAGGGTGAGAACAGTTGTAATAAAACATTAATGGTGCATATGAGACCTTAATAACATACTTAACACATTACATACCTCTGCTCATAAATTTGAGTGGGTTTGGAGGCATTTGGGAAGCCATTTTCAGTACTTACCTTAGGGGGATTTGAACCCCAAATTACTAGTAAAATTGCATACTTGGTCCAGAATCTTAAGAGAGTTTTCAGATGTCTTTTGGTGGCCATATGTTATCCCTGAACATCATATTCAATTCCTAATATCATTCATAAACCTTCCTTGAAGATTTGAAGGCATTTGGAGTCAATTTGAGACCTAGAGACCAATACTAGTCAAAGGGAAATCACTAGTAAAGTTATCTACATTGACCAGAATTGAAAGAGTATTTGCAGAAGTGTTTTAAAGGTAAAAAGGCATCCCTAAAACACATATTTATTTTCTAATATCATTCATATACCTTCTCAGAAGATTTGGGATCATTTGGAGCAAATTTGGGACCTAGAGATCGAAACTAGTCAAAGGTCGAACCAAGGAAAAAAAGTGGAAAATTGCAATTTTAATAAAATTCCTAATAAGGGACATTACAAGTTCATAATTTTAAATTTACCAGGAGTGAAGTCAACCCAGCCTTTAATGACAACTTTTAATTAAATAAAAATAAATTAAAAAATATATTTTTGTATACTAGTTCGGCTCAGTAAAAAATCCATGTTGAAACCAGTATAAATACAAATAAAATGTCATTCAAAATTAAACGAAAAAATTCGGACTGTCTCTGTGGGAAAATTCGGATCTATGGAAGTGAGCATGTCTGAGAATTTCGTGGGCAACAGGATGAGCAGCAGCAGGTGTAGAAAATCAGCAGTTCCTTATTTTCTCTAAAATTCGATTTGTTACAGAAGTTAATTTCAGGCTACTAGAGAAGAGAATTTCGGGTTGTTTCTGTGGGATTTTCGGAATGTCTCTCTGTTGAAAAGTTTGGGCTGCTCCTATAAAGTTTAGACTGCTCATGTGCTCCTGTAAAACTCCAGATGCTGCAACTCTCTTTGTAAACTCGGGCTACAAGATTTTAACTTTTATTTTTATCTTCTTTACTTTCTCTGATTTTTGGCAGCAATACATAAGTTCATATTATAACAAGTTTTGATGGCATTCCGAGGCAGCCACAGAATGTTGATCTAGGGAAGCATGATACACATGGACAAGGAATGAGAACAGGATGGACATGACAAAGCGAAGTACAGCTGAATGATATTGGACAGTTTGATGAAGAGCTTAATTGTGGACAGAACTGAAATGATGAATGCTTGGACATAATGATGACATAGTAGATTGATTGAAGACATTCAGAGGTGGCAGCAATTTTTTTGATGATAGTAGACATGATGATGTGAACAATGATGTGCATGACAACAGGTTGATAATTTGTGATGACAGTGATATGACTGGATTGACAAAAAGTGTATTAGATGTAATATGACAAATTGTCAATGATGTTATAGGACAGTGGTTGATGAGTGTGTGATGACAAGCTTGATGAAGGGGACAGTGACAAGACAAAGACAAGTGTTGATGTGACAGTAATGAAATGTAACGTGATAAATGTATGTTTACTTATAAGTAGGGTCTTGTAATGAAATGTACTTGTAAATACAAGCAGGGTCTTGTATCCATATTTCTTAGTAGGATCTAAGAAAAACTAGGTTGGGTCCTAGATAAAGAGTTGGTTCTCTTTGTATTCAGTAGGTGTTCAATTGCCTCACGGTTGTAGTCAATTGAACAAATACTAAAGATTACAACTATATCTTGTGTTCTCTTGTGCTATGTATTGATGTGTTTTATTTGATGATTGACATGTGGATTGGTAGATAGTTAGTTGATGAACATGATAAGTGAAGTGAATGTGAAATGGTGATACAAGAAATTAGAATTAGAAGAAGTTGAAATTTGGATTAAGTGTAGGCTCACTAATTCACCCCCACTCTCAGTGAGCCATTGTGTTCAACAAATATCTTCCCCTTCAATGATTTTTTTGGAAAACGAATCATATTTTTAGATGCACAATCCAACAATATACATTCCTATATCCTCAGAATTAATTAATCAATCAAATACATAATCTGGTGGGAATTTTCCTGAGGCTACTTAGGCAGTTTTACTAAAAGAATTTATACTTGGCCAAATTCTTCAATTTTCAAGGTGAATTTGTATTTCACCAAAACAATGAAACTATGATACCATACAATAGTATACATCTAACTGATCTCATCACAACTAGTTTCACCTTCAGATTCATCATCCTCTCTCCTTGGTGGGCATTTTACAGGGACAGTGTAAATCATGCGAGAGGGCACTTTTGGAAAGCCAATATCTTCACTGTCAATGATTGTTTTGGAAAACTAATCATATGGTTAGATCAAAAAGCCAACAATCTAAATTCATATATCCTCGTAATTAATTAATCAATCAAATACAGAAGGTGGTGGGCATTTTCCTGGGGCTACTTAGGCAGTTTTACTAGAAGAATTTATACTTGGCCAAATCCTTCAATTTTCAAGGTGAATTTTTATTTCACCAAAACACTGAAAATATGATACCATAAAATAGTATACATCTAACTGAGCTCATCACAATTGGATTCACCTTCATATTCATCATCCTCTCTCCTTGGTGGGCATTTTACTGGGACAGTGTAAATCATGCCAGAGGGCACTTTTGGCAGGCCAATAACTTCACGCCCAATGATTGTTTTGGAAAAATAATCATATTTTTAGATGCACAAGACAACAATATACATTCGTATATCCTCATAATTAATTAATCAATCAAATACAGATGGTGGTGGGCATTTTCCTCAGCCTACTTAGGTAGTTTTACTAGAAGAATTTATACTTGGCCAAATCCTTCAATTTTCAAGGTGAATTTTTATTTCACCAAAACACTGAAACTATGATACCATAAAATAGTATACATCTAACTGATCTCATAACAACTGGTTTCACCTTCAGATTCATCATCCTCTCTCCTTGGTGGGCATTTTACTGGGACAATGTAAATCATGCCAGAGGGCACTTTTGGCAGGACAATATCTTCACCCTCAATGATTGTTTTGGAAAACTAATCATATGGTTAGATGAAAAAACCAACAATATACATTCCTATATCCTCATAATTAATTAATCAATCAAATACAGAAGGTGGTGGGCATTTTCCTGAGGCTACTTAGGCAGTTTTACTAGAAGAATTTATACTTGGCCAAATCCTTCAATTTTCAAGGTGAATTTTATTTCACCAAAAAACTAAAACTATGATGCCAGACAATATTATACATATAATTGAGCTCATCACAATTGGTTTCACCTTCAGATTCAACATCCTCTCTCCTTGGTGGGCATTTTACTGGGACAATGTAAATCATGCCAGAGGGCAATTTTGGCAGGCCAATATCTTCACCCTCAATGATTGTTTTGAAAAAATAATCATATGGTTAGATGCACAAGCCAACAATATACATTCCTATATCCTCAAAATTAATTAATCAATCAAATACATAAGGTGGTGGTCATTTTCCTTAGGCTACGTAGGCAGTTTTACTAGAAGAATTTATACTTGGCCAAATCCTTCAATTTTCAAGGTGAATTTGTATTTCACCAAAACAATGGAACTATGATACCATACAATAGTATACATCTAACTGAGCTCATCACAACTTGTTTCACCTTCAGATTCATCATCCTCTCTCCTTGGTGGGCATTTTACTGGGACAGTGTAAATCATGCCAGAGGACACTTTTAGCAGGCCAATATCTTCACCCTCGATGATTGTTTTGGAAAACTAATCATATGGTTAGATGCAAAAACCAACAATATACATTCCTATGGTTATATGTATCGAAAGAGAGAGAGATATATTTTGGTTTAATGGTTTAGAGAGATAGATAAAGGGAGAGAAAATGGTGGTTAGGGTCTTACAGAGGAAGAGATAGATATTAGGGGATAATGGGTTAGAGAGAGACGGGGTTATGGGTTTAGAGCTCGATAAAGTGAGATATTGGCAGTTCCATTTCAAGAGAGAGAGAGAGAGAGAGAGAGAGGTTTGGAGATAGAGGTTTAAAGGGAGAGAGATTGGTGGTTATGGGTAGAGAGAGTGAGAGGGGTGGAATGGAATTTAGGGTTTTAGAGGGACATATAGAAAGAGATAGATTAGGTGTTAAAGGTTTAGAGAGATAGAGAGATTGGAGGTTAGGGGATGAGAGAGAGAGAGATTATAGCATATGGGTTTAGAGAGAGAGAGATTGGTTTTAAGGGATTCAAAGAGAGAGAGATATTGGGGCTCAAGGGTTTAGATAGAGAGAGAGAGATTGGGGATTATGGGTTTAGAAGGAAATAATAGATCAAGGAGGTTTGAAAAGAGAGATAAATTAGGGTTAGGTGTTTATAGAGAGATGGAGAAAAAATGGAGGTTAGGAGTTTAAAGGGAGAGAGAGAGATTGGGGGATAGGGGTTTAGAGGGAGAACTCATTACCTATAACCCTTAAATATTATCAATTTTTAACACTAAAATATATAACCTTTAACCCCATAACCTTAACAAATCTTAACCTACAATTCTTATTAACCCCTACCACCTTTAACCCATATACACTCTAACCCTTTGAACCCCTATATATTTCTAACTAATAAGCCCTATAATTCATAACATATTAACATCAACCAATATAACCCCAAAATGGTAACCTAAATCATCCCTAACCCATATACACCATGTAACCTTATCACCCATAAAACCTTAACTCTAACACAAATAACAACTAACACTAAATTCTTGACCAATAAAACCCTTCCCAACCAGAGAACTTATAATCCCTAGCCCCCATGAGCCTTTATGAACCCTACTATCTATCTTAAAATCATTGTTATAACCTTTATTTGTATGGAATTTATAAGAATTTATTAGTGTTAACCCCAACCACCTTAACCCTTAAATCCTAGTTCACCCAAAACACCTTAACCCCCTAACCCACAAGTTCTAAATCCCAAAACCCCTAAGCACTTATGCACTTGGGGATTATGGTTTAGAAGAGGGCCTAAAGGAATTTATTGTCTACTCCCTTTTTTTATTTGGTTTAACAAAAGCGCGTGCGCACTCTTGGGCGTGTACGCGCAACAGCATGCATGCGCCCCGGTTCGATGTCGAACCTGAAGGCGCGTGCACGATTCCTAAGGTTTGTGCACATCCTCGTTTTTTTCCACTAGTGCAACCCCATTGCAATGGTTTTGGGGAGCAAATTTGTGTGCCCACCCCTCTATTATTCAATACTTGTAGCACCCTATGCACGTGGAATGATTTGCTATCAAACTACCTTCTTTAGCCTTGAAATTATTTTATCTACGTTAGGGAGGATTTTCAATGGAAGATATAGTTTCTCTATTGTGTTGTGACCTATTTTAAAACGAAACAAAAACCTAAGAAACTTTGTCCCTTTCATTTACTAGGATTCCAACAACATTTAAGCACTCCTTCTGAAACTCTGCACTATATGACATTCAATAGTAGAACAGATTCCAAAGACTCCGAGCAGAGTGTTATTTCTAACTTTTATGATTGAATTTGACTGAATTCATTATCAAATTACTTCATCAGTTACAAGAAAATACAATCATACCATACCCTATCCCTCTTCATTGCAACACGTTTACTCACCCTAACATGGGCGTACAATGCAGGCATCTTCTCTTTGAAACACGAAAAGCATTGCACCTGCTACTTACATTTCAATCTTGCTACTATACCAATTTAGATTCTAGATTGTAGAGATCTTAGTTCAATCCACATGCCCAACTGTTGTGGCGTTATTGGTTACACGCAGTTCGATTTGCAGGGTCTCCAAAGTGTTGTAATGCAGGGCTTGTGGATTTCGACGAAAGATAAATTCTAGTATGGACGACAACATTGGACAGCAGTATTTGATACACTTGCCAATTTTTTGTTGTTGGAAGAACTTACATACTTCAACAAAGGAGTGTTTTCCAGGTGACTTAAAGTCCCTTCCAATTTTCAACAATAAAACAAAGAAGTTCAAGGCGGACCTTTCAACAAACCAAACGATTGAATACACAGAGAATATCATTTATAAGACACGTTAACCACGCCCAAAAAATTCAAGCTATTATAAAACTCTTGTTTATCAAAGTAAGGATGGACTATGTGTACATTATGAAAAAAAAGATGACTGCAGTCGCTTTGTTGAGATTTTCCTCTTGCTTTCTCCAAAATGATTTTAAAAGCAGGGAGTTTTGTCCGAGCTTATGTCCCACAGTTATACCCCGCCAGAGGTTTCCCTGACTATCCATGTGGCAGGGAATTCACTGCAACATAGCTTTTTCACTTGTTTAAATTAAATTTTTATTTAAGTGAATACATTTAAAAATTATATGCTTCAATAAAGTGGATTGATGGAAGTTTTATATATATATAAAGTGGGTTGGTGAAAATTAACATAAGTAATATGGATCAAATGAATCGATAAAATTCATAACCATGTTTAAAAATAAATAGAATTTTTTTTAATGAAAATAATCATTACTGTAATATAATTTTTTTAAGTGATAATGAACTTAGCAAGATACAATATGATATGGAAATAATACATCATTTGAAAATTATATTGTTTTTATTGGTGTTCATTAAAAATATTATTATTATTATAGAGAGAGATTACCAAAAAAATTAATTAAATAGTTTTTCTCTCTCGCATCATAAGTAATGTATATAGTTTTAAATAATTAATTTAATTTATATTTAGAGATAAGGAAATATATTCATTTGTGAGAGGTTTTCTTTTCAAATAGTACAATGATGATTTATTTCCATGAGTAGATTTCTAGTTCTCTCCTCAAATCAACACATTAAGTTCTAAAGAAACATAAACAAAAGAATTGATAATGTAAGAAAGAAAAGTAATTTTATTTTACACAATTGTGTCATTTCGTTACATAAGGCATATATTTATAATGAGTTGGAATTTTATATTGATTGGGTCTAGCTTGGGTAGTTGATAGGAGTGTTACCCTCCATACCCAAACTCAATTGCTGCAAGTGACACGTTGAGCTCTTAAAGAGAGTATATCCTTTTAATAATAAACGTAGGCTAATGAAAAGTCAAAGGGTGCATGCCTCTTCACCTCATGACAAGTCAATGCATATAAGCACACCATCATGAGGCTCATTGTAATATCATATTCTAACAATTATTCATTATTATGTATATTCTTATACATTGCAGAATTTTTTTGTCAATTTAATAGTGGACATGACTAGTCCACTATATTTGGTGTCATAGCCATTGATCTCACCAAATTGGGTTAATTCTATGTAATTCTCGAATTGATGTTATGTACAACTTAAATTGTTATAGGTACAATTTGTCAGCTGCTAATTAACATTCATACTAGTTGCAATCATTGTTTCATAGACAATGGTTACCATATAGTCACTAAACAATTTAATAAATCCACCATACAATTGTAATTTCACACCAACATCTATATGTCATGGTCATCAATTCCGTTGTACAACTTGTTGCCAGTTTCCATCTGTATGACGTACATCACCTACCATTTCAATTTTTGCAAATTTGTTGTCATATTGTTGTACTCCATTGAAAAATTCTAGTCTCTAGTAGTAGTACTCGTGTTGCAATCCTCATATGGTAATTGTTATAAAGTACCCCACACAACAAACTAATTCATCATTAACGACGAGCAATAAGCACCCTACAATAGTGCATTTGTCACGTCCCAAGTCACCTCGGTTTCCTTTAGAGGCGATGGGAGACAACCCTTGTATCTACCTACTAATTTTTTCTTCTTCTTTTTCCAAGCAGTCCAAAGGTTCCACAACTCTGCACCCGCATTAATCTTCAATCCGCAATCGGAAGTCGAAAGTCGAACTACAAATTACAACTCTGACAAAAATCTCCTCTCCGACTTCCGCAATCCACAATCCACCTTGCGGGAATTGAAATTCGGAATCCCCAATCACACGTCGCCGAAGAAATGCACCTCCAAGATCCGGAACCCATAATACGCAGTGCGGAAATCGGAAATCGGAACGTCAATTTCACCACCTTGCAAAATTTCTCACTCGACTTTCGCAATCCGCAACCCACATTGCGGAAGTCGGAAGTCGGAAACCTCAATTTCCCAACTTCGACGAATTACCTTTCCAAATTTCACAATCAGCAATGCGGAACTCGGAAGTCAGAACTCCAACTTCGCTAACCCGAGAAAATTACCTCCCCGACTTCCGCAATCCACAATCCGCCTTGCGGAACTTAGAACTCAGAAGTCCAACTTTACAACTCTGGAATATTTTACCTTTCCGACTTCCGCAATCCGCAGTTCGCATGCGGAACTCGAAAGTCAGAACTCCCATTTCACAACATCGTCAAGAACGCCCTTCCGACTCCGCAATCTACAATCCGCATGCGGGTTCGGAAAGTCGGAAGCTCCAACCGCACAACTTCTACAGCCCCTAACTTCTTCATCCTAAGTCCATTTTGGGAAAATCTGGTGCCGTTGGAAATCTCTTAGTGAGCACTATGCATTTATAGGGTCTTCATCCACACTTGAGGATTCTGATCCTGCCCTTATTCCACTACAAAAGATGGCCTTAAACCCCATCTATGCCTCTTTACCACTCCGCAAGAAGCTCTGCTCCACTCTGCCATGTCCTCTCTCCTTCAACTATTCCACAGGGGTCATGAACACCATAGGGGGGTGTCTATTCTTTCCACACAGTCATGACTGAAGTATTTTGCACCTCTTGGGACTTGCACTTAGTCCTATTCATCAAGGGACAATTCAAAGACATTATACCAATGGAAATGCAAATGTGCATAAGCATACTCAATGAACACAAAGGAATGAAACATTATCCACACACATAGAATGGAATACATCAGCATATCTCTCCCAGGAAGATTGATTAAATAACATGCAGAGACTTAGCCCTATTCCTCAATGAAAAATTCATGGTAATTGGAAACGCATGTGGGCATATGCCTACTCAATTAAACATAGTGAAATGAGACCTTATTCACACACACATCTAACATGCATTCATCATATCATTAACAATCATTACTGGTTAAACCATTGCAGGGGTAAAACAATTGGAATGGGCATAACTTAACATAGAGAACACTTATCTTTTTCATTGAATCTCTAAGCAAATTGACTATGGACTGCAACGTTCCAAACCAACCATAGGTCTCTACCCAACCTGTATTATTTCAGCACTCAAAGACCACCCTCGAGTTGGGGCTATGTATCCAGTAAGGAGTACAACTCAGGTTCACTCGCAGCCTTGGTTCACAGTCCATCAAGGTTATCCAGCACATAGCTAGCTTTGTCAAGCTAGTGGGGAACAGGTAAGGGATTTCTAAATCAATAATATCATCCACAGAGCTATAGGCATAACCAGATGACCTCAGACAGTCTAGGCACCCCATCACCTCCATTCTCAGCCTAATTAAGGTCCCCTTCTCTGTTGCACAGTACCTAGGGTGCCCCTTCCCTTAGCACTAAACTGGGCAGGTATGGTTGGTCCCGACTATTAGATCAAGGTAAATGAGCCCTCTCTGGCTCTATCATGCAGTCTAAACCCTCCTGGCTTCTTCCCATTGTGATCCGCACTCAGATATTCCTTCACGTTGCGGTTGAATGGATCTGTCCCGCGATAGGGTCTCGGCTATCCAATATGGTTCTCTCATGAACTTTTGGGCATCTAAACCTCTTATTTTCGCTCCAAGGTTCAGGTGTATGGATCCTTCATCGAATTCCACCTCCCACAGAATTTTTCTGAGCGATTTTGGCTCTGCAAATCGCGGCCTCCCTCAGGATCATGATTTCGGTTCCTTTTCTCTCTGCTCCCTCTGTGATGCCTGATAACTGAGTCTAGTTGGTCAAGAATGGGGTAGGGATCAGGGTGAGCGGATTCCCATGAGGTAGAGTGCATTTTTGGATAAGCGATCAGAATCCCATACCCTTCCTTACGGATTTCAGGGTTGTCCCATACTCCATCGACCTCATGAACAGTGCTCTTCACCCACTTCCTTACAACAACATTTAATGGCATCTAGGACAGTCAAATGGGTTCTCAAGGTGACATATGGCACCCTAGGGTTCCATTCCACAACCCACTCACCACTCCCTAGTGGATACACATATCCACCTCATTTAGTTGCATCCATAACCAGCTCCTTGGTATTTTTATTTACATGGTATCATTTACATCATTTAAATTTTCCATGGCTTACTAGCACATGGTTACCATAATACCAAATACTTGCCTCTTCAAGGCTGAACATTCACTAGCGGGGCCTTGGCCTTGAGCTCCACGCTAGGAATCATACATAACATGGATACAATATTTACATTACAACCAAAATATCCTAAGGGTCAAAATGGGGGTATTACAACATTTATTGTTGATGCTATGGGATCCAATGGTTGATATCACCGCAACATCAACAATAAAGGCACTATTGTGGGGTGCTTATTGCTCACCATCATTCACAAGTTCGTTCTCCACCGATAATTGCTCAGTAATTATACTATTATGTACAACTGTAATACTCACGTTGTGAGCCTTACATGGTAATAGTCATAAAGTACCCCATACAATAGATTAGGTCGTCATTGACTGGTTCGTACTCCTTCAACAATCGCTTGGTAATTCCTCTATTCCTTACAATTGTCATTTTAAAATTTATGTGTTCTCCTTATTCGTACAATTTAAAATAAAGAGATTTAAAAGAGAGGACCTGTCGCTTTTCCTAAGATCGTGTCCCTGTTCGGGTACACAGGGTACTACCAAAGGACCGAACACCAAGAGCAACCACTTCACACAAACAGATCACAGATCAACACACCGATGTTTTGACGTGGTTTAAACCCTCTTGAGGGAAACACTCCACGGCCCCGGCCAAATAGCTTCTACGGGACGATTTATTATGCAAAGAAAGAAAGTTACAAATGAGCTTCTCATAATCGATCAACTAAACAATGACCCTCCATGCTCTTTAAATAGAGATCATGGACCAATCGGGTGTTAAGCCACGGATCAACGTTAGGTTTGATCTAAGAGAAGTTGAGCCGTCAGATCACTCTATGTCGGAAACATATCGTGACCGTCGTATTAAGTATTTACAAATGCATACTAATGCATACTAAAGAAACACACTATCCCTAACGGATATATTATACAAGTTGATCTTAACTAACTCCCAAGTGTCTAAATATCCTAACATCCCCCCTTAAGAACAACTTGGGATAGGATTGAAGGATTTACAAAAGTGACACTATTAGAAGAAGGAAGGAGGCATTAGAGCCTATCCCCCCTTAATGACAAGTTCCTGAACTCCTAACATAGATCGAAGTTTAGAAAACTTCGCTTCTGTAAGAGACTTGGTGAAGATGTCTGCAACTTGATCATCTGTAGGGCAAAAGAGCACTTCAAGAACCCGATCATGAACAAGATTTCTGATGAAGTGCATATGTAGTTCAATGTGTTTGCTGCGTTGATGTAGAACTGGATCTTTGGCAAGCTTGATGGCACTTTGATTGTCGCACCAAAGTGGAGTAGGTTGTTGCTGCTCGAATCCAAACTCTGAAAGGATCTGTCGAATCCATAAAGCTTCCTGATTGGCATTAACTGCTGCTCGATATTCTGCCTCTGCTGAAGAAAGAGCAAGAGCTTGTTGTTTCTTACAAGCCCAAGTAATAGGTCCAGATCCCAAACTGAAAACATAACCTGCAGTAGACTTTTGATCATCAGGATCGCCGGCCCAATCTGAATCAGTGAAACCAACCAACAAAGGTTTCCCCCCTGTACTGTAATGAATCCCAAACTGAACTGTACCTCGAATATATCGAAGTATTCTTTTAGCTGCTTTCCAGTGACTTTCATGAGGTGTCTGCATATAACGGGCAACTCGACCAATAGAAAAGGAAAGGTCAGGACGGGAATGAGTCAAGTATAAGAGACTACCAACAAGCTGACGATACAAGGTGGTATCGACTTCAGGTGAAGTACAAGTGGCAGAAAGTTTGACTCCAGACTGGAAGGGAGAAGGGGCTGGTGTACAATCTTCCATGTGAAAGCGATGAAGAAGGTCACAAGCATACTTAGACTGTCACAAGCATACTTAGACTGAGAAAGAAAGATTCCTTATTTGGTTTGCAGGACTTGGAGACCAAGAAAATAATGCAAATGTCCTAAGTCTGACATTTCAAAATTTTGTTTAAGATTGGATTTCACATGGGTTATAAGCTTAGGGTCACTGCCAGTAAGAATAAGGTCATCAACATATAGAACAAGTATGATGAGATGGTTTCCTACTTTCTTGGTATAGACATTGGGGTCAGAATGACATCTAGAAAAACCAGTGTCAAGGAGAAAGTTATCCATTTTGGCATACCAAGCTCTAGGAGCTTGCTTAAGGCCATATAAGGATTTCTTAAGGTGGCAGACAAGGCTAGAGTTATTCTGAACATATCCAGGAGGTTGTTCCATGTAAATTTCCTCCTGTAAATCACCATGTAAGAAGGAAGACTTGACATCCATTTGATGGACTTCCCAGTTGTGTAAGGCTGCAAGGGAAAGAACAAGGCGGATGGAGTTCATTTTTGCGACGGGAGCAAAGGTTTCATTGTAGTCAATCCCTTCAACTTGGGAAAAACCTTTCGCAACTAACCTTGCCTTAAGTCTTTCAACACTTCCATCTGATGCATACTTAGTTCTGTAGACCCATTTACATTTGACAAGTTTTCTTCCTTTTGGAAGAGGTACAAGATCCCAAGTATCGTTCGCCATTAAGGAACGATATTCTTCATCCATGGCTGCATCCCAATCTGGATTCCCTGAAGCTTCTGCAAAAGTTTCTGGATCATGATTCTCGGAAACTTGAGCCAAAAGAGAAGAGGCTCGCTGAAACTGAGAACGTGTTCGACGTTGATCTCTAGGATCACCGGCAAGATCACTAGCTGCTTCACATGTTGAACGGACCCATCGAGGAAGCACTTGTGCTGGTGCAACTGGAGGAACATGAGCAGGCGGAGGTGGATTTTCATCCTCACTATCATCATCAGAAACTGGAGTTGGAAACCTGTCAAGGAAGTTGGAAGAAGAAGAAGAAGGCACAAACGCCGAATCAGGCTCGCAGGCCAAAGATGGCACAATCGCCGAGTTAGGCTCGCAGGCCAAGATATTTTCATCAAATTTAACATCTCTTCTAATGATTATATCATGAGAATGTGGTTGAAGAAGTCTATAACCTTTTACATCTTCAGAATATCCAACAAATATGCACTTTTCACTTTTAGGCTGCAATGCTTTTCGTTTTTCATCCGGAATGTGAGCCCATGCTTCACTACCAAACACACGGAAGTGACTTACATCAGGTTTAGTTTTACTCCATGCTTCTTCCGATGTTATACCTTGTAATGCTTTAGTGGGGGTGCGATTAACTATGTAATTTGCACAATTAATGGCTTCAGCCCAAAATTGAAGACTTAGTCCCTTAGATTGGATCATACAATTAGCCATTTCTTTTAAAGTGCGATTCTTCCGCTTAGCTACACCATTTTGTTGTGGTGTATATGGAACAGTGTGTTGTTGTTGGATGCCTTGTTCAGTGCAGAAAGTAGTGGATTGTTTGTTAACATATTCTCCTCCATTGTTAGATCTTAACTTAATAATTTGATGACCAGATTGTTTTTCAACAAGAGCCTTGTAGGCCAAGAACATGTTAAATACTTCGCTCTTAAGTTTTAGGAAATAAACCCAAGTGCGTCTGGTGTAATCATCAATGAAAGTTAAGAAATATTTGAAACCAGAAAAGGAAGCAGATGGAAGAGGACCACACAAGTCACTATGCACAAGCTCCAGGGGAACCGAGGCGTGCCAAGACACACGTTTGTCAAAACTGTCCCGATGATGTTTTCTGAGTACACAACCGGAGCAAATACCATCCCTGCAAGATACCATCGGAAGACCTGTCACCATATTTTCTTTACATAGTTGTTGCAATGAGCGATAATTTAAGTGACCAAATCACTCATGCCAAAGTTTGCTCAAGTTATCACTATGAGCAACAAAAACTGAAGGGAAAGGTGATGACCCAAAGTTGTTAAACTTGTACAACCTGGTAATATCATCAACAATTCCGGTAGCTAAGACCTGTTGAGGATCTTTAAAATCATTGATTACAACTTGGTGAGGGGTAAAGGTCACAGTTTTACCTTCACCAGAATGAGTGATCTGATAGACTGATAACAAATTGCAGGAAATTCTTGGAACACATAGTACATCACTAAAATGACCATTATCTACTGGAACTGTTCCAGCTCCTACAACACTTAGAGATCTATCATCACCAACAAATATTTGTTTGGTGTTACATTCATGCATAGTAGAAAAGATGGCTTGATCCTTATCCATATGATAAGATGCTCCAGAATCAATGAGCCATTCATTTGAAGTAGAAGAAGAAGATGCATTATAAGAATAACCAGAAGCACAAAGTGCATGTCCATGAGAGGCAGATTCTGAAGGCGAATCTAGGCTGATGTGGTGCTTCTTCATTGTTGCTTCCAAGGCTGCCATCTTCTTGAAACACTTAAATTCATCATGATTATCTTTCCCGCAATAGTTGCAATGATGCTCAGTCTTCTTACCTTTTGGATTGGATCCTTTGTCATTTTTTAAAGAAGGAGCTGACTGAGAGGGTTTTGGACCCTTGTTTGACTTATTATTGCGAAAATTTTGTTTCTTGGGAGGCTTGGACTTTTCTTTCTGTTGGGACAATAAGGCTTTCCCAGATGTATCTGCATTGTTGATTATTCCAAGATGAATGAGTTTATCTTGTTCTCTAATCAAGGAATCACAAAAGGATTCAAGACTAGGCTCTTGATAGCTAGCTGCATTCAAGGATGCTTTCATGGAGTAAAATGTAGATACAAAAAAAGAATATGCAAGTCCAAGTTTGGAAAGAATATGATAAATGCATTGTTTGTCTTCCCTCTCAATCTTGCATTCTGCACATAAGAGTTTAAGAGTTTTGTACTTAGATAAATAATCTTGAATGCATGAAAAGTCACTTGGACTTAAAGAAATCAACTCATTTTCGAGTTGGTGACCTCGAATTTCATTGTGTTTACCAAACACAGATTTCAACTTGTCCCAAGCAGCATTAGATTCATCAATTCCAGATATGTGGAATCGCAAATCAGTAGAGATTGACATTCCAATCAATCCACGAGCTTCATCACATCTATTTGCCCATTTTATTTTCTTATCATCATCAATGGGTTCTTTTTCTTTCCCTGTTGTAATTCTGAAAAGTCCCCTACTTCGTAGAACATCCTCCATACGAGATTTCCATGAGAAATAGTTGGAACTGTTAAGTAGAATATCAAAAGGGGCGGCCATATTTGTAAATAATGACTATAAAAGCAGAAACCAATAGTCTGGATGTGAAGAGCTCGAAAAAATAGGCGATTTAAAAAAAAACGGTACTGAAAACTGACTCTGTATGATGAAGTTATGCTTGAACAAAGAAACTGTTGAAGATGTCCCCAATAGTGACGTGGCAGCTAGAGAATGTCCAGCAAAAAAAAAGAACCCCCCTCTTCCCAAGATGAACCTTTTGACAATCACTTTACAATAAAGTTGCTTTAAGTGAACCACTTTTGTAAAATAAGTGATTTCACTTTTACAATGATATTACTTTTAAATAGTGCAACAATAAAAAACTTAAGTGACTCACTTGTATTTTTATTTTTTTTATTATTTAAGTGAGATGCACTTTTACAATAAAGTAACTTGAAATTAGAAATTACATGCACTTTTTCTTTTAAAAGTAACTTCCTAAGACTTGAACTCAAGACCTATTAAGGAATAAAGCAACTTTGAACCAAGTGAGCTAGTTTAAAAGGTATGTAAAATATGAGAATGAGGAAGGGTTTTTTTTTTTTTTTTTACTCTTCTTGCTCGGTTTGCGTGCTTGCCATTTTTCCTGCAAAACAAACCACAAATCGAAACAAAAAAACTTTTCCACACTTGTGGAGTTATATCTTGTTAGCTTGCCCGGAAATTCTACGTTTTCTCTCTGTTTCTGATTGCCGAGATCGCGCAAGGTGCACGGCAAAGAGCATACGTAGCCGAAAAAACTCTTTCCCTTTCTGTTTCTGATTTGCCGAGATCGCTCAAGGTGCATGGCAAAGAGCATACGCAGATGGGAAAGCAACAATCCGAACCAGAAAAATCTAACAGTAATAAAAAATGAAATATGAGATTTTTTTTTTCTTTCAAAAAACGAAATAAAAAAATGCGTCACTGTAACATTATACCTTTAGATCTGATGAAATACGCGTTTCTGGAGCAACCGGGAACCGTTTTCGATCAAACGAAAACTATTTCCCAATGGAAACGACGCTCCGGACGCAATGGAACACCTCCCATAGCCCAAAAATGCATAGAAATACCAGAACTAGAAACCCTTCCGAGTTTCGGCAATAACAGTTTAAGATCTAGATCATAACCGGAAGCGGCACTTCATAAAAGCTCTGATACCATGTTCGGGTACACAGGGTACTACCAAAGGACCGAACACCAAGAGCAACCACTTCACACAAACAGATCACAGATCAACACACCGATGTTTTGACGTGGTTTAAACCCTCTTGAGGGAAACACTCCACGGCCCCGGCCAAATAGCTTCTACGGGACAATTTATTATGCAAAGAAAGAAAGTTACAAATGAGCTTCTCATAATCGATCAACTAAACAATGACCCTCCATGCTCTTTAAATAGAGATCATGGACCAATCGCGTGTTAAGCCACGGATCAACGTTAGGTTTGATCTAAGAGAAGTTGAGCCGTCGGATCACTCTATGTCGGAAACATATCGTGACCGTCGGATTAAGTATTTACAAATGCATACTAATGCATACTAAAGAAACACACTATCCCTAACGGATATATTACACAAGTTGATCTTAACTAACTCCTAAGTGTCTAAATATCCTAACAGTCCCCTCGAATCAATTTGATTTCGATTAAATTTTTTAAAGGAATTTTCATAGTAAATATTGGCCCCTCTTATAATCCAAATTAATAATAATAATAATGACGATGATGATGTCAGCCATCGGAGTGATTTCAACATCCTACAATAATGTTAACCATACTAATTCTTTTGTGAATTGACATGTTGTTTCTACACTTGAAAATTATGTTATAAGCTATTGATATAAAATGGATCATTTTATATTTTCTTATATTTTTAGTGATTTATGGGGAAAAAAATCAGAGTTATGGTCTTGTAAGAGCCATTTTCGAGGTCGATTTTGAATTCAATTAAGCAAAGACAAAACTAAAAATTACATATTTTAGAGCTCAAGAAACATTTTTATGTGTTAGAACTTGGCCAAAATAACCTGCCATTTTTCCATGTTATTCTCCTCATCAAGATTTTTCCAACACTCCAAGGAGCACTCCAATTAGATTTCATATGAAAGAGTTATGCCCTCAACAAGTTGAGCATTTCTTTTACCACCATAGAAACACAAGGAAGCCATGTCATCCCCCATTATCCTCATGTTCAACAGGATAAATATGGATTTTAAGAATATTCTACATGCTCCAAAACCTTATTCATTCTTTTCACATAAACATTTACTTTTTGTATTATATCAAAAAAAGGTTGTGGCTGAACTATTGGACTTTCGCAATCTGCAACCCACATTGCGGAAGTCGGAAGTCGGAAACCTCAATTTCCCAACTTCGACGAATTACCTTTCCAAATTTCGCAATTCGCAATGCGGAACTCAAAAGTCGGAATTCCAACTTCGCTAACCCGGGAAAATTACCTCCCCGACTTCCGCAATCCACAATCCTCCTTGTGGAACTTGGAACTCAGAAGTCCAACTTTACAACTCCGGAAGATTTTACCTTTCCAACTTCCGCAATCTGCAGTCCGCATGCGGAACTCGAAAGTCAGAACTCCCATTTCGCAACCCAGTCGAGAACGCCCTTCTGACTCCGCAATCTGCAATCCCCATGTGGGTTTGGAAAGTCGGAAGCTCCAACCGCACAACTTCTACAGCCCCTAACTTCTTCATCCTAAGTCCATTTTGGGAAAATCTGGTGCCATTGGAAATCTCTTGGTGAGCACTATGCAGTTATAGAGTCTTCATCCACACATGAGGATTCTGATCCTGCCCTTATTCCACTCCAAAAGATGGCCTTAAACCCCATCTATGCCTCTTTACCACTCCGCAAGAAGATCTGCTCCACTCTACCATGTCCTCTCACCTTCAACTGGTCCACAGGGGTCATGAACACCATAGGGGGGTGTCTATTCTTTCCACACAGTCATGACTGAATTATTTTGCACCTCTTGGGACTTGCACTTAGTCCTTTTCATCAAGGGACAATTCAAAGACATTATACCAATGGAAATGCAAATGTGCATAAGCATACTCAATGAACACAAAGGAATGAAACATTATCCACACACATAGAATGGAATACATCAGCATATCTCTCCTAGGAAGATTGATGAAATAACATGCAGAGACTTAGCCCTATTCCTCAATGAAAAATTCATGGTAATTGGAAACGCATGTGGGCATATGCCTACTCAATTAAACATAGTGAAATGAGACCTTATTCACACACACATCTACCATGCATTCATCATATCAATAACAATCATTACTGGTTAAACCATTGCAGGGGTAAAACACATGGAATGGGCATAACTTAACACAGAGAACACTTATCTTTTTCATTGAATCTCTAAGCAAACTGACTATGGACTACAACGTTCCAAACCAACCATAGGTCTCTGCCCAACCTGTATTATTTCAACACTCAAAGACCACCCCCGAGCTGGGGCTATGTATCCAGTAAGGAGTACCACTCAGGCTCACTCGCATCCTTGGTTCACAGTCCATCAGGGTTATCCAGCACATAGCTAGCTTTGTCAAGCTAGTGGGGAACAGGTAAGGGATTTCTAAATCAATAAGATCATCCATAGAGCTATAGGCATAACCAGATGACCTCAGACAGTTTAGGCACCCCATCACCTCCACTCTCAGCCTAATTAAGGTCCCCTTCTCTGCTGCACAGTCCCTAGGGTGCCCCTTCCCTTAGCATTGAACTGGGCAGGTATGGCTGGTCCCGACTATTAGATCAAGGTAAATGAGCCCTCCCTGGCTCTATCATGCAGTCTAAACCCCCCTGGTTTCTTCCCACTGCGATCCGCACTCAGATCTTCCTTCACGTTGCGGTTGAATGGCTCTGTCCTGCGATAGGGTCTCGGCTATCCAATATGGTTCTCTCATGAACTTTTGGGCATCTAAACCTCTTATTTTCACTCCAAGGTTCAGGTCTATGGATCCTTCATCGAATTCCACCTCCCACAGAATTTTTCTGAGCGATTTTGGCTCTGCAAATCGCGGCCTCCCTCAGGATCATGATTTCGGTTCCTTTTCTCTCTGCTCCCTCTGTGATGTGTGATAACTGAGTCTAGTTGGTCAAGAATGGGGTAGGGATCAAGGTGAGCAGATTCCTAGGAGGTAGAGTGCATTTTTGGATAAGCAATCAGAATCCCATACCCTTCCTTACGGATTTCAGGGTTGTCCCATACTCCATCGACCTCATGAACAGTGCTCTTCACCCACTTCCTTACAACAACATTAAATGGCAACTAGGACAGTCAAAGGGGTTCTCAAGGTGACATATGTCAGCCTAGGGTTCCATTCCACAACCCACTCACCACTCCCTAGTGGATACACATATCCACCTCATTTAGTTGCATCCATAACAAGCTCCTTGGTATTTTTATTTACATGGTATCATTTACATCATTTACATTTTCCATGGCTTACTAGCACATGGTTACCATAATACCAAATACTTGCCTCTTCAAGGCTGAGCATTCACTAGCGGGGCCTTGGCCTTGAGCTCCATGCTAGGAATCATACATAACATGCATACTATATTTACATTACAACCAAAATATCCCAAGGGTCAAAATGGGGGTATTACAACATTTATTGTTGATGCTATGGGATCCAATGGTTGATATCACCGCAACATCAACAATAAAGGCACTATTGTGGGGTGCTTATTGCTCACCATCATTCACAAGTTTGTGCTCCACCGACAATTGCTCGGTAATTATACTATTATGTACAACTGTAATACTCACATTGTGAGCCTCACATGGTAATAGTCATAAAGTACCCCATACAATAGATTAGGTCGTCATTGACTGGTTCGTACTCCTTCAACAATCGCTTGGTAATTCCTCTATTCCTTACAATTGTCATTTTAAAATTTATGTGTTCTCCTTATTCGTACAATTTAAAATAAAGAGATTTAAAAGAGAGGACCTATCGCTTTTCCTAAGATCGTGTCCCCTCGGATCAATTCGATTTCGATTAAATTTTTTAAAGGAATTTTCATAGTAAATATTGGCCCCTCTTATAATCCAAATTAATAATAATAATAATGACGATGATGATGTCAGCCATCGGAGTGATTTCAACATCCTACAATAATGTTAACCATACTAATTCTTTTGTGAATTGACATGTTGTTTCTACACTTGAAAATTATGTTATTAGCTATTGATATAAAATGGATCATTTTATATTTTGTTATATTGTTAGTGATTTATGGGGAAAAAAATCAAAGTTATGGTCTTGTAAGAGCCATTTTCGAGGTTGATTTTGAATTCAATTAAGCAAAGACAAAACTAAAAATTACATATTTTAGAGCTCAAGAAACATTTTTATGTGTTAGAACTTGGACAAAATAACATGCCATTTTTCCATGTTATTCTCCTCATCAAGATTTTTCCAACACTCCAAGGAGCACTCCAATTAGATTTTGTATGAAAGAGTTATGCCCTCAACAAGTTGAGCATTTCTTTTACCACCATAGAAACAAAAGGAAGCCATGTCATCCCCCATTATCCTCATGTTCAACAGGATAAATATGGATTTTAAGAATATTCTACATGCTCCAAAACCTTATTCATTTTTTTCACATAAACATTTACTTTTTTTATTATATCAAAAAAAGGTTGTGGCTGAACTATTCAACCTGGATATACAACATACTAATAATGTTTGGTACAAATATTAAACAAATTGTTCATCAATGAAAAAATTCCAAATTCAAAACTGCCATAACCTACCTTTATGCTAATACTACTATATATTATACAAGAGTAAATCCTAGTATATTGTCGTACTAACAAAACACATTTATATTTCATATCATATTTTATTCATGATCAGTGCCTAGCCCCTTGGGATCTTCCTTCATGTGCCCAACTATAGAAGAGAGATAAGAGGTGTGTGCCTACTACATATCCATCTGTACTTGCTCCACTGCATGCTCTTCACCCTCCAATCTCTGTTCAAAACCAAAGGAACCGATAGATCCTTCAAGGGTTGGTGCCTTTCTTTTAGCTACAAATCTAGAATATTGTTCCAGCTCGAGAAATTTCACTTTGTGTTGCATAACTCGTATACGTTATGCCCGTTCCTCATTTTTGTCTTTCAAACATTCAACCTCAATTTTTGCCTTTACCAGTTTACTCTTAAGTTTGTTCACCTGGGATTTGATTACCCCATACCACCTTCTCGACACAGATAAATCACGTACATAATTGATTTCCCAGATTTTACACCTGACACCAAGTCTCCATTTTCTGCATTGCTTGAAGCACTTCCTCCTACGTTTCATCATGTAGATGCTCACATCTTCTAACTGATTGCTCTATGTTCTCAGAAGAGCTTGTCATTCTGTACTAGTCCAATTATTATTTAACCCAATCACTAAATGACCATGCTGGTTTATTATGGTAATAACTTTCTTTCCAAATTCCAAACTTACGATTGGTATGAGTTTGATTGGTCAAATTCCCTTTTACACGGAATCTAGCATCACCCTTCACCTTATTTAAAATTGAAACAAAAACCATTTATTGCTTGACAATGTTGGGAAACTCATACAAGTCCAACCCCTCACAATAGATAACAGAATTTTCAACAATTACAGATGTGATAACAATTAACAACAATTCTTTTTCCATATAGGGAAGATCTCCAGTTACCTTCAAACCAAAATGGACTAGACCTTCTTTCCAAATCTGTATCAAGCTAGAGTGTGAATATCCTTTCTTTTTGTTGGCCGGATTTTCGGTCCTGGGGTCAACAAGGAGAGATAACCCACTTAGATTGCTTAAAGCAGCTCCTTGAATGTTTGCATTAGCTACCTCTCGCAGGAACAAAGGCCCTGCTACCTTATGAGTTTGCTCTCAAAAGAGAGTCTCTCAATCTGGTTATCTGAATTCCTAAAAATAAAATTAAAATCCTAACATGCAATCTAACTTAATCTATGATGCAATTTTAGAATAGCTAAAATAGAAAATTTAGTAGCTCCTAAACTATAAGTGACAGTTTAGTAGCTCCTAAAAATCCTGTAGGTTTTAACTACGAAATAAAATCAAAACTTCTAATTAATCTATTTCTAATATGATTTAAAGTCTGAAATAAAGTAAAGTTAATACTTCAACATGGTAGACAAATCCCCAACATTAAAGTAAAACTGTAATCATTCTACAAAAGATGAAATCTCCTCCAAAATGATTGTAAATATAAATCAAACTGAAAACCAATAATGTTAACTTATTATGTAATTCTGGATATATGGTAACACATAATTACACCTTAGCTTGTATATAGAACACAGACATACAAGTTAGGGGTAAACATGAAATAACAAGAAGCTTAATTCCAACTTTTGAACAAATTAATCATATCCCAAAATTAACATGTTAATTCAAATTCAGGAAAGGATAACTCCACATATAATAATAACACAGTAGGTAAAAGATGGACAATAGAGAATGAACCAGAAAATAGAGGTAAAAGATGGACAATAGAGAATGAACCAGAAAATAGATTCAGCATGAATAATATGGATATCAAAGACTTGATCAGGGCCTTCAATCTTCTGCAATAACCCGGATCTCTGGAATAAGTTCAAAGAAAACTCAAATTAAAGCAGAATGTATTAAAAATACTGTTTGGTAATATCTTCCTCTGTAGTCCAGAATTCGAACCCAAGGAGAAAACTGTAGAGTTTGTTGGGAAAACAGTTCCCTGCCTTCTTTACAGAGCTTCCCCCTCCCACTTGCATTCGAAAGCTGCTCCTTATATATACAATGAAGTCAATAACCGTTTCCAGAATGGAAGCTCCAACCCTTCATCCCCTACGAACTGGTAGATCCAATTTCCCCAACTTGTTCGTTCTGGTCGACATACTGTCCTCCAGAATATTCTGCACGTTCC
This sequence comes from Larix kaempferi, assembly GCA_027924585.1. Lineage (NCBI taxonomy): Eukaryota > Viridiplantae > Streptophyta > Pinopsida > Pinales > Pinaceae > Larix > Larix kaempferi. The sequence goes on along the minus strand of BSBM01001005.1, from coordinate 16,804,638 downwards.
TCGTTCTGTTGGACGAACTGCTTTCGATCAAACAGCTGCGTCATACCTCCATTGTCTTCCGTCTTAATCATCCCAACTCGATGAAATGCGCTCATCCTTCTGCCATTCACCAATGAGTTAGTTTCAACCAAGCTAATGCATCCAATCTTCACCAGGTTAACCTGCACCAAAATATAAACTAAAATTGATAAATGAATTTATTAAAACCAAAATAAAACTCGTAAAAATAGACACAACAAAAGTTTTATTTAGTTCTCTATCAATTGTCTATAATTCAGTTTAGTCTACAATTGAAATAGCAATTAATCCAAATCCTTAATAGAAATATAAGTGCTCTTTCAAAGAGATTTTCAAGGTGTCATTTGTTGATAATCTATCATGAGCCAGCAATAATTCCTTCAACGATTAATTTTGATTTTAGTGCAAAATTAAGTTAAATAAGTTAAATAACCAAAATCACCAAATTTTTAAAGTCATGAAAACTAATTCAAAGAACAGGCATTGCACAGAGTGAGAAAAAAAAAACAAGAGACTATCAAACCACCCAGCAAATCCAAACAAGATAAAATAAAGAAAACTAAAGGCTAAATATTTACAAAATTTACATGAGGGGGGCCCTTTATTTTGCACAAATAAAGGGGAGTTGTTGGGGTGCCAACACTTCTCTGTAGTGAAATTTAATACTGCAATCCCTTCTATCTTGATGATGTTACCGGGAGTTTTTTCTCCTCGCTAGAAGCCGAGAAAAAGAACCCTTCTTGCTTGGCGATTATGGGAAATTTAGTTTGGACCAACAACTTACACTCTGCCTCATACACACATTATTTAATAGAACCTTCCCCTTCAATATTAATAATTGATAATATAGCCTACTCCTGTTGAGCAAGGATACATAATTTTCTCACCTTCAACTTCGACCAATTGTTAAGAAGACCTTTCCAAATTCATGTTTCCCTATGAAACCGGTTTCCTTTGTCCTCTAAATTTCCAGTAGAATACAAGACCCCTTGAATCAATGCCCTCTCCACTCCATTGTTAGGAAGGCTCACAACTGCACCAGGTAAAATCAACCAGCATTTCCAATATGTTTCTAGGAGAGACAATTCTCCATTCTCCTATGCTATGTCGAATTGAGACAATGGATGCAATAATGAACCCATCACATTCCTATAATTACTACCACATGCATGACATACTTCGATGTTGTTCTTCATAAATGTCCTATGCGTACCAAAGATTGTAGATAAGACTAAATGGAATGTGAATCATGTTTGCATGCTTTGATTCCGCCACTTGGTATATTGGCTCGTTAAAACATGAGGTTGGTACCTCCATAAGCCATGATATAGTCTCATTAAACTTGGATTATGGTAATATCATAGAATTATCACATAGGGGATAATGGAGAGAGTTCTCTCCCCCATATTTTTCCATAAATCATTGTGCTAGGTTACATGCCCTATTTGCTTGGGAATCTACCTTCTTATTTAGGGTGCAAAAAACATGATAGACTTTTACTTCCACAAGGTCAGTTATCAACCGGTGTATTCTTTGGAACAATCGTCTGAGGATCAAGTCCGTTGGAGTTGTTTGAAAAGCTAAATGTCATATAATTATTAACTAATGCTTCTTCTTTTGGTTTGTTTCAATCCTTGCCAGAGTGCTAGATCCTCCGCTTGATTGCTCGTTCAGATTTCTAGACCGTAAGCAAAGGTATTTTCTACTTTTCTTCTAGGGTTGAAAAGCACCCCCCACCTGCTATCCCCATATTATTCTTGGATACCCCATCAAAAAATAGCATATGGTGATTTTGAGCTTTTATCCAATCTTTTAATTTATCCTTATTTTTTCTCAATATCCAATTTGGGTTTCCTTTTACTTTGGGTTTTGTTATTCGACTACTTACAACTGAAACACGATTTGGTAATAAGTTATTTTACCATATTTTTTCCTCTATTTCCAATTTATTGATTGGCTATTTGGATAGTCATTTTGCTTTGATAGCTTCATTCATCATCACCCATGCTTGAGCTGCTACAATACAAGCCTTAATTTCCTTATTTTCGAAGTTGAGCTCATTTCTTGGATTTTCCAACATATGAAGTATGGTAGTGCTTTCCAAACATTCTCAACAAAGGTTTATTAATAAACTTTCTCAGATAATTCTTATGCCAGAACAAGAAGGCTTCCTTCTAAGATGTAGGAATAGCTAAGTTAATGTAAACCTGCAAATACCAATCTCCAAACTTCTACTGCAAATTCACATTTCAAGAATATATGGTGTGCATTTTATTCCTTATGCCTACATAACTAATTACGGGAAGGACCTTGAAATCCCCTTCTACATAGATCATCAGTAGTTAAAATCCTTTCATGATTTAAAATCCAACAAAACAATTTGACTTAAGGTAGAGCACTGCGTTTCCAATTTGCTTTCCAAAGCGAGTTTATTGGGAATGCACAATGGGATTCATTTTGCGTATAAGAACCTTCTTTAACAATGTAATTTTGACACTTAGGTCCCCGTACCCAGATGTTCGAAGAAGAGACATCAGTAGGCACTGCCCTTTTAAGATAATGTACTAGAGCCTGCCATTGTTGAATCAGGTTATCAAGGAGGTTTGGGAACCTCCATCGTTTCCAATTTCCTGATGTGTCCCAATCCGAGATGTCAACTAGAGTACATATGCCATTATTATTCCATATTTGTAATTGGTTGAAGTGTATACTCGCGCTTAACAACGATAGGTCCGTAATTCATTCGTCCAAGATTTAGATTTTCCTCCCATTTTTTGGAAACCGAGTTACATTTTACTTTAATACGCATAAAGAGGCTTTACACATGTTCCATATCGTTGTACAAGTCCCATTACTACTATCTTGGTCCATAATTCTCGTTCTAGATGTTTGAGTGTATTTCCTATGAAGTATTGTTTTCCACTAGGCATCTTCTCCAGTACATAGACTCCACAATATTTTTGCTCCCATCGCTTTATTCATTAGATTAGTGTCCCTTATTTCTAATCCTCGTATTCCATAGGCGCCATGATAGTTTTCCAATTAACTAGGTGATATTTTTTGGAATTCACTTTACATCATTTCCATAAAAACTTTCATTGTAACATGTCAATCTGGTTGGGTACCCTCGTGTGTGCTAGTAGAACTAAATTTTGATATATAGATAAGGATGACAACACTAATTTTTATATTAGCACGACTCGATCAACTGGATTTATCTACTGGGTACCCCATTGACTAATAATTTTTTTCATTTTTTCAATCACTCACCTCTTGGGCCAACCTTGGAAGATTGGGATTCCTAGATAAACGAAATAATTCCTTTCTTCTTTAGAAGAAATTCTAAAATATTAGCAGTGGTTTGGTTGTGGATAAGAGAGGAATTCCATCCAAAAACACAACACTTGTGTTTTTTAACATCTCCCCCCGAGGCATTTAAGTACTTGCTTATTATCATCTTGATTTTGACTGTTATAACCACTAAAGACCCTCCCAACATAAGCGTATCATCTGCAAACAGTGAATGATTAAGTTCCTTGGTTCCTCTGATTATTGTGATACTGAGAAGTTTCCCTATATGCCTTTCTAATTCCAATCTTCTACTTAAAGAGTCTTTCATGAGGATATATATTAAGGGGGGAAGTAGGCATCCTTGACAAATGCCTCTTTCACTATGGAATAAGGCAGTAGGACTGCCGTTCACAAGCGATGCTATCCAAGGGCTTGTTATGCATGCTTTAGTCCAACCAATAAAATTATTTGAAAACTCAAACTTACTAAGAGCAGGGAAAAGAAAGGAATGGTGTACTATATCAAAAGTGTTTTCCATATCCATCTTGATGGCCATGCCTCTTTCTTTTCTGATTTTGCTAGAATGGATTGCTTCTCGCATTAATAAGATATTATCGAGAATTTTCTTCTTAGGAATGAGCCCCTCTTGGTTTTCTAATATGATTTGAGAGAGAAGAAGTTTTAATCTAGTGACCAATATTTTGGTAATTATCTTATACGAAGAATTGCATAAAGATATGGTCTAAACCTAGAGAATGTTTCCATGTTTTTCTCCTTCGAAATGAGAGCCAGAAATGATGAATTGGTACTACTCCTAATTTCCCCCTTTTTATAGATCATTTTATCATTTTGCATAGATCTTTTTTTATTACATACCAACAACATTTGTAAAAGATATCAAGAATCCATCTGAGCTCGGAGCTTTGTCAAGATCTAAATCCCAGATGGCATCGACAACTTTGATTTCTTCAATTTCCTTGTCTAGAACGTGGTTTTCGGATCGTGACACAGAAAGAGGAATATTGTAAAGCATGCTATTCATTGATACATGGTTTACTTCTTCCTGGGATGCTAAAAACGATTTAAAATATGCTTTCTTCTTTACATCAACATAATCAATGATTTTTTCACTATTGGAACTAAGGATTTTTGTAACATTATTCCTTAATTGCCTAGATTTTGCTTGACGGTGGAAGTATAAGGTGTTTTTGTCACCCAATTTCAACCACAAAATTCTAGATTTAATTCTCCAATATTCCTCCTCTTCTCAGTATGTTGATTGAATTTTTTTGTTTATTTCTCTTTCCTCCATTTGTTGTTGTATAGTAGATTCCCTTGTCTCCATTCTATCATGTATTTCTGCAAGTCTTGATTGAATCTTCTTTCTTTTGGTAAATGGCTCTTTATAGTTGTTTTTATCCCAACGCTTAAGATCATATTTGATGGCTTTTAGTTTTGATTCCCAAATATAACTTGGAGACACTTCCCATTTATTACGCCATGTGTTTTAATAATCCCTATTGCCTTCGGATGATGAAGCCATGATGGATTAAATTTGAATAGCAAAGGCCCATAGTTTGTTTTTTCTATGAAGGAGAGTCCGATAGGTTTGTGATCAGAGGTTGCGAGAGGGATGATGGAAGATGAGATTTCAAAATCCTCTTCTAGATAACTATTGTTAACTAGAAACGATGTTATATATCTCGGTCTTTCCCTTCTATTTGACCAGGTATATTTCCCATGTTTTGGCTTAGTATCCACTAGATCCCATTCGGTGATAATGTCCTCTAGATTTTCTCTTATGGCATCTTGTACAAAGCTTCCTCCCATATTTTCTTCTTGAGACATAACTATATTTAGACCACCTGCAAAGATGCATCTCCCATGGCCTACTACTTATCTTTCATTTTCTATTATTTGAAACAATCATGCTTTTCTCTATTGTGCATGGAACATATATATTGAATATTTTGTAATGAGATCTAGTTTTTATACTTACTAGATCGGTTTAGATCCAATGTTGTGATTGCTTTGTATTTATTAGCTCTAGTTCTGTGATGTCCCAGTGCGTATTGATTCCTCCAGAAGCTCCTCATGAGATTGCTACTATCCCTTGACTAACTTTCCATTACTTATGTTCTATATTTTGCATGTCCATATCTTGCACTTTTGTCTTCTAGAGAAGAAGGATTGTAGGTCTTTCTATTTTAAGTAAATGTCTCATGGCTTCTTCTTTGATCCTACTACCCATTCCTTTGATATACAATAAGACTAGCTTCATTATTTGCTTGAGGGGGTTTTGGAAAATATTCCCCTTTGACTACCGAGAGTTGATAGGGAACCTGCTCCTTTTTGCAATGGATTTTTAGATTCTGGGATGACATTTCTATCTAAGGTTGATTGTAATCCCAACATACTTTCCTTATTAGATATTTCTTATTTTACTTCTTTAGCTGGTTTTTCTTCCTACCTTACGAGTTTGTCGCTCGTCTACCTCAACTACTTCTTTCTCCTCCTCAGTTGGCACTTGCATGGTTTGTTTTCTCATTTGGACCGTGGCTATTATAGCCTGGTTTTTAATATTTGGCTTTGTTTCTTCCATATGATTCTCCATATATTCGTCCCTTTCAGATTTGAGATTTATCGAGAGTGTTAAGTCCAATCCCATCAAGAAAGAATGATCCTGGAGCCTTTACCAATGGAGTCACAACCTCGAGAAATGATATTAGTTGTTCTTCTTGATATAATGACTCAAATCGGTTAACAAAATAGGAGGATTAGAAGAAAGGTTACCAGTTAGAAGATGGTTAGGGTTTGCCCATGAAGAGGGAGGATTACTGACTTCAAGGTTTGACACTTGTTTTAACCTGGTTTTCTTTCTGACATGCTGCCATTGCTCTTTTGTATTCTGAATTGATGTGCTGTGGATCCCTTCCTTTTTACAATCTTTATCAAAATGGTCATATTCATGACATGATTTGCACTTGGAAGGTAATTGTTCATAATCCAATTGTTGATAATGGATCTAGTTATCCAAGAAGATGAATCGCTTCAGGTATCCCTTTTTCAAGATCAACTTCCACACATATGATAGCACATTGAAACATTCCTTGTTTAGGTTCATACTTATGTATGTGTTTACCCATCTTGTTCCCAATATCCTTCAAAGAATCATCTCCCCAACAGTGAAGAGGAAGATGGGGGAGTCTTACCCACATTGGAACTTCGAATGCAAATTATAAAGTACACATTTTATTTGTTTTGTGCATGTCAAATGTTGTGTACAATACATTTTTATATTGAACACAATGACTATGATCTTGAGGCGTCACTTGTTTATTTATATTTTATTTATATTTTTATATTTTAGAGACCTTCCACATGGTAGGCCACCGAATAGGGGGGTTGAGCACAGTATTATTTTGGAGGAGGGTACTTCACCCATTCAGATACCACCTTATAGACATCCTAAAAAGTTCAGAGATGAGATTGAAAAAGCTATCCAAGAACTCCTAGAGTTGGGACTCATTAGACCAAGCTCTATCCCTTATGCTTCTTCAGTAGTGCTAGTGAAGAAAAAAATGGAACATTGAGAATGTGCATAGATTTTAGAGCCTTGAACAAAAAGACTATCAAGAATAGGTATCCTATTCCTAGGATTGATGAGCTCATGGATGAGCTACATGGGGCCAAATACTTCTCAAAAATTGACCTTAGATCAGGGTATCACCAAATTCGAATGAGAGATGAAGATGTGCAAAAGACCGCTTTGCGATGTCATTTTGGCCACTTTGAATTTCTTGTCATGCCTTTTGGGTTAACTAATGCTCCAGCCACCTTTCAAGCATGTATGAATAGGATATTTTGCAAGCAACTAAGAAGGTTTGTTTTGGTTTTCTTTGATGATATTCTCATTTATAGTAAAACATGGGAAGAGCATTTGCAGCAGTTAGAGATTGTGTTGAAAATCTTGCAAGAAGAGTCCTTATTTGTTAAGTTATCAAAATGTGAGTTTGGGATGAAAAAACTACTGTATCTTGGGCACATTATTGGGCAAGAAGTGTTGAGATATTGTAACTTCAAATAATATTATATTTGTACTTTATTATTCCGGAGATGTTTCATTCCTCCGTGAAGATCTTATTGTATATCCGGAGATGTTTATTCCTCCGTCGGAATGTGGTAACTCGGGTTATTAGACTTCCCTAGTGGGGGTCGGCCTTGTATGTGTTATGTGGGTCAATGGGTTATTAGACCACCCTAGAGGGGTCGGCCCAGTCAGTTGTAGTGGGGTATTTAACCCATTGGTTAAATACGAGCCTACGTGTACTTGTGTAAAAGATATGTCAGAGTAGTGTATAAATAGAGGAGGTGTGTTCCTCATTTGATACACACTCACTCACTTGAGAGAGGGGCACTTGTGGAGGAGAGGTCTGCTATGATGGAGGAGGAGATCATGTCTTTGGTTTGCATCTTTGTATATTGCTGGTCATCTATATTGAGGAAGCTTTACTGGGTTTTCTACCCCATGAGGGTTTCCCAGGATAAATCTGTGTCTCTTATGTTTATCCTATGCTTGTTGTTTCTTCAGTGATCCTATATATGATATTATTTTGAAATGAAATGTAATGCTACTATTTTCGGTCTTAGCATATTAAATTTTAACATGGTATCAGAGCTAACCTGAAGGAAGGCAAGGTATGGCACTTACGACACTTGCTTTACTTACGACAATTTGAAGGTTAGGGTTTTACATAACAAAAACCATTCATCGTGGAACTTTCGCTATAAATCCATTTATGCGAAGGTTCAGGATCTAAACGTTTACAGGTCGAAGATAACATCCCCAGGTACCTTGTGTCCAAAGGGCACCCTCAGAATCGTTGTACTTTGTGAGTTATGATCAGTACAAGTTAGGGTTTCTGCCTCTTCCAGATCTCAGTCAAACTCAGGTGACCTAGGAAAAAAGGTCATAACTTGGGCTAAGAAGCTCCAAATGAAATTTCGTAAAAAGTGACAGGTAGTACACAGACTGTACTATCTCAGGAAACTTTTTCAGAGGCCGAAGGTGAACCAGTGACACGTGGCACGCCGTACAAGTTCGCTCTCCTGTTTTATCCCATAAACAGGTCACGTTGCGACACTTGGCATAACTCTCTCTCAGAGAGTCCAATTGAGGTCAGACCTGTCAGGATTGAAAGATAACAGGGCGAGCTATCTCAGGAAAAGTTTTCAGAGTCCGAAGTTCAAACAATGACACGTGGCACTCCGTACAAGTTCGCTCTCCTGTTTTATCCCATAAACAGGTCACGTTGCGACACTTGGCATAACTCTCTCTCAGAAAATCCAATTGAGGTCAGACCTGTCAGGATGGAAAGATGACAGGTCAGGCTACTGTAGAAAACGTTTTCAGACCCTGTGGAGTGAAAATTTCATAGTTACAGCAGAAACAATCAGGTACATATTTCTGTCAAAACAGAATTATTTTTTTAGCACCTTCATTCATGGCTTCCGGAATTTAGGGTTTCGGAGAAAGTTAGAATTTTTGGAATCGGAATCCACGGCTGAATGCTACTCAGGAAAATTGAAATTTAGAGACCAAGATCGAATTTTTTGGTTGGGTAGAAGACCGGGCTTGATCAAACCCTAGTTCGGGATTTTGATCGGAAAGATGGAAAATTAGGGCTTCAGCAAAAGTTGGAATTTTTGAAGTCTGTAACCACGGCTGGAAGCTCCTCAGAAAAATAAGAGTTTAGAGCCTTGGATCGAACCTTTTGATTGGACAGAAGGGTGGGCTTCATCAAACCCTAGTTCGGGTTCCTGTCCAGAAGATCCAGAAGTTTTGAAGGCAATTTTGAAGGGTCAAATTTTGGAGATTTCAAAATTGAAGTATGCTAGCAAGACACATCCTTCCATCCATTCAGAAGTGTGAAAGTCAAAGATTGAATTTTTAGGGTTTCTCTAGCAAACCCTAATCAAGCTCCAGATCAAGTTTCAGGGGGAGTTGAGGCTAAGGCCTTACATAAGAAGACTACAAGAAGTCTTGACAGGTATGACTTAAGGAGGTTCAGGTATGTCTTGAAATCTGATTCTTGATTAAGTTCATGATGTGTTTGTCTTCATATTATTTATTAGTACAATATTGATTAATGTTAGAATTGTCTTATCACCCTAGTAACAGTATGAATGTATGTGAATGATCGAAGACATTCATTGATTAGGGCTATATGATTGTACTAATGCATTATGGTGTTGTGTGAGGTTGATGTTGTCTGCTAACAATATACAGGTACATTACAAAAGCCAAATCAAGTTCTATGACCATGACAACATGAAGACAAAGACTCATCCATAATCTTTGTTCTACTTACGAGGTATGTATGACCTTGTTATATTATGCTTAACCTATGAGACATGCAGGTTCTAGCTCAGGATCTCTAAATCATTGAAGAGATTGTTTAGGTATGTTGTACATAACTAAGCAGGTATACTAATCCAGGTATGTTTTCTTATGTCAAGTTAGAATCTTACCTTGTGTTAGGATCCCTTATATAAGTATACTTATGATTGGTTATGCTTATTCATAAAGTTAGTAATCAAGGGTTTATGCATGATTTAATTAACCAGAAGAGTACTATGATCAAACAAGAATATGCATGAGTAAAAGAAGACTTCCTTGAAACCCTGAATACTAATGATCATGACTATACATATTCAAGATTATTTAGAATTAGAATGTTTTGAGAATATACTAATGAATGAATGTTTGTGTATGAGATCATGAGGATGACACTAGTGCACACTTGAGCATGCACAGTGGTACAGAATGAATAGAAGTTCAAAAGACATATAGAAGATCAAGCGGGAGGCAACCACACAAACATAAAAGATAAGTATTTGAGTTGTTATTTGAAATAGTAAATGATATTTCTTGTATGCATATTTGTATTCCTAGAATATATCATGCTGAGTGCAAACATTCATAGAGCATTGAACAGTATACTACTAATATGCATATGATTGGTAAGTTGGACAAACATTCCATTGTTGCTTGTCTAGAATGAAACCTCTTTGCTGACATGCTGAGAGTTGTGCGCACTCTCGATAGTATGTTCTGGTAGAGATGGAAGGCATCTAGATAGCCACTGTATGCATACAGGATATGGGAAAGTGTTGTGCCAAATTATTGGTCAAGATAGTTGCATAACTATGTAAATGATATCTGTATGCATAATAGGTTATCATGTCAACATACCAAGGAAAAAAGGTTATCATGTCAACATGATTTCATGATTATGAAGTATTACTAATCATGTACTTAATTTTGTTTTGTAGAAAAGATCATGAAGAATGATGAACACCGAACAAGTGATGGATGTTCAACAAGAAGATTTACAAATCAAACAAAATATAGAAGGCTCATGGCTAGAAGATTCTCTTAGAAAGAGGAAGAGAATCATAACAAGATGTTTGCTCCAAGTGGATAGGTAAGACCATTCTCTTAATGGTGTAATTAAAGAAGAAGTGTGAATCAGGTTCTGTATGGGTACCCAGGATCGATAATCAATTGATGAGCTTAATGATCATCATGGGTGATGTGGATCTCAACCTTTGCTACAAGGTTGAATATGGCTTCTATGCACAGATGACATGGATACAAGAAGGAACTCACCTCAGAGTTCGAATGATGTTGAGGTTCATATTAGTAGACCCATCTAACGAGAGATGGCACAGATAGATGGCTGCATAAAAGAAAATGAAAGATCTCAAATTAATGTATTACTTCCTAGGTCTGGAAGTATGGCAAGGCTCAGAAGGAATCTTTCTCAACCAGGGAAAGTATGCTGAAAAATATTAAAAGGACTTGATGTGTTGGAATGGCCACTCTTGAAGTTGTTAGCAGATGACTCATCAGAGTTAGTGGATATAACTCTGTATAGACAAAATATTGAGTCATTGATGTGTCTGACAAATACTAGGTCAGATATATGCTTTGCTGTGAACACCTTTAGTCAGTATCTAGTGGAAACTAGATGTGTTCACCTGTTAGTTGCAAAGCATGTGATGAGGTACCTAAAGGATCCAATAGACTTTGATCTATGTTATCTTAGAGATCATGACTTCAGATGGCTACACAGATGTTGATTGAGTAGAAAGTGTATCGGACAGGAAGAGCACATCGAGAAGATGTTATTGTCTGGGATCAACCATGATCTTGTGGTTTAGCAGGAAGCAGTCTAGTGTGGCTCTCAGCACAAGTGGAATATATGGCTGCTTGCTCTGCTAGTTGTGAAGCAGTATAGCTTCGGAATTGTTTGACATAAAAATGGACCCAACTGTGATCCTATGTGACAAACAGAGTCGTACCAAAGTGGCAAAGAATCCAGTGTTCCATGATAAGTCAAAAGCACATAGAGATCTGACATTTCTATATACAAGATATGGTGCAGAAAGGAATTAAAGTTCGAATTTGTAACAAGTTACCAATGTACTAACCAGACCTCTACCGATCCAATGTACTAACCAAACCTTTACCTCAAGTAACGTTTTCCGAGACAAACTTAATATAGTTTAGAAGGACCCTCCTTGAAAGGGGGAGTTATGAGATTGCCTGCATCGACAGTAAGCTCGATGATGTGGATACCTATATTGGTAATGCCAACAGAGAGGTTGATGGATGGTCCGTAGACGTATGTCTTCGATAATGAAGTCCTTGGTGGACATGTGGATTGTATCATCCTTGGACTTCAGTCCTAAAGAGAGCCGTAGACGTATGTCTTCGAGAATGAAGTCCTTGGTGGACATGAGGGGATTGGATCATCCCTGGACTTCAGTCCTAAAGAGATCCGTAGACGTATGTCTTCGAGAATGAAGTCCTTGGTGGACATGAGGGGATTGGATCATCCCTGGACTTCAGTCCTAAAGAGAGCCGTAGACGTATGTCTTCGAGAATGAGGTCCTTGGTGGACATAAGGGGATTGGATCATCCCTGGACTTCAGTCCTAAAGAGAGTCGTAGACATATGTCTTCGAGAATGAAGTCCTTGGTGGACTTGAGGGGATTGGATCATCCCTGGACTTCAGTCCTAAAGAGAGTCGTAGACGTATGTCTTCGAGAATGAAGTCCTTGGTGGACTTGAGGGGATTGGATCATCCCTGGACTTCAATCCTAAAGAGAGCCGTAGACGTATGTCTTCGAGAACAAAATCCTGAATGAATAGGTAAGGGGATTGGATCGTCCTCGGACTTTAGTCCTTTGAATTGAGCCGTAGACAGGATGTCTTCGAGAACAAAAATCCTGAATGAACAGGTAAGGGGATTGGATCGTCCTCGGACTTTAGTCCTTTGAATTGAGCCGTAGACATGATGTCTCCGAGAACAAAATCCTGAATGAACAGGTAAGGGGATTGGATCGTCCTCGGACTTTAGTCCTTTGAATTGAGCCGTAGACAGGATGTCTCCGAGAACAAAAATCCTGAATGAACAGGTAAGGGGATTGGATCGTCCTCGGACTTTAGTCCTTTGAATTGAGCTGTAGACATGATGTCTCCGAGAACAAAATCCTGAATGAACAGGTAAGGGGATTGGATCGTCCTCGGACTTTAGTCCTTTGAATTGAGCCGTAGACATGATGTCTCCGAGAACAAAATCCTGAATGAACAGGTAAGGGGATTGGATCGTCCTCGGACTTTAGTCCTTTGAATTGAGCCGTAGACATGATGTCTCCGAGAACAAAATCCTGAATGAACAGGTAAGGGGATTGGATCGTCCTCAGACTTTGGTCCTGTGAATTGAGCCGTAGACATGAGGTCTCCGAGAATTGAATGATAGGACTGGATCGTCCCTGAGCTTCGATTCAAAAGGTACATGATAGGACTGGATCGTCCCTGGACTTCGGTTCAAGAGGTACATGATATGACTGGATCGTCCCTGGACTTCGGTTCAAAAGGTACATGATAGGACTGGATCGTCCCTGAGCTTCGGTTCAAAAGGTACATGATAGGACTGGATCGTCCCTGGACTTCGGTTCAAAAGGTACATGATAGGACTGGATCGTCCCTGGACTTCGGTTCAAAAGGTACATGGTAGGACTGGATCATCCCTGGACCTCGGTTCAAAAGGTACATGGTAGGACTGGATCGTCCTTGGACCTCAGTTCAAAAGGTACATGACAGGATTGCATCATCCATGGACCTATGTCCTAAAGAGAGCGGGATTGATCATCCTGTAATATGATCGTGTGTGTTGATGTGGTTACTTGTATCGGTATGGATACTCGTATTGATGATGTGGTTACTTGTATCGGTAGGATACTTGTATTGATGATGTGGTTACTTGTATCGGTAGGATACTTGTATTGATGATGTGTATACTTGTATTGTGTGGATACTTGTATTGATGATGTGTATACTTGTATTGGTGTGGATACTAATACTATTCATCTAGATAATGATGATGTTGATCGTATTGATCTAGATGACGATGCTGCTGATCGTATTGATCTAGATGATGATGTTGCTGATCGTGTTGATCTAGATGTCGATGATGCTGATTGAGTTGATCTAGATGACGATGATGCTGATCATGTAGATTGAGATGATGATGATGCTGTAGATCGAGATGATCCAGATGCTGTAGATCAAGATGATCCAGGTGCTGTAGATTGTGATGATCCAGATGCTGTAGATCGTGATGATCCAGATGCTGTAGATCGAGATGATCCAGATGTTGTAGATCGAGATGATCCAGATGCTGTAGATCGAGATGATCCAGATGCTGTAGATCGTGATGATCCAGATGCTATAGATCGTGATGATCCAGATACTGTAGATCGAGATGATCCCAATGCTAATGATCGTATGATGATGATGCTGACAATCGTGAGGATATAGATGTTGATGTTATTGTAGTTGTTCGAGTGCTGCAGAAGATAAAGACTCAGTACTGAAGATGTTGATGTTCCAGTATTGAAGATGTTCCAGTAACTGGTTGAGTTACTGATGATGTTGAGAAAGATTTCAATGATTTATAGATGTATCATGTATGATGTTGATGACTCCTTGCTCGTGTAGATGTTGTTATAATATCCTTCTCGTTAAGGGGGAGTGTTGAGATATTGTAACTTCAAAGAATATTATATTTGTACTTTATTATTCCGGAGATGTTTCATTCCTCCGTGAAGATCTTATTGTATATCCGGAGATGTTTATTCTTCCGTCGGAATGTGGTAACTCGGGTTATTGGACTTCCCTAGTGGGGGTCGGCCCTGTATGTGTTATGTGGGTCAAAGGGTTATTAGACCACCCTAGAGGGGTCGGCCCAGTCAATTGTAGTGGGGTATTTAACCCATTGGTTAAATACGAGCCTACGTGTACTTGTGTAAAAGATATGTCAGAGTAGTGTATAAATAGAGGAGGTGTGTTCCTCATTTGATACACACTCACTCACTTGAGAGAGGGGCACTTGTGGAGGAGAGGTCTGCTATGATGGAGGAGGAGATCATGTCTTTGGTTTGCATCTTTTTATATTGCTGGTCATCTATATTGAGGAAGCTTTACTAGGTTTTCTACCCCATGAGGGTTTCCCAGGATAAATCTGTGTCTCTTGTGTTTATGCTATGCTTGTTGTTTCTGCAGTGATCCTATATATGCTATTATTGTGAAATGAAATGTAATGCTGCTATTTTCTGTCTTAGCATATTAAATGTTAACAAGAAGGAGTGAAGGTACACATGGAAAAAATCAGGGCTATCTTGGAATGGCCATCACCAAAAAATATTACCGAATTGAGAGGCTTTATTGGCATATGCACCTACTACAGAAAATTTGTGAAAGGGTTCTCCAAGTTGACTTCTCCACTCACTGATTTGACTAAGAAGGATGCTTTCAAGTGGGATGAAGAGGCTGAAAATACCTTCCAAAAAATGAAAGAGGTAATGAGTAGTTGTCCCATACTTGCACTTCCTGATTTTACTAAACCTTTTGTTGTGGAATGTGATGCTTCAGGTGGAGGAATAGGGGTTGTCCTAAAGCAAGGCCAACACCCCATAGCCTTTAAGAGCAGAAAGTTGCAGCCTCATGAAAAAATTTACTCCATATATGATAAAGAAATGCTAGCCATTATGCATGCATTGGCCAAATTCAGACAATACTTGGTGGGTAGCAAGTTTGTGGTGAAAACTGACCACAATAGTCTAAGACACTTTCTCACCCAAAAAGATCTAAATGAAAGGCAACAAAAGTGGGTAAGCAAGATTCAAGCTTATGATTTTGATATTGAATATGTCAAAGGAAATAATAATATAGTAGCAGATGCTTTGTCAAGAAGGCCTTCTTTTTCTCTCATGGATATTGCCAAGGATTGGAAAAACATACTACTAGTTGAATATGCCAAAGACAAATTTGCTTGTGATGGGTTGGATGGAATCAAAGGGGATGATAATTATAGGATTTTGAATGGGCTGATATATTATAAGGGAAGAATTTATTTAGTTCATAACTGCAAGCTCAAGTACCGAATTTTGCAAGAAGCACATGATTCCTCACTAGCGGGCCATCCGGGGATCTTCAAAACTTATAGACAGTTGAGGCAAAGATTTTTTTGGAAGGGGCTGAAGGAAGATGTTCAGAATTATGTGAATGAATGTAAAGCATGTCAACAAAACAAATCAGAACTTACATGTCCAACCGACCTATTACAACCATTTCCCATTCCGAAGCAAAAATGGGACAGTATTTCCATGGATTTCATCACCGGATTGCCTAAATCCTTGGGTAAGGGTTGCATCTATGTGGTAGTTGATAGGTTGACAAAATTTGCTCATTTCTTTGCTGTTACATCATCTTTTAGTGCTGCACAAGTGGCTGATATTTTTTTCAAAGAAATCTTCAGATTGCATGGGCTCCCCAAGAGCATTGTCAGTGATAGAGATAGTAGATTCATGGGTGCTTTTTGGCAAGAACTTTTTAGATTGGTAGGCACTCAATTGACTCCAAGTACCAGCTATCATCCACAAACTGATGGACAAACAGAGAGGGTAAACCAATGGTTGGAAGGATACCTAAGAAACTATGTGGGAGGGCAGCAAAAAGCATGGGCAAAATGGCTACACTTGGGTGAGTTTTGCTATAACACTACTTATCATATGTCAATAGGAATGTCTCCTTTCAAAGCATTATATGGTTATGATGCACTTACATTTGCTGAGATTATATTTGGTGATAGTAGAGCCCCAAAGGCTAAAGATTGGGTGGAAGAGAGCCAAGAAATTTTAAAGCTCTTGAAAGACAATTTGCAGGTTGCTCAAAATCAACAAAAACAATATGTTGATAGGCATAGAGAAAAAAGAACCTTTCAAGTCAATGATTTAGTATATTTAAGGTTGCAGCCTTATAAACAAACATCTCTCAAAAAGAATGGAGCAGAAAAATTAAAACCAAGGTACTATGGGCCATACAAGGTAGTGCGGAAGGTTGGAGAAGTAACATATGAACTAGAACTTCCGGAAGGGAGTAAAATCCACAATGTATTTCATGTTTCTTGTCTCAAGAAAGCTCTTGGTCAGCAAATCATCGCTTCAGAAATACTTCCTCCTTTGGATGATGAAGTTTAGCTCACACTTGTTCCGGAAAATATTTTGAAGACACGGGAAAGAAGGTTGAGGAGTAGAATCATCAAAGAATATTTAGTACAATGGAAGGACTTACCAAATGAAGATGCCACATGGGAAGAGGTGAAGATTTTGCAGCATCCAAATTTGAAATTGCTTGAGGACAAGCAATCTTGGGTGGGGAGGACTGTAATGTCCCCATTCAAATAAGTGCATAGTAAGACAATCCCATCAATCCTACTAGTTTCCTAGGTTGGATGGGCACATGTGGGATGGTAATAAGGAAGCTAATAAATGATATTTAGACATTAGAAGGGTTCAAGCATTTAATAAATATGGTGAATAAATAAATTCAAGAGAAATTCTAAGTGGCGAGTGGTTTTGGAGACATATGGAGGTGGTGGGACCCACACTAGCTTGATTTTTCAATGACACATGGCAGCTCTCTCTTGCCAATTCGAATTCATGGGAAGGTGAACACTCTTGGGTGAGTTGTTAAGTCATAACACATGGAATTGAGCATCTTAGGTCGAAATGGGATGGAATAGTAACCTCCATGGGAGAGGAAGAGTCAAATTGGAGACTAGTGGACACTTGGGCTAGATTCCCTAGTTTTATGACAACAATAATGAAGCATCTATGACATTTATGACAAAATTCAGGCCTGACTTCTTACACCTGACCATTATGACATGTCAGCCCCAAAAATAGGCTCAAGGAAGGCTCTCATGGAGTTGGGGGAAGCTAAAGAGACTCAAATTCGAATTTGGGAGAAGATGGAAGGTTGGAACTAGGAGACAAGTGGCAAATGAGGAATATTTTCTAAATGGAAATTTATTGAATCTA
Source organism: Larix kaempferi (assembly GCA_027924585.1). Taxonomy (NCBI): domain Eukaryota; kingdom Viridiplantae; phylum Streptophyta; class Pinopsida; order Pinales; family Pinaceae; genus Larix; species Larix kaempferi. The sequence continues at coordinate 16,786,875 of BSBM01001005.1, read as the reverse complement.
TTGAGAGGATTTCGACCCCTTGAAGGCTAATGTTGGTTATAAAATGTAGAAATAAAGTATGAGAATGGCTTTTGATGATTTGAGAAAAATTGCATTTGTGAAGAGAGAACTAGTGGATGACTAGTTTCTTGCCTTATCCAATTTCGAGGGTGAAAGATTCCCATCCAAGTTGGTGTTTGGAGAGGCCACTCAGGTCTTTCATGGTGCTTTAATGGAGTTTTATTTGCAGGTAGCAGCTACAGGAAGTTTCATGGTTTGGTTTAGTGCAGCACTTTCTCTCCACCATTTCCAATTTTGAAGGCATATTCGGGCTCCTTGAGGGATTGCGCTTTGGGTGAGATCTTGCACTCATTGGGAGAACTTCATATGATATTTTTCTGATTGTAATAGCTTCATATCCTCTATTCTTCATATTCAGAGACTCTCAGGTCGAAATACCCATTGACTGTATGCAAAATTATTGATTAATGAGCAAACAATGTCCATTTCCCCAATGCTTTGATGTATGACACTATAAGGTTGATTATTTCGAATGGATGGATAATTCTATGATATATTTGTGATTCATATACTGCCATGTATATATTCTACAAGTTTTATGTACTGTACTTGAGCATTTGAAGCATTTTTACTCAATTTGTTTGTATTGAGAGGTGAAATAGTGCCATTTCCCCAAGGGTCGAATTGGGGGTTTTTGCTGTTGAATGTGAGAGAGTTAGAACAGTAGTAAAAATCAATTAATGGAGCATATGAGACCTTAATCACATACTTAACACATTACATACCTCTGTTCATAAATTTGTGGGAGTTTGGAGGCATCTGGAAGGCCATTTGCAGTGTTACCCCGGGGGGATTTGATGCACAAATTACTAGTCAAAATTACATATATTGATCAGAATACAAATCAAGTTTGCAGCAGTATTTGGAGGGCCATAAAACATCCCTGAACCTAATATTCAAGTCTAAATACCATTCATACACTCCTACAGAAGATTTGGGAGCATTTGGGTTGATTTGGAGGTCAGAACAGTAAAACTAGTCAAAGGTCGAAATTGGGGAAAAAGTGAAAAAATTGGCATTTTAATAAAATTTTGAAAAAGGGTCATTACACGTTAGGTCTACGTTGCAAACTTAGCTTTTTGGACGTTAGGTCCACATTGCAAATGTAGGGTTTTGGATGTTTGACTAACGTTAGATCCACGTTGGGAATGTATCTTTTCGGACCTTAAACCAACGTTCATTGCATGTTAGGTAACATCTCTTTTTGGATGTTCAACCAACGTCATGGAGTGTCGCTTTTCCGATGTTTAGCCGACGTTGAAGCAACGTTCTATCCAAGTTTTTTATGAGTTAAATTACGAAAAAACAAGTAAAATTCCATGTTAGTTCCATGCTTAGTAACGTCACTTAAGTGGCGTTTGTCCATGGACATTAAAAGCCACGTCAATCCGACACAAAAAACCGTTGAAACCGTGGAATGGGACGTTTAAATCCAATAGTGGCAATATCTCCATGATGAATGTCCAATCCACTTGACCATAGTTTTTTTCAAAATCAATTTATGAAGAGTGGTAAGTTCTTAGGAATTGAATGCCTCCTTTTGGGGATGAATTTTATTGTTTGGCAGCTAAAGATTTCTTGTTTGGTAGGATGTCTGAATCTCTCAACCAAGGACTTATCAAGCTCATTCCAAAGAATGCGACTAGGGATACCATTGGGTATTGGAGACCCATTACCTTGCGCAAAGTTGCATGTAAAAATATGGCTAAAGCAATGGCTTTGGAGGTTTGGTTGGTTGCACAACAAACATGTTTTATTTAGAGTTGATCTATTCTATACACTATGACCTCAGTTTGAACTTATATAAAGAGTTTTTGCTTATAATGCATCTAGTAGTTGGAATCCTTTGAAAGTTTAAAGTAAAACATCAAAAGCCTAAAGTTAACCATGTTCATATAAATATATAAATATTAAAAGTAAGAAAAAAATGTTTATTTAAATTAATATATTCTAGGAAATGTGATCTTAGCTTAAGTTTATATAATTATTTAGTATAAAAAATTTGGTTATAAGTAAAAAATTAAAATAAAATATACTTAATCTCAAATTAACCATCTTTATAAAATCATATATAAGTAAGTATTTGGGAGAGAAGTAAAATATTATAAATAAAATATTCTAATAGAGGCCCATATACTTTGGAAAGCCAAAATACTTATTGCTCAATTAAGAACTAATCCCATCAACTCCGTTGTGAGATCGGGCATTGGAAAATGCCAAAAGAAGTTTGGGAAGAAAGAGTGTGTATTTTCTGCACCTCTGGTAAAGTGGAGACAGAAAAACATTTCATTTTAAAGCGTGAAGCCTTTAAGGACAATAGACACAGGTATGCAAGTGTCTTGGCAAATAAATCTTGGGATAATTTATTCAACGAGGAGACTATGGAAAAATTGGGGGCGCTCATCATCAGGTTGAACAAGCAAAGGATTGAGTTGCAAAAAATATGTGAAGTGGTCTGTCCCATAAATTATTTTTAACCTCGCAGAAGTTAAAATATTTTCTTCTTCTTCTAGACTACCTCTAATAATTTTCCCCACTTATCACAGCAAAAAACAGGGTCAAATGTGGAGGCCTTGATGTTATATGCATTTATGAAAACTGACCGGTGGATATTTTTGTGTAGAATCGGAGATTCGTTTGTCGAGAAAATCCAAAAAACAATGGAAACTTGAGGACCGATGATATCGAAACATTTCAAGACCAATGATGCGCGCTTGGAAAATCCAAAAAATAATGAACACTTCAGTACCAATAATGCGCGCTTGTAAATTCAGGAAGATATTAAGACTTCCACGAGCCTTTCAAATCCTACAAAATTTGACAATGGTTATATCTTTTTAATACTTTTCATTTTAAGTTTTATATAAATGTATAGAATGCTAATTTTTTTATAATATTATATGTAAATTTTATTTATAAACTTGGTGTACCTTCACTAAATTTTGGTTATATCAAAATTGGTATATAAAACAATATTCAATATGATAAAAATATTTATTTATTTTTATTGGTTTTATTATATTATTAAAATTAACCCTCATAGAGATTTGTATCTTCAATTTAGTATATTTATAATTTTTTAATTTTTTAAAATTTTTAATATTTAAATTTTTTTAATCTATCTCTACATTTATCATATCTTAATTTAAAATAAATCTATACTAATTTATTAATAACTAAAACTTAATTCCAAGTGCTTTTATAAATGCATACTAATTTATTAACCACCAAAGTTTAATATATAAACATTTTAAAAAGCAATAATCAAAATTATTATTTAATATATAATATTTTTTTTCCAAGAAAAAAGTGTTATCTTTATTATATTTAGAGCAAAAATACATTCTTCAGTGCCTTTCGGCTTTGGCAAGAGCCTGAGATAAAGTCTAGTGATCTCACAAAGTCATAATAGACAAAAAAGCAAAATTTTGATCCTACAGGATCATGAAATGCTTCCCAGTATTCAAATCAGAGTTTTGCATAAGGAATGATATATTTATTAACAACAATGCCTCCTTGAAATTCTTCCAAATGGAGAGCCCCGACATGAAGTAGTAACCCTTGCTTAGACAAAGAGTCAGCTTCCATATTGAACTCACGCTGAGTGTGAAAGAACAAGATAGAGTGAAAGGAATCCCTCACTATTTTCAATTGATTTACCAGATACAAAAGACCAGCATGAGAAATTTCAGAAAGCCCCTGTAGAGATCTGACCACTAGCTCAGAATCACCCAAGATTTGCAAGTTGAGAATATTCCTCCTGAAAGCCATCTTCAAGAGAATATATAGTGCTTTAAACTCTACTTGATTGTTGGTTCCATAGCCCAAACCACCCCATCCTTTGAAATAATGCTAAGGGTCCTGAAACATAATGAATCCAAAACCACTGACCAAATTATGATCTTGGCTAGCCCCGTCGAAGAAAGCCCAAGGCATGCCCTTATCAATCAACGAGGCCACATGTGTTTTGTATGTAATGGGAGTATGCTTCCGCTTATATGCATTAAATAATACAGCAGCTTGGGACGCTACCTGCAGACTAGAAATAGACTTATCTTTGAATATGGCCTCATTTCTGGCCAACCAAACCCCCCAAGATACAATGATAGGGAGGCTCTTGAACACCTTATTTCCTTTGGAACTAAAGAACGCATGAAAATAGAGATCGACAAAAGGTTCATTCCACATAACAGGGCATCCCGTCATTCTTCCTACCCCCCCCAAAAAAAAAAAAAACCTGACAAATGAACACATAACAAAAAGATGCATTATAGATTCCTCTGCCTTTCTACACAAGTAACAAATCCCAGGGCCCTGGAAGTTGAAACAATGTAATTTATCCCAAGTTAAAACTTTGTTTGTTAGCATTAGCCAGAAATGAAGAATACTCTTGGGAGGGATTTTAATCTTCCATATCTCCTTCCACCACCACTGTCGCTGAAGATTCCTTGGAAATAAAGACTCGTATCCCAACTTGGAACTATAATCTCCACCCAAAGGATTATAGCTCCAACAGAGCTCATCCTCCTCCTGACTGAGAATAACATGACCTTCTGTCAGCATAGTGATGAAAGAATCCTAGCTGGAACGCCAGGTACCTATTAGACCAAGATCCTTTGCCCCCATCCAATCTTTTCGCCAAATGGTGTTTCCCATAGACTTAGCAATCCTATTCGAGGTGGCATATCCTCGGCTCTGAAGATGTGCTATGAGACCATCCAACAACAGACGCTCATTGGAGAGCCTGAAAATGGCATCTTTCCCAATCCGCACCAACTGACCATTTCCTACCTTCCAAGTCAAATGACACTCTAGGACGTTAAAAGCATAAGATAACGCTTTCCATTGGTTGGAGCACGGTGATACAGTTGTTTCCCTTCTTCTAATCCAATCCGTCACAGAATCTGGAGCTATATACTTATAAGCTACCAAAATATTCTTCCACAGACTATCCTTCTGCAAGAAACTCCAAAGGGTTTTGGTAGCCAAAGCCTTATTAAAAATAAATATATTCTTCAACCCCCACCCTCCTAGACACTTGGGTGCTGCTAAGACCTTCCATTTCACAAGTTGAAGAGAATGCCCATCCCTATCATTTCTCCACAAAAAGTTAAAGCAAATCTTTCTATATGAATGCAAAGTACTTACAGGAATTTTAGCCAGTAGATGCCAATAGACCGGAATAGCTTCTAGAACAGATTTTACTAAAACCAATCTACCTTCACTATCGTGCCTTCTGAAAATCTTTGTCCCAAAATGAAAGGCCTCTAAATCCTTAACAAAATCCTCAGCCTCTTTCGCCTTGGGAAATTTGTATGCACCGATAGTGAATGGCAACGGTGGGTAGGAATCCTGTTTCTTGTCATGAAGAAAATGCCCAACCCCATTGATGAAAACTTTCCTTATGACCTCTTTATGTACAACAAAATCGGTGGCATACTGAGGCAATAGAGAAGGGGGTTGGGTTCCTCCATACATCCTGATATACGCGCCTTCCGCGGAGAAGTAATAATCTCCATGTTCCTCGATAACTGACAAGGCATTCTCGGACATACAATTCAATTCTTCTTTGAAGATTAGCTGGTACAGTGGCATGATTAACCCCTCACAAATCCGTTTGTAGTGACTTACGTATTTGTGAGCCCATGTCATATGATAGGCTACATGGAGGGGAGATTCGGTCGGCTTCCAAACACACCCCAAAACAGGGAAATGATGTATGATTAATAGGCAATCCAAGAGGTAAGAGGACATGAAAAACTCAGCTTGCTTCTGTGTCAGTCCTCCTTGCGCTGCAGCAATATGTGACAACATACTCTTGGAAATGATATCTTCCCAATTGAATATTGCACCATGTGTGGCGATATGGTACATAACTGGTACCCAGCTGAGTTTATATGTACTTCCGCTTGCTAAGCCAAAAACCCGGCTTAACATCAGAGTTATGATTCTATATAGGGTTCGCAAGTGTTGACTACACTAGATCTCGGTCTCAACTGTCTCTTAGTGACTGTCATCTTCTTAGCATACTCAAAATGATCCATCTTGGCCCCAGTTATCCAGTCGTTGGTCAACATGATTTTAGGGGAATCTAGCTTGTAGGCTGCAGCCATGTGAAGTGGGTGGAAGGATGCAAGCCCTTCTCCTTTAACATCTGCCATGATCTTGGTGTTAACATCCACTTGGGGCAAAATCCACCTGATAACTTCTGAGCATCGGAATAATTCTGGACGTGTGGCCGCCTTATGTAGGCCAGACTTCTTTATGTTCTGGTATACCATTAACTCTTCAATGGAAGCGCCAGGGACATTTTCATCTCTTGTGGCTCTGTATAATTCGCCCCATTGGAATTCTGGCGTGCCTCCCGTCACGGCTTTAGTATCTTCGAACATTGTCTCTAGCGAGGTATCCAATAATATCTCAACGTCTGAGTCTGATTCAGCTAACTTGGATTTTCGTCTGGCTGACCGCTTATGCGTAAGTCTAATGAGACACAAGATGGATAAATGAGGGAACAAATTATTCATAAACAATTCATTACTTATGGTATAATGAAATTAACATCTTAATGTTTCAATTGTCTGTTTACATGAGCAAAATAAGGTTTTTTCTAGTCAATTTCAAATTTCTGTATGGTTGGCAGCCTATCTTCTCCGAAATAATGTGTACAAATTCTTACAAAAGAAACAAATTGGAGACAAAATAGTGGTTGATTAATTGAAGAATTTCATGCAATCAATAACGTTCGTTTGGCTTCCGTGAGCATGCAAATGATGACTTGTCACAACTTAAATTGACAAAAACCATGCGAAGAAATTCAATAATACACAGTGAAGAATTAGTTGTAAAAACTTTAGGTTTCTTCTATGTGAACTTAAGGTTTAGTACACATGTTGTATAGAGGCCATTAAAACTATGCATAATCAATTGCATTTTCTGTATTTCCATTGCACCAAAATGATTGAAAATAACAACAGTGCTGAGCATGATGAAACTTTATGCATTTATCTATCGGTCGGGGAAACATAACGCCTTCATAAGTGAAAAACACGACAACCTGCAACACAATGTTTGACTGAAAACACAACCGACGGTGGGGTCATGTCCAGACACTTCTCGATTCGTTGCCTAAACCTCTAAGTTTGCGTGGCCTGAGACGGTCCAATAAGATGAAAAGCTTTCAAAAAAACTACGTTTTAGTGAGAGGGTTCTTTGGGCGTGCATGAGAGCAATGTTGCTTGTGTGTACGTAGGGCCTAGGTCTTTGGATGTAGAGGAAAGGGGCATTCCTAAGAAGGCAAGCTCGGTTAAGCTCGTGCGTCGCACAGGCGAAACAATAATCAAACCCGGGAACCACAATATTACCGACCAACTGACTCCCTCTCGATTGTTTAGATGACTCAAAGGATACTAGGGCTACGACGAGCCGCTAGACACAAGGAAACCTTGTTGGGTGAGGCCACGGCATACTTGAAAACAAAACGGGCTAAACCCTAACCCCACAAGGCCCTCTACAAACATCCATCAATTAAAAGCAAGCAAACAAAGACCAAAAAAATTAAAAAGAAAAGAACAAGGGCAACCGGATGCCTACTTGGCAGTCGTGCATTGGATGAGAAGGCGAGCTCAGAAATTTTAAAGCTTGGCGTCCAATGAGCAATGGTAAAAAAACAACGTTTTCTTCTTGTTCGAACGTTCATAAAAAAGAAAATAACCCCCTCTTGCTATAAATACACAAATGGAAACCCTTATCATAAATGCAAAAGGGGTTTCTGTATGTGGGGTCAATTAATGACCGCGGCCCCTTTTTGCTGCGTCAAGGCCAACTACATCGATCGTTTCGGCATAAATTCTTCATTCGCCACGAAACGGTCGACGTAAACTTGTCGCATCACTGCGACTGTTCAGCGTGAGTTGTGTGGACTTTCGCGAAACGGTCGGCATGATCATCTTTGGTTGCGACGACCGTTTGGCGAAATGGATCGATCGTTGCGAATCGTCGGCGCTCTGAAATATCAGCGCTAAACTCGTCAAACAAAAGCGAAATGGTCGGCGCTAAACTCGAATGCTGCGACCAATCGGCACCGAATCGCCGAAATGCTACGAAACAGTCGACACACTTCACCACAAAACTGAGAAAGGGTCGGCGAAAACTCATCTAAAAGCCGCGAAACGGTCGACGAAAATTCGTCCAAAGCTGCAACCGTTTCAAAGTAAAAACCTGAGTTTGTACTTAGGCTGAAAAAGACTTGTTCCTCAAGATTTCCTAAGAAAATTCTAAGTGTCAAAAGGGGAATGTTCTGAGAAGTAAAAACTCTAAAAATAAAGGAGGGGCCCTACAATTTTTTTGAAAATTTTGGGGATCAGGTTGCAGCAGCAACAACGAGTTAACCAACGTTCATTCGATGAGACTTGGAAATTACGTCTACGCTTTTTTTTCAAGCCATTTATAAATGTGGCTTATCGGACGTTTGACTGACGTTCATCTGACATATGAGCGGCGTGGATTGATGTTGGTAGCATAACTCTAAGGTCAATTATTTAGTGAATACCCGACGTTAGTTTGACAGAACATCCACATTTTTTTGTTCGCGACAATTGTGGATGTGAATTATTGGACGTTTAACCGACGTTAGATCTATGTTGCAAACTTAGCTTTTTGGACGTTAGATCCACATTGCAAATGTAGGGTTTTGGATGTTTGACTAACGTTAGATCCACGTTGGGAATTTATCTTTTCAGACCTTAAACCAACGTTCATTCCACGTTACGTAACATCTCTTTTTGGATGTTCAACCAATGTCATGGAGCGTCACTTTTCCGATGTTTAGCCGACGTTGAGCCAACGTTCTATCTAAGTTTTTTATGAGATAAATTATGAAAAAAACAAGTAAAATTCCACGTTGGTTCCACGCTTAGTAACATTGCTTAAGTGACGTTTGTCCATGGACATTAAAAGCCACATTAGTCCGACACAAAAAACCATTGAAAGCGTGGAATGAGATGTTTAAATCCAATAGTGGCAATATCTCCATGATGAATGTCCAATCCACTTGACCATAGTTTTTGTCAAAATCAATTTATGAAGAGTGGCAAGTTGCTAGGAATTGAATGCCTCCTTTCAGTGAGTTCTACAAAGCCATGGAGACACGATTGGGGATGAATTCTATTATTTGGCAGCTAAAGCTTTCTTGTTGGTAGGATGTCTGAATCTCTCAACCAAGGACTTATCAAGCTCATTCCAAAGAATGCGGCTAGGGATACCATTGGGTATTGGAGGCCCATTACCTTGCGCAAAGTTGCATTTAAAAATATGGCTATAGCAATGGCTTTGGAGGTTTGGTTGGTTGCACAACAAACATGTTTTATTTAGAGTTGATCTATGCTATACACTAGGACCACGGTTTGAACTTATATAAAGAGTTTTTTTGCTTATAATGCATCTAGTAATTGGAATCCTTTGAAAATTTAAAGTAAAACATCAGAAACCTAAAGTTAACCATGTTCATATAAATATTAAAAGTAAGAAAACAATGTTTATTTAAATTAATATATTCTAGAAAATGTGATCTTAACTTCTTTTTTTCAGCGAAAAAATTACCTTCCTGCTATTCCGAAGGAATCAAGGAAAGCTTGAAATACAATCATTACAATAGGGCTTAACAAGAGCATCATGTCACTTACAAGAATTGAACCTGGGTGAGGAGGGCAACAATCTTTCCTCCCAACCACTCAAGCTACAACCAATGGACAAAATATAATCTTAACTTAAATTATATAATTACTCAGTATAAAAAATTTGGTTATAAGTTAGAAATTAAAATAAAATATACTTAATCTCAAATTAACCATCTTTATAAAATCATATATAACTAAATATTTGGGAGAGAAGTAAAATATTATAAATAAAATATTCCAATAGAGTACCTCTAATAATCCCCCCCATGTATCACAACAAAAGAAGCCGGTCAAATGTGGAGGCCTTGATGTTATATGTATTCATGAAAACTGATTGGTGGATATTTTTGTGGAGAATCGGAGATTCGTTTGTCCAGAAAATCCAAAAAACAATGAAAACTTCAGGACCGATGATATTGAAACATTTCAAGACCAATGATGCGCGCTAAGAAAATCCAAAACAAAATGAACACTTCACGACCAATAATGCGCGCTTGTAAATTCAGGAAGATATTAAGACTTCCACGAGCCTTTCAAATCCTACAAAATTTGACAATGGTTATATCTTTTTAATACTTTTCATTTTAAATTTTATATAAATGTATAGAATGCTAATTTTTTTATAATATTACATGTAAATTTTATTTATAAAATTTGTGTAACTTCACTAAATTTTGGTTATATAAAATAATATTTAATAATGATAAAAATATTTATTGTTCTTATTGGCGGTTCAGTTGTTATGAAGTCACAGTTGTAAATGGAGGTCATGAGTTCAAATCACACCCGGCTTTACCCGTATCCTATGCTTGCAGGGTGTGTGGGGCACCTGGGAGTATAGTGGTAGTGGGATTGGATCCCTGGACCCCGTGTCACACGAGTACCAGCCCAGTCTCCAGTTGCCAATTCCCCTAGTTACAAAAAAAATCTGTGACATCTTGTTTACATTTTGGACATATTAATTTGACTGAGCGGTTGCATTTTTCATTGGGCAAAGGGAACTTTGTTTAAATATGTGATGTAGTGCCTCGAATTGTCGCCTGCATTGAAGGGTATACGGATAATGCATTGCATTTGCAGTGTGAGCATATAACTATGAAAGCGTGGGTGTATACTTATATCTTCTTCCTCACTTCCAATTTTAGTTTGCTTTCTCTTAGTTTGTGCATGGATATTCTCTCTCGCTGGGTGGACGCCAGTGGAAAAAACGTACGGCATGTTGTAAAGGCTGACTTATTCGACTTTTCTGAGTAAACAAACAGCAAAGTATATGTTATACGAATGGTTTTCGTTGCTCCTACCTCCGCAAATGCATTTCATCCTCCGGGCAACTTGCAAAACATAATGTTTAATATTGTATGCCTATACTATAGGCATAATCGACTATTTATTTAGCATTCAGAGAGGGTCACAGCCTTTACATTTGTTGTTGAACGCATATGCTTTAGGGCCTCTTTGTCTCTACATATATGCCAAGTTGCCAACGATTCTCTGTGGATCTCTTAGTTGAATCTTTTAACAATTCAACTGCAATCAGAATCGGAGTACGAAGCAAAATCGGAGTACAAAGCTTCTAGAAGATCAAGAATGCCTCATTTGCAGAAGAAAGCTTCGATCCATGACTATTCAATTCATGTGACCTGAGATTTTCCTTCTGCATTTCATCCCTTGGAACTCATAATTTTTTGTTAAGAGAGCACAAAGTATTAAAAGCATAGTTAACCAGTTAGAATTCAAATTCATAATATGATGAAAATTTGAATGCGAATTTTTTAATTAGAAAAAAAATTCTATAATATAATTTTTAAAAATTAGATATATATGATATTTTTTTTCAAAATATATAATATATATATTTTGAAATCTTCAATTTTGAAAAAAAATTCTATAATATAATTTTTAAAAATTAGATATATATGATATTTTTTTTCAAAATATATAATATATATATTTTGAAATCTTCAATTTTGTATTGTGAAAGGGCGATCCCAGTTCAATTCCTTTTAAAGTTTAGCTAGTTGAAACTAAACATTATATTTAAATAAACTTAATAAACCGTATATTTGAAAAAATTATAAACAATCTAAGCATAACTTATTAAACAATTATATATAAATTCATTCTTGATAAATTAACCATGTAATGGTATTCATTCTTCGCAACAAAGTAATCTCAAACTAGTTTATCTCCATTTCAAACTAGCTTATCTCCATTTCTCACATTTATTATTGAAACAAAACGGAATGAATTCATCTCATGATTGCTAATGCTACTGCTGCTGGAACCCTGCGCCCTGCAGTGAAATGACCTCCCAGATCGTCTAAGATCGTCGTATAAAAAACAATCTATTATACACATAATCAGGATCAGAACCTAAACTAACCTGCGGTTATGGCAGCGGCGTTTCATGAACTCTGGTATCACTGTTCAAAATGGCTTTAATACTGTCAAGAATTCCGGAACAACCATCAATGAATGGCCTGTAATACTTGAAACTGTTGCTTAATAGAATAATCTTATTCAAAATGGCAGGACTCAAGTTTGCCTCCAATACATTCACGGAGAGAAAGAAATCACAATGTGGCATGTAAAATACGGTGGGCCTGTCCACTGTGTGTCTGCCATCTTTGTTAACAGAAAGAAAAGTGCAGTCTAAGGGATTTAGAACAAATTTCTCCAATGAAGACGTTATAAATGGATCGTACACCACTATGCTCCACAGATTGTTTTTCATGGTTAAGTTGTCCAATGGGCACCATAGAGAACGAGTTGTACCTTTATGTGTTGAATATTTCATTCATTTATGAGTTGCCATCAGTTGAATCACCAGTTTCCATCAACAAATGAAAGTGGAAAAAACAATATTCCTACATAAACTATGAAGCCATGTTTACTTAAAGGGTCTTTTTCTTAATGGCGGACACATCCATAAGCCACGATATACTCCTATTCCCGGGGAGATGTGGCATTGTATTTCTTCGCAATATTGGCCGCAATGAAGATAATCAGTAGCTGACAGCGCTGAAAGAATTTAATGTTTTGTGTATGTATTGACAATATTGAATGAGAAGGTGTCTATATATGCAAACCAAAATGTCTTATATAATCAACCGTCACTATCCTTGTAATGTTCATGTGCATTCTTTCATTTCAATTACTTGAAATAAGCATTTTAAGATTTTAAGATTTTAAGGTTAACATGCTAACATAAAGTGGTGAAAAGTAAGAAGAGCTTTAAAGTCAAGTTGTGGAAGGTAGCACTTATTCTTATTGGTATCACTTTTTTGGATCTTAAGAGTTGAGGAAATTGTTGGATCCCAGTAGTTTTATAAATTACAGTTTTATCATGATTTTAGTTCAATAAAATGATGTCCTACTCTAACTTCTCTATTGGTTCAAAGAAAATTTTGAATGTTACATACAGATTAGTACAAATTATGCATAATTCACCTCCGTACCACTTTAAGAAAACGTAGAAGCAAAACGCACGAGAAATTATGACTTTAACTGCTGGATTCGAGGGGAAGAAGTGCATGTGGGTAATTAATACGATCACTAAGGAAGAAGTGCACGTGGGTAACTAATACGATCACCTTAACACTGTTTTAAGGAAAATTAAAAAAACGCGGCTCTGGCCGAACTTTTCCAACAACAATTTGTTTCGCTTAGTGGTTGACCAATCACTAAAACTATGAATATGGATGACCAATCATTAAAACTATGAATATTGATAGGAATTTAAACATTCATTGATCAAATAGTCAACTCTATATTGACTAAGTTCAATTATACTTTGAGCTGCTTGATCTTTGAATAGAGTCGTTTTCATTGATTGATTTCTTTTTAATCCCATAATTTCACCTATTATAGCTTATATTTGAATGATAACTTTCTTTCACCTTGAGTAGAAGTTTTCTTGGGCATCATTCTTAAGTAGGAAAGGCACCGTACTCTAAAACATGGCAAGACATTTACTCAAGCTAATTTGAAATACAACACGTGCACAAATATTTTATGTACTAGTTCAAGCGTGGACAACATTCCTTATTTTATAAAGAGACTATTATTCACAGCTCTTTGGTTCCTTAATTCTTAAAAAAAAATCCAAAAGCATTACCACTTGAATTGGGCTCCCTATTAGCAGCGACTCTACCTTGTGATATTGTATAAGAAAGGAGCACTAATATAAAGCTAACTTTCTTAGTTGGCCACCAACTCCTGTCTTTGTTAGTATGTAATCTCCTCCCTTAAGTTTTGATGCATGGGCGGTCAAAGATAGCCTTGCACTTGAGCATTTGTGCCTGCACCTAAACAAACAAGGTTTCAAGAACTCCTCACTCATATTCTTTCTCACATTTTGTATTATGTTTGATGCTATCTCTATTTCTGATATCAAGTGTCACGGATATTGCCACCTAGTAAGAACACCCTACCATTCCTTTGATTGCAAATAGCATTTCGCAACTATGGCGAGAATCTGACAGCTTCCTTGCAATGTCACTATGCATTTCATCCCTTTCCTCGCCTCCTAGATTTCCCTACCTTTGGTCAGTGGAAGAGGAAATGTTCACTGAAGTAGAAACATCCCTTTGGATTGTATGGATAGGTCAAATGGATTTTTCTTCGAATGGATTTTTCTTGTTTTCCAATCCAATCTCTCTAAGAGTACTGCAATCTTTAGTGGAGTCTAGTGCACCGTCATTTTCATTGTGTATGTTTTCATCTAAAGATATTTCGAGAGCTGAAGATGTAAGCATTGATTCACTAGATTTTCTATCATTCAAATGCAAGTCAAAACGTCCTTCAAGTTTCCTCTCACAGGGCCTTGGTTCCGAGTAGTGTCCTTCACTTGTTTTCATGCTTTCATTTGATTGACCGAGATCAACATCAATTGGTGCTACAGTCATTTCCAAATCTAACACTCCATCAGATCTAGGTTTGATATATTTGGAATTTTCCAAGACATCCTTGATATCTGGATCTGGAACTACTTCCATTCTCCCTGAGTTTTTGGTAATATCACTCATTGGCGAATTTTCTGAATATGTCAAACAAGCTGTCTTCATATCGTGGTGTCTAATTTCAACACTTTTATAATTCTTTTTTTTCTCGAATGTTGCCAAAGACACATTTGCTTCAAGTCTCATGGTTTCATTTACAACAATAGATACAATGACTCTTAATTTCTTCGATGGCATGTTGTAGTTACACTTGATTTTTTCCAACATAGGCATGTAGCATTTTCAACCATAATAATTCCTTTGTTGTTTGTGCGGTTAAAACACTGTTTAAGTGCTTGACACAACAATAATATTAAATAGACTAAACTTTTGCGACGTTGTAATACTGCTCCAGTACAAAACATACAACAATAACTTATGATGGACTTGCTACTGTCAATTTTAGTTGTTCAACCAACATGATAGAATCATGAAGCTAATATAAGTTCTATCATTGAAGCTAATATAAAAATCATTCGTTTATTTCAAATAGCTGAAAATCTGTTAAGCTGCTTGACAATGCTAGCAACATGAATTTGACATATATTCATTGACTAGACTCACTACGAATACAATATCTGCCCCGGTGCAACTGTAGACCATGGCACACATTAGAATCCTTATGTCACTTTGGATAGCTTAGATTTCACTTGCTTTAGTATCTCTTCAAATGTAATCCGCCCTATCCTTGAACACTTTTACGCCAAGACAACAACGGATTTCATCACAATATACCTATTCAGTCTAGCAATTCCCCGCATCATGTTTTTTTGTTGTTACAAGTGCGATTTGCAAACTCTATTACCATGCTTTGTCACGGACATTGATGCATGTGGCTCTTGTTTATATTGGTTTTATTATATTATTAAAATTAACCATCATAGAGATTTGTATCTTCAATTTAGTATATTTATAATTTTTCAATTTTTTAAAATTTTTAATATTTATAATTTTGTAATCTATCTATCTCTACATTTAATATATCTTAATTTAAAATAAATCTATTAATAGCTAAAACTTAATTCCAAATGCTTTTATAATTGCATACTAATTTATTAATAACCAAATTTTAATATATAAACATTTTAAAAAACAATAATCAAAATTACTATTTAATATATAATATTTTTTTTCCAAGAAAAAAAGCATATCTTTATTCCATTTAGAGCAAAAATACATTCTTCAGTGCCTTTTGGCTTCGGCAAGAGACTTAGATAAAGTCTAGTGATCTGACAAAGTCATTGTTACATCCTGAGTTGCACTCAGTTGGACATCCAGAGAGCCACCAGTGTTGCACAAATACTTGTGCTTTTCAGAGTTCAGAAATTCCAAATCAAGCCTTTTCAATGCCCCTTTTTCAATTTTGTAGTAAATGACCATGCCCCACGAGGTTTGTAATAAATTTTGCTAGCATGGTAGTCTTTGAGTGACTCGGTTCCCTAGGACTTGACAACCAAAGAAGGTATTCCAAGGAGTTTTTTCCCTTGTCAATTATGCTTTGCCTTTAGACAAGTATAATTGATGAGTTTTTCTCCTACACCTCCAAAGCTGGAATGCCCAAATTGGTGGTTAGGCCTTGGGGGGTTATTAGAGACCATTTTATAACATATATAAACATGCTAGACACTAAAATAAAGTCATATGGTCATGTACTAGGTCCCTAGGTGGTCCATTTCCTGTCGAAATTTCACTTCTCTAATAGACTTTAGGTTATGCACAGATATCAGTTCAATATTTAAATTATTGTTTACTAGTTGATGCAATAAAGAATTACTCATGAACAATCAGAACCTATGGAGAGAGAAGAAAACGTAAATGTAGAAGAAAGTATATTGAATAATGTAGAAGATGATAAAATCATACAAAGGGTTGGGCTTAAATAATCCTGTCTTGCACCTTTTCACCAAAGGGCATGACTATTAATATTAATTATATTTAATATTATTTTATTATTATTTTATTGTTACATTGCCTTCCCCTTAAGGGAAGCTTTGTCCTCAAAGCTTATTTGACGACAATGATTACGTGAACTGCCGCATCATCTTTGATGTGGACACCTTTATGGTATGCTACTGGTGGGTTTTGTCCCTGGTTCTATTTCGAATATGTGTTCAATTTTTCTGTTTGGTGGGAGCTCCATAGGTAGCTTTTGAGACACCCTGCGATGTTTCTGAATTGGCTTTTGTACCTCTGGTTTTTGTCCCTATCTCCTTTACTTGTTAGAAGCTTCATTTCTTGACATTGAAGTATGTACGTTGGTGTGTCCTTCTGAAGTAGATTTTCTATCTGATGTGATGTAACCAGTTGTGTCGGCGATGGTTGGAACCCGTATAATTTGTGTGTTTTCCCAAACGCATGGAATTCAATAAAATGCTCTTGGCGATTTGCGGAGTATGTCCCTAAGGTGTGTAACCATTGTATTCCTAATACTACGTCGACTCCTCCCAACGGCACCGCAAAGAAATATGATTCTAAGTTATACTCTTGTATTTGTAACTTGACTTGGTAACATTTCCCTATGTTATCAATCTTCTTGCCATCTATTGGAGCCAAGGCCGCAGCTATGGTAAAAGCTGCGAATTTTGAGGAAAAAGCACAAGTATGGAAGAGTGCTAAGTTTTGAATAAGCGCCAATTTTGGGACAGAAGAAGACGGTGCGCAGTACGGTGCCAGATGGATAATCTCAGCGCAGATTACGGACCGGAAATCGTGGAGCTCACGCGCACGTCAGAAGAGAATGAAGGTAACCGACTGGAAAGCCCAGCTACCACAATCAATGAAGCAATGGAGTAGAGGGCCCAGCTACCCTCATTTAAGGCTAAGTACAGAAGTTATGGTTGCTCGGATCAAGGAAGAGCAACGGACCAAAGCATTGAAGGCGAAGGACGAGGCACCCATACCCGTAAGTTGTGCCGGAATTCATGGAGCCTGCAGGAAGCGGCGACATGACTGTAAGCGGTGCCTACAGTACACCTAGCCATGTGCGTGGTTAGGGTTTTTGGGGATTACTGCTGGGAAAGGCCCACAGTTTTGTAAAGGTGCGACCGCCATGGCCACCTATATATATGTATAATTGTAATGGGTAGATGTTAGAGAGTTGGTTGGTTAGACAGTTAGCTAGCTAGTCTGTGAGTTGGTTGATTAGTGAGTCAGTTAGCTAAGCCTCTGAGTGAGATAGCTAAGATAATTGATGCTAGATGTAAGAAGGATTGATCGAGTTGATCATCCTCTGTTACGATCTTGTCGATTGTTTTCTACCGTGTTGCTAGAAAACAGGAAGTAGAGCTGGTTAGCAGTGAAGCTAATCCTTGAGTTGCAGACAGTCCGAGGCGACGTCTGAACTATTGTAATCTCTGGAGAGGAAGAGAATAGATCGAGAGAAGGGCTCCCAGCTGTGTGCGTGGAGTTTCCTGGAAAGATCTAAGGCTGCAGCTGTGTGCGCAGCATATTGTATAAGTCTATCATTTTCGGGTTAATATAAGATACTCCCGGGGACGAGGTTTTTCCCGTGGAGGTGGACTCCGTATTTCTCGTTGTTGCAATGTTGTGAATGAAATGATTACCTGTTTTAGTTTAATAACAGCAAACCCAGGAATACTGCATTCCCCTTTATGAATGTGTTGAGTAAATCGGTGAAGTTTCCTTGGGAACTATAATTGTTCAGCGTCGAAGGAATCGGTAAGACGACGTCGTCGTTGCGATAGGAGAACCTGTTGCTGCGACGAGCACGCAAGTGAAACTACACATAGAGTATCCGCGCAGAGGATAATTGGTCCTAGCGCAGGAGTGGAAGTACCGCGCAGTTCAGCTGCCGAGCAGGAGCTTGAGAGCTGTTGCGCTCGCAAGTCTGAAGAGGGTTCAAACATTCGCCTTAGAGGAATTGTCCAAGAAGAGAGAACAGTCTCCGCGTCGCCTAGGTTAAGGAAACCTGATTCCTTAGCCTCCCCATAGCCACTTCGGGTGAGACCTCGAGCTGCCGCGCAGCTCGTTGCTGAGAGGGCCAGTGCGCCAAGGGGTTTTGTTGCTGCGCTTCATTAAAACCCGGGTCTGTCCAAAAAGCAGCCAACACCATCTGCTACCATAACCTTCATGTTAGGAACTGGGAAAACAAATAGGTTAAATACTTTAGCAAGGTTGACATTAATGAAGTTATGGGTGCTGCCAGAATCGATGAGAACTGTGACATCATTCTTTTTTATATGTCCTCTAAGCTTCAATGTTTGCGGTTGGGAGATTCTGGTAATAGCGGCTAATGAGATTTGTGGGGTGTCGTCCTCGATTTCTGTGTGGTAGTCTTGTTGACTCTTTGCAGCGTTCTTGACTTCCAACTCTGCTTCACAGGCATATAATTTCTTTTGTAAGCATCTATGCTTAGGATCCCATTTGTCTCCACAGAACTTACATTACCCTTCCTTTATTCTCCGGGCCTCTAAAGTGGGCTTCGTTCCTTCCCTAAGTTGAGGCGGTGTATATCTTGTATTTCCCGTGAATGTTGATTGGAGAGGATTCTTTTCGGATTCGTCTCGGTCGAAATTTGTATGAACGGATTTGCTTTCAATAATATTGGCTTTACGTCGTGCTTCCTCCATGGTAGAGATGTTATGTAACTCTAGTTCATCACGGATGTGTTGTTTTAGGCCGTGTATGTAGGTCTGTAGTCGTTGGTCATCGCTTAACTCTAGAACTTGAGTTGAGAGTGCTTCCCACTCACAGGTGTACTCATCGACACTGCTTTTCTGTTGTAACCTTGTGATTTTGGCAAAGAAGTCTTTTTCTTCAACGTCTTGGAATCTTTTAATGAGGTCGTTCTTGAAACTAACCTAGTTGTGAGAACAGATTCTTGCATTTTTCTTCCACCATAAGTACCAGTTGTAAGCGTTGCCTTCTAGATGCATGGCGGCATATTTAACTTTCTCCTCTTCGTAATGGATATTGTGGATGTCTAAGTATTCCTTAGCTTTGTTATTCCATGCTATGCACTGTCGTTCGTCCCCGTCGTATTTGGGTAGCTCGACTTTCACCCGTATTTGGCGTCCTTGTGTATATGAGAATGATGACGACATGTTGAAAGGATCCGGTTGCTCTGGTGTTCTGGGAGAGTTAGGATCTTTTGGTACTGGTAATCTTTCCAAGATGGCTTTTAAAACTGCCTCATTTTTCTTTTGGTTGTCTTGTAGAGTGAGAACGGAATTCTCTATTCGTGACGTGATTTGTGTCCAAGTTGCTGCCAAATTGTCATTGGTTTGATCGATCTTTGCCTAGAGTTCCTCATAGTTCTTCTTAATCTTCTCATTGATTGAATCGAATCGGGCGTTTAATTCACTCATTGATCTGGTGATTGGTGGAATCTTCTCGGCGCTAAATGTGGATTTATTTTTATTTGTTGTACGAAGCCAGCTCGCCACGATTTTTTTATTTTTTATTATTTTTAACTAATTATAATAATAATAATTATTATTATAATATAGTTTTTTTTTAAATTAATAATAATATTAATAAACAATAATATTAATAAATATTATTAATATTAAAGTATTAAAAAAAAAAATTAAATAGCCGACCGTGGATGATGGAGGTGGCGTTAGGGAGGTGGAACGATGGCGGAAGGGAGGAAGATGGGCGAATGGTGGGCAAGAGCAAGAGGATGAGTGAAATGGGTCTTGGAGCAAAAGGGAGGGATGTGGGAAGAGTTGCAGTTGCAGGCGGAGAGAGGGAAGTGGGGGGGCTGACGGGAACATTGCAGCGAGGGGAGTGGTGTGGGAGCGAGAGGAAGTGGGGGGTGTGAGCAGCCAAGGAGCACGAGGGCGTGGAGCTGTGCAGGGGGTGGCAGGGGTGTGGGGGGCTGCGGAGGTGTGGGAGTGAGGGGATGTGACGGATGGATGGCAGGCTGCAGAGGAGAAGATGGGAAGAGGAGTGGGGGGACGCGGGGAAGGATGCAGGGTGAGGGCGTAGTGAGGAAGTAGTGGGGGAGTCGATCCGTGTAGGGAATGCGGCGTGGGGGAGATGAGGAGAAGGGTGGACGTGGGATGACGTGGAGGGCGCAAACGTTGGCGGAGAGGCAAGGGCGTGGAAATGGTGAGCGGGAGGCAATGTAGGTGTGGAAGAGGACGGGGGAAACATATGTGGAAGAGAGGGTGAAAAATGGAGTGGAGGTGTAGGCTATGGGGGATGTCGAATGGTGGCGGAAGGAGGAGGGTGGCGGGGGCTGCGAGCAATAGCGCAGGGGGATGGCGGAGGTGTGGGAGGGCGCGCAGGTGATGGCAGGAGTGCAGGGAGGCAGCGACGATGAAGGAGGGCACGGTGGGGGAGGGAAGAGCGGTGGAGAGTGCAGCAGAGGATGGCGTGGGAGCGTGGTGGGGGATAGCGATGGAGCGGGAGTGGGAAAACGATGGGGGAAGCGTGTGTGCAGCGGAGGTGGTGGTGGTGTACGGACGGTGGCTCTGATACCAATGGAGAGAGAAGAAAACGTAAATGTAGAAGAAAGTATATTGAATAATGTAGAAGATGATAAATGCATACAAAGGGTTGGGCTTAAATAAGTCTGTCTTGTACCTTTTCACCAAAGGGCATGACTATTAATATTGATTATATTTAATATTATATTATTATTATTTTATTGTTACAACCTAAAGCACAAAGAAAAGCTCTACCACATAAATCTGAGCAGATAACACATTCTTCAATTGACATTTCAGACACAGAAATTTATGGCAGAATTGCCCAAGAAAAACCCCAACGGGGGAAAACTTATCTCAAGTTCTGCTCTACTTCATCCACATTGGAAAACGTGCTAAGCTAGTACATAAATTCCCTGCTCGAATTTCGCTGAAACTGTTCGGAAATAACAGATTAGACTGCCATCTCAGAACACCTCGATTTTCGTGCCACTGTACGGACTGTATGAATTTATCAAAATTCATGTTGTTTCCTGGAAATATGTGCCACCATTTTCTTCTCGAAAAGCATGCCCATAAATGCTGCTGAAGTTGCCTCGATTTTTGTGCCAGTCTCTCACCTAGAAAATTGTACCCTCAAACGCAGTTGTATGGAACGGTCTAGGGATTCGAGCTGCTCTCTCCCTCATGAACTCGACCTCTCCAACTCTCTTGGATAATCTCCACTTCTCCAACTCTTTCTTGGGATGTGTGCAAATGAATGAGGGAAGACTTATTTAATTCAAAAATCTTGTCTCTTAGTTTTCCTCTCAAGGGTAACTGAAGAGTCATCTAATCCAAGGGCCCACATTGGTTTAGATCAATGGATGAGAATAAATTCTCATAATTCTCTCCATAAATTAAATTTAATCCTTTACCACTTAAATACACCAAAAGTCACTTTATAATAATAAAGTGAATTAATTGCTCATCTCAAGCAATTAATACAAGGGTCATGTCCCCTTTTCCCTCATTAATTACTTAGGCATAAAATGACTAGGAGAACACTTTCTAGGTACAACTTCAACACTCCCCCTTACCAATGAAGATGTTCCCACTAACAACCAACTTATCTCTGAAGAAGTTAACCTGCTTCCCCACCAAAGCTGGTAAACTGCTCATGTGCTTCTCACACAATATCAAAGTCTGCTCATGTGCTTCTCGCAC
Source organism: Larix kaempferi (assembly GCA_027924585.1). NCBI lineage: Eukaryota > Viridiplantae > Streptophyta > Pinopsida > Pinales > Pinaceae > Larix > Larix kaempferi. The sequence continues at coordinate 16,764,537 of BSBM01001005.1, read as the reverse complement.
AATATCAAAGTCTGCCCATGTGCTTCTCGCACAATATCAAAGTCTGCTCATGTGCTTCTTGCACAATATCGAAGATGCCCACCCTTTCTAAAATCTGCTCTATAAAGGTCAAATCAAGTGTCCCTTCACGTTAGACATCATCACATGAAGGACATCATCCTAAGCTACAAAGCTCGATGCTTCCACTTCATGCGGGAAGACCTTCTGGCATATCCTTTGCCAAAACCACACTCTAGTCTCACATTGTCAGCAATAGAAGCTCCCCATGTGTCTGGAAGCTGTCATGCATCCTGCACTGATGCCTCATGTCGAGACATCTCATCTCGCTTATCCATTAGTGACAAGTCGTACCAACTGACCCTCTTTATAGCACTGGAGGAAGTAGCCTCTTGTTGAATCCTCTGAATAGAAGATGAACTACTAGGTACCACAATAATATTTGGAGCATCTCGCTCTCTCCTCTGAACCATGTACTGACTACTCGGTGCCACATCAATCCTCGAAGCATCTCGCTCACTGTCTATCTTAGACTCAGGCTCTAATATCCACCCAGATCCTCCTGTTGTAGGCTGACCACGCACTACATACTCTCCATCTCTTCGATGACCTATAAGCACAGGGTCAACCGGATCCACTCCCAATACATAAATGAAGATGTGTTCACTCTTGAACAATACTGCATATCCTTCTCCCTCCAAGGTTGGAATTGAAAGTTTGTTGTCCTGCAGCCCTAGAATATAGTGTAATACTGTAATCTACAAAATCTCTCCAAACTCAAGCTGGAACCATACTCGTTCCAAACCTCTGACTGCATGCATTATCCCATCTCTATCTTGTACAATCTGCTCTGGAATAGTCTCAAAAGTGAGGAAGGCATCTTGCCTCGCAGTCATGTGACTGCAATAGGAACTATTCACAATCCACTTCCCAGTATCAATTGGTCCGCTACTATCGCAACTCGAAACAACAGTGACAAGAGAGAACTCTTTCTTGAACTGTGTAGCATACCACTCAATCTCTGTTGTAGCTGCAACCTACTCCTCTTTCTGCTACTTGCCCTTCTTCTTCTTAGGACATTGGCCAGCATAATGACCAAAATCATTGCATGCATAGCACCTGACTCTGCTCAGGTCCTTCTTCTGCTCACCTCTCTGCTGCTTAGCCCCTCCCAGGCCTTTCTTGGACTTCTTGCCTTTAGTTGATAAAGCAACGTTCTAATCATCAATATCTTACTCAGTCTTCCCTTGAGACCCTTCTCGGATCTCCTCCTGAGTAAAATCATCCGACAGTCTTTCCCAAGAGGGAAATTTCTCTCGGCCAACTACACACTTCACAAACACATCCCAGTCCTTAGTGAAGCCTTTCAGGGCTATCTGCACTAACTCGGGATCAGGAATCACCTCCCCAAATGCACTCAGTTCATCTTTTACTTGTCTGAGACTAGTGAGGTAAGAGGCTACATTCTCACCTCTCGCCATCTTTGTGCCGTGAAGCTTGTCCTTTAAAGCCATTTTACGATTTTAATTTTTGTTCTCATATAGACCTTTCAAAGTATCCCACATCTCCTTAGTAGTATATTTCTATGCCAAATGTGGGATGAGGTGATCTCGAACACCATCCAGAAGCAGTCTCTGCGTTCTAGCCTCCTTCACCTCATGTATGTCAAGGGCTATAGGATCGTTTGTGGGAGGAACCATTGTGGTATTGACGAAGGTCTATAAATTGTTCTCCTTGAGAACAATTGCCATCTGGGATTTCCACTGTCAGTAGTTGGAAATCCCTTCCAATTGATCTTCATACCGGATGCAAGCCATCATTCACTTCTGCTCTTTTTCCAACAATGCACACTCTGCCTTGATGTATGAAAATCACTGTCAATCAATCTTCCCTTCATAGGGCTCTGATACCATGTAGAAATTTCACTTCTCTAACAGACTTTAGGTTATGCACAGATATCAGTTCAATATTTAAATTCTTGTTTACTAGCTGCTGCAATAAAGAATTACTTGTGAACAATTTGAACTTAAAGCACAAAGAAAATCTCTACCACATAAATCTAAGCAGATAACATATTCTTCAATTCACATTTCAGACACAGAAATTTATGGCAGAACAACCCAGGAAAAACCCCAACTAGGGAAAACTTATCTCAAGTTTTTCTCTAGTTCATCCACATTGGAAAATGTGCTTAGCTAGTACATAAATTCCCAACTCGAATTTCACTGAAACTGTATGGAAAGAACAGCTTAGACTGCCATATCAGAACACCTCGGTTTTTGTGCCACTGTACGGAATGTACGGACTATATGGATTTCTCAAAATTCGTGTTGCTTCCTAGAAATGCATGCCACTGTTTTCTTCTCGAAAAACATGCCCAAAAATGCTATTGGTTAACTGCTGAAGCTGCCTCAATTTTTGTGCTAGTCTCTCACCTAGAAAATTGTGCCCTCAAAATCAGTTGTATGAAACTGTCTGGGGATTCGAGCTGCTCTCTTTCTCATGAACTCGACCTATCCAACTCTCTTGGATAATATCCACTTCTCCAACTCTTTCTTGGGATGTGTGCAAATGAATGAGGGAAGGCTTATTTAATTCAAAAATCTTGTCTCTTGGTTTTCCTCTCAAGGGTAACTGAAGAGTCATCTAATCTAAGGGCCCACATTGGTTTAGATCAATGGATGAGAATAAATGCTCATAATTCTCTCCATAAATTAAATTTAATCATTTACCACTTAAATACACCAAAAGTCACTTTATAATAATAAAGTGAATTAATTTCTCATCTCAAGCAATTAATACAAGGGTCGTGTCCTCTTTTCCCTCATTAATTTCTTAGGCATAAATGACTAGGAGAACACTTCCTAGGTACAATTTCAACATTTCCTACCTTCCAAGACAAATGACACTCCATGACGTTAAAAGCAGAAGATAACGCTTTCCATTGGTTGGAGCACAATGATAAAGTTTTTGCCCTTCTTCTAATCCAATTCACCACAGAATCCGAAGCTATATACTTAGCTACCAAAATATTCTTCCACAGAATATCCTTCTACAAGAAATTCCAAAGGGTTTTGGGACCTAAAGCCTTATTAAAAAGAAATATATTCTTCAGCCCCCACCCTCCTAGACACTTGGGGCCTGCTAAGACCTTCCATTTCACAACATGAAGAGTATGCCCATCCCTGTCATTTCTCCACATAAAGTTAAAGCAAATCTTTCGAATCGAATGCATAGTACTTACATTAATTTTAGCCAGTGGATGCCAATAGACTGGAATAGCTTCGAGAACATATTTTACTAAAACCAATCTACCTCCCCTGGAAAGGCAACGACTACACCAAAAATAAATTTTTCCAACTACCTGCTCAACAAGCCAAATCCAATCCTTGATCCCATATTTGTTAGGTATACATATGAATCCCAGACAGGGGATACCCTCTTCCATAGTGCGACACTCGTATGGAAAATTATTATTCCAGAATCCCCAGTCACCCACCTGATCTTCCAACACATATAGAGTCGATTTCACAATACTGATTTCCATACCCATCGCTAGATGAAAGCCATCTAAAATGCCTCTTAAATGGATGCATTCAACTTCGTCCTTTCTACAAAATAGAAAAATATCATCCACAAACATCAGATGTGTAAGTATCATCTGGTCATTAAAGTAAATGCCCCTGAGATTCCTCTTGGAACGTTCGTGAATAATGCACCGACTAAGTCCTTCAATAACCAGTAAAAAAAGATACGGGGAAACTAGAAATCCTTGCCTTAATCCACGAGAGGCTTTGAAAAATGAAGTTCCACATCCATTGATCAGCATCAAAAAAATAGGAAAAGTAACACACCCCATGATCCAATTGGTCAAGTCTAAATTGAACCCAATATGCAACATCACCAAACGAAGAGAGAGCCACTAAGCCTTATCATAGGCTTTCGAAAGGTCCAATTTGATAGGTTTCACTTGAAAATGTTTGGCTTTAGTGGAATGAAGACTTTCATGTGCAACTCCCACCGCCTCATGAATGAGGCACCCCTTCAAAAAACCAAACTGGTCGAGAGACATATATTCAGAGAGAAAGGGTTTCAATCGGATAGACAATATTTTCTCTATTATCTTATAGACCCCATTGGAAAGTGAAATAGGTCTGAAATCCACAAAAGTACTTGGCCTATCATTTTTAGGTATTAATGTAATAAAAGTAGAGTTCAGGGCCGAAGGAACCACCTCAGAGAGATGAACCTCTTCAACCACCATTAGTAAATACTCCCCAAATAAATAAATAAAAGTCCAAGAAAAATTTAGGAGGCCAACCATCCAGCCCAAGGTTCTTATCCCTACTGAAGCATCGCAAGGCACCTTAAAGTTCCTATAAGGTAACAACCCTGAACTGTTGATGTATATGTAACTTCGGAATGTATTTCACATATATGTATATTGTATTCCTATAGAGATGTTATTATTGCTCTATACGGAAGTGTTTGTATTCCTATAGAGATGTTATTATTCCTCTATATGGAAGTGTCGTCATTTATATTGTAAGTGTTGTAACTTATACTTGATGGGTTATTAGACCACCTTGTTGGGGTCGGCCCTGTATAAGTCATGTGGGTCGAAGGGTTATTAGACCACCCTATTGGGGGTCAGCCATGTGGTTCAAAGGGTTATTAGACCACCCTATTGGGTGTCGGCCCAGTCAGCATTATGTTAAGTGGTTAAGTTGAGGCCGACCTAGTTGAGTAAAAGTCAAGTCAAGTTAGTGTATAGAGTGGCGCACTTGTGGAGGAGGAGGCTCTGCTGCTAGGAGAAGACTATCTCTTGTATTCTGGTTGTATCATTGCTCTATCTATCTCTGAGAAAGTTATTGGGGTTTTTCACCTTTATGGTTTTCCCCAAGTAAACTCTGTGTCTCTTGTGTGCTTGCATTATTGTGTCCATGATTGATATGCTGTAGATTTGTTGTACATGTTGTTCTCTCAGTTAAGATCCTAGATCAGATTGAAGTAAATTCAGAAAATTTAACATGGTATCAGAGCTAGCCTGAAAGAAGGCATGATATGGCATGTATGACACTTGTTGCACTTACGATGCTAGGGCTTGATATAGCAAAAACCAATCATCGTATCACTTTCGCTATAAATCCGTTTTGGCCAAGTTTTCAGATCTGAAACTTTTACAAGTCGAAGATCAGATCCCCATGTACCTTGTGTCCAAAGGACAACCTCTAATTCATTGTACTTTGTGATGTATGATATGTACAATATAGGGTTTCTGCCTCTTCCAGATCTGAGTCAAAATCAGGTGACCTTGGGAAAAAGGTCATAACTTGGGATAGGAAGCTCCAAATGAAATTTCGTAAAAAGTGACAGGTAGTACACAGACTGTACTATCTCAAGAAAACTTTTCAGAGGCCGAAGTTAAACCAGTGAGACGTGGCACGCCGTACAAGTTAGCTCTCCTGTATTATCCCATAAACAGGTCACGTTGCGACACTTGGCATAACTCTCTCTCAGAGAATCCAATTGAGGTCAGACCTATCGGGATGGAAAGATAACAGGTTGGGATATCTTGAAAAATTTTCAGAGGTCGAAGTTGAACTAGTGACACGTGGCACGTCATACAAGTTCGCTCTCCTGTATTATCCCATAAACAGGTCACGTTGCGACACTTGGCATAACTCTCTCTCAGAGAATCCAATTGAGGTCAGACCTGTCGGGATGGAAAGATAACATGTCAGGCTATCTCAGGAAAAAATTTCAGACCTTGTGGATCGAAAAGTTCGGAGTTACACCAGAAACAATCAGATACATATTTCTGTCAAAACATAATTATTTTTTGAGTGCCTTCATTCATGGCTTTCGGAATTTAGGAATTCGAAGAAAGTTGGAATTTTTGTAATCAGAGACCACGGCTGGATACTACTCATCAAAATCGAAATTTAGAGACCAAGATCAGATTTTTTGGTTGGGCAGAAGGCCGGGCTTGATCAAACCCCAGTTCGGGACTTTGATCGAAAAGATGGAAAATTAGGGCTTTTGCAAAAATTGGAATTTTGGAAATCTGTGACCATGGCTGGAAGCTCTTCAGAAAAATCGAAGCTTAGAGTTTTGAATCAAATCTTTTGGTTGGGTGAAGCTCCAGGAAACTCAAACCCTAATTCAGGGTCCTCCCCAGTGAATTCGAAAATCTAAAAGGCAATTTCGAGGGGTGAAACTTTGCAGTTTTCAAATTCTGAATATACCAACTTGATCAGCTCATCAAGGCGCATATTTCTATCCTTTCGGAAGTTTGAAATTCAAAGTTTGAATTTTTGGGGTTTCTTTGACAAACCCTAATCCAGCTCTAGGTCCAGTTCTTGTAAATCAAGTGGATTGGGTTAATCCTAGAAGAAGATGGATTGGTCACCTGCATAAGTGAAGAAGTTCCTGTCTCAGAGGGAGATGAGGCTAAGGCCTTCCATAAGAAGATTACAAGCAATCTTGACAGGTATGGTTTACAGGTATGTTTCATGGTTAAGTTTATTATATGTTTGTCTTCATATCATTACAGTACAATCTTGATTAATTACTGGATTTGTCGTATCACCTTAATAGAAGATATTCATTGATTAAGGTTTTGACACTTATGATTGTACTAATGCATTGTGATGTTGTATGAGGTTTATGTTGTTTGCTAACACAAAAGGTACACCAAGAAAGTCAAATCATATTCTACTTCAAGAACATATGCTCATGGTGACATGAAGACAAAGATTCATCCATTGTCATGGATCACATAGAAGATCTACTTTCGAGGTATGTATAACTTGGTTCTACAATGGTTAACTTATGAGACATGCAGGTTACTAGCACAAGTCACTGAAGAGAACCAGAAGACATTATGCGGGTATGTTAGACATAACTAGCTAGCATGCTAATCCAAGTATGTTTTTCCTATATCAAGCTAGAATCCTACCTTGTGTTAGGATCTTATACTGTTGTGTTGTTGATAATGATTATTCATGAAGTCATAGGTTTGAATAATCATGGTTGTATGCATATTATGTTTCTTACCATAATTGATGATATGACTAACCAGAAGAATCATGAAGGTATAGGTTTGAATAATCACGGGTTTTATGCATATTATATCTCTTATCTTGATTGATGATTCAACTAACCAGAAGAGTCCTATGATCAAATAAGAATCGCTATGAGTAAAAGAAGACTTCCCTGAAACCTTGAATACTAATGTTTATTATCTGTGTTTGAAATGATCCTGACTATACATGCTTGAGATTATTATGTTTTGATAGTATTAAGATTATACTAATAAATGTGTGGTTATGTATGAGACCTCAAGGATAACACAATGATGATACTAATAAGCATGCATAGTGATTAAAGATGGATGTAAGTTCAAGGACAGGTAATCCAGGAAGCAAAGTTCAAGAGGGAGCACACTCCAGTTGTTCCTGCAAGAAAGCAAAGGAGCAAACTTCAGTAGTTTCTGCAAGGATGCAGATATTCAGAGGGAGTTGACCACTTCTCACAATCCACATTAGAATGGAGTTGCAAAGATTCAGAGGGAGTCCACCCAGCAACCAAACAAAGATAAGTATTTGAATTGTCATTTCTTAAATAGTGTTATTCAATGATGTATATGCTTATGTTCCTAAGAATTAGGTTGTGTATTATGCATATTAGAATAGTTGCATTGATTAACAGTATACTACTAATATACATGGGTAAGTGGCCTATGGCACTGTACAACATTCCATTGCTACTTATCTAGAATGAAACCTCTTTGCCGACATGTTAGGAGTTGTGCACACTCTTAACAATGTTTTGGTAGAGATTGGAAGGCATCTAGAAAGTTACGGAATATGGATAAATGTTGTATTGGCTAAGATAATTGCATGATTGTATGACATATTTCTTTATGTGTAAGAATTTGTTTTGAAAACTATGAGATGTTTTCTAATCATTCAATTTAACTTGTTGTGTAGGAAAGATCGTATACCATCACCTACAAAAGAAGAACTACAACATTTGTTCAGCAACAAAATTATCTATTGAAGATATTGAAGTTCCCAGGATATGGGAAGAATGCCATGATCCGTCGATCATGAAGAATGATGTTTGGGATGTAGTCCCAAGACCTGAAGGGTAGTTTTTTATGACTTCCATATGGATCTATCAAGATCAAGCAAGCTGCAGATGGCAGCATAGAGAAATATAAAAGTGATGAAATAGAAGATACACCAGATGGATTTCAAGACAGCTTTCTTGAATGGTGTAGTTGAAGAAGAAGTGTATGTGGAGCAGCCACTTGGTTCTGAGACACATGACAGGGAGTCATATATGTGCAGAACTTGGGTATTATGCACCACTTTCTAGGTATGGAGGTGTGGCAGAGTGCAGATGGAATCTTCCTTGGACAAGGGAAGTATGCAGTAGAGATCCTGAAGCGGTTCGGGATGATGGACTGCGAGGCTATGGCATCGAACCTGAAGCTTCTGTGTGATGCTTCATCTGAACCGGTTGATGTCACTATGTATCGTCAGATGATTGGGTCCTTGATATACTTGACGAACATGAGACCAGATATTTGCTTTGCGGTGAACACATTGAGCCAGTTCCTGACAGATCCAAGGAGTGTTCACCTGGTTGCTGTAAAGCATCTTCTGAGGTACCTGAAGGGTACAGTTGATTATGGGCTCAAATATGATGCGAATCAAAAGTTTAACCTGCAGGGTTATGTTGATTCAGATTGGGCTGGCAGTGCTGCAGATGGGAAGAGCACATCTAGATGCTGCTTCAGTATGGGATCAGGTGTGATCTCTTGGTTTAGCAGGAAGCAGTCCTGTGTAGCATTGAGTACAGCTGAGGCAGAGTATGTTGCAGCCTGTTTAGCTAGTTGTGAGGCAGTATGGCTACGGAAGCTACTGTCTAAGTTATTTGATCTCCCGTTGGATGCTACTGGTATCTTTTGTGATAACCAGAGTTGTGTGAAGTTGTTCGAGAACCCAGTGTTTCATGATAGGTCAAAACACATAGAGATAAAATATCACTATATCAGGGATATGGTGCAGAGAGGAGCTGTGAAGCTCCTGTACATTGTGACGGACAAGCAGATTGCAGATGTGCTGACGAAGCCACTAGCCAGGGTGAAGTTCGAGTACTTCAGGGAGATGCTTGGCATTCTTCATATTGATGACACTTCGAGGAAGAAGTGATGGACACATTTGCTTAAGCCATTCCAAGCATGTTGGAAGGAGGATCCTTCACATGGCTGTGGATGTAAGCGTTGGATGATGAGCATCAAGATGATGTTCTGGTTTCTGCTTTGTATGATCAGTTGGATCATTTATATGTATGTACGCATCATGTTGGATGCTAGATATGATCAGTTGGATCATTTATATGTATGTACGCATCATGTTGGATGCTGGATATGATCAGTTGGATCATTTATATGTATATTTATGTACGCATCATGTTGGATGCTGGATATGATCAGTTGGATCATTTATATGTATGTATGCATCATGTTGGATGCTGGATATGATCGGTTGGATCATTTGTATGTATTTTGTATATGCATCATGTTGGATGCTTGGACCATGTATCTGTATATGTATCAGGTGGATACATTGTATGATCAAGTGGATAATGTATGGTGATATGTATCATGTATTTGTATTTGTATCAGGTGGATACATTGTATGATCAGGTGGATCATGTATGATGATATGTATCAGGTAGATACTTGGTATGCATCAGGTAGATGCATTGTATGATCAGGATGATCATGGATGACGAGCTTCAGGATGTTGTTCCAGATGATATGCAGCAGGATGTTGCAGTGATGATGATCAGGATGATCATGTGTACATCAAGATGATGTATGGTGAGTATCAGGTTGATACTCTATGGTCGTGGATTAGGTTGTGCAGATGAGCATATAATTTGGCCCTGGGAGATTTGCAGATAATCTTTCGAGGTTTTGCCTATGGCATGTAATCTGGCCCTGGGATATCTGGCAAATGCTCTTTCGAGGTTTTGCTCTGGGAGGACATATAATTTGGCCCTGGGAGATCTGCAGATAGTCTTTCGAGGTTTTGCCTATGGCATATAATCTGGCCCTGGGATATCTGGCAGATGCTCTTTCGAGGTTTTGTCCTATGGCATATAATATGTCCCCGGGAGATCCGATAGGTTGGGCTGTGTGCCCGTAATAGGTCTTGGGATGCTCTTGCGAGGTTTTGCCATGACCACATATAATCTGTCCCTGGGAGATCCTATAGGTAGAGCTGTGTGCTCGTAACAGCCTGGGATGCTCTTGCGAGGTTTTGTGGTGACCACATATAATCTGTCCCTGGGAGATCCTATAGGTAGAGCTGTGTGCTCGTAACATCCTGGGATGCTCTTGCGAGGTTTTGTGGTGAGGTCACATATAATATGGCCCTGGGAGATCCTATAGGTAGAGCCGTGTGCTCGTAACAGCCTGGGATGCTCTTTCGAGGTTTTGTGACGCACGTAATAAGTCCTGAGGATTCCACAGTATGGCCAGTGATGACGAAGACCTGCAGGTGGTGGGCCTACATCCAGTATGAAAAAGGAGTGGCTCTGTAGAACTTCATATGTCGAGTAGATTCAGAGAATGATTGAGATAGCAGCAGCAGTGACGATGATCCAGAGAAGATGACTTGTGCTAGAAGACCTGTGTCGAGAAATACCTTCCTAGTTAAGAGGGAGTGTTGATGTATATGTAACTTCGGAATGTATTTCACATATATGTATATTGTATTCCTATAGAGATGTTATTATTCCTCTATACGGAAGTGTTTGTATTCCTATAGAGATGTTATTCCTCTATATGGAAGTGTCGTCATTTATATTGTAAGTGTTGTAACTTATACTTGATGGGTTATTAGACCACCTTGTTGGGGTCGGCCCTGTATAAGTCATGTGGGTCGAAGGGTTATTAAACCACCCTATTGGGGGTCGGCCATGTGGGTCAAAGGGTTATTAGACCACCCTATTAGGTGTCGGCCCAGTCAACATTATGTTAAGTGGTTAAGTTGAGGCAGACCCAGTTGAGTAAAGGTCAAGTCAAGTTAGTGTATAAATAGAGAGTGTGTCTCTCTCATTTTACACATTCTATTCTCTCACTCACACTTGGGAGAGTGGCGCACTTGTGGAGGATGAGGCTCTGCTGCTAGGAGAAGACTATCTCTTATATTCTGGATTTATCATTGCTCTATCTATCTCTGAGGAAGTTATTGGGGTTTTTCACCTTTATGGTTTTCCCCAAGTAAAATCGGTGTCTCTTGTGTGCTTGCATTATTGTGTCCATGATTGATATGCTGTAGATTTGCTGTACATGTTGTTCTCTCAGTTAAGATCCTAGATCAGATTGAAGCAAATTCAGAAAATTTAACATGAACAAGGCCTCACTATTTGCCATAGACAACACACGAGGGAATTTAGGGATAACATTAAGCATCCCCAACATATCACATTGAGCCAACTCCAAGTATAGTCCGTGAAAATAGGAGACAACCTCCTCCACCAGACTAGTGAAACCTTTAACCGGAAGTCCATTGGATTCGAGAAGGTCCCATATAGTGTTCACATTCTTACGATGGGAAGCCACCCGTTGAAAATACTTGGCATTCAAATCTCCATCCTCTAACCAGAGTGGTCTACTCTTCAGACGCCATTCCATCTCCTCTTCCTCCAGGATCTTCATTTTCTCTAATTCCAGGTAGGATATTAAATCCTTCCTCCCCCTATTAGAAAATATAAGCCGATCAACATAATATAATTCCTCTAATTTGGATTCCACCCCCACCAAGACTTCATCCCTGTAATGCCTTCAAGCCACATTCCATTCCCTGACACTGGCCTTGAGAATTTTAAGGTTCCTGGCGAATTGAAAGGCGGCACGCCCCTCCTTCGCCCTCAAATGGCCCCAAGAATTTTCAATCAAAGCTCAAAAACACGACAAGCTAGATCAACTAGAATTATGGTTAAACGAAGCACCAAGTTTGACCATCGGGGAACCAATTTCCAAAAAGATGGGGAAGTGATCCGAAAATAAGCAAGACCTAACCCATGATTTGAACAGATGTCTATCTTCAAACAAATTAACATTCATGAAAAATATGTCAAGGCGTTTAGAAATACCTTGATCTCCAGTCCACTTATTAGTCCAAGTAGGTTTGATTTCAACAGGTTTAACATCAATCCAGCCATGTAACCCAAACATGTCCCTAAAATCAACAGCTTGAGAGTCTGCTTGTGCCAAATTGCCCCAAATATCCTCCACTTCCAAAGTAATATTCATGTCGCCACCCATGATAAGTGACCCTACCCGAGTGCATTCCATATTAAGCACCGACGTCCATAAATCAAATCTATCCTCATAAGGCCCATAAATGTCAAGTATCAACTAGAACTTCTAGTCCAATTCCTGACAAATAACTTCGACCCCAAAACAGATCGACCACCAAAAGTATTATAAACCCACAATCGCTTGGAAACTCCATAAATGAGACCTCCAGATCTCCCACACGCATCTACCAAAAAAAAAAAAAGGGCACATAGTAGGAAACATCTTCTCTAGTTTCCTAACAACCTCTAGTCCCAAGGTCATTGTCTCTTGAAGTAACAAAATATCAAGATTCTCCACCACCACTAAATGCTTGAGAGCTAGCAGTTTGGCCCGCCCTCCAAGGCCTCTAATGTTAATTGAAATAAGTTTAATCTGGTATCCCCTTCCTGGGGCTTACATGCTCTAAGTACCCCTGAGATTTGAAGTTGATGGCCTTGAGAAACTTCCCGCTTGGCCTTTTCTTTAGCGTGAAACATAAAGGTTTTACGTCCATCTTTCCTGGACACAAAAGAAGTGGACTGTTCCATAGCTATACCTTCTATAACCCCTGCGCTTTTCACACAGGAACACGGGAAATATGCGCCACGACTACCACTACTAGATACGCTACCTCCTTCATTCAAAACAAACAGATGGGGGACAGCCAAGACCCCACCTTTTTTCAGCTCCTTCACCGTCACATCTCTTGATGCATCAAAAAGAGGTGGCATCGAATCAACCGCCACGGGTAGGAAACTATCAGAGATAGGTTCCACCACCTTGCATGCAGTCGACACTACGACCTCATCGTCATAGGTGTCTCATTAACCACTTTTCCACAGTCTTCCCATAGTTCCACCATTTTTACCAACTGGATGCAGGAAAGTTCATATCCCTCCAACAAATACTCAATGGCCAACAAATTATCATCATTCTTACCAGGCTCCGAGGGGAGAAAAAGATCCCTGATAATCTTGTCACCAAGCCACTCCTTCTCCACCGGGCGCCGAACAATCTCATCATCCACCTCCGATTTCAAATATTGGGAAGAACTCTTGTCCCCTCCAGGTACCTCTTTATGTTTCCAGATTTTCTTAACAAACTGTAATTCACATTCTAATACAACATGACCATATAAGTGGCAGCGAGCACATCGAAATGGTACATTGAGATAATCCAACGATTATGAGAAAATGTTCTCACCAACAACAGGGTCCAAGGTCTCAAAGAGCTCTTGGCTCGCATCCACCTCCTCCTATAATATATATGAACATTTAAAAAATAAAAAATAAGATTTAAAGTTGCTTTCTAACTCTAAATTTTTTATTATTTTATATATAGACATTTTAAAAACAAAATTCAATTTTGTTTTAAAGGAAAAAATCCGTAATTTAATATTCAAGTAAAATCAAAGTTATAATTACAAATTACATAAAATTCTTCCTTCAACAAAAAGATGAAAATAACTTAAACATCAACTTTAATATAATATACTTACTTAAAATTACTTACTTTAATATTTAATATAATGTGAACATTTAAAAAATAAAAAACAAGATTCAAAGCTGGTTATTTGAATATAGAAGAAGAAGAAGAAAATATTTTATTTTTTCCCTTGAAAAAAAAACATAATTTTATTTCATCTTTCGAGAACAAAATTACAATATGAAGATACACTTTTGAAAAGTGTAATGCTGATAAAACAATACATTTTTAGACCAAAAATCAGTCTTCTGCATGTCGTAGCAGGAAGTATAAAACATTGTACAAAAAGATCATTAAACTGTCGGAGGACAATAAACAGAGTCTGCTTACAGTAGTAATGGTAAAGTAAATATATACAAAAAGAAAACTCTTGAAGAGTCAGTTGTTCAGTGTAGGGCATTCAACAAGAAACAAAAAAACCAGTAAGTGCATAGTGCTGAGTCCAGAAAAACCAAGGAGGTAGGTCAACTTCTTCGATGAAAGGACGATGATAGAATTCCTGCACCTCCCCAACATTGTACTCTTTTATCTTCCATATACCCAAATCCAGCTGAAGCCCCACCTTCGATGCCTTATCCGCTTCCTGGTTATTTTCCTTGTAGACATGAGTGCAAGCAAAAGAATCAAATGTGTTCAAAACCTCCCTTATGGAGTTCAAAATGTTGGACAGTCTTAAATTCTGACAAAGTTGAGTGCCTGTGATCCATTTAATCGCATTCAAGGAGTCCCCCAAAACAATAATGTTTCTACAACCCTGCTCAGCCGCAAAAATAACAAGGAACTTGAGACTCAATATTTCTGCATAATTGTTGCTTCCAACCCCAAAACCCAAAGACATCTCGAAAAAGTGATTTTCAGCAAGATAGAGTAGTGCCCCACCCTCGCAACAATTATTTTGTGAAGTTCCATAAAAAAACCCCCAAGGCTGTGACTTGTCAATATCAACCGACTGAATAATCTAAGTCCTGTTAACTCCAGCTTTAGGTTGAAAGGAGAGCAAAAGGCCACAACAAGTTGTAGCAGTGATAACCAGAGAGCATGAATTTCATTAAAAATGAGATGGTTTCGGGCTAGCCATACCCCCCAGAGAACCAACAAAGGAAGAGCTATGAAAGATTTGAGCATAGGGTCATTAAATTGGGTTCTCCACGCTATATGCAAAGAAAATCTCTCCCATCTGCATGGCCTATTGATCAGTCAGGAGCATCCCCCCCAAACAACTTTGATATAGGGGCAAAGGAGAAAAAGGTGACGAACACATTCGCCATCCAATTTGCACAGAACACACCACCCCGACCCCTGTTTATTTCGTTTCTGTAAAAAATCCCAAGTTGGGACTTTGTTCTCCAAAACACACCACATAAACAACCGAGACTTTGGAGGACTCTTGAGTTTCCACAACTATATCCACCACCAGACCTAATCACCCAGTGCATGATCTTCGGTGATCCTCAAGTAACCACCTTTGGGAGTATACATCCCCGATGGGTCAACATCCCAAATCAGCTCATCTTCAGTCTCATCAAAGCATATATGATCACGATCAAGAACCTTGGTATACCTGGAAAGAACAAGCTCCTCGGCCTTGTTCAAACCTTAAGAATTAACCGGTCGCCAGGCTTGAAAACCCGGAGTGTCTGCCTCAGGATCAACAAGCTGGCTGAGAAAGACTAAACCTTTCTGACGCAAACCTCCATTGTCCCTTCAGGTAAAAGATGTTGATTGACACAACCAAACCAAGGATCCTGACCAATCCTAACCTTTCTTCCGTTTCCAATGTTCCATACCAGATCTCTCTCAATAAGCTAGAAGGAAGAAATGACCACTTTCCATATCACAGAGTCCCCAGAGTGAGTCTTGAGCGGACTCCTGATCCAATCTTCGAGCAAGGATGGTAGAATGTATTTTTGGATCATCATCTGAGCCCATAAACCTTCACTCTTAATCAGTCTCCAAACCCCCTTAGCAGCCAGCGCTTTAGAGAAGGAAAATATATTTTTTAGTCCCCAGCCCCCCAAAGCTTTAGGAATAGCAATCCTTTCCCAGTGAACCCAAGGAGAAACAATAGTGTCTTCTTTACCACTCCAAATAAATCAGAAACATAGACGTCTTGCATAATCCAAAATACCCCTGGGGATCCAAGACAATGACATCTAATAGACCGAGATAGCTTCCAAAACCGACTTGACCAGAACCAGTCTCCCCACCCTAGAAAGCCACTTGTTACTCCAACATTTCATCCGCTTCTCCAGCTTCTCAATCAGCGACTTCCAGTCCTGAATTCTATAATAATTTGGTTTCAAGTTGAAACCCAAGTATTTCAGACCATCCTGCAAAGTCAAATGGGTAAATGGAAAAACCTTGATAAAAACTACCATCTCGACATCACTGAGCAAGTTAGTAGTCAGGGTGGATTTTTCAGAATTTATTTCCATCCCAGTAGCCCTGGTAAAAAGTTCCAAAATCTCCCTCAGCTGATGAGCATCCCTTTCCGTTCCCGAGCAAAAAATAAGAACATCATCCACAAAAGTAGATGAGAAATCTGCAGGTCATGAGTAATTTGAATTCCCCTGAGGGCACCACGTCTCCTGGCATCCTTAATAGCACGACTCAGACTTTCAATAACTAACAAAAAAAGCAAAGGTGATAGCGGACAGCCTTGCCTAAGGCCACGTCCCGAGTGAAAAAAGGGTGAAGCAGCACCATTGATAAGCACATAAAAAGAAATAGTGGTAAGACAACTCATAATCCAATTGATAAATCCTATGTCAAAACCAAGCTGAGTAAGCAGGAGCCTTAAAAAGAGCCAACTTACCTTATCGTATGCCTGGGACAAATCAATTTTTAGAATATCCCCTTTCAACTTCTTTGTTTTAATACTGTGCAAACCCTCCTGAGCCACCCCTATGGCCTCATGAATTTGGCGTCGTTCCAAGAAGCCAAACTGCTCTTCAGAAATGTGTTTCGAAAGAATACCCTTGATACGCTTGGCAATGATTTTTGTGACAATCTTGTAAATACAATTGCACAAAGAAATGGGTCTAAAATCATTAAGGGAGACAGGGGAGTCCTTCTTAGGAATCAAGGCAATGAAGGTAGTGTTGAAACTAGTTGGAATCCTACCAGCTTGCCGAGTGTCTTCAACCACTTTCAGTGGATCATCACCAAAGAAATCAAATAGCTCAAGGAAGAATTCGATTGTCCACCCATCGGGACCTGGACTTTTGTCCTTTTGAAAACTAGAGAGTACCTCTTTCAATTCTTCCACCGTAATTTCTTTCATCAGGGATCTATTGTCATCATCTTCCACAAAGCGTGGGAATAGTTGGGCCACATGGATCACTTCCTCAATGGAGACCTGTTCACTGGCCTTGAAAAGGTTTCGAAAATGGTTGTCCCCAACCGCTTCCATACCTTCAAAAGAATTCTGAGATTCACCAAACTGATCTTCCAGACTCCAAATAGTGTTGGATGATCTCCTCCCTTTAGCATAAGCATGAAAAAACTTAGAATTTTCATCTCCACTATCCAACCATATAGCCCTGCTCTTCAACCACCAAGTCTCCTCCTTTTCCAGAAGGATTGTATTCCTTCTTCCCTCCAACCGAACCAAAATGTCTTTGGAATCCTGGTCCAAAAAACCACCCCCATCTCCTGCATAGAGTTTTGACAAATCCTCTTCAATCTGCTTGAGTTCCAGATCCTCCCTAAGCCTCTTCTCATATGCCCACTTCTTAATAGGCCTTTTCAAATGTTTGATGTTTGTTGCAAACTGGAAAGCTGCAGAGCTAGGATCCCCAGGACTGTAAGGAATCCAGGCCGCCTGAACCACATCGAAGAAAGACGGGTCTTTAAGCCAAACCTTATTAAATTTCAGAGGACTAGGCGGTTTACAAGGACCATCCAAAAGTTCAAGAAAAATGGGGAAGTGATCAGAACATCCCCCACTTCCAACCCACTACCGAAGATGAAAAAACCTATCCACCAGCAGGAACCGATCAATTCTCTTAGCCACTCGATTATCTCCAGCATGATTATTCTTCCACGTAGGTCTGATGCGAACAGGTTCCACATCAATCAAGTTCCTTTCGACCAATTTCTGAGTAAAGTAATCCGTAAGTGGATCAACCTATGCATGAGGACCCCAAACTTCCGCTTGTCCGAGAGAGAAGTTTAGATCCCCCCCCCCCAAATCATAGAGTCACTAGCAATCATAGATTTACCGAACAAAGATTCCCAGAAGGGAATCCAATTTAAATAAGGCCCATAGACATTGATAACAGTGAAATCCCCTTCAATGTCTAGAGTCGAGAAGGTCACACCCAGAACATAATCCATTCCCCAATAATTGGAAGCCTTCACCTTCGCTTCATTCCAACCCACAACCAAACCACCAGACCTGCCTTTGGCATCCGAAGCTTCAAAATTCCAACTCGGGAACCAACTTTTCAAGCGAAAAATAACATCTACCCCTATACCCATCGTCTCCTATAACAGAATAATATCAGGGTGTTCAAGACTGACCACCCTTCGCAATGCTGATCTTTTAGGGGGACCGGCAAGACCTCGACAGTTAAAGGACATAAGTTTCATTGCCGACCCTTCTTTTGGGCTCGCACTGCTCTAAGTGCTCGTTCAATAGATTGTTGCTTCCCTTCAAGCACATCTGTGCAAGCTCTGGATTGAGCCTTCGAAATGAAGGACCGACGACCCCTACCTTTGGCCGGTTTCACCCTTCCTTTCCTGAGCCCACCGGAGGGTTGTTTAGCAGAGGAACGAAGAAAATACCCAGAGTTAGAGGAGTCAGGTGGAGAGGGAGGTGAGGATAAAACAGGGTTCTCAGAAGGAGAAGGATCAGGATAAGGGGGGAGTGAAACAACCGAAACATGGGGCGAAAAAACCTCCTTGAGAACAGAGGAGCAAGGAAGGGATGGGATAGAAGACAAAATATGGGAAGAAATGGTCAGATTTCTGAGGCCCTCAATCCAGTCAGTACCAGTAACATAAACATTTTTCACAAAAAAATTAAAGGATTGAGAGTTAGGGGGAAAAACAATACCCGTGAAAGAGGGCACATGAAGACTCAGCGGCACACGCGGACCACTGGGGATCTCCTCAGGTTGTGCCGGAGGGGAGTAAGCGTCTGGAGGAAGCTCCAGTTCTCCATCAGAATCCTAATATGACACTCCCTGAGTAGGTGAGACCGACGCGGAATGGAAAGCTCTCTCTGAACCCCCCAATTTATGAGCAGGAAAGCCATTTAGGGTCCGCAGTGGCAGTTTACAATTGGCTACAAGGTGCCCATACTCGTGGCATCGACGACACCGAAACATAACGTTTTCATAATCCAACTTCTGAAGAAAAACATAGGGACCCCAACATAAGTCCATTTCATCCAGAAGACCGTCTCTAACGTTAATATTCACCAAAACCCGGGCAACCTTCCGCTGTTTTGTTTCTTTGAAGGATAAATCGGCTTCAAGAAAATAGCCCAAAATATTGCCGATGTTCTTGAAATGTTCTTCAGACCAGTAGTGAAGAGGAAGACTCGGTAAGCGAACCCACAGAGGAATGGTGTCCATGCGTTCCTTACTAGCATAAAAAAGAGGGTCCCAAGGTTTGAGTAAGAAAGGTACTTGGTCCAGGTTCCAGTTGCGGCTCAGGACCTAAAGGGCATGGTTCGCCTGTGTGAAATGGAAAGCAAACCAGTTCCTGGATAGGGCCACAACTTCAGGAACATAACCAAGATGACCCAGCCAATGTTGCTCGGCCCATCTGACCACCGTTCCCAGCGCAAAAGAACGACCAGAAGCCCGCCCCACCAGAGTCAATTTTGCCATTTCCAAAATTTGATGGAAGTCAATGTCTTTGCCCAGTGTGTAATTAGCCCCCTTGCCTTTGTTTTTTAACCACTTCCGCCGAATTTTCTTCTTGGAACAGGTTTCCGCACCATCCTCCTCTAGTCCCTGCCTGAAAACCAGACTCGTAGCCCTACGTGCCGTAGGACTAGGGTAACCCCGTTGTTCTTGGGTTCCCAAGAAATCCGCTAGAAACCCTGAGTCGCTCAGATGAGCCGATCCCAACGCTGAACCGTCAAGAGGAGCCTGCGAGCCCTCACCAAACCCATCGAAACCAGGAATGAGACCAACACCCGAACTGTCAAGAAAATCGAAAGACCCTCCCGGTCTTAGTTGTGCATCATGTAAGGAAAATAAAGGTTGGTGAAAACCCGAGAAACCCCAGGTAGCTCCACCCTAAGTAGCGGCCGAAGAGTCTGCATCATAATAGGAGGAAAAAGGATGCCCCGCAATCTGTACCGTGGGAGGGGAAAAGTTCAGGTATCCCACAGACGAATCCTCAGCAAAGAACGGTACCTGCTCCCATCTTCTCGGTTCACCCACAACTCCCAGCAATGAACGAGCTTCCACCTCAGCCCGAGGTCCTCCAGCTGGTGAGGCCCAAATGTCGCATGCTTCCAGATGATCGCTACTGTAATCAACCACCTCTTCATAGCCCATTGTAATAGCTGCATAGATCAGTAAAAAAACGCAGAAATGGGAAAAAAGAGTAAAAAAGGTAAAAACGTGAGGGTCCTGTCAACCCCAGCTGATGCCAATATCGAGGTCGATGGGTTACGTCATCACCGCCACACCTAATACAATCGTCAACGTGTCGAAAGAGCCATCCAACAGTGGGCTGCAGGCTATGCAGCCACCTACAACCCAAGCTGAGGCCTGGGAACCCTAGCCGTCATCCTCCTCCACACCAATGTGCCAATTGTTTCTTAAAAATCAAATAAAATCCTAGAAGAAAATATTTTAACTTCCGTGAGTCGAACCTTTAATATTTTAATATAATATATGTGAACATTTAAAACTACACTGCACACTATACTTATTGAATGCACACAGTTTGGAATTGGAAAGGGAAGAGCTGTATGACAAAACAAATACACTTAACCTGTATCACACCTGTCACCTCTAACGTCAAACTCATGGTTATAATAATTTTATTCCTGTCATTTTCTACGTCCAAAATGTACATAAGCTGTCAAATACTTCAAATTCCAGGCCTGCTTCCAAAGTTCCACCCTTGTTATAGACCATCTGGCGGCTACCCAGTCCCACGTATGGGTGCAGTTAGTCCATTTGGAAAATGTGGGACGTGGCGTCTGTGGCGTCTTCTCATCACTCAAACGGGGATTGAGATAGGCCTGTTTGCCACGAATCTGAGTCAAGTCATTAGGACTATCACTACATGAAAAGGTAGCAAATACATTTATGGGTAAAAGCGGTTACTCTGAGTGAAGCACAAACCTCGGAAATGGCGTCTGCATCTGCAAAACAGTTTGTGGTTTTTGGTCTGAATGGGCAAAGAATAGAGGTAGACCTCTCCCAAGTCGATCCAGCAACTACACTGCTTGATTATCTGCGTAATCATACTCAGTACAGAGGGGCTAAGCTGGGTTGTGGAGAAGGTACGACTTGGAAGCCCATTCATTCATCATTACTGTATATTTTTTCTTTGTAGCTTGCTTTAGACTCGCCCAAACATTTCTATTTTTGCTTTAATTTTACGGAGACGGTTGCTCTTTAGACTAGGATTGATTGCTTGTATTGATAGCAGGTGGTTGTGGGGCTTGTGTCGTGCTTCTATCAAAATATAACACTAAAACAAAGGAGACAGAAGAATTTTCAATAAGTTCATGCTTGACACTGTTGGGTTCTATAGATGGCTGTTCTATTACAACTTCTGAAGGCCTCGGGAATTGCAGGGATGGATATCATTCTATTCACAAAAGGATTGCAGGTTTTCATGCATCACAGTGCGGATACTGCACTCCAGGAATGTGTATGTCTCTCTTTGCAGCTCTTCGCCGAGCTGAAACCAAAGAAAAACCTGATTCCGAGCACGGATTTTCCAATATTTCGGTATTGGAAGCAGAGGAAGCTGTTGCAGGCAATTTATGCAGATGTACTGGATACAGGCCTATTGCTGATGTTTGCAAAAGTTTCGCGGGAGATGTTGATCTGGAGGACTTGGGTCTCAACTCGTTTTGGAAAAAGAATGAAGCCGCTAACCCGAATAAGTTGCCTAGCTACAACCCAACTGCAGTCTGTACTTTCCCAGATTTTCTAAAGACAGAGTTTCTAGCCAGAGGGTGCACTATTCCTAACTGCAATAACCAAAATGGTAGAGTACCGAGGGAGGCAACATTGAATTTTGTTTATAAAGAGGATATTAATGGAGAAGAGCGTTTCTGGATTAGACCATCCAGCTTGGAGGAAATTTTGACAACTTTAAAACTGAGAAAAGCTGGCAGTGAAGATCTTGAACATAAGCTGGTTGTAGGAAATACGAGTGCTGGAATCTACAAAGAAATGAAACCCAAAGTGTTTGTTGATATCAGTAATATCCCAGAGCTACAGGTTATCAACATACTGGATTCTGCAATTGAGGTTGGAGCAGCAGTAACGATTTCCAAGCTTATCGAAGCTTTAGAGGATAGTAAAACCATTGATACTGGTGTTTCGGACCAGAATAAGGTGAGTTATAACAAAAAAGTAATATTCAAGGGCATTGCCAGTCACCTGAAAAAGGTTGCTTCTGGATTCATTAGAAATACAGCAAGTATTGGTGGTAACCTAATAATGGCCCAGAAACTGTCATTTGATTCAGATGTTGCGACCATTCTATTGGGAGTTGGGGCATTTGTCAAAATTATTTCATCTGAGAGAATAGAATCTATGTTAACCATCGAGGATTTCCTCGACAATTCTCTGGATTCAGGGTCATTATTACTATCAGTATGCATTCCATACTGGAATGAAGCTAGTTATTCAGTCAAAGAAGTTGAGAGCAATGGTACCATTGGATCTTATGACAAATTGTTGTTTAAGACATATAGGGCAGCCTCCCGTCCCCTTGGTAATGCAGTGTCTTATGTAAATGCTGCTTTCTTGGTTCAAATTTCGGCCAAAAAGCCTGGGGGTTGCATTATTGACAGTGTTCGACTTGCTTTTGGTGCTTTTGGTGTGAGACATGCCGTGAGGGCTAAGAATGTGGAGGAATTCTTAGTTGGGAAGGTTATAACTTATGTTATTCTTTTGGAAGCAATTCGAATGCTTAAAGTGTCTGTTGTTCCTGTGGAAGGCACTCCAAAATCAGCTTACAGGCAAAGTGTGGCTGTTGGTTTCCTTTTTGACTTCCTTTTCCCTCTTGTAAAAGATTCAGTAATCCCCTCTAATACTTTCCACTCAAACAGTATGGATGAGATAAGCAGGTCTGTTAATTTGAATGATTCTCCGGAAGTGAGCAATGGCCAGAGTAGTATCGATTCCAATGAAATGAAATCGTGTTGTAAACCAAAATGTCTTACAGGTGGGAAACAGATGATGGAGTTTTATGATGATTACCATCCAGTAGGTCAGCCTTCTTCAAAAATTGGTTCTGAGCTCCAGGCATCAGGTAATTTCCTGCATCCTAGACTGTAGATGTCACCTGTCTTGATTCTACACCACTATGGCTCAAGCCAGCTATTCCTTACCTACTTGGAAAAATTTGGTCCCAGCAACACGTACACTTGTTTATATGCTTGTTAATGCTTGCAAAGAATCTATAGTTTGTAGGTGAGAAAGTGCCCTATGGAAGGAGATAGGAGTACCGTAGGACCCAAACCCTATAAGAGGTAGGATGACTGTGTTTCAACTAGGAGGCCATGGATACTAGGAGCACCCTGATGATCTATTCCTATGGAGGATTGCTAACACACTACGAACAAGGTTAGTTGAGCTTAGGATGACTAGACTTGACAGGTTTTGGACTTGCCACTCAGTTTTTGGGGAAAACTGGGAAACTCAGAAACTTGAGGAGTACATTCGGGTTCTTGGGAGATATACCCAATATAATAGCCATTTTTCTAAACTAGATGGTATACTCTTGTACACTCTGCCCCTGCTTCTGCTGGAAGTAATGGCAACTAATCCATTGGTCCCCTTTGTACCCAATAGGATAGAACTGGGACTTAATGAGGCTTTTAAACACATTCCATTTAGCTACCGAGGGATCACCCTCAGGCCTAAGTGTCTCCATTGATTTTCCCACCAAGTTTGGGCATGGCCCTCTAATTTCAGCCGGGCAAATGAAATCTTTTGCTCTTTTCCTCTGTTATGAACACTGAAATAAACTTCTAACTATTCCAACCATCGATTCAAGTTAATGACATGAATTTTACCTTGGTAGGGTTTGATGTCCACTTTCACTTCCACTTCAAATAAAGATTGGGAAGAAGTGGTGGCACCAGAACTTGGTCTCTCTTTCTCTAGCTCCTTTTCTAGGTCTTCGTTATCTCTAGATTTCCTGTTCAATCCAACTTCTGAGTTAGAGATACCGAACTCCCCAAAGGTCCAAACTTGTTCTCAAGTTGCACCATGAGAATGGCCATGTTGCAAGAGATGTTAGTGACTTGTGATTCTAGCTTTGAAAATCTCTCTTGTGACTCATCCCTTGGATTCTTGATAGTGTACTCATCCACCATGGCTAGGGTTCTGAGACTTCTTCGTTATGCTATTTCTTGAATCCTACAACTTCCCACAAAAACCCCAAAGAAAATTGTTTTGACACCAATATGATTTGTAAACTACTATGGATATACCACTAGAACAATTAGTCACAACATATATTACACTATTATGAAATCTTTCATTAAGCAGTGTAGTACTTTGGATTTTCAGATTTAATATTACTAGTGTAGTGCACAAAATGTTGAAATAAATTGAAACCAAAATGAAAGAAACAAGCAAATAACACACCATCCACACAATGAATAGAAGATGTAACTTGGGAAAACCCAATATGGGAAAAACCCAACTAGAAGGTGATGTCCATGCTCTTGCTCTTTTCTTCCCAGTCATAAAATGCAAGGACAAAGAAAGTGCACTCATTATGGAGTTGCCATGGACACAGTGGACAGTGGCTTGAATGATTGCTAGAGGATCTTCCACTACCTTTGTTATTCTTCAATATCCCACTCTTAGATGCTCTACTCAACCGTGGAACAATAAACAATACAATAAAAATGGAACCCCTTCTTTTCCTAGCAACTTAGTATTTAATACGGTCTGATTGTCTTCTAGGGTTAGGGTTTTGCATACCTCAAACCCTAATTACTGTTAGGGTTTGGACCCTCTAGCTAGAATCTTCTTGAAATTTCACACGTCACTTGCTCCACATGTTCGAGTAATGGAAGTTGACGTGGCATCCACTTGGTACCATGGTGGTCAATAGGATAGGTCAACCTCCAAGAGAGGGATGACCTAGGAGCATGTGCAAACAACCAATCCTACTCAAACCATGAATCATCCGTGGGACGGCCTAGGAGAATATGCATCAAGGGGATGTTCTAATAAAATAATCAAAGCCATGTGGTGTAAGGAGAAACCATGTGCCAAAACCATTAGTTGATTGCTAAAACCATGGGCATAAGAAGAAGGCGACCTAGGAGATTGTGTCAAAGTGGACACCTTCACTAAATCCCCAAAATTCCATGGACTAGCTCATATAATGAAATAATAAGCCATGAAACTTAGGGAAACCATGTAATCACACCAAGCCACCAATGCACGACATCAAGGAGCAACTAATAACCCATATTACTTAGGAAACCGAAAACCTGTGTTGCACGGGGATCCGTCCCCCCCCCCAAAAAAAGCCCCGTACCCACCATCCCCACGTTTCAGGGACTTGGGGACCCCTAAGAAACGTCCCTAATCTTTTGGAGACTTCATTATGGACTTGGGGACTTGTTGGTCGTACCCAAAACGTCCCCAACAGATTTCAGGGACTTCTGTGCAGATTTGGAGACATTCCAAGTAGATTTCAGAGATGTCCCAGGCAGATTTTGGAGATGTTTTGGTCATGAATCTTCAGTTTTGACAATGGACATTGATGATTGGACAATATGATCATTTATCCCATTCATATTTTTCGTATTATTTTCAATCTAAATGTAAATCTATACAAGTTACAGCTCAAAATATGGGTTGTGTATGATGGATTTTGATTTGGGTTTATAGTGATTTAATTATTGTCTTTTTAGTAACATCATTACAAGCAACAAAGCCTACATGTCAACAAACTAAGAAATTCAACAACTCAAAGGTTTGATCCTTTTGGGTATTGCTCTTGTTCTTCTCATTTTGAGGGTCATCTTAGCTTTTACATATTGTACATAGGTGTCCAGGAGTTATTCAAGCCCAACTCTTCCCCCATCCCAACCTCAAGCACTGTGAAAACAATTGGATAGTAAAGACTTAGATTGGGTACTAAACATTTGAATAAATTCCTATTCAATATCCTTCTTAATCTAAAATATGAATCTAATCTCTGTATAGAATGCAATCATGTTTATCCCAAAGTGTTTTGTAGTGGTTTTCAACATAGCTTTAAAAATCTGCAGAAGTGTTGTGAAGGGAATGCTTTTTAACACAATCATTATAAACAATGAATTTAAGGAAGAAGAGTTGTTATAGAGACAAGCATTCTTCTCATAGACCCTTCATGGACCTTGATGCAGATTGAAAATAGTTAAACTTAAGTTTCCTAAAGCTAAACTACATTTTGCTCACGTTTAAGTGCCAATAACGGTCACTTAGTCCTTTTCTTATTTGCCAAGTTTTTTCAAAACTAGCAAAGTGTAAGGGACGTGCATAATACTATATAGTATAAACTATTGTGCTTACAAGCAACTACAAATGTTTATGGTGAATTCTAGCTTCTAAAAGTTTTTAATATATATATATTATTGCTGTCCCCAACCTGCCGTCCCCTGAAAAATTGGGGGTGCGCTCTAGCTGTCCTAGGGACTTGTCCTCCGTCCCCGCCGTTCCCCCGTCCCCAAAGCTAGTGCAACATAGCCGAAAACCCTTAGTTGATGGGTATTCCTTCCATGAAGGTGCTAGGGGTTAATCAAAACCCATGAAAGCACTCAATACTACCCATTTCCACATGTGCAAGATGCAAGCCTCCAAAATGTGAGATGATGATACCAACAAAATTAATAATCCATTAACAATATGCATTCAAGATCACGATGCATATGGTTCCTAAGCCATCATCCTCTAAATGCAGCCTGCTTGGGCAGCCATAATCCATGAACAATATGAGGGGTAACAAGTTCTAAATTGCAGCGAACAGTAGGGATAGACAAATTAAAGGAACATGTGCTTTTTTCTAACTGTGGATGATATGTAAAATTGTTAGTGCTAACTGGACAGGTAAATGAAGTGAAATTCTTGCAGTAAATCTGTTTCATGCTTTTAGGGCTCTAATATTCTAAGTTTATTGTGCCCCAAAGTTTAGTTTGTTGAAAGTGACTGACAATTCTTGCAAAATGTGCAGGAGAATCTATATATGTAAATGACATTCCTTCACCAGAGAATTGTTTGTATGGGGCATTTGTTTACAGTGAAAAGGCTTTGGCATTAATTAACAAGGTTGATGTAAAACATGCAATAGAATCTCCAAGAGTTGTTGCTTATATATCTGCCAGTGATATTCCCAAAGAAGGAAGAAATGTGAGTGTCGACACCCCCTTTGGCACAGAAGTTCTATTTGCTGAGGATATTGTGGAATGTGTTGGCCAACCAATAGGTCTCATGGTAATTACTATCCTGTAAGGACTAGTGCAATTGTGAAGATTACTTCCACATTTTTTGCAGGATAAGTATATTACTTTTATGCTCTTGTTCTAGCAGCTGGTCACCACAATTTTTACTTATGTTTTTTTAATTTTATCTATCACTTCTCATCTTTAGAGTGTCTCTACTAGGTTTCTGGCAATTCTTTGATCTGATATGCAGTTTTTGTTTTCTCTAGTTTACATTTTTTGGTTGAATTTGGTTAGGTTGCAAATACTTGGCACAATGCTAGAAGGGCAGCCGAGAAAGTGAAGGTAGACTATAATTGTGAGATGTTGGGCCCTCCCATACTATCTGTGGAAGATGCAGTAGCAAAAGAAAGTTATTTTCAAGTTCCTGGATGGTGGTCCCCAACGCCAGTTGGGGATCTTGCGAAAGGAATGTCAGAAGCACATTATAGGATCGAATCCGCTGAGGTGACTTTTCTATTTTCAATCTAAGACTGTTTTAGCACTTCCTGATGCTCTTTATCACTACAGTGACTGTTATGTGGTTCAAAACCTAATATCGAAAATGCTAAACATAGGGATTATAAGTGCAGGTTCCTGATAGATATGAGAAAATATATTTGTAGAAATCTTCTCTTACAAGGATGGTGATCTCAACAGGTCAGGACAGGTTCTCAATATTTTTTCTATTTAGAGACCCAGACTGCACTTGCTATACCAGATGAAGATCAGTGCATGGAAGTCTACAGTTCATGCCAGAGTCCCAGTGTTTTACAGAAGAGTATTGCAAAATGTCTTGGTGTTCCTCTCCACAATGTACGTGTTATAACAAGAAGAGTAGGTGGTGGGTTTGGTGGGAAGGCCTTCAGGTCCGTGCCGGTATGTTCTTGCAATGAAAGTTGCATTTTTTTTTTATGTTTTGTTTGCCTTTGCACTTGTAGACTTTTTTTTGTAATAGTCTAAACTTTTGCATAAATGCATTCATGCACGAGCAGGTTGATGTGCATAATCTCATGTTGCTGCAGTCATGAACTTTAAATTGTCTTACAAAATATTTTATAGTCTCCTTAAATACCATGAATTAGTAGACATGGAAAAGGCAAAGAAAGAACAGTATTAGCAAGGAGCACATGCAAAAATAGTTCAATATTCTATTTGTTAACCTATGCTAGAATTCAAAGATACCTGTGCACTTGGAATGATTTTTTTGTTATCATTATGATGATGGAACTAATTTTCTTAACAGAAGCAAAAAGAAAGGATTTCTATTACATATACAAAGAGTACATTGCACTGGCTATATTCGTGAGGCTGCTGTCTATACTTTCTGCTAGCATGACAGCTTGAATACTGGATTTTCTTTTTAAACCATGCAGATGTTAAACTATTGTTTTAAATTTTTAATGTTTTCTTGAAGAATTTCATTTTCTTTTTCTGCTTTTTCCTTAAATTTTGATAAGCATTCAGCTTCTATCTAACCTTAATCTTCTTTGGACTCCCTGTTACCATTCAAATTAGCACCCTGATGAAAGTCCCGAATCGTAGTGCTATGAGGGTAAGCATAAGAGGAATTGTGCTCAATGTCACTATTATCACACAACTTGTAGTTGTCCCAAAAAGTGATCCTATCCAGGATCGTAGAGGTGTTGGACAACTAAAGAGGTGACCCAAGAGATGCCACGGTTCCCAAGGTAAATGGTTGTCATGCTAACCGAGGCACTCTTCACTTTAGATCTAGCCTAAACAAGACCAAGGGGGAGACCCTAGCTAACCAATGAAGGCTAGCAAACCAACTCTAGACCTCCTAGGGAAATGTGAAGTTAAAAAGGAGAAGATCAAGCGTGAATGGATCTAGATCTAGGAATTATAAGTGGACACATAGAGTTAGGGCTTGGTTGAGGAGGCTTATGGAATGACAGATGCTCAACCAATGAAATGATTATGCCACTTATGAAGTTAGGTGAATCGATCTAGATAGATCTAATGCCAATCAAGAAAACCCAAGTGGGGCCCACCTTTAAAATATGGAAAATGAGTGAAATGGGATCTACAAGGTGAAATTAAGGTCCAAATGGCACTAGGAGGTTGGCTAAGTAGTAGATCTAATGTTTAAAGGAGAAAGTAGCACAACCCAAGTGATAGATCTGGAAATATGCATAAAACCCACAAGTGCGTCCCCCTCAAGAGATGATCAGTGCCTTAGATCGAGGGTCAAATGGAGTCGGAATGAAACCAAACTTTAGCTATGATGTTCTTTAATTTATTTAGAAGTGGGTTTTATGTTTTAAGCCCAAATAATCGCCAAATCTATCAGATTTAAAAGTCTAGGGTTTTAACAATGAGGGTTTGAAGTGACCAATGGGTAAAATGCATGAAAATAGATACGTACCTTGTAGATCTTACCTCTAAAGCTTGCGGCTACCTTGCAAATTGATAATTCTTCCCAAGTGAGGTAATCAAGAGTGAGATCCAACTTCCCCAAGTGAAATCGCTATCCCTCCAGAGTGACAAGTGCACCCTTCCCTGCATGAAATGATCTATATGAGAATCAACCATACATGAAAATGACTATACGGAAGAAAAGATGAAACAAGTAGCATCAAATATGTCACTAAGATACAATAATGATACTCCCTGAGACAAAGATCGAACCAAAGGTAAGATATGGGGTTTCCCCAAAATAACGTCCCCTCAAGTCGTCCTCCTCTTCTACCACATGGCCTCCCTGCAGAGAAAACGTTTGAAGAGCTAGATCCACAATGATAACACATAGAAAAGATTGTATATTCAACTTGCAAGAGCATCCATCAAAGCCAAAGAAGTAGATCTGCAAAAATAGTATTTTATTCCAGTATTTTTAGAGCCCAAAAGGTGCCTTTACAATAGGGGGTCGCTTCCTTAAATAGGAATGAGAAAGACCAAAACCCTAAACCGCTTTATGAATGCCCTAAACCGCTTTATGAATGAGTGGTGGAGATCAAAAGATAGATACAATATAATAAACGGCTATGATGAGCCGGAACAATATAACATGGATCAACTCACTAAGAGGGGTGCACACTCACTAAAGGAAGCCCTAGGGGGGGTCGCACCACATAACAAGTGACTAGGACAAGGTAGGAGCACATGGTGGGGCTAGGAGGTATTAATGCCCTTCACTAGCATCACCCCATGGCACAATAACATAAGATATGACTCAATAACATGTCAAAGTGACCAAGTGACCAAATCGTGGCCCCCTCAATGAGAGAATAATACATCAAATCACAACCCGGAGAGTGTGTGGACCCCACTGAATGCTACAAGCTGATCTGGAAGGAGTGGTATACATCACAAATGACCTCTGAACAAACCTCATGCCAAAACCTTGCCTCAATAGCCCAAATCGATTTCCTCAATGACCTTTTTATCCCATTTTCATTCCACTTGAAAATAATCAAAATGCCTGTAACTCACTGCCTGGTGTCCTGGACACAAAATTTGACTGCACCATCATGTCTGGAGATGGGGTAATATGGTATTAACAAGTGGCTGGACCCCCCATCTCCTCTATAGCGCCCTAGGGAAACGTGGTAGCTCAATGCAACTGCTGGACAAGCCATTTTGGCATGGCAAAACTGGACAAAAGTGGAAATCTGACCATATCATCACTAAGAGTGCCTGAAATCGATAAATGAGTGTCTCAATGGATTCAGAAGGTCCTAATCTACTATAGATGAGTACCCATACACCTTGTGGCAACCTGTAAGATCATCTGTAGTCTCAGTCATACACGGACAATAATAAAGTAATGGTTTGGAAATAATAATAACCCTATAAAAAAAACATATCAACCATCATCTGAAACCTGTGTCCACTGTATGGAATCATCAAAGGTGCATCATAGAACTATAAATCATCATCATATAACATCATTGGTCCAACTCATCATGTATCCCAAGGTTGACCTGGTCAAACTAGGTTTGACTAGGTCAAGACTGATCAAAATATGACCTAGGCTAGAAAAGCCTGATGCTGCAAGTGCAAATGGTTAAAGCATGCTCTGTTAATCATTCTCATAGCAAGACTTAAAGTATTAAGCATCATTTCATTGGCAGTTAATAGATAATTATACCAAATACAAGTTTAAATAATCATTTACTTACAATAGAACCTCATGAATATACTCATTCTTTTGACATGAACATTTTGCTAGCAAAGGGTGAGGGTGAAGAATGCAAGGTTAGGATAAGGGGATGACTTGACTGATTCAACACTGTGATACTTTGAGTAGGGGAAAAGGGAAATACACACTTAAGCATATGTCGGATAATAAACACACAGGGAATGGCAGTGTCTCACAAATGGAATAAGTTGTTCAGAGGAGTGCTTATTCAACCTTGGAAAATGTCTACAACTCACATCCAAGCTGAAACAACTCCGTGAGGATATTTTCTAGAACTGCCATGGTTGGGTGCTCGACTAACCGTAACTTGAGGTTCTAGGGGACACTTAGAATTAACTGTCCCTTACTCCATCTCACATCACAACCCGTAGGCTCCGTGAGGAATTAATCATTACATTTTAATTTCTGGCTAGCAGTCTTTGGATTTAGTATATATTTAACCACTGCTTTTTAGGCCTTTATGACCCTTTTTGGATTTCGCATGTGCTTAGAAGCACAACTAATCGCAGCTCACATTCAAGGTTCTTTTCATTTCAATTTCCAAAGCCCTCTTTCATTGTGATAAGAAGCACAATTTTATTTGTTTCCATGGGCTTGCACAACAGATAATATAATAGTTTCCATATGCATGTAATGATGGTAGTACAATTTGCTTCAGGTTTTAGCCAACACAACTCAAACAACTAGGGGGATCCTCTACGATCAAGACCAAACATTGGGGCAACCGACTAGAGTGATCAAGGTATCAAATCCAACTAACCTAAGCTCAGGAACCAACACCGGCGAGTACTCCTGGCCCAGAAGGATCAAGGCTTTGGTAAGTTCTGTTGCCAACTCAGAGCCGAGACACAAACTAACAGGGATGCTATCCAACACAGAGGCAAAAGTGGGGAGATCCTCCATACCACAGGTTGAGGTGTAAGTCAGGGTGAAAACCAACAAAGGAGAGATAATGGATGGATGGGGAAAGTGAAGGTGATGCCTAAGCTAACAAGCCATAAAGGTGGGAATGATCATGTCCACACTCCTAAGAGGGTAAAACCAATGAGTATAAAACAAGAGCTTCAAATCATGAGTAATAAGACCATTTAGATAATCAATAATAACCATATCCATGTCATACATATATATATTTCCAGATCATGATCGCTTGATACTAAGTCAAGCTACCAAAATGACCAAAAGAGCAAGATAATCAAAACCAATGCACACCATATACCTGCTGGGCCATATACCCGCATCTGCTATCTGGAACATCTGTAACCACTGAAAACACTGCTGCTGAAACTCTGGGCACTGCACTGCTCTGTATGGGATAAAATGTCATCTCGGTCATCAAATCTGAGGTCAAGAGGCCCAGTCTTGGCATAAGGTTCACTGCATGTCTGATCTGGGGCTGCTCTGATATGTGAGTGATCATCAACAATACTGCTCATCATAGGCTGATCTCACCAAAACTGTGTAAAGGCCAAGCTCAAAAATATACAATGAACTACTCTGCAATCATGATAGATCGACTACTATGGATGTGATAACAATCACCACAGCACAACTCCTCATGCTTTAGGCCAACTCCTAGAGACCAAGGGGGATTAAGTGATGTAAACTTGCAAACTAGTCCAACAACACATGTATACCTCACAAGGAACCTTTTAACAAAGATCAGTGCCTTATGGAGTTGTTGTCACATCCATAGTAGCAGGGCTACCATGATACAGATCAGGCTTGTCAGAGGCATGAGCCAGTCCTTCGGTTGAGTTGAGCACATTTTTTATCCAATGGTGGATCAGTTTTAGAGCCTACAGAGCATTATAGCGGTATCCCATCTTATTACTTGGTCTTGCATGACCCCATATTGAGAGGACTTGGTTTAGTTATGGTTCACTTAGCAGATCAGGCAATTGATATGTTCTCCCTTGCCCGTGAGTAGTTAGAGTTGGTCTTCATGCTTATATTCAGAGGCAGGTATACATGTGTACTTGGGTATTATTATTTGTCTGTCTTGCTCATATTATTAGCTTTAACTTGACATGGTGACTGACATTGGTGATTATATGTTGTGGGATGTTATTATGAACTTGTTACTAAGAGTGAATGTATGATCCTGAATGTTGAGACCTTTTCATATGCTCACTAGTTACTTACCTTATGCAGACTTAGTCTTGCCTTTGCTATGTGTTATCACCTATTTTGTACAAATAGTTGAAACCTTATTGAGCCGCCAGTGTTGGAACACATCAGTGTTCACTTCTAGAGTATCTGGGTTTCAAATTGCAGTAGTTAGCCAATTTTGGCTAGCCGGTTTTTTGTTTTTAGTCGATATGACCATGGCCCCTTGGGGGTTTGTAATAAAGTGTGCTAGTAGGATTTTGAGTGGCTTGGTTCCCCATGACTGGATTAAGCAACTAAGGTATTCCAGGGAGTTTTTTCCCTTGTCAATTATACTTTGCCTATAGCCAAGCTATAATCGATGAGGTTTTCTCCTGCTTCCGCCAAAGCTGGAATGCCCGATTTTGAAAATTTTAGCTATGGGGGGTTATTAGAGTCCAACTGATGTATATAAGCCTACTAGACACTATTAGAATAGATTATGGTCATGTCCTAGGTCTCTTGGACCCTCAGAAAAAATTTCGAAATTTTTTTACCGGGTTCGTCGAATTTGGGTTTTTAATTATTTTTAAAATTTTAATAAATTTTTCCATGGTTTAAATGGAAAAATTTCAATTTGTAATATGTCAGTCATCCGGGATCCAAATTTAGTGATTGAAGGCTCCAGCCTTAAGCCAAAAATCATTCATGATCCCCGGACCGGTTTATCCTAAGTTTCAGACAATAATTTGGCCTCATAAATAATATTTTCTAAAAAAATAAAAAAATGAGAAATATTAATTAAAATATTCAGAAAATAATAAATTGGAGATAATTCAAATCTCTCCAAAAAAGGCCAAATTGAATAAAGTAAAAGTCAAAATGACATGGCACAGAGCACTTAAGATGATTGCAATCAACTCCAGGTCAGTCCAGTTGGCAATTAGAGCACTGGAGATGACTTCTACTTAGGATTTTCGCCCCCTCCTTTAGCTTGGACGTTTTTGTGATGTGGCACTTGCTTATTGGCTTGGTGATGGTTACAATGGAGAAGGGAGGATGCCTTGCCCATGTGGAAGCCAAGTCATCCTCTTTTCACCCACCAGAGCTCAGTTTAACTCAAAATCAAAGGCTTGGTTCTCTCTTTGCATGCCAAATTCGTTTTAGGATTTTGGTAGCTTAGTTTTGCTATATAATGAGGGCTTCTCTCCTCATTCTTCATGGATTGTTGATGCAAGAGAACTCTGCTGAGAATTGTAATGTTGTTTTGCTCATATTGGAATAAAAGATCAAGACTTTGGAGGTCCACGTGGTTTCAAATTTTTGTGGTGAATTTGTCTAATGCATTGAGGTGATACCTTCCTAAAACCTTCCTCTTATTTATGCAAGTGTTTCTTTCATCATTGCTAGCTTAAGAAGGCTATTTCTAGTCCATAAGAATAGTCATTTGTTGCATTCAAATTGATTATGTGTGTGATGTTTTCCAAAGATTTAAATGAGCAAGAAGTATTCGGTTATACCAATGTTGATTTAGTCTTGGTTATCTAACATACTAGTACTTGATTTCACTTGTATGCTTGAGTGTGTTGGGGTTTTATAAGTATTATCAAAGGTGAAGACAAGCGTGAGCTAGGTTGCATCTAGCTTGACTTCACAAGCAAGGCTTTTTCCAATAATATTTTTGTTTTGCAGGATCCTCAAGCTCTTTCAATCTTTCTTCAAGAAACGAACTATAAAGAGCTCTCTCCCTCACCCATCAAAGTTTCAAAAAAGTTACATCTTAAAATTTTGGTTACCGGTTACACTAAGAAGCCCTAAAACTTCATTCTTCAAACTTTTTGGCTTCTTGGCCTTGTTTGGCCTTTTGCTTCCCCTTCTTCTACCTCATTCGTTTGCCTTACCTATCTTCTTTTTTGCTAGCCTCCTCATCCCTTTCGCCTTCCTCCTTATCTCCTTCTCGTCTTCTCCTAGCATCTCTTTGTTTTTTGGTTTTTTTAAGTGTGCCCTAGTGGGGCCACTTTTTCCCAAAGTGTTGGCCCATTTTGAGCCTGTCTTACCCACTTTTGGGCTCTTTTGCTCTCTGTTTTGAGCACTTAACAGCCCACTGTTTAGGCATCCAATTGCTCACTGTTTGGGCCACCTCTTTCACCTACTTTTGCCTTTTCATTACCCACTGTTGGGCATTATTTGTGTGCTGTTTCGGGCATTCTCCAGCTCACTGTTTGCTGCTTGTTTGGCTCCCTGTTTGCTGCCCTACCCTATCTCTTTTCACACTTTTCTTGCTGCCCATTTTACTTCTAGTTCTCACTGTCCTCTTGACTGAACCTTTGTATCCCTTTCATCTTCTTCTTTGCGTTCTCCTTTCTTCCCTTTTTACTTTACCTTTCTCTTCCTCTCTACTATTCGTTCTTTTTCCTCTCCCTTGTTTGCCTTGCTCCTCCTTTGTTAAGTGTAGATTTTAACTAGTTAACAGTTAGTTCTTTGTTAGTTTGCATTGCATTTAAATCTCAACTTAGTTAGTATTGCTAGGGTGCATTTCAATCTTTAGATTCTAGTTCATTTTGGTTAGTCTTGCATCTAGTTTTATTTAAAGTTTGGTAATTTTCATGCTTAGATCTCTTTTTTCAAAAAGTTCAAAGCTTGCATTTACAAAGCTGATTTGGCATATAGAGTAACTTGTTTTCTTGCATATAGATCTTATATCTCATTTTTAGATCTTAGACTTACTTAGTTTCAATTTATTTTTGGTTTGATTAACAATGACGGATATATGAGCTTGGTTGTGCTTTAGGTAATCAAGGAAGACATCTACAAAGACAAGAAGCAAGGAGACTTGAAGAAGAAACCAAGAAGAAAAAGAAGTGCAAAACCCAAGAAGAATAATGAAAGCAAGAAGAGGATCTTAAACCAAACAAATCAAAACCATTATCCTTTTGTAAAAGCTCTTAAGAGCTTCTTAGCTTTCTTCTATTTTATTTTCAAAGTCCTTTCAAGGGTCTCAAACCCAAGGCACTTGTAACCTCTTAATAAAAAGTTAAGTGGAGGAGTCCTCCGCTTTTTGGGTCTTTCTTCCCCATTTGGGGAAGAGTGTTGTCACATGCTTAGTTTAGATCTCTTTCTTTCAAGTTTATAGATCAAATCTTTCATTTCTTGTACTTAGATTAAAACTCCATTTCCAAGTGTTGACTAGAGTAAGCTAACTTTGGGATTGCATCCCAAAGGCCACATAGCTTTGTGGTAGCTTCTCGTTCCCCCATTAGCCTCCTTGCCGAAGTTCTAGCTAGCTGGAAAGTCTCAAGGACTAGTGGTTCTAGTGATCAACCTTGTTCGGAGGTAGATCCCACCTTTAGATTAATTTTGTTGGTAGAATACTAAGTTTGTTTCTAGTATATTTCAGTCATTTTGTTATATTTTGCTATAGTCATTTCACTTTCTGTTATCTAAAGCTTCATTTGGTTCTTCAAAGTTACAACTGTTTCTGCTTCATAAAAAGAACCAAAGTCTCTTGAACTTGGCCAAATCCAAGTCAAGAGCACTCTCTGTCGGAGAGCATAGTAGTTACTGCATCTCCCTTGCATTAGGCATTTAGATTAATTAAAGTCTCTTGAACTTTGGTCTTAAGACTAAGTCAAGAGCGCTCTCTATCGGAGAGTTGAACTGTGCTCTAATTTCTAAAATAATTCCAACTCACACCCCATAATTAATTTATCTTGGTCTTCTATCCAACACCCGTATGCTCTGCCAACCTGAAAGGGTTGGGCTAGTACTCAGAAAGGTGTTGGACTTGTTAATTTTACAAGTGATAATCTAATAAAATTTTGCCCCAACCAACGAACCGGCGTTGCTTTCGATAGTCACTGAGGAAGTTTCCTGAAACAGGTGGTGCCAAACTCCCGCTGTTAGACTCAAGGGTGGTCAAGCCGATTGAACACTTACCCTTTTGCAATCTGGGTGGCTTCGACCTATCATCTAAGAGGTTACCAATACTATTTCCGGACTTTTGATATCCTTGTTTTTTAGCCTAATAATCAAGACCACTAAAATCTTTAATTTACCAAGATAAGCTGCAAAACGATCTCACGAACATTTCTCTCGAACACTTGTATCAAGCAACTCAAGCACTCAAGCATTTTTTGACTCCATAAGGCACTGGTCCTTAATCACATATTTTATTTTGCTTATTATCAATCTGAAGTACTTGTGTTAATTTTCGTATAAAGAGTGATTTATATCTGATTCAGTGTATCTCATATCTTCTCTTGCAACGTGGATTGCGTTATCTTGGTATTATTCAAAGCATTATTGTGTCTCTCATCTTCAAAACTCCTAAACAACACCCATCTGCATCACTTCATCAAAAAACATTATAAAACAGAAGAGCCTTAGTGAAACTCTTTGTAGGGACTACCCCCTTGGCTTCGTTAGGAGTTAGCTTAAACAGAGGAGTTGGGATTCAGGTGACAATACCTGGCTCATTGCTTGCCCCCAAGGCCACACTTCTCCCCACTTCCAGTGAGGGAGACAACTTTTGAAAGATTTCTGCTGCTGGTGTGCAATCTGTCGGACAACACTATGTATGGCATCACCTTTTCACTTCCTTACATCCATTTGTCTCATCCAGTTTTGATTTTGGCCTTTGATTTGGACCTGAACTTGTGAGGTCAAGGAGCTTCCCCCCCACTTAGACCTCTATGTTGGATATACTCTATGTCTATTTTGTGTCTTGGCTCTGAAGTGTGTGTCCCGGTTCCTTCCTGTCTGCTTGTATGATGCCTTGTGGACTGGATGTGCGGCCAGTGTCATCGGATTTCCTTCCTCTAGTCCTTGAAACAAGTTGTCCTTTCATCATTACAGACATTATTGTGACTTATGCTATATCCAAATGAAGTGCAAGCCAAAAGGCTATTGAAACTAAATGACAATACTCCTGATGAAAGATGCGAATAGTTGTGCTTTTAAGCGCATGTAAAATCGTAAGAGGGTCATGAAATGAAATGCAAAAAGGCCAAATAAAAATAGATGTGGAACAAATGCAATATCTAAATGACTGCTGGCCTGGTCTTATAATGATTGTTTGTCACGGAGCCCAAAAGGGCGTGGATGTGGGATGGAGTAAGGGACTGCTAATTCTAAGAGTCCCCTAGAACCTCAAAGTTACAGTTAGTTGTGCACTTAGCACGATGGTTCTAGAAAAGATCCTCATGGAGCTTGAATCAAGCTTGGATGTGAGTCAAAGGAAACTTGTCAGAGTCCATTGGAAACCTTCTAAGCACTCTACCCATATGTGAGACACCGCCATTCCCTAGTGTTATCTATCCTACATATGTCTGAGTGGTTTCCCTTTTCCCTTCTTTTCGAGAGATTACAGTGTCAAGGTTTCCCATGTCAAATCCCCTTGTCCTAGCCTTGTTTTGTTCACCTTGTTACCTACTAAGTTGTACTTGTTTCAAGTGAGCCTGCAAAGATGGAACAAGTATACTTGTTCATTTTCAGAAGATCAAAGTCCTAGCAGGCCAATTTGACCATTTTTTGATAAATTTGCATGTTCATACCCTGGGGGGAATTGTAATAAGTTGGCATAGCATGATGAATTTTGTAAAAGGCTTGGCTTGCTTAAGACTTAGACATCAATGCAGTATTTTATATTGTTTTTTCCTTGGTAATTATGCATTACTTTTTAGTGATGTATAATTTCCGAGTTTTTCACTCACACTTCCAAAGCTGGAGTATCCACCTTGGTGGCTAAACCTTGGGAGGTTATTAAAGTCTAGGTGTCTATGTATATTACCATGCTAGTCATCAATATTGAGTCATATGAACATGTACTAGATCCCCCTAGGTTTTATTTTAATTTCCGCAAATAAATTTTTTCCCCACAAAACAGGTCAATTTTTTAATGTATTTTTATGTAAAAATAAAAAATGCATAAAAGTGTGGTTAGGAGGGGGATTTTGCCATGGGGGTGATCGTTTTCTAACCTGGAGCACCCACTATACCCCTAAACCCACTTTGGAATTAATTTGAGTGATTATTTATCACTTAAATCAAGATTCTCTCAAAAAAGTAAAAAATGAATAAAAAATAAAAAAGTAGAAAATATGAGAGAAAATCAAATCCTACAAATCAAGGAATTTGGTTTGGGACGTGGTTCAGTTAGTTGGCAGTGATGGTACTTGCTTGATTTTGCAAATCAGAGGTAATTGAGATCATGATTTAGTTGAGTGCGAGTTTGCTCCATTGAGGGGGGGCGCATCTCTCTAGAAGGGGGCGCATCCTCTTATGTCGCAACATTTGGTTGGAGTGGTGATCTATCCACAAAGGGAGGGCGGATCTCATGAGAGGTGGCGCCCATCCCATGAGGCAATCAATCCAATCAAGATCCCCAAATTATCTCAAGTCGCCCAGTTCATCTCTAGTTGCCAATGCGCCCCCGGGGCCTCTTTTTTTATAAAAGCAAGGCCCATTCTCATCTTTCAAGATGGAATGTGAAACCTTTGCACCTGTTTGTGATATTGTTGTTGAATATTTTTCATGAATAAAAGGCTTTAGAGGTCTCATATGGTGTCTTTGGCTCAAGTTGGATGAGCGTTGTCTTGTGTATTTACTGAGGTAACTGTAGAAGTTCTTTTGCATTTGCTCTTTCTTGTCGATCATTAGCCTCATGAAGGATTAGTATTAATCGTTAGGAGTGAGTAAGGTATCTTCTTTTACTCATTTAAATAATTTATGTTTAAGATTTAGAATTTGCGTGCTTATGTGTTTATATGTATGCTCTTCTTGTATTCAATATAAGTTTTTACTAAAGATTTGACAAGTCTATTAGCAAGTGTGAAGGTCTCTGCGGGTGCTTCATTTGGATTGATGAGAGATCTTGTTTGCTTCTCTCATTCTCCAAAACTTTTGTGAAGAAGACATAGTCCCTCTCAACACCATCATTACAACTCCATTGCCCAAGTTCCAAGGGCATTTCTCTTCACTTTCTATCCTTCTAAAAAAACTCTATTTTATTCTAGTTACTGGTTACTTCAAGCTTATTCTTTAGATCTACTTTTTTTTTGTTTGCTCGAATCTCCCTGACTTGCGGGAGTGGCCTGTGGTCCGAGAAACCACGACCCAGGGGCATCTAAGTCGTCAAAATCACTCAGGGATTGCACCCGGCTTGGACTGCACCAGCCTAAACTTGACTGGGTTTTTGGGTGTCGCCTCCTGACTAAGTCACCTATGTTATCCACTAAAATTGCACTTAGTGGATTCCGAGTGAGCCGTCGAAGACTTGAACAATCCAATTGTTCATCATTAGTGTTCCGTGATCCACCATGCCAAGTTTTGGCCCTTTTTCATTTTCTTTTACATGTCCATATCCCCATGGGCAATTATAATAAGTTGGTCTAAGCAAGGTCTTTTTGTAACAAGCTTGGCTTACCTTAGGTTTATCTGTCAAGGGGATACTCTAGAGTGTTTTTTCCTTAGGAATTATGCGTTACGCTTTAGTGACGTATAATTCCTGAGTTTTTCACTCACATCTCCAAAGCTAGGGTATTTACCTTGGTGGTCAAACCTTGGGAGGTTATTAAAGCCTAAGTGTTTATGTATTTTTACATGCTAGCCATCAATAATGAGTCGTATGGACATGCACTAGGTCCCCTAGGATTTTTGGTCAATTTCGCCATTTTTTTTTTTTTTTTTTTTCTCTTCCTAAAATCAGACCATTTTTTAATGGTTTAATTGGAAAATTTGAAAATGTAATAGAAGTATGGTCTGGAGGCGGAATTTGGCGTGGGGTTGCTCGTTTTCACACTCAGAGCGTCCTCTTTAGTCTAGGATCAACTTTGCCTATGTTTCGAGTGATTAAATCATCACTT
Source organism: Larix kaempferi (assembly GCA_027924585.1). Classification (NCBI taxonomy): domain Eukaryota; kingdom Viridiplantae; phylum Streptophyta; class Pinopsida; order Pinales; family Pinaceae; genus Larix; species Larix kaempferi. The sequence continues at coordinate 16,722,928 of BSBM01001005.1, read as the reverse complement.
AGAGCATTTTTTCCTAAAAAGGCAACAAAATGACAAAAAATGCTAAAAATGACACAAAATGTCAAAAAAATGCTAAAAATGACACAAAATGTCAAAAATCCAGAAAGTTATTTAATTGGGTGTGTGCCCGGAGTGTGCCAAGTGAGTTGGCATTTCATCACATGTGGAGGGCTACTTAGTGAGGTGAATAAAGCACTTGCTTAAAGATCAAATCATGAAGATTACATTTGGAGCTAAGATTAGGATGCGCCCCCTTCATGCTTCACGTGAATGATATGTGGCGAGTTGATGTTGGATGGTGAAGAAACCAAGGGAGAGGGGCGCATCACCTCATGAGGTGGCGCCACCCCCTTAGATCCAAATCTTGTCAATCCCGTAATCCTCTCAATCAAACTCAAGTCAACTCGCCCTCCACATCTTGTTGAAAATTGCGCCCTCCTCTTGGAGTGAATGCACCCCCCCTCCCTTTTGCTATATAAGCAGGGTCCATTCCTCTCATTTGGGGGAATGGTGGACCCTTTGCTCTCATGTACAATTTCAATGTTGAATCTTTTGATGAATAAAAGGCTTTGGAGGTTTATTACGGTGTCTTTGGCTCAGGTTTGATGATCATCGTCTTATTTGTTTTATGAGGTAACTGTAGAGTTTATTTTGCATTTGCTTTACTTGTCAGTTATTAGCGTTGGAATGATTAGTATTAATCGATAGGGGTGAGTAAATAAGTTTCTTTCTCATTTAAAATACTTATGTTTAAGATAGGGAATTTGCATGCTTAATAGTTTTTATGTATGCTCTTCTCATCTTCGATCTAAGTTTTACTAATGGCTTTGATAAAGTTGTTTGGAAAGTGTAAGGGTTTTTTTTGCAAGTGCTTCAATTTGGATTTATGGAGGAACTAGTTTGCTTGCTTCATTCTCCGAATTCTTTGTGAAGAGGACATAATCTCTCTCAACGCCACTAGAACAATTCATCGCCCAAGTTTAAAAGGGCTTTGGATTTCTACTTTCTCTCCCTTATATTTAAATTAAATTTATTTTCTGGTTACGGTTCTTTACATGCTTAATATAAATTAGTTTCTTTGAAGAAGATCATAAGCTGATTTCTTTTAAGTATGTTTTCATAAGTTAGATCTGGTTATTGAAGTTGTAATTTTGTAGATCTCGTCCCTTTTCAGGTACTTAGTTTACTGCAAATTTTTATCTTTCAAGTACTTGAAATTTTTGTGCTTCTAACGTCTTAATCGACATATTAGGTGCAAAGTTGGTGGCTGTTTTTTCACTTTTTATTTTAAGTATGTTTTCATAAGCTAGATCTGGTTATTCAAGCTGTAATTTTGTAGATTTAGTCCCTTTTCAAGTACTTAGTTTACTGCAAATTTTTATCTTTCAAGTACTTGAAATTTTTTGTGCTTCTAACGTCTTAATCGACATATTAGGTGCAAAGTTGGTGGCTGTTTTTTCACTTTTTATGAACAGGTAGGAGGAAGTGCTGTCGAAAATTTGAAGATCCAAGACATCCGAGACCCTAAGAGCACTTTCCGTGCCTTGAAGTTAAATTTTTGTGAAAACTTGTAAGCCTTTGGATCTAGATCTATAAGGACCAAATGCATCGTCCTTGAAATTGTAAAATAAATTTAATAAAGAGAGCAAGTGGGCTACACAGTGCCCACACCCCATCCCCCCTGAGGAGATCTCGCAGGTTCAATTTTGTGGTTTGTAATTTTTTCTAACTTTTTTCTTTATTTTACTTTATCTTCACATGCACACAATCCGCTCCAATAGGGTTGTATAGTTAGTTTTATTTTTACTGCTACAATCTTTTTTTTTACAATTTTGTATTTTATTTCAAAGCTTAACAAATAAACCTAAGGCCGTGTATTCTCGAAGTAAACTGAAAGAGTTTATCCTCAGTAGGTGAAAAGAGATTCTCGGCCACATAATTAAAACTTTATTTTTGCTTAATAAAATTGACCAAGGCTTAAAGTTCCAAGTATGCTCTTGGCCGCTGCAGCTCAGTTTGATCAGTTGGTCAATCGGAAAGGGACTTGAGTGACTAGTTTAATAGGGAAATCCAACGAAAACTTGAGCTCTAGAACTCGGGAGGTCGCGTGAAACTAATTACAGAGTTAGTAAGCAGATTATGCCTCGCCCAGTTGGACCCTTGGTTTAGTTGTCACTAAGCTCAGTTCGAAGGCCTAAGTTGGAATTGGGCCAAACCACGAACTAACAAGACTTGCAACACTTTTCACGACACAACATCACTCCAACAATCTCATGTGACTTCATTTGGCACTGGTCTGATCTGCAACAATCAATTCAATTAAGTAAATCAATGTATCAGATGGATGTATCCTTTTTCATACTGTTGTTTTAAATCACAAATTGCAGTCTTTGGTTTAGCATTAATTCACCTTCAAACTCCTAGATTAATTTATTTCTCTAACTTAGCTTAAAAGCCTTAGTTTGTTTTTCATAGGGACCACCCCCCTTGGTTTCGCTAGGAGTTGAGTGTTGAGTGACAGTATCCCAGCTTTTTGCTTGCCCCCAAGGATGCACCCAGTGGCTTGAAGATTTCTGCCACGCTAACGGTTAACCCCATTTTCCCTAGAGGTGCGTATCCAAGGGCAACATTTTTGGCGACGTTGCTGGAGATAAATCCTTTTATTCCTGGAATTTGAATTTTGATTTTTTCAGCTTTTTGGTTTTGCTTTGTTTGATGAATGTTTAGAGTAGATTTGCAATTTTCATCTGGCAACTCCACTAACCTTTTTTATTATTATAAAAATTCAAAGAAAAGCAAAAAAATAGAAATTTCTGTGAGTATTTTAAAAGTATATTTTTATTCTCACATGGCGACTCCATTGAAGGGATAAAACCCTTGTATCTCATACTTTATTGAGACTTGTTGTGTGTAGATGAGCCCATGCAGCACAATAAATTTTTAAGCTTTTTGTTGGACAAATCTGTTTTTTCAGTAACCGAGGTCATTGATCTGTTAAGATATGGATTTTAAAAGAAGAGAAACTGTTGTTCGGATTGCCAGTGCATTTCCTCCCATCGACTTCTCATACATCCCGGGTTTTTTTAACTTTGAGCCATATCTCCTTGTTGATGGATATGTTGATGCTCTGGTCTTTAATGGAGGTGATGATTCAACAGTATTGCAGATCATATATTTTCTTTCATTGTTGGTTAATATCAATATTTGTCACGAGGATAATAAGATGCTGATGTTTGCTAAATCCCTGAAAGATGATGCATGGAGGTGGTGTTATCAGCTAAGTTGCACTTAGGTGATTTCAAGTGAGCATGTGTGTTGCCGCCTAAAACACACTTGACCGCGAGTAAGTCTCCCAACCACTATGTGTGTTTCTGAGGGCAACTATGAGTGTAGAACCCAATGTCACCTCGGTGCTAATCTCCTCCGTTTAGACCACAACTCCTAAAGGTCAAGGGGGATTGTCCCTACTTACTAAGTTTCTTTTTTGAGAGGTGTAAATTATTAAAAGTTCAAATGTCAGGCAAACGTGCAGAGATGCAATAGTTTCAATGACAAGCAAACTTTTTAGACAGTAAACCAAATATGATTGCAAGAGAGAAATAAACAATTAGATAACAAGACCAGTGCCTACTTCTTGGGCTATGGAGTCATAAAATATACCAGATTATCAAATATTTTCCAATAGCATTAAATGATTCATCACATCACTTTAAGCATCAATTTGTAGAAATGAGCAAATTATGTTGGATTTTGTGCAACTTCGAAAGATATTATTTATTGTATTTGATTGTACTTTTATTGTACCTCCTAAGGGAGATGAACTGTATGTAATTATTTATGTAACCACATGAAAGAGTCAATGTAAACCTTGGGGTGCAAATAAACAAAAGACAATTATTAAAAATAAATTATTTATTGCCCCCAGGTGAAGTCGGCCCAGTTAGGGAATTTCTGGTTTTTGCACTTGTATAATAAGAGGCTAGTGCACCTCATTCTCTCATTCTCACACTTAGCAAGTGCGCATCACTTGGGAGAGGCTGATTTAGCATCACTTGAAGGCGGTAGCTGATTTGGGGTATCTACTTGTGGAAGACACTTTCACATTTCTTCTCTTTTCTTATTTGTACTATGATCTCGGGATTATCATCTCTATGCGAAGGTTGCTGGGTTTTTTCCAATTGGGTTTCCCAGGGTAAACTCTGTGTTGTTGTTTTGTGCTTTATCTTGCTTCTAGTGATCTTGGTTATGCATTTATATTATTGTGCTATGAATGTATGAAATTTAACATGGTATCAAAGCAGTTCTAGAAGAAGCCATTGCCGAAGCATTGTTGGAACCCTGCCGAAATTAGGGTTTCATCTTGTGAAGTCTTCACCCTTCATTTTGAAGAAAAAGAGCCATGGGAATTTCGTTTTTGGCAAGGCGAATCTATTGGTGAAGATGAAATTCAATTCCGAGAACTTTAAATTTTTGACCTAACTTTGTGGCTGCAACAAAATTAGGGTTTCAGTTTTAACTCATTTCTCTCCACAGATTTGGACCAGCCCCCACCCTCTATTCAACTCTCCTTGGCAAGGCGAATTTATCTATGGGTTCAGGTTTTCGAATTATTAACTTTCATTTTTGACCTAGCTCCTGCTAGGGTTTCTGAACCAGATCTGCAATCAAGATGATTGGGATGAAAGTTGAAGACCGTTTGGAAGGAGCCTCCAACTTTATCTCCTGGAAGTCTAGGGTTCTTCTACTCCTAGAAGAAAATGATCTCTTGCTATATGTAAATGAGAAGGTCCGTGAACTAGAAGCCGAAGCGGATAAATCTCGATGGAGGAAGAATGATGCTAAAGCAAGAAGGATTCTTGTGGATTCAGTGAGAGACCATTTGGTTCCTCAAATCTCAGGAAAGAAGAATGCTAGGAAAATGTTCAAGACCATTATGAAGCTGTTTGAACACACTAGCCTAAATGTATCCATGACTTTGAGAAACCAACTCTCAAATATGAAGATAGCAAAGTCAGAATCCATTGCCTCATACTTTATGAGGATCACAGAACTCAGAAGACAAGCTCAGCACCAGTGGAGATCCTATTAATGATAAGGAGCTTGTCCTTCACACTCTAAATGGTCTTCCACCATCATGGGAGTCCTTTATCCAAAGCATAAGTGGTAGATCCAAACTACCATAGTTTGATGAGCTTTGGGCAGATTGCACTCAGGAAGAGACCAGGATTGCAGCACGTCAAAGACTCCATGGCCATGGCACTCAACCTGAGGAGAACCAAGCTTTTGTTTCTCATGCCACGAAGGGTAAGGGAAAAGGTAGGAATTTCCATAAACACAAGCACCAAGATAGGAGACCAAGTCCTCGCCCAGATCAAAAGGAGAAGAAGGACATATCTCAAGTTCAATGCTATAGGTGCAGAAAATATGGACACTACGCAAATAGCTGTCGATGTTCAAGTAAAAGGAAGCATGAAGCCTCAACTGTTGATGTAGAAGAGGATCATCATCGCAAGAATCAAAGGGATGATGATCGTTCGAAGTTCCTCTTCTAGAAGATCCAGAATGCAAGAACATAGATCTCTTATGGTTCCCACAAGAAGGCAGTGGGGGCCCACACACCGAAACAATAAGAGATAAGTATTTTGTTTTCTTGCTTACATAGATATGTTTTTGTCTTATATATTTTTTTTATATATGCAGATCTAATGAGTTGAGCAATTGATATAGTTTACCCTGTTATATTATGCATATGAGCTACACAACATTTCATGAAGTTAGTCTAGATGATATCTCCCTCCTACATGCTTAGGGTAGTGCACACTCTTGATGGCATGTCCTAGTGGAGATAACAAACATCTAGATACTTCTCAGATGTATTTGATAGACATGTTCATGATTGTTGTGGTAAAGTATTAGCTAAGATGCATGTGTAAACTATTTGTCTTTTCATTTGATTATAAAATGTCACTGATCATCAATCGGGATTTGACTTGTAGGGAAAAGACCATGTGATTTGGCCTACAAGAGAAGACTTGTTCCGATGGACATATGAATCCCGTTGATGTTCAGCAAGAAGCTTCCTGGAATATGACTCTCAGCCTAGAAGGATGACCTCGGAGAAAGCTTTCACAGAAGTGAAACCAAAAGTAAGCCACCTTCAGATATTTGGTTGTCTAGTCTTTATACATGTGCCCAAGTTGGAACCTTCAGGCAAGAAGGGAACCTTTGTGGGATACAGTGAGTCTTCAAAGACTTACAGAATCTACATCCCAGGGTCCAGATAGATTGAAGTCAGTAGGGATGTGACCGTTGAAGAAGAATTAACTGTCAGGAAAGGCAGAGGATCAGACATGGAGATCGATGTTGAAATAATAGAACCAAAGGAGATGAGATCATCTCCCCCTATAGTTCAAGAGGGAGTTAGCAGAAAAGGATGAACCTATCGATTCCATTGATCCAGTTGATATCCCCATAAATGTTGTAGTAGGTCGGAAAAGACCTAGATGGGCACAACAGACTTAACATGGAGCATATGGGAAATACAAGGTCAGATTTGTTGCCATAAGATTCTCTTAGAAAGAGGGAGTTGATTATGATGATACATTTGCTCCTGTGGCTCGAGATACTTCCATCAGATCGATCATTGCTATTGCTGCAGCTATGAGGTGGAAGGTGCATCAGAATGATGCAGACCCCAACCTTTGCTTCAAGGTTGCAGATGATGAGCCACTGATTTTGGTATTGTATGTTGATGACTTGTTTCTCACAGGAAACGAGAAATTCATTGTATGGTGTAAGAAGAATCTCGCCTCTGAGTTTGAAATGAAAATCTTGGATTGATGCACTACTTCTTGGGATTAGAAGTATGGTAGAGGCAGAAAGAGATTTTCCTAGGACAAGGAAAATACACCATTGATATATTGAAGAGATTCAGGATGTTGGACTGCAAGTCCATGGCTATTCCTATGGATGCAAATTGGAAGAAGTTGAGAGATTCTACTTCAGATTCTGATTTGATTGATCCCACCATGTATCGCCAGTTGATTGGGTCATTGATGTATCTGACCAACACCATACCAGATATATGTTTTGCTGTGAATGCCCTCAGTCAGTTCATGTGCGAACCAAGGAAGATTCACTGGATTGCTACAAAACATGTGCTCAGATACTTACATGGCACTGTGGGATATGGTTTGAAATATGCTTTAGATAGTGACCTGAGATTGCAGGGGTTTACAGACTCAGATTGGGCTGGATGTGTTGCAGATCGGAAGAGTACTTCCGAATGTTGCTTCAGTTTGAGTTCTACGATTATTTCCTGGTGCAGCAGGAAGCAGAACTCGGTAGCACTCAGTACTATAGAGGCTGAGTACATGGCTGCTAGCACAGCAGCTCGAGAAGCAATTTGGCTTCGTAAACTCCTGGCAGGATTGTTCGGCTAGTTTTCAGAGCCAAACGTGATTCACTGTGATAACCAGAGTTGTGTACAAATGTCAGTGAATCCTGTATTTCACGACAGGTCAAAGCATATCAAGATTCGATATCACTTCATTCGTGATATGGTGCAGAAAGGTGCGGTCGAGTTACAGTACGTGCCGACAGACGACCAGACTGCAGATGTTCTCACCAAAGCACTTCCCAGAGTGAAGTTTGAATACTTTTGCGGAAGACTTGGAGTCGAGGAGACGTGTCCCTCCTTGAGAGGGAAAGATGACATTGAGATGCTTGCCCTGCTTTGCCCTTGTGCCTTCTGCAGTCCAGTTATTCAGCCAAATATGGGAGAAATCCCATAGGCAGATGAGTAGGACAGTTACCAGTTGGTCGGGCTCACCCTGGTGCCTTCTGCAGTCCAGTTACTCAGCCAGACATGGGAGAAATCCCATAGGCAGTTGAGTAGGACAGTCAGCAGTTGGTCGGGTTCACACTGGTGCCTCTGCAGTCCGGTTACTCAGCCAGATATGGGAGAAATCCCATAGGCAGATGAGTAGGATAGTCAGCAGTTGGCCGTGTGATTGCACTGGTGCCTCTACAGTCCTAGTACTCAGCCAGATATGGGAGAAATCCCATAGGTAGAGAGTCGGACTGTCAGTAGATGGTTGTGCCCATTTGCTCGTCTGAGATCTCAGCTTGGTATGGAAGGAACCCATCGACAGATGAGACAGACGGGTAGCAAATTGTATAGCAGAGATGGCACAACTGATTCTCCTGGATCCAGGATTGAGTGATTCTCCTGGACTCACCGAAGGACTGGTGAGGATGTCACAACTATTCAGGATTGAGAGATTCTCCTAAAATCCAGGATCGAGTGATTCTCCTGGACTCACCGAAGGACTGGTGAAGATGATACACTGAGACTATGTGGACAACCTTCATTATGCATAGAGATGATGGAGACAGTGTATAGTACAAGATGAAACCCAGATGATTGTGATGCTGATGAAGATCGAAGAATACCTTCCTCGTTGAGAGGGAGTGTTGGATTTTGTGCAACTTCGGAAGATATTATTCATTGTATTTTATTGTACTTGATTGTACCTCCTAAGGGAGATGAACTGTATGTAATTATTTATGTAACCACACCAAAGAGTCAATGTAAACCTTGGGGTGCAAATAAACAAAAGACAATTATTAAAAATAAATTATTTATTGCCCCCAGGTGAAGCCAGCCCAGTTAGGGAATTTCTGGTTTTTTCACTTGTATAAATAAGAGGCTAGTGCACCTCATTATCTCATTCTCACACTTAGCAAGTGCGCATCACTTGGAAGAGGCTGATTTCGCATTACTTGAAGGAGGTAGTTGATTTGGGGTATCTACTTGTGGAAGACACTTTCACATTTCTTCTCTTTTCTTATTTGTACTCTGATCTCGGGATTATCATCTCTATGCGAAGGTTGCTGGGTTTTTTCCAATTGGGTTTCCCAGGGTAAACTCTGTGTTGTTGTTTTGTGCTTTGTCTTGCTTCTAGTGATCTTGGTTATGCATTTATATTATTATGCTATGAATGTATGAAATTTAACAAATTATTGAACCAAAGATGCATATAACAAGATTCAACCAATAATGAAGTGCTTTTGAAGTAAAGTGCTTGTAAACAATAGTAATGTTGTGCAAATGGTCCTATAAATTTTAGTTAATTTTAGGTCTCACTTCAACTTAGGGGATTAAGGTTTTGTTGCAAGAAAACTAAGCTACTCTATGTGTTTACCTCAAGAAACTATCTCTTTCGATTTGAGAGAGATTGCCAGGTGCTCAACCAGAGAACACAAGGTTCTCAACTAGCTCCACGAGTCAATCCCAAAACTTGCTGGGTGCTCAACTGGAGGACACAAAGTGCCACGAGGCTCCCAACGGCCTCTACCCCACTAGCTCCACAGGTCAAGTCCCTGTTTCTAAGTATCTAATAAAGATATATTTCTAAGTGCCTATTATTCTAGCCAACTCAAATCCTTGCCCTTTCTTGTCACCCAGGATCGGTCGAACCGGCAAGGGGAGTGGATACGGGGCAAGAATCGGGGCACAAATTAAATTTTAACTCTTTAATTAATAACCAAATACCAAAGCAATGAAAGCCAACACGGTTTCACAAGGGAGGCAAAGCCTTCTCACCTGTAAGGTGCGGGCGAAATGAAATACAAGCCAACGCGATTTCACAAGGGAGGCAAAGCCTTCTTACTTGTGAGGTGTGGGCAAAATTAACTTAAAGCAAAAGACTTATAAAATAAATTACAAGCCACCATGATTTTGCATGGATGGACAAAGCCTCTTCTCATTCAAGGTGTGGGCAAAACAAGATGCAAGCCAATGCGATTTCACAAGGGAGGCAAGGCCTTCTCACTTGTGAGGTGCGAGCAATGTAAATAAAAACAAAGGAAATAAATGCTAAACCCAAGCCACTTACAACTACAATGCAAGGGTGGCAATGCCTCCTCTCTTGCATGCAATGGATATCAAACTAAACTAAGCACTTTGAACTTGAAGCAAATATAAGAAATCAAGCCCAAGAGACTCTATTAGGCTTGTTACAATGATGTATATTTCAACACTTATTAAATATGAGAAAAATAAGGGGAAGAAGGTGATTTTGACCATTTTCTTCCAAGTGGCCGATATAGTGGCTTGTGGAGGCCCTTTATGCTTGAAGATGGCCAAATTTGGGTAGCATAACTCCTTGGAAATGTGCAGACCTAACCAGCAAGCAAAAAAGTCACAGAGAATGCCCAAAATCACTCTTAGGCAATGTTAGTATATCATACAAAATGTTACAAAAAATTCTGAATTTTTTAAAGTAAAATTGCACAAGATAATAGCATGTAAATGAGATTCAAGATCTGATTTTAATATGTAAAACATGTAAAAATAAAATGCAGAAAATTTAAATGAGAAGGGAAGAGATAGTGCTCTTTGTCTTCCAATGCTTGGAGAAGTGGGGTATCCCACCAAGGAAATCCATTCTTGAAGCCAAGTAACCTGCAACTTATAAAATGTTTGCTACACAACTAAAAGAAAAGGTGAGTCCCTAATGAAGAGCTAAGAAATCATAAACTTCGACCAACAAGCGTATGAAGTTCTTAACTACTAAACAAGAAACTCATAAAATCAATAGCAACAATACTAAAGATCTTACCAAAGCAAAACAATTTGCTTGTTTGGCCTCCCCAAGCATGAGTAGCTATGAAGTGCAGAAGCAAACCACCATCATAGAGCAACACCACACCAAAACTCCTCCAAAGAATTTTTATTACAAAGCCAAATGGCTGAAAATTACAATGGCCCAAAAATGGGGCAAGATGGAAGCAAGAGAGAGTGAGAAAGAGAAATAGAGCAAGAGCATGAGAGATTGTAACCACAATGAGGAGGAAGAGGCTCCTTAAGTAGAAAAAGAGATGGAGAAACCCTCCTTGCATGCTTGCCATGTGTCACTTGAAAGAGAGGGGGCCCAAGAGAGGGGGGCGCATTTGCTCAAGGAGGGCGAATTTGCTAGAGTGGGAACAAATAATGAGGGGGGGAAACCCCCCTTTAATGTTTTATATGCCAAACCTAAGCCAAATGGGGGGGAAACCACCCAAGTGGGACCCCACCCATTGACTTTCACTCAACCCATCCAATCAATGAGAGGAGGGCGCACCCCCTAGAGTGGGCACTTCACCACACTCAAACACTTGCTTGGGGGGGGTTTAACCTTCAATTTCACTTTAGGTACATACTTTGACTTTAGGAAATGATATTTCCCCTCCCCAAGTGACTATAGTCACTTTACAAAAATGTTCCTTACTAATTAATTGCCCAATTTCCTGATTTCCTTTGCTGACTTAGGCAAAAGTGTCCAAAACCATAGTAAGACCTGTCCGAATGACTTCAAACTTGGTCCAAGTGTGTAGGGGGTCTCATGCCATTTATCTTGAGTATCCATACTCCTATAAACATCATAAAGGACCTGTTGTCCGTCAAGATGCACACCAACAACATAAATCTTTCGAAAGCTGTTCCCTCACTACAAGTGGGGAAGGTGTGGCCTTGGGGGCAAGCAATGAGCCAAGTACTTGCTATCACACCATAGTAGCAGGGCTACTATTCTTGTTTAGCAGATATCTGCACATTCCAGAGCTTCCATTATTCAGAGCTTGGCTATGATGATTATATATTTTGAGATCACTCATGATCGGAGTAGTGTATTCTTCAGACTTATGTTAGACCTTGTGTCAAGGCTGAGCCTTGAGAGTTCAGATATGATGATGGATGTGACCCTTTATCCCATACAGTTTCAGTTCAGTGCCTAGAGATGCATTGCAGTAGTGTTTCAGATGATAGATGATGATTATTCTTATGATGATGTTGGACCTATGGATGTTTTATCATTGACTGTGGATTATTATCTTGTTGATTTAGTCATGTTTACAGTATTTGCTTGGTATATTATTCCTGATGTGGCAAACCGTTTAAAATGAACTTGCACATTTAGGTTGTTTGACAAAACTCACTGGTTTATCACCTTACATAGATATGGTCTTTCTTGACACCAGTGGTCTGCTAGTTTAGGCTCCAGATTCACTTGACTCCATCCATACATGACTTTCCGTATTTTTAAACCCTGACCTGTCTTATTTGACTTTCTGATATTGAGGAGTTCCCTATTTTCTACCTCTGTGTTTGGACCGCATCCCTGTATGTTTAGTGTCTCGGCTCTGAGTTGGTGACAAAACTTACCTTTGGTGAGTTGGATTGTAGGCCTAAATCATTCTGGTCGGTTGTCCCAATGTTTGGCATTGGCTTGAACTCTCCCTAGTCACTTGAGATGTTGTTGGCTAAAACTGAAAGCTCATGTACTACTTATGGAAACTTATGTAAAATTCGCCCGTGGAAACTAAAAAGGGGCAAGAGCGATGAACTGCTGAAAAATACTCCTCGAAGAGTATGAGAAAGGTCCAAAAAGCAATGGTTCTTAAAAGCTATATCTAAACAATTGCTGACCTCTTATGTATATGTAAACATGCCCTGGATGCAAACTGCAACTAGTTGTGCTTATCAGCACACATGAGATCCGAAGGGTTATGTAGGCCAAAAAGGCCATGAAATGAAATTGAATGATCCTAATGAACCTGGATCAACTTGATGTAGACATGATGCCTAAGTTGAATCAGCACTCTCTAAACAACTTACCCATTTGTGAGGCACAGCCATCCCCCGTGTTAATTTGTCCATCACAGAGTTTGTAGTTTTCCCCTTCTCCTAGTCCAAAGCATCTTTGAGTTGAGTTAGACAAGTCAACCCCTTGGCCCAACCTTGTTCTTAGCCTTCATCCTTCCCTAGCAGTTTGACCATTTCCGATGGGTGAGTTTGTCATTTAAACTATTGTGCAAGTAATTTCAAATAACAAAAGGAATATGCTAACATGATTAATGCCACTGAATGGATGTTATACTTTGAGCTAAGCTGTGGGGATGATTAAAGGAGCATGTCTTAATCTATTGATATGATTTATCCTTGGTTATATATGGACCTAGTCAAACCTAGTTTGACTATGGTCATTTCTTGGGATCCGTAATGATGTGGGCCACATATGCTTATAGATGATGATGGATGGTCCCACATACTCTTGATAATGATGCCATATGATGGACATATGGTTCAGATGATGATTGATGTAGTTCAACAGGTTTTATTATTACTTCAGATCATCAGATTATGCACTGTCCATATATGGTGGACCCTACAGCTGGTCCATTAGGGCAACCCATGGTGTATGAGTACACAGTCTTAGTGGATTTGGGTCTTCTGGATCCAATGAGACACTTATCTTTCAGTTTCGGGTACTTCTGATAGTGATAGATGCAGTTTTACACTTGTTGACCAGATTTGGGGCTGATTTCCCAGCCTGAGCAGTAGGGGCCATGAGAGGCCAGTTCACCCAGGGCGCTGTATGAGGAGGGGGTGGTCCAACCACTTGTTATTACCATTTACCTCCCCTTCTGGAGAGCTTGGTGGGCTCAGTTGGACAACGCAGATGCCCTAGGAGGCAGTTTTGGCACTTTCACAGTTACCGAGGTAGTTATAAAATGGGATAAAGTGGTCACTGAGGAATTCGATTTGGGCAATTGAGGCAAGGTTTTGGCACTTGGTTTTCACAGAGGTCTCCCAGGGTGATCCCACTATCTTCTAGCTAGTTTTCACCATGTGGGTAGGCCCACAGGGATCACAGGAGGTCTTTTACTGCTTGTCTGTCACAGATTTTGAGGATAGTTTTGGTCATTTATATTTATCTTGGACATATTTTATTATTTTATTGTGCCTTGGGGATGAGCTAGCAAGGATTGATGCCTCCTAGCCCCACCATGTGCTCCTTATGTCATGTCCTAGTCATATGAGGTGGGTTTTTGTACTTGTACACCCTCTAGTGGATGACGTCACCTTCCATGAGTATCTTTTAGCTATGACGTCATCACCTTTTTGAGTGATCCATGTGTTATGTTATGTGGTTCATCTTAGCCATTGATTTTATATTGAGATCTTTTAATCTCAACCACTCATTTGATATTGTATTGTAAAGTGGTATAGGGTTTTGGTCTTTATTATCCTATATAAGGGGGAGACCCCCTATTGTATAGCTCACCTTGGGAGCTCTGGAATATTGGAATAGAACACTTCTTTGTGGAGCATATTTCTCTTGTCTTGTGGATTCTCTTGCATCTTGAGTATACAGTATCTCTTCTATGTATCATTGTGGATTTTGGTGCTACAACTAGTTTTCTTGCAGGGAGGCTGAATTGATGGAGAGGAGGGCGATTTCTTGAGCGTTATTGTTGGAGGGATCCACATATTCTCTCTTGGGTTGATCTTGGGGAAAGGGAGTATCATTATTGTATCTTTGTGACATAGTTGATGCTTTTTATTACATCTTTCCATCATTTTCATAATCATCTTACTTGGCTTGTTTCACTTGATCTTGTCTTGTAGGAGGAGGACGATTTGGCAATCTTGGAGGAGGACGTTTTGGGTTGGTGCTCTTGGATCTCACTCTTGAATATACACATAGGAGAATGCTATCAATTTGCAAGGTGGCCATAAGAAATTGAGGTAAGATCTACAAGGTATGCGCCGATTTCCATCCATTCTTCTTCATTGGTCACAAACCCTAATTAATTAAAACCCTCATTTTGGTTTTTCTTAGATCTACTTAGATCTAGCCTCGCTTTTGAAAATACATTAAAAACTCACCTCTATAGCATCAACGCCAATTCAGATCTATAGTTTGGTGGTGATTGTGTTAAAATTGACACACTTTTCAAGGCAAAGTAGCCCTCTTGAGGCAAATCGCACCCCTTGGGAGAAGCTTGTTTGGTTAGATCTAGCATATGGGTAGGTGAGATCCCACTTGATTCACACTCTCCTCACTTGATAACCTACCCCTAGTGCTTCACTTTGTTGATTTCTGCCTTGGGGGTATCATTCCTCAATTTGGGGGTTATGCCCACTTGGATAAATTTGGTGATGCATTTCAATCTCAGATCTATGGAGATCTAGCCATTGGATCCCCTTGATTTTCAAGATCCACATAGATCATTGCCTAAACTACTTGGATCTACAATTTGGTGGCCATTGGACTTGTTTTGACACACTTTGCCACCTTTTTAGCCCTCCTTGAGCAAGGTCGCACTCCTTGGGTGATTTAGTTTTCCCACTTTGAGAAACTGGGTGGTTGAGATTCCATTGGATTTGGAAAGAGCATACCTTGAAACCTACATCTATTGTCTCACTTAGTGAAGTTCTGCCTTGGGGGTAGCATTCCTTGTTTTGGGGAAAGTTGTCCACTTGGGTCACTTAGTGAAATAATAGATCTAGTAAGATCCACCCATCACTTCTCAAATAGCCCACTTGATTTGTATCCTAGGTGTCCCGATCTACAAATTGACATATCTTTTGACTCCATTAACCCATCCATCAAGGCACTAGTCCTCCTTAGGCAATTTGCACTCCTTGGAAATTGTGTCAAACCTTAGATCCCATATGTGGGTATTCCTAATTTCAACTTAGATCCATAGATCTACTCACTACATACCCCTTGGTACCAATTTCATCCCTTAAACTCCACCTTGTGGGTCCCATTTGAACCATTTGCATATCCCAAGGAAGTGGGCCCCACTTGTGTAATACATGGTACTAGATCTTGTCACCTTATCTCATCATGTGGCCTAAATCATACATGGGTTGAAACATTAATCATTCCTCAAACCTCCTTCAACCATACTTTAACTTCTAGGTCCACTTAACCTTGCATTGGTTTCCGTAACTCATCATTTACTTATCCCCAGGAACCTTTATTTGGGTCCAATCATCTTTGATTGGTGTTAGGGTCTCCACCTAGGTCTTGATTTATCTAGATCTAAAGCGAAGAGTGCCTCGGTTGATGTGACTCCCACCTTGCATTGGGAACCGTGGCATCTCTTGGGTCACCTCTTTAGTTGTCCATCTCCTCTACCATCCCGGATGGGATACCACTAGGGACAACTACAAGAAGTGTGATACAGTACTGTCACCTGAATCCCAGCTCCTCCGTTCAGCCAAACTCCTAACGAAGCCAAGGGGGGTTGTCCCTAACAAAGAGTTTTTCTATGGCTCTGTGTTTTAAGTGTTTTTGTGTATGGTGATGCGAATGGGTGTTTTTTAGGAGTTTTTGAATGATTACAAATTTATGGTGATGAAATAAAATAACCATAAGATAATTGGAAGATCACAAGATTGAAAGATACAACCACTTGACAATTTAAAGAAAGACAACCATATGATACTGAAAGATAAGACAAACAACAGATAATCAATTAAAAGGACTAGTGCCTTCTGGAGTCAAAAAATGAAGTGCTTGGGTTGCTTGATACAAGAGTTCAGAAAGTGGTAATGTTTGTGAGATCGTTTTGCAATTGTTCTTGGTTTATTTTATTGTAAATTTTATGTAATCTTGTTTTAGGTTTCTGTGGAAATCTAACCGGAAATACTTTCAGTGGATCCGTTCGAAGACACGACGAACCTGCCTGGCTCACAAGCTAGGTGTTCAGAGAATTTAACAAGCGAGTGTCCAGGTTGGGTTGCCCGACGCCCACACTTGGAATTTGCCCACTACTTGAGTATTTATCGAAACAACGCCGGTTCGTTGGTTATGGGGTGAAATTTTTTATTATGTTTGAATCTTGCAAGATTAATCAGTGCAATACCGTTTCTGAGTACTCCAATTTTTTAGGTTGGTCAGAGCGTACTCCGGGAAGGAAGCAACGAATAAATTCAAATTTTATTATGGGAGTGTGAGTTGCGAATTTTAGTTAGAGCACGCAAGAAAAATGCTCTCCGATAGAGAGTGCTCTTGATCTTGCCTTAAGGCTTGATTCAAGAGTCTTATCTACACTATATGCAATGCAATGCAACAATAAAAATGCTTTCCGACAAAGATTGCTCTTGACTCGTCTTGCGATAGGTTCAAGAGACTTATTTACACTATATGAGATGCAAATTATAAATAAGGAAACACAAGTGATAGCTCAAATAGAACGCAAAATCGAAACTAGCAATTAGTGTTCTAAAACAAGAATTAAAAATTAATCTAAGCTAGCAATTTAGTTTATTCTTTTGCAAAATGAAACTAACTAAGCCATTGTTATTCTAAAGCAAAAATTGAACTAAGCTACCTACAAAGAAGAACTAAACTAAAGCAAGAAACCAAACACACAAGAACACTACAAACTTCCCCAAATGGGGGAAGTTGGGTGTGGGGGATTAAAAACCCCACTTAAGAATTTTATTAAACAAGTACTTGGGTAGGAAGCTAAAGGAAGAAAACGAAGCTAGACTTGGGCAATCTAGGAGAAACGAAAGGGGAAAAGAGAGAGTTTTGAGATAGGGCGAGAGCAAGGCTAGGAGAGGAGTTTGAAAGGGAGAAGGTCAAGCAAACAAGGAATCAATGAGAAAAGTAGAGAGCTAGAAGAAGTAATCCCTTAGATCTAGTAACCAAGATAGTTTTAAAAGGTTGTTGTTGATGGATGAGGGAGAAACTCTGAGACAACGTTTCTTTCCTTGGATGAAGAAGCAAACTGAAGAACCTGCAAAAACGAATGTGTTAAATGGAAAAAACTCTTGTATGATGAAGCCAAACTTGCTAATCCAAGCCCTTTTTCACTTTCAATGATCCCTGCAAAACCATATACTCAACAAACAAATCCGATCAAATGCTTACGTACTAGATTGTTAGTCTTCTTAAAGCATAAACTGAAGAATGATTTGAAATACAAGCATAAGGTGAAAGAGATATCACCTCACAAGATGAAACCACAATACATAAGGCTCTTGCATGGACCTCCAAAGTCACTTCTTTATTCCAAAACCAAAACAACTATTCCAATATAATTTTGGCAGAATGTTCTTGCCCAAAAAATCCATGAATAATGAGGAGGCAATGCCTTCCTCTTATACAAAAACTAGAGACTACCTTACCCTAATTCGAATTGGCTTCCAAGAGGGAGCAAATGACACATGACAAAATCGAATCCCAATCTAAATCCAATCCATATCAAGCTTGGAGTGTGTGATCATTAGTTAACTCATGGTTGAAGTAAATGGAGAGTGGGGAGGTGGCCTCCACCTTGGCAAGGCGCCCCCCACTCCATCTTTGGAAGCTCCACCATACATAGTAATGTACACCACTCGAATAGGAAGCCTCCACCTTGCAAACACATGAGCTATCAAGGAGATACGTGAGCCATCAAGGAGATAGTGTTGGAGCTAATGTAGGGATAGCTCGAATTCCAAGTGAAGCCAAGCCTTTGTTGATTGCACAAACTTAGGAGGGCGCCCACCTTTTGATAAATGCAACTCAACCTTGTATTAATTAACCCTCCACCTCATCAATTCGTGATTTGCATGAAGGAGGGCGAATTCTCTTGAAGAGATTGACTTGTGCTGACTGGAGAGCTCACTGAATGCTTTTGGAGTTGATTGGAATCTTCATTAATGCCATGTGCCATGTCATTTAGCCTGTTTATTTATTCAATTTGGTCTATTTTGGAGAGATTTGGATTATCTCCAAAATATTCATTTTTAATTAATAATCTCTTTTATTGATTTTTTGAGAAATTATTAATTATCAGGGTGAATGAACATTCGAAACTTAGGATAAGTGGGTTTGGGGTTCATGTGTGATTTTTGGCTTAGGAATTAAGCCTCCAATCTCTGAAATCCACCCCCAAACGACTGACATATTACAAATTTAATTTTTCCAATTAAATATTTGGAAAACTAATAATAAAAAATAAAACTCATCCAACGCGTCCGGTAAAATTTTTCCGGACATTGTTTTTAATGGATGAGGGACCTAGGAAATGACCCTCTAAGACAGACATGGTGTCTAGTAGGTTCATATACATCAGTTGGACTCTAATAACCCCCCAAGGCTCGACTTTCAAAATCGGGCATTCCAGATTTGGAGGAAGCGGGAGAAAACCTCGTCGATTATTACTCGACTATAGGCAAAGCATAATTGACAAGGGCAAAAAAATCCGTGGAATGCCTTAGTTGATAATCAAGTCATGGGGGATCGAGTCACTCAAAACCCTACTAGCACACTTATTACAAACCCCGTGGGGCCATGGTCATTTCAACTGAAAAAATAAAACTGACTAGCCAAAATTGGCTAGGAACAACAACTGGAACTTTTGATACACTGGATATGAACATAAATCATGTTCATCAAATGGCGGCTCGTTGGAAGTCCAACTATGGTACAAAAAAGTTGGTAACAGGACCAAGTATCCCTCTTTTACATTACAACATTTTATGCTGAGGGACATTTTTTTAATCACTAAAAATTAAAAAAACCTATGTAAAACTTAATGAAATTCCGCAAGACTCTGGATAATGTCTAGCATGGTAGTATAGAACATTCCTAGGGCCCAATCACCCCATGGATTCGATCACTAGAACGCCTTTCACCACTTTGGAGGTATTTTTGAGTGAAAAACTCAAATAATTAAATCACTAAAAATGAATTTTAATTATCTGAGTGAAAAAACACTCGATGAAAGGACTTCCCTAATGATAAAGTCTTAGGTGACTAAGTTACACAAAAATTGACCCTCATGCTGACATATCCTCACAAAATCCCTCGTAGGGGTGCGGGAATTTCATGGAGAGAAGATAAGAAAAGTTATTGTAGTGCTGTTGTGTCTTGAAAGTGTTGCAAGAGTCTTGTTGGTCAATTTTAAATGATTTATTATGATGTGTGGATTAGGGAGTGGGTTAGTTCTTGGTTTAGCCCAATTCCAATTTAGTCCTTCGAACTGAGCGTAGTGACAACTATACCAAGGGTCGAACTGGGCGAGGCATAACCTGCTTAAAGTAGCCCACTGACTCAGTAGTTAGTTTCACGCGACCTCCCGAGTTCTAGTGATTAAGTTTTTGTTGGATTGCCATATTAAGCTAGTCACTTAACTCTCTTTCTGATGTGATCAACTGATCGGACGGACCGCAAAGATCCAGAGCATACGGGGAGACTCAGCCTTGGTTAATTTTAACAATTTAGATTTTTTTTATTAAGAGGTTGAGAATCTCTTTTCACCTCCCGGGGATAAACCCTTTTAGTTTACTTTGGGAATACACAACCTAAATTATTTGTTAATAATGTACAAATTTGTAATAAGTAAAATTATTGACGGTTGAGAATCTCTTTTCCCTTTCGGTACGTAAGGATTGCACGGCCGGATTTAGTTTAAATGCCTTGTTAATTGCGAAATAAAGTACAAGATTGTGAAATAAAGATTGTAAAAGTAAAAAGTAAAACCTAAGTTGCCAGGAAACGTGGGGACGGGGACGGGGATGGGGACGGGTATGGGTACGGGGACGGGGACGCCACTTTTTGAAATAGGGTACTTGGGTACGTCGGGGCTACTATATATATATTATAAAAATAATAATATATATATTATAAAAATAATATTATATATGTATATATATATTATTTAAATAAAACATGTCATAGTCACATTATACATGCATATTTCAGATTTCTTCGTAAATTATGAATCATGATTCATAATTCTAAATTCAATGATTCATTGAACAATGAACATTCACATTGAAAATTTGAAAAATCATAGACTTGTTATCACATTTATAGTAGCCGGGCTACCATACATTATTTTTCTGATGCCAGTACACTATTCAGCCAGTTCCCGCTATAGTAGCCGGGCTACCATACATTATTTTTCTGATGCCAGTACACTATTCAGCCAGTTCTCAGTACACATTTTAGATGCTGAGATGAGCATCTATATTGGATCACTATCAGATTGTGGACAACAGTTATATTCCCCATGCCATGACTGAGTCTCAAGACACTAAGAGAGATGACCGATGTAGCCATTATACCATTGGTACAGAGCAGTCAGTAGTGCCCAGAGTTACAGCAGCGGTTTCAGAGGACAGAGGATGGTACAGGTTGATGAGCATTCAGGTATATGACTCAGCAGGTATATCATGGTGTTATGGTTAGATTGCTTTTATACTTATTCTTATAGCATGTCTTAGCACTTAGTGTCATGATCTGGCGATCATATAGATATTTGGACCTGGTTGATCTATATATATATTATATTGTCCCTACTCATACTTAGAAGTTCACTATTCATACTCATTGGTATGTACCCTCCTTAGGGAGAATAGAGGTGATCATTCCACCATACCTTGGCTTGTTAGTGTTGGCTCCATTATTTCATTGTCTTCATCCATCCATGGCCTACCTTTTAGATTATCACCCTGACTTACTACTTGACTAGCGGCATGGAGGACTTTTCCCCACTGTAGCCTCTGTATTGGATGAGCTTCCCTGTTTATTGTGTCTCGGCTCTGAGTTGGTGACAAAACTTACCTATGGTGAGTTGGAGTTCCTTGGAATTCCCCCTAGTCACTAAAGTTGTGTTGGCTAAACCTGAAACTTTTAGTGCTGCCATGAATACAAAATCTGGAAAAAATGAAATGCTATATCTTGTATGAAAAGCCCATTCATGCAATGTGTTTCTAAACACACATGAATGAAAGGCATGCCAAATGAAAATGGCTATGAAAATAAAATGTTATATCTTTTGGAAAATAAATACCTAGGTAAACAAGCTGTCCATGACACACCTAGAAGTGCTCAGGTAAACAAGTGCCTTAAAAACACACCTGTAGCAGAAAGCCTAAAATAAATGTAAATCTATGCAATGTGTTTATAAACACACATAGATCAAGGCTATGGAAACTTCAGACCCAAAAAGCAATGGAACTTAAATGCTATATCTAAACAATTGCTGGCCTTATTTGTATTATGGATTGTGCGCATCTGTGAAGGTGAATAAACCCTCTTTAAACAACTCATCCATTTGTGAGACACCGCCATGCCCTGTGTTATTGCTCATTCAGTATATACTATGGCGTGTATTCCCTTTCCCTTGCCAAAGTGTCACAAAGTCAAGTCAGTCAAGTCATCCCTTAGCCTAGCCAGTTAATTTAGCCTTCACCCATCACTAACAAATTGATCACAGCTATGAAGTGAGTATGATTCTGAAAGTCTAGTCTGAGTAATAAGAATAATTAACGACATTACATATTTGGATTTAGATCGCCAGAAATGACTACTTTGTGTTATAATTGTTATTTGAATAAGTTGTAGAGCATGCATTAACCTTGACACTTTGCAGCAGCTTTTGATGATGCTCTGAGTTATATTTGGTCTTGGTTAGACCCAGTTTGACCATGGAGGACCATGGGACATGAGATGTTGGACCTTATGATGATATGGATAGATGATATATGGTCTATGTACACA
Organism: Larix kaempferi; assembly: GCA_027924585.1. Taxonomy (NCBI): domain Eukaryota; kingdom Viridiplantae; phylum Streptophyta; class Pinopsida; order Pinales; family Pinaceae; genus Larix; species Larix kaempferi. The sequence goes on along the minus strand of BSBM01001005.1, from coordinate 16,700,588 downwards.
TACATGATGATTCTATGCAGCAGCTATAGGGTTATGATGATGATTCTTGGTTTACAGCAGTGTTTGGTCATTTACAGATTATTATTATTGGCCCTGTTCTGGTATATTGGATATTTATTTTGATCATGCAGAGACTCATATGGTGTATGAGTACACATCTTGGATGGATTTGGACCTTCTGAGTCCAATGGGACAGTTTGTTTTCAGTTCTGGGCACTTACAGTGATGATTGAGCCTCAGTAGGCTATCCCAGTGCAGTTTTGGTCTTTCGGAGGCCCTGTCAGAGCAGATGTGATTTTTATCCGGTTGACCTAGGGCGCTGATGATGGAAGGGGTGGTCCAGCCACTTGTCTTTACCATATTACCCCCCTCCCGGACACACTAGTGCCCTCACCTTGACAGCGCAGGCACTCCAGGAGGCTGTTTGGGGCAGTTTCACGCTTCCCGAGGCATTTCAGGATTGGTAGAAATGGCTATTGAGGAAATCGATTTGGGCTACTGAGGCAAAGTTATGGCATGGGATGATCAGTGATGATATATCAGGGTCTTCCACACCTTCTCCAGCAGTTTCAGCTTCATCGGGGCCCGCATCCATCACTTATGGCACTTTCTGTGGATTTCTGAGGTCTTTTTGAGGCCTACGATTTGACTATGGAGGCACAATTTGGTACATTCATGATTATTTTATGGTTATTGTGCTATGGGGATTGACCAAGGAGGGATAACATTACCCCTTGGACCCACCATAAGCCTCCTATGATATTATGACATCATGATTTGGTGGGATTCCCCTCTTCCAGGGCGATTTTGTCCACTTACATAATATTTTATTTGTGATCCATGTATTTTATTGTTGAGCTCATCTCAACCATTGATTCGACATTTGTATCTTTTAATTTTAGCCACTCATTCAAAAAGTGGTTAGGGTTTTGGTGCCTCTCCTTCCTATTTAAAGGAGAGAGCCTCTCATTGCAAGAGGTCTTTGGCTCATGGATTATTGGTATAGAAAAATATTCTTGTGGTCTCCTTTGCATCTGGTGTTCTTAGATGGTGATTGGAAAGTCTATTGCAACCTAGCATTTGGAAATTGTGGTAAGATCTATCTTTTTGGAAATCATTGTTTGTCTACAGGAGGGCGACTTCAACAAGGGCGATTTTGCAAGGCTTCTTCAAATCGACTTTCTTGGCATTCGCTTGTATCAGGGGGTTATCATTAGCTTCATTGTGATCTATGCTATCTTTCTGTTACTTCTCTTGTGGCATTAGTCTTATCTCTTGATGCATCAAATCTGATATTGTTGACGTTTGTTGTGCAGGAGAGAGGGCGCATTGGCTTCTTGGATCAAATCGACTTGCATAGAAAACTACCTCAAAGCTTCTCAAATTGATCGGGTTTGCATAGATCATCATCATCAAGGCATCTACAAGGTTACCCAGGTAAGATCCACAGGTTTCTTTCTCTTTCCTTTATCCAATCCATTGACATAGCTCATAAATTGTTAAAACCCTAAATATTTCAAAACCCCCATTTTACATTTTCTCAGATCTACTTAGATCTAGTGGGTTGTTGGGCATAATATTGAAAACCCACCTCTATAGCATCCACGGCATCCCGGATCTATAGTTTGGTGAGGATTGGCTTCCGTTTGATCCCCTTCCCAAGCCAACTTAGCTTCTCCCAAGCAAGGCGCACTTCCTGGTGGTTGTGAGTTGACCTAGATCTAGGTGGTGGGTGTTTGAGATCCCGCTTGAACCATAATTTACACATCAAATAACATACACCCAGATTGTTACTTTTCTGAAATTCACCTTGTGGGCCCTATTCCAGATTTTAAGGGATTTAATCCCCATTTTGGACCATTAGGCGTACTTAAACTCAGATCTAGTAAGATCTAGCCGTCGGATTGCCGTGAAATTATAGATCCATACTCCTACTTGACCAACCTACCTGGATCTAAAGTTTGGATGCCATCGGACTTGTCTTGACCCACCTAACCCACCTTTTCAGCCTCCTTGGGTAAAGTCGCACCACCTTGGAGAAGTGAGTTAACTCACTTCTAGGACGTGGGTACTTGAGATTCTTGCGGATTTGGAACGGGAATAATTCAAAACCTAGGTCTAGTGTGTCACTCTGTCAAATCTTGCCTTGGGATAACATTCCTTGTTTTAAGGGATTGTGGTCCACTTGGGTCAAACCTAGATCTAAACCTACTTATCTACCAAGACCTTCATTGCCCACTTGTCCCAAGTACTAGGAGTCCTTAACCACAAGTCAACCCTACTTTGACTCCATTATCCCAATTCCCAAGGCACTGGTTATTCTCCAAGTCAATTCGACTTTCCTAGATTGTTGGATTAACTTGTGGTTTGACCTTAGTGTGGTGAACCAAACCCTTGATGCCATCATGTATTATGGTCAAGCTTGTCATGTGTACTAGTTAGCCCCAATTCAACCCCTAAACTACCCTGCATTGGACACGGTTCCCAAGGCAGTGGATCTTCCAACATTGAGCTAGTACTCTAACCCTAGATCTCACTTCAAACATTTTTAAGTCACTCTCACATCAACTATGAACCAAAGCTGTACTCTTTGAACCCCTCACTTAGCTTGTGACTTCATCCTTAGGTCTATGATAAACCATACACCTCACTCCACTTAGAAACAACTTGATTTGGTGTCTTGGTTTTGATCTCTCCTGTCGGGAGTAGATCGGGTCTCCTCCTTTGTTGTCTGGGCTAGATAACATAAAGTGAAGGTTGCCTCGACTGGCGTGACAACCATATATTGGAGGTCGAGGTGATCGTGGTTGCACCTTTTGAGTTGCCCTTCCCTATTGCCATCCATGACTGGATACATCCATAGGGGTAACTACAGTTTAGGTGATAACATTTTGGCGCCGTTGCCGGGGACGGCATAGGCTTACCCTGGTCCGACATACCTTTCTTAAAGCCTTTCCATTCTCTTTGCCCAACATTTTGGTATTGAAAGCATAGGGCTAGTAGTATTTACTCACTCTCTCCTACATATACAACGACACATATCTTGGTAGAAGGGTTTAAATCTACCTGGCGACTCCCAATCGTGACTCCGTTGAGGAGCGAGCTCATTCATATCCTTACAACACCTAGAGCTATGTCTTATTCAGAGAACGATATGATTTTGAAAATGATGACCGAAATGAGTGGTGTAATTCGAAACCTGAATGGGGTAGTTCTCAGAAAACAAAGAGAGTATCAAGCGTTATGAACCTTTCTATAAAACCGCTGAAGGTGTATATACCAATGAATGTCTTCAAACTAAGTCTACAAGCAAAGCCCCTGATGGTCTAGTAGTAACTAGGTCGTAAGCGAAGAGTAACCCAAAAGATATAGATAAAAACAAAAATATTGTAAAAGAAAATTCCCCTGACCAAAGGAATATCACTCGTAGAGTCCCCACTCAAGCTTCAAACATCCTTCCTAAAGGAATTTTAAAGAAAAATGATCAACCCAGAAGGTTGTCTTCCCAAGTCACCAAGAAGGTAACAAGTCCGAGCCCTGCTAAACCCCAGACTAGGGATCCAGTTCAAAGAAAACAAGTGAGTACTCCTAGAAAAGAGATTTCTCCTATAACACAAGAAAAGCTAAATTCAAATATATTGGGAAAACTCTCGGGATCCTCTGTTATGGTGTCATTAAAAGACTTGATAGTTATCCCTTCTGTTAGAACACAGGTAATACATTTATTGGGTCTACGAACAAATACCAAAGATCAAGAAAAGGCTTGCAACTTAAAGATTGACTTGAGTAACTTCTTATCCAAACCCAATATCCCCGTGCCCTTGGAGGAACTTTTGAAAATCCCTTCGTACTTTAATCAGGCAACTAAATTCGTAGGAATCGAGCCTAAAGTCAAGAATCCTGGGAAACTAACAGCTGAGGATGACCCCCCCATTATGATTCAAAGTGTAATTGATAAAGGTAGGGGTCACCCCCCTTTTTATATTGCTTTGGAAATCAATCAGTTGATATTGCATGACTGTATGTTAGATTCAGGAGCAGAAGTAAATATTATGCCTCTTAAGGTCATGGAACAATTGGAGCTAAAACCATCCAGAGAGTATAGAAATGTGTGTGTGATGGATTCTAGGCCTGTTAAATCAGAAGGTATGATTGAGAATCTCAAGATGAAGCTGGCCGCTTACCCCACAATTGAAATAAGTATGAATGTTTTGGTTCTAGATATTCCCGACGCATGGGGGATGTTGTTATCAAGGGAGTGGGCTGCCAAATTAGGAGGAAGTATCCAAATGGATTTATCTTACGCAACCATTCCTATTGGGGAAAAAGCTTCTTATAGATTGATGAATGAAAAACCTATGACAGAGCATGTAGAAACACCAGACTATTTGTTTGAAGAGGCTATGCGCCCCACTGAGGAGGTTGGAAATTATATGGTGATGGCTAACTTTTGGGAAGAGCCCCGACAACATCCTTTTCCTCCTAGTCAAGTTTGGAAAATGCATTTTGATGGGGCAAAATCTAGGCATGGTGCTGGAGCTGGAATTGTCCTTACATCTCCTTCTGGTGAAGAAAAATTGTTTGCATATCGTCTTGAATTCGAGTGCACAAACAATGTAGCCGAGTATGAGGCATTGCTTCTAGGGTTAGAAATTTGCCGCGAACAAAAGATTAAATGCCTAAATGTAACAGGAGACTCTGATTTGATTGTGTCCCAAGTGAAGAACCAATTTGCAGCCAAAAATAATAGGCTTAGGGATTATCGAAATGCTGTTTGGGATACCATAGAAATGTTTGATGCCTTTGCAATACAAGCAGTCCCAAGAGAAGAAAATACCCTGGCCGATTCATTATCAGTAATAGCATGCACCTTTGAAACTCCAGATCATCTCAGAGATAAAGAATATAAGGTTGAAGTAATATTTAGACCATCGGTTCCTGACAATCAAGATCATTGGCAAGTCTTTGATAATGATGCACAAATCATCGCATTCTTACAAAACAATGAAAATTTCCAGAATTGCAATGTGAACTTAGAAGATAAATCAAACGGTTCTTCCATTCAAGATCTTGATGTTATGAAATTAGCAATACCTCTGGAGAAAAATTTCAATAGGCATGATGAATACAAAGGTAAAAGAGCTGAACCGGTAGATGAGGTTATAGAGATAAATATTGGAACCTCAGTGTCTCCCAGAATGATTAGGATAGGAAAGAATGCCTCCCTAGAAGAAAGAAAGGCGATTGTAAATCTGATTAGGAAATATAGGGATATTTTTGCATGGGCATATGATGAACTCAAGACTTTTGATCCTGAAATTATTGAGCATACTATCCCTTTGCATGAAGGAGCTAAACCCTATAGGCAAAAGTTGAGAAATGTCAATCCCAAACTTGCACCATTGATCAAAAAGGAACTTGAAAAAATGTTGGCTGCCGGAATTATCCAACCTGTTCGACACACTACTTGGGTTTCTAACCCGGTGATTGTAAGAAAGAAAAGTGGTGAAATCAGGGTATGTATTGATTTCAGAAACCTAAATCAAGCATCCCTTAAGGACAATTACCCGTTGCCAAACATGGAAAATTTGTTGCAAAGTGTCACTGGGGCAGGTATGCTGTCAATGTTGGATGGATTCTCGGGGTATAATCAGGTGCGTATTAGAAAGGAAGACAGAGATAAAACAACCTTTACTACTCCATGGGGAACTTTCCAATATATAAGAATGCCTTTCGGATTATTAAATGCCGGTTCTACTTTTCAAAGAGCTATGGATCAGGCATTTAGTGACTTGATTGGGAAAATCATTGCCATTTATCAGGATGTTTTGACAGTGTTTTCAAAGAAAAGGGGAGACCATATAGAGCATTTGAGAAGAGTTTTTGAGCGTTGCAGAAAGTTTGGTATATCTTTGAACCCCAAAAAATCGACTTTTGGAGTAGATGAAGGTAAGTTACTAGGACACATTGTGTCAAAAGAAGGTATCAGAATTGACCCAGAACGTGTCCAGGCCATCAATGCTATTGCAACACCCCATAATGTAGCCACCTTGCAATCTTTCTTTGGTAAAATAAATTTTGTCCGAAGATTCATTCCAAACTTAGCAGAATTGGCCAAACCATTAAATGCCCTTCTTAAAAAGGATGTGAAGTTTGTATGGGATAAAGAATGTGAGGTGTCTTTCACCAAGCTTAAAAAGGCCATTTCAACCTCCCCTGTGTTAGCTTGTCCTGATTACAATAAAGAATTCATAATTTACTCATATGCTTCGGAAGATACTATTGCTGGTGTGTTATTACAAAAGAATGATGAAAACCACGAACAGCCTATAGCATTCATGAGTAAAAATTTGAGAGATGCCGAACTAAAGTATACCACAACTGAAAAACAAGCCTACGCTTTAGTCAAAGCCTTGAAACACTTTAGAACATATGTTGGATATTCCAAAATCAAGGCATATGTCCCATATCAAGCAGTAAAGGATGTTTTGTCACAAGCAGATGGTATAGGTGTAAGGGGAAATTGGATTTCACGCATACAAGAGTATGATCTAGAAATTAAGCCTATCAAGATTGTTAAAGGGCAAGGGTTAGCTCAACTTTTGACCGAAAAGGGAGGTGACATGGTAAATATGGTAAGTAAAAGAAACATTGGCATTCTAAACATTAATGACGAACATGAATGGTACAAAGATATTATGTATTTCTTAAGAAACTTGTCGTGCCCTGACCACCTTGTAGATCATCAAAGAAGAGCATTGAGATTGAACGCTGAGAAGTATGTTATAACTCAAGATGGGTTTGGATGGAGAAATCCTGATGGAATAATTCTGAAATGTGTTAACCCTGAGGAATCACAAACCATTATCAAAGAAATGCACTCTGGATTATGTGGTGGGCATTATGCCCCAAGAACAACCGCTGCAAAAATCATGAGGGCTGGTTATTATTGGCCAACACTTTTCAGGGATGTGCATCCTTATGTTAGGGTTTGTCAAGAGTGCCAATTGTTTTCAGGAAAACCAAGATTGCCTGCACTACCTCTAAATCCTGTAGTAGTAGAAGCTCCTTTTCAGCAGTGGGGTATGGATTTTGTTGGACCTTTTAGTGAAAACTCAAGCAATGGACATAAGTATATGTTGACCTGTACTAATTACTTTACTCGATGGGTAGAGGCCATCCCAACCAAGAAAGCTACAGCCGAGGTAGTTGTGAAATTTTTGGAAGAGAACATTGTATCCAGATATGGTTGTCCTTTAAAAATAACAACTGATAACGCTTCCGCTTTCAGTAAAATAGAAATGTCAACCTTTTGCATGAATCATGGAATCACTCTCTCGCATTCCTCAAACTATTATCCTCAAGGAAACGGTCTCGCTGAATCTAGCAATAAGAATTTGATAAGACTGCTAAAAAGAAGGGTTGGCACCAACAAGAGAAGTTGGGACACGAAGTTGAAATATGCCCTATGGGCTGACAGGACAACGGTTAAAAGGATTTCCGGAAAATCTCCTTTTGAGTTGGTATATGGGCAAGATTGTAGACTCCCAATAAATTTACAAATTCCTGTATATGAGTTGTTACAACAATGCACTTCAGATGAAGAAGCCTTCCAAATAAGAATTGATAAACTAGTAGAGCTTGATGAAATGAGAAGGATGGCATTTGACAAAACCATTATTGAACAGGAAAGAGTTAAAGGAACTTTTGACCAAAAAACAAGGAATGTAAAGTTCGGAGTTGGAGATATAGTTTTGTTATGGGACAAAAACAAGGCAAAACCTGGAAACCATGGAAAATTTGAAAAAATCTGGATGGGCCCATATCGAGTATCAAGGATAGCTGGAAAAGGATCAGTGTTTCTAGAAACTCTAGATGGGGATGAACTCGAACTCCCTGTAAATGGGCTTTTGTTAAAGCACTATTTCCCACCTATCGCGTAAACTATGCATTGCATTGCCTGGTAGATTAGAGTAGTTAGGAAACCAAATAAGCCTACTTAGGCAGTAGTTAGTCTTTTCAGCCATTGAGTCTGGCACTTAGTTTATCTCTAAGCTCTTTTGTAAGCTCCTAGTTTAATTGAGTACCTGTCACTTTTCTTTTTCCTTGCACAATAAATTTCAAATTTTGCAAATTATGTTAGGAGTTTAATTTACTTTCTGCATTTATATTTCATGCATTCATATTTCTGACATAGAATAGATTTTATTTCAGTTGGTTTTATATTTTTCCCACACATGCGGCATGAGGTATTTTTGATGTTTGTGAATGCAGAAAATAGGTTGCAAGAATAAAAGCTGGAAATAAAATGGTAGAGTGCTGGATCGTGGATTCGAGTAGCAGAGTTCGAGGACCAGAGATTCTGAGGTTCTCAAGCGCTCATTTCAGCAGAGCCCTTGTCCCAGCCGGAGCCAGATGTTATCACATTTATAGTAGCCGGGCTACCATACATTATTTTTCTGATGCCAGTACACTATTCACCCAGTTCTCAGTACACATTTTAGATGTTGAGATGAGCATCTATATTGGATCACTATCAGATTGTGGACAGCAGTTATATTCCCCATGCCATGACTGAGTCTCGGGACACTCAGAGAGATGACCGATGTAGCCATTATACCATTGGTACAGAGCAGTCAGTAGTGCCCAGAGTTAAGCAGCAGTTTCAGAGGACAGAGGATGGTACAGGTTGATGAGCATTCAGGTATATGACTCAGCATGTATATCATGGTGTTATGGTTAGATTGCTTTTATGCTTATTCTTATAGCATGTCTTAGCACTTAGTGTCATGATCTGGCGATCATATAGATATTTGGACCTGGTTGATCTATATATATATTATATTGTCCCTACTCATACTTAGAAGTTCACTATTCATACTCATTGGTATGTACCCTCCTTAGGGAGAATAGAGGTGATCATTCCACCATACCTTGGCTTGCTAGTGTTGGCTCCATTATTTCATTGTCTTCATCCATCCATGGCCCACCTTTTAGATTATCACCCTGACTTACTACTTGACTAGCGGCATGGAGGACTTTTCCCCACTGTAGCCTCTGTATTGGATGAGCTTCCCTGTTTATTGTGTCTCGGCTCTGAGTTGGTGACAAAACTTACCTATGGTGAGTTGGAGTTCCTTGGAATTCCCCTTAGTCACTAAAGTTGTGTTGGCTAAACCTGAAACTTTTAGTGCTGCCATGAATACAAAATCTGGAAAAAATGAAATGCTATATCTTGTATGAAAAGTCCATTCATGCAATGTGTTTCTAAACACACATGAATGAAAGGCATGCCAAATGAAAATGGCTATGGAAATAAAATGTTATATCTTTTGGAAAATAAATACCTAGGTAAACAAGCTGTCCATGACACACCTAGAAGTGCTCAGGTAAACAAGTGCCTTAAAAACACACCTGCAGCAGAAAGCCTAAAATAAATGTAAATCTATGCAATGTGTTTATAAACACACATAGATCAAGGCTATGGAAACTTCAGGCCCAAAAAGCAATGGAACTTAAATGCTATATCTAAACAATTGCTGGCCTTATTTGTATTATGGAATATGCGCATCTGTGAAGGTGAATAAACCCTCTTTAAACAACTCATCCATTTGTGAGACACCGCCATGCCCTGTGTTATTGCTCATTCAGTATATACTATGGGGTGTATTCCCTTTCCCTTGCCAAAGTGTCACAAAGTCAAGTCAGTCAAGTCATCCCTTAGCCTAGCCAGTTAATTTAGCCTTCACCCATCACTAGCAAATTGATCACAGCTATGAAGTGAGTATGATCCTGAAAGTCTAGTCTGAGTAATAAGAATAATTAACGACATTACATATTTGGATTTAGATCGCCATAAATGACTACTTTGTGTTATAACTGTTATTTGAATAAGTTGTAGAGCATGCATTAACCTTGACACTTTGCAGCAGCTTTTGATGATGGTCTGAGTTATATTTGGTCTTGGTTAGACCCAGTTTGACCATGGAGGACCATGGGACATGAGATGTTGGACCTTATGATGATATGGATAGATGATATATGGTCTATGTACACATACATGATGATTCTATGCAGCAGCTACAGGGTTATGATGATGATTCTTGGTTTACAGCAGTGTTTGGTCATTTACAGATTATTATTATTGGCCCTGTTCCGGTATATTGGATAGTTATTTTGATCATGCAGAGACTCATATGGTGTATGAGTACACATCTTTAATGGACTTGGACCTTCTGAGTCCAATGGGACAGTTTGTTTTCAGTTCCGGGCACTTACAGTGATGATTGAGCTTCAGTAGGCTATCCCAGTGCAGTTTTGGTCTGTCGGAGGCCCTGTCAGAGCAGATGTGATTTTTATCCGGTTGACCTAGGGCGCTGATGATGGAGGGGGTGGTCCAGCCACTTGTTTTTACCATATTACTCCCCTCCCGGACACACTGGTGCCCTCACCTTGACAGCGCAGGCACTCCAGGAGGCTGTTTGGGGCAGTTTCACGCTTCCCGAGGCATTTCAGGATTGGTAGAAATGGCTATTGAGGAAATCGATTTGGGCTACTGAGGCGAAGTTATGGCATGGGATGATCATTGATGATAGATCAGGGTCTTCCACACCTTCTCCAGCAGTTTCAGCTTCATCGGTGCCCGCATCCATCACTTATGGCACTTTCTATGGATTTCTGAGGTCTTTTTGAGGCCTACGATTTGACTATGGAGGCACGATTTGGTACATTCATGATTATTTTATGGTTATTGTGCTATGGGGATTGACCAAGGAGGGATAAAATTACCCCTTGGACCCACCATAAGCCTCCTATGATATTATGACATCATGATTTGGTGGGATTCCCCTCTTCCAGGGCGATTTTGTCCACTTACATAATATTTTATTTGTGATCCATGTATTTTATTGTTGAGCTCATCTCAACAATTGATTAGACATTTGTATCTTTTAATCTTAGCCACTCATTCAAAAAGTGGTTAGGGTTTTGGTGCCTCTCCTTCCTATTTAAAGGAGAGAGCCTCTCATTGTAAGAGGTCTTTGGCTCTTGGATTATTGGTATAGAAAAATATTCTTGTGGAAATTCTTGTGGTCTCCTTTGCATCTGGTGTTCTTAGATGGTGATTGGAAAGTCTGTTGCAACCTAGCATTTGGAAATTGTGGTAAGATCTATCTTTTTGGAAATCATTGTTTGTCTACAGGAGGGCGACTTCAACAAGGGCGATTTTGCAAGGCTTCTTCAAATCGACTTTCTTGGCATTCGCTTGTATCAGGGGGTTATCATTAGCTTCATTGTGATCTATGCTATCTTTCTGTTACTTCTCTTGTGGCATTAGTCTTATCTCTTGATGCATCAAATCTGATATTGTTGACGTTTGTTGTGCAGGAGAGAGGGCGCATTGGCTTTTTGGATCAAATCGACTTGCATAGAAAACTACCTCAAAGCTTCTCAAATTGATCGGGTTTGCATAGATCATCATCATCAAGGCATCTACAAGGTTACCCAGGTAAGATCCACAGGTTTCTTTCTCTTTCCTTTATCCAATCCATTGACATAGCTCATAAATTGTTAAAACCCTAAATATTTCAAAACCCCCATTTTACATTTTCTCAGATCTACTTAGATCTAGTGGGTTGTTGGGCATAATATTGAAAACCCACCTCTATAGCATCCACGACATCCCGGATCTATAGCTTGGTGAGGATTGGCTTCCGTTTGATCCCCTTCCCAAGCCAACTTAGCTTCTCCCAAGCAAGGCGCACTTCCTGGTGGTTGTGAGTTGACCTAGATCTAGGTGGTGGGTGTTTGAGAACCCGCTTGATCCATAATTTACACATCAAATAACATACACCCAGATTGTTACTTTTCTGAAATTCACCTTGTGGGCCCTATTCCATATTTTAATGGATTTAATCCCCATTTTGGACCATTAGGTGTACTTAAACTCAGATCTAGTAAGATCTAGCCGCCGTCGGATTGCCGTGAAATTATAGATCCATACTCCTACTTGACCAACCTACCCGGATCTAAAGTTTGGATGCCATCGGACTTATCTTGACCCACCTAACCCACCTTTTCAGCCTCCTTGGGTAAAGTCGCACCACCTTGGAGAAGTGAGTTAACTCACTTCTAGGACATGGGTACTTGAGATTCTTGCGGATTTGGAACAGGAATAATTCAAAACCTAGGTCTAGTGTGTCACTCTGTCAAATCTTGCCTTGGGGATAACATTCCTTGTTTTAAGGGATTGTGGTCCACTTGGGTCAAACCTAGATCTAGACCTACTTATCTACCAAGACCTTCATTGCCCACTTGTCCCAAGTACTAGGAGTCCTTAACCACAAGTCAACCCTACTTTGACTCCATTATCCCAATTCCCAAGGCACTGGTTATTCTCCAAGTCAATTCGACTTTCCTAGATTGTTGGATTAACTTGTGGTTTGACCTTAGTGTGGTGAACCAAACCCTTGATGCCATCATGTATTATGGTCAAGCTTGTCATGTGTACTAGTTAGCCCCAATTCAACCCCTAAACTACCCTGCATTGGACACGGTTCCCAAGGCAGTGGATCTTCCAACATTGAGCTAGTACTCTAACCCTAGATCTCACTTCAAACATTTTTAAGGCACTCTCACATCAACTATGAACCAAAGCTGTACTCTTTGAACCCCTCACTTAGCTTGTGACTTCATCCTTAGGTCTAGGATAAACCATACACCTCACTCCACTTAGAAACAACTTGATTTGGTGTCTTGGTTTTGATAAACCATACACCTCACTCCCCCTTTGTTGTCTGGGCTAGATAACATAAAGTGAAGGTTGCCTCGACTGGCGTGACAACCATATATTGGAGGTCGAGGTGATCGTGGGTTCGCCTTTTGAGTTGCCCTTCGCTATTGCCATCCATGACTGGATACATCCATAGGGGTAACTACAATTTAGGTGATAACAAGACTCATAGTAGATATCAAGTGGAAGACTGGAAGTTACATAAAATTTGATAAATAACTGTACTAGGTAGTTGTAACAAATAGTCAAATTGTAATATGAAGGTACACTTGAAATCTGATTTTAAACACCTATTTGTACTGCTATTATAGGCGATAAAAAGTTGCAAATGTAATACTGGGTTGATGTGAGTGTATTTCTTAGTATTAAATACATATGTATATTTTTTATGTGCACATTTGGTAGTCAAATTATGTTCCATGAGTGTTGAATGCAAAACCATAAAAACATTCCTTTTAAATCAATGCAAAATCAGTCTACCAGATTTGGACAATATTCAGTGGAATTTGAACAGTGTTGCAAAGTGCTTGACATAAGTCTTGAACCAGACTCCATACGCAGATAGCAAAAATTTAGTTCAAATTTGGTTGGGGGTCATTATATTTTCCCCAGTGGAATTTCATTTTGCTGAGTCGGACATACCCCTGAAGTACCCAAACACGGGTTATGTCATACCATTTAGCCTATAAGTACCCCTTTTTTTATAATGACGTCTCCAATACGTGGAGCCAATATGGGGTACGACAGGAGATGTACCTTACGTGTACCCAAGTACCTGGTGTTGCTGCCGGATTATACACCGTCTTTGTTGAAGCAGAAATCCATGTTGCCGCTCGGTGTGCCCTTGGTGGCAAGTCTCGAGTCAAGTATGTTACTTGGTTCTTGACTCCTTCGTTTAGGCAAAGTTCCCAATGAAAGCCAAGGGTGGTTGTCCCTATGGAATGTTACTAAGGTTATTAGGGTCTTCCAATTAGTTGATGGGTTGTTTATTAAGTTTTGGGAGTTTTTTGACTAAGGGGTTTCAAGATATAATTGCAACAAGGTTTAAATAGTCTTTATCAACTTGAATTAAATATCACTGTAAAATATATAGAAGATGCACAAATGCTTGATATTGATAATAAGCAAATAAAGTGCAAGGACCAATGCCTTATAGAGTCAACATAGTGAAAAATTTGATAATGGTTGAAAAAGGGAAATGTTTTGCAAGTGTCTCTTGGTTGATTTTAGATTCTTAATTGTGAATCTTGATTAGGGAAAAATTGAAACTCTCAAGATACCGTGAGGTACAGAGAGGAATGTTCGGAAATTTAGAAATTGGTGGCTCCGTACAAGGAGATGTTGGCTGCCAAAGCATCAAGAGCTTGTTCAACACTACACCAACCAGGGATGTAGTCTAATGGTGCCCCCAAGGTCTAAGTACAGTGATCCGGCGTCCCCAGGGGGAATTTGCCCACACAAAGTCTAGTCGAAAGTGCCGGATTTTCACTATCTTTTGGGTAGTTGATTTTATTAGTGACTGATTAAGTTAAGTATGGAATGTTAAAAAAGTGCTCCCACTGTTTCTGAGTATCCCAAAAAGGGTAGAGCATACGTAGTGGTAGCGAAATGAGTTTATTTCAAATTTGAACAAGTAACCATTGTACTCTCCGACAGAGAGCGCTCTTGGCTTGCTTTTTAGCTGAGTTCAAGAGACTTTGGATTATTTTTATTAAGCAATATAGTTATGAAAATAAAAACACAATGCTTGAAATAATATGTAAATGGCCAAACTTATGCGTCACTTTTCTGATCAACTTTCACTAATCGGCAGTGCCTTTAGGTGAAGGTGAGAGCATAGTTCGTGGCGACGAAGGATGGTTTTATTTCTACTTTACTTTTGCAATAATGAAAATGGATTAAACTACGAAATATGAATGAAAGTATACATCCTGCACTTAAGAAGTGAGTGTGTGAACTAGTGGAGTTAGAAAAATGCAAACTCACGAAAATGACAAAAACTCAAATCCCCCCAGGGGGGATGGGATGTGGATGCTGGTTACCCCACTGTTCTCGTTTAAATTCTTTACAATTTGTATGCTGAAAATAAAGTGCTTCTTAGTCCATTAAATTTGGATCTAAGAGCTTACAATAGTGTACAAAGGTATTACAACAAAATGGGTGTCCACTGGATTGTTTTAAGCCCTCTTTGATGGTCTTGCTCACTCCAAATTTTCACTTTTATGTGCAGGTCTGCTAAAAACCAGCAAGCTAAAAGTGTTAGAAGATGATGGGAAATATAATAAAAAATAAAAAAATTTAAAAAATTGTACTTAGAAAATTTTGGCAATGGCAAAATTTACTAAGTGTAAGCACAATTTCCTAGCTTAGATCTAATGAATGATAAATTTCTTTTAAAATATCAGATCTAACTAATTAGCAATGCTTAATGAATGATAGATCTAAACACTAAGCATGAAAGAATGGATCTACTTCTTAAGCAAAGCAAAAAGATGGGAAAAAGAGATAGATTTGTTTGAAGAGATGGGTGAGCCTTTCGATTTCCAATGCTCTTGTCTTTGCCAATTGACTTTTAAAGATCTCTGAAAATGCACAAATGTTAGAAAATATGGCTGCCCAAAGAAAGAGAGAACAACCGAGTTCTCAAATCTCCTTGAACCTTTGGATCTGCAGCTAAGAAATGTCAAACATGCAACAAATTGGAGACTTAGTATGTTAGAATAAAATGAGATGAAATGAATCTAAGTACAACCGAATACTGTTGATTACATTAGCATCTCCTATTATCTAAGCATAAACAAACAAGTTACAACTGAAATGTTTGTTTCTATATATCAAAATAGACTAGATCAACACAAGATGAAAGCATGAAATGACAAAACGAAGACACAATATCACCTCATGTAGAGCTCCAACAGAAGTGCACCCGATGGACCTCCAAAGTCTTTCACAATCTTATTCAATAGAAACAATATACAAAGCGGCAGAGGTTCAATGCATCCATGGGAAAAATGGAGCAAGAGACCTTGCTTAAATAGAAACCTCCAAGAGGAATTCGAATTAGTGAGGAAGAGGAGAATCAGGGCTTTGAAATGCCAAGTGTGGGAGTCAATCCCTTGATTGATGTGATGAATGGGCTGCATAATTAATGGAGAGTAGCCACCTCATGAGGGCGCCTCCCTCTTCAACATTGTTTTCTCCACCTTCCATTCCTTGCATGCCACCTCATGAAGACGCCCTCCTTCAGGAAGGGTGCAATTCCCAATGTAGATCACCTCATAACTCTTGAGATCATGATTGTAATCTCCCAAATTTGGTTGGTGAATGGTTTAAATGCTCGTGCCATGTCATTAGAGCCAACTCCCCAGACCACCCACCATTATTTTAGGAGTTTGGATTTTCTCCAAATCCATTATTCTTGAATTAAATAATTCTTTTTTAATATTTTGGAGAAAAAAAGATTTAAGTGAATACTATTCACTCAAAACTTAGGAAAAGTGGGTGTAGGGTTTTTATGGGTGCTCCGGGTTGGAAAACGAGCATCCACATGCCAAATTTCACCTCCTAACCCATCTTTTATCATTTTTTGACTTTTTTAATTAAATTATTAAAAAAAACTCATAAATTGAGAAAAATTAATTTTCTCAGAATGACTCAAAAATCCTAGGGGGCCTAGTGCATGTCCATATGACTTATTACTGATGGCTAGCATGTTACAAAAATAATTCTAGTAGGTTTTAATAACCCCTCAAAATTCACCATCATGGAGACACTCCAGCTTTGGAGGTGTGAGTGAAAAACTCGGGAATTATACGTCACTGAATAGTAACGCATAATCCCTAAGGAAAAAACACTCTAGAGTATTTCCCTGATAACAAATGTTAAGGAAGGCCAAACCTTTCATTAAAAAAACTCATGCTAGACCAACTTATTACAAAATCCCCGTAGGGTTTGGACATGCAAATTATTACAAAGGGCAAAAATTTGCCTGATGAACACTGAACTCTGGCAAGTGAACAATAACATTGTTCAAGTCTTCTGTGGTTCACGAGTTGTCCACCATGGTGCAACTTCAGTGGACAACACCTAGTACGCATACTCGGTACGGGTACACGTACCCTACCCCCGGGTACGGGTACCCATGCTACATAGAGTAAAACTAACTATACAACCCTGTGAGGGTAGTGTTATCATACAACTTGTAGTTGTCCCAAAAGGTGATCTTATCCAGGATGGTAGAGGCGTTGGACAACTAAAGAGGTGACCCAAGAAATGCCACGATTCCCAATGCAATTGGTTGTCATGCTAATCGAGGCACTCTTCACTTTAGATCTAGCCTAAGAAAGACCAAGGGGGAGACCCTAACTAACCTATGAAGGCTAGCAAACCTACTCAAGACCTCCTAGGGAAATGTGAATGATGAAATAGGAAGAGATCAAGAGTGAATAGATCTAGATCTAGGATTGATAAGTGGGCCCAAGGAGTTAGGGCTTGGTTGAAGAGGCGTATGAGATAGACAAATGTTCAACCAAGGATAGATTAAGCCACTTATAGGTTTAGATTAGTAGATCTAGATAGATCTAATGCCAAGTAGAAAAATCCAAGTGGAGCCCACCCTTAAAATATGGAAAATGGTAAAAAATGGGGCCTGTAAGGTAAAGATCAAAGTGAAATGGCACTAGGGGGTTTGCTACTCAATGGATCTATGGATTTGAAAAGGAACAAGCAATACCCACGATGTGGATCTAGCAAAATCCCACCTACCCAACAAGTGCGACCTCCCTTGGAGAGGCCCAGTGCCTTAGATGAGGGGGTAAATGGAGTCGGATGCCCACCAAACTTTAGATCCCATATTTATTAATTAATATCTAGGTGGGTTTTGATTATTAAGCCCAAGCAATTGCTAGATCTCATCGGATATAAAAAAATAAAATAAATGAGGGTTTGAGATCTAGAGAACAAATGGGTAAGTTAGAAGAATAAAATACGTACCACTTGAGCGTAGCTGGATAATGAAAATGGATGCCGATTATGATGAGGATTACTCCCGCAAAGATCAAACGAAAGATTTGGTAGTTTCTCTTACTCACACGTTTTGCCCAAGCCCACTAGTGCGTCCCTCTCTTCCTGTAAAACCAAGGAGACAAAGCTCAATTAGCACACAACAATGAGGGTAGATGCAAGTAAGAAGAAAATGATAGAGAATAATTGGTACAAAGACAAAATCACTCACTGTTTGAACCAAAATTTGATAGAAGCTTGCAGGGTAGGCCTCCCCCCACCAATGTGCACTCCTCCAAATCGTCCTCTTGCCCTGCAAATCGATATAGTGGAACAAAAAAATACAAAATAGCTACCAAGATCCTTCACTGCAATGGAAGAGCATTTCAATCATCATAGCCTAAACATCCATCTCAAGATCCAAGCATGTACTCAAGATATTTCTTATATTCCATTAACTAAGAGCCAAAAATCTCTAGATGCCTTTACAATAGGGGGGCCTCTTCCTTACATAGGAGGAGAGAGACCAAAACCCTAACCACTTTATGAATGAGTGGTGGGATCAAATGATAAACATAATACAATCAATGGCTAAGATGAGCAGATAAAATATAACATGGATAACTCACATGAGAGGTGTGCACACTCACTAAAGGATGCCCTAGGGAGGTGCGCACCACATAAAAGTGACAAAAATACAAGTGTGTCACATAAGATGACAAGGACAAGTGACTAGGAGCACATGGTGGGGCTAAGAGGTTTTACTTTCCTTCACTAGCATCACCCCATGGCACAATAATATAACATATGATTCAATGACATGTCCAAGTGAACAAATGATCAAATCCTGGCCCCCTCAATTGAGAGAAAGTTGCATCAAAACACAACCCAGTGACTGTGTGGACCCCACTCAATGCTGCAAGCTGATCTGGAAGGAGTGGGATACACCATAGATGACCTCTGAACAGACCTCATGCCAAAACCTTGCCTCAATTGCCCAAATTGATTTCCTTAATGACCTTTTTATTCCATTTTTATTCCACCTGAAAAACCATCAAATTGCCCACAGCCCATTGCCTGGTGCCCAGGCACAAAATCTGACTGTACCATCATGTCAGGAGAGGGGGTAATATGGTAATGACAAGTGGCTGGACCACCCCTCTCCTCTGTAGCACCCTAGGCAACGACTCTCCATCAAAGCAACTGCTGGACATGCCACATCAACAAGGCCAAACTGGTCAACAGGTGAAAAACTGCTCATATCATCACTGAAAGTGCCTGGAACTGAAAAGCAAGTGTCTCAATGGATCCAGAAGACCCAAATATACTAGAGATGAGTATTGATACACCTCATGGTAACCTGTAAGATCATCTGTAGCATCTACCATAACCAGACGAATACAAATATGATGGTCTGAAGTAACAATAATCAATAAAAAAGTGCATCAGCCATCATCTGAAATGTGTGTCCAATATATGAAATCATCAAAAGGTATATCAAGGACCATGGATCAACATCATATAACATAACTGGTCCAACTCATCATGGATCCCAAGGTTGACCTTAGTCAAACTAAGTTTAATCGATCAAACTGATCAAAATATGACCCAGGCTAGAGAACCCTGCTGCTGCAAGTGCAAATGGTTAAGACATGCTCTTTTAATCATTTTCATAGCAAGACTTTTAAAACATCAAGCATCATTTCACTAACAGTTAATAGATAATTATAATTAAGCATAAGTTAAAATAATATTTTACTTTCAAAAGAATCTCAAGGATATACTCATTTTGTAAACATGATCAATTTGCTAGCAGAGTTTGGAGGCTAAGGATGCAAGGCTAGGCAAATGGGAATGACTTGACTGAATCAACACTGTGATACTTTGGATAAGGGAAAGGGTATTACACATTTAAGCATATGTTGGATAATGAATACACAGGGGATTACAATGTCTCACAAATGGGTAAGTTGTTTAGATAGGTGCTTTTTCAACCTTGGCAAATGTCTACAAATCTCATCATTACATTTTATTTCCTTTGGCCAGCAGTTCTTTAGATTTAGCATCTGTTTAGCCACTGCTTTTTAGGCCTATACAACCCTTTTGGGGATTTCACTTGTGCTTAGAAGCACAACTACTAAAGCTTTCATCCAGGGTGTTTTAAGATTTCCATTCATTTCATTTGACAACCCTTTTGGGGATTTCACCTGTGCTTAGAAGCACAACTACTAAAGCTTTCATCCAAGGTGCTTTGAGTTCCCATTTCATTTCCTTGGCCAACAATGCTTTAGATTTAGCATTTGTTTAGCCACTGCTTTTTAGGCCTACACAACCCTTTTGGGGATTTTGCATGTGTTTAGCAACACAACTATTCAAGCTCTCATCCAGGGTGTGTTTTTCATTTGAGTTTCAATAAAGTTTCACAAGATATAACAATAATTTCCATATGTAAATGATGGTAGTATTGTTTGCTTAAGGTTTTAGTCAACACAAATCAAGCAACTATGGGGATTTCCACAATCAGGACCAAACATCGGGGCAACTGACTAGAGTGATCAAGGTATCAAATCCAACTCACCAAAGGTAAGTTTTGTTGCCAACTCAGAGCCGAGACACAAACTAACAGGGATGCTATCCAATCATAGAGGCAAAAATGGGGAAGTCCTCCATATCACTGGCTAAGGTGTAAGTCAGGGTAACAACCAAAGACTGTCATGCTAGCACATTTTTACAACATCCCCAAGGGGTATGAACATCCAATTATTTAAAAAGGGGCCAAAATTTGGCCCGATGGATCTCGAGACATTGATAATGAACAATTTGATTGTTCAAGTCTTCGACGGTTCACATGGAATCCACTAAGTGCAATTTTAGTGGATAACAGTACTTATATGCATTGACTGGTCACCATGGTCGATAGGTCATGTCCCTTGGTTAAATCATGTCCTTCAGTTAGGGTGTGTCATTTCATCTATTATTATTATTATTATTATTTATTGATATTTATATATATTTGTATGTATTACTGTTTGTTATGTTTCTTAGGTGATTTAGGAAGGAGTTCAAAGCTGTTTACAGAACTGCAGATATGATCTGTAAAATGGTCTTATGCAGAGAAAGTAA
This sequence comes from Larix kaempferi, assembly GCA_027924585.1. Lineage (NCBI taxonomy): Eukaryota > Viridiplantae > Streptophyta > Pinopsida > Pinales > Pinaceae > Larix > Larix kaempferi. The sequence goes on along the minus strand of BSBM01001005.1, from coordinate 16,679,674 downwards.
AAAAAATACAAGTTGAATTGAAGATTTATCGGAAGCACACTTCTTTTTGAATGCTCTTTTAGCTTTTATGCTTACCAGTTTGTTGTCAAACATGGCCCTTTTTAAAAAATATAGTTAGTTGTAGTTGTATCATGTTGTTGGTTTGTTGGCCAACAAAAAGGAAAAATGTCCAAGCAAGAACCATTCAAAATAAGCAAACCTGCCTTGGTCAAATTGGATTGAACATGGGTATAGTGAAAATATTATTTTCTTCAATTCAGGTACACAGTTTATCATTGCTGGTATCATGCCAAGTTTGTAGTTTTTCAGTCTTCATATTATAATATCAAATAATAACGGCATTGATGGTGTATTCTCAAATTCTGCTGTTTGATTAGTCTTAGAATATTTTATTTGGAGAGATGGCTGCATTCTTCGGATAAGTTTTGTATTGAAAATGGATTTCTCTTTTGTTCAGGCTGACTGTATGATATTTGTCTTTTTGTCGTCTATTTTACTGAATGTTAATATTTGTTCAGGTTGCAGTTGCATGTGCAGTAGCTGCATACAAGCTGAGGCGCCCTGTCCGAATGTATCTTGATCGTAAAACAGACATGATCATGGCTGGTGGGCGTCACCCTATCAAGGCAAACTACACTGTTGGGTTTAAAAATGATGGAAAAATTACAGCATTGCATGTGGATTTATTTATTGATGCAGGCTTCTCAGTAGATTTAAGCCCTGCCTTGCCCCGTAATATAATATCAGCAATGAAGAAATACAACTGGGGAGTTCTTTCATTTGACCACAAAGTATGTAAAACAAATCTGCCAAGCAAGTCTGCAATGAGAGGCCCTGGAGATGCACAGGGGACTTTTATTGCAGAAGCTGTTATTGAGCATGTTGCCTCAATTCTAGGCTTGGATGCAAATACTGTAAGAGAGAAGAACATACACACATTTGAAAGTGCTGAGTTTTTCTATGGCTCCTGTGTTGATAGTCCTGTTGCCTATACATTGCCCTCAATATGGGAAAAACTGAAATGTTCTGCTTCGTTAGAGGATAGAAGGGAAAATATTAGAAGGTTAAATTCTAGTAACAGATGGCTGAAACGAGGCTTATCACTAGTGCCATGCTTCTTCCATGTAATGTTGAGCCCTAAACCAGCAAGAGTAACCATTTTCATGGATGGTTCTATTGCTGTGGAGGTAGGAGGAATTGAGCTAGGTCAGGGACTATGGACAAAAGTGAAACAAATGACAGCATATGCTCTTGGTCAGCTATGGGATGATGTAAGTGAAGATATCATGTCAAAAATTAGGATAGTCCAGCAAGACACTATAAGCTTGGCGCATGGAGGATTTACAGCTGGAAGTACCACATCTGAAGCAAACTGTGAAGCAGTTCGACATGCTTGTAATATTTTAGTTGAAAGGCTTCTCCCAGTTAAGACTCTGTTAGAGAAGACTAAGCCCAGTAGTGTTTCCTGGGAGGACTTGATTTTGAAGGTATGCTTGTATTTCTTCATTTCCGTTCATGAAAGTTCCCAGCACTCTAAAGAATAGCAATGTGTAGTTGCAAGATTATCGACATTTTGTTGCAGTTCAAGGATAATTAGTTATGTGTTATGTCTCCTTGAATCATCTTTATATATGTGGTGACTTTCACTGTACTTTTGTCTATGTATCCTTCTTTTGACCATTTTTGATCTAGCCTTGTCTATCTATTTATAAGATTTATGATGTTATAGAAAAATATTTTTATGAGACTAGGTTAACTGAATTGACAACCGAGATTTGTCAGGGTTAAGGGTGGCATTAAAAATGCGAGTAGCCACTAGTAGAAAAAGTAGACTGTAGAATAAATTTTGATGAAAGAGATAGTTTGGAGGAAGAATGCTTTGTGCTCAGTAAGCCTACACACAGGCAATTTTGTGACTTACTTTTGGACTTGGTGTGTTCATACAAGCTTGAGATGATAGTTTTCTATAATGAGATCTATATTTATGTTTTTAATTGTAAATGCCACCTTGTTGTGGAATACTTGTAAATGCCACCTTTATGTTTTTAATTGTAAATGCCAACTTGTTGTTTATCTAATGATTTTGCACAATGGTGTGTTGGAGCATGGATATTATAGGCAAACAAGTCCTTAGTTAGAAGATTTGAAGGGTAAAAAAATTAAAATATCAAAAAAGATCTACTCTAATTTAGAACAGGTTTCAATTGCTGAATGTCCTAGCCTATGCAAATTGAACAAAGTTTGGTTTGAGTTCACCCGCTACTGTAGTAGCACCAAGACATGTGACAAATAGTTAGAGTCCTCCTAGTTGTTGGTAGTACAGCTGCCGTTACACCAAAACCCGCAGGTGATTGGTAAACTCACCACCGCCAGATTTCAAGGATCCACGAGAGGCGATTAGTCCCTTGTCACGATACACCGGGGAGCGCTGACTACTTGCAATTTTGTGCAACAATCTCCCCCTCAACGCGATCCGAGTGTGTATCGAACTCGTGACCTCTTGCTCTGATACCAATTGTTGGTAGTACGGCTGCCGTTACACCAAAACCCGCAGGTGATTGGTAAACTCACCACCGCCAGATTTCAAGGATCCACGAGAGGCGATTAGCTCCTTGTCACGATACACCGGGGAGCGTTGACTACTTGCAATTTTGTGCAACACTAGTAGCAAACCATGGCAAGACCACATCCTCTCTTGGTTTGGAAACGGTGGAAATCCACATATGCACATAGATGCACAGAAGCTTATTGATTGACTGTAACAGCTAGAAATATATTTCTCCATGTAACCTATACTGACCCTCAAAAATTGCCTTTTCCAAATCAAAGATGCAAGGTCAAGCCATACCATGTTGATAAAGTTTATATAAGTGGAAAAACCGACATGGTCAACTCCCTATCAGCATTTGGGAAGAATTCAATGAGTTATTTAGGAAAAAAAAACTCCAAAATATGCCACCTTAAAGTTGAAAACAAGGTGGAAATTCCGATATGCACATAGATGCACAGAAGCTTATTGATTGACTGTGACAACTGGAAATATAATTCTCCATCCAATCTATGCTGACCCTCAAAAACTGCCTTTGCCAAATCAAAGATGCAAGGTCAAGCCATACTATGTTCATAAAGTTTTTACAAGTGGGAAAATCAACATGGCCAACCCCCTATCACCATTTGGAAAAATTCAACGAGTTATTTAGAAGAAAATTTATCCTATTTGATACACAAGAGAGAACCGAATATAATTGCAATACCTTTGACAAAAATCGAACCAATATTTCTAAGTGTATAGTTAAGCATTTAATCAGTCAACTATGCTAATAAAGAGGAGAAGCTAGTACATAAATATATAGGTGGACTATGCATGCTAGTAGCCTAGTGCAGAAGGAACTTGAGAGGCATTAGACTTTGTCAAGTGAATTCATATGGTAAATTTTTCATATGGAGTGTGTTGCCGCTGGATTGCGCACCTGGTTAACGTAGTAGAAATCTATGCTACTGCTCGGTGCGCCCTTGGGGGCAAGTCTCGAGTCAAGGTTGCCACTTGATCTTGACTCCTCCGTGTTACCAACTTATTTGTACCATAGTTGGATTATCTGAAAAACCGCCATATGACAAACATGATAAGTGTTTGTGTTCCAGTGTATCAGATGATCCATCCTTTATGCCTAGCCAGTTTGTTGTTTGTCTTGAAATGACCATGCCCCACGGGGTTTTTGTAATAAAGTGTACTAGTAGGGTTTGAGTGACTCGTTCGCCCATGACTGGTTTATCAGCTAAGGTATTCCAGGGAGTTTTTTACCCTGACCAATTATATTTTGCCTTCAGTCGAGATATAATTGACAACGTTTTCTCCCGCTTCCTCCAAAGCTGGAAGGCCCGATTTTGAAATTCTGGCCATGGGGGGTTATTAGAGTCCAACTGATGAATATGAACCTACTAGACACTATGAGTTGAGTCAGTGGTCATTTCCTAGAGGTCTGTAGTGGTTTTTAAACGTTGTCCGAAATTTTTTTACCGGACGTGTTGGATTTTTACTGTTAATAAGTGGACATTTTTTCAAAAGAGAAAAGAGAAAGAAAGGTGAACCATGTGCCCCCCACTAAATCTGCACAATTTTGTTTTCACAAACATTTTATTAATGTGCCTATGCACTAATCACTAAAAGGTGATACAAAGCTAACATAAGCAGGATCTTCCAGGGTATTTGATTGTCAGATCATTAGAATTCTTTCCTTCAGAATAAGCCATTGAAAGCAGTGTTTTGACACGAGGGAAGGTTTCAGAAAAGGAAAAAAAAGAATTTCTGTGCTAGTAGTACATAAAAACAATACCTATGTCATGGATAGTGAGGATAAACTATTCAAATAAATGCAACAAATCTCTTTATCTTTTATATGAAATAAGACATGGATTTCTCTTGGTGGAAATCATTTAATAATTGCTATAGGAAAATGTTGAGAATATTGGTAGCATGTTTATTATCTATAATGTTTGGAGTCTCAATGATAAGGCTGTTAAGTGATATAATGGAAGCCAACCCGTGGGTTTTGTTTCATTTACAGGCTGCAATTCAATCAGTTGATCTTTCTGCACAAACTTATTGGGTTCCTGATTCAAGTGCTCTAGAATATCTCAACTATGGTGCTGCAGCAAGTGAGGTAAGAATACAAATTATTTATGTGATATAACATTGTTTGTAGTCACAGAAATATTAATAGGAGAAACTCATTTCACAGGTAGAGGTAGATCTCCTTACAGGAGCTACTACAATACTGCGAACAGATATAATTTATGACTGTGGAAGAAGCCTGAATCCTGCTGTGGACCTTGGACAGGTTGGTTAGTGGATTTGCACCATAATAGTTGAAGTATTGTGAAATTGTTTTTTTAATCTCAGCCAACTGATTTCATCCATTCTGGTTGATGTTTTGAACTTCTTTATACTTACTGCATGGGAATTTCAGGTTTTAAATATTGACCACATCAGCAAAGTTATTTGAATATGTTTGGTCTTTTAACTTTTTATAAAGTCATGCTATATTCCTGAGTATAGCAGACACCTACAATTTTCAGAGATAAAGGTTTACTAACATTTGACAAGTTCTCAATTTTAAATTCTATAACTATACAATGTGTTGCCGCCTGATACGTACCTCAGGTTTAACTTGGCAGAAATCTTCAAGCCACTGGGTGCGTTCTTGGGGGCAAGTCATGAGTCAAGCTTGCTGTGTAAGGGTCCAATTTGCTAAAAGGATTACAAACAATGAAAAGAAATAATTACTAAAGATTTTCTTACTCACATAATTATGTGGATAAAAGATATACATGTAACGCAAGATGGAATTGGACTTACAGAGATCTCGTAGAAGCTCTCCAAACTGAGGTAGCAGCTACTGGAAACCACTTGTGGGGGGCCGCTCTCCTCCCAACCAACCCCTCAGTCTTGGACTGAGAGCCCCCGAGCCCTCACTCAGCAATACCAAGCCAGCTTAACATGATAATCCGAACCCTATTCTACCCTCATCCTCCAAACTGCCATCTCCACCTAGCTCCTAGAACCTTCCCAAAAACAAAGAGCATAAGAAAAACCAAAGACCCTGTTATCACACCATAGTAGCAGGGCTACTATTCTTGTACAGCAGATATCTGCACATTCCAGAGCTTCATTTATTCCAGAGCATGGCTATATATATTGGATCACTCATGATCAGAGCAGTACATTATTCAGATATTGTCTGACCTTGTGTCAAGGCTGAGCCTTGAGAGTTCAGATTGGATGACTGATGTGACCACTTATCCCATTACAGTTTCAGTTCAGTGCCTAGAGATGTACTTCAGCAGTGTTTCAGATGATGCATGATGATTGCTATTATGATGATGTTGTATGATCTATGGATATGTTCTCACTGACAGTGGATTATTAGCTTGTTGATTTAGTCATGATTATAGCGTGTGCTTGGTATATTATTCCTGATGTGGCAAACTATTTAAAATGAACTGTAAACCTTAAAATGGACAATTGCTTGCACTCTTAGGTCATCTAACAAAACTTACTGGTATTTCACCTTACATAGACATGGTCTTTCCCGACACCTGTTGTCTGCTAGTGTAGGCTCCATATCCACTTGTCTCCATCCATACATGACCTTCCTGTTTGACTTTAAACCCTGACTTGTCTTATTTGACTTTCTGATACTGAGGACTTCCCCATTTTTCTACCTCTGTGTTTGGACCGCATCCCTGTTTATTCAGTGTCTCGGCTCTGAGTTGGTGACAGAACTTGCCTTTGGTGAGTTGGATTGTAGGCCTTGGCTCGAACTCCCCCTAGTCACTTGAGATGTTGTTGGCTAAAACTGAAAGCTCATGTTCTACCTGTGGAAACTAAATAAATTCGCCCATGGAAAAAAAAAAAAAAGGGCAAGAGCAATGAAAAGCTAAAAATACTCCTCGAAGAGTATAAAGAAAGGTCCAAAAAGCAATAGTTCTTAAAAGCTATATCTAAACAATTGCTGACCTTGTGAATATATAAAAAACATGCCCTGGATGCAAGCTGCAACTAGTTGTGCTTCTCAGCACATCTGAAATCCGAAGGGTTATGTAGGCCAAAAAGGCCATGGAAATAAATTGAATGATCCTAATGAACTTGGATCAACTTGATGTAGACATGATGCCTAAGTTGAATAAGCACTCTCTAAACAACTTATCCATTTGTGAGGCACAGCCATCCCCCGTGTCCTTTTGTCCAGCACAGAGTTTGTAGCTTCCCCCTTCTCCCAGTCCAAAGTATTTTTGAGTTAAGTTAGACAAGTCAAACCCTTGGCCCAACCTTGCTCCTAGCCTTCATCCTTCACTATCAGTTTGACCATGTCCAATGGGTAAGTTTGTCATTTGAACTAGGGTGCAAGTAATTTTATATTATCACGGAATATGCTAACTTAATTAATGCCACTGAATGGAATTTATACTTTGAGCTTAGCTATGAAGTGATTAAAGAAGCATTGTCTTAGTCTACTGATGTGATTTATCCTTGATTATATATATTCTTGGGATCCGTGATGATGTGGACCATGTATGATGATGATTTATGGTCCCACATGTTTGATGATGATGTCATATGATGGACATATGATACAGATGATGTTTGATCCAGTTCAGCAGTTTATTATTATTACAGATCAGCAGATTATACATTGTCCATATATGGTGGACCCTACAGCCGGCCCATTAGGGCAACCCAGGGTGTATGAGTACTCATTCCTAGTGGATTTGGGTCTTCTGGATCCGTTGAGACACTTATCTTTCAGTTCCGGGCACTTCTGGCAGTGATTGATGCGGTTTTACACTTGTTGACCAGATTTGGGGCTGATTTCCCAGCCTGAGCAGCAGGGGCCCCGAGAGGCCAGTTCACCTAGGGCGCTGATGATGGAGGGGGTGGTCCAGCCACTTGTTATTACCATTTATCCCCCCTCCCGGAGAGCCTGGTGGGCTCAGATGGACAGCGCTAGCACCCTAGGAGGCAGTTTTGGCACTTTCACAGTTCCCGAGGCAGTTAAAAAAATGGGATAAAGTGGTCACTGAGGAAATCGATTTGGGCAATTGAGGCAAGGTTTTGGCATTTGGTTTTCACAGAGGTCTTCCAGGTTGATCTCACTATCTTCCAGTCATTTTTCACCATGTGGGTATCTCCAGATTGATCACAGGAGGACATTTACTGCTCGACTGTCATGGATTCTGAGGACAGTTTTGGTCATTATTATTATATTGGACATATTTTTATTATTTCATTGTGCCTTGGGGTGAGCTAGCAAGGATTTATACCTCCTAGCCCCACCATGTGCTTATTTTATCATGTCCTAGTCATCATGAGGTGGATTATTGTACTTTATACCCCTCTTGTGGGATGACGTCACCCTCTATTGTACCATTTAGTGAGGGCGCTATTGTTATGTTGAGTGATCCATGTGATATTATGTTATGGATTCATCTTAGCCATTGATTATGTTGTGAGATCTTTTAATCTCAACCACTCATTTCAAAAAGTGGTTTTGAGATCTAGGGTTTTGGTCTTTATTATCCTATATAAGGAGGAGACCCCCTCATTGTAAAATTCATCTAGAGATTTTTGGCTCTTGGCTCTTGGAATAAAATTTCTATCTTTTGGAGTACATGCTTGGATTGGAGTGGATGTTGGTTGTTTCGATTGTAAATGCTATTGTCCATTGCACTGGAGGATCTATTGTAGCTATCTTGCGTATTTGCCATATTTAATTTGCAGGTTGAGAGGGCGACTTTGACAAGGGCGAATTGGTGGGGAGGCTTGCCCTTCAAGCTTGGAAGAAGTCGTTTTGGGTTTGACAGGGAGTGGTTTTGCCTTTGTGTCAACTATTCTATGTTTTTCTCTCTCTTGCTTGCATCTACCTTCAATTTGTTAAACTAATTGATGCTTTGCTCCTTGGCTTGACAGGTTAGAAGGAATCACATGTGGCTTGGAAAAATCGATTTGGCAAGAGGGCTTCAACAATTCTCCATTTGATCTTTGGCAAAGTAATCCTCGTCTCAACTAGCATTCATCTCTTCATCCAGGTATGTCCCAAGAGGTATGATCTTCTCTTCCTTGAATCTTCCATAATTTCTAGATCACAAAAACCCTAATCAAATTAAAACCCTTGTTTTTGGTATTTCTTAGATCTACTTAGATCTAGCCCTCAATTTGAAAAGATATTGAAAACCCACCTCTATAGCATCCACCCCTAGTTGGATCTATAGTTTGGTGGTGATTGGCTAAGAATTGACCCATTTTCTAAGACAAAAAGCTCTCCTTGACCTAAAGCGCACTTCCTTGAGGGAGGCTTGTTGGGCTAGATCTAGCACATGGGTATGTGAGATCCCGCTTGATTTGACAACTAGACACTTGATAACACATACCCATATCCTTACTTTGGTGAAAACTACCTTGTGGACATCTCTCCATGTTTTGAGGGGTTGAAACCCCCTTTTGACCTCATTGGTAACTTAAAACTTAGATCTACTAAGATCTACCCATTGGATTCACTTGAAACTTTGAACATGCATAGATCGGGGTACTAGCATCCCGGATCTACATTTTGGTGGCCATTGGACTTGGTTTGGTCCACCAAACCCCCCCTTTTGCCTCTCCTTGAGAAAGTCGCACCCCTTGGGAGTTTTGAGTTGGACCACTTCTAGGAAGTGGGTGTTGGATATTTTTGTGGATTTGGAATGCCCATGCCTTGAAACCTAGGTCTAGACTATCCTTTTGTCCCGATCCACCTTGGGGATTGCATTCCTTGTTTTAAGGAATTGTGGTCCACTTTTGGTCTTTACCTAAAAACCTAGATCTAGTAAGATCCGCCCATTTGATCTCATCCAAACCACTTGACTTGGCTTCTAGGTGTCCCGATCTACACTTTGACATCCTTCTTGACCCCATTAGCCCATCCAACAAGGCACTAATCCTTCTCCAAGCAAGGCGCACTTCTTGGGATTAGTGTCAAACCCTAGATCTAACACATGGGTAACCCTAGAACCAACTCTAACTTGTAGATCTAACCTAGAGCTAGCCTATAGTACCATCTTCACACTTAGCTTCACCTTGTGGGCCCACCTAAAACCATTTCACACTTCCCAAGGCAATAAGACCCACTTGTGTAAACATATGGTACTATACTTAATAATCATATCCCATCAAGTGGCCTAAACCATACATAGGTTGAAACACTAACTATCCTTGATACCATCTTCAACCATGCCCTAAACATTAGGTCCACTTAGACTTGCATTGGTTTCTGTAACTCATCATTTATTCACCTTTGAAACCTTTGTTTGGGTCCAATCAACTGCGATTGGGGTATAGGGTCTCCCCCTTGGTCTAGTTATACCTTGACCTAAAGCGAAGAGTGCATCGGTTGACGTGACTCCCACATTGCATTGGGAACCGTTGCATCTCTTGGGTCACCTCTTTAGTTGCCTGTCTCCTCTACCGTCCCGGATGGGATACCTATCGGGGCAACTACAAGTTGTGTGATAACATTTTTGGCGCCGTTGCCGGGGAGGTAGGGGCCTACCTTGGTTCAACACACCTTTGTGTCTCACTACCTTTCTGCACTTTAAACGACATATCTCTTGGTAGTAGAGTTTAAAATTCTACCTGGCGACTCCTAATCGTGACTCCGCTGAGAAGAGAACCCATAAAGAGATGTCTAATCAAAATAACATCTCTCCCGAAATGACCATGGAATTTATGACAAACATGTGTGAAATGGTCACCAACATTGCTACATATCTCAAGAATCAAGATGAAGATTTCAAAAGACGTGATCAACAAACCAAAGAGATGTTAAAATCCATCTATAGCAATTCAATCCCTCCAAAGGCTAGTCCTCCCAAGACTCAGCAACCTAAAACGACTGACCCACAGCCTAGCAAGACAGTGCATCAACCTGTCCGAAGAATCTTGCCAAAAGCTCCAAAGCTTTCTCCTGAGGTCACCTCGAAGGGTAAAACTGTAACCAACACTAGCCAATCTCCTCCTGCAAACAAAAAGACAGATCAAGCAATAAAAATTGATCCTCCCCCTAAAACTAATGTTCCCAAAGCAACCCTTTGGAGAAAGCAACCAAAACCTCCCACGATTCTAAAACCTAACAAGGAACTCCCTAGAACAAACATTCCAAGTAAGCTAGCCAATTCATCTGCTTCGGTTTCTCTAAAAGACCTAATCAAGATCCCGGCTGTTAAACATGACATTATGAAATTCCTAGGATTAGGTACAAATAAAAAGGATAAGGAAAACCCTCACAACCTAAACATAGACATTACAAGCTTCCTAGAAAAGATAAACATGCCTATTCCATTTTGTGAAATTTTTAAGATCCCTTCATTCCACAAAAGAGCTACCACTCATCTTGGGATTCAAACAAGGAAGCAAGCTCCTAAGAAAGCTGTTGCAGAGATTAGGGATTCCCCTGTCATGATCCAAAGTGTCTCTGGTGACAACTCTGGAAACTTCCCACCCTTTTATGTTGCGTTGGAAGTGAATGGTTTAATACTACATAATTGCATGTTGGACTCAGGAGCTGAAGTAAGTGTCATGCCTTTAAGAGTCATGGAACAACTTGAGTTAGTACCCACAAGACCCTACAGAAATGTATGTGGCATGGATTCCAAACCTGTGAAATCTATTGGAATAATTGAAAACCTGCCCGTTAGGTTAGCTGCCTGCTCTGACATTGAGCTCTCAATGAATGTTTTAGTCCTAGATATCCCTGATGCATGGGGAATGTTGCTATCCAGGGAGTGGTCGGCAAGATTGGGGGGAAGTGTCCAAATGGATTTAACCTACGCCACAATCCCAACCAAAGAAGGTTCATTCATAACTCTGTTTAATGAACCACCTATGCGAGAACATGTTGAAACACCTGAACACTTATTCACTGAAGCAATGTATTCAAGTGATGAAATTGGAAACTTCATGATTTTAGCAAATTACTGGGAGGAGGTTAAAAAGCAACCTTTTTCACATGAACAAGTCTGGAAAATGCATTTTGATGGGGCCCGTTCCCGACATGGTGCAGGAGCCGGTATAGTCTTAATTTCACCATCAGGAGAAAAGAGCTTGTTTTCTTTCCGTTTAGAGTTCGATTGCACTAACAATGTAGCCGAGTATGAAGCATTACTTCTAGGTTTGGAAATCGCCAGAGAAAGAAAAATCAAATCAATATCTGTCACAGGAGATTCTGACCTCATTGTGTCCCAAATAAAAAACAAATTCGCCGCTAAAAATAATAGACTTAGAGACTATAGAAATGCAGTTTGGGACACCATTGAATGCTTCGATGCCTTCGGAATCAAGGCTGTTCCCCGAGAACAAAATACTTTGGCTGATGAACTATCCGTAATGGCCAGTACTCTTCAAACTTCTGAGTCTCTAAAACAAGAAAACTGCAAACTTGAAGTTTTATTCAGACCCTCTGTCCCTGATAATGAAGACCATTGGCAAGTTTTTGACAATGATGCCCAAATCATACGATTTTTAAATGCTTCTAGAACCCCAATGGTAAATTTCGAGGATGAGATAAAAGGTGATACAATTGAAGGTATGGATGTCACAGAAATAGCTTTCCCCCTTGAAAGAAATTTCAACAGGCATGATGAATACAAGGGTAAGAGAGCTGAACCTGTAGATGGGGTCATTGAAATAAATGTAGGGTCTGCTTGTTCTCCAAAAATGATCAGAATTGGGATAAATGCCTCAGGAGAAGAAAGAAGAAGAATTATTGAACTAATCAGAGAGTATAAAGACATCTTTGCTTGGGTCTATGATGATTTGAAAACTTATGACCAGTCCATTATAGAACACACTATTCCTCTTAAAGAGGGAGCCAAACCATATCGACAAAAGTTGCGAAACATGAACCCTAAGTTAGCTCCCTTAGTTAAAAAGGAATTGGAAAAGATGTTGGCAGCAGGTATCATTAGACCAGTCAGACATACAACCTGGGTATCCAATCCTGTAATTGTAAGGAAGAAAAACGGGGAAATTAGAATTTGTATTGACTTTAGGAACCTAAATCAAGCGTCTCTAAAGGACAACTATCCTTTGCCCAATATGGAAAATCTGTTGCAAAGTGTAACAGGGGCTGGCATGTTATCCTTACTTGATGGATTTTCTGGTTACAACCAGGTCCAAATCAAGAAGGAAGATCGTGGGAAGACAACCTTCACTACCCCGTGGGGAACCTTCGAGTATATAAGAATGCCATTTGGGCTTTTGAATGCAGGATCAACCTTTCAAAGGGCAATGGATCATGCATTTGAGGGCCTAATTGGCAAAATCATTGCAATTTATCAAGATGACCTAACTGTATTCTCGAAAGACAGGGGAGATCACGTAAAACATTTAAGGAGAATATTTGAAAGATGTCGGAAATTTGGAATATCCTTGAATCCTAAAAAGTCTACCTTCGGGGTGGATGAAGGGAAGTTGTTAGGTCACATTGTGTCCAAAGAGGGCATTAGAATTGATCCGGAAAGAGTGCAAGGAATCCAAGCCATAACTCCCCCAAAGGATGTCAGCTCATTACGATCATTTTTCGGAAAAATAAATTTCGTAAGGAGATTTATCCCCAACTTAGCTGAATTGGCCAAACCTTTGAATAATTTGCTGAAGAAGAATGTGAAATTTGTTTGGGATAAGAAATGTGATACCTCATTCGAGTCTCTAAAGAAAGCCATTGCTTCTGCACCTGTCCTAGTAAGCCCCAACTACAATAAGGAGTTCTTGATCTATTCTTATGCTTCCGAGGACACCATAGCAGGGGTGTTGTTGCAAAAGAATGAAGAAAACCATGAACAACCGGTTGCCTTCATGAGTAAAAACCTTAGAGATGCAGAACTAAACTACACAACCACTGAAAAACAAGCTTATGCCTTGGTCAAATCGTTAAAACATTTTAGGACATATATCGGATACTCCAAAATTATGGCTTACGTCCCTTATCAAGCGGTGAAAGATGTCTTATCTCAGCCTGATGGCATAGGTGTTAGGGGAAACTGGATTTCTAGGATTCAAGAGTATGATATTGAAATCAAGCCGATCAAGATAGTAAAAGGCCAAGGGTTAGCACAGCTATTAACTGATTCCAAACTACAACAAAATAACATGGTCCTGTATATTAACGAAGATCACGAATGGTACAAAGACATCATTTTCTACCTCAGACATATGACTTGTCCAGACCACCTTGTAGACCACCAAAGAAGAGCTTTGAGGTTAAAAGCATCTAAGTATGTCTTGACAGAAGATGGGTTGGGATGGAAGAATCCAGATGGAATCATACTTAAATGTGTAAACCATGATGACTCCCAAAGAATTATCAAAGAAATGCATTCCGGATTGTGTGGAGGACATTACGCACCAAGAACCACAGCTGCTAAAATCATGAGAGCTGGATATTATTGGCCATCCTTGTTCAAGGATGTACACATTTTCGTCAGAACCTGTCAGGAGTGTCAATTCTATTCTGGAAAACCTAGACTACCTGCCCTGCCCTTGACCCTAGTCATTATAGAAGAACCTTTTCAGCAATGGGGAATGGACTTTGTAGGACCTATAAACCCTAGTTCATCAAGTGGACACAAATACATACTGACTTGCACAGACTATTTCACTCGCTGGGTGGAAGCTATCCCTACCAAGAAATGCACTGCAGAAGTAGTGGTCAAGTTCTTAGAAGAGAATATAGTCTCTAGATACGGCTGTCCCTACAAAATTACAACTGATAATGCACCAGCTTTCAGCAAAATTGAGATGTCCACCTTTTGTACTGATCATGGGATCACTTTATCTCACTCTTCTAACTACTACCCACAAGGAAACGGTTTAGCAGAATCAAGTAATAAAAATTTGATAAGGCTCTTAAAAAGGATGATTGGTGAGAACAAAAGGACTTGGGATGTAAAGTTAAAATATGCCCTCTGGGCAGACAGAACGACAGTCAAAAGAATAACTGGAAAAGCTCCTTTTGAAATAGTATATGGGCAAAATTGTAGGCTGCCAATCAACCTTCAAATCCCTGTGTATGAATTATTACAACAGTGTTCTTCGGCTCAAGAAGCCTTGCAAGCAAGAATTGACAGGTTAGTAGAGCTAGACGAGACTAGAAGGGAAGCCTGGAATAAAATGGTGATAGAGCAAGAAAGAATAAAGGGAACATTTGACCAAAAGAGTAGAGATGTGATATTTGGAATTGGGGATATAGTCTTGTTATGGGATAAACACAAAGAGAAACCTGGGAATCATGAAAAGTTTGAGAAAATATGGATGGGCCCTTATCGAGTAAGTAGGATGGCTGGCAAAGGAACAGTGTATTTAGAGACTTTAGATGGAGACGAGTTGGAATTGCCTGTAAATGGGAGGTTACTAAAACACTACTTCCCACCTATAAACCTAGAATGATGCCTTGCCTTGCATGTTTAGAGTAGGTAGCTTCTAAATAAGCTCACTTGAGCAGTAGGATTTGTGTGATTTTTCTTTTTCTGTGTGCTGAGTATTGTCCCGTTTTTATTTTTTTGCCTGAGTTGAGTCTTGCTCCTTCCTAAGCTTTTCTCTTCTCCTGCATGCGTTTAAGAAATTATAGTTAGCATTTTTATTATGGGCTGCCTGTGCTGGTCGAGATTTGCCTGAATTAAAGAAGATACTCTTGTTCCCCTGCACAGTAAATAAAATGATAAATGAATGCCATGTTAGTTATGTTTATATTTTGATGCATTTCAGTTTATGCTTTAGATTAGATTTCATTTCAGTTTTATTTTATTTTTATCCCATACATGCTCCATGATGGTATTCTAGTTTTTGTGAGAGCAGGAACAGGTGCAAAATGAAAGCTGAAAGCAAGGATGGTGCAGTGCTGGATTGAAGATTGATGCAGAGCAGTTCAAGACCAGAGATTCTGAGGTTCTCAAGCGCTCTCTCCCTTAGAGCACTTGTCCCAGCTGGAGCCAGATGTTATCACACCATAGTAGCAGGGCTACTATTCTTGTACAGCAGATATCTGCACATTCCAGAGCTTCATTTATTCCAGAGCATGGCTATATATATTGGATCACTCATGATCAGAGCAGTACATTATTCAGATATTGTATGACCTTGTGTCAAGGCTGAGCCTTGAGAGTTCAGATTGGATGACTGATGTGACCACTTATCCCATTACAGTTTCAGTTCAGTGCCTAGAGATGTACTTCAGCAGTGTTTCAGATGATGCATGATGATTGCTATTATGATGATGTTGTATGATCTATGGATATGTTCTCACTGACAGTGGATTATTAGCTTGTTGATTTAGTCATGATTATAGCGTGTGCTTGGTATATTATTCCTGATGTGGCAAACTATTTAAAATGAACTGTAAACCTTAAAATGGACAATTGCTTGCACTCTTAGGTCATCTAACAAAACTTACTGGTATTTCACCTTACATAGACATGGTCTTTCCCGACACCTGTTGTCTGCTAGTGTAGGCTCCATATCCACTTGTCTCCATCCATACATGACCTTCCTGTTTGACTTTAAACCCTGACTTGTCTTATTTGACTTTCTGATACTGAGGACTTCCCCATTTTTCTACCTCTGTGTTTGGACCGCATCCCTGTTTATTCAGTGTCTCGGCTCTGAGTTGGTGACAGAACTTGCCTTTGGTGAGTTGGATTGTAGGCCTTGGCTCGAACTCCCCCTAGTCACTTGAGATGTTGTTGGCTAAAACTGAAAGCTCATGTTCTACCTGTGGAAACTAAATAAATTCGCCCATGGAAAAAAAAAAAAAAGGGCAAGAGCAATGAAAAGCTAAAAATACTCCTCGAAGAGTATAAAGAAAGGTCCAAAAAGCAATAGTTCTTAAAAGCTATATCTAAACAATTGCTGACCTTGTGAATATATAAAAAACATGCCCTGGATGCAAGCTGCAACTAGTTGTGCTTCTCAGCACATCTGAAATCCGAAGGGTTATGTAGGCCAAAAAGGCCATGGAAATAAATTGAATGATCCTAATGAACTTGGATCAACTTGATGTAGACATGATGCCTAAGTTGAATAAGCACTCTCTAAACAACTTATCCATTTGTGAGGCACAGCCATCCCCCGTGTCCTTTTGTCCAGCACAGAGTTTGTAGCTTCCCCCTTCTCCCAGTCCAAAGTATTTTTGAGTTAAGTTAGACAAGTCAAACCCTTGGCCCAACCTTGCTCCTAGCCTTCATCCTTCACTATCAGTTTGACCATGTCCAATGGGTAAGTTTGTCATTTGAACTAGGGTGCAAGTAATTTTATATTATCACGGAATATGCTAACTTAATTAATGCCACTGAATGGAATTTATACTTTGAGCTTAGCTATGAAGTGATTAAAGAAGCATTGTCTTAGTCTACTGATGTGATTTATCCTTGATTATATATATTCTTGGGATCCGTGATGATGTGGACCATGTATGATGATGATTTATGGTCCCACATGTTTGATGATGATGTCATATGATGGACATATGATACAGATGATGTTTGATCCAGTTCAGCAGTTTATTATTATTACAGATCAGCAGATTATACATTGTCCATATATGGTGGACCCTACAGCCGGCCCATTAGGGCAACCCAGGGTGTATGAGTACTCATTCCTAGTGGATTTGGGTCTTCTGGATCCGTTGAGACACTTATCTTTCAGTTCCGGGCACTTCTGGCAGTGATTGATGCGGGTTTTTACACTTGTTGACCAGATTTGGGGCTGATTTCCCAGCCTGAGCAGCAGGGGCCCCGAGGAGGCCAGTTCACCTAGGGCGCTGATGATGGAGGGGGGTGGTCCAGCCACTTGTTATTACCATTTATCCCCCCTCCCGGAGAGCCTGGTGGGCTTAGATGGACAGCGCTAGCACCCTAGGAGGCAGTTTTGGCACTTTCACAGTTCCCGAGGCAGTTAAAAAAATGGGATAAAGTGGTCACTGAGGAAATCGATTTGGGCAATTGAGGCAAGGTTTTGGCATTTGGTTTTCACAGAGGTCTTCCAGGTTGATCTCACTATCTTCCAGTCATTTTTCACCATGTGGGTATCTCCAGATTGATCACAGGAGGACATTTACTGCTCGACTGTCATGGATTCTGAGGACAGTTTTGGTCATTATTATTATATTGGACATATTTTTTATTATTTCATTGTGCCTTGGGGTGAGCTAGCAAGGATTTATACCTCCTAGCCCCACCATGTGCTTATTTTATCATGTCCTAGTCATCATGAGGTGGATTATTGTACTTTATACCCCTCTTGTGGGATGACGTCACCCTCTATTGTACCATTTAGTGAGGGCGCTATTGTTATGTTGAGTGATCCATGTGATATTATGTTATGGATTCATCTTAGCCATTGATTATGTTGTGAGATCTTTTAATCTCAACCACTCATTTAAAGTGGTTTTGAGATCTAGGGTTTTGGTCTTTATTATCCTATATAAGGAGGAGACCCCCTCATTGTAAAATTCATCTAGAGATTTTTGGCTCTTGGCTCTTGGAATAAAATTTCTATCTTTTGGAGTACATGCTTGGATTGGAGTGGATGTTGGTTGTTTCGATTGTAAATGCTATTGTCCATTGCACTGGAGGATCTATTGTAGCTATCTTGCGTATTTGCCATATTTTATTTGCAGGTTGAGAGGACGACTTTGACAAGTGCGAATTGGTGGGGAGGCTTGCCCTTCAAGCTTGGAAGAAGTCGTTTTGGGTTTGACAGGGAGTGGTTTTGCCTTTGTGTCAACTATTCTATGTTTTTCTCTCTCTTGCTTGCATCTACCTTCAATTTGTTAAACTAATTGATGCTTTGCTCCTTGGCTTGACAGGTTAGAAGGAATCACATGTGGCTTGGAAAAATCGATTTGGCAAGAGGGCTTCAACAATTCTCCATTTGATCTTTGGCAAAGTAATCCTCGTCTCAACTAGCATTCATCTCTTCATCCAGGTATGTCCCAAGAGGTATGATCTTCTCTTCCTTGAATCTTCCATAATTTCTAGATCACAAAAACCCTAATCAAATTAAAACCCTTGTTTTTGGTATTTCTTAGATCTACTTAGATCTAGCCCTCAATTTGAAAAGATATTGAAAACCCACCTCTATAGCATCCACCCCTAGTTGGATCTATAGTTTGGTGGTGATTGGCTAAGAATTGACCCATTTTCTAAGACAAAAAGCTCTCCTTGACCTAAAGCGCACTTCCTTGAGGGAGGCTTGTTGGGCTAGATCTAGCACATGGGTATGTGAGATCCCGCTTGATTTGACAACTAGACACTTGATAACACATACCCATATCCTTACTTTGGTGAAAACTACCTTGTGGACATCTCTCCATGTTTTGAGGGGTTGAAACCCCCTTTTGACCTCATTGGTAACTTAAAACTTAGATCTACTAAGATCTACCCATTGGATTCACTTGAAACTTTGAACATGCATAGATCGGGGTACTAGCATCTCGGATCTACATTTTGGTGGCCATTGGACTTGGTTTGGTCCACCAAACCCCCCCTTTTGCCTCTCCTTGAGAAAGTCGCACCCCTTGGGAGTTTTGAGTTGGACCACTTCTAGGAAGTGGGTGTTGGATATTTTTGTGGATTTGGAATGCCCATGCCTTGAAAGCTAGGTCTAGACTATCCTTTTGTCCCGATCCACCTTGGGGATTGCATTCCTTGTTTTAAGGAATTGTGGTCCACTTTTGGTCTTTACCTAAAAACCTAGATCTAGTAAGATCCGCCCATTTGATCTCATCCAAACCACTTGACTTGGCTTCTAGGTGTCCCGATCTACACTTTGACATCCTTCTTGACCCCATTAGCCCATCCAACAAGGCACTAATTCTTCTCCAAGCAAGGCGCACTTCTTGGGATTAGTGTCAAACCCTAGATCTAACACATGGGTAACCCTAGAACCAACTCTAACTTGTAGATCTAACCTAGAGCTAGCCTATAGTACCATCTTCACACTTAGCTTCACCTTGTGGGCCCACCTAAAACCATTTCACACTTCCCAAGGCAATAAGACCCACTTGTGTAAACATATGGTACTATACTTAATAATCATATCCCATCAAGTGGCCTAAACCATACATAGGTTGAAACACTAACTATCCTTGATACCATCTTCAACCATGCCCTAAACATTAGGTCCACTTAGACTTGCATTGGTTTCTGTAACTCATCATTTATTCACCTTTGAAACCTTTGTTTGGGTCCAATCAACTGCGATTGGGGTATAGGGTCTCCCCCTTGGTCTAGTTATACCTTGACCTAAAGCGAAGAGTGCATCGGTTGACGTGACTCCCACATTGCATTGGGAACCGTTGCATCTCTTGGGTCACCTCTTTAGTTGCCTGTCTCCTCTACCGTCCCGGATGGGATACCTATCGGGGCAACTACAAGTTGTGTGATAACAGACCCCTTATTCAGCCCCCAATTGCCCCTTTTATGCAGGAAATTCCATAATTTATTTAATATGAAATAAATTTGCATGAGGGCCACATGGCCTCCATGCATATTACCTTTTTCTAATCATGCTTAGTAAAGTTTTATTTGTTAATTAAATTTTATTGGTTTTTATTTCTTATTTATGATATTAATATTATCTACAATATTAATCTCTTTATTAGCTAATATAGGTTTAATAATACTAATCTTTAGTTAGGTTTAGGGATGTTACATACTCTCCCCCTCCGGGAATCTTCGCCCCGAAGTTAAGTTCCCCATAGAGAAAGGTTCACAACACAAAATAGTTTCACAACATGCTACAATACTCATTTAATCAATATAGTATATATATATTTAATACTATTGTGAAGATGAAAACTCTTGCTTGTGGCTAGCACGCAAGAATTTCCTCATTCACTAATACATTCAACACCCTAATTACAACATGTTCTTGTTTAGTTACTTAAGATCTAATATGTAACCATTCATACAAATTTTGCATTAACTTAATTATAACTTCATAAACATGACATAATCAATAAATCAAAACCGACTTAATGAAATAGAAAAACATTACACATCCCCCCCAAAACTCCCTCATTCCTTACTCACCCTCTCCTTGAGAATCATACCACCCTTGAACCTCCATAACCCTCCACGCCAACACTCCAGGTGGTCTCGTTCACCATGGCATGGGCCCTCTACTGTAATCTATCCGCAAACAGTACAATAGGCATCGAAAGCTTCACGGTTAGCATAATTGCTAAACTGATCTATGGACCTCATCGACCAGACCGGATTTTGGTTGACTTCCGGTATCTATTTTGACCTCATCGGTCGCACTAGATTTTGGTCACATCTGGTTATCTCATCGGCCGCATCGGATTTTGGTCAACCAGGCATCTCGAAAGGTTGGCCCTGACTCCCTCCATATCCCTCCAAGCCAACCAACCCCAGGCATCGGAAGTCCTTTTCCATATACCTCCCTCTACGGTTGGTTACTTCAAGCCGTGGACTTCAGATATTAGACCTCATCGGCCACACCGTATTTTGGTTGGTCTCCTCTGGTCACTGTTGCCGCCTTTCACACACCTGGGGGTTAGCGTGGCAGGAATCTTCAAGCCACTAAGTGTGTCCTTGGAGGCAAGCTTCAAGTCAAGTACTGTCACTTGATTCTTGATTCCTCCATTTAGGCAAACTCCTAACGAAGCCAAGGTGGGTGGACCCTAAAGGTTACTAAGGCTGATTAAGCTAATTAGTGGTTTTGATGGATGTGAGTTTTTTAGGAGCTTATAAAAAAGAAATTGAAACAAGAGATTTGCAATATAAGATTAAAGCATAACAACATATATATCATAAAGGTTCTGTTATCACATTTATAGTAGCCGGGGCTACCATATCTTCAGATCAGATTCCAGTCATTTTTTCAGCCAGTTCTTTACATTGAGATGCTTTGGATCAGCATCAGATGAGCATTCATTCCAGGATCACTTATGATTTTAGAGCAGCGTGTTACGATGGTACTAGCACCAACGTACCTGTAGAGGTGCCCCAGGGAGAGGGTGTCTTTTTTCTGACCAAGAGGAGTGTTTAGCCAGCTCATTCTGAGGTAGGGGCATGGCCAGACCCTCTAGCTTCTCTTCTGGAAGTACTATGGCTTAATGGCATCGCTGATTGCCTCATGAAAGGGTTTGAAGCCCTAAGGTTGGTGTCCGGGTCTTCCAGGGGTGGGTCATTAGGTCACATGCCCCCCACCTTGTTTCAACGCTCCAGCGGCAATTGTTCCAGCACTGAGACTCATTATTATCTTCCAGAGCACATCCAACACCCTCTTGGTCCTCCAGTTTAGTAGCGCCCTCCCTCTGGGCCCTCCTTCAGAGGATGATGTCATCCTCCTGGCAGACTGTTTGATTGCTAAAAGGGGGGGGGACGTTGAGGGTTTTCATCACTGTTGGGGTTAGTTGGGGCATGACGACCCCCCCTTGTACAATCTGGTCTTTCGTTAAGTCAAATTTGGCCTTGTTTAGCCATTTTTGCTCAAGTAGGGGTCAAATATTGGAAAACACCCAATTTACCCACTACTTTGATTATTTATATATTATTTTAATTCTAATTTTAAGTTGACATTTTTAATGTTAAATTTACCTTATTTTGTGAAAAGTGAGTGTGAGATCATATAAATAAGATCTCCTCACTTCATTTTTAGACATGAACTTTTGGGATAAGATCATTATGTCGGCTATTTGCCCTAACTAGGGCTCTTTGAAGGAAGGCTCTCCTTGATGAAGGATATTTTGCAAGTTTGAAGGATTTCTTGGAAGTTTTTCTTTTGTTCATGCCATTGCTAAGGTGAAGCTAGAGTTGTTTGCTTAACACATGCACTTGGAGGTATCTATACTTTTTTGTTTGATGTCTCTATGTCAAATGCATGAAAGGGATGCTTGTTAAGGTTGAATGGAAGCCATTATTGCTTCATTTTGTCTTGATTTGCATTTCATTTTTGTCATTGGCCACCCTAGCATCCAAGCTTGAGGTTTAGGTCTTCAAGTCTTCCTAAGACTAGGCTTCCTTGATGAATCCTAGAGATTATTGAGGTTAGCCCTAGTTGACAAGCTTGCCAAGTACCATCTCAAGGAGAGTATCTCCTCTCATTGATGCCCTAGGGTTTGGTAGGTAGCTTTCTTTTGATGCCCTAGGGTTT
The DNA here is from genome assembly GCA_027924585.1 of Larix kaempferi. Taxonomy (NCBI): domain Eukaryota; kingdom Viridiplantae; phylum Streptophyta; class Pinopsida; order Pinales; family Pinaceae; genus Larix; species Larix kaempferi. Next base: position 16,656,966 of record BSBM01001005.1, on the reverse strand, counting down.
GGTAGGTAGCTTTCTTTTGATGCCCTAGTTGTTCAACTACTTTTTAACTTAAAATTTGAGTTTTGTACATTTGTAATTATTATTTAGGGTTAAAATTTTGCATTTTCATGGTAGAATTAGGGTTAGAATTAGGTCTGCAATTTTATGATAAAAACCCTAAATTTTTTTTTTTTTTTTGCATTTTTGGCCTCCCTAAAATTTCAGCCATATAATTTCGGGTCCCTAAAATTTCGGGCCCTACAATTTCGGCCCACCTCTTCTCTACTGCTATAGATCTTTCAAGCTGTGGTTGCATACAAACCTAGTTTACTTTCTCAAATTGAAGCACTTTTGATCTATTGAATGATAAATGCTTATGACTGATTGGTTAATCATTGATGTAAAAGTGTCTAGGTCATCTATCAAATTGATGTTGATTATTGGTTGAATAACAAATGTTGGTGAAAGGAAATCAATTGAATACATGACATTGACACATATCATTTACATATTTTGTTAATGAATGACATTGAAAGACTATCACTTAATGTACGTTTGGTTATTGGTTAGTGTATTGGCAATATAGTCTTTTGATCCAATATTGATTATCTTGATATACGTGTATGTATTCTTACATTTCGTTGGTTCATTAACTGAAGTTGACTCCATTAGGAACTGGTCTAACTAACACTTGCATAGAAAATATAGTTTGGTGCTTGTTATAGTGTCTTACAGGGTTCCACAAGGACACTTCTCCTTGGAGGTTTCGACTTCCGAAGAAGTTAGAACGGTGACCGAGGTGACATTGGGTTACTATTCTTATTTGTGCTTACTGGGAATTAGCCCTGCTAATTTGCCCGGTAACACAGCCCATGAGCAGTTGTTCAGCCTTATGTCATGAATGAGTTTCAGGAACCCAGATTTGATGACCGATGTAGCCATTTTTTCCATACAGAGCAGTATCCAGTGCCCAGATATGTAGCAGCAGTTTCCATTTGACAGTTGATGATTTGGGTGATTGGTAAAGGTATATGACTAGGAAGGTATATGGTTGTGTATTGGTTTATTATTGCTTTGTTGGTTATTCTTGTAGCTTGATTTAGCGTTTAGTGGTCATGACCTGGTGGTCTATTTATATATTATGGACATGGTTGTTAACTTATATCTCTATAGTCTTGCTTGCTCAGAATTTATGAAGTTCTTGTCTATACTCATTGGTTTCACCCTCCTTAGGAGAATGGAAGTGATCTTCCCACCATTTTATGGCTTTCTAGTTTTGGCATCATTCTTCACTATCTCCATCCATTCGTCACCTTCCAGTTTTTAGTTTCACCTTGACTTACACCTTAACCTATGATATGGAGGACTCCCCCCACTCTAGCCTCTTTGTTGGATATCATCCCTGTTTAGTTATGTCTCGGCTCTGATTTATGTAAGTTGTGTTGGCTAAAACCTGAAGCAGATATGACTACCATCATTACATGTTTGTGGAAATTATTGTATATCTATTGTGAATGCCCATTGAAATGAAATTCAATACTGTGTTTCTAAACACAATGAAAGAAGGGCTATGAAAGGAATGAAATGTGAAGTCCCCAATGAAGGGACATAAAAGGCCTAATAAAAGCAATGGTTAAATGTATGCCAAATCCAAAGATTGCTTGCCAGTGAAATTAAATGAATGAAAGGCCCAAAAAGCAATGGTTAAATGTATGCTATATCCAATGACTGCTGGCCTTAGAATGTAATGATTAATTCCTCATGGAGCCTAAGGGTTGTGATATGAGATGGAGTAAGGGACAACTAATTCTAAGTGTCCCCTAGAGTCTCGAGTTACGGTTTGTCGGACACCTAGTCATGGTGGCTCTAGAAAAGATTCTCACGGAGCCGAGTCAGCTTGGTTGTGGGTTGTAGACTTCTGCTAAGTGTTATCACACAAACTCTAGTTGCTTAGAGAGGGATATCCCAACAGGGACGGTAGAGGATGAGCAACCAGGAAGGTGTAACCAACAGTAGCCAGGTCCTCTGTCCAAGGGACAGAAGTCACACCGAACAAGGCTACAGTCCCTTTAGACGAGGCATCAAAGTCAAGGGGGAGACCCCGCTCAACCAGTTATGGTCGAGAGACAAAAAACACACCCAATCCTAAAAAAATATAAGAGATAAAATCAAGGAATGAGTGTAGAAGGGCTCCTAAGTCTAGTTTCAGCCACAGAATGGACACGAATGAAACAAGTGAGTAGATGAAGTGTGACCAGCGATAGATTATGATGAAAGTAGTGAATTAGATGCCTGGAAATAACTGAGGCAGCAAACAATGGAAGAAGTGATTATTAAATGAAATTTTGCACAAGGGAGAGATTGTTTCTGAGATTGGTGGACCTAGGGCAGCATAAAATTAAGGTTTTTAATCACTTCTATCAAATGAAACTTGATTCCTTAAGGTAAAATGATGTTTTAAACAAGAATCAAGAGTACCCAAAACCCCAAAGTGACCCAAACCAACAAGAGAGAAAAACGCCCTAGGAGGGGCATTTTTGCCAGGTAGACCAGTGCCTAAAGTATGGGTAAATGGAGTCGGAAATTGATGAAACTTAAGATATAGGCTATTAGGCTCAAATAAAGAGCGGGCTTGCAATAAAAATGAGTTCGAACGGTGGGAAGTTAATTTTTTGTATTTTAGGGTTTATTATATGTTTTCCAACTTAGCAAGACAATGAAAATGATGAGGGAGAGACAAGGAGATGAAGAGTACCTAGTGAAATGGTGAAATGGAAAACTTTGAGTGAAGACTAGCCCAGAAGATCAAGTGTGAAGCAGCCTGCGAGTTCCCTTGAGCATGAGAAGCGACTGGACACCAATGGCGACCTCGGTACCTGCCACAATCAAGATAATAATCAGTAACTGCAGCAAATAATCAAGTATAACAACAAATAAATGGCTGAAAGATAAAGGAATTGAATAGCAGAAAGCAAATAACAACTCCCTTGTGGATAACTTTGGAGAAAATCGTTGGAATGGTGCTCCCGCTCCAAGTACAGCGCCCTTCTTCAAATGGCCACCAACGCTACAAATATAAACCAGCAAACAAGTATGGAAAGACAACGCAAACTGTTGAAATACTGAGAGGGGGGTGAATCAGTATTTGCCAATTATCATAATTTTAATCAAGAGCAAGTTGCTAATCACCAATCATAGCAGCATATCATCAACAATCATGAAAAATAACAAGATGCACAGTACACAAGAATTTTACGTGGAAACCCAAGTCCTGGGGGTAAAACCACGGAAGCCTTTTATGATAAAATTTGACCTAGCAACGACTGGGGTTACAAATTTAATACAACTTCTCCAGCTACAACTGGAAGGAGCTACAACCCCTAGGCTTCGTCAGCTGCAACTGACGAGCTGCTACAACAGCTCAACTCACAAAATTGTGAGCCCTAGCACCACCCTACCACCCTGAAGAAAAAGATGATTGAACCTGTGGACCTGTTAAACCAATCACTGAACCTGTTGCTGATAATTTCTGCTCTCTGATCACTGCCAAGTCATCACAGTACATTGATATATCGTTTGACTGCTATACACTGCTCATTACTGTTTCACAACCGCTGTTTATCATTGCGTCATTATTTCTTTTTGTCACTGCATACATCACTGAGCATATATAATCCTGTGTTCATTACTGAGCATACACACTACTGAGCATATTACTTGGTAACATCTCTAGCACATCACTGTGTAGCATTTCTAGCTCATCACTGTGTCATCAAGCTGAGCATATCATATCATTACTGTGTCATACATATCATTGAGCATATCACTGTGCAAACTGATCATTACTGAGCATACATATCTTCACTGTTTATATCACTGTGTATATCATCATTGTGTAAACTCAGCATACATATCATTACTGTGTAAACTGAGCATACATGTCATCACTCTGTGTTTCATCACTATGTCAGCTGAGCATACTTTTCATCACTGAGCATATACACTGCTGAACATCATCACATCCCTGAGTGATTCATCATTGTCATGCTGTGCATATATGAAGTAGACAACTTGAAGTACTTAAAACCATCATGGAGGCAGCCCCAAAAATATTGCAGACCACCAAATTTTTTTTTTCAGAAAAAGAAGAACCAGTCCATAAAACTGACCACTGAAAAAATTGCCTCAGACCACCGAATTTTGCCTCATTCCCGAAATTCTACCTCAGTCACGAATTTCTGCCTCAGTCACAAATTTCTGAGCTTGTGTCCTGCTCTACTGTGGCTTTTTGAAGACTTGGGGCTACCTCAGTAGGACTGTCTACCCGAATTTCAGACCACACTTACTGTGCCTGCGGCTGCTACAGTGTCATACGAATTTCAGAGCTGATCCTCTTAACTTGCATTTGAAAAAGTTATATATGTATAGTGTTCAACGTGGAGTTTTACTGGGCCGACCTGCTATGTATATAAATATATTTTATACACCATTTTTTTTATATATATTTATTGAGCCGACTTTGCAAAAGTTATTTTAAATTAATCTTTTATAATTTCGCAAAAATGGGAGCCGACTTGCTTGGGGTTTTTAATATTATTTTGAACCAAAATTTGAGTGGGCCGACTTCATCATTAGTTTTATTTGCAAGGTGTTTATTCAAACAAGTTCCACATCCTCATTTTTCAAATGACTCGTTAGTTATGATCATTATAGCAAGGGCTTTCATAAATTTCTTTAAGAGGAGCGAGGGCTTCCTCATGAAGAACAAAAGGACTTCATCACCACTATGACCATAAGGGCTTCATATACCATGTCTTTGATAACCAAGGGTATCAATGACCCCAAGGAGAAGGGTTCCAAGTGCTTTATCATCATGAGCAAAGGACACCATCATAAGTGCAAGGCTCCACAAGTACAAGGGTATCATTATTATGGGTTTCTTGACCTTATTCATGGCACTAAGAGCTTCTACAATAATTAGCAAGTCAGGACACGCATTGTTGTAGCAAGAGGGGTTCAAAACTCCACCAAGGGCATCAAGGGCTTCTTCACATAGCGATGTGGGTTCCAATTGCACAATAGCACCATCATTAAGGTTATGAAATTTTTCAACAGACTTATGGGCTTATGGACAATATGAGGGCCCGAGGGTTTAAGAGCATCATTATTTTGATAAACATCATCAAAGTACAAAGGGCTCCATGACCTCATCATCAAAGTACAAAGGGCTCCATCATGGTCTTCAAGCACATCATCAAATGGGAACATGGACCATTGTCAACTCCAACATCAAGCAAATATGTGTGTGGGTTCCTTAACCTCTTCAATTGCAAATAGTGGGCATCGAGGTCTTCACAAAGGTTCCATGACTTTATTAAGTCATTTATGACATCATCACATACAAGAGATCCATGACTTCAACAGGGGTTGCAAGGTCATCAATCCACTAAGTGTGGAACCAAGGACTTCTTCAGAACTTCTTCAACCCAACAAGGACACTTCCTAGGGTACTGGGGCATAGGTTGTGGTATGGGGAACCAAAGAAACAACTTAGGGGTACTTAAACACTCTAAAGGGTGTTCAGGGCTTTTTCCAATGTCCATAGGCCTCCAAGGGCTTCAAGCTTGGGCTTGGACAGAGTCAAAAGGTCTCCTCTTGACACAGACAACCACAAATCAAACACTAACCCTCAGGGGCTCCACAAGGGGCACCAAGACTCAACTATTGGCACCAATGACCAGGCACTGTTGGCATCAATGACAACTTAATCAACACAAACTATCTCCACAATGCATCCAACACTAGCTATCAATCACCACAAAAATTTACTCAACAACACCAAGTATCAAGCTGCAAATGGAATGTCTCGCTATCAATCACCACAAAATTTACTCAACAACGCCAAGTATCAAGCTGCAAATGGAATGTCTCTCTCTATCAAGTGCAAGTCGAAAATGCCAAGAAGAAGTACAATAGAGTGAATGCCTTCTCTTATAGAGAAAGGTCATTCTCAAAACAAGTTTCCCCCCAAAATGGAGGGTGGAGATCACTCCCCAACCATCAAATTGAATGGTGGAGAGAGATGCTAAGTGGGGGTGCGAATTACCCAAGGAGAGCGCACTAGTGGAGAGGGGGTCCCCTTGTGGGGCCCCTATATTACATATAATGTGGTTGGGGGGTGTCTATGGGATGTTTTATCCCCACAACTAATACAACAAGGGCCCACACCCAACATACATCAAAATCGAACTCCCCTAGGTGGAGAAAACGCCCCCAATGGGCCAATTCGACCTCCAACAATGAGCTGCCATGGAGAGGGCCCCACCATGCCCAAATACAATGTCAAACCTTACCATTTTACCTTAGAAATTACCTTTACCTTTGCCAACCATTGATTTTGCCATTTGCCCATAGTTGCCTTAGTCAAATTTTGATTTTCCATGTAATTTTTGCTGGTTTATATGGCTGAAGATGAAATTTGGGATTTTGACCCACTTTTAGTGCTTGGATTGCCGAACCGTCTACTGCAATGAGATCGTGGACCCCAAAAGTAGTAGGAATGACCACTCGAACGACCTAGATCTATCACTTAGGCATTATTTGCCCAAAATCCATAATTTTTAATTAAAACAGGTCAAAATTGACTAATAATAATTAAAAATTTCTCAAATGCTTCAATCTTTTGCAATTCTGACACCTACATGCTCATATGGGACCCCTGTAAATAATAATTGACCAAAATCGAAATTCCGGTCGCAACATTTTTTTGGGCCCATTTTTGGCCTAGTCAACTTAGTTTGACCAAGTCAAATTGGTCAACAATTGTGCTAGCTGAATACTTGTGTGCAAACATGGAGTGACAAGGCTCAATTATACAAGTTAGTACATTACTAAGCAATACGATGATAACATGGTGATAAAAAATATATTAAATCCCGAGATAATACAAGGCCCTAATGAGGTGGGCCCACCACCTTCAAAAGACTAAAATGCTATGCACATCTTATAGAATTGACCACTTTGCTGACTTTAGGTGATGTGGAAACAAGGCGGAGGACAACGGGAGGACAAGGATAAAGATCATGTGGGGACCCTTTGGACAACTCGGGAAAGCGGGGTCCACTGAGATAAGTATGCCATGACAGAACACAGGGAAGGGCGGTGCCTCACAAATGGGTATAGTGCAGGGAAACCACCACTAGTCATCTAACACGTATCTCACAACTCACATCCGTGCCCGAAGACTCTATGAGGTTCTTTTCTAGAGCCGCCAAACTGGGTGTCTGGCAAACCGTAACTTGAGACTCTAGGGGACAATCTTGAGCTTGTCCCTTGCTCCCTCTCACCTCCTTGCCCCGCAGGACTAGGTGAGGAAATAACCACTACAAATGCTGACATGTACGGCTGACCAGTAACCATGTGTGTTTATAAACACATTGCATGGATTTTACAATGAATTTTATACTTAGCCCTTTTTTTTTGGCTAGATTTTACATTTACAACATAATAGCCTTTTTGGCTTGATTTACATTTCTTCATTTCTTCATTTACATCAAGGCCCTCGTGGGCTACATACATATCTCAAAAGACATAAACATGGTGCTCATACTGCAAAGGTAACGGGGGTGAGCAATACATGCTTCGATGACCAATGGGGAACACCCGGTGAGGCTACACAATCCTAATTGCATTGCAACATCGGGGGCAACCGACAGGAACAAATCCCAGGTCTAAAAGTGTATCTCACACACTAAAGAGCCGAGGCACAATAAATAGGGAGTCATGGCAAACTCAGAGATCAGTGGGGAAGGGGTCCTCGGGATCACAAATCAGAATCCAAGTTGGGAACAAGCATCATGGATGAGTCGGATGGGTGGAGAAAGTGATAGTGGAGCTAAAGTCAGCTACCAAGAGGGACTAAGTGACCAAGTTTATGCCAAGTGTAGGGGACATGACTCAGCGTGCATATACATAAGTCTATCAAGAGGGGTGGACTGAAATATGATGGGAAAGACAATGAAAAAATAAAAAATTTGAAAAATTTTACACTTAGAAAAATTTCGAAATTTTTTTCCAAGTATAGAAAATCTCAAATCTAGCTTAGATCTAATGAATGATAAAATGTTTAATTGAAATATTAGATCTAAACTAGTTTGCAATGTTGAAAGAAGAATGGATCTAAATACTAAGCATGAGAATGGATCTACTTCTTAAGCAAAGCAAGAAAACGTTGGGAAAAGAGATAGTTTTGTTTAAAAGAGATGGATGAAACTTGTTTTTTCCAATGCCCTTGCCTCTTGCAAATAGTTTTGAAAGATCTCTGAAATACAAATGTGTTAGAAGAAAGATGACTGCCCAAGAAAAAGAAGAACAACCGAGTTCTCAATACCCTTAAGCCTTTGGATTTGCAGCTAAAACAATGCCAAAACTTGCAAAAAAAATGTGAAACTTAATATGTTAGAATAAAACGAGACCAAATGAATCTAAGTATAACCAAATACAGTTGATTACATTCGAATCTCCTAATATCTAAGCATAAACAAACAAATTACAACCGAAATGTTTGCTTCTATATCCAATAGACTAAATCTACACAATGAAAGCATGAAATAACATAAAAATAACAATAATATCACCTCATATGTATGACATTCCAACACAAGATGCACCCGATGGACCTCCAAAGTCTGAAAATATATTTCTCAATAGCACAATGTACAGAATAGCAGAGGTTATATGCATCCATAGGAAAAATGGAGCAATAGACCTTGCTTAAATAGAAAACCCTCCAAGGCAATTGAAATTGGTGATGGAGAGCCCAAAATGCGGTTTGAAATGACATGTGGAGATCCAAATCTCCCCATTCAATGTGGTAGGTGATCCCTTTGGGGTGGGATGGCTGCCACCTAAGGTAGGCGCCTCCCTTCCCACATTGGGATCTCCTCCTAATGCACAAAAACGTGACACCTCAAGGAAGATGTCCTCATGAGGGAGGGCGCAACTCCCAATGCAATGATACATGTATGGGCTTGGTTTTATATGGAATCAATCAAGGATTGATTGATATTCTCCTTAAATGTTTTTGCCAAGTCATTAGAGCTCAGTCACCAGACCACCCACCTTTTCTGTAGGAGTTTGGATTTGCTCCAAATCCATTATTTTTGAATTAAAAAATACTTTTTTAATATTTTGGAGAGAATTTGACTTAAGTGAATAATATTCACTCAATACTTAGGAAAAGTGGGTTTAGGGGTTTTATGGGTGCTCTGGGTTAGAAAACGAGCACCCCCATATCCAATTTGACCTCCTAACCCATCTTTTATCACTTTTCTCATTTTTTAATTAAATTATTAAAAAATCTCATAAACTCTGAAAAATTAATTTTCTCAGAATGACTCAAAAAACCTAGGGGACCTAGTGCATGTCCATATGACTCAATACTGATGCCTAACACGTTACAAAAATGAATTCCAGTAGGTTTTAATAACCTCTAAAAATTCGTCATCAGAAAAAGACTCCAGCTTTGGAGGTGTGAGTGAAAAACTTGGGAATTATGCGTCACTTTTCAGTAGTGCATAATCCCTAAGGAAAAAAAACACTCTAGAGTATTTACCTGATAACAAATGTTGAGAAAGGCCAAACCTTTCATAAAAAACTCATGCTAGACCAACTTATTACAAAATCCCCTTAGGGTCTGGACATGCAAATTATTACAAGGGGCAAAAAATGGCTGATGAACACCGAACTCTGGCAAGTGAACAAAACAATTGTTCAAGTCTTTTGTGGTTCACAAGTTGTCCACCATGGTGCAACTTCAGTGGACAACATGGGGCATATTTACATTTATGAGGTCAACAATATTTAGATATAGCATTTGTTTAACCAATTGCTTTTTAGACCTTTCTATACCCTTCGCGGGGTATTTTAGCAGTTCATTGCTTTAGCCTTTATTCACGTGCGTTGGAAAACACATTCTAGAATTTTAAGTTCATAGGATTTCATAAGAGATTTCCAATATAAGTAGTACATGTGCTTTCAGTTTTAGCCAACAAGAACTCATGTGACTAGAGGGGATTCCGCGCTAAGCCAAACATCGGGGCAACTGACTAGAGTGATCAAGGCATAAAATCCAACTCACCAAAGGTAAGTTCTGTCACCAACCCAGAGCCAAGACACAAAACAAACGTGGATGCTATCCAACACAGAGGTAGAAATGGGGAAGTCCTCCATATCAAACAGTCAAGAAGGCAAGTCAAGGTGAAAGCCAAAATAAGGAAGGTCATGGATGGATCGAGTCAAGTGCATGTGTTGCCTAGGCTAGGAAACAAAGATGTCATGAAAATCCATGTCCATGCTCACAGGAGGGTAATGAAACCAATGAGTATTGTCAGAAAACCTTAGAGTGCAAGTAATACATCCAATTTTATATTTTATAAAATCATCCAAGATATTTCATTTTATTATTTAGATAGTACTGCCACATCATGAGTTATATACCAAGTCAATGCTACGAAGATGACTAAAGCAACAAGATAATAATCCATGATAACAATCACAAGTCCATAGGTCACATCATATCATGTCAATAATCATCATCCATAACCAACTGAGACACTGCTGCAATAATAACATCCGTAACTCTAGGCACTGAACTGAACTTGTATGGAACAAAAGGTCACATCGGTCATCAAATCTAAGCTCTCAAGGCTCAGCCTTGGCACAAGTTCTACTCAATGTCTAACATATACTGCTCTGATCTGTGAGTGATCTCAAATAACTCTGCTCATCATAACTGATCTCTGTAAAAACTAAGCTCTGGAAAGTGTAGATATCTGCTCAGCAAGAATAGTAGCCTAGCTACTATGGTGTGATAACATGCCTATGGGGCATCCTTTGTATCATAGATCTTTCTAACCCTTTTCCTTTGATTTTTCTTTTCAGTCATTTCCTTTTAGTACTTAGAAGTTTTTTGTGGTTAGTTTCGTTTTGAATATTGCAACTTATTATTTCATTTGGTGACTTCATATACATGTGAGATTGATACTTATTTTGTGGTGTGCAGGAACTGTTATCACGCAACTTGTAGTTGCCTCTAAAAGATGATCCCGTATAGGATGGTAGAGGAGATAGGAAACAAAAGAGGTGACCCAAGAGGGCCTCGATCCCCAGATGGATTGGTTGTGACCGCAATCGAGGCACTCTTCACTTTAAGCTATCCAAGCCCCAGATAGCAAAGGGGGAGACCCTGATCTACTCCCGACAGGAGAGATCTAGTCCAATCACCAGATCAAACTATAAACAAGAATACGTAAGGTCAAGGATGGAAACCCTAGATCTAAGGGATGAAATCACTGCTGAGGCTTAGGGGAGATGAGATATTAACTTGGATTGCTTCAATCACAGTGGATCTTAGATTATGAGCGGATCTAGGATAAAGGTGCTAGGACAAATGATCAAATCACACCGCCTTGGGAAATGTGAATTAATATTATTGGAAAATGGTCCAAGGAAGTAGATCTGAATGGTTTAGGGCTTTCTAGCATTGCTTGACAATTGATCTAACAGTATTTAGGCTCACAAGCAAAGACGAGGCATCAAACAACCAAGAAAAAGGGCAAAGTCAAAGAGGGAGCAAGGGTAAGAGATCGATGCCTAGGGAATTGGGCAAGGAGTCCTTTACGGGTGACGCCCTAGGAGACACACTTAGGGTTAGGTCTTAAGGTCAAAACCCAAAAATCATTCGCCATGGTTTTAAGTTGTTTGAGCTAGAGAATTTTTATAAGTTACGATAGTTAGGGTTTAAATGCAGCAGTAGCTTTAGACCAATGGATAAATTATTAAAACGAAAGAAATTCACTTGAAATCACTTACCTGATGTCCATAGATGAATTCTGTATGCTGAAGACAGCCCCAACAAGATCAAATGAAGATCTTGCATACCCACATCCTCAAAACGTCCAAAGAACCAAGTGTGTCCCACCTAACTTGCACAACCGAGGAGAAATCAATCAGTAATGCAAATAGATGAGTGATAAAACGACGAGAGATAGCATAAATGATGAGTAAATGGTCAAAGACAAATTCACTCCCTGTAAAAACCCCCGATCTGAGAGAGAGAGAGGCAAGGTGAGCTCCCTTTGCAAGTGTGCCCCTATCCAAATCGGCCTCTCTGCTGCAAATCAAATATGGATCCACGAAAAATATGAAAGGTACAACAAAGATCTAATAGTGGAAGAGAAGACTAGCATTCAGTCACCACATTTCACATTCAACCATCGACACAAGAATTTGGTGCAAAAGATTTCTTTATTTCCAGTAATTCAAAGCCAAAAGTCCCTCTACAATGAGGGGGTTCTTTCCTTTAAATAGAATCGGGAGAGACTAAAACCCTAACCACTTTTTAGATGAGTGGTTGAGATCAAAAGATACAACAATAATAATCAATGGCTAAGATGAGCCGGACAATACAATACATGGATCCGTGAAATAGTGGGGACGCACTCCGTCAATGACGCGCTAGGGGGGACGTAAGACATAACATGTCACTAGGACATGACATAACACCATGGTGGGGGCTAGGAGGTATGAACATCTTCACTAGCCAACCCACAAATACATCATAACAATATAACATGACATAACGTGTCTAAAGACATTAGGACATGTGCCCCAATAATACAAAAAGACGCCCCCAAATGATGACTAGGAGGATGTGTGGACCCCACTGAAGCTGCAGACTGTACTAGAAGGTGTAGAATGCATCACAATAAGTCTCAGATCAAACCTCATGCCATTTCCTTGCCTCACTGAGCCAAATCAATTTCCTTGCTAGCCAATTCTTCCATTTTTAACTGCCGGAATATCCCTGTAAAAGATAAAAATGCCTATAACTCTTTGCCAAGTGCTCCGGGCACCAAACTGACTGCACCAAAATGTCTGGGAATAGGGTAGTATGGTAATAACAAGTGTCTAGACCCCATATCCCCTCTATAGCGCCCTAGGAGAACCCAAATGATCTCTGAAAGGGTTGTACAGGCCAATTTTTTAATGGCAATCTGCTGTAAAGTGATAAACTGACCATATCATCATCTGTAAGTGCCTGAAATTGATAATTGAGTGTCCCATTAGACTCAGAAGGTCCAATTCAGGTAGGAATGAGTACTCATACACCATGTGACCATCAGGATAATCATCTGTAAGTTCATCCATGCCCAAATAAATAAAATAATGGTCTGTAAATATTGATAATAATAAAAATCTCAAAAACCATCACATGAAACCTCTGTCTGATGCATGGAACCATCTAATGGGGCACCAAACGACCGTGAATATTTTAAGCCTAGGTGATATTTAATAATGAATTAATTCCCTTCTTTCTCGACTATAGCCTACGAGAACTGGATAGGCTAATAAGTCGTGTCCATGGTGGTCATCCAGAAAGGGACATGACATTGAAGGTGTTAAGTGTTGTTATCACATTTATAATAGTCGGGGCTACCATATCTTCAGATCAGATTCCAGTATTTTTCTCAGCCAATCCTTTACATTGAGATGCTTGAGATCGACAGTTGATGAGCATTTATTCCAGGATCACTCATACTTTCATATAACCCCAGAGCAGACAATACAACCTTATGCCATGACTGAGCCTCAAAACCTCAGATATGATGACCGATGTAGCCATTTTTCCATACAGAGCAGTATGATAGTGCCCAGATGTGTACAGCAGCAATGTTCCAGTGACAGTGGATGGTTCAGATGGTATGTACAGGTATATGACCCAGCAGGTATATGGATGTGCATTGGTTATGATTGTTTTGCTCTTTTGCTCATTTTAGTAGCTTGACTTGGTATCTAGTGGTCATGATCTGGTGATATATACATATGTTATATGGACATGGTTGTTTCAATGATTTTCTAAATGGTCTAATTACTTAGGATAAGAAGTTCTTGTTTATACTCATTGGTTTCACCCTCTTTAGTAGAATGGACGTGATCATTTCCACCATTTATGGCTTGCTAGTTTTGGCACCACCTTTCACTTTCCCCATCCATTCGTTCTCTTCCATCCTTGGTTTTACCTTGACTTACACCTCAGCCTGTGATATGGAGGACCTCCGCACTTTTGCCTCTGTGTTGGATAGCATCCCTGTTAGTTTGTGTCTCGGCTCTGAGTTGGTAACGGAACTTACCGAAGCCTTGATCCTTCTGGGCCAGGAGAACCCGCTGGTGTTGGTTCCTGCGCTTAGGTGAGTTGGATTTGATGCCTTGACTCTCTGGTCGGTTGCCCCCGATGTTTGGTCCTGATTGTGGATGATCCCCCTAGTTGCTTGAGTTGTGTTGGCTAAACCTGAAGCAAATTGTACTACCATCATTACATGCATGAATGAACTATTGTTATATCTCTTGTGCAAGCCCATGGAAATAAATTAAAACTGTGCTTCTCAGCATAATGAAAGAGCGCTATGAAATTGAATGAAATGAAATGTTAAAGCACCCCAGATGAAAGCTGTGATTAGTTATGCTTCTAAGCACATGCAAAATCCAAGGGGTCCTAAGGCCTAAAAAACAGTGGTTAAATGTATGATATTATGTAATGATGAAATTCCTCACGGAGCCTACGGGTTGGGATGTGAGATGGAGTAAGGAACAACTAATTGTAAGCGTCCCCTAGAACTTCAAGTTACGGTTAGCTGTGCACCTAGTTACGGCGGTTCTAGTAAAGATCCTCACAGAGCTGGATTCAGCTTGGATGTGAGCTGTAGACATTTGCCAAGGTTGAATAAGCACCTCTCAAAACAACTCATTCCATTTGTGAGACACCGCCATTCCCTGTGTGTTTATTATCCAACAGATGCTTAAGTGTGTATTCCTCGTTCCCTTATCCAAAGTATCACAGTGTTGAGTAAGTAAAGTCATCCCCTTATCCTAGCCTTGCATTTTTCACTTTCACCCATTGCTAGCAAAATGATCACAACCATTAAATGAGTATATTCTTGAGATTCTGATTTGAGTAATTGATTATTTTAATTTATATTTGATGTTATTATGGCTTAAACCGCCAGTGATATGCTACTTTATATTCTAAGTCTTGCTATTCGAATGATTAAAAGAGCATACTTTATCCATTTGCACTTGCAGCATCAGGCATTTTAAGCCTGGGTCATATTTTGATCAGTCTTGACCTAGTCAAACCCAGTTTGACCAAGTCAACCATAGCATCTGATATGAGTTGGACCAGTGATGTTCGAGGATGATGATTTATGGTCCTTTGATGCCCATTAGATGGTTCCATGTAGTGGACATAGGTTTCATATGATGGCTTGATGATTTTTTTATGGTTATTGTTACTTACATACCATTATTTTTATTTGTCCGGGCATGGTTGAGACTATAGATGATTATACAAGTA
Organism: Larix kaempferi; assembly: GCA_027924585.1. NCBI lineage: Eukaryota > Viridiplantae > Streptophyta > Pinopsida > Pinales > Pinaceae > Larix > Larix kaempferi. Next base: position 16,641,575 of record BSBM01001005.1, on the reverse strand, counting down.
ACCACTTGGTGTATGGGTACTCATATCTAGTACATTTGGACATTCTAAGTCCATTGGTACACTCAGATTTCAGTTACAAGCACTTCTGGACGATATTTCACTCAGATTGTTACTTTACTACAAATTTGCCATTATAAAATGCCCTGACAACACAGTTGGATTTTTATTTGGTTCACCTAGGGAGCTATAGAGGGAGCATGGGGTCCAACCACTTGTTATTACCATATTGCCATGGTCCCATAGATTTTGGTGTAGTCAGTTTTGGGCCCGGGGAACCCAACAATGAGTTACAAGCATTTTTATTCTTTCACAGGTGATTTTCTGAGGATACAAAAGGGTTAAAATGGTTACTGAGGAAATTGATTTGGGAAAATGAGGCAAAGAAATGGCATGAGGTTTGTTTAGAGGATTTTTGTGATGCATCCCACAGCTTCCTGCACAACTTACAACATTCAGTGGGGTCCACACACATTCCAGGCTATCATTTTGTATTTTTATTATGTTATTGAGGGGGCACGATTTGGCCACGTGTCACAGTATGGTTATCATGATGAGTTATTATATGTTATTGTGCCATGAGGACATGCTAGAGAAGGATAGTTATACCTCCTAGCTCCACCATGATGTCTAGTCACTTTTATGTGGTGCGTCCCCCCTAGGGCGACATAGCTAGTGTGCCCCCTCTATTATTTAGTTGATCCATGTATATTGTATTTGGGCTCATTGTAGCCATTGTGTAATGACCCTTTTTTAAATTTTTATTAAAAGGATCAATTTTTCACTTTTTCCCCAAATTCGACCTTTGACTAGTTTTGATGCCTAGGTCTCCAATTTGTTCCAAACGCTCCCAAATATTCTGAGAAGGTATATGGATGATGTTAGAACATAAATATGTGTTTCATGGATGCTTTTGGACCTTTAAAATATTTCTGCAAATCCTTTTTCAATTCTGGCCAATGTAGGGAACTTTACTAGTAATTTCCCTTTGACTAGTATTGGTCTCTAGGTCTCCAATTGGCTCCAAATGCCTCTAAATCTTCAGTGAAGGTGTATGAATGATATTTGTACTTGATTATGATGTTAATGGATGATTTATGACCATCAAAATACTTCTGCCAACTTGTTTAAGATTCTGGACAAAGTATGGAATTTAGCTAGCAATTTGGGGTTCAAATCCCCCTAGGGTAAGTACTAAAAATGACTCTCCAAATGCCTCCAAACTCATTCGAAATTATGAACAGAGGTAGGGGGTGTCTGAGAGACATTATTTAGGTCTCACGTGCACCATTAATCAATTATTAAGTCTGTTCTAACCTTCTCCCAAATAGCAGAAAAAATCACTAGTTCGACCTTGGGGGAAATAACATGAAATCTTCTTCAAATAAAATAAAACTGAGCAAGATGATTCCAAATGCTTAAGTGCTGAACATGAAACTTGTAATACTCATCAATGGTAGTCCATACGTCATAAATATATCAGGGAATTATTCTTCCATTCGAAATCATCATCAATACATTGGCATACATCAATCTAGTGGGGGAATGGTCACTGTTTTCTCATTGATAATCCATTTTACATATAACCACTTGGTATTTCAACCTGAAACTTTCTGGAGATGAATAATAGAGTATATTAATCATATTACAACATAAATAGATCATGAGAAGCTCTCCCAAAGAGTACAAGAGCTCACAAAAAAGCCCTCCCTCAAGGGTCAAGAATATGCCATCAAAACTGGAAATGGTTGAGAGAGTGTGCTGCACAAGAAGAAACCATGAGCTGCCCTATAGCTTACACCTGAAAATAAACACTCCATTAGAGCTCCGAATGAAAGGTTTGAATGGCCTTTCCAATTACCAACTTGGATGGGAATCTTTCACCCTCGAAATTGGCTAAGGCAAGAAACTAGTTATCCACTAGCTCTCCCTCTTCACAAATGCAATTGCAAATTTCTCAAATGATCAAAAGCTGGTTTCATTCTTTGTTATTGACATTTATAAACTTCTAATGTCCTCCATGGGTCGAATTCCTTCCAAGAGACTCATGCCAATTCAAGTTGGGAAGAGATTCCAAAGAATGCCACTTGTACAACAATTCCTAGTCTCCCACTTTCACCAAATTACATGTGGAAGCATCTTAGCTGCCCTAACTCCCTTGAACGCCGTCTTGGAGGCTATTTTTAGCCCTGACATGTCATATATGTCATATGTCAGCCTTCAAGTTTGATTTGTGTCATAGATGTCATAACATCTTCATCATTGTTGTCATAGAGGTAGGGAATCTAGCCCAAGTGTCTCACTAGCTCCAAATTAACTCTTCCTCTTTCATGGGAGTTACTCTTCCTCTACATTTTGACCTTGGATGAGTAATGCAATGAATAATACCTTTTGAACTCCCCCAAGTATGTTACCATTCACCTGGAATTCGAATTGGTGAGAGAATGATGCCAAGTGTAGTGGGGAAATCTAGCCATATGTGGGTCCCCCTTCCTCCATGTGTTTTCATGATCAAATGCCACTTGATTTTCATTTGCAGATATTTATTTAGCTCCTTTATTAAATATTTATGCCATTCTAATGTTCAAACATCATTTATTATTCCCCTTATTCCAAATGCCAAAGCTTCCACCCCAAACCTAGGAAACTAGTAATTTTCCTCCTTTGCAATTATTTGACCCTTAGCATCAATTTGACAAACTCTAATGAATATGTCCAATGTGCTTAGGCCATTATGACCCAATGCCAATTTGGGACATGACACATTGCTTATCACTTATGTATCTTTTGATCTCAACCACTCATTAAAAAGGTGGTTAGGGTTTTGGTCTATCATTCCTATTTAAAGGAGAGACCCCCCTCATTGTAAAGGGACTTTTGGCTCTGGATCTTTGGCAATAAAGAATTATTCCGGGAAAAATCTTGTGCCTTTGTTATAGATTGTTCTCGTGCTTGATTGTAGCTCTGATATCTTGTGCCTTTGTTGTAGATTGTAGCTCTGGGAAAAATCTTGTGCCTTTTGGCTCTGATAGATTTAAGCCTTTAAACACCTTAATTAACTTGCTTGATGGAGGATTTGACAATATCTAAGAGCACAAGCAAAGCCGAGACACAAAACTCAAAAAATGACCAATAACCCAAGGAGGGCGAATTGCATGAAAGACTAGTGCTATATCCAAGTGGGTAGATGGAGTCCAATGATGATGCCCTAGGAGATCTAGAGGTTTTGAGGGATGGCCGCAAATATACCCAAATGCCAAAATTTTTATTCTCTAAGTAGTTTGAACCCCAAAATCTTCCTAGTTACTAAAAAATGAAAGTTTCAACAATTAAATTTTATGACTAGTGGATTAGAAAATTAAAACAAGAGATCTAGAGTAGATCTTACCCAGAAAATCTTGTAGATGCCTTGCAAATAATGATCTATCCCTTCTCGATCAATTTGAGATGATTTGAAAGTGTCCCCAAGTGAAATCGATTTGCCCAAAGGAGGTAGTGCGCCCCTCTTCCCTGCACAAGCAAACTACGGATGTAAAATTTGATGCACAAGAAATGGAAACTATAGATGCAAAAGAAATAGAAAGCATATCAAATATCAAAGATGCTATTGAAAATCTCCTGATTGTACAACACCTTCAAGTGAAACAAGTTGGGGAAGCCCACAAAAACGCCCAAGCGAAGTCGCCCTCCTGCATACAAACACTATCTTTCCAAAATATGTTTGGATCCACAAGCAATCATTGAAATGCTAAGAGAAATAGACTTTCCAATCAAGTACAAGAACATCCCACAAAGAAGTTCCAAGAATTTATGCAAAAATCTCTTTATTCAAATTTTCCAAGAGCCAAAAGGCCCTTTACAATGAGGGGGTCCTCTCTCTTAAATAGATCTGAGAGAGACCAAAACCCTAACCACTTTTTGAATGAGTGGTTGAGATTAAAAGATAGAATGGAGATCATCAATGACGGAGATCTTTTTATTTTTACATTACATGGATCAATGACTAAGTCAAAAAGGGGGCACACTTTTGCCCAATAACGCCTTAGGAAAGGCAAGTACAACATAACAACATGATATAACATGGGGCAACATAGTAAGGGGGTCACTAGGGGTATAAATCACCCTAGGTGCCCACCTTTTACAATGATATAGCAATATAACAGGTATACATCAAATGACCACAGGGAAGTGCGCCCCCAAGGAAGACATCCTTCCTAGGACCTAGGTATCAACATGTAAAGTCTTCCTCAGATAAAGATAATCCATGGAACATGCATGGAGAGCCTCATCTCATCATAATCAACCATCCTCAAGTCATTTCCTCACCTACATTAGCCAAATCGATTTACTTGAGGTAGCCATGGTCACTTGATCATTTATAATTAATTGCCTGAAATGCTCCGTAAATATTTAAAATGCCCATAACTTCATTTTCCGCTGCTCAGAATAAAAATCTGACTGCACCAAAAATTCCAAAAAATAACAATTTAGTAATACTCCTTACTCATACCCCAAAAACGCTTTTGGTGGAAGGCTCTCAAATAATTTTTTCAAAATTTTATAAAAATTGGTCCATTTCATTAAAAATTCACCCAATTATTGTATTGAACCAACTTTTGCATTTCCAGAGCACCGAAATGGTCTGAATGGCCTCCAAAGGCATCAAAACATAGCAATAGAATAACTGTAACCAAATCCATCTCTGGACCTGTGTTGACCAAGTCAAGCTAGGTTTGACCAAGTCAAAATAACAAATTTGCTGCTTGAACTCTAATTTGATCAATCTAGTATGTATGAGGGGTGAAAGATAACTCTCTTATTCATATTATTAGCCAACTATAACAAAAATAACATGATGATGGTGATAATTCAATAGATCCAATAAAGATAAGACTTACGTTAGAGTAAATAAATGTGATTTCATGAAGTCCTTTATACATGCTCACTTACAAACTTAACCAAATTGCTATGATGGGTGAGGTGGAAGAAGAAGGCTAGGATAATGGGAATTGCCTTGATAACCTCAACACTGTGATCTCTTGGACACGAGGGAAAAGGGGAACTGCTTAGACATATGCAGGATTGAAGACACTAGGGAATGGCAGTGTCCCACAAATGGGTAGAGTGCTTGGAAGGATTCCAGTTGACTCTAGACAAGCATCCTTTATTGGATTTAATTTCTTGCCAGGTTTTGCACATTTAACATTTAAGATTTAACATGTAATATTTGAATTTTTCACTAGCCAACCTCCAAGGGCAGGTGCCTTGAATAGCCTTGCGGTCCTCAGATAATGACTCGGTCTTACCACCATTGCCCGCCACCGTCCATAGGTGCGATGGCATTACCACCCTATTTCCCTATAGGGGCAAACAGTCTTACATCATACAAAGGATGAGTGCTCATCCCTTGGCCACTGACTAGCTACGAAAGACTTTTTATTTATTAGTGTTTAGCAACACTTTTTGTAGCTGAATTTTGCATCCGTTTAGATATAGTATTTATGAGTTCCGATGCTTTTGTGGGAGTACTTGTCTTTGAGGACTAAAGGATAATAGCTAGGTGACATAGGCCACACACTCCAGAGCCGAGACACAAGGTAAACATGGAGCCTATCCAACATAGAGGCCTAAGTGGGGGGGGGGTCCTCGATCTCACTAGTCAAAGTACAAGTTAGGGATCAAACGAAAAGATGGGAGATACTGGATGAACAGAGATAGTAAAAAGGTGATGCCATACATAGCAAGGTAAGGGTAAGCCTACATAAGGTAGGCAATACTAGTGAGCATATAGAAAAGTCTTAACATTTAAAATCATAGATCAACTCATAACAAGTCTATGAGAGCACTACAATACATAATCACCAAAATCAGTTACCATGTCCAGTTAAGGCTAATAAGATGAGCAAGACAGTCTAGTAGCAACCAAATACACACATATACTTGTCCGGCCATATACCTGTCTCTGATGATCATCATGAAACCAACTCGGACTGCTCATGGGGTAAGGGAAATGTACCAGCTGCGTGCTTTGCTATCCTGCTTAGTGAACCATGGCTACAACAAGTACATCTCAATGGGGTCATGCAGGATCAGTCATGACAAGGGGGCAAGCTACTGTTGCTGGCTCATAAATATATGCATCACCATTGATCAATAGGCTCATCTCAACCATAGGGCTGGCTCACATGGATGTAAAAAAAAACTGGTTTGCATAATGGTAGCTCCAGCTACAATGTATATGATAACAAGCGGGAACAACTGGATGGTGATCGCGGTGCCCTGTCAGGCTACACCCTTGTTTGGTGTAGTGTTGGACACACCCTCATGACTCCGATCCATCCAACATTTCCTCATGTAGAGCCACACTTGGTGAGTCTGGACACATTCCTCGTACCTTATTGGTATATTGGGAATTCCCCCTCCCTTTAATCAACTCATCTTTTAATAATTGAAATTGACCAAGCACATTTGCAAAACAATCATCACAACAGTACAATTTCAAACTCCATTTGGCACTAGTACAATCATACAATCATTTTGCTTAAACTAAATCTTAGGTGGATGGATTAATATGTGATTACATGCTGTTGATTTAATTCCTTCTTGCAAAAGTCTTGTTTCAGTAGTCATTTCTAAAAAACTCCTAAATAACTCTCACACCCATTAACTAATAACCTAAAGCCTTGGTAACTTTTAGGGACTACCCCCCTTGGCTTCATTAGGATTTTGCCTAAACGAAGGAGTCAAGATCAAGTGATAGTACTGTTATCACATATATAGTAGCCGGGCTACCATACACTATTTTTCTCATTCCAGTACACTATTCAGCCAGTTCCCTTGCATTTGAGAGGCCGAGATGAGCATCTTTATTGGATCACTATCAGATTGTGGACAGCAGTTGCATTCCCCATGCCATGACTGAGTTTCAGGACACTCAGAGAGATGACCGATGTAGCCATCATATCATTGGTACAGAGCAGACAGTAGTGCCCAGAGTTACAGCAGCAGTCTCAGAGGACAGATGATGGTACAGGTTGATGAGCTTTCAGGTATATGACTCAGCAGGTATATCATGGTGTTATGGTTAGATTGCTTTTATACTTATTCTTATAGCATGTCTTAGCACTTAGTGTCATGATCTGGCGATCATATAGATATATGGACCTGGTTGATCTATTATATATATATTATACTGTCCCTACTCAGACTTAGAAGTTCACTATTCATACTCATTGGTACATACCCTCCTTAGGGAGAATAGAGGTGATCATTACACCATACTCTGGCTTGCTAGTGTTGGCTCCATCATTTCATTGTCTTCATCCATCCATGGCCTACCTTTTAGATTATCACCCTGACTTACTACTTGACTAGTGGCATGGAGGACCTTTCCCCATTGTAGCCTCTGTATTGGATGAGCTTCCCTGTTTATTGTGTTTCGGCTCTGAGTTGGTGACAAAACTTACCTATGGTGAGTTGGAGTTCCTTATGAATTCCCCCTAGTCATTAAAGTTGTGTTGGCTAAACCTGAAACTTTTAGTGCTGCCATGAATACAAAATCTGGAAAAATGAAATGCTATATCTTGTATGTGAAAGAAATGCCAATTGAAAATGGCCATGAAAATAAAATGTTATATCTTTTGGAAAAATAAATACCTAGGTAAACAAGTTGTCCATGACACACCTAGAAGTGCTCAGGTAAACAAGTGCCTTAAAAACACACCTGCAGCAGAAAGCCTAAAAATAAATGTAAATCTATGCAATGTGTTTGTAAACACACATAGATCAAGGCTATGGAAACTTCAGGCCCAAAAAGCAATAGAACTTAAATGTTATATCTAAACAATTGCTGGCCTTATTTGTATTATGGATTGTGCGCATCTGTGAAGGTGAATAAACCCTCTTTAAACAACTCATCCATTTGTGAGACACCGCCATTCCCTGTGTTATTGCTCATTCAGTATATACTATGGTGTGTATTCCCGTTCCCTTGCCAAAGTGTCACAAAGTCAAGTCAATCAAGTCATCCCTTGGCCTAGCCAGTTATTTCAGCCTTCACCCTTCACTAGCAAATTGATCACAACTATGAAGTGAGTATGGTCCTGAAAGTCTAGTCTGAGTAATAATAGTAATTAACGACACTACATATTTGGATTTAGATCGCCAGGCATGATTACTCTGTGTTATATTTGCTATTTGAATAAATTGTAAAGCATGTATTAACCTTGACACCTTGCAGCAGCTATGGATGATGGTCTGAGTTGTATTTGGTCTTGGTTAGACCTAGTTTGACCATGGAGGACCATGGGACATGAGATGTTGGACCTTATGATGATATGGATATACGATATGTGGTCTATGTACACATACAGGATGATTCTATGCAGCAGCTACAGGGTTATGATGATGATTTTTGGGATACAGCAGTGTTTGGTCATTTACAGATCATTATTATTGGCCTTGTTCCGGTACATTGGATATTTATTTTGATCATGCAGAGATTCATATGGTGTATGAGTACACATCTTGAATGGATTTGGACCTTCTGAGTCCAATGGGACAGTTTGTTTTCAGTTCGGGCACTTACAGTGATGATTTAGCCTCAGTAGGCTGTCCTAGTGCAGTTTTGGTCTGTTGGAGGCCCTGTCAGAGCAGAGATGACTTTTATCCGGTTGACCTAGGGCGCTGATGATGGAGGGGGTGGTCCAGCCACTTGTTTTTACCATATTACCCCCCTCCTGGACACATTGGTGCCCTCACCTTGACAGCGCCATCACTCCAGGAGGCTGTTTGGGCAGTTTCACGTTTCCCGAGGCATTTCAGGATTGGTAGAAATGGCCACTGAGGAAATCGATTTGGGCTACTGAGGCAAAGTTATGGCATGGGATGATCAGTGATGATAGATCGGGACCTTCCACACCTCCTCCAGCAGTTTCAGCTTCATCGGGGCCCGCATCCATCATTTATGGCACTTTCTGTGGATTTTTGAGGTCTTTTGAGGACCACGACTTCACCTTGGAGGCACGATTTGGTACATTCATGATTATTTATTGGTTATTGTGCCATGGGGATTGACCAAGGAGGGATAAAATTACCCCTTGGACCCACCATGAGCCTCTTATGATATTTTGTCATCATGATTTGGTGGGATTCCCCTCTCCTAGGGCGACTTTGTCCACTTATGTTATATTTTATGAGTGATCCATGTATTATGTTGTTGAGCTCATCTCAACCATTGATTAGACATTTGTATCTTTTAATCTTAGCCACTCACTCAAAAAGTGGTTAGGGTTTTGGTGCCTCTCCTTCCTATTTAAAGGAGAGAGCCTCTCATTGTAAAGGGTCTTTGGCTCTTGGATTATTGGTATAGAAAAATATTCTTGTGGAAATTCTTGTGGTCTCCTTTGCATCTGGTGTTCTTAGATGGTGGTTGGAAAGTCTATTGCAACCTAGCATTTGGAAATTGTGGTAAGATCTATCTTTTTTTTTGGAAATCATTGTTTGTCTACAGGAGGGCGACTTCAACAAGGGCGATTTTGCAAGGCTTCTTCAAATCGACTTTCTTGGCATTCGCTTGTATCAGGGGGTTATCATTAGTATCATTGTGATCTATGCTATCTTTCTGTTACTTCTTTTGTGGCATTAGTCTTATCTCTTGATGCATCAAATCTGATATTGTTGACGTTTGTTGTGCAGGAGAGAGGGCGCATTGGCTTCTTGGACAAAATCGATTTGCATAGAGACTACCTCAAAGCTTCCAAATTGATCGGGTTTGCATAGATCATCATCATCAAGGCATCTACAAGGTTATCCAGGTAAGATCCACAGGTTTGTTTCTCTTTCCTTTATCCAATCCATTGACATAACTCATAAATTGTTAAAACCCTAAATACTTCAAAACCCCCATTTTACATTTTCTCAGATCTACTTAGATCTAGTGGGTTGTTGGGCATGATATTGAAAACCCACCTCTATAGCATCCACGGCATCCCGGATCTATAGTTTGGTGTGGATTGGCTTCCATTTGACCCCTCTCCCAAGCCAACTTAGCTTCTCCCAAGGAAGGCGCACTTCACCATTTGAGCAAGTTGACCTAGATCTAGTTGATGGGTGTTTGAGATTTCACTTGATTTGACATCTACACATCAAATAACATACACCCAGGTTGTCCCTTTCTTGAAATTCACCTTGTGGGTCCCATTCCACATTTTAAGGGATTTAATCCCCATTTTGGACCACTTGGAACACTTGAACTCAGATCTACAAAGATCTAACCGGTGGATTGCCACGAAATTATATATCCATACCCCTACCTGACCGATCTACTAGGATCTAAAGTTTGGATGCCATCCGACATGATTTGACCCACCTAAACCCCAATTGAAGCCTCCTTGGGTAAAGTCGCACCACCTTGGAGAAGTGAGTTCACTCACTTCTAGGAACTGGGTACTTGAGATTATTGCAGATTTGAAACCGGAATAAGTCAAAACCTAGGTCTAGACTGTCACTTTGTCAAATCTTGCCTTGGGGACTGCATTCCTTGTTTTAAGGGATTGTGGTCCACTTGGGTTAAACCTAGATCTAGACACATTCAACCATTAAGACCTATACTGTCCACTTATCTCATGTTGTAGGAGTCCTAAACCATAAGTCAACCCCACTTTGACTCCACTTCCCAATTCCCAAGGCACTGGTTTCTCTACAAGGTAATTCAACTTTCCTAGATTGTTGGATTGACTTGTGGTTTGACCTATGCATGGTAAACTATACCTTTGAAGACATCATGAACCATGGTCAAGCTTGTCTCATGTACTAGTTAGCCCCAATACAACCCTTAACTATCCTGCATTGGACACGGTTCCCAAGGCAGTGGATCTTTTGACATTGAACTAGTACACTAGCCCTAGATCTCACTACAAACATTATAAGTCACTCATACATTCAACTATGAACCAAAGCTACACCTATTAAACCCTCACTTGGTTTGTGACTTCATCCTTAGGTCTAGGATAAACCATACACCTAACTTCACCTAGAAATACCCTGATTTGGTGTCTTGGTTTTGATCTCTCCTGTCGGGAGTAGATTGGGGCTCCCCCTTTGTTGTCTGGGCTAGATAACATAAAGCGAAGGTTGCCTCGAGTGGCGTGACAACCATACATTTTGGAGGTCGAGGTGATCGTGGTTGCACCTTTTGAGTTGCCCTTCCCTATTGCCATCCATGACTGGATCCATCCATAGGGGTAACTACAGTTTAGGTGATAACATTTTGGCGCCGTTGCCGGGGACGCAATAGGCTTACCTTGGAAAAGCTAGTAGTCCTTCCCGCATATACAACGACACATATCTTGGTAGAAGAGTTAAATCTACCTGGCGACTCCCAATCGTGACTCCGCTGAGGAGCGAGCTCATTTACATCCTTACAACACGAGAAGTAAAGTAAACTTAGATCAAGTTGAAGGAACCCCAATCACATATCGTAAAAGAGATCCTAAAGCACAACCATCTAACTTCCTTTGGAAATTGGTTAACGATTCTCCAAACAGAGCTTCAGGATCCCCTTTGATTAATTCGGTTCCTCCCTCATCTCCTAATTCGAACTTAAACATAAACTTATCAAATCCAATGGCCGGAACAAACCCGGGAAACCAGAATGTTCCTCCACCACAAGCTCCTAGGATTTTTGGGAGAAAGGCAAAACCATCTCCTTTAGACTTTTCCCAAATCCAGGGTGCACCCCATGACATGCCTGAGAAGTATTTTGAAAAGGTTCCCAGATTTGATGGAGTATCTGCTATATCAATTGAAGACCACATTGATAAAGTATGGGAACACATGGAAGCATATGGAGCATCTGAGGAAGATGTGTTCATGAGGGGTCTCCTGGCATCCTTGGAAGGAGATGTTAGGAAGTGGTTTGACAGGTTGCCTGCCTCATCCATTGATGGGTATGATAACTTTGTCAACAAGCTAAACAGTGAGTGGTCCCGAAAGTTAGATGGGAAATTTCTCTTACACCAACTTTTTGACATCAAGAAAAGAGAAAATGAAACAGTCCATGAATTTAACATAAGATTTGACAAGACTGTAGCTGTTATCCCTGAAGAAATTAGACCAAAAGATCAAGCAGTTGTTATTCACTACTTGAATGCTTTTGAGGGATGGGTTGGTTATCAGCTAAAGGATAAAAACCCAAATGACTTAAAGACCGCTCAATCAAATGCTAAAATGGCTGAACAAAATGTAGCATCCATGGGGAAACAAAACCTTTTTGATCAATTTACCCCATCCACTTCCAGATCTGACCCTAGACTCCGAAAACCAAAGGAACCTGTGAGTGTGCCAAAAGAATCCAAGGACACTTTAGAAGTCATGCAAGAAATGATGAAACAATTAACTGTCCTGACTAAGAATGTGGCAAGTTTGAATGACCCCGAGAGACATAGAAATCCTTATGGCCCTAAACCTTACTGGAATAATAATAGAAGGCCTGATGGGGATAGGGATAGGCGACGACCTGAGTATCCAGAGAACTCTGAAAAGAAGGAAGTCAATTGGTGTGATGAAGAAGAAGAGATACCCTCTGACACCATTGACCATGATGACCAACCAGAAAATATCAACTTCATAAATGACTTATCTTATGACGAAGACTTTGGAAGAATCCTTTTAGAAGAGGAGCCATGTGAGCAAGAAGATGATATAGTGGAAGAACTTAGCCCCTCATGTCATGCTTTAGAACTTCCAAAACCTAAAGAGCAACCAAAGTATCAAATCTATAAACGAGGAAGTACTTCCCAGCCTTCTTTTCTTGATAAACATAAGAAGATTGATGAAGATAAAAAGGAAGAAGAAGATCTTGCCATAGATGATTATGATCTTAAGATTGATATGAAGAAAGAACTAAGCAAGATAATGTGTAACATCCCTGTCACTGAGTTAATGAAGGTGCCCTCTGTTAAATGCCAAGTAGAGGAATTTTTCAATGGTATTGGCCAAGAGAAAACTCCTGAACCGGTCCTAGAATCATGTCATATCCAAAAGCTTAGTGGAACACAACCTAGTGAAACAGAAAAGGATCCACCAATAAGCATCCATTCAGCCATTTATGAAAGAAAGAGCGGTGGTCACTCGCCCTTTTACCTTACCTTGCACATTCAAAACATGCTCCTTCATAACTGTATGTTGGATTCTGGAGCAGCAATGAATGTTATGCCCTTACAAGTTATGAAGGAAATGGGACTTGAAGTGACTAGGCCTTATGGAAATGTCTGTGGTATAGATTCCCGACGAGTACCATCTTATGGTTTGATCAAAAACCTTAGAGCTGATCTTTTCGCATGTTCAGACATTTCTACCATGATGGATGTAGTGGTCATTGACTTGCCCCCAGCATATGGAATGCTTTTATCTAGAAAGTGGGCAGCTGGTCTAGGTGGATACCTTATGATGGACTTATCATTTATTTGTGTTCCCAACCCTGATGGAGCTTTGATTCGGGTTAACAGAGAACCTTGTTATAATGATCATGTTGAGTCTTTTGATGAAGGGCTAAAAAACACATATGGGGATGAATTGTTAAATAATGCCAAAACTAACCTTGTTGAAGATGAGGATGAATTATATGAAGTTGATCAAAGTATGTGTATGGTCATGGAAAATTCTGATTCTTTTTGGGAAGACAAGCAAATGATTGAAATAACAAGAATAGTTGGAAATGAATTTGTTGAGGAAATAGATGAATTGAGAGGATATGAAAATCAACCCCAAGATCATGAACAAAACAATGAAACCATTCAAGAACCTTCTATAGAAGATCACACACTGGAAGGGGTTGAGGATGGCATAAGAAATTTAGGAAGATATGAGAGTGTGCTTGATGATCAAAGCATGGAACAAACTCCCCCGATAGAAAACCTTCATGAGCAAACAAACAATGAGGAGAACATTGAGAACCCAATACATGAAGATGAGTTTGATGATACTAGGAGGGGAGAAAGAATTCCTTTCACTGTTAGGGAGTGGTTTGCCTTGACTGATCACAATAGAGAGAGAGAAAGCCAAGGGCTTGCACCTATTTACCCATGGGAAAACAATCTTGCAACATCTACTAGGGTTGAAACAAATGAAGAGCCTGAAGCCACTTATTATTCTGACACAGAAGATTCTTTATCTCATTTATCTCTAGAAGACGGTAACCTAATTCAAGTCCATGATAACTCTCTAAGTTGGGAAGAGGATACCCTAATTAATGATGCACCCGAAGGAGACTATAATCTAAATAACTTTGCTATTTTTCAAACTCCTTCAGAGCCTCAAAGCTATGCTTTATCTGCATATCCGCATATCCCTAGTTTTCTTTTACCATCCGAGTCACTTAGTCATCACACTTATGATCCTTCTCACATTCCTACTTCCTCTACATTTCATCCTGAGTCAGTTTCTCCCAGATTGGAAAACATGGTTATTCCCGTTCCTTCAGGGGAAGGTTCTAGTCATAACACTGTCATATCTCGTGAGCCACCTCCTTTGGAAGAACATAGAGACTTCTTGACTGTAGGTGAAGTTGTTAAAAGAGTTGTGTCTCCCCATGAGGAAGAATCAAATGAGGAAGTCCAAGAAACAAGAAGAGAAGTTAGGGAAATCCTTGTTGGCAGAGTTGCTATTTCCTTAAACGGTGGTCCACCCAGAGTTGATGCAGTTCCTTCTCGGAGGAGCTCAAGGATTGTTACACCTCAAAGCCCTGCAGAAATCCATCCTATGCCTATTCGTAACATTGGTGTCATTCCAGAGTCAGTAAATAGAAACAGGTTCCCTATAGGAAGTCAAGTCATCATTCCCAACCATTTATTGCATATAAGATCGGGACAAGCTGATGACTTATGGGTGGGACCTCTCACAGTAGAGCGATGCATTGATGGCATGTGCTTTCTGACCACTGGTAGTGGACGACGTATTTTATACCCTGTAAATCAAAGGGACTCAAGGGATCATATCCCTGATCCCACTTAGTTGGGATCTTTCTGCTTACATTGCCTGGTAGTTTAGGGTAGATAGGAAACCAAATAAGCCTACCTAGGCAGTAGTTAGTCTTTTCAGCCATTGAGTCTGGCACCTTCTTAGTCTCTAAGCTCCTTTGTAAGCTCCTAGTTTAACTGAGTACCTGTCACTTTTTCTGTTCCTGCACAATAAATTTCAAATTTTGCAAATTATGTTAGTAGTTTAATTTACTTTCTGCATTTATACTTTATGCATTTATATTTCTGACATAGAGTAGATTTTATTTCAAGTTGATTTTATATTTTTCCCACACATGCGGCATGAGGTATTTTCTTTAGATGTTTGTGAATGCAGAAAATAGGTTGCAAGAATAAAAATGGAAATGGTAGAGTGCTGGATCGTGGATTCGAGTAGCAGAGTTCGAGGACCTGAGATTCTGAGGTTCTCAAGCGCTCATTTCAGCAGAGCACTTGTCCCAGCGGGAGCCAGATGTTATCACATATATAGTAGCCGGGCTACCATACACTATTTTTCTCATTCCAGTACACTATTCAGCCAGTTCCCTTGCATTTGAGAGGCCGAGATGAGCATCTTTATTGGATCACTATCAGATTGTGGACAGCAGTTGCATTCCCCATGCCATGACTGAGTTTCAGGACACTCAGAGAGATGACCGATGTAGCCATCATATCATTGGTACAGAGCAGACAGTAGTGCCCAGAGTTACAGCAGCAGTCTCAGAGGACAGATGATGGTACAGGTTGATGAGCTTTCAGGTATATGACTCAGTAGGTATATCATGGTGTTATGGTTAGATTGCTTTTATACTTATTCTTATAGCATGTCTTAGCACTTAGTGTCATGATCTGGCGATCATATAGATATATGGACCTGGTTGATCTATTATATATATATTATACTGTCCCTACTCAGACTTAGAAGTTCACTATTCATACTCATTGGTACATACCCTCCTTAGGGAGAATAGAGGTGATCATTACACCATACTCTGGCTTGCTAGTGTTGGCTCCATCATTTCATTGTCTTCATCCATCCATGGCCTACCTTTTAGATTATCACCCTGACTTACTACTTGACTAGTGGCATGGAGGACCTTTCCCCATTGGAGCCTCTGTATTGGATGAGCTTCCCTGTTTATTGTGTCTCGGCTCTGAGTTGGTGACAAAACTTACCTATGGTGAGTTGGAGTTCCTTATGAATTCCCCCTAGTCATTAAAGTTGTGTTGGCTAAACCTGAAACTTTTAGTGCTGCCATGAATACAAAATCTGGAAAAATGAAATGCTATATCTTGTATGTGAAAGAAATGCCAATTGAAAATGGCCATGAAAATAAAATGTTATATCTTTTGGAAAAATAAATACCTAGGTAAACAAGTTGTCCATGACACACCTAGAAGTGCTCAGGTAAACAAGTGCCTTAAAAACACACCTGCAGCAGAAAGCCTAAAAATAAATGTAAATCTATGCAATGTGTTTGTAAACACACATAGATCAAGGCTATGGAAACTTCAGGCCCAAAAAGCAATAGAACTTAAATGTTATATCTAAACAATTGCTGGCCTTATTTGTATTATGGATTGTGCGCATCTGTGAAGGTGAATAAACCCTCTTTAAACAACTCATCCATTTGTGAGACACCGCCATTCCCTGTGTTATTGCTCATTCAGTATATACTATGGTGTGTATTCCCGTTCCCTTGCCAAAGTGTCACAAAGTCAAGTCAATCAAGTCATCCCTTGGCCTAGCCAGTTATTTCAGCCTTCACCCTTCACTAGCAAATTGATCACAACTATGAAGTGAGTATGGTCCTGAAAGTCTAGTCTGAGTAATAATAGTAATTAACGACACTACATATTTGGATTTAGATCGCCAGGCATGATTACTCTGTGTTATATTTGCTATTTGAATAAATTGTAAAGCATGTATTAACCTTGACACCTTGCAGCAGCTATGGATGATGGTCTGAGTTGTATTTGGTCTTGGTTAGACCTAGTTTGACCATGGAGGACCATGGGACATGAGATGTTGGACCTTATGATGATATGGATATACGATATGTGGTCTATGTACACATACAGGATGATTCTATGCAGCAGCTACAGGGTTATGATGATGATTTTTGGGATACAACAGTGTTTGGTCATTTACAGATCATTATTATTGGCCTTGTTCCGGTACATTGGATATTTATTTTGATCATGCAGAGATTCATATGGTGTATGAGTACACATCTTGGATGGATTTGGACCTTCTGAGTCCAATGGGACAGTTTGTTTTCAGTTCCGGGCACTTACAGTGATGATTTAGCCTCAGTAGGCTGTCCTAGTGCAGTTTTGGTCTGTTGGAGGCCCTGTCAGAGCAGAGATGACTTTTATCCGGTTGACCTAGGGCGCTGATGATGGAGGGGGTGGTCCAGCCACTTGTTTTTACCATATTACCCCCCTCCCGGACACATTGGTGCCCTCACCTTGACAGCGCCATCACTCCAGGAGGCTGTTTGGGCAGTTTCACGTTTCCCGAGGCATTTCAGGATTGGTAGAAATGGCCACTGAGGAAATCGATTTGGGCTACTGAGGCAAAGTTATGGCATGGGATGATCAGTGATGATAGATCGGGACCTTCCACACCTCCTCCAGCAGTTTCAGCTTCATCGGGGCCCGCATCCATCATTTATGGCACTTTCTGTGGATTTTTGAGGTCTTTTGAGGACCACGACTTCACCTTGGAGGCACGATTTGGTACATTCATGATTATTTATTGGTTATTGTGCCATGGGGATTGACCAAGGAGGGATAAAATTACCCCTTGGACCCACCATGAGCCTCTTATGATATTTTGTCATCATGATTTGGTGGGATTCCCCTCTCCTAGGGCGACTTTGTCCACTTATGTTATATTTTATGAGTGATCCATGTATTATGTTGTTGAGCTCATCTCAACCATTGATTAGACATTTGTATCTTTTAATCTTAGCCACTCACTCAAAAAGTGGTTAGGGTTTTGGTGCCTCTCCTTCCTATTTAAAGGAGAGAGTCTCTCATTGTAAAGGGTCTTTGGCTCTTGGATTATTGGTATAGAAAAATATTCTTGTGGAAATTCTTGTGGTCTCCTTTGCATCTGGTGTTCTTATATGGTGATTGGAAAGTCTATTGCAACCTAGCATTTGGAAATTGTGGTAAGATCTATCTTTTTTTTTGGAAATCATTGTTTGTCTACAGGAGGGCGACTTCAACAAGGGCGATTTTGCAAGGCTTCTTCAAATCGACTTTCTTGGCATTCGCTTGTATCAGGGGGTTATCATTAGTATCATTGTGATCTATGCTATCTTTCTGTTACTTCTTTTGTGGCATTAGTCTTATCTCTTGATGCATCAAATCTGATATTGTTGACGTTTGTTGTGCAGGAGAGAGGGCGCATTGGCTTCTTGGACAAAATCGATTTGCATAGAGACTACCTCAAAGCTTCCAAATTGATCGGGTTTGCATAGATCATCATCATCAAGGCATCTACAAGGTTATCCAGGTAAGATCCACATGTTTGTTTCTCTTTCCTTTATCCAATCCATTGACATAACTCATAAATTGTTAAAACCCTAAATACTTCAAAACCCCCATTTTACATTTTCTCAGATCTACTTAGATCTAGTGGGTTGTTGGGCATGATATTGAAAACCCACCTCTATAACATCCACGGCATCCCGGATCTATAGTTTGGTGTGGATTGGCTTCCATTTGACCCCTCTCCCAAGCCAACTTAGCTTCTCCCAAGGAAGGCGCACTTCACCATTTGAGCAAGTTGACCTAGATCTAGTTGATGGGTGTTTGAGATTTCACTTGATTTGACATCTACACATCAAATAACATACACCCAGGTTGTCCCTTTCTTGAAATTCACCTTGTGGGTCCCATTCCACATTTTAAGGGATTTAATCCCCATTTTGGACCACTTGGAACACTTAAACTCAGATCTACAAAGATCTAACCGGTGGATTGCCACGAAATTATAGATCCATACCCCTACCTGACCGATCTAGTAGGATCTAAAGTTTGGATGCCATCCGACATGATTTGACCCACCTAAACCCCAATTGAAGCCTCCTTGGGTAAAGTCGCACCACCTTGGAGAAGTGAGTTCACTCACTTCTAGGAATTGGGTACTTGAGATTATTGCAGATTTGAAACCGGAATAAGTCAAAACCTAGGTCTAGACTGTCACTTTGTCAAATCTTGCCTTGGGGACTGCATTCCTTGTTTTAAGGGATTGTGGTCCACTTGGGTTAAACCTAGATCTAGACACATTCAACCATTAAGACCTATACTGTCCACTTATCTCATGTTGTAGGAGTCCTAAACCATAAGTCAACCCCACTTTGACTCCACTTCCCAATTCCCAAGGCACTGGTTTCTCTATAAGGTAATTCAACTTTCCTAGATTGTTGGATTGACTTGTGGTTTGACCTATGCATGGTAAACTATACCTTTGAAGACATCATGAACCATGGTCAAGCTTGTCTCATGTACTAGTTAGCCCCAATACAACCCTTAACTATCCTGCATTGGACACGGTTCCCAAGGCAGTGGATCTTTTGACATTGAACTAGTACACTAGCCCTAGATCTCACTACAAACATTATAAGTCACTCATACATTCAACTATGAACCAAAGCTACACCTATTAAACCCTCACTTGGTTTGTGACTTCATCCTTAGGTCTAGGATAAACCATACACCTAACTTCACCTAGAAATACCCTGATTTGGTGTCTTGGTTTTGATCTCTCCTGTCGGGAGTAGATCAGGTCTCCCCCTTTGTTGTCTGGGCTAGATAACATAAAGCGAAGGTTGCCTCGACTGGCGTGACAACCATACATATTGGAGGTCGAGGTGATCGTGGTTGCACCTTTTGAGTTGCCCTTCCCTATTGCCATCCATGACTGGATCCATCCATAGGGGTAACTACAGTTTAGGTGATAACAAGTACTTGACTCGAGACTTTCCCCCAAGGACGCACCAAGCAGCTTGGAGATTTCTCCTGAGTTAACCCCCAGGTGCGTGTTCAAGCGGCAACAACGCCAATAAAGAAAGCAGATTTTTAGAGGTGGTGCCAATCATTGAAGATTGGATCCGATTCATACTTATCTCTGCCACTTGTGCAAATCCCCCTCTCTAGCTAATGCGCCCTCCCTTCTCTTTTTCTATAAAAGCAAGGCATTCGCTCTTCTTCAAGCTAGTTAGAGCTATTGGGAAGAGACGCTAGCCTATTGTAATATTGTTATACCATTTTCTTTGGATTGGAATAAAGACTTTGGAGGTCAATATAGTGTTGTGCTTCATTGTGTGGATCATCATTGCTATGTTTTATTGAGTTAATCTGTACTTTTTCATCTTGCTTCTAATTATCTTGTGAATCTGGCCTTGGAAAGACTGCTACCAGTTAGTAGGAAAGAGCTTGTAAGTTAGTTTACTTGGTTCTTTTGTTTATGTATGCTTAGAGATATAAATCTGACATGTTTTATAAGTTTATAATCATGTTGTTTAAGTCTCTTCTTATGTAATTCCGGATCTCACGGGTGTTGTAGCAAGTGCTTGATTAGTTACAGGTTTCCTAGCTTGGAGAGGAGGTGGATCTAGCTTGTATCTTCCATCCGTTTCAAGCACTTTCAAGAGGCATAGTCTCTCGACATTCCACCAGAAGGCCTTTTGGTTAATCATTCTGGCATCAAGCCTCATCCTCTTTCTTTCTCGCTTAAAAGTCAAATTTCTTTGGTCACTGGTTCTAATATATCTTAGATCTATTCCTTTTAAAAGTAAAAAAAAATCTTAAGTAGATCTGATTTACATGCTTAGATCTTAGTGGATAAAAAGATTTCATCATTTCTATACTAGATTTAACATAAGTAACTTTTCTTTTGCAAGTCACTTTACGGTAGATCTAAAGGCTTGAATTTTTTTTTGCTTTCTTTGTTTTAAAGTCATATCTGGCAAGAGTAGTGCCTTTTTGTTTGCTGCCCCTAAAGGGCAAGCAAATATCCCATGGTAGTTGGCTTCATAGCTTACATCCTTTGGTTATTTTAGTTTTTTGTTTTGGCATAGTTTAACTTGGCCCAAATTTTCAGATTTTACTAACATCACCCAAAGACACTTCCGAAGTGTTTTTGGGCTTTTTTTACAATCTTTTGCTTGGTGGTCTTTATTTTTTAATGAACAAGTAATCTGAAGTGTTGGCCAATTTTTGAGGATTTGGACTATCCAGGACCTCGGGAGCACCCTGCTTTAATCCTAAAACATTTTGTAAACTTGTAAGCCTTTTGTGGTTCTGATTCATAAAGGACCACATGCATCCTACATAAGATTGTAAAAGAATCATAATAAAAGAAAAGCACGTGGGCTACCCATTGCACACACCCCATCACCCTAGGGGGGATCAATGTCGCCTCTTTTTGTGGTGTGCTTTCCTGATTTTCGTTGGTTTTGTTTTAGATACTAACCCATAGATTAGTATTCTTTTTATTAGATTAGAATATTTAGTTGCTTTTATTTCATTGCTATCTTAAAAGTAACGAACACTGACTCGATCCTCGTATGCTCTTGTAACCACTGCGGGCTTGCCTGAGTCAGTGGTCAACAATCAGAAAGGGCTTAGGGTGGCTGGTTAATAGGGCAATCCACTCAAATTTTTATTGTCATAGTAAGCAGTTGCATTGAACTTACTACGGAGTCAGAGGGGTGCCCAAAGCAGACTTTACATCTCCCCTTGTTGGACACCTGGTACTGTTTTTCTGCACTTACTAGTGAGGATAAAAGGCTAAGTGGGCCAAACCAAGAACAAACCCACTCCTAAACAACTCACCAAATGATAACTTAAAATTTACCAAGAGCAATTCAATACCTTACTTTTCCAGCATTGCATTTACTTTTCGGCGCTGGTCATTTATTGTTTATCATTTTCGCTTTAAAGTTTTTTGCTTTCAAAACCAATGATATGATGTACATGCTGTTAAAGTTGTTACTTTGATAATATTGCTCATGTGTTTTAATCAATAAACTCCTAGATTTAATTTTCTTTAACTTAGCTTAATCAGCCATAGTTTATTTTATTAGTGACCACCCCACTTGGCTTCACTAGGAGTTGGCTTAGAGGGAGGAGTCAAGTTTCAAGTGACGGTACTTGACTTGTGAGTTGGCCCCAAGGACTCACCCAGTGGCTTGAAGATTTTTGCCACGTTACCCGAGGTGTGTATGAGTTGGCAACAGATCCCATCCTTGCATAAACTTAACTGTACAGAAAACTGCAGCCTCCCATCAAAGAATCCAACCCTGAGCTCACATAGGCCTAGGATAAAGATTTCAAATTCTCTGAACTAATGCACAAAAATGTTGGTTGTTGCTTGCTTTTTTCTTTTTTACATTATGGATTCAAATTTTTTTATATTTTGATTTTTAAACATAACACATTTCATCCATATCGGTCTGTAGAATGGACCTCACTTCTCTTGATGTAAAACACGATTGTGAAAATCTAGATGTAGGAGCTAGATATCATGCATTTCCCTTCACTACAGAGGTATAGAAATGCCATTTTGATGTAAAGTTGGCTTCTACTAATATCAATATCAGTGTCTTCGGAAATTACAAAGAAAATAAAGGTAAAAAAACCACTCGTAACCCAAAGTAGAATGAATGGATTTTATTGAACTAAAAGTTCCTACAATCAATTGGTAAGTGGTCACCGTTAACAACATGAATACCACGATGTGATGGATTTGTTGATACGCCTTGCCTGATAGGACCTTTCAAGACCAAGGAGAGTTGAACTCAAAAGTCATATATTACTCTAGTGCACATTTCCCTTTTGTAATCTGGAAAAGTCAAAGATCCTATTTTTTAATACTAGAAGAGGGTTGCAACACAAAAATAGTAAATTTCTCTATTGCAAATTTTCCTACCGTTATGCAGAAAAGTTAAAGAGTTGGCTCTGTTCCCCGCTGTAATGCATTTGTTGCACTAATTAATAATCCCTCCTAGCAATGATGCATCCCGACAGGTTTCGAAAAGGAACCCTGAAATTGCTCTTATTTGAAAATCAAACAATGTTATTTGAAGTCTACACGAAAGAGTAGATGCAAATGCCTACCAATGTGGGGTTGGCAAATGTTCAAAATTTTTGGTTTTTGAGGTTTACTCTGATTAAATATTTATTGGTTTTGAGGTATAGCTTGAGTGGACTCTATGGTTAAGAATATGTGTTTCCTCCTGGGAGATCATAGGTTCAAATCTGGAGGAGGGTAGGGTATCTACACTTCCATAGACTTAAGCAGTCAAATAGCTGGGGAGGGGACCCTTGTCCCACAAACAAGGGAGTCTCATAGACCAAAATTAGTGTCTAGCTAGGCTATAACCTTGAAAATAGATTATTATTATAATATATATTGAAGGATCAAAATAACCTATATTGAAAACTAATGGCTACTTTTAACTATCAATTAAATTAAATTTTTTCATTTGGTCCAAGTTGTATGAACTTGTTAAGCAATTGTGTTATAGATAAGCGAAACTTATTGACTAAATTATTTTCTTTTCTTTTCCTGAAATGTTTAATAAGAATTTTATATACATATTCAAATGTATATGTGATTACTTTATACATTTTTTCTTGGCAGTTTAGAGACATCCCTTACATGTAATTTATCAAATTGTTGCACAATTGCATTCGGAGAAGATCGCAGTTGCACCAGCTTCTACAAATGTGGTTTTGAATGGTTTCTGAAATTTGAATTAGTATGCATATCTCATCCTATTCTACAGATTGAAGGTGCTTTCGTGCAAGGAATTGGATTCTTCATGAATGAGGAAGTTGTCGTTGACAAGAATGGGAAGGTTGTATCTGATGGAACATGGACCTACAAAGTGCCCACTATCGACACCGTTCCTCGGAAGCTTAATGTCGAGCTGCTAAGTAGCCCTCTGCACCAAAAACGTATTCTCTCTTCAAAAGGTTTGCTTCCAAAACCAACTCTTCTTCGGCACCAAATATATATGGTTTCTCTAGGAAGCCATAGTTTGGCATACCATTGTTTATTAACGTACCATTTGGTGTAGTTTACAGTAGAGGATAGTAAAACATTATGTTTTTGAATATGGTGGTCTCTGCCTCTTTTGGTAATTGTTGGCATTTGCACGAATGAATGGCAGCTTCTGGTGAACCGCCATTGCTTCTAGCGGCATCCGTTCATACTGCAATAAGAGAAGCCATAAAAGCAGCCCGGGAAGACCTCCAAATAGACGATAAATACTTCAGAATGGACTGCCCTGCCACTATGGATGTTATCAAATCACTGTGCGGTCTGGATAATGTTGAGCGCTATTTGCAAAGTTTGACAGCTACTACTAAATCATCATCATGACTCTGGGAGCTTGAAGAAAATGCAAAGGCAAATGAGGAAAATATGAAGATTCAAAAGACCAAACCATAGCTGAATGTTAAAATAATTATATATCAGGCTGATCAACTGCAAAGCAGCCATTCTTCAATCTCTATGCTGCCAAGTAAAAACACTCAAGAAATCTACAATATTTTAGGGTGGCAGTGTGCCCAGGTTTGATCCTGACTTCACTCACCGCTTACTCTGCTTTGTTGGAGAATCCTTAAGCCATGTGTCCAACGAGTTTGGATCCAAATTTAAAAAGTTCATAAATATCAATTTAAAAATTGATATGTTTGAAAAAGATTAATGATATAGTCATTATTGTTGTATTAATGTTCTTCCCAGTTATACTTATTTGATATCTGCCAAAAATAAAAAGCAAGAGTCGTTTCAATCATATAGGTGGTAAGGGGTATTCCTAATCTATTTCGATTAATTCGTAGTATTTCAATTTAGGATTAGAATTTACTAATTCTCTTTTAAAGCTAAAATTAAACTCCGAATGAAATTATATGGGAATATTTCAATGTTATGATTAAGATGGTGATTTAAGAGTAAGGTAACTCATTCTATCCATTTTGGGATTCTTAATTTTTTATTCCCAAAATACATCTTATATTTACAACGATAAGTACAAAAAGAGTGGAAGGGTATATACCATAACCTCTCTTTAAGAGCACCAAGAGCTCAAATAAAATCAGAATAGTCTGCTTGATCTAAAGCGCAAACATCTTGTATCAAAATAGCTTTTTGTCAAAACTTGATGGTATATTTCATCTCACCGCATAGAAGAAAAAGAAGATAGACTGCTAGCCTCATGCGCAAAAACAACCTTATATCTAATTTTCTAAAGAATAAATAAAGTAAAGACTCTTAAAAAATCAGTGATACTTTGGAGTGGTCTTGCAGAAAGGATGTGATAATAGGAGATGGATATCCACAAAGAGATTTAAATGGAGATGTCTTAGTAGGTGTGTCATAAAGGATGTGATAATAGGAGATGGATATCCACAAAGAGATTTAAATGGAGATGTCTTAGTAGATGTGTCATAAGTGGTATTAAACCACCATTCTACTAAAGGAAGCCACTTGATCCATTGAGATGGCTTGTTTGAAGAGTAGAAATGTCGATAACTCTCTAAACATTTTCTAACTATTTATGTTTGTCCATTTATTTGTGGATGATATGCTGAACTCATAGCTAGTGTCATTCCCATTATCTTCCACAACTCTTTCCAAAAATTAGTAGTGAATTTTGGACCTCTATCACTTACTATTTATTTTAGGGAATCCATGAAGTCTATGAAATTCCTTCCTGAACACTTTTGCCATTTGGCTTGTAGTATTTGTACTTTGAATTCCACAAAAATGTGCATAATTTGTCAGTCTATCTACAACCACAAAAATGACATATGACACCTTTAGATTTTGATAAATCTATAATGAAGTCCATTAATATCTCTCTTGCCATTTTTGATTAGATATCTATAAAGATTAAAGTAACCTTGGAGACTTGATTTTCTCTCCTTTATATCTTTGTCACACCTGAATTCTCTTACAAAAATTTGAATATCTTTCTTCATTCCTGTTGTCCATTAAGTTGTGCTTAGGTGGACTCCTTGTGAACCTCATAAGACTTGAACAATTCACCTTGTTCATTGCCAGCGTTCAAAAGTTCATCAGGCCAAATTTTTGGCCCTTTGTAAAATTTGCATGTCCAGACCCCATGGGGGAATTGTAATAAGTTGGTCTGAGCATGATACTTTTGTAAAAGGCTTGTCCTACCTTAGGTTTAGCTATGAAGGGGATACTCTAGAGTGTTTTTTTCTTAGGAATTATGCGTTGCACTTCAATGACATATAATTCCTGAGTTATTCACTCACACCTCCAAAGCTGGAGTATTTTCCATGATGGTCGAACTTAGGGAGGTTATTAAAGCCTATGTGTCTATGTATTTTTTAGATGCTAGCCATTAATATTGAGTCATATGGACATGCACTAGGTCCCCTAGGATTTTCAGTTGATTCAGACAAAAATGTTTTTTCCTGTTTAATAGGTTTTTTTAATAGTTTATTTAAAAAACCAAAAAAGTGATAAAAGTATGGTTAGGAGGTGAAATTTGCCATGGGGGTGCTCGTTTTCTAAACCAGAGCACCTACAAAACCCATAAACCCACTTTTCCTAAGTTCTAAGTGAATATTATTAACTTAAACAAATATTCTCTCAAAATTAATTTTGGGGAATTGTTTAATTAAAACATAAATATATGAGAGAAAATCAAATTCCTATTTCAATGGAATTTGTCCTAGTAAAGGCCACCCAATTGAGTTGGAAATGGCATCCCATGAATATCTTGTGCAATATTGAGTTGAATCAATCAAGGATTTAGTGGTTATGAGCTGCCCTCTCTTGGGAGTTGCGCCCTCCTCCACTCGAGAAACTTCCTCATATGTGGCAACCTTGTGATAGTTGATGGACTTTACTATGTGGGAGTGGGGGCGCCCTCCATATGTGGTAGCCACCTCACTCCCAATCCCTTCTTTCAAGCATCCAATTAAGGAGATTAACTCCTCTCTACAAGGGATGCACCCTCCTCAAGATATGTGCCCCCTACCTCTCTCATTCATCTATAAAAGTGAGTGTTGGCAATATAGGTTGGCAAGAGTTGTCATTGATGTCAAGAAGAGTTCAGTGATGACAAAGGACTAACCAAGACATTATGGCAGGGCAAAACTCAGCAAAAGTCA
This sequence comes from Larix kaempferi, assembly GCA_027924585.1. NCBI lineage: Eukaryota > Viridiplantae > Streptophyta > Pinopsida > Pinales > Pinaceae > Larix > Larix kaempferi. The sequence continues at coordinate 16,614,387 of BSBM01001005.1, read as the reverse complement.
AAGGAAGTCAAAAGAAGTCAAAGGAAGTAATGACATGGCATATGTGATGATGAGGCTCAAAACACTCGTGATGATGTCCTGGAGTCATCAGGAAGCCATAGTTGCAATTTGCCATCGTTCTGGTAAGTTACGACAATTTTGTGCAAAATTGGAAATAGGAAATTTAGTAAAATTGCCTGATGGAAATGCTCGCCATAAATTGTAGAAGAATGCAAATGCCCGCCCCTCATGGTCATCCCGAAGTACTGTTTTTGGTCTACCTCACCATGGTTTCATTTTTTATTGATCATTTCTGAGCAAAAAGTTATAAGCCTTCGAAAACAGGTTTTCAGGCTGTTTTGCACTGTTTTTGTACTGGCAAAAACTGCATAAAATGCCTTAGGGAAATGCCCGCCATTTCTTCTAGGAAGATGATAAAATTTAAAGGAAAGCATAATGTTTTATATGGTTTATAGATGCACATGACCATGGTTCCAGATTGTCTTAAGAGTTTGTGAGCAGAAAAATACATAATTTCCAAAACAATCTTAAAACCAGTTTTACTGCCTTTTTGTGTGAAAATAAGGAAAAATGGCTCCAGAAAAATGCCCGCCATTTCCTGTGGGAGAAGAGTTAAATTATCTTGAAGGTATGGGGATGTAGTTTGTTTAATTATGCATCCATCCATGGTTTCATATCGCTCAAAGGTTCCTTAAGGAAAAATATATCAGCTTGCCAAAATGCCTCCTGGCACAGAAAGAACCACAGTTTGGAAAAATTGTCCAAAGGTTGAAAAACAATGATGAAAGGCCATTTTAAAAATGCCCGCCACAAATTGGGTACTGAAGAAAATGCCAGCACAAGATGGTCATCCTATAGCCTGGTACTTGTCCTGTCTGACCATGTCTCCAGATTGACTTGAAAGTAGCTGAGGAAGTAGATAACAAGCTGTCAAAAGTGCTTCCCAGTCTGAATTGCACTGTTTCAAGAAAATGCTCGTCAAGAGGTGTCTTTGGGCAAAGAATATGTCTGATGACATGGGTATGCTCATTGATGTATTGTCCATATGGTCATGGTTTCAGTGTTCCACTTGCTCCTCACATGTGCAAAATGTCAACCTGCCAAAACAAGAGAAAAACATTATTATGCATAGAAAGGTTAAAATGATAAAATTGACTAAGTGTTAGTTACAGTAAATTATGAGTATTTAAAGATGCACGCCAGATGTTGTACTCATGTCCATAATTTCATCAGATGATATAGAACTTTTCTTTGGTGTAATATCCACATATCCATGGTGTTAGGTACGTCCTTTGTGATCACAAGCATGAAATCTGCACCTGCCAAATCAGTGAAAAAATAGAGTACCCCTACACAAAGGATAAGCTACAGGAATATGTATTAAAACAGAAATTTAATAAGGAGGCATAAGACAGGATTAGAATGTTTACTTTTTATAAATAGAAGTTGTAATGCAGTTTTTAAAAAGGAGACCGTGGTTATGACTAGACATAGGTTCTAGAATAAAAGAAATGAAAAGTTGAACGATGTTTAAATAAACAATAATAGAATAAGGCATTATTTAAACAGTGTTTATGAGAAGGTCACCTACAGGAATAAAACGTAGAGGAAGCTAGCGTTTAGACAGGAAGGATTAAAAATGCTCATGGCTGTGATGTCAGCGCGAGGAAGCATGTAGAGAGCTCGCAGAAGGTTTATGGAAGCCTGCAAAAACTAGAGTGGAGGAAGATCGAAGGTGGAAGGCATTAACATGTTTATTAAAGGATTAAAAAAAATAGAGATATAACTTGTGAAGATATAAACAGGATTTCTTTTTACAAATACACTACAGGAGTAAAATAGAGTGCATTAATGTTATTGGAAGGAAAAAGCTATTAATTAATTAATTAATTAATTTGGAATAAACAAATCAGAGTTAAGATAATGAAGCTTGTTTGATGAAAACAAAGTTCGTTATTTTTCAAATTTTAAACAGAGTACGAGTATGTTTTAAAAGGGCGTGACTGTATTAATGAAAGAACGTTGTTTTTGATAGAAGTGATTGGTTAAAACAGGGGTTAATTATTTGTTAAAACAGAGTTATACTCTGTTTTGAAAGGACGCAAGTGTTAAGATTTAATATGCTAAGACAGAAAATAGCAGCATTACATTCCATTTCACAATAATAGCATATACAGGATCACTGAAGAAACAACAAGCACAGCATAAACACAAGAGACACAGATTTATCCCGGGAAACCCTCATGGGGTAGAAAACCCAGCAAAGCTTCCTCAATATAGATGACCAGCAATATACAAAGATGCAAACCCTGAGCATAAGTTCCTTCTTCTCCATAGCAGACCTCTCCTCCACAAGTGCGCCACTCTCAAGTGAGTGAGTGTGTGTCAAATGAGGAATACACCTCCTCTATTTATACACTACTCCGACTTGTCTTTTACACAAGACATGTAGGCTTGTATTTAACCATTGGGTTAAATACCCCACTACAACTGACTGGGCCGACCCCTCTAGGGTGGTCTAATAACCCTTTGACCCACATAACACATACAGGGCCGACCCCCACTAGGGAAGTCTAATAACCCAAGTTACCACATTTCGACGGAGGAATAAACATCTCCGGATATACAATAAGATCTTCACGGAGGAATGAAACATCTCCGGAATAATAAAGTACAAATATAATATTCTTTGAAGTTACAATATCTCAACAGCAAGTGACATCTAGAATGGACGTGTTTGCTTGGAAGAGGTATGTCTGTCCAGCTTGAAGAGGTACAATTCTGAAAGACGTTGATGGTATTTATATACAGAGTTTTTGAAAGGAATGTGTGTCTCTGCAATAGTGTATTATTGAAGATAAAAAGATGCAGAAGAGTCTGTCGTGCGGTCTGGAATATAATGAAGATTTGAGTGTGAACATCTGGTGGAGAGCAGCATTGTAGCAGCAAGATATAACAGGGTTTCAGCAGAGAATGAAGAACTGAAGTCTAGAGACTGTGTCTTTGCACATTCATAGATAAAGATCAGAAGTTTGAGGTAGTGAAGGGCTAGTTGAAAAGATAGAAGAACCAGAAGATGCAGCTGAAGTATATGTTGAAGAGATGATGCAATAAACAGACCAGTGAAGATCTTTGTAGCAACTGTTGAAGACCAGAGGAAGAGAAGCCAGAGACCAGAGAGGTCAGGAAAGATATTTGCAGCATGTGACATAGAGACCAAGTGAAGTAAGTTAAAGAAAGGCAGAGATAAAGTGAAGAGAGATAGAAGACAGAATTTGAAGATCGGGGAATAGGACATCCCATTAGTTGCAGCTGATAAAACCTAGGGTGGCAGGGTGGTGTTAGGGCAGGCTATATGCCTGCAAGGAGGTCGAAGCCTCCTACCAGTTGGTGCTGGTGAATAAGGGTATTGGTGTATCCTTGTCTGTAGGTGCAGACAGAAACCAGGGTGTGGGTGCATCCTGATCAGTGGGTGCTGATCAAATAGGGAAGAAGACATTTTCCTTATATTGTAAATGTAAAAACAAGTTTTGCAGATAATAGAAAAAGTGTTGGTGGTTTACCCAATTGGGGTTCCACGATAAAGTCTATGTTTCAGTGTTTCTTGTTGATTCCATATTTTGGTTAAAAGTTTAAAAGTGGTTTAAATTGAAATTAGATATCAATACTGATTCACCCCCCCTCTTAGTATTGACCTTCAATTGGTATCAGAGTCGGATCCTACACTAACAACTTAACCACTGGAAGGAAGATCCTATAAAAAACCACTATGGATTAACAAGATGAGATATACACAAAAAATGGATCTCCAATACTTGGAAAAGAATACATATTTTGGAGTATAAGAATGGAAAGTTATCTGAAGGCATTGGGACTCCATGTATGGAATGCAGTGATCTCTGATTACATCCCCCCAAAGAGAATAAGGACATCAGCTCAAAAGAAAGCCAAGAAAAATAATACAGATGCATTAGAGGCCATATCAGATGGAATTCCTCAATCTATCAAAATGAAGATTGAACCATGTGTCTTAGCCAAAGAACTCTGGGTCAAACTGGAAAAGCTGTATTCAAATAAAGAGATAGCACACGCAAGCCTTGCTATTTGCAAGGATGAGAGTGAAGGTATAAGTAAAGATGAAGAAAACCTATTCATAGGGACAATGACTCAAGCCTCAGAAGATAACTCAGACGAGGAAATGGAAGTGAACTTAGAAGCATAACTCATAAGTGCCTGTAAAGAATTAAGAAAAAGAAAGAGGAAGAATAATTCTTTGGAAGAAGAAGTCAAGATTCTCCGAGAAGAACTATGCATTTCAAGACAAAAAATGATGGCTGGCATGGAAGAGGCTGAGAACTTAAGACAGGAAATGGCTAACCTCAAAAAGGAAATAAAGAAGTTAGAAGACCAGCAGACCATTAATGAGGAGCTCAAGGAAGAAATTCAAGAATCTAAAAGGTTTGAAGAAGAAGCTATTGTTCTTGGAAAGAAGCTGGATGAAGAGTCTCTTAAAGCAAAATTTAAGAACAACTCAAAGACTTTGGATGACATCTGAAGCAGCCAAAGACCATTAAGAGATAAATCTGGTTTAGGGCATGACAATGAAAGGAAATCAGAATGTTCCTCCTTCACAAACCAAGGAAGAAATGAAAGAAGTTATGTTGATGCTTTGAAGAATCCAAAGGAAAGTAAGAAGTCTGCTCCCTCCTCTCATAACAAAGACAGAAATGACATGATGCCTAAAAGACCAGTAACAAGTAGGGTTCAACAAATCTTTCTTGGTCATTGTTACACGTCATAATTTTGGGCATATGGCCAGAGATTGTAAGCGAAGAATGAAGGTTTCAATAAAAGGTCAAGATCAAAAGAAGGAATGGAAGAAGACAGAAGATTAAAGATCCCTCAAACCTAAGGGAAGGTTCTATGGCTACTGTCACCAGTGTCACATGTTTGGTCACAAAGCTATTAATTGCAGAACCAAAAGAAAAGATCTAAGTAGGGAATCCAAGGAACAAACAAGGTCAGTAAGCATGGTACCTCATGGAAAGATGTGGAGAAGAAAGGAAGACTCCCAAGGTGTAGAAGAAACAAAGATCTCAAACATCAAAGAAGTTTCCAAAGATGATGATAAGCATAATAGTGTTGTAGACAAGAGGAACATCCACTGTGATGGAAAGCAAGATGAATATATTGAAGAAGAAGTTAGTGATGGTGGTGGTGCTGGTGAATAAGGGTATTGGTGTATCCTTGTCTGTAGGTGCAGACAGAAACTAGGGTGTGGGTGCATCCTGATCAGTGGGTGCTGATCAAATAGGGAAGAAGACATTTTCCTTATATTTTAAATGTAAAAACAAGTTTGGAGATAATAGAAAAGTGTTGGTGGTTTACCCAATTGGGGTTCCACGATAAAGTTTGTCTTTCAGTGTTTCTTGTTGATTCCATATTTTGGTTAAAAGTTTAAAAGTGGTTTAAATTGAAATTAGATATCAATACTGATTCACCCCCCCCTCTCAGTATTGACCTTCAGTGAGGTCTAGCTTCCTCATTCTATATGATGGAATGCATAGAACCTCTGCTCCTGTAATGTGTAATCTCTCTTTGAGTAATAAGATTTGAAGACTTTGGAGGTCAAAATTGGTGGCTAGTGTTTGTCATGCATGCACTTGGTTGAGGTATACTTGTAGAATTTCATTTTTGCGCTTGGTAGGGTTCTATGAGTCTGATAGAGTAAGCATTCACAACTTTTGACTTGCTTATGTTCATTGAATTGCTTAGAGATCTAGAAGCAACACATGTATTTGGTTGCACTATTTCCCTTCTAATTTATATCTATTTGATATACTATATTTAATCCCTTTTGTGTATGAGTGCTTTGAGATTTTGTAGGATTGGGTGCTAAGTGTTGGAGTTCGATCTTGTCTTGACTCCTCTTCCAAGCTTAGTGGCTGGTTACTTCTTTCTGAGTGATACATTTGTTTTGCAGGCATCAAATTTCCTTTTCATTTCAAAAGCTATCAGGCTTAGGTTTTCTTCCACCATCTCATTTCAATCAAAGAACTCTTCTTTCCCTTTTGTTTGAAGCAAGTAGTGTAGATCTAAAGATATTTTAAAACTCCTTGTTTCTCAAATAGATCTAGTAAAGATTCATTTCAAAGCTAAATTTGTAGATCTAGATCTAGGCCTTTCATACATGAAATTGCTCGAATTTTCTATTTTTTTCCAAGTATAAAAGTTGTAATTTTTTGTGCATTTGTACATATTTAACCCACTGAGTTAGCATATTTAGCTCGCTGGTTTTTAGCAGGTCCAAGGAAAAAGATAAGGAAGCTCTGGCCAATTTTCGCCAGAAAGTGCAAAAAATACATTCTGAGGATCCTCTTTTATCAATATTTCATTTTCTTAAATTGTAAGCCCTTAGATACAAGTTTAAATGGACTAAGAGGCACTTCTTTGAGCAAGTTTTGTAAAATTTATTAAACGAGAGCAAGTGGGTTGCACTACGCCCACACCCCATCCCCTCGGGGGGGATTCGCAGTGTTAAATTTTTGTGGTATATTTTTTTTAATGGACACAAGCACAAAAGCCACGTTTATTGCAAGACCATATACTTGATTTGTTTTATATGTTTATCCATTTATATTTCGCAAGTAAATTAGAAATAACATCGATCTCGTTTCCACGATGTATGCTCGCACCACCACATAAAGGCATTGCCGATTAGTGGTGGTTGATCAGAAAGTGACACATAGATCCGGTGATCTATCTTTTTGCATTTCTTTTATAGCATCTTTTATTCAAGTTTAAATTTGAAACATACATTTTGCTATTGCTCAAAGTATGCTCTTTCCCTTGGGGAAATCAGAAAGAGTTGTAGCAACTTATTAATTCTCAAGATTTAATTAAAAAACTCATCATAATAAAAGTTAACAACCCCAAACATAGTGAAAATCTGGCACTTAGAACATTAAGTTTTGTGTGGGGAAATTCCTTGGAAAGAAGCGAGAACCACTGGGAAGCGACCTTAGGGCACAATTAGCCTACACCTTTGTTTGTGTAGTGTTGAACACCGCCCTCGAGACACCATTCCAGCACACACGTCTTCATAAGGAGCCACCTTCACTTAATTTCCGGATATTGCTCATTGTACCTCACGGTATATGTGGAGTTTCCCTTTTCCCGTAACCAAGTTCCATCTTTAATAATTTAAAAGTAACCAATATATACTTGCAAAACTTTCCCTTTCAGCAACATCTATTTTTATATATTGACTCCATTGGCACTGGTCTCCAACAACAATCATTTCATATTTGCTTAATATGAGTAAGTTGTTATATCTTTATATGTTAGTGGTGGTTTATTATTTGTTGTTGAAAGCACTTCCTTAAATTCTTGCAACAAACTTGGACAGTTTACTCATACCCCCTAAAAACTCCTAAAACAATCTTTAATTAACTTTATATTAACCTTAGAAACATTCCATAGGGACTACCCCACTTGGCTTCAGTTAGGAATTGGCCTAAACAGAGGAGTCAAGATCAGGTGACAGCCTTGACTCGAGACTTGTCCCCAAGGGATCACCGAGCAATAGCAAGATTTCTGCTGTGTTAACCAGGTGTGCAATTCGGCGGCAACAATTCCTTCCCAAAAATAACTTTTTTGATATTTTGGTATGTTTTAAGGAACCGTGAGGGACCCTCCATCAGAGAGTTATGATACTCCCTTAATATTTGTTTTTTCAACTTTGATTGAGGGCATACAAATATTTTACCCTCGTACCAAAGGATATCTCTCTTCCATTCCCAATGTTCCATAGAGATATTCCCTTCTTTTAAACATTGTATTTTCTATCTAATACTCTTATCTTCTTTCCATTCATGGTGAGCTTCTTCCAACCACACAAGAATGGAAGATGTCATGGAATATAAGTTGAAGGATTCTTTTATTCCGGAAAGGACATTTGCTACCACATTTTCCTTTCCTTTTTATATATTATTTCAAAATCAAACCCTTGCTTTTTTGTTGCTCTTTTGATCCCACTTGTTCCAAAAGGTACTTTACGTTGTCATGGTTTGTCTAAACTTTAAAATGCCACCCAATGAGATATTGTCGTCATGTTTTTACTACATACAAAATTCTTGTTGTTTTTTCTCTATATGTAGATTTCACTACATCTTTTGCCTTGGACTTTTTACTTTCAAAATCCAATGGCCTCCTTTCTTGCATTGATACTACTCCACTTCTTTGTATTGATGCATCACATTTGACTATGATGTTTTACTAAATCTAGCATCCTTTAGGAGTGAGAATGCCAAGGTAGCCTCTTCATTCCATACAAATAAATTTCTCTTCAAGAGAGATGTGAATGGGCCTGCAATGCATGCATAATTCTTAACAAATTTCCTATATTATCCTGTAAGACTAAAAAATCCTATAAGACTCTTGATGTTCTTAGGAATATGCCATTTTGTTATGGCTTGGACTTTTTGAGGATCCACCTTGACTCCTTTTGAAACAATATGACCCAAATACTCTACTTGTTTCCCAAAAGCACATTTGGACCTTTTTACATACGATTCATTGTTCTCATGAATTTGTAGGAATTGATCTAGTTGTTTAACGTGTTCTTCCCATGATTTGCTATAAATAAGTATATCATCAAAGAAAACCAACACAAACTTTCTAAGATGAGGTTGAATATTTTTTATCACAAGGCTTTGAAAAGTAGGAGCATTAGTTAATGCAAATGACATGACTAAGAATTCTTGTGCTCTCCAAGTGTTCTAAAAGTTGTTTTTGGAATGTCTTCTCTTAATTTGATTTAAAGATGCCCTAATTCAAGATCTAATTTTGTGAAACACACCATGAAGCTCATCTAATAACTCATCAATATTTGGAATGACAAATTTATCCTTGATGGTGATTTTGTTTAGATATCTATATTGAGGACACATACTCCAAGCATTATCTTTTCTTTTCACCATCACTATTGGTGCTAAAAATGAACTCTTGCTTGGTTGAATAATACCTACATCTAGCATGTCTTGTACCATTTTCTCAATCTCCTGTTTTTGTTGATGTAGATATCTATAAGGTCTTTTATTAGGAGTAATTTTAGGTATGAGTTCAATTTGATGTTCATGATCTCTATATGGAGGTAGTGATTTGAGAATATGTTGGATGAGTTTATGGTGCTTTTCCAAGGTACATTTTAAGTCATCTCGAATATTTCCATCTTCATGCTTCACTTCCATGGAATAAGTTCTAGCAATAACTGTAGTACAACCCTTTGCTAAAGCTTTTCCATTTTATGAGAGCTAACTATCTGAGAGGCTGGAGATTTCAACCCTTTCATTTCATATTGAATTCCTTACAAATCAAATCTCATAAATAATTCATTATAGTTTGTAGAAACCGTATCCAAGGTCCTCAACCATGGAATCCCTACAACATCTACTCCTACAATGGGGATGGCATATATGGGGCTTGATAGACTATTGTATCCCATACTAAGTTTAATGTTATGGCATTTCCCTCCACAATATTACTTCCCCCATTGGCAACCAATACTTGAAAATTTGTTATTGGATAAACAAAACAATTTAGGTGCTCTGCTAAAATTTTATCAATGAAGTTGTGTCTACTACCTGAATCAATCAACACTTTGACCCTTTTCTTCATAATGTATCATGCAATCTTGAGGGTTTGAGGAGTTGACACACCTACGAATGTATGAACTGATATTTCACACCTATCTAGATGTATGTTGTGCAAAGTTTCTACATATTTCCCCTTTGATGGTTCAAAAGTTCTTCCTCATGCATTTGTTGTATGCCACTATTTCCTCATAATTCTCTAATTCTCCAATTTTGTTTCTTAGCATTTATGCCATTTTGACCATTTTCTATTACAACCAAAATATAGTCATTTTTTTCTTTTTTTCATCCATTTCCTTTGGTGATGTTCAAGTAGGGTGAGATAGGGTTTTCCTGTGAGGCACACTTATATCTCTACTTTGCATATGTTCCAATAATAAATTTTTGTGAAGCCCTATTCATGGCTTGAATATGATGAGCATATTGCATAGATTTAATAACATTTTTAGGATGTTTTAAGCAAATATCATGTTTAATCTCTTCTTTTAATCCACCCATGTAAGCTTCTAATAGATGTTGGTCACATATGTTGTCCACCCTTGTGGAAAATACTTTAAATTCTGAATTATAATCTTCAACGTCACCTCAGTGCTTGATTCTTGTCAACTGGTTATAGTAATAGTGTTCCCAAACTTTACCATATTGATCTTCTAGGTCTCTTGTAAATATACCCCAACTACAATGATAAGGATGATTGCTTTCAACTAGGGTAATTTAATTGACTATTTTTTGGACATTTTTCCAACAAAAAAATCGTTAATTGGTCATTTTTACTCTACCCAATTCCCTATTATTATATAAAATATGTTTTTTATACGGAATTTCGCCAAAATTTACAAGTTTTAGTAGTAATTTGTATGTTTCTTATCTAATATTCGCCAACGTATCTATATGTATGACTTTTTTAATCCAAAATAATCGCTTGGAATACTACAGTTAGGTATACTTTTTCAATCCTTAAAAAATACCCTACTTTCAACTACCCATTGATATGTAATACCTCGATTTTGACCCCATTGCATTAAAAATGTAAATGATGTAAATATTCTAGTGTGAATTCCTAGTGCGAAGGTCAAGGCCAAGGCCCGACTAGTGAATGGATAGGCATGCATGATGTTATATTTTATTTGGACTGTTTGGTTGGCTTTTATGCCGATTTAGAGTATATGTAAATATTATGTGCATAAATAATAAAATGATCCAACAATGGTTGTGTAAAGAGCACGAAAGGGGCTATGATTCCACCAGAGGGTAAGAGGAAGGGGGCCTATGGGGAACCAAATCCTATGCTACCAAGTGTCAGCCTTAGAACTCACCCAAAATTTTGTCACGTGATGAGAATAAACCAAATATCTCATTTTTTGACCATTTTTCCAATCATTAATGCATGTGTGGTTTGTGGGAAAAGTCACCTCATGCAGTTATTGAAGCATGGGACTAATTGCACTTTTGTGACAGTTATGTCAACTGTCAGCAATCCTATTTCTTCTATGGTCAGAAGCCATGTCAGCTGTCTTTTCACCCTTACCTCATATCCTTAGAGTCAACACTATTTTGATTATCATTCCATTCTCATTCCCTCTCATGCAAGTGTCACGTCCCCTCCCATCCAACCAGCTAGATGGAGAGGATCGTGACGGTTGAACCGGGCATCTAGCTGGTTGGATGGGAGGGGACGTGGCAGAATGGTATCAGAGCTGCGTTGCAGCACTGGGCCGCTATGGACCAAAACCGATAGCAAAAAGAGAAGTTAAGTTTTCTTAAGAGTTTGGGAAATTTTTTTGTTTAAAGTCTGTTTTTGAAAATTTTGTTTAAAACTGTCTAAAGACCGTTTCGGAAAGAATTCCCGAATGCCTTCCGCAACTGCGGAAGCATTTGGAGAATCGTTCCGAAATTTCGGAAAGCGTTTCGAGAATTTTTCCGAAAATTTGTGTAGGGAAGTTTTTCGGAAGGAAATCTCTTCCGAAATTGCGGAAGGATTTCTCTTCCGAAATTGCGGAAGGATTTCTCTTCCGAAATTGCGGAAGGATTCCGCGAACCTTTCCGAAATTGCGGAAGAATTCAGCCAATGGCTCCGAAACAGCGGAGAAAAAATGTTTTTAAGCGGAAAATTTTTCTAAGTGTCGGAATTTTTCGGAAAGAATTCTCTTCCGAAATTGCGGAAGGAATTCTCTTCCGAAATTTCGGAAGGATTCCGCGAATCGTTCCGAAACGTGGAAGAGTTCGGTGAGTCGTTCCGAAGTTGCGGAAGACTTCGGCGAATCGTTTCGCAACTGCGGAAGACTTCGCCGAATCGTTCCGCAACTGCGGAAGACTTCGGCGAATCGTCCCGCAACTGCGGAAGAGTTCGGCGAATCGTTTCGCAACTGCGGAAGACTTCGGCGAATCGTTCCGTAACTGCGGAAGACTTCGCCGAATCATTCCGAAAAATCACCCGAAATCGAGGAAGCATTCCGGCGGAAGCATTCCGCGAACGGCTCCGGTACTGCGGAAGCGTTCGCCGAATGGCTCCGCAATTGCGGGAGCATTCGCCGAATGGCTCCGCAACTGCGGAAGCGTTCGCCGAATGGCTCCGCTCGGCAAATTGCCCCGCCATTGCGGAAGCGTTCGGCGAACTGCTCCGCCATTGCGGAAGCGTTCGGCGAACTGCTCCGCAATTGCGGAAGCCGTCGCCGAACCGCCCCGCAGTTGCGGGAGCATTCAGTGAAGCGCCCCGCAACGGAGGCAAGCCGTGAACCGTCCGCGTTGCGGAAGCCTCCAACCTATCACCCCGCCCATTGCGGAAGCCTCCATCCTATCGTCCCGCCGTTGCGGACGCTTTCAGCCTACCGCCCCGCCTGTTGCGGCAGGATTCAACGAACCGCCCCGCAACAAGGGCATTATTTGTAAAAAAAAAAAAAACGAGGCGGGGCAAGCCCCCTTGACCCCCTTTTTCTTTTTCCCCTCATATTTTCGTTGTTGTGATTTGACGAATTGTCAAGTATGGAATTTTTCCCACATGCATGAAGTAATTGTGAATTCTAAGAATGTAATGCAGCTAACAATTGTGTTGATGAACACATTTCAGAGAGCCACAGTTACAGCAGGTTAATACAGTGGAAAAATTTTGGATCTTGGTTGGGCCAAGAAAATGAACATCATGAATGACGCACAGGATCCCTATGAACCTGAGACAGACGCCATGGGGGAAAATATACAGGTTGAAAATGCTGAAACAGAATCTAATGGGAGAAGAAATCAAGAAACCCCTCCAGATGTTGCAGCCACCATGAGAAGCCTAAGGGTGGAATTGCAAAGCTGTAGGGAAGATAATGAAAGGATGATTAAAGCTCAGGAAGAACAAAATCAGCTGAATGCAGCAATGCTGCAGAGTTTAACATACATCCAAAGGCAAATAAACTCTGGGCATCAGATATCAAATCTAGAAAGGGGTGGGAGTAGCTCTAGAAGAAATTCCCGTAAGAGGGCCAGTAGCCCAAGAAGAGTTTCTACAGACAGAACATATAGTCCAGAAATCTCTTCTAATGAATCATCTGACTCTGAAGAATCCATTGAGGGTTCAAGTTCTTCATCTCACAAGAGCAAGAGGAAGAAGCACTACAAGAACAGTTCACATGGGGAATTTAAGAAGGCAAAAACTCCTACATTTGATGGAGAAGTGAAGTCTGGTCAAGAAGCTGAAGCTTGGCTTCTTGGGATGAGAAAATATTTCCAAGTCCAAGACTACTCGGGAAATATGAAGGCAAGGGTAGCCATCTTCAACTTGAATGGAAGAGCATCCATATGGTGGGAACACACCAGGCAAGTGAAGAAGATCAATGAAAGGAAGATCGTGTGGAAGCAGTTCAAGAAATACTTCAAGCAGAAGTACCTCTCTGACAGGGACTATGATGATAAGATCAAAGAGTTCCATGAGCTGAGATTGGGACAATCGACCATGGAAGAATATGCAAACAAGTTCTTGGAGCTGCTGAGGTATGTCAAGTATATTCGCGATGATAAGGTCAAAATTCAGCGTTTCCTAAGTGGACTTCCCCAGTCATATAAAGACAGAATTGAGTTTGATGAACCTCGAACTCTAGAGGAAGCCATAAGAAAGGCCAAGTACTGCTTTGATCAAAACAGGAGCAAACCAGAGTTCCATAAGGCATGGAAGGATAAGAAAAATGAGAAGTTTGATCAAAGGAAGAAGGGGTTCAAGCCTCCTCAATTCCGGAATCAACAAAGGCAACCATCACAGGTTGTGACTAAGCCAACTAGGATGATGGGAGACAAGCCAAGAGATCCAAAGGAGCCAAGAGAACCACTTCAATGTTGGGGTTGTGGAGGAGACCACATGCTTAGGAACTGTCCACATCGGAATGGGAATGCAAATCAAGTTCACAACATCCAAGGAGCTGGAACTGTGGGTCAAGTGGCGAGAGCAATCCCTAGAATCTATGCAGCAGTAGAAGACCGCCAGGCAGATCATCAATCAACCGTGGTTGAAGTTGAAGGTAAGATTGCTAAGCAATCTGTTTCTATTTTGATTGATCCTGGATCTACTCACAGTTATGTCACTCCTAGAATTGTTGAGGTTTGTGCTTTCAAGAAATTAAAGCATAGTAAATCATGGTTAGTTCAACTAGCCACTGGAACCAAGAGAAAAGTTAGTGAAATAGTAGAGAAATGTCCATTAGAGATGGATGGGCTATTCACTTATGCAGATCTGAATATTTTGCCACTGGGTTCCTATGATATTCTCATTGGAATGGATTGGTTAGAAGCACACAGGGTTAAACTTGACTGCTACAATAAGACATTTGAATGCATGGACGAAGAAGGAAACCCGAGGGTTGTAAAAAGCATTCCAAAGGTGACTTCTGTTAGACAGGTTTCAGCCATGCAACTAAAGAAGTTTTGTAGGAAGGGATGTCAACTGTATGCAGCTCACGTTTTAGAGGCAGCAGAGAATGAAACTCTTAAATTGGAGGACTATTGTGTATTGCAAGAATTCAGGGATGTTTTTCCCGATGAGATTCCAGGACTCCCTCCAAAGAGAGACATTGACTTTACAATTGAACTTGTGCCAGGAGCGGCACCAGTGTCTAAGACACCGTACAGGATGAGTACACCGGAATTGCTAGAATTGAAAATGCAATTACAAGAGTTGCTGGAAAAGAAATATATCAGGCCAAGTGTATCCCCGTGGGGAGCACCCGTTCTATTTGTGAAAAAGAAAGATGGAACACTCAGGTTATGTATTGACTACAGGCAGTTGAACAAAGTCACTGTGAAGAACAAATACCCATTGCCCCGGATTGACGACCTATTTGACCAAATGAGAGGAGCAAAGGTATTTTCAAAGATTGACTTGAGGTCTGGTTACCATCAGGTAAGAATCAAAGAAGAAGATATCCATAAGACCGCCTTTAGAACGAGGTATGGGCACTATGAGTTTGTAGTGGTACCATTCGGTCTCACAAATGCACCAGCTACGTTCATGTGTCTCATGAATAATGTTTTTAGCAAGTATTTGGACAAGTTTGTTCTCGTATTCCTAGATGACATTCTTATCTATTCTAAGAATGAAGAAGAGCATGAAGAACATTTGAGGATGACAATGCAATTACTAAGGGAGCATAAGCTATATGCAAAGTTGAGCAAATGTGACTTCTATAAAGATAGAATTCATTATTTGGGTCACATCATCTCCGACGAAGGAATATCTGTAGACCCTGAGAAGATTGAAGCCATTATGAATTGGCCAACTCCAAGGAATGTGACTGATGTGAGATCTTTTATGGGCCTTGCTGGTTACTACAGGAGGTTTATCGAGGGATTCTCCAAGGTTGCAAACCCAATCACTTCTTTGCAAAAGAAGGGGATAAAGTTTGAATGGTCACCAAGATGTGAGGAAAGTTTTCAACGGTTGAAGAATCTTCTTACAAGTGCACCTATTCTGAAGATTGCAGACCCGGAAAAGGACTTTGTGGTGTGTACCGATGCATGCAATCAAGGACTTGGAGGAGTTCTTATGCAAGATAACCACGTGATATGCTATGAGTCAAGAAAGTTGAAGGAACATGAGAAGAACTATGCTACTCATGATATAGAACTTGCAGCCATAGTACATGCCTTGAAGATGTGGAGGCATTACTTAATGGGAAGAAAATTCGAGTTAAGGATAGACCATTGTGGTTTGAAGTACTTATTTGATCAACCAATGTTAAATGCTAGGCAAGCTAGATGGTTGGAATTTTTGTGTGAATTTGATTTTGAGATCAAACACATAAAAGGGAAAGAAAACAAGGTGGCTGATGCACTCAGCAGGAAGGTACATGAAATGTATGTGGCAGCGCTTAGTACTTGCCAACCAGATTTGAAGCAGCAGATTGTTAACCGTATGGTTGAGGATGAAGTGTATGAGCAGATCAAGGACAAATTGCAGCAGCAAAACCTTGAAAAGAAATATGAGGGCTATCATTTGGAAGAAGGCGGACTTCTTACTTACAAGAATAGAGTCTATGTTCCAAATGCGGTAGATTTAAGGAGAATTGTTATGGATGAAATCCATAAAGCTCCATACTTTGGTCACCCAGGATATCAGAAAACAATTGCTACAGCAAGAAAATATTATTTCTGGCCAGGCATGAAGAAGGATGTTGCTGAATACATTTCTAAGTGCATGGAGTGTCAGCAGGTAAAGGTTGAACACCAACACCCAGCAGGTTTATTGCACCCAGTGCAAATTCCAGAATGGAAATGGGAAATAATTTCCATGGATTTTATTACAGGATTGCCAATGACTAAGAGACAACATGATTCCATCATGGTTGTGGTGGACAAGTTAACAAAGGAAGCACATTTTATACCGGTTAAGTCCACACATAAAGCCGATGCCATTGCAAATATTTTCATGAAGGAAATTTTCAGATTACATGGGTTGCCTAAGGCGATAATTTCTGATAGGGATACCAAGTTCACTTCCAATTTTTGGAAAGCTCTCTTTGCAGATTTGGGTACACAGTTGAACTTTAGCACCGCGTACCATCCTCAAACAGACGGGCAAACAGAAAGAGTAAATCAGGTGCTTGAAGACATGCTCCGCATGTACGTAATGGACAAACCATCCAAGTGGGAGGATTATCTACACCTGGTAGAGTTTGCATATAATAATGGGCATCAAGAATCATTGGGAATGAGTCCGTATGAGGCTTTATACGGCAGAAGGTGTAGGACCCCAGTGACTTGGGACAATCCAGTGAACCGAATTGTACTTGGGCCAGAATTGCTTAAGGAAATGGAACAAGAGGTTGCAAAGATCCGGCAAAATTTAAAAGCAGCCCAGGATAGACACAAAAGCTATGCAGATAAACACAGAATGCATAGGGAATTCAATGTTGGGGATCATGTGTATCTTAGAGTAAGATCAAGGAAGAGTTCCTTGAAGCTTGGGAGCTGTGCCAAGCTATCACCTAGATATTGTGGGCCATTTGAAGTGCTTGAAAGAATAGGGCCAGTTGCATATAGACTTGCCTTGCCTGCTAGCACTAAAGCTCATAATGTTTTTCATGTCTCTTTGCTTAAGAAATATGTACATGACCCTAACCATGTGATTAATTGGGATGTGATCCAG
Organism: Larix kaempferi; assembly: GCA_027924585.1. NCBI lineage: Eukaryota > Viridiplantae > Streptophyta > Pinopsida > Pinales > Pinaceae > Larix > Larix kaempferi. The sequence continues at coordinate 16,597,116 of BSBM01001005.1, read as the reverse complement.
GTGGAACCCGAGGGAGAATTCCAAACCGATCCATTGCGCATCCTAGACAAGAAAGTAACATTGCTCCGGAACCGAGCCATCGGACAGGTAAAGGTGCAATGGAAGCACTACGGTCCCGATGAGGCTACATGGGAGCTGGAGGATTCCATGAGGATGGCATATCCATTTTTGTTCAATTTTGATGAGCACTGAGGACAGTGCTAATGTAAGGGGAGGGGTATGTCACGTCCCCATTTTGACCCCCTTTGTAAATGATGTAAATACTGATATTTAATCATGGTGAGGAGCTCAAGGCCAAGGCCCCACCATTGATTTAGCGTTTATGTATCGGCAATTAAAATAGATGCCTATGGTTCTTGTGCGAGATAGGCACGATGTAAATAAAACATCATGTAATTATGAATTTCAATGAAAAACTCACAACCGGCTATGCAATGCAACGAAAGAGATGGGGCATGATTTCTACAAGGAAAAGGGAGGGAAACTATTCAAACCCTTGAGCCAATGGTATTAATCCATGTGTCAATGGGGAAACCCATAAACCACCAACTACCCATGTTGTCTCATGTACCCAATCAATTAATTTTTCCAAGAAATTGGTTAAGGCAGTTAATGCCTTGGGAATGAAAGAGTATGGGCAAGCCATTTTCGTGCATGGGCAAGCCATCAACTTGGAAAATCGTGTTTTTACTTGTGGGGCAAGAAACCACCCACGAAATGGTGCCCAAAGCCATGGGGAATGGGCAGTCTTCATCCATTCACGCAGTAGGAGCTATCTGGGTCTTTCCCTTCACGTTTTTCAGCAAAATCCTGCATTTTTCCATGCCTGGAAGCTCGTTTTTGTATATATAGCAGCCTGGGAGAGAAGGGCCATGTTTTGGGGACTATATGGAAGTCGTTTTTGCCCCTGAATGCCCAAGGACGTTTTTCTAAAAACGGATTTGGCTTCCCTGGGTTGTTTCCCAACTTCCCATTTCGTTTTTATGGGTTCCCACGTTTTGCTGAGCTAGCTGAAACCCCATCTCATGCATCTACCTGTAAAAACGTTTTATCCTGCCCCATAATTGGGTTCTGCTGTTGTGTGCATCCTCACTTTGGTTTGAACCTGTGAATTGAAGTTTTGGAGTGGTAGTGGACAGAAGAAGCTTGATAAACCTAGTGGGGGAGACAACCTCTCAAGAAGATCAAGAGGGCTTTGGTTACTCTTCTATGCATACCCTGAGAGCACTAGATAGGGAAGGCATGGCTTGAGGGACTGTATAGCAGAGAAAAGAATACTTCCTTGTGCTGGGTGTGTAGGTATTGTGGGTGCCAAGCTAGATAGATCTTGCAAGGTTATCCCTGGCTCTGTGCTGGAGCTCACTAGCTTAGCAACTCTTCCCTTCCATGTCCTAGCAGCCTGATAAACCCAATTGCAGATTGGCTTGGCTCATCTTGGTGTATGCTTGGCTATGTGTGAGTCTGCTGTTCCCTGGTTCCTTGTAGAGATCATGCCCAGCTCGGGGGTGGCAGTGGTGCTGAGAGATTGAGGAGCACACCGGCCTACGGTTGGGTGGAACGTTGCAGTTGCATAGCCAGTTGCGTGGGACTACTTTTGTATAAGATAAGTATTCTCTTGTATTAACTTGCAATTACTTATTTGATGAACATCTGAAATGTATGATGGATGTGAAATTCTTAATATTCCGCTGTGACTTTCTTAAAACTATACAGTTCCATCTATCTCTGTTATATTATGTTCATGCTTATGGTTAGACGTTTCGTAGGGCTAGACGCCCAGTTTAATATCACATCTGTTATGCATATGTATATGTGTATATTCTTTTTCATTTGAATTTGAATGCTTGTTTAATGAATGGATATGGGGGCTAGATGCCCGGTTCAACCGTCACGATCCTCTCCATCTAGCTGGTTGGATGGGAGGGGACGTGACAGCAAGCTCCTACACTACGTAGAGTCATTCCATTACTGTTGATGTCCATTTTACCAAACTGTGTATTAAACCCAAAAGTTGGAATTAGAAGACAGAGAATAGAATGGGTTTGTGGGCTAAGAGATAGAAGCATGTAGGTGCTTCCTTCGCCCTGGTGGACTCATAGCCCAGCTTGGGGATGGCCTCCCAGCAGAAAGAGTATATGCTGGACGGAGTGCCTATGGTTGGGTGGAAAATCACTCTTACACAGCCAATTGCTTGGATCTACGTTGAATAAAGATAAGTACTCATGTATTTGAATCTGAACTGTTTTATTTGATGCCTGTAATGTTTATGCTTGTATTTGCATATTAGATGTGTGTGGTTAGACTTTAGTTCAGTTGTGCATGCTACATTTCTGCACACATTACTTTGGTTGAAAATCATATTATGCATTTGGGGCAAATTTTTAGAGCCCAGGTTTGGCCAACGTCCCCTCTCGATGGTCGGATAGGGCGAGGGGGACGTTACAGAGTGGTATCAGAGCTTTTGGTTGTAATGTTGGAGTTGTATGGGCCATAAATCACGATCTACAGGAAAAATGATCAGAAATGGTTGTGCAGGGTTAAGTTATGTTGAATCGCAGTTAAATGACAATTAAATGGAAGTTAAGCAGCTTGGAGTAACCCTAAAAAAAAAAAATCAATTTCAAACTTTCCCTGTTATGGACCAATGAAAACCTTGCATAAAACCCGGAATTTTGAAATTTGGGAAAATTTGGTTGGGCCCCACCCGTACCAGGTGGCAGGGTGACATGGAGGAGCCACGTGGGCAGGAGGTTTGGCGTGGAGGAGCTACGTGGGCAGGAGGTCCCACGTGGAGGATCTGCGTGGGCAGAGGGTGCAACGTGGACCAACCACATCAGACCTGGGTGCACAGGTAACCGTAAGGGAGAAAGCGTGAAGGCGGTTTCACATTGGTGGAAGGTGGTTCCCTTACCGCCCTCCATACTTGCGAAATCATGTGATGCCGACACGTGGGTAGTGGTTTGGGATTTCACAACCACCCACCACTCTGTCCTAGCGTGCATGTTGGTGATGCGAAATGGATGTGGGCCATTGATTTGCCGCCAATTCATCAACCACCGTTGATCTTCTCCCCTATTTAACCTCCTCTCAATGGTTACTTCAACCTAACAAGCAATGTCAGGGGCAATGGGACCCACGACGATCATGTTAGCGTTGGACATCGTGCAGATCTGATCGACGACCAGGATTGATTCGGGCCCATGAAAGTGCACAAAGGTTAATTAACTTTCGCGACCCTGAAAGAAAACCACTACAACTACGTGTTACTCTCTCGTGCATTCAGGCACGTAAAAGCAGTTTCAGGAAACCACTATTTTTGGGAGCATGAAACTGCTTATCACTAACAATGGTAAGGCAAGGTGGGTGACATCTGAAGGGTGCGAATTAGGGTAAACGCGACATTTTTCACAGCCAATTCTTAGGTGTCCGAAATTGAAAATTGCAGTCGATTCTAGCCCCCTTGACCCCCGTCGTCCCCTTGAGACGTCGTTGATGGTGAGAAAATTCTATGGGAAGTTAAGAAAGGTCAAGATGGACTTGGCCATAAATTTTTGAAAGCAATTGGAGCAAGAGAGGACATGAATTTGAATTAGCTATAATGTGGAAGAGGAAATTCCATGCTATGATGAGGGATTGGAAAGGGAGAGTTCCTTAACTCCTCTCTTGCTATTGTATTTATATTTTACGAGTTTTACATACATAAAACTATGGCATAGGAATGCTGAAAATGCAAGAGATCAGATAGACGAAGTGAATATGCACTAGTTGGCACATTGAGAGATATTGCATAGTGCATATGAAGGTGTTTGTGCATGTATATGATATTGCATATTGATAAAATAACGAAGTTTTACATATGCAATGAGCCACTTATGATAATTATTATGGTTGTTAATAATTAGTGGTGTTCGCATTGGTTATAGGACCAAAGACAACCGAAGCATGGCTATAGATGTTGAAGATGTTGTTGCATGTGACCAACAACCTTATGAAGAAAGGATGGTGCAACAAATCTGTGATCATGGGGTTGGTGGAAGGATGGTGTAGTCCTTGGTAAGAGACCAACTGATCAAGTACATCAAAAATGCTAATGGGAGCCATGCAGGTAATGGTTAATCATGTTAATTGTACAAGTGTTGAAAGGGGATTGGGTAAGAATCCCTTGAACCATATTTTGTAATTATAGAATGGTATGCATGTAAGGTTGAATGCATTTTATGTGGATTCCATACCACCATGGTATGGTGAGGTCTGGGGTAGTAAGGGCAATGAACCTTCTACCATGTGACTGTTTAAATGTTAGAATGCGTTCATATGAAATTATATCATGCCATTTGTGTATGTTAGTTATGGGTTTAATAACCAAAGCAAGTAAGGACTTATGGCCCTGTAGGGTAGTGCATGCTATGTGAGATAATCTTGGTTAAGGCCATGACGTGGTTGGATGATGTGTTGAGGAAATAGCCATACTCTTCCAAAACATCATGGTGGAATGCATGACATGACAATATAATATTCATGAATCAATGCAAGGTGGCATTGAGTAGATATGCATTAAAAGATTTTGTAAATCTTGTGGTTATGCATTGAGTGAATGCACATTAAAATATTATGTAAATGTTGTAAGTGTGCATGCATGTGTGTGGGTGCACATGTTGAGATGCATTGTGTGAATGCATGGTTGTGTTATGTATGTTTCATTGCAACTAGATAATAGATGAAATGATGAATTAATGGTAATTATGGGATCATTTCATGAGCTGCTATGAATGCAGGGGAATGATTGTATGAAGAAGGTAGTTATGTTTGATGGTCTACCAGAGTGCTCTGTTGAAAGGACAGAGTTGCATAAAAGGAATATGGATGTGAAGTAATGAATATTGGAGTTTTATTAAATTGCAGGGATAATGTGACCGTGTCTTGCAATTTTACTGTGATAATGATGCATATAAAGTAAATCTATGTAATATATATTTCATTGCATTTGGAATGTTGACATTTGAAAGTGTTTGAATTATTGAGTGTATAATTCTGAAAACACTTCAGTGACTGTTGCAGCAATGAAAATATTATATGCATGAAAACTCACCAAGTGCTTGGACTTATTTAAATTTTCAGATTTCAGGTAGATTGTCTTGGGCATGGCTGTGTGGGTAAGTCCATGATAAAGGCTGGAACCTACCATGTGCAAAGGCCAAATATTGTGAGAAGGGTTTCATGGTTCACAAATATGATTTCTACATGAAACAGATCTGAAAATTTTCTGATTTAAGTTTATGAGAATAATCTCATGGTTGCAAATCTATTTCTGTAGGAAAACATATTTGTAAATTTCAGATTTGAAATTTTGCTAATAATTGCTAATGACTATTTGGCTTATATAAAATTGTGTCAGGAGGACATGTTGTAGGTGGATGTTCATGTATGGTAGCAAGAGTAAAATCATAAAGGACAGAGTAATACCACTTATGAGAGCCAAACAATATGAGGATAACGTCATGGCTAAGCAAATGAATTTCTGTAGTCGAAAAAATTGCAAATTATTAATGCCATTGATTGGTTATGGAATAATCAGATTTGAATTTTATTGTTAAATACCACTAACTATTTGGCTGTTTGAGGAGTGTGTCATGAAGACACATTGTAGGAAGACCATGTGTGATGGCCTGTAGAAGTCAAACTCCATGGGAAGGATCCCATGCTTTGGAAATGGGTTTCGGGTGAAACGCCATTGTAAATTTTGATAATATCTCAGCTGCACTGCATGTTGGAAAACCATGTAAGTGAGATGGTAAAATTATGCCAAGAAGGCATATATGGGTCATGGAACGTGAAAAGATTGGGGTGGCAAACCAAAGGACTGTTGAGTCAGAGAAGGGAGTCCCCATTCTTCACAAATGAAGAGAGAATACATCTGAAAATGGATAAGTATTATGTAACCTTAGCTAAGAACATGCATGTCTAATTATTAGGGTTAATATGTAGAGCATGTTCTATTTTATTTATATTATTTTAGATTGCTTGAGTATGATTAGGGCCTACATGGATCACATCGGAAAGGGGTGCAGACCTTTCTAGTGCTGGGTTATGATAGGGTTGTCAATATTGACTACACCCTAAGGGAATGGACGCATTCCTGGTGTTTCAATACTTGATAGTGAATGTTATGAAATATGGTTACAATTTTAGAGAAGCAATACTAATGAGTTTGCTTATCCTTCTTGTGTTGTCAGCTTACACAGATGCAATTTGGTGTTGCACATTAAGAGGCAAAGTGAAGAAAGGGTACTCAGGAGGACCGTACGGGAATTGGTAACCTTTCTACACTCACATTAAAAAACACTAGAAGGGATGGATAGACCCGAGGAGCTGTGTAGTAGAAAATGGGTATCATCCTTGTGTAGTGTGAGTGGCTATTGTGGGGCCATGCTAGCCTGCAGTCAAGAAAGTCATCTATAGAGTTCCTAGAGGGAACCACTGGGATGCATAAGAGAAGGAGTGTCATCCTTTTGTGGATGAAGAATTGATGTGTGTGTGAAGGTGTTGAAATATTGTAATTTCGAAGAATATTCTATTGTATTTTATTATTGTAATTTATTCGGAGATGTTTTATTCCTCGGTCGGGATGTTTGGTCATCATAGAGTCATGAGGTAAATCCTCCCATGTAAGTCGGGGAAATAGATCCCCTAGAGTCAAATGTAATGGGGTTTTTAAGTCCCCTAGAGGAGTCGGCCCAGTCAGCATTAGTTGAGTGGTAAAGTTATTTGAGGCCGACATGTCAAGTTGTAAAATTAAAGTAGAAGTGAATGTATAAATAGAGATCTAGGCTCTCTCATTTATTCATTCATTCACACACACACTCACTTGTGTAATTCGCAATGGAGAGAGGGAGAGAGATATCTGCAAGGAGAAGGAGCACTTGTTTGGCGTTTTGTCTTTGTACTTTTGATCATCTATATTGAGGAAGTTTTGCTGGGTTTTATTCCCCTAGAGGGTTTCCCAGGATAAATTTGTGTCTCTTGTGTTTATGCTGTGCTTGTTATTCTTTCATAGATCATGTATATGCTATTGTTGTGAAATTTAATTGAACACTGATTTTATCTATCTTAGCATATTGAATCTTAACATGGTATCAAATCTATCCTGAAAGAAGACAATGTATGGCATTTACGACACTTGTTTCACTTGCAACAATTTGAAAGCTAGGGCTTTGTATAGCAAAAACTAGTCATCTTGGAATTTTCGCTATAAATCACTTTTGGAGAAGGTTCAGGATCTGAAACTTGGACATGCCGAAGATGAAATGTTCATGTACATTGTGTCCGAGCTTCAACCTCATATTCATTGTACTTTGTGAGATGTGATCCGTACAAGTTAGGGTTTCTGCCTCTTCCAGAATGCAGCCCTAAACAAGTGACCTAGGGAAAAATGTCATATCTCGGGCTAGGAAGCTCCAAATGGAATTCTATAAAAAGTTACAATTAGGGAACAGATTTTAGTTTCACAGGTCCAAGTATCAGAGGCCGAAGTTGAAACAGTGACACGTGGTACGCCGTACAAGTTCGCTATGCTGTTTCATCCCATAAACAGGTGACCTAGGGAAAATGTCATATCTCATGATAGGAAGCTCCAAATAGAATTCTGTAAAAAGTTACAGTTAGGGCACATAATGTAGTTTCACAGGTCCGAGTATCAGAGGCCGAAGTTGAAACAGTGACACGTGGAACGCCGAAAAAGTTCTCTATGTTGTTTCCTCCCATAAAAAGGTGACCTAGGGAAAAAGGTTATATCTCGGGATAAGAAGCTCCAAATGGAATTCTGCAAAAAGTGAAAGTTAGGGTATAGACTGTAGTTTCACAGGTTCGAGTATTAGAGACCGAAGTTCAAACAGTGACATGTGGCACTTCGTACAAGTTCGCTATGATGTTTCATCCCATAAACAGGTCATGTTGGGAAACATAGCATATCTCTCTGATGAAGAATCCAATGAAGCTCAAATCTGTGGGGTTGGAAAGATGACAAGTCAAGCTACCATAGGTCGAATTTTCAAACCCTGAGGATCCACAATTTCAGAGATACCCCAGAAACAATAAGGCACATCTGAAATAGCTCAACGGAGGAAATCAAAGAAGAGGAGGAAGAAGCTCTCACTTAGGGTTTTTCAGTTTTTTAGGTATGGCATGACCTGATACAATGTTGGAGACACCTAATGCAACATTGGAAACTTTGAAAATGGATTTGGAATCCATTCATCATAGATATTAATCTTCCATCAAAATGTTGTGGGAGGAAGGAGATTGAAAATTAGGGTTTCCAAGTAAGAAGAAACCCTAACAAAGTTGGGAGACTCCTAGGGCAGCAATGAAGGAGGTTTAAATGGAACTGATACTCTATCATCCTAACACCATGAACATATATAAGATGTTTACAAGTGATATACCTTGGATTATTAGGGTTTTACCCTTATAGAGAAGAATACAAGCAATCTCGACAGGTATGGCTTGAGGAGATGCAAGTATGTTTTGAAATCTGTTTCATTTATTTGATGATTAAGTTCATGATATGTTTGTCTTCATATTATTGAGGTTAGTACAATCATGATTAATTTTAGACTTGTCTGATCACCTTAGTAAAATTATGAATGCATGTGAATGATAGAAGACATTCATTGATTAGGGTTATAACACTTATGATTGTACTAATGCACTTGTGGTATTGTATGAGGATGATGTTGTCTGCTAACATGAAAGGTACATCAAGAAAGACAAATCAAGTTCTATATCAAGAATATATGACCATGATGACATGAAGACAAAGAATCATCCATAGTCTTTGATCACATAGAAGCTCTACTTATGAGGTATGTATGATTTGGTTCTACTATGCTTAACTTATGAGATATGCAGGTTACTAGCACAAGGTTTCTAAAATCATTGAATAGAACAAAGAAGACACTGTTTGAGTATCTTAGACATAACTAGCAAGCATGCTAATCTAGGTATGTTTTCCTATATCAAGTAAGAATCCTACTTTGTGTTAGGATCTTAGATAAGTATACTTTTGTATGATTGATAATGATTATTATTGAAGTTAGAAGTTTAAGTAATCAAGGGTTTATGCATATTATGTTTCTTAGTTTGATTAATGATATGAGGAACTAGAAGAATCCTATGGTCAAATAAGAATATGCACGAGTAAAAGTACTCCCTGAAACCTTGAATACTAACACTTGTGATAAATTACCTGTGTATGAAATGATCATGACCATACATATTTAAGATTATTTAGGATTATAATGTTTTGATAGTATTGAGATTATACTAATGAATGTATGATTATGTATGAGATCTTGAGGATGACACAATGATGAAACTGGTGCACACTTAAGCATGCATAGTGGTACATGATAGATAGAAGTTCAAAGGCATATAATCATGATGCTATCTGTTAGCACTCAAATAGACCATAAGGTTGTGGAAAGGTCTCTTTAAGGTAACACACAAAACCAAGCTTTAGTAAAGAGAGTTGGATTCTATCTTTCCAGAGAGGGATCTCTCAATGTTTGTTTACCAAGGTCAGATATATGAATTAGAATCAAAATCGGATTTGTTGTTTGGTTGAAACAAGGTGAATATTCATTGGACAATGGAGTCAAAAACACTTATGATGATAAAGTGGCAATGCTTTGCAAACAATTCATAACAGAGGCAGGGTAGCTACTCATTTACAGTAAAAAATCTGCTTGTTTGGTGATAGAGAAGAAAATAAGAACAGTCCATTAACACAGAGCATTGTAAAAATGAATTCTGCATTAACTTTAGTAGAACAAGTTTGTGGATGCTTGGAATCAAAGAAACAAAGCATAAACATATGAATTCTGCCTCAATATACACTTATCCAAACATGAAAAGAAAACAATATGGCATAGATAACAAGGAAACATTCACATGGAGAAAAGGAATTACAGACTGTAAAACAAATAACACAAGAATCTCTGCTCAAAATACTTGCTCGGCTCTGCCAATTTTATTAAAGGAGCATCTCAAAATACATAACACAAAAAGCCTTATGGGTTCCAACAGGTTTCAACCCTTGTTCTCTTCATTACATATGAATATATAGATATCATCAGCCCTTAGGCCCGAATCACCCTAATAGAAAGTTGTTACAAAATTCGTGACACCTATACAACTAGGTCTGCCTTTCTCGAGGATTAGTTACAATAGAAAATCAGATGCTGACAAAATAGGCTAAACAACCTTTTACAAGTGTCACGAAGCGTCTACCAGCTAGTAACCGACTCTAGTAAATAAACAAAAACCTAGGTGACTAATTCTGCAGGCTGCCACTCTCCATGACCCTCGAATCTTCATGCATGCAAAGTCAGTTTGGCTTTCCCAAACTTCTCAATGGTCTTCCACTGCAATGGAGGTGGCAAGTCTGACGTGGCCGCCTCCTTCAACAACACGCATTTATGTGTGATCCTTATATGAACAGCTCCTGAAGTGTGCACAAGTTTCTTTGAAGATCCAAGCTAGCTCAAATTCCTTTGTTAACTTTTCCACCACTGTTTTTCCTATCAGAGGTTGGCTCATGTCAGCAAAGCCTTCATGATCTAATCTGCATTCCCATAACTTTCCATGATATTCTTCCTGTGTCCTTATGGTGCTGTCCTCCTCCCAAAAGAGATGAAGTCCCTTCCTGAATAAAGGATCGAACATGTCCCTAAAAAGCTTTACTTGATGTGTTAAGACGTCTATTTTTGCCTGAATGGTGCCCAACTGGTGATGCTTGTTCATCACTTTCCTTGCCCAAATGATAATGGAAAACCTGTCCTTGATGTTAGCATCCTTCAATTCACCCTCAGTCAATCCATAAAGGAAATCTATGGCATTTGAAGCACTCTCAATTGGCTTCTTATTTATCTTCTCCTTTATTGCTGTTATGCTTTGTTGGGCTAGCTTAATTACAACTTCCTTGTCCAAAATGAAATCAAGATATGGCCTTAGCTTTTCTGCCTCTGCAATAATGTCATCCCAAATGACTTGCTTTGCTTCCTGCAGGGAGGTCTGACCTGTGGCCTGCTTCACCAATTCCTCATTTTTGACTTGCATCTCCTGGTACTTGGTTTCCCAAGCCTCCTTTTTGATGAATATAGTTGTCATTGATGGCAACATTAATGACAAATAAGCTTGAGGACATTGATGACATGGCAGTGATAAGACCCCAAGGTGATAGGCATTGGAGCCATTGGCACACCTAATGAGCCAAATGACCCATACGGTGGTAATTTGTGTCTTAATTGGGTCATGAAGCCCACACACATGGTTGCTTGTTGATCTATTTCCCACAAGCTAAGTGGAGGTACCTTGATGATGTTCTTGTAGCCCTTAAGTATGTGAGGATGACCATTGGTGGTTTGTATGAGGATCTTGACATTGGTCTTTGATGTGGACAATCTCTTGAAGAGATAACATGTGAAGGGTTGGGGGTGGACACAACCCTTGTGCCATGAAGAAGCCCAAGTAGCACATGCTTGAATACCCTTGGTGGAGTTTGAAGTCAATTGCTGATGTCCTACACTAATTGAAGAAATTAAGGGTGAAGAACCTTTCCAATGCAAGTAAAACCCTCACAAGGTAGTATCCCTCGTCATGCTATTTCCAACGGTAGGTGGCACGTCACGTGGTTCCTTATGGTTGAAGAGATTAATTTTTTAAGTTGTGTGGCAAAGTTAACCCCATATACTGGCTCAACCGACCTAAGAAAATATTTAATTATCATTTTTAATTAATTTGAAAGGCCGACCAGCTTATTTTTAACCCACATGACTTGTATAAATTGCAAGCTTCTCCACTCCAAAATCAAAGCAAGTCTTAATAAATGAGCTCTGATTTTCGGGTACTGTAGCAGCTATAGTAGGCATGGAATTTTTTTTAGCTCTGATTTTTTTTGGGAATTCGTGGAGGACAGTGATGTGGCTACAACTGGAGCAGTAAAATTATTTATTCTTTTATCTTTTATATTTGGGCTGGCTCCATGACATAACAACAACATGGAAACACTTTTTGTCTTTGATATCTGGGTTTAAATGATGAAGACATATTCATTGCTGAAGATGATGAACAATGTTGACAAGAATATACTGGGACTACAAAAATGCTGATTTGTATGATCAGATTGAGATGCTGATTAATGTATGAATTTGTGCTGAACTAGATGTTGATATGATTGATAAGACAAAGATGTTGTTGTTGAGATGATGATGACATAAACATGCTGATTGGTGGTGATTGATGAAGACATTGTGTTAATGCTGATAACTTGCTGATGGACAGTATGAGAACATGAAAAGAATGCTGATAAGGATGATGTGTGTATGAACAGTGGACAGTGTGGACAGTTCGTGGGTAGCAGCAGTGGTGTAGCACTCTGTGGAAATTTTGGATCTGTAGTACAGTGACAGTGTCTGCTACATCAACAACATCAATAAAAAATTTGTTTATCCTTTACATCTGGGTTTGTTTCTGGGCAGCAACATGTGTGATGAAGACTTTTTATGTTTGGGTAGCAGTATGGACAGTTTGATTTGCATGAAAAGAATGATGATATGTTAGGCATGACTGTATATGTTGGGCATGACAAATTGTGATAATTAAGTGCACAAACAACATGGTGACATAGCAGCAGCAATAACACATTGTGAATGAGGGCAGTCAAGTTATATGATTGGGACAGTTTGCATGCACAGTGAAATGCTCAGGAATGTTCGCACAGTGATTATGTTCAGTGGAATAATGATAATAATGATGATAGTGATGCATGCTTAGTATGTTACAATGATGACATTGATTTGTTAGACATACAATGGACAAAGGATCCAGATTGATGATTTGTAATGACAGTATGTATGTGATGTAAATGACAAGCTTGATGAAGGGAGCAGTGCCATAACAGGACAAGTGCTGATATGACAATGATGACTAGATTGTGTTGACAAGGGTAATGCAATTATTGGAATGTAAGGTGACAAAATGTAATTGTAAATACAAGTAGGGTCTTCTATCATTTTCTTAGTAGGATCTAAGAAAAACTAGGCAGGGTCCTAGATAAGGAGTTGGTGCTCTTTTGTTTCAGTTGGTGCTGAATTGCCTCATGGTTGTAGCCGTTGAACTAAATACAAAAAGATTACAATTATATCTTGTGTCTCTTGTGTTGATATATTTTATTTGGTAAATGACATGTGATTGGTAGATAGTTCATTGATGAATATGATTTTGATGTGAATGTGAAATAATGATATGAGAGTTGGTGATTGAAGAAGTAAAATTTGATTAAGTGTAGGCTCACTAATTTACCCCCCCCTCTCAGTGAGCCATTGTGTCTAAAACTTTTCCTGCTCTTCCTTTGACATCAGGGTTTTTGGATTTGTGTTTTCCTTCTTTAACCTTTACACTTCTAAGTCTCTTAGACTTGCCTGTGCCATAGCCCCCACAAGGGAGAAGTCACCTGATTCTATGGAGGAGGGTGTGGCCATGTTCTCCAACTCTTTGATCTTCTCCTGTAGTTGCTTTTCAAGGTCTTCAGACTTAGCTTTCCACTTCTTTTCACTCTCCACCATGACAGCCATATCACTCAGCCACAACTTTTCCTTCTCTTCAAACTTCAACAGTCTAGCTTTGCAGTCTGTTAGTTCCTTTTGTAGATTTTCTCTCTTCTCCTCCAACTCTTCCAATTCAGAGGTTTCCACCAGCTGGGTGGAGGGTAATTTTAGGTTCTTTTTCAATGATTGAATGGTGTTGTCTTTGTCATTTAGCATATTTTGAATACTGGCTCTTTTGTCTGCTTGGCCTTTAATGGCCACTAACTCATTCTGCAGCTTCTTAATATGTGCATTATGGGCCTTGTTCTCCACTCTTTCTTGCATGAGCTGGTTTCCCACTTTATTCTTACTGACTTGTAATTTAGATAGCTCTAGTGCAGCCTTTAGCAACTTGGCATAGATAACCTCCCCAGTTTCCTTGTGCAAATTTATCATATCGGGGACAAGGATGTCTTCCAAGTTCACCTTCAGTTCAGTGGCTTTGTTTTTGGTAGCTAAGGCCAAGTTCAAGGTGTTCTGGGCATGTCTCCTGCTGGCCACCAAAGACACATCTTTATTGGAAATCTGCCTGACCTCTTCATACAGTTTATACTCCTCTGAGGCTGCTTCTGTGCTCCCTTTATACTCGTCCAGTATCTCAACTCTACTCTTGCTGGGTGCAGCAAGTTCAGTGGATGTTTGGTTGAATACATATTCTTCGACCTCGAAAGCAGGTAGCTTAATCTTCACTTGTTTCTTTTTTCCTTGACCAGCTGTAACCGATACCAACTACTACTTAGGTCCTTATACTTTATGCCTTTTCAGAGCTCTCTGTGTGTCATCATCTTTATCCATGACATCAATTTTTTCCAATTTGTTGGACCCTCCAGAGCCACTGGCAGGGGATATGACTTCTCTAACTGCTGGAGCCAAGCTAGAGCTCCAAATTTGTGGTAATGTGGCCTTCTGAACCAGAGAGGTGGGGTCATCCTGTACATCTATATCCATTTGACTTTTGCCAGGATATTCTAACAAATTAGCAGTCTCAGCTAGCCCTGTAATTTCAAAATGTATAAAATCTTTCTCCGTTACTTTCTTTTCTTCTGTCTGATATGATGTGGTGGGGGTCATAATTGATGGATGCCTTTGTTCTGAATCCCATATCTCTCATCATACCTTCAATGGTTGGAAGTGAAGTCTTGTTTTTAACAATGAATGGGCCTACAACCCATGGAAAGGTGATATCTGAAGCCTTCTTGTCATCCAAGAAATGTTCAATTTCCACCTTCAGCTTCTTCCTGATGAATTCTAGTGTAAATAATCTAGGGGTTAGAAAAGATGGTAGCACATAGGGTGCATGGGAAAACCCATAAACTCTGATTGTTGTGCTGTGTTCTGAGAGGAACCAGTCGCGTATCTTCTTCTCTGGAGAAGGTTGCAGCGTCTCTTTCATTTCTGTTAATACCCTGGGCATTTTCCTTTGAAAGATAACATTGTAGAATTCAGACATGATATTGTTCATGAACTGAGTGTAGTTTGTGAGTGTCTCCCGAGTGAGCATCATCTCAGGCATCTGTAAGTTCTCTTCATTAAAGGACAGGAACATTCTCAGCAAGTATGAATGGAATCAGAAGCTTCTAGTTTTGGGGAAATCCACCAGCTGAGAATGAATATTCTTAGCTAGGGCCTCATCAAACCTAAGACAAGCACACTAGATGGACTGACTGGGATCCCCAGGCTCAAGAGGATATGTGCTCATGACAAAAAGCATGCTTATTAAAGGCTCAGTGATATACATGTCAGTATCTAACCGTAGGAATTGGGCGAACATGGTGATGACACATTTGGACTCTTCAGTGAATAGACTGACTTCACTAGGGAAAGGTTGGGTTTGGAAGGAGACATTTGGCTGCAGGCTAGCATGGAAGAAACTTTGCTTAAGCTTGGTTGGGGCCTTTCTGAAATGCTAAATTAGGGATTCTTCTGTGTACTCTTTGGATTTCTGGAAAAACTCACATGGGATTGATATGGCTTTCCTAACAGGGAGGGGGTTGAATTGGCACAGGATCTTAGAGCTGGATGTGTCTATAATCACCCTCTCAGGGGAGGAGTAATTGGTGGCGCACCGGTTGACAAACTTGGGACAATTTGGGGTTTGGTCGATTGCAAACAAATGAAAAAACAATAGGTAAACCTTATGCACGTCTATATTCCGCTCCCTAATGATCTTCAACATGTCTTCAGCTGTCTCAATGGAGCTGTTTATCAACATTGTGTTGTAAACCTCGACATCTTTATCTTTAAACAAATCACCTATCCTCCGGTATTCAAAACCTGAGGGTTCTATCTCACTCAATTCAGCCATTTAAATAGTTTTGTATGGAGACAGGAGGCCTACTTGGTTATCAATAGCTGGTCTGAGAATCTGGCTGAGTTTTCTGCTTCTGCACAGTCGTTTGTCATTTTCCAAAGCAACTAAATCAAACAGTACTCAAATACCCGTGCATGCCATTTTTATATTATTTATCCCTTCCGAACCTTGTTGCATCTTCTGTATCAGAAAGGTTTTCAAGCCGTCGATTGGTATGATCTGATCTATGCCGTATATCTCCTTCACCCTTTAACTCCGCAATCCTTCGCAGCTCTTAACCTTTCAAATGCCACCTTCCTTGCACCTCAGATCTGTGCATCCTACGGTGGTCGTTGATCTGAGCCCACTCACCATCTTAGTCGTCCAAATATGCGGACCCTATAGAGGTTCACAGATTTGGGAAGTGTAATTAACCCGTGCATGTTAAATTTGTGAACTACAGATCCACCGTTGATGCCTTCCCCCGCCAGATTTTGCATCGCTGCAATACGTGGGGCCTACGAACACTTCGTAAATATGAAAATGTCAAATCCCTCGCGCATGTGAAATCACCGAAGTACCTACTGGGCGTAGATCCTTCCTTCCTCTTGTTGATCAAATTTCCAATTTGCTCGCGGTCTAGCACACTCCGCCCACGCTTAAACTACCCCATCTTATCTTTACGACGTTGCCTTTCAGCTGCCGATCTTTATCGCCATAGATCTGCGCCCTTCACTAATGCCACCATATAACTGCGGGCATATTTTCACATTTTTAATCCCCTTTGCAATGTTAAGACTTAGGATTCCCAATCATTTTCCTCCCAAACCTAGTTATAAATATTCAAAGCTTCTCCTCTCATTCCTCTAAGTTGTATGACTTGAAAACCTAGGACCTTCTCCACTATTTTCAGGGATCTAATCGTTCCACTCGTCCAAGACAAAACTGGTGTCAACAATTGGCTCCAATTGGGGATGTTATCCTCCCTGTGAGATAGCAAAGAACCCCGCAGACCCAGTGCCTGATCCATTGGGAAGTTCTTCAAAACTTCAAACCGTTGTTTCTTCTTTTATGTATGTTAAAATCAAAACAAAAAAAATGGCTATCCTTCCAGATTTTAGGGCCTTCACTTTGAGCTTCAAATCTCTTGGTTCACCATATGTACTAATGCAAATGTAAAGCAATATATACAAACGATGATACAAAGGTTACATGTCATCCTCATGACAAGTAATGCTTCAGGAATCTGCCATTCACTGGACCTCCTGTCAGTGGAGACCCATCTTGATGCTTCAGAATGAAAGAATTGACACCTCTATTTGCTGCAATGATGTATGGACCTACCCACATATGATCAAACTTTCCATGCTTGTCTTCTCTAGGAGCATCCCACTTCAAGAACAAATCATAAATTTGGAATTGTTCTTCTTTAACCTTCCTTTCAAAAGTATTCTTCATTTTCTCTTAGTGCACTTGCACTCTATCATAGGGTTTGTTCCTTACCTCATTTAGTTCTATTATCTGATTTATCCTTCTCTGCATATGGTTTGGTTCATCCTCATGCCCCTGCAACAGCTTCATGACTGACACTCCTAAAGATGTGGGAAAGACAACTTCAGCTCCATATACTAACTGGAATGGTGACATCCCAATTGCTCTTTTGGTGCTAATCTTGTCAGCCCATAAAGAATATTTCAGCTTTGTATGCCAAGCTCTTTTGTTCTCCTCTAACAACTTTTTAATTACCCTTACCAGGATCTTGTTAGAAGACTCAGCCAATCCATTCCCTTGTAGATAGTAGGCAGTAGAATGGTTCAGGCTGATATGATATTTGTGACAAAAACTTATCATCTTCTTGGATTTGAAAGCAACTGCAATATTTGTCACAATTCTCCCGGGGCATCCAAATCTAGCCAAAATGTTATTCTCTATAAAATCCATGATCACAACATCAATTGCTCTCCTTATGGGTATGGCCTCAATCCATATTGTGAAATAATCTGTTGCTGTCAGAATCCATCTGTGCTGGCCTGAAGAATTTGGGTTGATTTCCCCAATGAAGTCTAACCCCCATTACTGGAAGGGTGCCTCTACTGAAATTGGGTTAAGAGGAAGTGAAACCAGTGTCCTCTTACCATCAAAGATTTGACACTAATGACAGGTGGTAGTCTCTTTATAAACATCTGAAAACATAGTAGGCCAATAAAAACCAGCCCTCAAAATTTTATTCACTGTTACCTTCCATGAGTGGTGCCCTCCACAATCTCCTTTATGAAAATCCTTCATTGTTTGCTGTGCTTCATTTTCCAACAAGCAATTCAACAATACACCACCAGGGTCCTTCCAATACAAGTATTGATTCATGATACAAAATTTTGCAGCCTTTAGCTTTACAGATCTGGCTCTTGTGTTGCTCAATCCCGCAGGAGCTTATAAATTTTGCAATACATACACAATATTAGTGTACCATGGAGACATAGAGAACTCTGGCATTACCTGCCTCCCTGTGTCTGTTTAGTTTGAATGGCTGGTCAAGAAGTTGAGCTGTAGAGATTCACAATTAGCATCTGTCATCATTCTGGCCAGCCCTTGTCCCTTAACCAACTTGGTAGGCTTGATCTCAAGGTCATATTCCAACAATACAACAATCCATTTTGCCCTCTTCCCCTATGGATCTGGTTGGGTAAGAATACTCTTCACTGCATTATTTGGAACATGTGCAACAATGTGTGAATGAAGAATGTACACCCTGAAATCTTTCAAAGATTTCACCAAAGCATATGCCTGTTTTTCCATGATATCATATTTCAGTTCTCCCTCTCTCAATACCCTGCTGAAAAATGCAATAGGGTGCTCAACATTTTGGTTATTATTTTGCAATAGGAATCTAGCTATAGCATGGTCAGATGCATAAGAAAAAACTAAGAAATCTCTAGTAAAATCTGGACTCGCCAGGATTGGAGCTTCAGTGATGGCCTTCTTAATACCCCTAAATGATTCCCTAGCATTTTTTGTCCATTTTATCCGATTTTTCTTCTTCAACATGTTAGTAATGTTCCTCAATATCTCAGCAAAGCTGGGAATGAATCTCCTTAGGAAACCTACCTGTCCAATAAAGGACTGCACCTCCTTCTTGCTCCTAGGATCCTCAACCTTCAGAATTGCACTGATAATTTCTTGATCAATCTTAATACCATCCTTTGAAATAATGTGCCCAAGCAATTTAGCTTCATCTAGTGCAAAATTAGACTTTTTGGGGTTTAGTGAAATGCCATATTTTCTGCACTTCATAAAGACTTTCTCCAAATGCTTGATATGTTCCCTATCAGATCTGGAATAAACAATAATATCATCCATGTAGACAACTACAAACTTATCCTTTTCTTCTGCAAAAGCTATGTCCATAGCACGCTGAAATGTAGCTCCTGCATTCATTAGCCTGAAAGGCATTTTAGCATACATGAATGTACCCTAGGGTGTGGTGAAAGCAGTCTTTTCTTGTTCTTCTGGGAGTAGTTTGATCTAATTATATCCTGAAAACCCATCCATAGTTGAAATCCTTTCAGAACCTACTACCCTATGTAGAATGTGGTCCATATTAGGTAGTGGGTAATTGTCTTTTAATGAAACCCTCTTGAGGTTTCTGAAATCAATACAGAGTCTAATCTCACCATTATTTTTTTTGACAGGAGCCAAGTTAGCCACCCATTTGGAAAACCCCAAAGTTACTATAATCTTGGCATTGAACAATTTCTTGATCTCCTTTTCTATCACAGGAAACAACTTGGGGTTTAATCTCCTTAACTTCTGTCTGAAGGGTCTTTCCCTAGGCTTTATTGGGATGGTGTGCTGTATGATAGAAGTATCATACTCTTTCAGGTCCTCATAGCTCCAAGCAAATACATCTGTGTATTTCTTCATCAATTTTACATATTCTTCTTTCTCCTTTGCAGGTAGCTTCTTGGACAACCTTACAATTCACGATTCTTCTTCAGTCCCTAGGTTCTGCTCTTCAACGGCTTCACCAGCAGTTTTCACTTTAGGGTCTTTGGCCACATCGTTTTGATCAAACAACTTCTCTAGGGGAATCAAGCCTGTGAAAATCCTCACAATAGATCTAAGAGATGATATATACCTCACAAGAAAGTAATTGATTAAGCAAGAAAATAGAAGAAGAGTGGTCAATATAGTGTAATGAGCAACAAAATAATATGGTACAGTAGAACTCAGATAGAAGCAATAATACTTCACACACACTAGTTAATTAATCACAATATGGACCAATAAATAGTACAAGCATGAGGATTCGAATGCCTAAGGTGGCAATTCGAATTAGCCTTCATGGAGTGATCAAAGGATCACTGGAGTGTCATCGGAGCACAACTAGGTGTCCTCATGATCATCAGTGGAGTCATCAATGCACAAGTAACTGTCAACTGTCAGTCAAATTGAGTCTAACTGAGTGTAGTAGGTGTCACTGAATGTAACTAGCACATGGAGACACTAACTGGATGAAGGAGGCTCAGTGGAGGATGTAGTAGGAGCTTACTAGAGTTAGAACAGGCAGTTTAGTCCCACTGGAGGTCCATCGGAGTGATAAGGTCAGTAAAGAGTAAGTTAATCCTTACATCAAGGAAGTAACTGAAGATAACTGAATATAATTGAATATAACTGGACTGGTAGGTGAAGAAGGCGCCTTTGTCATGTAGTGGATCAAAGGAGGGCGCATTAGTCACTGGGAGGGATGCAACTGCAAGGAAAGAAGCTCTCGGGGCTAGCTCACTGAGGGCTAGGTGCTGGTGCTGATGACTGGAATGCATACAATTTGCATGCAAACCCTAATATTTGCATGCATGACTGAAAATGCAAACAATGGAAATGCTGCTAGGACTAGGATGGAGTATAGGAATATCCTAACACCCCCCCTTAATCCATCCTGGGGCCTGGTAACTAAGACCAAAGGTCACCCAATACAATGAATAATAACAGTCAATAAACCAAGGAAGTGGGAAAATTTCATGGGAAACATACCCCCTCCTCAAAAACAGATTGTAAGGCACACACAAAAAATTAAATGCTCCAAACTCAAGCAGGTGTGATGCTTGGTCATATGTCTGGAGGTATCTTCTTCTTGGGATGAAGTGGATCATGCTCAAAAAGCATGTGCTTGTACTTGCTTTTCAGATCGAATGTGATGAGAACAAATCCAACAGTATAAGAATGATCCTTGAACCTGTGATTCGAATTAGCTGAGGTAGGATCAAATCTGTGAAAGTGCATATAGTATTTTGTCTTCTCCTTCGAACCACCATGGGTGAGATTATGCCAAAAATAACTATTACATGTTTGCTTGAAATCAAAATCAGATTTAAGACTTAAAAAACAGTTTCTTGAGATCTCCTTTGAACCAGCAGGGGTGAGATCAAAACTATCATATGCATAAGAAATTATCCCAAGCAGTAATTGCTTAGAACCCAATTTAGAAACAAGACTTGAATCATGGTTTCTTGAGATCTCCTTTGAACCATGAGAGTTGAGATCAAAACCAGTAGATGCATGAGAAATTATCCCAAGCGAATGGCAATGGCCATGTTCTTCAATGACCTTCTGAAAGCATGAATTAATGATCATATAGTAGTATAAAAGAGATGATTGCTTGAGAGGAGCGAATGCATTACCTCCAATAGCTGATTTTACCTCCGAAATAATCATGTGATCATGATGCAAACTAACAGACTCTGGTGCAAGAGAGGATTTAGGACCTTCTGCAATATCTAGAGTGTGAGATGGCACAGAAAGAGAAGAAGATTTGAGCATGAGTGGAGAATCTGCAAGATCTTTGTCAACAACTTCAATATGAGATGATACTGGTTCATGATCTGAGAGACCATCAAGAGGATCGAATGCATCACTTTGCTTGCTTTCGAATGGGTTAGGACCAAGTCCTTCATTCTTTCTACCAAATTTTTCATCCAGATGAGCCCATAACTCTTTTGGAGTCCATAACTCTCTTGGAGTTTCAACACCATTACAGTATTTGAATTTGAATCTTTGGTATGCACACAAGGAAAGCATCATTGTTCCAAAGGCCATGTCACCTTTATTCAACCAGTCAATATTCTCTTCAGAGGATTCGAACTCTCTTTCAAAATAACAATCAAAGAGATCATGGCTCTTCAAATATGCTATCATTTTTGGTTTCCATTCATCATAGTTGAATGGAGAAAGAAGAGGGATTCCTTCTAAATATGAATACATTGAAGCTGTAGAAGACCTGCAAAAACAATAGAGAATATCTGCAACTGCTACTGCTGCAAAAATGCAGAAACAACTGGTGCACTCGAAATCTTGATAATAACCTGCAAAAAACTCTCAGGAATGGAGATAAACAATACTCTCAACATGCTCTGATACCATGTGAAAATCCTCACAGCAGATCTAAGAGATGATGTATACCTCACAAGAAAGTAATTGATTAAGCAAGAAAATAGAAGAAGAGTGGTCAATACAGTATAATGAGCAACATAATAATATGGTACACTAGAACTCAGATAGAAGCAATAATACTTCACACACACTGGTTAATTAATCACAATATGGACAAATAAATAGTACAAGCATGATGATTCGAATCCCTAAGGTGGCAATTCGAATTAGCCTTCATGGAGTGATCAAAGGATCACTGGAGTGTCATCGGAGCACAACTAGGTGTCCTCATGATCATCAGTGGAGTCATCAATGCACAAGTAACTGTCAACTGTCAGTCAAACTGAGTCTAACTGAGTGTAGTAGGTGTAACTGAATGTAACTAGCACATGGAGACACTAACTGGATGAAGGAGGCTCAGTGGAGGATGCAGTAGGAGCTTACTAGAGTCATAACAGGCAGTTTAGTCTCACTGGAGGTCCATTGGAATGATAAGGTCAGTAAAGAGTCAGTTAATCCTTAAATCAAGGAAGTAACTAAAGATAACTGAATATAACTGGACTGGTAGGTGAAGAAGGTGCCTTTGTCATGCAGTGGATCAAAGGAGGGCGCATTAGTCACTGGGAGGGTTGAAACTGCAAGGAAAGAAGCTCTCGGGGCTATCTCACTGAGGGCTAGGTGCTGGTGCTGATGACTGGAATGCATGCAATTTGCATGCAAACCCTAATATTTGCATGCATGACTGAAAATGAAAACAATGGAAATGCTGCTAGGACTAGGATGGAGTATAGGAATATCCTAACAAAGCCTTGTGGACTAAAATTACTTTTCAGCTGGATTATGTCCTTCCCTCCCAACGTATTCTTCCAAGCCTTGTTTTCAACTTCCACCTTCAGCCGATTCGCCATCTTGGAAGCACTCCAGATTTTCATTCTCTGAATCAATCTAAGTGTTCACAAATTCATCAGACAGCTCCAGGAATCTCTTTATCTGCATATCACCCTCAAAAGCTTGCCAATATTTGGAGTTGTCTGGTATTGAGGGTCTGTTTACAATCTCAACTTTATACCTTTTTTTCTGAGAATAGATAGGGGTTTTGAAACCACCAACAGTTGTAGCCAAAGAGTCTGCTACCTGATTTTCAATTCTGAGAACCACTCTAATTTTATGCTTTGTGAAATAGTTTCCAAACATGTCCCAAACTTCATTCCTGTAGGCTCTCATTTTGGGATGTTTTGTTTGGTAACTATCATTCACTTGCTTCACCACAAGCTCTGAGTCTCCAAACACTTCTATTCTCTTTGCCCCCATGTCTTTCAAAGCTTGCAAACCTAGGAACAAAGCTTTATACTTAGCTACATTATTAGTACATTCAAAAGTCAGTTTATAAGACAAAGCTTTGAATTCTCTGTCTAGGGATATAATCCAAACACCCGCACCAACTCCATTTTTACTTAAAGACCCATCAAAGTACATAGTCCACAACCCTTCTTCATTCCACTTCTTCTCCAAGGCCTCTTGCCTTTTTGCAAATTCCTCATCCTCCTTGACTTAAATCTATACAGGGATTTCAGGATCAATGCATGGTCCACCATTGAAAAATATAGAGGATCCCAAATCAGTGTCAACAACATAAATAGAATGATTTTCAAGCTTATTCTGACTGCTGACCACATAGGCTAATCTCTTTTCTATGTATAACCTTCTATTGCTTCCAAACAAGGGTATAGTGGCATATGACATGTCCATTTGCATAGTTCCTCTTAATTTTGATTGCCAAGATCTTGATAACAACATACCAAACTTTGCAGGGATATCAGCTACTACAACATCCATCACAATGCTTTTAGCTGGGAGCTGTGCAAGAGATACCACCATATCCTTTATTAATCCCAGACACTTGACCTTTCTAGATTCAAAATAAAACAAGTCTTTATAAGGCCTAGTAACCTCTAGTCCTAGACTTTCCACTACTGTTTTTGGCATTAGATTATGAGATGCCCCAGAGTCTAGCATTGCATTGTGTAAAATCATATCATGGATGTTCAAACTTAGATAGAATGAGGGAACCTCTTCATCATCTATATCTTCAATTTTGGGTCCACAGACAATAGTGGGAGCATCATCTGTTACTTCTAAAATATCTGGTTGACATTCACCTTGATTCTTGACCATTTTAGCGATCTCTTCCCTATATTCATTATTCTTTAACAACTCATTAAAGGGGATAGAAATATTAACCTTTGGCAACTCTGTTTTCAGGCTGAAGGATGAAATTAGTTTATCCACATCAATTGGCCTTGACTGTTTAATTTCCTTTGGCTGTTCCTTATTTTTTGGGTTGTCCTGTACAATAACATCTTTCTGCTTTTCTTTTTGTTTTTTCTAAACTTTGTTGGGTGTTGGAAGGCTGGTTTGGAATGGAGTTTCCTTTATTTGTTGTTATATAACGATTTCTTAGCTTCAACTTTCTTTGAAAATCATCAATGGCATTCTGATATCCTCTTTGATATTGGTCTGAATCTAGCTCTGAAATATGACTGTCATCTTCTTGAGTGAAAAAATTATGCTCTTCTTTAGTTAAATGTATTTTAGAATCACTGTCATCAAAGTGATGAATCCGATCACCCATTGGATTTTCTTTTCCTTTCTCATCAACCAAATTTTCTGGGAATGGTCTTATTTGCTGATCTTCATGATTTCTTTGGTTTCTTCGAGAAATGGTCTTCTGAAATTTGGATTTCTTATTTGATTTTCAGGTTGCTTTCTAGTAGGTGGTCTGTTATCTAGGGCCAGCATGTCCATCAATTTCTCCATAGTCTTCATCATCATTTCAAACTTGACATCACTTGCAGAGGAGGAAGCAGAAGTGGATGGTTGGGCTTCTTGTCTCTTCTTATCTATTTCTATTTTACTTTTCAACTTCCCTGAAGCCAACATATTTTCTTCCACCTCTAGAGCATCCTTCAACATAGCTGACAAGGTAGGTGACTTCCTCTCCCTCAACATGCATGGAAAATATCCATCAAAGACATCTGCATAATGAAGTTTAGCAGCACCTACTAAGGGTTTAATATTAGCTGGGATTGAGTTGTATACCCTCATAAATTTGCTAGAAAACTCATGCACAGACTCAAAGTTTCTTTCTTCAAATGGTCATATTGGGATAATATTTGCAAGGGACTCTTCTTTGCCTCCCACCTATCTAAAAATAGTGTTTGAAAAGCTTCAAAGGTAGGGATAGATGCTGTTGGTAGATCTTTAAACCATCTCTTAGCTTCCCCAGACAAACCCTGTGCAAAAAATCTCATCTTTGCATCATCATGATCCACCTCCTCGAAATCAATAAAATCTTCAAATCTATCCATATGTTGTCTTGTTGTAAAGTTTCCATCTCCATCATACAAGGAAATTCTCTGTGAGTAATTTTGGGGGAGATCATGCAAAACAATTGGCAAAGCTAAGGGTGCAAACCTAGCTGCCATTGGTCTAGGTGGATTCTGGGGTATAGGAGGGTTCTGAGGATCCTGAGGTGTATTGCTAACAAGGTTTGTAGTATGTGGCTAAGAGGTTAGAGAGCAAGGGTTATTTTCTTCAACTTTCACAATGTTCTGCAGATTATACCACATGGGATCTAGCAAATATGACTCAAAACTACTTGGATTTGCTTCTGCTTGCTCTAGGTTTGATTCTGATTTTGATCTCAACAAAGACTTCCCAATGCTTACTTCTAAATCCAATTCATGAAAACCATACAACTCTTTTTTAGACACAAATATTTCAATATTAGAAGTGCTAGTTTTCTTTTTTCCACTCCTATGCCTAAGCAAAATTTCTGGGTTTTCAACACTTAGTAAAATTTCAGAAATAGGATTACCTCTCGTGTGTATCCTTGTGGGACCCTGAAACCTTCTTTGGAAACCAGTTTGGAGTTGCCAATCTCCCCAATGGAGTTACCTTAAACTGAAAATTCTGATGAGTGGAGTTGCCAGGGCAAATGCACAACCTTCTTCAAATATAGAAATCTATGTTTGCCCACAGAAATCCCTTCTTTCTATGAAAACTAGAACTCTCTGTCGTTTTCTCCCAGGAACCATATAACTCTCGCTCCCCGGCAACGGCGCCACTTATGTTAGCACTCAAATCGACCCTAAGGTTGTCGAAAGGTCTCTTTAAGGTAACACACAAAACCAATCATTAGGAAAGAGAGCTGACTTCTATCTTTCCAGAGAGAAATCTCTCAATGTTTGTTTACCAAGGCCATATATATGAATTAGAATCAAAATCAGATTTCTTGTTCGGTTGAAACAAGGTCAATATTCATTGGGAAATAGAGTAAAAAACACTTATGATGATAAAGTGGCAATGCTTTGCAAACAATTCATAACAAAGGCAAGGTAGCTACTCATTTCCAGTAAAAAAACTGCTTGTCTCATGATAGAGAAGAAAATAAGAACAATCCATTAACACAAAGCATTGTAAAAATGAATTCTGCATTAACTTTAGTAGAACAAGTTTGTGGATGCTTGGAATCAAAGAAACATAGCATAAACATATGAATTCTGCCTCAATATACACTTATCCAAACATGAAAAGAAAACAATATGGCATAGATAACAAGGAAACATTCACATGGAGAAAATGAAGTACAAACTGTAGAACAAATAACACAAGAATCTTTACTCAAAATACTTGATCGACTCTGCCAATTTTATTAAAGGATCATTTCAAAATACATAACACAAAAAGCCTTATGGGTTCCAACATGTTTCAACCCTTGTTCTCTTCATTACATATGAATATATAGATATCATCAACCCTTAGGCCCGAATCACCCTAAGAGAAATCTATTACATAATTCGTGACACCTATACAGCTAGGTCTACCTTTCTCGAGGATCAGTTACAACAAAAAATTAGATGCTGACCAAATAGGATAAACATCCTTTTACAAGTGTCACTAAGCATCTACCAGCTAGTAACCAACTCTAGTAAATAAACAAAAACCTAGGTGACTAATTCTGCAGGCTACCACTCTCCATGACCCTCGAATCTTCATGCATGCAAAGTCAGTTTGGCTTTCCCAAACTTCTCAACGGTCTTCCACTGCTCTGGAGCTGACAAGTCTGACGTGGCCACCTCCTTCAGCAACACTCGCATTTCTGTGTGATCCTTATATGAACAACTCCTGAAGTGTGCACAAGCTTCTTTGAAGATCCAAACTAGCTCAAATTCCTTTGTTAACTTTTCCACCACTGTTTTTCCTGTTAGAGGTTGGCTCATGTCAGCAAAGCCTTCATGATCCAATCTGCATTCCCATAACTTGCCCTGATATTCTTCCTGTGTCCTCATGGTGCCATCCTCCTCCCAAAAGAGAGGAAGTCCCTTCTTGAATAAAGGATCGAACATCTCCCTAAAAAGTTTTACTTGATGTGCTAATGTCTATCGAATGGTGCCCAACTGGTGATGCCTGTTCATCACTTTCCTTGCCCAAATGATAATGGACAGCCTGTCCTTGATGTTAGCATCCTTCAACTCACCCTTAGTCAATCCATTTAGGAAATCTATGGCATTTGAAGCACTCTCAATTGGCTTCTTATTTAGCTTCTCCTTTACTGTTGTTATGCTTTTCTAGGCTAGCTTAATTACAACTTCCTTGTCCAAAATGAAATCAAGATATGGCCTTAGCTTTTCTGCCTCTGCAATAATGTCATCCCAAATGACTTGCTTTGCGTCCTGCAGGGAGGTATGACCTGTGGCCTGCTTCACCAATTCCTCATTTTTGACTTGCATCTCCTGGTACTTGGTTTCCCAAGCCTCCTTTTCGTGCTCTGCCTCTGTGTTAGGAACCTATGTCAACCCTTCTCTTTACTATGTTAGTATATTGTTGTTGGACGCATATGCTTTGTAAGTCGTCCCGTAGTATTTATTGATCTGTAGTTTATATTAGCCCATAGTATTGACCCATAGTATTGGACGCATATGCTTTGTAAGTCGTCCTGTAGTATTATATGTCCCATGGTTTTGACTCATAGTATTGGGCATAGACTTAGTATATAAGTGTGTGTTGAGGTCATTGAAGGACCGTGAAGTTAATTGTATTGAGCTTGCTCAAAGGAGGTTGCCCCCTCGAAGTGGCCTGTGATCAATATAAAAGTGTTTATGTTCTATTATTTCTGATATCTTGTGTATTTGCATTAATTAATTATTGCAGGTTCATCACATCTGGTATCAGAGCACTTTCCTTGGCACAAGTGGGAAATTTATTTTCTTTTTTTGGGCGGTGACTTTCAGATCAATTTCTGAAACTTTCTGCACAAAATTAGAAGAAACCGATTGCATATCTGAATTCCTCTTTCAAAAATACGCAGTTTCAAAAAACAAATCATCTCATTTGGAGTTCTAAAAGTGGAGATATCGCGGATTTAAAATCAGCAATTTTTCAGAATTTCGGTGACGGCCGCGGAAATTGCAGCGAGAAAATCTTTTGACCGAGTGCCTAGATTTCTATTCCGCCTTATTGAGTAGAAGCAGAGTGGTTGTTCCAGCTCCGGAAACATTCTATAATAGCGATTCTGAGCAATATAGATCCGGTTTTTTAACATTGGGTGGAATTTCTGCCCAAATTTTTTCTGTTGCAGGTTCGGATCTGGGAATAATCCCTATCCGCTTAACTGTGGGAAGTACTTGGGAATAAGCCCTAAAACTCATTGTGAGGAGTACCACAGGAACCCCGAAGTAGCTGGCCATTGAGAGGACCTGCCAAGCGAAAAGGGCAATGACCCCTACCTGATTGACTAGTTCCCACCCGTGAGGTAAACCAAGAGCTGTCGTTTGTGGCAAAGCGGTTATCAGTTTTACCTGAGCCGCGGAGTGAGGGGTACTGCCCCAATATGCAAGCCGTCAGACAACATTGGTGGCCGAGTGAAAACCATGAAATGTTAGGAAGCCGCACATACTTGGGGTCCATATCTACTTTCAGCTGAACTATTGCCGATCACTGCTGCACCATTTCAGATCCATTTTTCAAGCCGTTCCAGATCCAGCCGTTCGGCGTTGTTCCAGATTCCTTCTGCGCCGTAGCCGCTCCAGTCTTAAAAAAAAAAAAAAAAAAAAACACCCTGGTTATGGTTGTCACCCGTGCAGGAGCACACACCATGGAGGAAGCACTTGCAACGATCCAAACCAAACTCCAAGATCTGGATGAAAAATTTCTCAGCCTCCATCTTCAGCATTCAGCCATGAACAATACCAGACAGCCAGAATCTTTTGCAGCCACCGGGTTCTCTGCTTCTAGCACTTTTCGTGGGCCGAAGCTTGATTTTCTCAGCCTCCATCTTCAGGAGCACACACCATGGAGGAAGCACTTGCAACGATCCAAACCAAACTCCAAGATCTGGATGAAAAATTTCTCAGCCTCCATCTTCAGCATTCAGCCATGAACAATACCAGACAGCCAGAATCTTTTGCAGCCACCGGGTTCTCTGCTTCTAGCACTTTTCGTGGGCCGAAGCTTGATTTTCCTCGCTTCAATGGTACTAATCCGACTGGATGGATATACCGAGCAGAATAATATTTCAGTCTGCATAATACTTTTGATGTTCAGAAAGTTCCACTTGCATCCTTTCATTTGGAACAGGAAGCCCTTCAATGGTACCATTGGTACATTAAAGCTCATCCCGAGCCAAACTGGACAGATTTTTGCCAACTCATTTTGCCACGATTTGGTCCTAGTGCTTTTGACGACTTCACAGGAGCACTCACTAAACTTCACCAAACTGGCACAGTGAGAGAGTATCAGATGGAATTTGAGAAACTAGCCAATCACACCGAAGGATTGTCTGATGAATTCTACAGGAGTTGTTTTATCAGTGGTCTCAAGGATGAAATCCGCTCAGAGGTCAAAATGTTTTGTCCCAACACAATGATGGAAGTCCTAGGGTTGGCTAAGTTGGCCGAGGACAAGATCGCAGCTCAACAACGCTCCAAACCCACCTTTGTTCCCTTCAGAAATATGGGTTCCCAACGACCTCCCATCACGCCTGCTCCTCAACCAACTCCTATCAAGCATTTGTCTGAAATAGAAATGCAGGCACGCCGAGAAAAAGGGCTTTGCTATAATTGTGATGAGAAATTCACTCAGGGACATAGATGTGTTCAACAAAAGCTCTATATCTTGGATGTGGATTCTCCGCCTGCCTTAGAACTTGGTGAAGAAGCTACAGATACAGTAGATGATCCGGTCGACATGCAATACCCACCTGTTGACACCCCATCTCAGGACGACCCACCCGAGATCTCTCTCCATGCTGTAACTGGCGTCACCACCCCACAAACAATGCAGGTCAGGGGATACTTCAAGAAGCTCCCTCTTACCATACTCATTGATTCTGGTAGCACTCATAACTTCATTGACCCTCGAATTGCCAAACAGGCTGATTGTTTTGTCCATCCTTGCTCCAACTTTGAAGTCATGGTTGCCAATGGGGGTACCTTACCTTGCAAGGGGAAGTGTCACAATGTGTGTATCTCTATGGAAGATTATAACCTACGCTCCGACATGTTTTCCTTGTCCTTAGGTGGATGTGATGTGGTTTTGGGCGTTCAATGGTTACGCACACTTGGCCCCATCTTATGGGATTTTGCTGACCTTTGGATGCAGTTTAAAGTCAATGGGGCACAACACAAATTTCGGGGCTTACAACCAGGGTCTCTCTGCATCATCAGTTCACATCGCCTGGAAAAAATCCTTAAGAAGAATTCACATGGTGTCATCGCTCAGCTCAATTCCATTCAGATGCACACATCAACAGTCTCCACTACTTCCTTGGATAGATATGCAGGTATCTTTGCTGAACCAATGAGCTTGCTGCCTTCAAGAGACCTTTCCGATAAGAATGTAACCACATCTACCTCTTAGCAGGAAATGATGGCTATTTTGCATGCAGTACAGAAGTGGCAGCCATACCTATTAGGCAATTCTTTCTGCATCAAGACTGATCTCCTGAGTCTGGAAAATTTTCTGGAACAATGGGTCTCCTCCCCAACACACCTGCAATGGGTTATCCAACTCATGGGTTGTCCCTATGTGATCACTTACAAGAAGGGTAAGGACAATATGGTGGAAGATGCTCCTTCTCGCACAATTGATGACCCAGTTTCTCTTACAACTCTTTCTCTGCTTGTTCCAAATTGGTTGCCAGATGTTCAACAGGGCTATCTCTTCTATGATCTTTCTGCTTCTTCATCAACAGGACACTCTGGGTTCTGCAAAATGTATGACCAAGAACAATGTAACTTCTTTTGGCTGGGACTAAAAATGACAATTCAACAGTTGGTGGCTAACGATGATACTTTCCAAGTCAACAAGGGGGAACCGACACTCCTTTCGGGATTGATTAAACCCTTGCCCATCACTACACAGCTTTGGCCAACTATTTCTTTGGATTTCCTAGCAGCACTCTGGTGGTACAATACCACATCTCAAAGGACACCATATGAAGCAGTCTATGGACAAACCCCGCCAGTTCTTCTTCCATACACCCTTAGCAGCTCCCCAGTTCAGGAAATTGACTCTGTTCTTCGAAACCGCGATCAGATTCTTCTCATTCTGCAGGACAATCTTCACATGGCCAGAATTCGCCTGAAACAACAAGCCGATCAACACCGTTCTGAGCGCATTTTCCACGCAGCTGACAGGGTTCTTCTTCATCTACATCCTTCCAAGCAATCCTCCTTGACACTCCAAAGGCGTCAGTGGCCCGAAATGCAAACCAAGGATGCTACCGGGGAACCACTCCTTCAGATTCTGCAGCAATTTCTCCAACCAAAGCTTTGAGGACAAAGCTTTTTCTAAGGGAGAGGGGATGTTAGGAACCTATGTTAACCCTTCTCTTTACTATGTTAGTATATTGTTGTTGGACGCATATGCTTTGTAAGTCGTTCCGTAGTATTTATTGATCCGTAGTTTATATTAGCCCATAGTATTGACCCATAGTATTGGACGCATATGCTTTGTAAGTCGTCCTGTAGTATTATATGTCCCATGGTTTTGACTCATAGTATTGGGCATAGACTTAGTATATAAGTGTGTGTTGAGGTCATTGAAGGACCGTGAAGTTAATTGTATTGAGCTTGCTCAAAGGAGGTTGCCCCCTCGAAGTGGCCCGTGATGAATATAAAAGTGATTCTGTTCTATTATTTCTGATATCTTGTGTATTTGCATTAATTAATTATTGCAGGTTCATCACACTCTAACATCAGGGTTTTCATATTTGTGTTTTGCTTCTTTAACCTTTCCACTTATAAGTCTTTTATACTTGCCTGCGCCATAGCCCCCAGAAGGGAGAAGTCACCCGATTCTATGGAGGAGGTTGTGGCCATGTTCTCCAACTCTTTGCTCTTTTCCTGCAGTTGCTTTTCAAGGTCTTCAGACTTAGCTTTCCACTTCTTTTCACTCTCCACCATGAGAGCCATATCACTTAGCCACAACTTTTCCTTCTCTTCAAACTTCAACAATCTAGATTTGCAATCTATTAGTTCCTTTTGTAGCTTTTCTCTCTTCTCCTCCAGCTTTGCCAATTCAGAGGCTTCCACCATCTGGGTGGAGGGGATTTTTAGCTTCTTTTTCAATGACTGAATGGTGTTGTCTTTGTCATTTAGTAGCTTTTGAATACTAGCTCTTTTGTCTGCTTGGCCTTCAGTGGTCACTAACTCATTCTGTAGCTTCTTAATCTCTTCCTTATGGGCCTTGTTCTCCACTCTTTCGTGCTTGAGTTGGTTTCCCACTTTATTCTTACTGACTTGTAATTTAGACAGCTCTAGTGCAGCCTCTAGCAACTTGGCATAGATAACCTCCCCAGTTTCCTTTTGCAAATTTATCATATCGGGGACATGGATGTCTTCCAAGTTCACTTTTAGTTCAGTGGCTTTGTTTTTGGTAGCTAAGGCCAAGTTCAAGGTGTTCTGGGCATGGCTCCTGCTGGCCACCAAAGACACATCTTTATTGGAAATCTGCCTCACCTCTTCATACAGTTTATACTCCTCTGAGGCTACTTCTGTGCTCCCTTTATACTCATCCAGTAGCTCAGCTCTACTCTTGCTGGGTGCAACAAGTTCAGTGGATGTTTGGTTGAATGCATATTCTTTGACCTCGAAAGCAGACAACTTAATCTTCACCTGTTTCTTTTTTCCTTGACCAGTTGTCACCGGTACCAACTGTTGCTCAGGTCCTTCTACTTTTTGCCTTTTGGGAGCTCTCTTTGTGTCATCATCTATATCCATGACATCAATGTTTTTCAATTTGCTGGACCCTCCAGAGCCACTGGCAGGCAGTATGACTTCTCCAACTGCTGGAGCCAAGATGGAGCTGCCAATTTGTGGTAATGTGGACTTCTGCACTAGAGAGGTGGGGTCATCACATACATCTATATCCATCTGAATTTTGCTAGGATATTCTAACAAATTAGCAGTCTCAACCAGCCCTGCAATTTCAAAATGTATAAAAGATTTTCTGTTACTTTCTTTTCTTCTGTTTGAGATGTTGTGGTGGGGGTCATAACTGATGGTTGGCTTTGTTCCGAATCCCATATCTCTCATCATACCTTCAATGGTTGGAAGGGCAGTCTTGTTTTTAACAATGAATGGGCCTACAACCCATGGAAAGGTGATATCTGAAGCCTTCTTGTCATCCAAGAAATGTTTAATTTCCACCTTCAGCTTTTGCGTGATGAATTCCAGTGTAAATAATTTAGGGGTTAGAAAAGTTGGCAGCACATAGGGTGCATGGGAAAACCCATAAACTTTGATTGCTGTGCTGTGCTCTGAGAGGAACCATTCGCTTATCTTCTTCTTTGGAGAAGGCTGCAACATCTCTTTCATTTCTGTTAATACCCTAGGAATTTTCCTTTAAAATATAACATTGTAGACTTCAGACATGATGTTGTTCATGAACTGAGTGTAGTCTATGAGTGTCTCCCGAGTGAGCATCATCTCAGGCATCTGTGAGTTCTCTTCATTAAAGGAAAGGAACATTCTCAACAGGTATGAATGGAATCTGAAGCTTCTAGTTTTGGGGAAATCCACTAGCTGAAAATGGATATTCTCAGCTAGGGCCTCATCAAACCTAAGACAGGCACACTGGATGGTCTGACTGGGATCCTTAGGCTCAAGAGGACATGTGCTCATGACAAAAAGCAGGCTTATTAAAGGCTCAGTGATATACATGTCAGTATCTAACCCTAGGAACTAGGCTAACATGATGATGACACATTTGGACTCTTCAGTGAATAGACTGAATTCACCAGGGAAAGGTTCTAGGATCTTAACTGAGAGAACAACATGTACAGCATATCAAACATAAGAGACAAAAGACACAAAGAATTTCACCGGCACAACCAAGAAGGTGAAAAACCCCGCAACTTCCTCATAGATAGAATGAGCACCAATACAAAGATCACAAAGATCAAATCCCAAAACAAGAGATAGTCTCCTAGCAGCTTCTCCTCCTCCACTTGTGTGCACTCTTCCTCTCTCTCACTAATGCGAAGTGAGTGAGTGAGTGAATGAATAGAATGAGATAGTCACACTCTCTATTTATACAATGACTTGACTTTCCTTTAACTCTAACTGGGACGACCTCCCTTAGGAGAGTCTAATAACCAACTACCACTTGTCACTGGGCCGACCCCACTAGGGTGATCTAATAACCCTTTAACCTACATAACTCATACAAGGCCGACCCCACCAAGGTGGTCTAATAACCCATCAAATATAAGTTACGACACTTACAATATAACTTGCAATACTACTCCAGGGTCTAATGCCCTGTCATACATGGGAGGATGGACCTCAATGACTTTACATGACTAAAGTACAATAATGACTTCTCCGACCTAGAGGAACAAACATCTCCGTTGGAGGTACAACAATAGAATACAAATGATGACACTTCCGATCGGAGGAATAATACATCTCCATCGGGGATACAATAAAGTACAAATGTAATACATACAATATACAAGTGAATATCTTCTGAAGTTACAAATACATCAACACTCCCTCTTAACTAGGAAGGTATTCTCTTGACACAAGTCATCAATACATATAGGCACAAGTCTTCAATTCTGGAGTTGGATCATCGTCACTGCTGCTGTACCCGTCATCTCGATCATTGGTGCTATCTCTCAATTCTTCTCGTCATAGGAAGTTCTACAGAGCCATCCCTTTTTCATACTTGTTGTAAGCCTAGCCTTTTGTAGGTCTTCATCATATCTTGCCATCATGTGGAATCCTCAGGGCTGATGACGTGCATCAACAAAACCTCGAACGAGCATCCCAGGACTATTACGAGCTTACTGCTCAACCTATCGGATCTCCCAAGATCTTTTATGCTACAAACACAAATAGTAAATAATACAATTAAATAATCATTAAATATAGTAATTAAATAATTAACTTAAGAGGACACGACTCCTCGAATAGATACCCCCAATCATATAAATAGGGGACCACAAATGTAATATTATCATCTATCATATATATTATTCTTTTATCTTCAATCATGGAAGGCGGACTCGCTTCTTAACTCCACAACCGGATACGGTTGTTGCATTTGGTATCAGAGCTGCGTTCGGCTCAGCTCTTGGACTCCACGCTCCAACTTAGCTCCTGCACTCCACTCATCCTCTACTCCCATCACTCTGTCCGTCCTTCACCAACGTCCTCCACTCACCACCGCTGCTGCACCTGCACTTCATTCCACACACCTCTCTCCTTCGTCGCATCTCTCCCGTCACCTGCACCAACGCCCTTGCTTACGCATACTCCCCCATACTGCCTCCTCCCGTCAACACTTGCCTACGCATACTCCCATCGCCACTCCCTGCCCTACTGCATCACCCACGCCCGACCTCCTGCTCTAGATCCCGTGCACTCCACCCTTGACCCCCAGCTCCCTCACCCCTCTTTCCACCACTGCCCAACCTTCTTCCCGCGCAGCCGCTCAAATCCTCAAAGCTGCACATCCCGCCATCCCTCCCGCCCTCCTTCCTGCCACCAACCGCCATCCAGATCGACCCTCTTCCTCTGCATACTTCCACACTGCATTGTTTGTTGCCATACCTGCGTTTCCACCTGCGATTCCCCTCCACTTTGCTCCTTGCGCCATCTTCACTCCCTCCTCTCACTTCATCAACGTCTACCTCCTCACGCTTCATAAACCCTAAAAAATTAATAAAAATTAATATTATATTATAATAATATTAATATTACTATATTAATACTATTATATTAATATTTTTTTATTTAAATTTTAATAAAGATAAAAATATAAAATTATAATAATATTATTATTATAATCATATTTTTAATTTTTCAACTCACCTTCACATAAGCCACAATCGTGTCTTGGTAGTCACCTCCACACATTAAACATGATGACGGAATTAAAAGCCCAAATTGAAAAATTAGAGAAAGATTTTAATGATCGGATTATTAAGAGTCAAGAAGATTTAAAGGAAGAAATAAAAAATTGCAATGCAAAGCTGAAAAATGAAATCAGAGTGGAAGTCGTTTCAGTGTTAGAAAGAAGGCTAGATGATAAATTGGACGAGATGAAGGAAAAACAAGACCAACTGAGCGATAGGTTAAACAAGTTCATGGAAAGGATGGAAACGAATGAGACAAATGACCGCTGCAAGCAAAAAGATGATTAAGATATGTCGTGTGCTTCAACTAGCAATTTTGGATCACCACCACACAACAAGACAAGAGGCAATCAATATCAACATTATGCAGTGTATCCCCCCAAAGCAAAAATAAAAATGTCAAAGTTCAGTGGAAATGAAGAACAATGCATTGCGTGGTTAAATAAAGCAGAGGAATACTTCGATATCTATAACATCACAACATATGAAGAAAAAGTGAAGTATACATCTATGAACTTTGAAGGATATGCCTACAACTGGTATATGTGGTGGAAAGGTGACCAATTCGCATACACATGGAATTTGTTCAAAAATGATTTCCTCAAAAGGTTTCAAGGAATCAACGAAGACGAATTTTTCTCGAAGCTTACCAGGTTACAACAAAAAGGAAACATCGAAGAATTTACACACCAATGGGAATCACTCGCTACCAGAGTATTTGGGTTATCAGACAAACAACGACTAGAAACTTACTTGGAAGGACTAAAACCATACATACAAAAAGAGTTAAAAATGCATGACATACCGAATGTTGAGGTGGCAAGACATAAAGCAAAAGCAGCAGAACTCAAACTAGAAAGAATACCCACGACAAGAGAGGCGCAATGCATATATTGTGGAGACAATTGGTCACCAGGTTATCAATGCAACACCTCTCAATCATATAGTTATGAAGTTGAGAAAGATTCTAAAGTATCCATTGGATGCCCCGAAAATAATAATAAGAAGAAGAAGAATACATGTAGTCGATGCGGAGAAGATTGGATTCCTGGCCATAAATGCCAAACCAATCACATGGCACATTGTAAAATTATTAATGGAAAAGAAGTACAGGTACCTGCAGAAGAAGACACATCCGAGTCTGATGCAGATACAAGCTCATCTGAAGTATCAATAGCGACCATTACCTATATTCAACAAACTTGTAAGGAAGAAGATCTAGCGGCACCCAAGAATGTTAACACCCAACAAAAAGGGAAACAGTTAATTGTAGGGAGCCATATTCCACCTCAACTAAGAATTTGCAACAACAGTGAGAATAAAAAACTCGTATCCCTAGCAACAAAATATACAGGGCCAAAGAGGTTACGATTTACAGGGTCTTTTAAATATAGGGATATCACAATTTTGGTCGATTCTGGAAGTACCCATAATTTGATCGACATCAACAGGGCAAAGGAACTTAATCTTTTTGTGTTTCCCGCAAAAGGGTTTAAATCCTCCACCATTGCGGATCAACACATAGAAGAAGTGGGAAAATGTCATAAGGTGTCATTACACATACAAAACTTACACCTACAACTCAATTGTATTGTGTTACCACTCAAGGAAGTAGACATGGTATTAGGCGCCAACTGGTTGGCATCGCTAGGGACTTACTCTACCAATCTACGAAAACAGTACATGGGATTTAAATGGAAAGGAAGCAAGTATCGATTGTATGGTCTAAAGAATTCGCCACCCAAGTAGAAAGAATCAGAACATAAGAAGGACCCAGGCCATCATCAAGATAGAGAGACCAGTCCAGATCACTTAATTTAAATCGAGCATCAGCACAAATCAAGAATAAAAGACAATGACTGCAAATACAGCTTTGAGGACGAAGCTCGCTTTGAGGACGAAGCTCCCTTTAAAGGGGGTGGCAATGCTACAAACACAAATAGTAAATAATACAATTAAATAATCATTAAATATAGTAATTAAATAATTAACGTAAGAGGACACGACTCCTCTAATAGGTACCCCCAATCATATAAATAGGGGACCAAAAATGTAATATTATCATCTATCATATATATTATTCTTTTATCTTCAATCATGGAAGGTGGACTCGCTTCTTAACTCCACAACTGGATACGGTTGCTGCATTTTACATGTGACCTTCACAAAACCTTAAAAGAGTGTCTTGCGACCTGCAAGATCTCTAAAGAGCATCCCAGGATCTTTTACGTGCCTAGCACAACCTATCTAGATCTCCATAACTGATTACATGTGAACTCGCAACCTTAAAAGAGTGTCTTGCAACTTGCAAGATCTCTAAAGAGCATCCTAGGATATTTTACGTGCCTAGCACAACCTGTTCGAATCTCCAGGATTGATTACATGCAATCCTGCACAACCTGTCAACAGCCCCAGAGTATCATCCTGATACTCATGATCATACTGATCATCATCATATGGTACATCATCCTGATGCACATCATCATCACATGATTATCCTCTTCAGATCATCTCATCGTCCATGGAGCATAGCCCAGATGCACATGATACAACACTTACACCACCGACATGGGAGAACACATCTACCACCATTCGGGGAAGGCTCCAGCCCTTACTTTTTCACCATGGGAGAACACATTTACCACCATGTGAAAAATGGCTTCAGCCCTTACATCTACACCATGGGAGAACACATCTACTACCATGTGAGAATGGCTCCAACCCTTACATATGCACCATGGGAGAACACGTCTACCACCATGTGAGAATGGCTCAACAATTACATCACGACCATGGGAGAACACATCTACAACCATGTCGGAAAAGCTCCATGTGCATCTGCGTCTTCCAGACTCATCACTTCCCCTTGGAAGGAACCTCGATCTGAAGTACACCAAGCCTCTCTCTGAAGTACTCGAACTTCACTCTGGCTAGTGGTATGGTCAACACATCTGCAATCTGCTCTTCCGTTGCAACATACTGGAGCTTCACTGCTCCTCTATGCACCATATCCCAATATAGTGATGTTTGATCTCGATATGCTTCTACTTGTCATGGAACACTTGTTTCTTTGACAACTTCACACAACTCTGGTTGTCACAATAGATACAAGTAGCATCCAACTGGAGATCAAATAAATTAGACAGTAGCTTCCTTACCCATATTGCCTCACAACTATCCGAACAAGCTGGGACATACTCTGCTTCGGCTGTACTTAGTGCTACGTAGAATTGCTTCCTGCTAAACCAAGAGATCACACCTGATCCCATACTGAAGCAGAACCACGAAGTTCTCTTCCTATCTGTAGCACTGCTTTCCCAATTTGAATCAACATAACCCTCCAGGTTAAACTTTTGATTCGCATCATACTTGAGCCCATAATCAACCGTATCCTTCAGGTATCTCAGAATATGCTTTTACAGCAATCAAGTGAACATGTCTAGGATCCGTCAGGAATTGGCTCAAGGTGTTCAAAACAAAGCAACTATCTGGTCTCGTGTTCGTCAGGTACATCAAGGACCCAATCATCCGACGATACATCATGGCATCAACCGACTCTGATGAAGCATCACTCAATAGCTTCAGGTTCGATGCCATAGGTGTGGCCATCATCTCGAATCGCTTCAAGATCTCTAATGCATACTTCCCTTGTCCAAGGAAGATTCCATCTGCACTCTGCCACACCTCCATACATAGAAAGTAATGCATCATACCCAAGTCCTTCATCTCGAACTCGGTAGCAAGCTTCCTCTTCGTATCAGCAATCAACCCAATCTCACTTGTCACAAATAGGTCATCTACATACAGTAGGAGTATCACTGGATTGCATTCCTCAAACTTGTAGTAAAGGTTGGAATCTTCATTATTCTTGGTAAAGCCCAAAATGGACAGGAAGCTGTCTATCCTGCCGTACCATGTCCTGGGTTCTTGTTTCAAACCGTACAAGGATTTCTTTAATTTGCACACATATGACTCCATGTCATGTGTCTCAAAACCAAGTGGCTGCTCCACATACACTTCCTCTTCGACTACACCATTCAAGAAAGATGTCTTGACATCCATCTGGTGTATCTTCCACTTCATCATTGCAGCCAGAGAAAGTACTGTTATGATGGAAGTGTATCTGGCTACAGGTTCAAAGGTCTCTTCATAATCTATCCCTTCTTTATGGGAGAAGCCACGAGCCACACATCTTTCCTTGTATTTCTCTATGCTGCCATCTGCAACATGCTTGATTTTGTAGATCCACTTGGAAGTCACAACAGACTTCCCTTCTAGTCTTGGGACCACATCCCAAACATCATTCTTCATGATCGACTAATGTTCCTCGATCATGGCATCTTTCCATTACTGCATCCTGGATCTTGGGAACTTCATATTCTTCAATAGGTATTTTTCTGGATTTTTTGAGTCTTCCTTGCTTGTTCTTCGAAACAAGTATCTCTTGTAGGTGATGGTACACGGTCTTTCCTACAAGACAAGTTCAATTGCATGATTAGAAACATTTCATCGATTTCAGAACAAATTCTTACATATAAAGACATGTCATACAATCATGCAATTATCTTATCCAATGATTCAATACAACATTTACCCATATCCCATAACTTTCTAGATGCCTTCCATCTCTACCAGAACATTGTTAAGAGTGTGCACAACTCCCACCATGTCAGCAAAGAGGTTTCATTCTAGATAAGTAACAATGGTATGTTGTACAATACTATAGGCCACTTATCCATTACTTGCATATTAGTAGTATCTTGTTCATTAATGCAACTTTTCTAAAATGCATAATATACATCCTAAATCATAAGTATGTACATGATTGAACAACATCATTTAAGTAATCATATCTAGGGAATAATAATTCAAATACTTATCTTTGTTTGATTGTTGGGAGGACTCCCTCTTGATCTTTGCTTCCTTGCAGGAACTACTGGAGTGTGCTCCCTCTTGATCTTTGCTTCCTTGCAGGAACTATTGGAGTGTGCTCCCTATTGATCTTTGCTTCCTTGATTATCTGTCTTTGAACTTATATCCATCCTGGACCACTATGCATGCTTAAGTGTGCACTAGTGTCATCATTGTGTCATCCTCAAGATCTCATACATAATCATACATGCATTAGTATAATCTCAATACTATCAAAACATTATGATTCTAAATAATCTTAAACATGTATGGTCATGGTCATGGTCATTTCATACATAGGTAATAAGCGTTAGTATTCAAGGTTTCAGGGAGGACTTCTTTTACTCATGCATATTCTTATTTGACCATAGGACTCTTCTGGTTAGTCATATCATCAATCAAAGTAAGAAACATAATATGCATAAACCCTCGATTACTTAAACTTCTAACTTCATGAATAATTG
The DNA here is from genome assembly GCA_027924585.1 of Larix kaempferi. Lineage (NCBI taxonomy): Eukaryota > Viridiplantae > Streptophyta > Pinopsida > Pinales > Pinaceae > Larix > Larix kaempferi. The sequence continues at coordinate 16,554,957 of BSBM01001005.1, read as the reverse complement.
TAATCAATCATACAAAAGTATACTTATATGAGATCCTAACACAAGGTAGGATTCTAACTTGATATAGGAAAAAACATACTTGGATTATCATGTTTGTGAGTTATGTCTAACATACCCAAACAATGTCTTCTTTGTTCTCTTCAATGATTTAGAGAGCTTGTGCTAGTAACCTGCATATCTCATAAGTTAAGCATTGTAGAACCAAATTATACATACCTCGTAAGTAAAGTTTCTATGTGATCAATGGCTATGGATAAGTCTTTGTATTCATGTCACCATGGTCATATGTTCTTGATCTAGAACTTGATTTGTCTTTCTTGATGTACCTTTCATGTGTGCTCAGATTTTGAAAACTCCAAAAATTGACCCCTCTAAATTGAGCTACGAGATTCGGATCTGCAGCTTCTGTCAAATTTTGGTCTGCTTGTCAAAATCCTGAACTAGGGTTTGATAGAGCCCGGGGTTCTACCCAACCAAAAAATTCGATCTTTGTCTCTAAATTTCAATTTTGATGAGGAGCATCCAGGTGTGGTCTCAGATTCCAAAAATTCCAACTTTTCCAGAAACCCTAATTTCCCGCAGTAGTGACAAACCAAAAATGAAAATTCTCAGAATCCAATTCTGTTTTGTCAGAAATATATGCCATATTGTTTCTGGTGCAACTCTGAAATTTCGGATCCTCAGGGTCTGAAACTTTGGCCTATGGTAGACTGACCTGTCGTCTTTCCAACCCCACAGATCTAACCTCAAATGGATTATCTATGAGAGAGATATGCTAAGTGTCGCAACATGACCTGTTTATGGGATGAAACAACATAGAGAACTTGTACACCGTGCCATGTGTCACTGTTTCAACTTCGGCCTCTAAAACCCGAACCTGTGAAACTACAGTCTGTTCCCTAACTTCCAATTTTTACGGAATTCCATTTGGAGCTTCCTATCCCGAGATATGACCTCTGTGCCTAGGTCACCTGTTTAGGGCTGCATTCTGGAAGAGGCAGAAACCCTAACTTGTACGAATCATATCTCACAAAGTACAACGAATTTGAAGCTGATCTTCCGACACAAGGTACATGAACATTTCATCTTCGGCCTGTAAACGTTTCAGATCCTGAACCTTCACCAAAACTGATTTGTAGCGAAAGTTCCACAATGTTTGGTTTTTACTATATCAAGACCTAACTTCCAATTTGTCGCAAGTGCAACAAGTGTCGTAAATGCCATACAATGCCTTCCTTCGGGCTAGCTCTGATACCATGTTAGTTTTTCAACATTTAATTCAATCTGATTTAGGATATTAACTGAGAGAACATGTACAACATATCAAACATAAGAGACAGGAGACACAAAGCATTTCACCAGGGAAAACCAAGAAGGTGAAAAACCCAGCAACTTCCTCAGAGATAGAATGAGCACCAATACAAAGATCACAAAGATGAAACCCCAAAACAAGAGATAGTCTCCTAGCAGCTTCTCCTCCTCCACTTGTGCACACTCCTCCTCTCTCTCACTAATGCGAAGTGAGTGAGTGAATGAATAGAATGAGAGAGTCACACTCTCTATTTATACAATGACTTGACTTGCCTTTAACTCTAACTGGGTCAACCTTCCTTAGGAGACTCAAATAACCCATTACCACTTGTCATTGGGCCGACCCTACTAGGGTGCTCTAATAACCCTTTACCCACATAACTCATACAGGGTTGACCCCACCAAGGTGGTTTAATAACCCATCAAATATAAGTTACGACACTTACAATATAACTTGCCATACTACTCCGGGGTCTAATGCCCTGTCATACATGGGAGGATGGACCTCAATGACTTTACATGACTCAAGTACAATAATGACTTCTCCGACCCGAAGGAACAAACATCTCCGTCGGAGGTACAACAATAGAATACAAATGACGACACCGACATCTTCGTCGGGGATACAATAAAGTACAAATGTAATACATATAATATACAAGTGAATATCTTCCGAAGTTACAAATACATCAACACATCTCAGGCATTTGTAAGTTATCTTCATTAAAGGACACGAACATTCTCAGTAGGTGTGACTGGAATCTGAAGCTTCTAGTTCTAGGGAAATCCACTAGCTAAGAATGGATATTCAAAACTAGGGCCTCATCAAACCTAATACAGGCACACTGGATGGACTGACCGGGCTCCTCAGGCTCAAGAGGACATGTGCTCATGACAAAAAGCAGGCTTATCAAAGGCTCAGTGATATACATGTCAGTATCTAACCCTAGGAACTAGGCTAACATGGTGATGACACATTTGGACTCTTTAGTGAATAGATCAAATTCACTAAGGAAAGGTTGGTTCTGGAAGGAGACATTTGGCTACAGGCTGGCATGGAAGAAACTTTGCTTAAGCTCGGTTGGTGCCTATCTGAAATGATGAATTAGGGATTCTTCTGTGTACTCTTTGGATTTCTAGAAAAACTCATCTGGGATTGACAGGGCTTTCCTAACAGTGAGGGGGTTGACTTGGCACAGGATCTTAGAGTTGGATGCGTCCATAATCACCCTCTCAGGGGAGGAGTAATTGGTGGTGCACCAGTCAACGAACTCGAGACAATTTGGGGTTTGGTCGATTGCAAACAAATAAAAAAACGACTGGTAAACCTTATGCACGTCTATATTCCTCTCCCTAATGATCTTCAATCTGTCTTCAATTGTCTCAATGGAGTTGTTTATCAACACTGTGTCGTAAACCTCGACATCTTTATCTTCAGCAAATCACCTATCCTCCGGTATTCAAAACCTGGGGGTTCTATCTCACTCAATTCAACCATTTAAATAGTTTTGTATGGATACAAGAGGCCTACCTGGTTATCGACAACTGGTCTGAGAATCTGGCGGAGTTGTCTGCTTCTGCATAGTCGTCTGTCATTTTCCAATGCACCCGAATCAAACAGTACTCAGATCCCCGTGCATGCCATTTTTATATTATTTATCCCTTCCTAACCTTCTTGCATCTTCTGTATCACAAAGGTTTTCAAGCCGTTGATTGGTAATGATCTGATCTATGACGTAGATCTCCTTCACCCTTTAACTCCACAATCCTTCCCAGCTCTTAACCTTTCAAATGCCACCTTCCTTGCACCTTAGATCTGCGCATCCAACAGTGGTCATTTATCTGGGCCCACTCTGCATCTCAGCCATCCAAAGATGCGGCCCCTACCGAGGTTCGCAGATTTGGGAAGTGTAATTAACCCGTGCATGTTAAATCTACGAACTACAGATTGGCCCGCTGATTCCTTCCCTTGCCAGATCTGCACCGTTGCAATATGCGGGGCCTACCAAAACTTCGCAAATTTGAAAATGTTAATTCCCCCACGCATGTCAAATCACCAAATTACCTCCTGGCCAGAGATCCGTCCTTCCGCTCGCTGATCAAATTTCCAATTTGTTTGCGGGCTAGCACACTCCGCCCACGCTTAAACTACCCCATCTTATCTTTGCAATGTTGCCTCTCAGTCGTCGATCTTTATCGCCATAGATCTGCGCCCTTCACTGATGCCACCATATAACTGCGGGCGTATTTTCACATTTTTAATCCCCTTTGCAATGTTAAGACTTAGGATTCCCAATCATTTTCCTCCCAAACCTAGTTATAAACATTCAAAGCTTCTCCTCTCATTCCTCTAGGTCGTATGACTTGAAAACCTAGGACCTTCTCCACTATTTCCAGGGAACTAACCCTTCCACTCATCCAAGAAAAAACTGGTGTCAACACTATCATCAAGGGAAAATAGAGATCAAGAGGGAGGAAACCACACAAACATAAAAGATAAGTATTTGAGTTGTTATTTGAATTACTTCTTGAGTCTCTGAATAGTTAATGATATTGTTCGTAATAGTTGTATGCATATTTGTATTCCTAGAATATATCATGCATAGTGTAAGCATTCATATAGCATTGAACAGTATACTACTAATATGCATATGATGGGTAAGTTGGACAAACATTCCTGAATTTTGAAGATATTGGTTTAAATGTGAAGTTTGAACAATCTTTATTTAGGTCAAAATATGAAACAGATTCAAAAGAAACTGTTATTGATCATAATGATTTCAGTCATATCTATTGAAATCTGTTTGGGAAGATTTACAAAAAACTGGGAAAGTAGAGTTAAAAGAAATGAAAGTTCAAAATCCTCCACCTCAAATTCATAATATTGTTCAAAATCCTCATGTGATCATAGCTGCTAGATTTTCCCCACTTGCTTTACCTACTGTTTTGCATGAACTCCCTCAAAATTATGCTCAAAGGATTACATTATATGATGGAGAAGGGAATTATACAACTCAACAACATATTGATAGGTTTAATGACTATTGACCTTGAACAAGTGGATTATGATGATGCAAAAATGAGGTTGTTAGCTTAGAGTTTGTCTGGAGAAGTTAAAAAATGGTTCAAAACTCTTCCTGCAATATATGTCCCTTCTTATGATGAATTTGTAATAAGTTTTCTTGAAAGGTGGGAGGATAAAAATAACCCCTCACAAGTTTTGACACAGTATAATAACTTAGAAAAGGGGAATTTTGAATCTGTTCAAGAGTTTTCAGGAAGGTTTATGAGGTTTTATAATTCAATCCCTGTTGATATTCAACCCCTAGTACGAGCAGCCATGTTAAATTATGCTGATGCATTTGATGGTGATTTTTCCTTTATGTTAAGAGAAATGAAGTTAACTTCTTTACCAGCTATGTTGAAAGATGCGGTGGAGGTAGAAGAAAATTTAATGGCATCTGGAAAAATGAAACAGAAAGCAGAAATGGATAGAAGAAAAATAAGAGAAGAAAATCAGGCTTCAACTTCTTTTTCTCCTGATGCAAAATTTGATATTATGATGGAAACTATGGAAAGACTCATGGACAAATTAACACTAGAAAACAAACCCCAAAACAGAGATCAACAAGAGCCACAAATTAGGAATCCAAATTTCAGGAGACCTAATCCACCACAGATAAGGAAAAGAGATCCAAGAGATTAGAGAAATCAAAGAAATGTCGAAGATCAACAGGTAAGACCTCCTTTCCTTGAGAATTTTGTTGATGAAGAAGAAGAAACACAATGTTTAGAAAGTGAGATACATAATTTTGATGATCTTAACTCCGAAGTTTATCTGACAAAAGTAGAATATGACATGTTTTCCCAAGAAGGAGAGTATATATCCTTTGAGTTAGAAACTAAAAAATATCAAATTGGGTATCAGAATGCTGTGAATGATCTTCAGAAGAAAATCAACCTTAGAAATAGAGATGTAGTTGTGAATACATGGAAAAGGCTTGTTGATCATGATGAATAGGATTGTCATTGATGACAACATTAATGACAAAGCTTGATTAACAAGGAAAGGGACTTGGATTGATGATGACATGGAAGACATCACTTGGTGATATGGCAAGTGACAAGGCAAAGGCAATGGACAAGACAAAGGTTGAATTGATGACTTGACATCGCTGAAAGACATGGTAGGCATACGAAGGTGTTGGTGACTAGGCAAACATTAAATGACATAGCAAAGGACATGGCAAGGACAAGAATGGAAAAGATGACATGGCATGAATGACATGGCAGACAAGGCTTAATGACAAGGACATGGCAAGACAAGACAAAGTAGACAAATAAGGTGACATGGAAAGCATGACAAAGCAAGCAAGTGTTGGTGAGCGAGGAAGATGACAAGCGCATGATGACAAGGTTGATGGCTTGGTGATGCGGGAATTTCTGGAGAGATATGCGGGCATATTTTATGGCCCCTTGCGGGCATTTAAAAGGGGCATTGTGGGCATCTTAAGGGCACAACAAATAACCCTTGTGGGCATTTTGTTAAGCCCACTGCGGGCATTAATTGGAGGATCCTGCGGGCATATGGAGAAGGCTCACTGCGGGCATTAGTTGGAGGAGCCTGCAGGCATATGGAGAAGGCTCACTGCGAGCATTTACCTCAGCCTTATGCAAGCATTTTGAAAGGAGTCATGATGGAAGGCAAAAAGCCCCATTGCAAGCATTATGTTGATGATGTAAATACAAGCCTGCGTGCATTCTTGTGGACCATTGTGGGCATCTATAGGAGAGACCTTGTGGGCATAAATCAAGGACCACTACGGGCATATTATTAGGCATGAAAAAGAGCCTTGTGCAAGCATATGGAAGGCTAAGTGTGATGGGGTAAATTGGTGTTAAACCCACTTTGAGAATGTGGCATAAAGACAATATATATATATATATATATATATATATATATATATATATATATATTTTGGATGAGGATAATATGGAAATATTTTTAATGATAAAATGGATGATGAAGTCGGCCTAATTATGCCATGTCAAAGAAATAAAAAGATATAATGAATAAATAAAATGAATGACATGTCGACCTCCTTAATACATGGAAGAGAATGGTATAAATAAAGATCAACTTGTTGGCTTGAAGTAGCATTCGGTGTGAAGGAAGTGAAAGATTTTGAAGGGGTTCAGAAGAGGTTGAAGGAAAGGTTCGGTGGCTGTGATGGAGTAGCAGGAGAAGTATATAGAATTATTTTTTACATCTTTGATTTATGGGACAAATTGAGAGAGCATAATGATGCTGGACATAATGATGATATAGCGGCAACAAATTGATGAAGTCATGAATGAGGATATGTTGATGGACATAAATATGATGGACAGAATGAAGATGTGGTTATAGGCTAAATTATGACATGAACAGATTGGTGCTAAAGACATGTTGATGATATGCTTGGACAAAATGATGATATGGTAGAGTGAAGTGGCAACAGTTTGTTTTAGCTTCAGTGAATTGGGAAACAAACAAGGGTTTCTTGTTTGATGATGTATGTAATTTGCATACTTAAGAAAAGTCTGAAATATCATTTGTAAATCTATATTTGTTGGGGTGTTGGTGCATCCCAGTCAGTTGTAGATGACTGAACCATTCTGGTGGGTGGTGCCACCTTGTGGGTTGTATCCCATACATGAGATTGAACCCTCCATTTATATAATACTTACAAAGCTTATATCTTGTCTCTTGCAATGTGTTGATGTGTTTAGGTTGATAGTAAATTGATGAATATAATATTGAAGTGAATGTGAATTGATGATTTAAGATTTAGTTGTTGAAGAAGTTGAAATTTGAATAAGTGTACGCTCACTGATTCACCCCCCCCTCTCAGTGAGCCATTGTGTCTGACAATTGGTATCAGAGCGGGTTTCTTCATAAAAGCTTGACCGCTTGAAGAAGATCCTTAAGGACACCCAATGGGTGGAGCTAAGTTCAGGGATGCTCCTATATTTGATGGAAGCAACTATGTTTACTGGAGCAAAAGGATGAATACCTATCTAGTCTCTCGAGGGTATAATGTTTGGAAAATTGTAAGGGATGGATACAAGGAACCAACAAACGGTCCTACTTCCGATGAAGAAATAGAAGATTGTGAGAATAATGCTAAAGCTATAAATGCCATTCTAGCAGGCCTAAGCGTGACAAAATTCTTCAAGGTTATGAACTATACCACAACTAAGGAGATATGGGACAGATTAGCCACTATTTATCAAGGATATGCTAAAGTTCAACAAGCAAAGCTCCAGACATATAGAAGTCAATTTGAAGGTCTTAAAATGTCAAAGGATGAAAATATAACAGCTTACTTTCAGAGGGTTGAAGAAGTTGTGAACACTATGAGAGGTCTTGGTGAAACAATGGAACCAAAGTTAGTGGTTCAGAAGGTTCTCAAAACCTTGACCTCCAAATACAATCCCAAAGTATCTACCATTGAAGACAGGGAAAAATTGGATGAATTAAAAGTTGAAGAGCTTCAGGGAATTCTAACAGCATATGAAATGAGAATTCAAGAACCTAGGCAGAATGAAGCAGCATTCAAGGTAGCCAAAAACAAAGATCAATATCATGAACCTTGTCTACCAGATTCTGAAATATCTGATGAAGAGATGGAAAACTTTGTCAAAAGATTCAAAGAGGGACTGGAAGATACAAAGGAAAAATTCCACTAAAGTGTTTCAATTGTGGGAAAATTGGGCATTTTTAAGCCAAATGTCCTTTAAAGGACAGGAAAAAGCAGATAAATCCTAGAAGAAATTTTGGAGACAGAATATTTGCAAACAAACAGACACTATTATCCAAGGTAGAAGATGAAGATGTCTAAGATTTTGAAGAAGAAGAGGAAGAACTTTATGAGGTTGACATAAATGAGATTCAATGTTTTGCACAAGTAGACAACGAAGATCAGCCTGAATTAAAAGGAGGAGTTGTAGAACCTTGAAGCAGAATTGATTGCAGCCTTAGAAGAAATTGAGAACCTAAAGAACTTAAATGAAAAACAAGAACAAGAACATCAACTTGCAAAGAATCTTTTGGTTAAAAGATTAAATGAAGCAATTAAAAAAGGGGAAGTAGAAATTAATTCTCTCAAGGGAGATCTTCAAAGGTCAAGAGTGTTGAGTAAAAAATTTCTAAAGAGTTCCACCGAGCTAGACAATATGCTCTTACAATAGAGAAGAGATGGAGATACAGGAGGTTTGGGCTACATCTCCAGGTCAAGTGAAAGGAAACCGGAATGCTCCATAAATCAAGAAGTTCAGACAATTGGCGGAACTAGCAACCAACTGAAGGTGAGTCTAGCCAAGATTCATGAGCCATTGAATGAAGCTCAAAGACAACTAGTCTTGAGAGAGAAAGAGGTTGAAAAACTTCAAAGTGAAGTGATCAGCTTGAAAAAGCCAGACGAATTACAAACAAACAAAAGAATTGAAGATGCAGACATAAAAGTCACAAACAATTTCCAGCTTCCAAGAAGACAAGGATATCCTAGGTATCAAATTTCCTTTCTAGGTCATTGTTATAATTGCTACAGATTTGGTCACAAGTCAATTGATTGTAGAGAACCTAAAAGAACTATCAATTTTCCTAGAAAGCAACATAGTGAGAATAACAATGCTCAAAACCAGAATTTCTTCTTTGTTCTCACTCAAGAAGTAGAGTGTCCAAAGTGCAACAACTTTGGACACACTGCAGAAGAATGCAGGCTGAAGATTAGTCATGATAATGACATGAAAAATGATATTTGTGGGTTATCCCTCTATGCTCAGAAAAAGGAGAATAAATGGTATATTGATAACAGCTGCAATAAGCATATGACATGAGATAGAGATAAGTTCCTCACATCAAAAAGGGATAAAGTTGGTGTTGGTAGACAATCCATGAGAAGTTCTTCATACCCATCAACAAGGAAAGTAAAGGAATCTTGGAAAAATAATAACAAAGAAAGAGTAGAAGACAAAAGGACAAATTCTAAAGGTGAGAGACATTCTCAGGTTTGGATTAAGAGGAATGTTTTTCTAAATGAAGTTGATCAAAGCTCAGAGGATGGATGCCATATGGCAAGCCATGATTGAGGTCTTTTGAAGACCTCAGGTACACCTTGAGTTCATGGTATTTGGAGGATGAACTCAAAGGTAAGAGAAGGCTGCTCCAAACAGGTCCAAGGATCGTGGCATATAGCAGAAGTACAAATCTCATGAAGAAAGAAGGTAGCTGCAGGTGTCTTATTTTCGGTGGCACAAAGAACAACAATTGAAAATAATAAATCAAGAAGAGTGATTTCCTGTGTTGAGGAGATTAACTAAGACAATGATAAATAATCCTCTCTAAAGCAAGTCAAGAGTTCTGGTATGTAATTTTCTGAGGTGCATGATTTTGGTTTCTAAGAAGACATACTGGCAGCATGTAAGAAGTCACATTTACAACATGTATGAACTAAAAACACACCTCTGAGTTTGGTTAAGAAGAGATGCATATATGATGCATGCTGGATGACACACCAAGATGACTATATGATGACTAAGAATATTGTATGATGAGTGATGAATATAATGCACATACAGTGGTATTTCACAATCATGATTTGACTTTAGCAATCACATGGTTATCCACAATTCTGGTCATCTACAAAAGAGACAAAAGCAATAAGAAATATTTTGGTATCTAATTGTATGAAAACAAAACAAGGGCTGCTGGAGTAAGAAGATAAAGTAAGGAAGAGGCATGTTGATAGGGGGAGCCTGACTTAACAAGTGTCAAGATGGTTTACAAAGAAGATTATGATAGAAGGCATGAAGCATAAATCTCAGCTTGAAATGGGGAGCAAGATGAAGACTTATCTTTACTAACAACAGTAGAGAAGGTAAACTTCTGTAAAGACTTTCTGAAGACATATTCACTTGTTGAAAAGATGAAGGATACAAAGAAGACAATTTATGTTGAGCACACATTCATGGGCAGATTAAAACAATTTCAGTGGGTTAGAAAAACAAGAAGCATTCAATAGAATTCAACAGAGGAAGAAGGCTGTACCACAACCAAAAGATAGGAGCATAGATGCAAAAGGAGGATATTATGAAAGAGGATGGATGCAGCACTGAAGTTTGTGATTTAGGTATCCTATAGATACATCAAGGTTCAGCCAATAGAAGTTGATTGACATGAAAAGTCAACAAACAGTACTTTGACATGACAACTGATTTGCTAGGGGGAGCATAACATCAAGTTGGAACAACAGTAGATCAAGCATTATTGATGTATTCAAAGCCAATTTTTTTTTGGGGCATTGTGAAGCCTTTAATGGCTCATTGACCCTGCATTGTGAATCCTTTAATGGCTCATTGACCCTTTGTCATTCATGTCAAAGGGGGAGAGAAATTGTAGTTTCCATCAATGACAAAGGGGGATATTGATGAATAGGATTGTCATTGATGACAACATTAATGACAAAGCTTGATTGACAAGGACGAGGACTTGGATTGATGATGACATGGCAGACATGACTTGGTGATATGGCAAGTGACAAGGCAAAGGAAATGGACAAGACAAAGGTTGAATTGATGACTTGACATTGATGAAGGAAATGGCAGGCATGCGAAGGTGTTGGTGACTAGGAAAAAATTAAATGACATAGAAAAGGACATGGCAAGCACAAGCATGGAAAAGATGACATGGCATGAATGACATGGAAGACAAGGCTTAATGACAAGGACATGGCAAGACAAGACAAAGTGGACAAATAAGGTGACATGGCAAGCATGACAAAGAAAGCAAGTGTTGGTGAGTGAGGAAGATGACAAGCACATGATGACAAGGTTGATGGATTAGTGTTACGGGAATTTTTGGAGAGATATGTGGGCATATTTCATGGCCCCTTGCATGCATTTAAAAGGGGCATTCGGGCATCTTAAGGGCACAACAAATAAACCTTGCAGGCATTTTGTTAAGCCCACTGCGAGCATTAGTTGGAGGAGCCTGCGGGCATATGGAGAAGGCTCACTGCGGGCATTTACCTTAGCCTTATGCGGGCATTTTGAAAGGAGTCACGAGGGCAGGAAAAAATTCCCATTGTGGGCATTATGCTGATGATGTAAAGACAAGCCTGCGGGCATCTCTAGGAGAGACGTTGCAAGCATAAATCAAGGACCACTACGGGCATATTATTAGGCATGAAAAAGAGCCTTGTGCAGGCATATGGAAGGCTACGTGTGATGGGGTAAAGTGGTGTTAAACCCACTTTGAGAATGTGGCATAAAGACAATATATATATATATATATTGGGTGAGGATAATATGAAAATATTTTTAATGATAAAATGGATGATGAAGTCGACCTAATTATGCTATGTCAATGAAATAAAAAGATATAATGAATAAATAAAATGAATGACATGTCGGCCTCCTTAATACATGGAAGAGAATGGTATAAATAAAGATCAACTCGTTGGCTTGAAGTAGCATTCAGTGTGAAGGAAGTGAAAGATTTTGAAGGGGTTCAGAAGAGGTCGAAGGACATGTTCGGTGGCTACAGTGGAGCAGCAGGAGAAGTATGGAGAATTATTTTTTACATCTTTGATTTTTAGGGAAAATTGAGAGAGTAGAATGATGTTGTACAGAATGATGATATAGCAGCAACAAATCGATGAAGTCATGAATGAGGATATGTTTATGGACAAAAATATGATGGACAGAAATATGATGGTCATAATGAAGATGTGGTTATAGGCTGAATTATGACATGAATAGATTGGTGCTGAAGACATGTTGATGATATGTTTGGACATAATGATGATATGGTAGATTGAAGTGGAAGCAGTTTGTTTGAGCTTCAGTGATTTGGGAAACAAACAAGGGTTTCTTGTTTGATGATGTATGTAATTTGCAGACTTAAGAAAAGGTTGAAATATCATTTGTAAATCTATATTTGTTGGGGTGTGAGTGCATCCTAGTCAATTGTAGCTGACTGAACCATTCTGGTGGGCGGTGCCACCTTATGGGTTGTAGCCCATACAGGAGATTGAAGTCTCCATTTATACAATACTTACAAAGCTTATATCTTGTCTCTTGTAATGTGTTTATGTGTTTAAGTTGATAGTACATTGATGAATATAATATTGAAGTGAATGTGAATTGATGATTTAAGATTTAGTGATTGAATAAGTGTACGCTCACTGATTCACCCCCCCCTCTCAGTGAGCCATTGTGTCTAACAGATCAAGCTTCAACCAGTGAGTAGAAGAAGGAAAAACAAAAAGAAGATATGGTGAAAAAGGTTCCAGAAAATAAATAAAAAAGAATTGGTCAAAGAAACTGATAAAATACCCACTTCTTTCAATTTGCAGAATGAAATTTCAAAGATTAAAATTTCTATCCCTTTCAATGAATTATTGAAAAACAATGAGTACAAAGAGAAGATTGCAAGGATAGTTAAAAATGAAGAACAAATGGAACCTGATACATTAGAAATAAATGATGATACTCCAACCATTATTTTGGGTCCCAAAGTAGAAGATGGCAGTGCACAAGATGTTCCACCTTTGTATGTGAGTTTGAATATTCATGGTATGATTCTCCATAATGCCATGCTTGATTCAGGAGCTTCACATAACTTGATGCCAAATGTTGTGGTGGATAATTTAGGTTTGGAAATCACAAGACCCTACAAATATTTATTTTATTTTGATTCTAGAAAGGTCAAATGTTTGAGATTAATCAAAGACTTGGTAGTCACTCTGACTCAAATTCCAGCCAAAAGTATTATCATGGATGTAGTTGTTGCATATATTCCTCCAAAATTTCGTATGTTGCTATCCATGTCTTGGGATTCAAAACTCAAAGGAACTTTACAAATGGATATGTATTTTGCTACAATCCCACTTTTTGGAGAACAAAGAAATTTATACAGAGAGAAAAGGATTGCATATGTGGTAAGTAGTCAAGACAAACCAGATAATCATCCAATTTATGTAGTAGACGTTGGTTTGGGGTCTTCTATTTTCTATAATGATTTCTATTTTGAGGAAGAAGCAAATTCTGAAAAACAGAGAGAAGACATTGACTTGGTTATAGAGCAAGAAGTCCTTAAACAAAAACAAAGAGATGAAGGGATACGGACATTACATTTTGATGGGTCAATAATTAGAGAAGGTGCTGGTGCAGGTGTATGGATAATATCCCCAGATCGGGAATTCATGGTCTATTCCTTCAAGTTAACTTTTGAATGTACAAATAATGTAGCAGAATATGAAGCTTTGATTTTGGGACTCAATGTGTTAAAAGACTTGAAAGCAAAAAGAATTGATGTGTTTGGAGACTCTGAATTGGTGATTAATCGGGTAAATGGAAGTTATCAAACAAAATATCCAAGGATGAGGGCATACAAGAATGAAGTTTGGGATTTGATTGGAAATTTTTTTGATGAACATAAAATGGTAGTGATACCCAGGATAAAGAATCAAGTGGCAGATTCTTTGGCTACTACTACAACTAATGCTTTCAAAATTCTAGGTTTCTCAAATAAAAATATGAAATTGAAATTGTAAACAAGCCTTCAATTCCTGATAATTCAAAATATTGGCAAGTTTTTTAAGATGATTTACAAATTAAAATATTTTTAGAAATGTTAGATGAATTTGCTAATACAGTTACTGATAATGAAGATCAAAATATGGAGGAAATTGTCAATGATTGTAGGGACCCCCATTTCGGGTTCCTTAAAATGCTTCCAGTACGATTTTTTCTTCTTCAGAAGAAGATATAAAATCCAAAACGTCTAGTTCTATCTATTGTAGTACATGAATGTCAATATGTAAAACTATATACTCAGATTAAGTCATTCTCAAAAAGATTTAGCAAAATAAATAAAATAAAAATACTTCAAACCTGTTTTCGACGGTTGGTCCAGCGAATCGATGGAGTCCTCGAAGTGGTTTCCGCACGATCCAATCCAATCTCCTAACGAAGTATCGAGTGACCCCTCGGTTGACCACCCTACCGTATCGAGGTTACTCTTCTTCGCCTCGAACCCCCGAGCTCTTGGGGTCGTAAGAACACACACAATAGCCTCCCGAAAAGATCTCCCAATCCCCGTTCCGGCTAATCCCAACTCCAAGGATCATAACATAATCCGAGATTATGATGACCATCCAGCATCAGGGAGCAAGAGATGTCTTTCTCTCCTTCTCCTCCCTCATTATATAGCAAAACCCTGTGTGCCATGTGTCTGTCCATGCACATATTTAATTTAATTTAATATTTTAATTTCCAATATTCTCAAATATATGTGTCTTCTTAATGTCTTTAATGTGCACCTAAATCCCTAGATCAGTGGGAGTTAGATGTAGAAGAGTTCTACTTCTCTTTTGGTTCTCATTTAGTTTACTTAACAATCTTTTAGTTAGACTTATTGCTTTCTACTTTTTTTTCTTTTCCTAAAATTAAGATTGAATTAAAAGATGATTCCTTTTACTAAAAGTTTAATCTATTTTAAATTTCCTCTTTATAAAAATATTTTAAATGAATAATAAAATTAACTAAAGTAAAAATATTGAATAATAAAGAAAGAAAAATAATTCTTTTATTAAAGATCTATTTCAATTCTTTTTCAAAATAATGAAGTCAATTAAATAGAATCTTTAATTAAAATAATAAAATCCATTAAAACCTTTGAATAAAAATAATTCTCTTATTATTAATCTTTGTCAATCAGCATAATTAATCAAATTTAATATTGAATAAAATCAATCTCTTCAATTCTTTTTCAAGTTAATAAAATCAATTAAAATGAATAATTCAAAATAATGAAGTCAATTAAAAAAATAGAATCTTGAATAGAATTATTCGAATTAATAAAATAGAACAAAATGAAATAAAGTATTTCTTAAATCTTATGTGAAATTTTCATTTATACCATTGATTAATTTTCTTCCTCTCGTTCTTGTCTAGGTACCTCTTCGGCAGGCCTTTCTCACAGTTTCATTTCTTCTTTCTTATGGGGAGTACTGCGTAGCGATCGAGAACCGTTACCGCGATCTCTCAACTACGCTCCTTGGAGACTAAGGGATGTTGAGGGATACGGCTCTCCTTATTGCGCGCCCCTCAACTCATCTGTAGTGCCCCTAGACTTGTGTAGACATTGAGGGCACCTGCTGAGTGACCCGGCTGATTGAAACTTTAATTAAATAACCTTTTGACCTTATTTTGAGGATGTGTATCTGAACTGTTGAGGTAAATAAATAATTGCATATGTTAAAAGATTAGCTATGACTATGGAAAATTATGTTGATGGATAATGCTTACCGACTAGCTGTATGGTGATTATGTATTTGGCGACGAAAGGTATATTGGATAAGATAAATGAGCAGTTTGAATAAATCATAAATGTTTAACAATACTAGAGTTAGAAACCAGATGATGATTGTTGAGAACAGTGCTACTAATAATTTGTTGTGAGAAGTGTGTGTAGAAACAAGTGAGACGATTCACCAACGGACACACAAAGGAACATGAAGGGTCGTAGAGTACGGGTAAATCACACACAGGGGAAGCGACGACGATGTCGACTCCCGACAAGAATACCACGCATGAGCAGATAAGCATTGATCCGCTTGCTCAAGAGGAATGCGTGAGGGCGTACGAGGTGGGCCACGACGGAGTTGGTCACGTACGAGTTGAGGGGCGCGCAGTGAGAACGAACTCACTCCTCAGCGCCATTAGTCCCTAGATAGCATGTAGACGGAGGATGGATGGTAACGATTCCTAAAATCCCTACAAGAGTTCCCGCAAGTCAAAAACGGAAATATGGTGGCAGAAGGACCCAACGATGAGGTCCTTCTGAGCTTGATTGTTAAATTAAAATGCATAAAACTTAGGAGAATAACTCTAGATTATTACTTAGCAAATGCATAACAATAGCTTAGACATTTGCACATGAATAGTTATTTTTGTTGAGCATTTAAAATAATAGAAATTATTATTTAGGAGCAAAATAGATTAGACACCTAGTCAACTAAAAGCTAGGAGTTGATTAAAATATCTGAGGTACAAACTAGAGCAAACTTAGAGATGTAGGTGCACTTCCCAGATAAACTGACACTTGGATGGGTGAGTGTTTTAATTAATTAAATAATTAAAAATATTTAATTATGCATGAAGCGACATGTGTCGCAAGAGATTTCCCTTTATAAGGAAGGCTTAAGGAATGGGTAAGGGGCCCATAAGTTGGACGATTGTCGTAATTTTCGAATGCCTCAAAGACTTGCTGCTATCTAAGGGTTTGGCTAAGAAATCCTGGTGGGAAGGGAAGCCCAAGATGAATTTCTGAAATACTTGTGTGAACTCTACGGTCCGATTAGCTCGGGGGTCTGGAAGGAAGAAGAGTACTTCCAGAGTGGTTGGGTGGTTAACCGAAGTGTTCGACGGTGAACGCGGTGATCAATCGGTGGGATCGGAGCTGCGACTTACGAGGGATCAAGCTTTGGAACGGAGCTGCTACTTCGGCAGTAGGAAGATCGTGAAGAATAGCTTCGGCACTACCTACACAACTTTTGAAGCGGCCGCCGGAGAGGTAATCCTTGTGTTATATATTTACGCTTCTTTGAACAAAATTTAATTAAGAATGTTAAGTTTCATGGCAAGTTTCTATGTGTAATGCGCTGAATCAAGAGTTTTATTTTGAAAGATTTCATTGCTGAGATTTACCTACAATGCTGAAATTGAAAGCTATGTTCTGTCTTATTTACAAATATCGAAATCGAAGAGTAACCCAATATTTCAAGTTACAGAACTCAACCCATATGCTCATATCGTATTCGTGCTTACCAATTGTATGAAACTGAGTTATAGCGGTTAGATTTAACGCTCATATTGGATCTGTACTTTAAATTGCAAGAGCTCAATCTTGATGCGCAAATCGACTCCCAGAGACTAATTTCCTGTGTAGAATATCCATGCCCAGATCTATCTTCTGCTTCGAATTTCAGAAATTGGTTTTTATTGAAGATTCGTTTCACTGTCGAATGATTTTAGAAATTGATTTTAATTATAGTTCACATTGTTGTTAAATGATTTCAGAAATTGATTTTAACTATGGAATGCATTTTATTTATAGATCCCACCACTGTGAGATGATTTCAGAAATTGGTTTTATTGAAGAATCGTTTCACTATGAAATGGTTTCAGAAACTGATTTATTTACCGATTGCATCATTGTTACATGATTTCATAATTTTATTTTAATGATAGATTGCATTTTGATTATAGATCGCACCTCTGTGATATGGTTTCAGAATTTGATTTTTATTGCGGAATCGTATCACTATCAAATCGAATGTCAGAGATTGATTTAATTCGATAGATTGAATCTCTGTCAGATGGTTCCGAAATCGATTTACTTCAATAGACCGTATCTCTGTCAGTTCTTTCAGAAATCGATTTAATCTAATGGATCTTATCTCTGTCAAACGATTTTAAATTGTAGATTGTTCCGGTTAAATGGTTTGAGAATTCGATTTAATTTAATAGATCGAATCTCTGTCAAATGGTTTAATTTGTAATTTTTTCCAGTTAATTGGTATGAGAATTCGATTTAAGTTTATAGATCGAATCTCTGTTGAACAATTTCATGATCGATTTAAATTGCTAGTTGTGTCACTACTTAACGCATTCAGAAATTGATTTAATTTTTCCTTATATATATATCCCATTTATGATTAGGTAAAGTTCCAGAAGCAAAAACTTCATTTCTTTTAAATCGTGCTAATGTTAAATATTTTCAAAAGTTAAATTATGTCCTAAAAAGGATTCCGTATTTTAGTGTTGAGTTGGAAATTAGGAAAACGCCTTCACCTCTGGAAAGATTTTTATTAAGTTTCTTTCGTTACAACCTGTGACAACAGTAGCGTAAACCTTTGGAAAGTTATTTATTTATCTTTAACCTGTGACAACAGTAGCGTAGACCTCTGGAAATACCTTTGAATTTCTTTTTACAACCTGGAAGTGACTGTGTCTCCTTTCTAAGGAGATCTTTAGTTCCACTACTTGTGTAATCACCGAACAGCAGTAGCGAAGGAGTTGGAGGATTCCCCGACAGGTGTCATCCGTGTTCCATTAATTCTTGGTTGAGAATTCCTTGCGTAAACTCGACCTTAACTAGAAGCTCGACCGTGGGAGATTACACTCAGTAATCTGACGAGATGGACTCGTGTTCCTCTCATTACTTTTTTTTCCCCTTGTTAAAAACATCGGTAGACATGTGGCAATGTAATTTAATATTTATAACGACCACCCTAGCATTCACCTTTTGTTCTTAGTGTAGTTTGATATTACATTAGATTTATTAAAGCTAAAATATTTTATTAGCATCTAGCGTTCACCTTTTGATCATTGTAAAATAGTGTAATTGATATTACATTATGTTTATTTAAAAGTTAAGCTATTTGGTTAGTATTTGGGGTTCATCTTGTTCATAATAAAATAGTGTAGTTTGATATTACATTAGATTTATTAAAGGTAATATATTTTATTAATATCTAGCATTCACCTTTTGATCATTGTAAAATAGAGTAATTGATATTACATTATGTTTATGTAAAAAATTAAGCTATTTTATTAATATTTGGTATTCTTTTTGTTCATAATAAAATAGTGTATTTTGATAATATATTTGTGTTTTTTTTTAAGTTAAAAAAAGGGACTAAATTATATTAGATTAAATACTATCTTCCATCTACATGATGAACATAATAGACTAACTTTGTAATTGATGGATATCTTCTATTTAAAGTATTT
Organism: Larix kaempferi; assembly: GCA_027924585.1. Lineage (NCBI taxonomy): Eukaryota > Viridiplantae > Streptophyta > Pinopsida > Pinales > Pinaceae > Larix > Larix kaempferi. The sequence goes on along the minus strand of BSBM01001005.1, from coordinate 16,535,802 downwards.
TACTTGTTAAGTATGTTAGTTGTTTATATATATATATATATATATCATAAAAGTATGATGTGTGAAAATTAACCTGAAGGACATGTGATGGGTTATTTAAATTTAAAGAATATCATCGTTAAAATGTTGAAACATATATAGGTCTAGATAAGCACAACGCGTATAAGAGAATATGGATTGAAGGTTCTTGATTGTTAAGTTCAAAAGAGATTACTTGTCAAAATAACTTAATTTAAATATATATTTATAATTCGAAGAAGAGTCGGGTGTAGAAGAAATATAAGTGAAATTACTTAGGAAGAATGTGTATTGTCATTATATTAAATGTTAAAGGTTAAACTGTTGGAATGTTAGGATGGTCATCAAGACATATAACCTTTTGCTCTTATTTACTAATGTAAATGACCACTGGCTTACATTCTTTTAAGATTGATGTAGTTAACTAGTATTTAGTAATGGTAAAGACTTAATAATTGTGACATTATGTTATCCATGGTAGCATACTTCCCATGGTTCATTACCACTAACATTAAAAGGATAAGTTTGTTTTTAGGCAAAATGAAATGAATCTCTTGTAAGTGATTAAGGAATACTATAGACATAGGAAAAGTTAACTATGTGATATTCAAGTGTCTCTTGTTAAAAAAAAATAAAAAAATCTTAGCTAAGTAGACGAGACCTTACATCATCGTACGCGACCAAATCATTATGGCCTTGCCCGTACGGCATACGCTTCCCCGAGTGAGCTGAAACGGCTTCACCCGTGCGTGGATTGCTAATCCAGGGTCGACAGTCAGTTGTCGTACCCCTATGCATTCTTTCCATTCTTATGACCCCTATAATTCCATTGTGGGTCAGTCGGTAAATCATCTTACCTGCCATTGCACACACACACACTCAAGTGCACATTAGTAGCGCTACACTATGAAATATTTCATCATCCATCATAATATCTCAGTCAGTCGAGCATATATTTCATTCATCTTTTTCTTTCAATCAGTAAATCATATCTACCATTCATCATTCTATCTCAATCAGTCGAGCATATGTAACATTTAGTCATCCTATCTCAATCAGTCGAGCATATCTAACATTTAGTCATTCTATCTCAATCTGTCGAGCATATCTAGCATTCAGTCATTCTATCTCAATGAGTTGAGCATATCTAACATTAAGTCGTTCTATCTCAATTAGTCGAGCATGTCTAACATTTAGTCATTCCATCTCAATCAGTCGACTATATCCAACATTTATTAAGTAAAGTAATAGTTTCTATAACCGTCGTTCAAGCATTTTCAAAGTAAATTCAAATGGTTCGTGTTTTACTTAGTCGGTTCATTTCAAAACTAGTACCTCGTTATTCTAAACAGTTAAGGTACGGGCATTACAATGATGATGAATTTTCAGAAGAACAAAAGAAGTTCAAAAATGCAATTGGAGGAAAAGAAATTGTTCAGTTGAAAAACAATGTTATTCCAAAAGGCCTTATATCTTTAGAAACGTTGTTTGACAGAAATGATGTAGCCAAAAATCCAAAGGTGTTACCTCAGGAAGGTGAGGTTCAGGATTTCAATATTGGGACCAAAGAAAAGCCTAAAATAGTTAAGATTTCAAAAATTTTTCCATTAGAAGAAGAAAGTAAGTATGTGAAATTGATGAATGAATTTTCAGATGTTTTTTCCTGGAGTTGTGAAGACTTGAAAGAATACGATACTTCCATTATTCAACATAAAATTCATATCAAATCAAATGAAAAACATTTCAAGTAGAAACTCAGAAGAATAAATCCCCTGTTGTCGTGAGTAATTGAAAAGGAGGTTAATAAATTATTTGATGCTAAAATTATTGTATCTCTTAATTTTCAAGATGGGTGGAAAATTTGGTCCCTGTTAGGAAGAAAATTGGAGAGATAAGATTGTGTGTGGATTTCAAAAATTTGAATAAAGTATCTTTGAAAGATAACTACCCTTTGCCTAAGATGGATCATATTTTATAGAAAGTTGTAGAAGCAGAAATAATATCTATGTTGGATGGTTTTTTAGGGTATAATTAGATCAAAGTGCTTCCAAAATATCATGAGAAAAAATCATTTACAACACCTTGGGGAACTTTTATGTATGCCAAAATGCCATTTGGATTGATGAATGCAGAAGCGACATTTCAAAGAGACATGGACATTGTATTTGCTGAAGAAAATGACAAATTTGTAGTGGTGTATATGGATGATATCGCAGTCTATTCAAAATCAGATGCAAATAATTTGAAACACTTGGAGAAAGTATTTTTGAAGTGTAGAAAGTTTGGTATATCCTTAAACCCAAAAAAGTCTATTTTTTCCATAAAAGAAGGTAAATTATTAGGTCACATAATATCAAAGGATGGTATCAAAATTGATCCTGACAGGGTATCAACTATTCAGAAGATTGGGATACCTAGATGTAAAAAGGAGATTCAATCTTTCATTGGAAAGGTAAAATTTTTTGAGAAGGTTTGTCCCAAGCTTTGCAGAAATTTTAAGGAATATTACAAACATATTAAAGAAAAATAATGACATCAAATGGACTATAGAGGCTAAGAATTCCTTTACAGTTATAAAAAAGGCCCTCACAGAGCCCCTGTTTTAATCAGTCCAGATTTTTCGAAATAATTCATTATATTTTATTTTGGTTCATAGCATACTATAGCTGGTGTATTATTGTAGAAAAATCAAGAGAATATGGGACAACCTATTTCTTTTTTCAGTAAAATTTTGAAAGATGTGGAATTGAAATATGATATCATGGAAAAATAGGCATATGCATTGATCAAATCTTTAAAGGATTTCAGAGTTTGCATAGTACATTCACACATAATTTCTTATGTTCCAACTATTGTTGTGAAACATATTCTCACTCAACCAGACCCTGAAGGAAAAAGAGCTAAGTGGATTGTAGTATTATTGGAGTATGATCTAGAGACCAAACCTACAAAGTTGATTAAAGGACAAGGTTTGGCGAAGCTGGTGACATAAACAAATTATGATTCTTTGGATATGAATTTCATTTCTGATATTTCAGTTGAAACAATTCCAGATTTACTAGTACTCAAATATATATTTTTTTATATCCATGCTATAGTGATATTATCTATGTTTTGTAGAACCTACAAGCACCTCCTGAACTGAGTAAAACTAGATCAAGATCTGTGAAATTAAAGGCAACAAAGTTTTGTATTTTAAGTGAGTATCTATATTGGAAAGATCCAGGAGGGATTCTGTTGAATTGTTTATTGGAAAATGAAGCACAACAGGTCATGAAAGAGTTTCATCAAGGAGTATGTGAAGGTCACCATTCATGGAAAGCAACAGTCAACAAGATTTTGAGAGCAGGTTTCTATTGGCCAACTATTTTATCTGATGTGTATAAATAAATTTCAATTTATCATGAGTGTCAAATTTTTGATGGAAAGAGAACTTTTTCCTTTACCATTAAATCCAATTTCAGTAGAAGCACCTTCTCAACAATGAGGATTAGACTTTATTAGAGAAATTAATCCAAATTATTCTGTTCAGCACAAATGGATTTTGACTGCAACATATTATTTCACAAAATGGATTGAAGCCATACCTACTAGGAATGCCACATATACAGTTATCATTAATTTCCTAGAAGAAAATATTCTTTCAAGTTTTGGATGTCCTGGGAGAATAGTGACAGATAATGCACATGCCTTTAAATAAAAAAAAGATGATTAATTTTTGTCATAAATATTATATCCATTTGAATCACTCAACTACTTATTATCCTCAAGGGAATGGATTAACAGAATCTTAAATAAAAGTTTGGTACAAATTATAAAGAAGTTATTGGAGGAGAACAAAAGAGCATGGCATACCAAACTTAAATATGCATTATGGGAAGACATGATAAGTACAAAAAGGGCTATTGGCACATCACCATTTCAGTTGGTTTATGGAATAGAGGTAATTTTTCCAACTTCATTAGGTCTACCGGTCATGAAGTTACTACAGGAGGTGGTAGAAGAACCGAATCATATACAGAGAAGGTTAAATCAGATGATAGAATTGCACCAGATGAGGGGAAAAACATATGACAAATTTCAAATACACCAGGATAAAATGAAAACGAAATTTGATAGGAAGATCAAAGAAATGAATTTCCATATTGATGATTTAGTTTTGAAATGGGATTCCAGAAATGAAGAAAAACATGGAAAATTTGAAAATCTGTGGAAAGGCCCATATGTTATCATTGCTTACCAGGGGGATAATACTTTTATTTTACAAAATCAGAATGGAGATTTCACTAGGGGAGGTCCTGTGAATGGAAGGTTCCTCAAACATTATCTTTCTTAAGAGAAGAATAGGAAGGTAATTTGTACATAAGAATGTATATATGTTTTTGTTTTCTAAGAATTTTTGTATATATAAAGCACTGAATAAGATATTGAAAAAATAAAAATGCATATGGCACCGATCTACGACGTTCTTTGCTACCTCACTGGGAGGACAACATCCCTAGTTGGAGCCAGTTGTTGGCACAGTATATTTTGGGGGAAATGGTTAATCTAAAATTTGGTTTTCAAAATCACCTAAGGTTGGCAAGTAAAAGCACTAGGAAAGAAGTGCCAAGTCCCGAAGATAAATATCGCATATGACCGGTGGCTATGTTAAAGTGGAGCTAAAAAGTCAAAAAGATATCATATAAGTTGATCGATGGCCCAGATTGAAGCGGAGAGATAGGATCAACGGCGGATAGAAGTTTCGCAGGAGAACATACAACACATATAACGCAGGTAAAGGTCTTTGAACTAACCGTTGGAGTGTCGTTAAAAGGAGGACAAGAACAACGGTCAGTTGATTGGTTGATGAGCAGATCTAAGGCTCGTATGAATTTCGCGCTACCAACATGCACGTAGAAGTGGAGCGGTTGGTGGTTGCGAAATACAAAACCACCATCCACACTTCAACACCACATCATTTCCCAAGTTGGCAGGGTGGTAAAGGAAACCACCTTCCACCATTGCGAAAAAACTATTTCGGAGGATATAAAAGCCAAAGACACGTGAAAGGGTTGACATTTGTCACTTAGTGTTGGACTGATTGGGACATGTCGTGTGCAGTGAAGAAGACGACAATAGGTACTTTTCCATTTCGTCTGTTTACAGGTAGGTTCTTCGAAAACTACTGTGGTTATTTTAGAAGGTTTTCATGATGGAAAGTGTCAGTGAAGTAGGAGGTCATAATGATGAAACTGTTAAACTGGAAGAATTTCTAGAGGACAGGGATGGGGACATATATGACATTGTTATGACTAGAGTTTCAGTTTCAGAGATAAAAAACAAGCTATAGGGTTTACAGAAATAGAATGTAGATGTACATAATGTTCATGAATCCAATTTTATCCATTTCTGTCCTGATCAAACCCTAGGTTTTCCTGATTTCGTTTCCTGATGTGCTAAAAACTACTACCAAATTGAAAAGGTTATCATTAACTCAGTAAGAAATAAATTTCTCTGACCCATTAATTCGTCGGTTGTTAGGAAGTCATTAGAAGTCCCTTTATCTTTCTCCCAAAACCATGAAGAATTTTCCGAAGAGAGTTTGGTCACCCTGTACAGACAATCTCTCCCCAAAACCAAGCAGGATTTCCTGTCAAATTTCCTCAAACCAGATATCGCAATCGATAACACACCTTTCCCATTAGATATCACCTTTTTCAATGAAAATTCACAGTTTGTTTTGTCAGTTTTTAGGGCTTGATAATGACCTAATGGTCACTGAAGTTCAATTAGGTCTACTCTTTAGGTTGAGTTCAAGTTTACCAGGGATAGAGTCCATCTAAATCCCTTTTCTAAAGTTTGATGAGTTCCTAACTAAGAATATCCATTCTCAGTTAGTGAATTTCCATAGTACGAAACATTTCATATTTCAATCTTATTTAATGCAAATGTTTATATTTTCAAGTGAAGGGAACCCGCATTTTCCAGAGGCAGTGTTTGCAGCTACAATAGAAAATAACATGTTCAATTTTATGAATCTCATACTATCAGAGGTGTACAGGGTAATTTTTGAGGAAAAATTGCCAAGAGTGTTTCCATAAATGAACACCTTATTGCAGTTGAGTCCAAAAAAGGCAGTAGGTGATTGGTTCTTGCTAAAACAACACACAGTGATTAGGCTCTATTGTTTTGTAAAAGAGCCATATGTTTTACCAGCATTCTTGACACTGAGGGTATTCACCGTAGAATTCATCAGGAAGAAGTTGATAGTTGAAAATGATCATTTTTTAGCATTCAAAAAGGATTTAGATATGAAATTCCCATTCAAAGTAGGCCCTTTCATCATTAAAAACATAAATGCTCTTTCACTTCTAGAAAAACTGTTGGAGATGATGAACTTCAAGAAAGCTATTGTTGTTAATTATGACCGATGCCATGTCATCTCACAGAGGAGGAAACAAAACAAGAGCAGAGATTTCGAGCATCAAGAGGTTGAAGTATTGGCTAGAAAAGATAGTTTGTTACAATATGAATCTGATACAGATGTTTCATAAAATTCATAATCCAACCCTTGAGCATTAGCAATTTTTGCGATTGAATTAGTACCTTCCCCTAGTAAAATTGAAATTTCCAACAAGAGAACTTTCTTTGAGACCACTAATATGGAAGTGGAGGAACAAGGAGGAATCAAAAGATTGAAATTAGATCAAGAAAAGGAAATAGTTATTCTAGACAGTGGAAAGGGGAAGAAAAAACAGAAGTTTGAAGGACCAGAAGTTCAGTTGTTTGATTATAGATTTGATGAATCAAAGGCCACAGGTTCAGCTGATAGATACCAATCCAGAGCTGAGCTATATGTCAAATATGGCCAAGATGAACAAGTTGCAACAGAGAAAAATAACAAGTTGTTTCCCAAAGTCAGGAATATATCAGATTCAGAAATCACTTTGCTGGCTGCCGGGGATCCTACAAAAAACACCTTGAGTTTAGCTATATCTTCAGATGAAAAGGTTACTGAAATGAAAATAAATCTGCAGAAGATACCAGTCCTAAACAAGATACATTTGCATAGGCAGATTGGAGAATTAATTTATACAGATTTGATGAAAGCTACCTTGAAGATTGAAAACTTGCAAAACACAACAAATAGGTTGGAGATACAATTGAGACAAGAGAAAACATAAAATAAATCTTATCAACAATACATTAAAAAGCTACAAGTTGAATTGGTAGAAGTAAATGATGAGCCAAATAAAGGTCAAGTAACCAAGAAACTTCTAAGTGAAAAATAAAATACCATCCAATTGCTTAAAAAGAAACTCAAAATTCCAGCAACATAGTTGATTTAGGAATCTGAATTGACAGTTTTAGAACAAGAAAGAGAATCCATGTCACAAGATTTGGATGATTGTAAAGCCAAGTTACTTAAATTTGAAGAAAAAGAAGTGAGATGGGAAAAAGACAAGTTAAATTTAAGGGCTCAAGTTGAAGATTTGAAGAAAAATTTAGCAAGTGCAGTACAGGAAAAGCAAGGGACAAAGCAAGAAAGTGAGGAAAAAAATACATAAGGATAGATTCAAGCCCTGTCACAGGTGATTTTGAAAGAAGTAGAGATGAAATAATTGAAAGAATAAATTCAAAGATTGGATGAAGATAACCAGAAGAAAGAAGAAGAAAGAAAAGAGCTTGAAGGTAAGAATAAAGAGCTGATTGATAAGCATCAGAAATTGATCTCAGGTTACAGGACAACTTCCTTTGCAAGGTGCAAATAGTTTAATTTGAGATTTGATAATAAATGAAGCTGGTAAGTTCTGGCCATTTTTAAATTTTATGAAAACAAAAGAAACAATGGCGAATGATAGCATACAGAGCTATACAACAATGAGAGAAACTTTGTATAAAAATCCAAAGGAAACAACCCAAAATACAATCAACTTCCTAAATTCTCTCATAGAAGATGATTTAAAGGAAATGGCAATCAAAAATAGAATAGCAGTAATAACTTGGGTGAGAAGAGTCTTGGGGAAGCATAATCATGTTGGAAATGTCCAAGCTAAAGCAGATTAGATGAAAAAACATGTTGAATCTTTCAAAAGGTCCTTCGCAAATATGATTCAGAAGGGGCTTCCTTCTTTTTTGGATGGAAATGATAAGTTAATCTCGCAAAATGACTATAAAAATTTGTTGTTTGAAATCAGGATGAAGCATACAAAAATTGAAGATTTCACCCATGTTTTGATAGGAAAAACTGTGTTAGAAAATCTTGCTGATAATTTTGAAATTCTAAACCAGTTGGAAATGATAGGGGCAAAGATACCTCCAATATCTATTGCAGATCATGTGGAGATGAAGGTTCTAGTCAAAGAGATGACCAGATATGAAATCCCTTCTTCAGAGTAGTGGAAGATAATAGAGAAATATGGCAAAATGAAATATAGTTTACACACTTGAAGACTCTTGTCCAAAAAAGATATTTGTAACGAGAGCTGCAGCTGATGAAAAGACACAAAAATATTATGTTTTGAAATATGAAATATACATTTTGACAGAAATAGTATGTAATAAGTAGTTAGACTTTCCTATTTTTGGAAATAAGCAGTTAGGTTTTGGCTCAAGAAGCCGTTTCATGTATAAAAACACATTTTGGCAAATGTAATTAGGGTTGGAACCCGTGAAAGAGACATACATTTTGTATCGAGCTTCTCCAAGATTTAATAAAAATTTCCTGCAGAGTTGAGCACATTTCAGAAGTAAAGATTCAGGTGTTATTGATTTACATTATGTGATTTTCTTTTTCTTATGTGATTTGTTATTCCAATGATTGATTTACATTATGTGATTTTCTTTTTCTTATGTGATTTGTTATTCCAATGATTTCTTTTCCATTATGTTTTTCTTTCATGCTTAGATGAGATTTTTGTTAGTCAGAATTCATGTTATCGTGCTCTGAATTATTGGATCTAAGTATTCACAATATTTCTCCTAAAGTTGATGTTGGATTCATCTGCAATTGGTGCCCAATATTGATGGATTGTTTCTCTTTCTTCCATTACCACCTGCAAACAAGAACTTGATTGTGAAGAAGTAACTACCTTTCCTTTGTAAAAACCTACATTGTTTAAACTTTGCTTATTTAAAATATTTTGATTTTGACTCCATGCCCAATGGTATCCATGCGTTTCATCCTTTAAAACTTTAAAGCATAATCATTTTGAAACATCTCTGGCCATTGTATTTATTTGTTGAGAGAGCCCTCTCTGGTAGGAAAAAAGCCAGTTTTCCTCCTAAAGATTGGTTTGAAATAGTTACCTTAGAACTATCCTTCCACAACCAAGGGATAAATTCTGAGAGCTAACATATCCCTTCCCATAATTCCTTCAATTCATCGATCAATGGTTGTAGGTAAACATCCATATTCTTCACTTGTCTTCTATTAGGGACTATAAGAGACATCATAAGGTGTTCATTCTTCAAGGACAAGCATGGGGGGATATTTTTATTGATCACTACTACATGCCAAACATAATAGTTGGTGTTTTGGAGGTAATATGGGTTTATGCCATCCATGGCTATGCTCAATTGAAGGATCCATACTTCATCCTTGAATTTATTTGGCCATGTATCCTCTATATTCTTCATGTCTATTGGATCTATTGGGATTCACATAATTTTTTCCTCACTTCAGTGTGAAGAATGCCATCCCTGCAGCATAACTAATTCTTTGCAATGAAATATTATTTGAATCTTTGGGATTATAGGCACGTGCCTCAATATCTTATGAGGATGATCATGTGATTTAGTATTGTTTCTTAATTTATGGTACCTTTCATGTCCACATTTTGTACATATCTCTTTGTTTGTATATTCGCTGCTATACATAATACAACCATTTGGACACATGATATGATATTTACTCAACATCCAACATTTTCAACACTTTCTTTTCCTCTTTGCAGCTACTGGGAAAGGAATTATCACTCGAAAGCACCTTATATTTGAATAACTTGGAGTTAGTAGGCAATATAAATGTACACTGTCATTTAACGTTCATAAAATCAACCATTTTAAATGTTTATTATGTGACAAGATTCTTCAAAATATAAGGGACTCGATGGCCAATTACCTCAAAAGTTTCGAGAAACACGCGCCTGATATGCCATACATTGCTTTCAAGTTGTATAGTAACATTGTTGTAACCAACCGAGTAGACTTTGATTGGTTAGGTCCATAGAGAGTGGTGGTGGAAGATTATTTAAGGATTTGGAAGAAGTTATCAGTGATATAAGCGTCACCCCCTGCTCATTGTCCTGGAATGCAACTAACAACACTGCGTCTAGACACTTTTATGTCGTATGAACTCATCCATACCAATTTCTATTTCATTGCGTCCATTGCTAACAAGTGAAGAACTACTATTACTGTAGGAATTCCTAATTGGTGAGTCTAAATGCAGTGGAAATTGAATAGGTGGTTGATTCACCGATGCTTGGTATGCTTCCTCTTTGGGTTGCACTTTGTTTGAAGCCTTCTCTTGATTTGACATTGTAATAGGGTGCAATGGAATATGGTAGACAGATCACTCATCATCAGAATCCCGATTTAAAAAATATTGAACATTACATCGATGATAATAGTACGCACAATGGAAGTGGTTTGTTCCAACATTTATCAAACAATTATTATAGAAGCATGAGAACATTTTCCAATTGTAAATGTTCAACCGCAAACAATTTATAAAACATAAGTTCAAATTGAGCAATACATTAACATCATTCCCATTAAAAATTAAAAAATACAATTAATAATTTTTTTTGTCTTACACCCAAGGGGACGTCTAAAGGTAGTCCCAATGCAAGGTGTCTCTAACAAGAGGTTGGTGTTCTATGAAAGTTATAGTTTATTAACAACTTGTCACCAGGAGAAAAACTACGTATTGCATGCACACTAACAAAACAAGACTCCTTCCTTTTCATAAAGAACTCATGGTCATTGAAGTGTTCCTCAAATGAACAATTTTCATAAAATAAAGAGCACCTAGAACTATTTATGAACATTGCAATGTTCCCATGAGCACGTGGATTACCATTAATATATAATAGGTTCTTCTTGTTAAAGCTTCCAGAAACATGACCATTCATGCACATATTGTACATGGAAATTATGTGATTGTATTTAACAATATTTAAGTAATCCGATCGACAATAGAAATGACTGTTGTTACACCAAAATGTCGTCACCCTTATGCAAGTGTTGCAAGTGTTGTTATCATGACCTAGTGTCGTCACTATGACTGTTGAAAGTGTCATCATTATGATCAAGTGTTGTCATCATGACCGTTGTGATAGTGTCGTCATCTTGACCATTGTGTAAACTCTTTGCTATGACCCTTAAACTCATTCTGGGCTAAAACACATCCAACTGAGAGATTTCCATACCTAGTTGACCTCTTTGAGTAGGCTGTCGCACTTTGTCCTCCTACAGGGTGCGACAGACCCCCTCTATCGCAGTTCTTGGTTAGCTAGGGTGAGACACTGTCGCACTTTGTCTTCCTACAGATTGCGACAAGCCCCTCTGTCGCTCTGTGTCCTCTACCAGGGTGCGATGGGGTTGGTTAAAAACTATTTTGGGTAGTCTCAAGGTCTCTCTCTAGAAGTTTGTTGAGGTGGAGGCCTATCCCTAGGCTCTAGGTGAGGTGGCATTTCGGTTCCTAACCTAATGGGAGGATCCCTTAACCATCTCCCCCTAATCCTCAACCTACCCTATCTCTTTAGAACTATATCAACACCCACTCTCTCCATGGGAAGGGAGGAAGGTCTATGGTATCCTTATGCTGGTAGAATCCATATTGGTGATTGGGAAGCTTGTACCACCTTGGAGGCTTGGCTTGGACACGTTGGATGGAGGATGCGACATTGAGGATTTGGTTGTAGCTTCATCCTTTCTATGTATTCCCACCTTTTAATACAATTAATATAATCTCTTTCCATGAATTTTGTCTCATTGATGACGTTTAGAACATCCTTCCTCAACTATTAGTTTAGATCAGTTATTGTTTAGATATATTGTACTGCTTGTATTGTTTCCATATTGTCTTGATAGGTCTTGCAGCTGGAGATCTGACGATCGCGGGACTTGGATCAAACATCAAGGAGAAAGGATCAGCGATCTGAAAGGTACGATATCTAAGTACTCGATCTGTAATTGATCTAGGGAAGTAGATTCATATTTTGTCCTATTTGTTCTAGACTTACATTGAGCTAGGGATATTAGGCCTCGAGTCCGCTCTTGGTAGATTGTCCGTCAAACAAATGCAAAATGGAATAAGTGCTACTGATTGTTTAGGAGGAACAAATACATTTGAAAGGATAAACAACCCAAGATTTGCAGCATCCATATTAGACTTGGAAACCATAAAACTATTACCACAAAAAGAGAATTCAGTTCCAACATCAGGCATGGGTAAAGAAGACGGCCAAGCGCCATACAAAGCATGGAAGTAATAAATTTGATATATTTTACTTTGCAAATTCACGAGAAGAGAGAAGTCATTGCTATCCTCCAATAATTGGACCGACCTTGGTGTGTAATTGGACATTTTTTCTCTCAACGCATGCAAATTTTTGTATCTCCCAGTAGAGATGTTTTGGGTGGCATTGATATTATACTTTGGATCACTAGAACTTTCAGTTGTCTGAACAGAAGTAGAGGGGTTATTCAATTTAGGATGAAACATAGTTATTTTGGCTTCCAACTTTTCCAAAAATGAGCATAGGGAAGTGTTCCTATGTGTCTTTACTATACCACCTATTGTATTTTTTTACTGCAGTGGGGGGTATTAGACCATCAACATTGGGTATTCAATCATTAGCATAATGGGTGATTGTGACACGCCAAGGGTTCTCCTTCAACCCTTGACATTTTGAACGACCATATATTACTAGGGTGTCATAAAAGAGATCCAAATCATGAAAAATTATTCTCGATGACCCAATATTGTGGCTAGAAAATGGCATATTACAATTAGCAGGGTAAAGCGGCTACCCATTTTCATCTACCAACTGTTTGCGATATCTTGCTCCTATTAACAACTTAGGACGTTTTTCAACTGGCGGAATATTTTGTGCATCCGAACTTGATCCTGAATCAGGATCCTATAAAATAGAATACATTTTTATTCAAATTCACATGGATAAGTAACATAAATTCAATTAGATAATCAAAATATAAATAAAATCTGAACTTACTAGAGACGAAAAGGGAGAACTCATTGAACTTTGAACAATATGCAATGAGATGAAATTTGAAGAATTGACCATTTGATATTATAACCTTTATTCCCTGCATTTGAGTCAAATTAGTAATCAATACATGTCTATAGTTCGAAAAATAATTTTTGAGAACCATATTACAATCTTACTTCCAATATAGTTTAGAAACCATTTTGTAAGAATAAGGTGAGTTTAAGTAGCAGATGTATATTATGAGATATTGTAATTGTTGTGGTTGAATCCTAAAAGAACATTTGAGATGAATATATCATTTTAAGTTGAAACAAAAATTCATAGGTATTTTTAATTGCAATGGTGCTCCATAATAATAAAACAACACCAGTGCGTCCTAACAAACCAAATGCACAGGTGCTTCCAATACACATACGCGTTGTGTAGAACATATGCAAAAATACTCGCAATAAAAATTATCGTCTATATTGGATAGCAGATAGTTATCAATGCAATTTTCAATAATGTTGATGGCGGTGCACTTAGTATATTAAGGTGCACCGGTGCATCCTTATTCTTAATATGCACTGCAACACGATACTTTAAAAAAAAATTCTATTCTATGCCACCACCACGTGTCATGAAAATATAAGTGCATTGGTGCATGCATATATTTTTGGTGCATCGTTATTCCGGAATTTTTTTTTTAAATATATCTTTACGGTGTGTTTCCTATTCGGATGCACCGGTGATCCTGTATAACACGCGCACCAAAATATTGAGAATCAAAAATAAAAAATCGCACAAATTATTTTTTCATAAATTGAAAAAGGAGTAGGAAATTCATTTTCAAAACCTAATTATATAGAGTGCTTAAAAAAATACTTAATCATTATTTCATTGTTTTGCTAAAATTTCGAATGAAGTCTTTTGGAAGAGAGACTTACCGGGGAGGAGTTTGTAGCAACTAGGTTATTCCGAAGATCGAAATTTGTAAGGTATGATGAATCAAACAAAACTCTGCATAGTAGCATTTTGATGTAGTTTTTTAGTATTGATTAGAATGCATGACTTATTTATTTTCCTATTTAGATTTTAAATAAATTAAAAAAAATCATAGTTACCTTCAATGTTGGAACCCTGGTTTTCTTGTTGCTTCCTTTCATTTTATGTGGCTGCAAAATTTTACATTAGGGTTTAAATCCTTCTATTGTTTCACAATTATGATTTCTTGTTTAGGGATTTTAAATTTAATGGGTTTGTGGTTTTATATATAAAGTGTTGGGTGACTTGGGACCACTTCTTGGGTCAAATCCGAAACCCTGTAGGCCTTGTAAGTTTTTAATTTTTTTTTCAAAACACTTATGTGCTTTTTGGCACATTAGAATTGTTATAATGCACCAGTGCATTTTTAGTAAATGCACACTGGTAATATCGACCATGTCATTTTTTTCATATTTTAATTTTTAAGAAAACTCTTACGCATTTTTCGGTGTGGTTGTATTGTATTAACACACTGGTGCGTTAATTGTACAAGCGCATTGTTTTTATTACTAGTTCTTAATAATAAATAAATCACACTAATAAATGCATATATGAATTTTTTTTATTTTTTTCTAGCTAACGGTGCATTAAAGAATGGTGCACTGGTGCATTCATGTGTGTGAAGCACATGTGTGTTCTGTATACTGAAACACACATGAATGCCATACTACCTTTTTTTTTGAAGATATGGAATTCATTTGTATAATATACTTAATAGCTTTTCTATTTAATGGTCTAGGTTTTTTATTTATAGAAAATACATGATAAGAGTTCAATGAACAATAATTCTACTTGACATGATGGGAGAACATGAAAATTGAGAAGAAGGAAAGTTCTTTGTAGTTTCTATATGAAATGAATATGTTTGAATTATTTGTAAACTTAACTAATATGTATTGGTTAATGTGTGACATGCAGAGCCAAAAAATGTGGAAGGTCAATAAATTCCTTTGTAAACTAAGTGTAGAAGTATAAAATTAGTCACAGCAGATCTAATGAACAAGTAAATCAATCACAACAGATGAACATAGAAAATATGGTGCAAAACTGTGCAAAACATGCAGCAGTGCTCTCTATCCCAGAAAGGGTGAATGAATTACAATACAAACTGTCACAATGACTGAGCAATTCGAATTGCCTAAGGAAGTCATTCAAATCACTGAATGGAGTAGCTTGACTCTAACTAGGAGTCCTCATCAATCAATCGGTGGTGCTCATCAATGCACAACAACCAGTCATCCAGGTGTCAATCTGAGTCTAACTGAGTGTAATAAGTGTAACTGAAGTGTGTAGCACTGATTTAGGATCTGGAGGCTCAGTGGGGGCGCATGGGAGGCTAACTGAAGTCAGAACAAGTCACCTAATCAAACTGGAGGTCCAACGGAAGTGATACAGTCAGTCGGGAGTGAAACTAGCCTCAAATCAGGGAGAATCGGAGCTAACTGAATGTAACTGAAGTGGAACTGCAGTGGTAGGTGAACAAGTGCGCCCTTCTCTGGCAGTAGGTGAGAAGTGGGCGCCTTTCAGCTTAGGAGGGCTAAAACTATGTGGTAGGTGGCTCCCGGGTGCTAGAATGAAGTGGATAAGGTGCTGGAGGCATCAAACTGGTGACTGGGATGCATGCCAGTGCA
This sequence comes from Larix kaempferi, assembly GCA_027924585.1. Taxonomy (NCBI): domain Eukaryota; kingdom Viridiplantae; phylum Streptophyta; class Pinopsida; order Pinales; family Pinaceae; genus Larix; species Larix kaempferi. The sequence continues at coordinate 16,519,907 of BSBM01001005.1, read as the reverse complement.
TGCAAGTGCATGCAAACCCTAGATTCTACATGCAAACCCTAATTTGCATGCAAGATCCTGAAAACGATGATGTGGATATCCGAACACCCCCCCTCAAGATAGACTATGATGTGCCAACAAAAAATAATGTGGGGCCCTGGTAACTAAGACCAAAGGTCACCCCAATACAATAATCCAAAAAATGCTGAAAATAAACTAAGTGAGGAAAGAGGGAAAACCCAGTGGGAAGAAAGCCCCCCCTCAAGCTAAAGCATAATAATGAATCAATCTGTCTCCACCATGATGGAACTCACCCCCAACAGTGAACGGAGGTAAGAGAACTTCTTCTCAGTGAAGCTCTTGGTGAAGATGTCTGCAATTTGCTCATCAGTAGGGCAATATTGCAGAATGATGGTGCGGTCATGCACCAACTATCGAATGTAATGCATATGAATATCAATGTGTTTGGTCCTCTGCCGCTGAATTGGATCTGTGGAGATCTTGATAGCACTTTGATTGTCACAAAATAGGACAGTCGAAGTAGTGCCACCAAAACCAAACTCGGAAAGAATACCCTGCAACCGAACTGCCTGAATGCAGGCATTGACTGCCCCTCGATACTCTGCCTCTGCTGAAGAAAGTGCAATGGCTGCTTGCTTTTTGTTGAACCAGCAAATAGAACCATGACCAATCATGAAAACATAACCGGAAGTGGACTTCCGATCAATGCTATCACCTGCCCAATCTGAATCAGTAAAACCAATGAAATCTAGCTCAGAATCTGCAGCATAATGTATGCCAAACTGTCTCGTACCTTGCACATACTGCAAGATCCGCTTGGCTGCTCGCCAATGAAGCTCATGTGGCTGCTGCATATATCTTGACACGACACTCACGGCATATGAGATATCAGGCCGTGAGTGTGTCAAATAAAGTAGTGAACCAATCAACTGTCGATACATACTGCAATCTGCAAGCGGTGTGGAATCTCCCTCCTCAAGACTGATTCCTGAGAGGAATGGGAACGGGGATTCCTTACATTCAGCCATATTAAACTTCAATAACAGGTCGGAAGCTAATTTTTGCTGAGATATAGTGATCCCATCAAAATTTTGAGCTATCTCCAAGCCCAAAAAGTGACTCAGCAAGCCCAAATCGCTCATGTCAAAAGCTAGATTTAAGGCAGATTTTAGCTTGTTTATTGAAGTAAGTGTGCTACCAGTAATAAGCAGATCATCAACATAAAGTACAATAACCAACAAATTACCTTTAACTCGCTGAAGATACACATTCGGATCAGATTTGCATCTTTGGAAATTCTGAGAAAGAAGGAAGGAGTCCATCTTTGCGTACCAAGCTCTTGGGGCCTGTTTTAACCCGTACAAAGATTTCTTCAATCTACAAACCAATGATGGATCTGATGTATAACCCTCTGGCTGCTGCATATAGAACTCTTCAGCAAGGTCTCCATGTAAAAATGCACTCTTCACATCCATGTGGTGCACTTCCCAGTGCTTGGATGCGGCAATAGCTAAAACAAGGCGGATGGAATCCATCTTTGCAACCGGTGCAAAGGTCTCTGTGTAGTCCACTCCTTGGACTTGGGAAAAACCTTTTTCCACCAACCTTGCTTTATATTTTCTGATAGTGCCATCAGCAGCAACTTTAGTACGGTAGACCCATTTACACTTCACTAATTTTCTTCCAGGTGAAAGAGAAACTAGCTCCCATGTATTGTTCTTTTGAAGAGAACTGTACTCTTCGTCCATGGCACTTTTCCATCTCGGATCTCGATGGGATGAATAGTATGATGTAGGATCTGAACCAGCCATCAAATAGCAAATCTCAGGAAGAAATGGATCATCAATAGAAAGAGCCATACCTGCTCTTTGAAAGTCTCCTCTTGTTCGTCTCGGATCAGCAGGATTTCCAAGATTCGAACCAGCAGAATGTAGAGTGTTTTGGGCCCACTTTGGTAACTGAGGAGGATCATAATGATCGGATTCCGAACCTGATATGTCATGATCATCATATGCTGCTACAATATCAGAAATATCAGAACTTATACCTTCATTATCGCTTCTCGGATCTTCTTCTGGTGAAGGCGGTGAATCGGCAGTCTTTTCCTCGACTAGTTGCAATTCTTGAAGCGGTTCTTCAAACTGCACACTGCGCTCTATGAATATCTTTTTAGATCTGATATCCATGAGTTTATATGCTTTTGATTCTTCCCCATATCCTATCAATATGCACTCGATACTTTGTGGATCCAAAGCTCGTCTCTTCTCAGAAGGGATTCTAGCCCATGCAGTAGAGCCAAAAACTCTCAAATTTGACACATCCGGTTTGTGACCAAAGAATGCTTCGAAAGGAGTCATACCTTTCACGGATGAATGTGGAACACGGTTCTGTATATATGTAGCAACATTGATTGCTTCATCCCAAAGATTTGCAGCCAAACCTTTCGATTCAATCATGCATGTAGCCATCTCTTTCAGTAACCGATTTTTCCTTTCCGCTACACCGTTCTGCTGGGGTGTGTAGGGAACTGTATGTTGGATCTTAATTCCGCTTTGGGCACAAAGTTGTAGCAACTCGGACTTGATATATTCCCCACCATTATCAGATCTAAGAGCTTTGATCTTGCTCTCAGTGGTGGTCTCAACAGAAGCCTTAAAATCCTTGAATTTTCCAAGCACTTCTGACTTGTTTTTGAGAAAGAATACCCATGTAAAGCGGGAAAAATCGTCAATAAATGTCAAAACATACCTTGAACCATTTAATGACGTATGGGGCAGCGGACCACTGATATCAGAATGGATCAATCCCAAAATAGTAGAGGCTCTGCTAGCCTTGCCGCGGTCGAATCTGTGCTCGGGGTGCTTCCCAATAATGCAACCAGTGCATATTCCCTTCGAGGAACGGAGTTGTGGAAGCCCATCTACCATGGATTTATTTGATAGCAGCAACAAATACTTATAATTTAGATGTCCAAATCTTTCATGCCAAATCCTACTAACCTCATTACCATGTGTGCGAAGAGCAGTGGGCTTTGCAAGCGGAATAAAGTGCGAAAACTCATAACATTTTGCAGTGTGGTTTGCCTTTCCAACCGCAACTAGTCTTCCACTTTTGATATCAGAAATTTCAACTGTATTAGGGCTGAATGTGACTTGCTTTGGTTCACCAGTATGTGTCATTTGATACACAGAAAGGAGATTCGAAGCTAAGGAAGGCACATAGAGAACATTCTGAAAGCTTCCATGTTCTACATGAATCGTACCTTTTCCCTTTGAAGAAATTTTTGAGTCATCTCCCAAATGGATGGGGATGGAGATGTTTGGATCGAATGAGGAAAAAGAATCAATATTTGCAGCCATATGATTTGATGCACCCGAATCTATCAAGAGAGTAGTGGGCTTCGAAACCGTTGCCATGAGTGCTTGTCCTCTTTCATGATCATCATTCCGATCCTTCTTCCTTGCACCGTCAGGAAGGGTTATGTTGTTCTTTTCCAAAAGGAGGGCCATTTGATCTATAGTCTTCTTCATACATGAACTTTCAGGATGAAAGCCACGGTTACAATAAGTACATTTAGATTTTTGGTTACCTTCTTTGCCCTTTTGCTTGGATTTCGAACTGGATGGTGCATCCGTTTTCTTGCCTTTGTCTTTTTGCTTGTGAGGCTCGAATTTGGGCTTCTCCTTCTTTTGCTTTCCTTTACCATTCGAGATCTTGGGTCCTTGAACAAATAGGGATGAATCTTTGGAGCTTATGGACCCCATTTGAATCAACTTGTCATGCTCTTTTGTAACGGACTCAATGAAGGCATTCAAGGTAGGCATCTTCCAATTCGGGGTAGTTAGCCGACCGGAATTGAAAGTAGAGACAAATACCGAATAATCTTTCCCAAGCTTGCTTAGAATGGAGAGAATCAACTGTTTATCCTCTTTGATAACACCACTGTTCTTCAATTGCAAGTTCAAGTTCTTGAATTTTGTGAAGAATTCATTGATGGTCTCGAAATTCTCAGGATTAAGGCCAATCAATTCATTCTCTAATTGAAAAGCCCTAAGCTCATCCTGCTTGCCGAATAGTGTTTCAAGTTGCTCCCATATGGCTTTTGGAGTCTTCAATCTGCTGAGATGGAAGTGAAGATCCTTGGAGATGGAGAGACAAAGAAGACCATAAGCTTCATCAAGCTTGTTGTAGTGTTTGGTTCGATCTGACACATTGTTTGGCTCCAATTCAAGACCAAGAGTGACTCGGTAGTAACCTTTTGAACGTAATATGATCTCCATATCATCTTTCCAATCAAAATAGTTGAATGGGGTGAGGATAGGCTTTGAAGAAGAGTATTCCATTGCTAGGAGCGAGTCAAACTGATGTAGAATAGGCTTGCATGCACAAGATAGCGAATGCAATTGCTGTAGGGAAGCTTGCATGCACAATGTAGCGAGTGCAATTGAAGGAGACAATAAACCTGCAAATCACATAAAAACAACCACAATAAGGTCGAACAATCCACCCTTTGAGAGTTGCATCACACCTGGGATTGGATTTCAAGCAATGTTGAATAGGTCCAATGTATCAGATCCAGGAATTATGTGGTAACTCAAGCTTCTGGAGTGGTATTGGAATATTTTTCAAGCTTTGCATGCACAGGAGCGAATGCCCTTGAGATATCTCATGCCAAACTTTTTGCAATTTTTTAGCAATTCAGTCAAATCTTCTTGTATAAACACCTGTAGAAAAGAGATCTTGTCCCTGCAATGGCTCTGATACCATGTAAAATTAGTCACAGCAGATCTAATGAACAAGTAAATCAATCACAACAGATGAACATAGAAAATATGGTGCAAAACTGTGCAAAACATGCAGCAGTGCTCTCTATCCCAGAAAGGGTGAATGAATTACAATACAAACTGTCACAATGACTGAGCAATTCGAATTGCCTAAGGAGGTCATTCAAATCACTGAATGGAGTAGCTTGACTCTAACTAGGAGTCCTCATCAATCAATCGGTGGTGCTCATCAATGCACAACAACCAGTCATCCAGGTGTCAATCTGAGTCTAACTGAGTGTAATAAGTGTAACTGAAGTGTGTAGCACTGATTTAGGATCTGGAGGCTCAGTGGGGGCGCATGGGAGGCTAACTGAAGTTAGAACAAGTCACCTAATCAAACTGGAGGTCCAACGGAAGTGATACAGTCAGTCGGGAGTGAAACTAGCCTCAAATCAGGGAGAATCGGAGCTAACTGAATGTAACTGAAGTGGAACTGCAGTGGTAGGTGAACAAGTGCGCCCTTCTCTGGCAGTAGGTGAGAAGTGGGCGCCTTTCAGCTTAGGAGGGCTAAAACTATGTGGTAGGTGGCTCCCGGGTGCTAGAATGAAGTGGATAAGGTGCTGGAGGCATCAAACTGGTGACTGGGATGCATGCCAGTGCATGCAGGTGCATGCAAACCCTAGATTCTGCATGCAAACCCTAATTTGCATGCAAGATCCTGACAAAGATGATGTGGATATCCGAACAAGAAGAGCATAAAATCTTGATGGAAAAGTTGTGGAGGGATGAATTAAGTGAATAAAAAAGAAATCAATATGAATTCTTTTTTGAATTTTCAGTAATATTGTACTTCAGAATATTTGCTAATATGTTTCAAAACATCTATTTCACATACGTTGAATGTTATGCATGGACTGACATCAACATACGGGAAAGTCATCATAAGAAAAAGCAAATTATGGAAGATGTAAATGATAATGAATTGGTCCTTAGCTCATCTAGAGTGGTGTTGGAAGTTAATGAAAGGGGGGAATTTTTTTATAAAACTATGATGGATATAGTGGAAATAACGTACAAACGTACTTTCCTCTTACAATACATAAATCAATCCATGAGTCCAAGAATCAAGTTGTATCTAAACTATAGGAGGCGTTTCTAGGGCAATGGTCAATGAGACCTGTCATATTTGTAATAACAAAAACATACAACAACAAAAAAGAATCATTCAAAAAGTAATATTTCTAAACATGATTTTATAAAATGTGTGTCCTTCTCCCTTACAACTTGTACACTAGACTTCCTTTCTCTCTTGCTTTCCTTGCTTGATATCTTGTAATTGTAGTGTCAGGGTAGATAACTGGTTCTGAATCTGAGACATGCCAGTGCTAGTTTCTCCGATTGGTGAAGCTTCCAACTTCATCGCAATCTCCAAAGCTTCTAGCTACGAATTCACTTTTTGCTGCATCAACGGCTATCTGATATGTGGCAACAACGTGGTTATAAACCATTCCTTATGCTGCTGTGGTGGAATAACAAAGCTTACTTGGTCCAGCAGTGTCTTGAATTTCTAATCAAACTCCCAAACTGTCTCGTTAGGTTTTTGTTTGATCTCTTTCAACTCTGTTATACACTGTGACTCCAACTTCGGCTTCTTAAATTCTGATAGGAGTGTAGTCTTGATTTCTACGAGGGTTCTTGGATGTCCTTGCGAGTATTTCATGAACCAATGCAAGGCTCTATCTCTAAAAGTGGTAACAAGCTGTGCTTGCTTCATAAAGTTGTCCTGGACTTGTTTTACACTCCATACGGCTTCACATAGGAACCAATGTTGATCAGGGTCCTCTAGACCCGTTCCTTTGAATATCGACAACTTAATGTCCTCAGTCATGCTTCTTCTAGGTGGTGGAGGGTTCCGTGCAGCAAAAATGAATGCGTTATTGTGTTGAATGTTCACGACTACTAGGTTTGTGCAATGAGAGGTGCGGTGTTCGCAACTGCTGGATTCTGGGGCGTAATAGGCTGACAGGTTGTAGATAGAGATGCGGTTTGGTTATCAGGTTCAGTTTCTGAATCAATATCTATGCGGAGCCCAGATCCACTAGAATTATTCTTAGGTGTGTATTTATATCTTTTCCCACTTCTTAGGTTATGCGTCTCTTCGTTAGAATCACTAAAAATGCTATTAACCATTATAGATTCCAAAAAATTTACAGCAATCTAAAAACACCTTTCTCAGCTAAGAGCATCTTTGTAGTGTGTTGTTAACCCAGAAGTCAGCTGCGTGTACAAACGGACTATCCAATGCTTTGAGCCTTTCGATAAGCTCCGGTGTCCACTCGGTCGGCGCGCTTCACGCTAGACAGTTTTTGTGCTCTAGAAGCCTTGACAACCACTTGTGTAGCTCGTTTCTGAAAAACACCAAGAATACCTTGTGAACGTCTTTCCACAGGTACTTATCAACTAGTCAATGTCAGAGAGATGTGGGTGTCTGTTTTCTTTCCTTGCAAAGTCTCTCTCTATCTTGTCAAACCAAGTCGAGATTTATTTCTTGTCCGGATACCTTCTTGTCTATTTTCTTTCCTTGCAAAGTCTCTCTCTATCTTGCAACTAGCGCACCCACGGGGGCTTCACTCAATAAACCGCTATCATAGCACGTTCGTTCATGGCATAAGAAACAATACCCCTAATTTCACTAAATATTAGAAAATACCTTCCAAAATATTTTTTTAACCCCCTCCCAATATGCCTTCCTAATTTAAAAAAACCCCTATTTTCACTAGATATTGTATGTATCAATTTTTTCATTAACATTTTTTATACCCCTTTATATTTCTACCTAGTATATTGATATGATACCCATCTTATGACCCCACATACATTCTACAATGCACCTTCTTCTTTCGATGTATATTGTGGATGCACATTACTTCACCCATAATGCAATTACTCAACCACATATCATTATGATTTGCAACATCTAATGGTCTAATGAAGAGATAGGAGATCACTTCTTGTATGTCACTAGAGTCAATGCACATAGTACAACATTTAGATTGCATGTTACAGTTCCCCAATCGCTGACTAAGCCTGTTGTGGCTAGGTATCCAAGCCCCCAGGGCCTGTAACAAGCTCTAGGAGGCTGACTAAACCTCCCAAGGCCTATAATAGGCACGAGTGGTTGGGTATTCAAGCTCCCAAGGCCTATCGAGGGCCTATAACAAGCCCTGGAGGCTTAGAGCCTCCCAAGGCTATTGGTAACAACTGGCTAAGTGCTATTGGTAACAATTGGCTATCAATGACCACTGTCTCTCGACTATGATCGACTTGAAACCCACTTCACCATGAAACCCCCTAGCCTCAAGATGTGATTTCCCTACATACTGGTAAGCTCAAGCCTTGCCTCAACCTGATTTCTCATCCGGTCGTGATCTCGCCATATCCATTTGGCGGATATTTGTCATCCCACCCATATAAAAAAGACCCCAAAGTATTTTTGTATTGTTACATTAAATTAAAAACCCTTTGCCCCTTAATATATAAGCAATATAATTTTTAGGTTTTCATGAATATTTAATACCGCAATATGAATGAAAGTGGTATTATATTGCCTTCTAGTGAATACCCCGTGAGCGCACCCAAGAGTTGTGCGGTTCGAGCAGGATATCACTTATAGGACACCGCAATGGTCTAATACGCTTCCCCTCCCATACTTGACAGATCCTACGAATTCTACTTTAACACTTATCCATTCATCTATTGCCTTAGGTTATTAGTTGATAGAACAGATACAAACAGACAAAATATATGATGTTGTGCACTCCCAGTGCGGTGTATTCAAGAGATACACAGTCAAACCTTTACGTATACTTGTGATTATTCAATAAATAGATACTTCTACCAGCTTAGAGTATTGCGCCTTCATCATTTATCTATCCATGTAAGACTTAACATATTATTCCCATCTTTCCTCTATGGCGAATACATATAAAAGCATTAACATACAACTTATAAATGAGAATCCAGACATTCAAAGTAGGAAAATGAGCAAATGAAGAAACATAACAATCACTCTACACAGTGTTTAACGTGGTTCACCCCCCGGATGGAGGCTACATCCACAAGAACTGTTGTTATATTAGTATTTGGGAAGGGTACAACAGTTCTTAGTCTACGCACTCAGTTGCAGACTCTCTTCTCTCTCGGATAGGTCTCTGCGCACTCAGCGGCAGAGCCTTTACAATTAATCTCAAAGGTTCAACAATGTTTTGACTTACAAAATGAAGAGTAACCCTTTCCCATAAAAAATTTCTTATTTATAGATCATGCCCATAGGTCATGTCTTTACAATCTGCAGGAAAAAACCCTTAGGTTTACAAAACCGTCACGGTTTCCCCAAAATCGGACTTCTGGCCTCTGGTAGCGAATATTCCATCGTGGTGGTTTTCCATGCATGCTTCACGTCGTTATCGGCCTTCCTGTTGCACGCATGCCAATAGGTCGCTTTCACTGATCCGTTCTTCCTCTAACGGTCTCGTGCGATTGGTTCAGGTAGTGGTATCTTTCGCGTGTATGAACAGTCGTTTTCTTCCCGATTTGCTCCTACCCGTCGCTTGGCACTCTTGGAGCATCTTTGCCAAAAATAGACCACTAATGGTCTAACCGGAACACGTGCCATCTTCTGTCCAACACTCTGCTTTGCTGGCATCCCGTAGACTGGACTCTTTGCAGCACTGCCTCCTCCTAGTACTGATCCTCGCATCTCTTTCGACGCTGCGGTGCGCACAACTTTGCAACATCCCAAAAACTTATACAAAATTGTTTCAACCGAACTGTGCTCAGCTCCGTAGTTCCCAAAACTCCTTCTTGCTAAAAAATGCCCCACTTGGGCCAGGCCCAACAACCTGTCATATTTGTAATAGAAAAAACATACAACAAAAAAGAATCATTCAAAAAGTAATATTTCTAAACATCATTTTATAAAATGTGTATCATCTACTACAAAACATTCCTTTATTAATATTAATTCTACTATATTTATTTTTCATATTAGCATAAAATAGTTTAATGTCATTTTACATTTTCAGGAAGATTATGACAATCCCAAAGGATGAATGAGGTGATATCCAAAATATGCCAGTAGGGATGTCAAAAAAAGTGTACAAGGATATGATTAAGGAAATGGACATAATTGCATCGCGGGAGGATCCATCTCAACAACAACGTGCTTCAAATGTGGGAATCATTGAATTTTTCTATTATGTACATGTAATTAATTAATTTAACATTAAATATTAATTTTTTTGTTGAACTTTGGTTGTCATTGATGTCAACTAATGTCAAAGAGGATGTCAACTGAAGTCAAGTGGATTCAGTATTCACATGCCAGCTTGAAGAAGTATAGTAAAGCCACATTAAATAAGTATATGGGAAAGGAAGATGGTGAAGCATATGGATGCCAGTGTGAAGAAGTATATCTAGAAGTTGCATCCAGTATGAATAAGTGTGTCGAAGAGTACATCATGCATATCCAGAAGTACATAAGGCACATGTACTTGAGCATGTCACAAGTCCATCCAGTCACAGTCCTTCAAGGTACAAGCTAAAGGGTTGGTTGGACAGAAGTTTGAAGTATGCGCAAGAAATCCAAAGAACACATGGGACAAATTCCAATGTGTGCAAGCAAGTCAAGAAAAGATTCCAGTGTGCGCAATCAAGTCGAGAATATTCTAGAGTGTGCAAGCAAGTTGAGTTGAGTGCGCAAGCAGCATGGTACAAGAAATAATTGAACAACTATACAAGTCCCGAAAACACTCAAGTCATTTCCAATCAGAAGAAACTTTCAGTTGATAAAGATCGCAAAAGTTTCAAGAAGGGTGTAGAGGTTGATGTCAACATATGTGCAAATTCTACAAGCCGATGACACAGCAAGTATGCAAGACCCACAAGTGATGATACTGCAAGGGTCAAAGTCCCACCAAGTCGAAGATCACGTATGCACAAGCTTCGCAAAAGCATTGATACATCAAGTGCGCAAGATCAAGAAGTGATGCTTCAACAAGGGTGGAAGTGGAACCAAGTCGAGGACCATATATGTGCATAACCCATAAAAAAGACACATCAGTGTCGTAGAACATGACATGTGGCAAAATCATAATCCGTGAAGCAAGGAAGAAGGAATGCCACAACCAACTTGTGTACATACAATCCATGCAAGACATGTATAAAAAGGGAAGCAAGTTGGAGATTTGAAGTAAGCTTGATGGAAAGGTCAAAAAGATTTTAAGTGGAAGCTACAGATTTATATTCAGGGCATAAAGGGCTCGAGGTATAGAACAGTATGGTTTTGCGAAGAGCCGAGTGCGCACACGTAGAGGAATGATTAAACTGATGGTGCGTAGAATGATGTTGTAGATCTGTGACGATTGCGCAAAGACAAAAAGGAAAAATAAATAAGATGCATAAGTGCGTGAGGATTGAATGATAGTAGTATAAGAAACATGCAGATAGTCCCAGATGTTTTAAAGCAAGAAGCGTAGAGAAAGAACTGAGGTATATCAGAAGATGCACAAAATTTCAGCTGATGCACGAAGACTGAATTGAATTGTGCGAAGTAGAGAATTCCATTAGATGCATGACGATAGAACAACATCAGAATCTAGTATGCGCGTCATGATGAAGATGATATGAGGCAAGTGCGTTAAACTGAAAGGACTAATCATAATATGCACAGCATGTTGTAGATTATCTGAAATATTGTGCCACTTAAACCAAACGAACACTTCTAATTAAGTGTGCAGTTTCATCTGATACCATTTCTTAATATTAGAATGACAAGCTATCAATTGAAGCACAATATCAGTTGGTTAGTGCAGTTGTGCAGTGGAAAAATGACACAGCTAATTAGTGGCGCGGACTGCAACAGATGAAGTAGCACACAATATATGAAGTGATTCATCAACAATCTGCATAGGTGAAGAATTGTGTGGAATGAGAATTCAATTGATGTATGCAGAGAAGTGATAGCCTGGGTATATTTTAAGGATTCTAATATTACACTTAAGTATAGTATTCTAGGTGATTATTTTGGATTGGAAAAACATAGATATAGATAGGTAGGTGAATATTAATTATGAAACCTACAATTTACTACTGAAACATGTAAATTTTGGCGAATATTATGATAAAAAAACATATTTTATGTAAATATAGGCGATATTATAGACTAAAAATGACCAAATAATGAATTTATTTTTTAAAAAAATCCCCAAAAATAACCAATTGGCGAAATTTCGCCCCTAAAAATTACCCCGGTGATAGCTATACAATTGCATATAGAAGGTGCGCACAATAGAACGAACAACAAAATATCAGAAGTGTGCGTGAGTTGGAAGTTGAGTAAGGAAGAATATCATTTTGGATATTTCGGCGGTAAGACGGGGCAAGGAACAGGGGGTCGTATCCTCCTTCCAGTTGGTGCTGGAGAACACAGGGAGTTGGTGCCTATAAAACTAGGGGGTCGGTTCCTCCTTCCATTTGGTTTGGTAAACACAGGAACTTGGTGTTTCTTTGAATGTAATATTTTCGTTACAAAAGAGCATTTTTTGGTTTTCTCCCGTTCGGGTTTCCACGTCAAAATCCTTTTGTTTTGTGTTCTTTTTCTTGGTGCATATGTGGATGAATGTTTTATTTATTGTTATCGGTCAAATTAGCACTTCTCTGTACGTGACCACATTTACTTGTCGGTCACACAAAATGACACTATGGATGGAAGATCTTACCTTGACCTTAGATGACCTATAGCTGAACCTTGCAATCCTTTCCTTAGAAGCATCTTTCTCTACCTATTTTAATACATAACCGCGGCCCTCATACTTTCCAACCAACGGGTCAGCCGCGGGTTTCTCTACTGACAACCCGCGGGTGTCAATAAAAATATGCACCTGCTAGATGTAAGTTAGGACACTTGTGAGTCACTCGCTAGTGGTCCTATATCATAGTCGTGGGTGTCTTAAGAAAAAGTTAAAAAAATAATTAAAAACACGAATTGAGATTAGTTGAGGCAGGTACCAAAACTACCCCAACTTCTCAACTCAACCACCTTTCGAACCTACCCTACTTACCTTGCTATAAATACAAGGAGAGGGGCTTGAGAAAGAGATATTATGAACATTGGAGAAAGTTATGCTAGAGAAATTCATAGGTAAGAGAGAGGAGCAGGAGCTCAGGGTTTGGTTATGGCAGTGCCGGTGCAGGACGGGTATAACTTTATGTATCTTCTGCATTTGTCAATAAAGATTGAGAGGTTCTTCTTTTCCCAATAGATTTGTTTATGTATATTGTAATTTGATTACAAGTTGATGTTACATTGTTTAAATGAATGTTAATCTCTTATTTATAGTTAAATGGATTTGAGGAAGGTTTTATGTTTGTTTTGCAGGATTGTTGCCTAGGAGAACAAAGGGAGAAAATCTTGGATCGAACTTCGAAATAAGGTACATACTCTCTTGACCCTAATCCTATTTGCTTAATAACAATGTTTGCAAAGCCTTATATGTCCATCTGATAACCCCAGCATGTTGGTAGTCTCTTCCTACTATAAGGACAATTTCCCTAAAAATAGAACTGGCGACTTAGCTGGGGAGCACCATCTATTTTCTGCTTTGGGGACTCTTGTTGAATTTATTTCAGTCTTTTATAACTTGTTTTATCTCTATAGAAGTGCCTAGGGTATCCTTGACCCTTCTGCTTGACTCAGTTCTATTTTGATATGCAAACTTCTTTCTTTCTAAAAAAATTTCAGAGCCCACCCGCGAGTTTCGTGTACATATAGGCGTCGTTAGTTAGTTGCACTCACGAGTTTCCTATATCAGCACCCGCAGTTATTCAGTTGCACCCGCACTCTTCTGCATGCGACAGTCGTGAACATCTCCTGATACTTTTTTTGTTTTAGGGTTTTGTCTTAGGGTTACTTTTTCTAGATTTGGAAGTTTGTTTGTTGATCTGAAACCTGCTTAATGCCTTTGAGTGTTGATCTGAGTCCCCTTTACAGCTACTCTTAGAGATCTCCTTTGGATTTTTTGCTTGAATTAGTATTTTTTTAGGTCTTTAAATATTTTTAAGGCTCACTTGCGACCTGCATATACATACAGTTGCGGATTTTCTACCCTACTCGTGAGTTGCTGGTATATGTACCCGCTAGTCAACCGCGCATTGCTACATGTTACAGTCGCGGGTTTTTCCTAAGACTTTCTTTTTAATTAGGGTTTGGTGTTAGGGTGGCTTGTCTGTGGCTTTGGAAGTATTTTGTTGATATGATACCCTCTGGACATTGTTCAGTGTATTCTGAGTCTGTTTGTAGCCCCTTTAAGAGTTTTTCCTTGAGTTTTTGTGCTTGCGAAGTTACCCTTGCTTTCTAGCCCATTTTGTGTTTGGAAAGTTCTTGGATTTTATCCTCTTTGATCACTGGTATTCAGGAGCAAACTGATCTCTGCATAAGATCCTTTGTTTTTTCATCTTACATTTTAGTCATCTTGTTTTGCATTTTGTTTCCAAAACCTAGTTACTTTTAGAAGCAACTAGTTGGGTTGGTCTTTGTCGATCTTGCATAAGGTCTGATTGCTTTAGTTTCGGGTCATTTTCTCTTTGCTTGCCTTGCTTTTACGATTCTTGTTGGTTCATGTTTATTTGTATTTCTTTCATAGTTAAAGAATAAATCAAATTTAAAAAAGAACTTTATTTTTATAGCAAGAATTGTCATTTTCTTTTCGAAGTAGTTGTAGTCTTTAGTACTATCATCTTTGAAAATACATTTTTTTTTATTATGCTTAGGTTGCTTTACGATTTCATGTTTTGAAAGACAAACAAAGTAGGTTAATTGTGAAGTTTTTAGATTTTTATATACGCATTTCTTTTCAGTTGCAACCATCACTACACATTGCACTATCCTTTGAGTAAGTAAAAACCTTTAAAAAGAACCATTAATAAAATTCATTAGTAAATTTTCTCTTTTAGGTTACACACAAACCAACTAGCTAAGGCTAGGGTTTCGGAACATAACACCTTTAAATTTACAAAATCATTAAAAATCTCAAATCGTAATGAGACTATCGTTTAGGTAAATCCACTATTGTGGAGTTGCTCGGGAAGATCTACTCAAACCCGAGTTAAGCACGACGTTGTGTGAGATTGGACGGTGGGGATACCCCCCCACTTTTATTTCGAGCATACACCAAAGCCTTTTCGCGTACGGGGATCCATTATTGCCTTGTGTACTCTTGGATTTTGGGCTTAGTTACCCCGCCCATGCGTCTTGGCTGGACCTGGGACTTCCCCCTAGGATGTTTTTGCAATTTTGGTAGCCTTTAGTATATTTTGACCTTTAGAGCTCTACATAGGTGACGGTGGAAGGATATTTCCACTGTACTTAGGACAAACATGGGAGGAAATACCTTACAAGTCTTTGGGAGGGCGATTGGTGGTTCAAACGCTTGCACCCAAATATATTGTATTGTGGACCCTGAGTAACTATCCTTCGATACTCTACTAGTTTGTTATGGGCCCTCATCATCCCAGACTTACTTTTGAGAGTATTATCTTTGTTTTCCTGGTTTGGATTACTTTAGGACATTTTTAGTGGTGTTGTTTGCTCCTAGTTTTTCTAGTGGCCCCTAGGGTAATACTTAGTATATTTTCATTTCAGTTGTGGAGGACCAACCTCTTTGTAGGTCATGAAGGTTGCAGAACCTTCCTCCACTCACAATGGAGCCTCCACCGCCACCACCGTGACGGAGAACCAAATCTCGTGGTTCTTACGAACTTACAGGAACAACTGAACAACTCAGAGAACCTCACCTGATCTCTCAGGGTCAACCGGTTCAAGAAACTGTTGAGGTTGAATACTTGACTTCTGAAGAGTTTATTACAACTTTCAACCCTCCATTAACTCGACCCAACGATCCCTTGTTGGAAAGAGTAGTCTCTCTAGGGCTTCCAGAATTAAGTGTATATCAGTGTACACCTGGTACTTTCATGGACAACATAGGGGATGTGTTAGGAGTTCATCATACTATAGAAACTATCATATTAGGAGGTTTTTCCCCTCCATATGCACACACATCGATACCAAGCTCATTGCAAGCTACTTCTACTCCGAGCACTTCATTTAGTTTCAATGCTAGATCCTTAGGTTTGTCTGGCTCTCAAGCTATGACTACACCTAGTCCTTTTGGTTCTACCATTGGTCCATCTAGTGTCCCCTTTTCAGGGATACCTTCGGTATCTTTCACATCTTCCCCTTTTGTACATCAATTCCAGGTGAACCCTCAGTTTTCTCCTTTTAGTCACGAATTTCCTCGGTTTGGAGGGCACATCGATCCTTCAACACATTTTGTAGGATCAATGCCTACTTCGTCCACTGCATCCATATCAAGGTTCAACCCCTTGACAGGATTCAGTGCACATTTGTCCAATGTACATACTTCTAACATTCTTGTAGGGAGTACTCCCTTTTCACTGTTTGATGGAGGGGGTAGTAACAGTTATGCCAACCCACATTTCTGGGGTGCTTATACCCAACCACAATGGAGGAGTCCACAAGGAAGCAATCCCTTAGCTTACAGTTGAAGCAACTTCCATAATGCATTTACTTCACAACCAGTGGCTGGGGGAAACCCCAACCAACACTATAGGAGCTCGGTTTTGGGTGGTTCCCCCTACCAAACTCCTCTTAATCAAATTCCATCAGCGAGACCCCGTTTTCCTTTTTTGGAAACCTTAAACTTGCCATATCTTTCGAAACTAACCAATGATCCGGTGCGACACAACCCTGCATGGCCACCGGTCCCAACCAAGATTCCCTCGGACATTCCAAAGTTTGAAGGTAAGACTGGGGAAGAGCCTGGATACCATGTTGCGACCTTTCACCTATGGTTCTCTTCCAACTCGCTAAATGATGATTCGATTCGATTGAGGCTCTTCCAAAGGAGCTTAACTAGTGTTGCATCCAAGATGTACATTGAACTTCCTGTTGCAGCATATGATAACTTTTGGGACCTAGCAACAGTCTTCTTGAATCACTTCCAACTTCCTATCCGGTATGATGCCGGTACTGATCTTATGTCTACTCTTAGGCAGAACAAAGCCACACACCTTTCTGATCACATTCAGGAGTGGAGAAGAGGGAAGCGACTCATCAAGGTTGAGATCCCTCTAGAGTTCCTTTTAGAGTGGTATTTGAAGTCACTCCTTCCTTATATTTCTAAGGATGTTGCAACTTCTGGGGTAACTTCTGAGGAAGAAGCCATCCTGAGGACCCAACAACTTGACTTAGTTTACACCCAATCTAGGGCCCTCTATGTGTTAATTTTTGAGCATTAATTCAACATACTCTAGGATCTTTACTGAGAGAATAACATGTACTGCATATCAAGCATATTAATCACAACAAGAAATCACATGAGACAATAGACACATAGAGTTTCCTTGGGGAAAACCATAAAGGTGAAAAACCCCAATAACTTCCTCAGAGATAGATAGAGAAATGATACAAAACCCAAGCATAAGAGATAGTATCCTAGCAGCAGCTTCTCCTCCTCCACTAGTGCGCCACTCTCCAATGAGAGTATGAGTGAGAAAGTGAATGATCAAATAGAGTGCCTCCCGTATTCTATTTATAATTGACTTGACTTGCCTAATAACCTTTACTAGGTCAGCCTCAACTTAACCACTTAACATAATGTTGATAGGGCCGACCCCCAATAGGGTGGTCTAATAACCCTTTAACCCACATGACTTATACAAGGCCGACCCCATCAAGGTGGTCTAATAATCCATCAAGTATAAGTTATGACACTTACAATATAAATGACGACACTTCCGTATAGAGGAATAATAACATCTCTATAGGAATACAATATACATATATGAAATACATTCCGAAGTTACAAATACATCAACACTCCCTCTTAGCTAGGAAGGTATTTTTCGACACAGATCTGCTAGCACAAGTCTTCTTCTCTGGATCATCGTCACTGGATCATCGTCATCGTCACTGCTGCTGCTATCTCAATCAATCTCCAATCTACTCATCATAGGAAGTTCTACAGAGCCAACCCTTTTTCATGCTGGATGTAGGCCCACCTGTAGGTATTCATCAATACCGGCCATACTGTGGAATCCTCAGGATTGATTACGGGAGTCAACAAAACGTCAAAAGAGCATCCTAGGACTTTTACGAGCACACGGCTCAACCTATCGGATCTCCCATGACCTTTTACATGCCACTACACAACCTGTCCATGGCCATAGAGTATCATCCTGATATTCATGATCATATCGATCATAACATCGTTCATGAAGCACAACCCAGATTCACATCACACAACACTTACATTCACCGGCATGGGAAGACACACTTCAACCATCTGTGAAAGGCTCAACACTTATATCTACGCCATGGGAAGACACACTTCAACCATGCGAGAATGGCATCGCACTTATGTCCATAGCCATGGGAAGAAACACTTCAACCATGCTAGGAATGGCACAACACTTATATCGCAGCCATGGGAAGACACACTTCAACCATGCTCGAATGGCCCCAGCACTTATATCGTATCCATGGGAAGACACACTTCAACCATGCTCGAATTGCCCCAGCCCTTACATCTGCACCATGGGAGAACACATCTACCACCATGTGAGAATGGCTCCATCCCTTACATCTGCATCATGGGAGAACACATCTATCACCATGTGAGAATGTATCTGGCAATTACATCGCAACCATGGGAGAACACATCTACAACCATGTCCGAAAAGCCCAGCAATTACATCGCAACCATGGGAGAACACATCTACAACGATGTCTGAAAAGCTCATGTGCATCTGTGTCTTCGGAACTCATCATACATAATCCAACTGATTATGTAATGTATCCACCTGATACATATCATCACATATGATCATCCTGATCATCATTATAGCATCATCCTGATGTATATCATCCAGAGTATCATCCTGATACTCATCTCACATGATCATCCTAATCATCGTCGCTGCATCGTCCTGATGCACATACATATACATGATCCAACTGATCATACCAAGCATCCATCTGATGCATATACATATACATGATCCACTTGATCATACAATGTATCCACCTGATACATATACAAATACATGATCCACTTGATCATACAATGTATCCACCTTATACATATACAAATACATGATCCAACTGATCATATCAAGCATCCAACATGATACATATACAAAGCAGTAACTGGAGCATCGTCTTGATGCTCATCACACAGCTCTTACATCCACAGCCATGGGAAGGATCCTCCTCTCACCATGCTTAGAATCGCTCCTGCAAATGTGTCCCATCACTTCTTCCTCGAAGGATCTTCTAACTGAAGAACAACAAGCCTCTCTTTGAAGTATTCAAACTTCACTTTGGTTAGTGGTTTCGTCAACACGTCTGCAAACTACTCATCCGTCGCAACATACAGGAGCTTCACTGCTCCTCTCTACACCATATCCCTGATATAGTGATATTTTATCTCAATGTGCTTCGACCTGTCATGGAACACGAGGTTCTCAGACAGCTTCACACAACTTTGGTTATCACAAAAGATACCAGTAGCATCCAACGGGAGATCAAATAACTCAGACAGTATCTTCTTCAGCCATACTGCCTCACAACTAGCTGAACAAGCTGCAACATACTCTACTTCGGCTGTACTTAGTGCTACGTAGGACTGCTTCCTGCCAAACCAAGAGATCACTCCTGATCCCATACTGGAGCAGCACCTTGAAGTGCTCTTCCTATTTGCAGCACTGCCTACCCGATCTGAATCAACATAACCTTCTAGGTTAAACTTTTGATTCGCATCATACTTGAGTCCATAATCAACTGTACCCTTCAGGTACCTCAGAATATGCTTTACAACAACCAGGTGAACACCTGTCAGGAACTGGCTCAATGTGTTCACCGTAAAGCAAATATCTGGTCTCATGTTCATCAGGTACATCAAGGACCCAATCATTTGACGATACATAGTGACATCAACTGGATCAGATGAAGCATCACACAAAAGCTTCAGATTCGATGCTATAGGTGTGGCTATGGCCTTGCAGTCCATCATCCCGAACCGCTTCAGGATCTCTACTGCATACTTCCCTTGTCCAAGGAATATTCCATCTGTACTCTGCCACACCTCCATGCCTAGTAAATAGTGCATCATCCCCAAGTCCTTCATCTCGAACTCGGCAGCAAGCTTCCTCTTCATGTCGGCAATAAATCTATCCTCATCTGTAACAAATAGGTCATCTACATACAAAAGTAGTATCACTGGATTGCCTTCCTCAACCTTGTAGTAAAGGTTGGAATCCTCTTTACTCTTGGTAAAGCCCAAACTGGATAGAAAGCGGTCTATCCTCCCATACCAAGTCCTAGGAGCTTGCTTCAAGCCATACAAGGATTTCTTCAGTTTGCACACGAGTCCCTCTGTCATGTGTCTCAAAACCGAGTGGCTGCTCCTCGACTACACCATTTAAGAAAGTTGTCTTGACATCCATCTGGTGTATCTTCCATTTCATTACTTGCTTTATATTTCTCTATGCTGCCATCTGCAGCATGCTTGATCTTATAAGTCCACTTGGAGGTCACAACAGACTTCCCTTCTGGTCTTGGGACCACATCCCAAACATCATTCTTCATGATCGACGGATCATGGCATCATTACTTCATCCCGGATCCTAGGAACTTCAGATTCTTCAATAGATAGATTTGTTGCTGAACAAATGTTGTAGTCCTTCTTTTGTAGGTACTCGTATACGATCTTTCCTACAAAAACAAGTTAAATTGCATGATTAGAAACATCTCATAGTTTTCAGAACAAATTCTTACACATAAAGAAATATGTCATACAATCATGCAATTATTTTAGCCAATGCTTCAATACAACATTTATCCATATCCTGTAACTTTCTAGATGCCTTCCAATCTCTACCAAAACATTGTTAAGAGTGTGCAAAACTCCCAACATGTCAGCAAAGAGGTTTCATTCTAGATAAGTAGCAATGGAATGTTGTACAGTGCCATAGGCCACTTACCCATCACATGCATATTAGTAGTATACTGTTCATTAATGCAATTATGCATAATACACAACCTAAGTCTAGGAACATAAGCATATACATCATTGAACAATATTATTTAAACAATAAGAAATAATAATTCAAATACTTATCTTTGTTTGTTTGTTGGGTGGAATCCCTCTCAATCTTTGCTTCTTTGTAGGAACTACTGGAGTGTGCTCCCTCTTGATCTTTTCTTCCTGGATTACCTGTCCTTGAACTTATATTCATCCTGGATCACTATGCATACTTAAGTGTGCACTAGTGTCATGATTGTGCCATCCTCAAGATCTCATACATAATTATACATTCATTAGTATAATCTCAAAACAAAATAATCTTAAACATGTATAGTCATGAACATTTCAAACACGGACAATAAGCATTAGTATTCAAGGTTTTAGGGAGTACTTCTTTTACTTATGCATATTCTTATTTGATCATAGGACTCTTCTGGTTAGTCATATCATCAATCAAAGTAAGAAACATAATATGCATAAATCCTAGATTTATAACTTCATGAATAATCATTATCAATCATACAAAAGTATAAGATCCTTACATAGGGTAGGATTCTAACTTGATATAGGAATAACATACCTGGTCTTTATATTTGCTAGTTATATCTAGCAATGTTTTCTTGTTCTCTTCAATGACCTGCATAACTCAGAAGTTAACCATTGTAGAACCAAATTATACATACCTCTATGTGATCCATGACTATGGATGAGTCTTTGTCTTCATGTCATCATGGTCATAGAACTTGATTTGTCTTTTCTTGATGTACCCGTATCTTGTTAGCAGACAACATCATCCTCATACAACACCACAAGTGAATTAGTAGAATCATAAGTGTTGTAATCCTAACTAATGAATGTATTCTATTGTTTACATGCATTCATTATCAAACAGTCATAATTGTACTAACCTCAATAACATGAAAACATATTATGAACTTAATAGATTTCAAAACATACCTGTAAGTCATACTTGTTAGATTGTTGTTGTTGTTGTTCCTTTTGTTCTTAGGACAATTTGAGGAAAAGTGTCATCTTCTTGGTATGTGCTGTGAGATCTTGATCTTCATTCCCTATATTTTCTTCTCGGGCCACAATCCTAGCTTCTTCTTGAGAACATTCCTCCCATAGTCTACTAAAGGAGATCAATTTCTTTCTTGCACAGATTCCTTGGATGAAGGAATCCCATGACCTAGGTAGGCCATTCAAAGTGGTCATGAAATTTTCTCCATTCTCCACCACTTCATCCACAGCTTCAAGTTGTTCCTTGATTTGAGAGACCTTAGAAAAGTAGGATTGAGTGGTCTCTCCATTCTGAAGCTTCACCCCTTATAATTGGTTCCGCAGAGTCATCTTCCAATTTATGTTCTTTCCTTCAAACAACTTAGTCAAGGAGTCAAACATCTCCTTTAGGTGTCTTTAGGGAAGACACATGGGGTATGAGATGGTCTTTGATAGAATCAGCAATGATCCTCTTAGAGTTGACCAATTTCCTCTTCCGTAAGGCCTTAGTCTCTTCTCCCTCTGGGACAGGAACCCCTTCACTTATGTAGGTGTCCAACTCACTCTCTTCTAGAATTAACCCAATCCTATACTTCCATGCTTGGAAGTTATCACCCCCCTCAAGATTATCCTCAAGCTTGGTGTGGTCATACATCTTAAAGAGTACTTCAAATGTAAATAGAAAGGATTTAGGTCTTACCACATGATTTGCAGAAATCTGGATTTGGAGCTAGATTAGGGTTTGTCAGAGAAACCCTAAAAATTCAAACTTTGAATTTCAAACTTCTGAAAGGATAGAAAGATGCGCCTTGATGAGTTGATCAAGTTGGTATACTCAGAATTTGAAAACTGCAAAGTTTCACCCCTCAACTTTGCTTTTCAAACTTTTGGATTCACTAGGGAGGACCCTGAATTAGGGTTTGATTTTCCTGGAGCTTCACCCAACCAAAAAGTTTGATCCAAAGCTCTAAACTTTGATTTTTCCAAGGAGCTTCCAGCCATGGTCTTAGATTTAAAAAATGCCCACTTTTGCAGAAGCCCTAATTTTCGGCTTCGCTAGACAGGACCCCAAACTAGGGTTTTATTTTCCTGAAGCTTCACCCAACCAAAAAGTTCGATCCAAAGCTCTAAACTTCTATTTTTCCAAGGATCTTCTAGCCATGGTCTTAGATTTCAGAAATTCCACTTTTTGTGGAAACCCTAATTTTTATGTCAAAATCTGAAAATGCTCAGAATTGAATTCTGATTGGACAGAAAGATTCGCCTTGCTGAGGAGAGTCAATCTAGCATCCTTCTTTCAACATCTATGGAGATAAACCCAAAAAACAAGAATCCCTAGCTTCCGCAACTGCACAATGTCTTCTTCTCAGGTTAGCTCTGATACCATGTTAAATTTTTAGCATTAATTCAACATACTCGAGGATCTTTACCGAGAGAATAACATGTACAACATATCAAGCAAATTAATCACAACAAGCAATCACATGAGACAATAGACACACACAGTTTCCTTGGGGAAAACCATAAAGGTGAAAACCCCCAATAACTTCCTCAGAGATAGATAGGGCAATGATACAAAACCCAAGCATAAGAGATAGTCTCCTAGCAGCAGCTTCTCCTTCTCCACTAGTGCTCCACTCTCCAATGAGAGTATGAGTGAGAAAGTGAATGATCAAATAGAGTGCCTCCCGCACTCTATTTATACTTGAGTTGACTTGCCTAATAACCTTTACTAGGTCGGCCTCAACTTAACCAATTAACATAATGCTGACAGGGCCGACCCCCAATAGGGTGGTCTAATAACCCTTTAACCCACATGAATTATACAGGGCCGACCCCATCAAGGTGGTCTAATAACCCATCAAGTATAAGTTACGACACTTACAATATAAATGACGACACTTCCGTATAGAGGAATAATAACATCTATATAGGAATACAATATACATATATGAAATACATTCCGAAGTTACAAATACATCAACACTATGAAAGCATTCCGGACGCACCGAGGTCTAATATAGATCTTGGAAAACTTAAGCTTGGACCGCATGCCGATGGCATTGTTGGTTCGGCAGATTCAACAACACTTGAAGCTTTAACAAAACAAGTTCACACACTCTCTGTGAAGCAGTTTGCTGCTGACGCAACTACAGTTGCAGCCTCCCCTTCAAAAACTGAATTTGTACAATAGGTGCAGACAAATCAAAAGGGTCCTTGGAAACCAGACAACAACAAAAAGAAGGGTAAGAAAGGGGAGGAAAACCATCATAAACCCAAAAACACTGAGAACGCCAAGGAGGGAAAGAACGAGAAAAAGAAGGTAAAGTTTCCTTGCAAGCTTTGCAAGGACAACCACCTTACTCATCAGTGCCCTCTTATGGACACAACCCTTAGATGCATAATTGAAGATCAAGAGTAAATTAAGACTAATATGTTGTTAATAGCAATTATTGTAGGGAAGTGTCTACTCTAATTAGCTATCTTACTACGAATTGGTGAGATTCAATTGACAGAAATGAAGCAATTATCTAAACTTTCGTAAGATCCTTAACCATTTTGAATTTGAAATAAACTTAGAGGGAAAAACTTAAACTCATAAATGGGAGGGAAAATTGAATTACTTCATATAACATCAAAGAAGAAATGATACTTACTTATAACCTTTCTTGAGGTGAATCCATTCTCCTTTTCTTTGAGCCATCCTTCTCCATCATTTTCTTTGATCCTTCAAGAGCTTTGTTGAATATGAGCTTTCCAAACTTTCCAATCTTCCAGCATGCCTTTACTCTTACTTTCTGTATTTTTATATGCCCCCAATGCCTTTCTTTTATAGCTTTGGGAATTGGGAATTCAGGAATCAAACTTCAATGTGGGATAACACCTTTTTCCCAAATTTTGATTTTTCCATCAAACAACCCTCTTTCTATATTATTTTCAGGTTTTTTGTCACAAATCCAGAATTTTTAGGCACAATTAATGCAGATTTTTTGCATTTCTTCTCATTGTTGACTGGTGGAGACTAGATCTGAGCCTTCAACCGAGCAGTTCAATCACTAAATATTGCCTCTTAGGCTACCTCTTTTCTTCACTCAATCGTTCTTATTATGGAAGTAGCGATTAGATAAGAGATGATTGTTCTCTTATGTACTTGTCTTTTTTCTTCATGTTGCGGGCGAATAGTAAAATGTGCTTCTAACCTTCACTTGTTAAGGGTGTTAATTTGATTGTTAACATCTGTTAAAGCAGATAAAAATTGTTGATAACTGTGCTAATATTGATTCACCCCCCCTCTCAGTATTAAATCGATTCTAACATTTTCAATTGTTTTGTAGCAGAAAATAAAACAAAATGGAACCCATCCAACACATAAGACAGAGAGACAAGTAAAAAAGGAGTTGATAACAAATTTTGTGAGTAGTTGTGATTTCCTTGTAACAGCTGAAAATTTTATATTGGTTGTGATCTTTATATTTTAATTTTTTTTTACACCGGCCATCCTTGGATGTCTTCAAATAGGTGTTAACATACAAAGAAGAGCCATCAGAAGAATTGATTGGCATTGTTTTAAGTAAGGGTTGTGAGTATATGTTGGTGTATCAAAAAATAATTATGGAATTTGTAAGTATATATGTTGTTTTACTTCTCTCATTTTATAATTAATAGAACAACAAAAATCATTTAGATTAAATCTATGATTTCTTATGGGGTTTTAAACTTCCAGGAAACGAAGTATGGAGTGGAGCTAACAAAGAGTTTTTGAAAGAAGGCATGAGATTTGGTTTTGAAGGAATATGTATCATTCAGGACTCAATTCTTTCTATGGTGAGTTACTTTTCAATTTACATTCATGTATATTGTCTATTTTAATTTTCATTATTCCCAGCAATGTAGATACACTCATTAAACTTTATTTTTATGTTTGTATATGGAAACTGATGAAGAGGAAAAAAATCAAGGAAATCAATAAAACATTCAACCAAATAACCCAAGTCATCAAAGTGGATCGAGCATTGACAACAATTCCAACTAAGAATGATGATCCATATATTTTGGATGTTAATGCAAGTTGTTGTGTATTTTGAAATAATTGTCTATGAAAATCAAACATTTTGTATAATGTACTGGACATAGTGTCATAATTGAAAGACAACATGTTAACAATAAGTGTAAATTTCATGCATGTTGACATTTTTATTATTGTGTACTTTATGTTGTCTTGTTTTCAATGAGAAATGGCCACACACACACACACACATAATAAAATCAAGTTTTTAATTCTATTGCATCCTCCAATGTCGTGAAATGTTACATCGCTAATTAAATATATGGATGATTAAATATTACAATAGATGCACAAATTTATGATATAACAAAATAATTCAAACATCATATCTAAACGCAATAATAAAAATTCAAATGAATACTACAAAAAAAAACAATTTCTGATGAATAATGAAATTAAACATAATAAAAATAAAATATAGATATTCCAGTGCAATGCCATTAGTCATTGTTCACCAAACAGAAAATAATCGCTAGTGATTTTGTTCGTTCTAATCGTACTGGAGTGTTTTAGAAAATGTCGCATCTGTGCGTTTAAAAGAGTGTCACACCAATGTGACACTCTTTGCAGTAGAATATTCGTTGCAGGTCTCGGGGATTTTTCTATTATTGCACCCTAGTGCACTATTGTATATTAAATACACCATTAAATTTTAAAAATATAGCGACATCCAACGTTACCAATGTGTTTTCCTTTAGTTATCGCATCGATGCTTTGTTGCAGTTAGTAAGCACCAGTGATTTTTTAATAGTTCATACGCACCAATGCTACATTTAATATACAACACTGGTGCATATATTGGTATAAAACACTGGTGATTTTTAATAGTTCGTAAGCACTCGTGGTACATATAACATAAAGCATCGGTACATATATTTGTATAAAGTACTAGTGTTTTTTAATAGTTCGTAAGCATTGGTGTTGCATTTAATATAAAGAATTGGTTCATATCAATTGTTATGAAGCACTGGTTTTGGTTAAACTTTTGGTGCACACTGGTTCTATATGTATTATCAATCACCGATGTTCAAATTTTTATGTGCACCGGTGTATTTATTTCTTTCAAACACACTGGTGCATTTGATCTCTATTCACACTAGTGCATTTCGTTTAATAAATCATATTGGTAAAAAACCTATGTAATAACCTTTGGCCACCAATATTTTTTAGTTATAATTCATTTCCATAAAAACCTCTGCTAAAACATCCATTACCATTTGTGGATGTTGCAGTGAAGATTTTTTTGAGATTTTAGACCAATCTTGTAACACTAAAAACCTCTAATATAACCTCCGCTACAGAGCCTTTTACTTGTCGTGTCCTATGTAAGATTAAATCCTCTATTTCCAAGTGTCAATCTTCGAAGTCATCCATTTGTTTCCATGTACCTTAAATGAGCCAATTAATTCATTTTGACTATTATATATTATCATTGAATGCATGTGTGAGGTTGGTGAGGAAGGTATTTTAATGTAGTTATGGAAACATGGGATGAATATACTTCTATTACTGTTGTAAGATTCCTCTATTCTATGGTCATAAGTCATGTTAGTTGTTTTTTCCCATCCTCTCATTTCCTTTGGATTTTATCATTCATTTTTATCAAGTAGATTTTACAACAGATTTGTACACTAGGAAAGGTTTTGCTCTTGTTGTTCATTCCATTACCATTACCATTACAATTACCAGACTATGAAATAACTAGAAATTTGAATTTGGAAGGATATTTGTAGAAATTAGAAAAAAAAAATGGATGTAGGTGAGCATAGATGCTGGAAAAGATAGAAACCTTTACCAATGATATTTTTTTACTTTTGAATGCTTGAGAAGCCATGAATAAGGTTACAGGAGGTTCTCGTGACAACATACAACATATTTGAATCTTTATGCACACATTAGTGAGCAATGTAAGGGTTGAATTTCCTAAGGTAACTGTGGATCGGTGAATGGAAATTCCTTCCTTGTGTTGTGTGGGGTAGTAGAAAAGAGTGGTATGGTTGGGATGGCTAAGTGAGATCCTAGTAAATTCTTAGAGGTGGGAAGTTTGGTTAACCATGAGAGAAAATAGGTTGTGGATTGAGAGATAGAATCTTGTAGGTGTTTCCTTTTCCCTAGAGTCCTTATATCCCAACTTGGGGGTGGTATTTTTAGCGCCTGATACTTACGGTTGGGTGAAAAAATTGCTCTTACACAATCAGTTGGTTTGATCCTCTTTGTTAAAAGATAAGTATTCTCTTGTATTTGAATGTGGAATGATTTTACTTTCTTCTTGTGATAATTATACTTGTATATGCATGTTGTATGTATGGATAGATTTTTATTTCTATTTTGTTCTAGATTTATGCATCTACACACAAAATTTTTATTTATGAATTCGTATTATGGCCCTTGGGGTGAAATTTAGAAACCTATAATTCATAAATACCCTCATTCTATGATTGGAATGATGGATGGGGATGTGACAGAGTGGTATCAAAGATATTGATTGCAACACTTGGACTGCATGGGTTGAAGAATTCAAACTAATTCCATTGTCTCATAGTCAGTTTCATGGATGGGAATTGTTAGTTTGTCAAAGGACATGAAATTTGTCGTCAGAGGAAAAATATAATTTTTTTGAAAAATCCTTTGATTTAGCATGGGTCCCACAATTTCCATGTGGACAGAAGAGTGATGTGGATCAGCCACGTGAGCAAATGTGTGTCACAGACCAACCACATCAGATGAATGAATGGGTATGTAGGGACCCCCCTTTTTGGACTTACTTACTTAAAAATTATTAAAAACTTAAAACACAATATAACCATTATGATGCATAATTATTAATAAAACTTGTCAAATTCGAGAACTAACAAAACATACAATACCTGAATCTGTTGTTGGAGGAGTAGTTGTCGTTGTCAGTCTGATCCCGCTTTCCATTGACGTCCGCTTTGCTCATTGTGCCCCTCCAGCAGAAGCTCGTTTAACCATTGGCGAAGCAACCGTTAGCTTCGCCACCCAACCATAGGCTCATGCTTTCAATTGCATGGCCTCCCCCGAGCTTCGGGTCGTAGAGCTCACACACTCACTTGGGAAACTCAACTTGGGATTCCCCCCCCCACCAAAGTTTCCAGCCAAACCCTCAATAGCAGCAAGTCGTGAGGTAATTCAAAATTACGATAGTCATCCAGGGTCTGGGTCCTTTACCCATTCCCAAAGCCTTCCTTTTAAAGGAACATTCCATGTGACACATGTCGCTTCATGCATAAATACATATTTTATTAAATTTCCAATTTAATAATACTCACCCATCCATGTGTCAGTTTTTCTAGGAGTTGCACCATCATTCCTAAGATTGCTCATGTTTGTCCCCTAGATATTTTACTTAACTCCTAGTTTTGAGGTGTAAGTGGAGTTGACTAGGAGTCCGTGCTTAGGATTCTACTTTGCTCCTAAAATAACGATTTATATTATTTTAAATGCTCAAAATATTCTTTTATGTGCAAATGCATAAAGTACTCAAATGCATTTCTAAGTAATGCTCTAGGTGCAAACTTATATGTTTTTATGCAGTTAAGTTTAACAAGCATTTTCACTAGGACCCCAGTGCCGCGTCATTGGGCTTCCCCGTTCCTTGATTTCATTTCCCCGACATGGCACCACTCTGTCGGGTCCAGTCATTCGTAGTTTCCATTCTTCGGCAAGGTACCATGTCATTAGGTCCTTACGTCCACTCTTTCCGTTCTCGACAGGGTACCACACCGTCGGGCCCTTTTGCCATCATCCTTTTGTTTTGACTTGCGGGAACTTAATGTAGGTATTTCAGGAGCCGTTACCTTCTATCCTCCGTCTACACGCTATTAGGGACTAATGGCGCTGAGGAGTGAGTCCGTTCTCACTGCGCGCCCCCCAACTCGTACGTGACCAGCTCCTTCGTGGCCCACCTCGTACGCCCTCACGCTTTCCTCTTGAGCAAGCGGATCAGTGCTTATCTGCTCAAGCGTGGTATTCCGTCAGAAGTCGACATCGTCATCGCTCTCCCTGTGTGTGATTTACCCGCACTCTACGACCCTTCATATTCCTTTGTGTGTCCGTCGGTGAACCGTTTCACCTGTCGCTACACACATTTCTCACAAATGTAAATTAGTAGCAATGTCCTCAATAATCACAATTTGATTTATAAATCTGTTGCTTCATTAAGCATCTATAGTTTACTCAATCATTACTCATTCGTCTAATCACATAATTAATTGCACAACTAGTCATTAAGCATCATTCATATGTACAGTGTTCATATCAAAGTTAATTGTTAAACAACATGAAATCCTCCATTTACAATAACTACCCAAATGCACATATATCAATCAATCGTAATCATAAATATACTCAAAATAAAATCATAGGGTTATTTTATTAATGTTTCAAACAGTCAGGTCACTCAGCAGGTGCCCTCAATGTCTACAGTAGTCTAAGGGCACTACATACACCCCTACTTATTTAGAACTTCGTCCCGAAGTTCAGAATAAATGCGGAAATCTATGGCGCATCTCAGCTTCGTCCTCCCAAGTCGCACAGCTAGGACTATAAATGTCCCACTACACTTGACTTGATCAATCCGTGCTAATCATTAAGCAAGATGTAATCAATCAATTATCCCACCCCACACAATATAATTTAATTCCTTAATTCATTTATCAATTATTATCGTCATTCACATCTTCAGGTTTTCCTCAATAGTTTAAGACATAACAAGGCTCAAGAGACCACTATATCGAAGTTGTTCAGCCGGGTCACTTGACAGGTGCCCTTAAGGTCCACAGTCATTCTAGCGGCATTACATACACCCCCTCTTAAATAGAACTTCATCCCAAAGTTAATTTTTGTTCTTGTACTTTCGACACTAAGCTTTATCTTAATTTCCTATTATCATCTTTTTTCCATTCCCTTCTATTTTTCTCCAACAATCATGGCCATAAGCACAAGTGGTTCTAATCATTTTTTTTTTTTCATATCTCTTTATAGTATGGTTGAAAAGTTAAATGTATTATAACATTTTATAATACATTATTATAATTATAAAAACTAGTTGAATGATATTGTAATATTTCTCATTTATGCAATGACATGAAATGGATGATAATGTATGGTATGTTCTTATTTCATATTCCTTTATGGCATGTTCTTATTTCATATTTCTTTATGGCATGGATGAAAAGTTAATGTATTATTATATTTTATAATACCTTATTATAATTATAAGATTTAGTTGAAAGATATTGTAATATTTTTTATTTATGCATGATAGTATAAAGTAGTGTGATATTACATATTTTTGGGGGATAACTGGAAGTAGAAGAAAGATTAATATTGCTCGGGGGAGGCCATGCGATTGAAAGCATGAGCCTATGGTTGGGTGGCGAAGCTAACGGTTGCTTCGCCAATGGTTAAATGAGCTTCTGCTGGAGGGGCACAATGAGCGAAGCGTATGTCAAGGGCAAGCGGGATCAGACTGACAACGACAACTACTCCTCCAACAACAAATTCAGGTATTGTATGTTTTGTTAGTTCTCGAATTTGACAAGTTTTATTAATAATTATGCATCATAATGGTTATATTGTGTTTTAAGTTTTTAATAATTTTTAAGTAAGTAAGTCCAAAAAGGGGGGTCCCTACAGGGTAGTAGAACTAGAATATGGTTGTCATAAGAAGCTTATCGAGTGATAAACCTCCCAATGTTCACTCGTGGTATGATATGATGACCCCGAATGATATATTGGGATCGAATCACTGGATAATGTTGTTGATGTTTGACATGATAGATCCTGATGGAATGAGGATTCCCGATGGATTGGGATCCAATAGTTCGAAAATACCTCATTGGGAGAGGAGTATAGGGAATTCCCTAGTGGAGATTGAAATTTGGGAAATGTTTCCAAAGGAGAATGTGGGAAGTTCCAATGGATTCGAGACATGATGGTTTAGGCATGACATAGGCCATCGAGAAGTACTCCTAATAGGGTATGTGGAAAGTTTTGATGGATCGAGACCGATGTATTTGGAAGAAGAGGACCATTGGGAATTGATCCTGAAAGTGCATATGCTAAATTTTGATGAGTGGAAGTATGATGATTGGAGTTCAATACATTGGAGTATCTAATAAAGCAGGCTCGATAAGGGTCTATTGGGGTGAGCCTAATGCAATTTTTTTATGATCACGTTTTAGTTCGATGAGGATCATCCGATGCAATGAGTCCGAGCTAGTGGAAGCAGTTAGATGTGATCAGAAACTAGCCATCATACTAGGCCAATAGGAGTTTCAAAAATGAAATATTAAGAGTAAAGTTCGATAGGGATTTCCTAACGTGATCCGACATCGATCGTTGGTTGGTTGGGAAAATAAAAAACTATAGACATGAAATTAAATGGCGGGGTGAGACCGATTCGATCAGGACTGGAATTCTATAAATTGTATAAAGGCCATCCTGGTGCACTTCATTTAGCAATGTAAACAAGTCTTATGAGAGAATGTTGATGAGATGATTGTATTCCGAAAATATAAAAAATTATATTCCAAAAAGCTAAGAAAAGAAGTCTAGAGCTGGAAATGTGTTTTCGCCATAACAAAACCAAGTTAGCTTAGAATTTGATGAGACCTATGACATTTTGATTCCATTAAGAAAGGTTATAGGATTTCCAGTGAGAGGCATGGGCCTATTCTTCTCCAGTTTTATAAAAAAATTAACAGTGGATTTTAAATATTAGTAACTAGTGACCTTATGGGGTCCATGTTGGGGATGGAATTGTTACGGTGCATTCGTCATCTAGGAACAAATATAATTATGGTTTTACATGGATAAATTCCAAAAGGTGTGAATTTGAAGTGCAAAAGAAGGCCAAAATCCACTATCCCGGAGCATGTTTTGGGGATTTTGGAAAACTTGGGGGAGATAAAAGTGACCCTAGATGTCAAGACAATTTTGTTATATGAACTTGGAAGTTTACCTACTCATAAAAATGAACACAGTTGGTTAGAGGAAGTTTTTCTAGAAATGCTCAATTTGGGAGATAGCATTTTTTGGAAAATAAACTAAGTCCAAAGAAGATGTAAAAGTCAAAAGTAGTCAATTCCATAAAATTACAAAAATTTACTGGAGCATCGAATCAAGAATATGAAAGTTGTTGATTAATTGTTATAATGAGTATTATCAACATTTGAGAGATTTATTTTCTTTTGATTCTCCATATTCTTTCATCTATATGTGGTTGAAGTTGGTCTCCGAAGCTAAATGCACTTGCAGGAAAAGTGCATAATAAGGAAAAAATTAGCAATTTTAAAAGGTTGTAGCTTTAAGCTCTAAGGTCAGAATGAAGCACAAAGATACTCATTGGAAAGATTATCTAGAGAGGAACAATTTTGCATAGTGAGATTCTAAAAGGGGATTTATATGTTTGTAAAAATTGAACATAAAAGTGCATGTAACCTAGTTGAATTGACAAAAATGTTAATATAAGTAGTTCCTAGAATGCATGAAAATTAATTTTGTGAAAATGTAATGAAGTTAAAAAATGTGCTTATATGAACACGTTTGTAGATACAATATCATATCAGGGACATTTAAGGGTCAATATTCAACATAGTGCAAAATGGAAATCCTTGGTCTTGGTTGGGCCAAGAAAACCATCATCATGGATGATGCACGTGATCCTTATGTAACTCAAATAGATGCCAGGGGGGAAAATATACATGTTGAGAATGTGGAGACAAAATATGATGGTTGAATAAATCAAGTAATTCTCTCTGACATTACAGAAACCATTAGAATCCTAAGAGTAGAATTACAAAGTTGCAGAGTAGATAACGAGAACCTCATTAGGGGAGTTTTGAGGTAAAAAATGGGCCTCAAAACAAAAAGTGTACCATCAAAATTTACTTTATAAGAACCAATAGCATTCAATATGATGATGTCAACCATGGGGGTAAAATTTGTAAAAATATTTGGAGGGGGAAAGAAAAAAATATTTTCTCTTATTGTATTTTCGACATATCTCCTTATTGGTTTACCCAAATTTCAAGTTTTGGAACTCTTTGGATGGATAATTTAAATATGCATATAATGCATACCCACACTACATACTTTTGAGGCACCATTAGAATGGAAAATGAAAAATTCAATAAAAAAAGTATTAATACGTTTTTTTATGTATTAAAATACGTTTTTTTTATTGTTTTTTTTTTTCTTTTCATGCCATGGGTGCCTCAAAGTATCCCATGTAGATATGCATTGGATGTAGAATTAAATTTCACATCCAACAAGTTCCCAAACTTGAAATTTGGGTAAAATGATAAGGAGATATGTCAAAAATACAATAAGAAAAATTAGTTTTTAATTTTCCCCTCCAAAATTTAGAACTCTTATTTTATTATTTATTTTAGGAGGCCCGTTTTAAACCTCAAAACACCCCTAAAGGGTCATATCTAAATAAGAACAGAACCAATTGAATGCATCCATCCTCCAAATCTTAACATACATTCAGAGGAAGATTCACCATGGGAAAGCATTCATGAAATGAGGAAAAGAGTGGGATTAGCTCAAATAGGCATTCTCACAAGAGCTCCCATAGCTTAAAAATGGTTTCTAGAGATAACACAGATTCTCCATAATTCTCTTCTAGTGAGTCATGTTCCTCTAAAGACTCCACTGAAGATTCAAGCTCGGCTCTTTATCTCATAGGAAGAAGAGGAATAGGTCTTTCAAGAAAAACTCACATGGGGAGTTTCAAAAGGCAAAACCTCCTACCTTTGATGGTGAAGTAAAATATGGTCAAGGAGATGAAGCTTGGATTCTTTGGATGAGGAAGTACTGTCAAGTTCATCACTACTAAGGGAACACAAATGCAATGATGACCATATTTAATATGAATAGAAGAACATCTATATGGTGGGATCACCTTCGACAAGTCAAGAAGATCAATGAAATGAAGATTGTGTGGAAGAAATTCCAGAATTACTTCAAGCAAAAGTACATCTTCGATAGGTACCATGATGAAAAAACCAAAGAGTTCCATGAGTTGAAATTGGGACAAATGACTATGGAGGAATATTCCCATGAATTCTTCGAGATTTTGAGATATGTCAAGTATATAAGAGATAACAAGGTCAAAATTCGGTGTTTTCTAGGTGGATTACGTCATTCATATAAGGACAAAATTGAGTTTTATGAATGTCAAACTCTATATGAAGCCATACAAAAAAGCAAATATTGTTATGATCAAAACAAAAGTAGGTCAGAATTCCATAAGGCATGTAATGTCAAGAAGAAAGAGAATTAATTTGACCAAACAAAAAGGGGATTCAATCCTCCTCATTTCAGAAATCAACAAAGAAAGCCACTATAGGTTGTGACTAAGACAACTAGGATGATGGTGTTAGGATATTCCTATACTCCATCCTAGTCCCACCAGTATTTTGATCATTTACATTTTCAGTCATGCATGCACCTTTAGGGTTTGCATGCATTCTAGGGTTTGCATCACGAGGGCTTCACTAGAAGGCAATATAATACCACGTTCATTCATATTGCGGTATTAAATATTCATGAAAACCTAAAGATCATATTGCTTATATATTAAGGGGCAAAGGGATTTTTTTATTTAATGTAACAATACAAAAATACTTTGGGGTCTTTTTTATATGGGCGGGTTGACAAATATCCGCCAAATGGAGATGGTGGGATCACGGCCGGATGAGAAATCGAGTCGAGATAAGGCTCAGGCTTACCAGTACGCAGGGAAATTGCATCTTGAGGCATGCTTGAGGCCAGGGGGTTTCATGAGGAAGTGGGTTTCCAATCGATCATAGTTGAGAGATAGTGGTCATTGACAACCAATTGTTACCAATAGCACTCAGCCAGTTGTTACCAATAGCCTTGGGAGGTTCTAAGCCTTCGGGGCCTATTATAGGCCCTCGATAGGCCTTGGGGGCTTGAATACCCAACCAATCATGCCTATTACAGGCCTTGGGAGGTTTAGTCAGCCTACTAGAGCTTGTTACAGACCCTGGGGGCTTGGATACCTATCCCACAACAGGCTTAGTCAGCGATTGAGGAACTGCAACATACAATCTAAATGTTGTACTATGTGCATTGGCTCTACTGACATACAATAAGTGATCTCCTATCTCTTCATTATACCATTAGATGTTTCAAATCATAATGATATGTGGTTGAGTAATTGCATTATGGGTGAAGTAATATGCATCCATAATATACATCGAAAGAAGCAAGGTGCATTGTAGAATGCATGTGGGGCCATAAGAGGGGTATCATATCAATACACTAGGTATAAATATAAAGGGGTATAAGAAATGTTAATGAAAAAATTGATACATGTAATATCTAGTGAAAATAGGGGTTTTTTTTAATTGGGAAGGAATATTGGGAGTGGGTTAAAAAAATGATTTTGGAAGGTATTTTCCAATAATTATTGAAATTAGGGGTATTGTTTCATATGCCACGAATGAACGTGTTATGATAGAAGTTTATTGAGTGAAGCCCCCGTGGTTTGCATGCATTTTGCATGCATTCGAGTCATCAGTCCAGGACCTAGCCCTCAGTTAGCCAGCCCCCAGGAGATTCTCACCATTCAGTTTTAGCCCTCCAGTTGCTTAATGCGCCCTTCTTCCTTGATTTTAGGAAGGAAATCGCCCTTCTTCACCTACCAGTCCAGTTGTCACTCAGTTACACTCAGTTACACCTACCAGACTTAGTTTAACTGATGGTTGATAGTTACTTGAGCATTGATGACTCCACTGATGATGATGAAGACTTCCAGTTGTGCTCCGATGATCATGAGGACACCTAGTTGTGCTCCGATGACACTCTATTGATCTTATGATCACTCTGAGAGGCTAATTCGAATTGCCACCTTAGGCATTTGAATCCTCTCTACCATTGTACTATTTATTTTTCCATATTGTGATTAATTAATTAGTGTGTGTGAAGTATTATTGCTTCTAACTGAGTTCTACTGTACCATATTATTCTGTTGCTCATTATACTGTATTGTTCACTCTTCTTCTATTTTCCTGCTTAATCATAATTACTCTTGTGAGGTTTACATTAGCTCTTAGATCTGCGGTGAGGATTTTCACATAGTATCAGAGAATGTTGAGAGTATTGTTTATCTCCATTCTTGAGAGTTTTTTGCAGGTTATTACCAAGATTTCGAGTGCAGTAGTTGCAACAGTTTCTGCATTTTTGCAGCAGTAGCAGTTGCAGTTATTCTATAATGTTTTTGTAGGTCTTCTACAGCTTCAATGTATGATTTAGAAGGAATTACTTTTCTTTCTCCATTCAACTATGATTAATGGAAACCAAGAATGATAGCATACTTGAAGATCCATGATCTTTTTTATTGTCATTTTGAAAGAGAGTTCGAATCCCCTTAAGAGAAGATTGATTGGTTAAATAAAGGTGATGGAGCCTTTGGAGCAATGATGCTTTCTTTGCCTGCATACCTAAGATTCCATTTCAAATACCGTGATGGTGTTGAAACTCCAAAGGAGTTATGGACTCCAAAAGAGTTATGGGCTCACCTGGATGAAACATTTGGCAGAAAGAATGAAGGACTTGGTCCTAACCCATTCGAAAGAAAGCAAAGTGATGCATTCGATCCTCTTGAAGGTCTCTCAGATCATGAACCAGTATCATCTCATATTGAAGTTGTTGACAAAGAACTTGCATATTCTCCACTCATGCTCAAACCTTCTTCTCTTTCTGTGCCAGCTCACACTCTAGATATTGCAGAAGGTCCTAAATCCTCTCTTGCACCAGAGTCTGTTGGTTTGCATCATGATCACACGATTATTTCGGAGGTCAAAATAACTATTGAAGGTAATGCATTAGCTCCTCTCCAGCTATCTCCTCTTTTATACTACTATATGATCATAATTCCATGCTTTCAGAAGGTCATTGAAGAATATGGCCATTGCCATTCACTTGGGATAATTTCTCATGCATCTACTGGTTTTGATCTCACCTCTCATGGTTCAAAGGATATCTCAAGAAACCATGATTCAAGTCTTGTATCCAAATTTGGTTCTAAGCAATTACTGCTTGGGATAATTTCTCATGCATATGATAGTTTTGATCTCATCCCTGTTGGTTCAAAAAAGATCTCAAGAAACTGTTTTTTAAGTCTTAAATCTGATTTTGATTTCAAGTAAACATCTAATAGTTCTTTTTGGCATAATCTCACCCATGGTGGTTCGAAGGAGAAGACAAAAGACTATACGCACTTTCACAGATTTGATCCTACCTCAGCTGATTCGAATCACAGGTTCAAGGATCATTCTCATACTGTTGGATTTGTTCTCATCACATTCGATCTGAAGAGCAAGTACAAGCACATGCTTTTTGAGCATGATCCACTTCTTCCCAAGAAGAAGATACCTCCATACATATGACCAAGCATCACACCTGCTTGAGTTTGGAGCATTCATTTTTATGTGTGCCTTACAATCTATTTTTGAGGAGGGGGTATGTTTCCCATGAAATTTTCCCACTTCCTTGGTTTATTGACTGTTATTATTCATTGTATTGGGTGACCTTTGGTCTTAGTTACCAGGGCCCAGGATGGATTAAGGGGGGCTGTTAGGATATTCCTATATTCCATCCTAGTCCCACCAGTATTTTGATCATTTACATTTTCAGTCATGCATGCACCTTTAGGGTTTGCATGCATTTTGCATGCATTCTAGGGTTTGCATGCATCCCAGTTATCAGTCCAACACCTAGCCCTTAGTTAGCCATCCCCCAGGAGTGTCTCACTATTCATTTTTAGCCCTCCAGTTGCTTAATGCACCCTTCTTCCTTGATTTTAGGAAGCAACTCACCCTTCTTCACCTATCAGTCCAGTTGTCACTCAGTTACACTCAGTTACACTTAGTTACACTAAGTTACAGTTAGTTACACCTACCAGACTCAGTTTGACTGATGGTTGACAGTTACTTGAGCATTGATGACTCCACTGATGATGATGAAGACTTCTAGTTGTGCTCCGATGATCATGAGAACACCTAGTTGCGCTCCGATGACACTCTATTGATCTTATGATCACTCTGAGAGGCTAATTCGAATTACCATCTTAGGCATTCGAATCCTCTCTACCATTGTACTATTTATTTGTCCATATTGTGATTAATTAATTAGTGTGTGTGAAGTATTATTGCTTCTATCTGAGTTCTACTGTACCATATTATTTTGTTGCTCATTATATTGTATTGTTCACTCTTCTTCTATTTTCCTGCTTAATCATAATTACTCTTGTGAGGTTTACATTAGCTCTTAGATCTACTGTGAGGATTTTCACAGATGGGAGACAAACCAAGAGAACCACTTCAATGTTGGGGAAGTGGAGAGGACCATTTGATTAGATTATGTCCACATCAGAATGGAAGTTCCAATCATGTGCACAACATCGTGAAAAATGAAACTATGAGGCGATGTAGCAAGGACTGTTCCTAGAATCTATGTTGCATTAGAGGATCACCAAGAAGATAATCAATCAATTGTGGTTGAGGTCGAAGGTAATATTTCTAAGCAATATATTTATATTTTTATTGACCCTGGATCTACTTACAGTTATATCACCCCTAAAATTGTTGAGATTTGTATTTTTAAGAAAACAAAGCATAAAAAATCATGGTCGATCCAACTAGCCACTGGAAACAAGAGGAAAGTTAGTGAGATGGTGGAGAACTATCCATTATAATGGATGGACTCTTCACATGGAAAAATATGAATATTTTTCCACTTGGTTCTTATGATGTTCTCATTGGAATTGATAAGTTGGAAGCACATAAAGTTAAACTTGATTGCTACATCAAGAGCTTTGAATGCATTGATGAAGAAGGGAATCCAATGATAGTGAAGGGAATTCCAAATGTGGTTTCTATTAGAAATATTTCAGCCTTGCAACTGAAGAATTTATTTAGAAAGGGTTTTCAATTGTATACAACCCGTATATTGGGTATAACAAAAAATGAAGTTCCCAAGTTGGAGGATTATCATGTCTGCAATAATTCAAGGATATGTTTTTCGATGAAGTGTCAAGACTTCCATCGAAGAGGAACATTGATTTCACAATTGATCTTGTGCCAGGAGATGCACCAATGTCCAAGACATCATGTAGAATGAGTATACCACAATTGCTAGAGCTGAAAATGCAATTGCAAGAGTTGTTGAAAAAGAAGTACATTTGGCCAAGTGTGTCTCCATGGGGATCACTCATGGTATTTGTGAAAAATAAAGATGGAACACTCAGGTTATGTATTGATTTCATACAACTTAATAAAGTTACAATAAATAATAAGTACCCATTACCTCAAATTAATGATCTCTTCCATCCAATAAGAGGGGAAAAGGTATTTTCAAAGATCGATTTGAGGTCTAGTTACTATCAAGTCAAAAACAAAGAAGAATGCATCCACAAAAAAACCTTTAGAAAAAGGTATGGACACTATGAGTTTGTGGTGGTGTCATTTGGTCTCACTAATTCACCCTCTACATTCATGTGTCATGAATAGTGTTTTCAACAAGTATTTGAACAAATTTGTTCTTGTTTTCCTATATGAAATTCTTATTTATTTCAATAATGAAGAGGAACATGAAGAACATTTTATAATGAAATTGCAAGTGCTAAATGAGCATAAGATGTATGAAAAGTTAAATGCGATTTCTATCGACAACAAATTCATTATTCGGGTCACATTATTTTAGTGGAAGGAATATCAATGGATCTAAAATATTGAGGCTAATATGAATTTTCCAACTCCAAAGAATGTGATAGATGTGATATCTTTTATGGACCTTGCTAGTTATTATAAGAGGTTCATTGAATTATTCTCCAAGGTTGCACACCCCATCACTTCCATGAAAAAGAAGGGAATACAATTTCAGTGGACACAAAAATGTGAAGAAAGCTTCAAGTTGTTGAAGATGCTTTGTACAAGTGCTCCAATTTTGAAAATTTCAAATCTAGGAAATGATTTTGTGGTGTGTACTGATGCATGTAAACAGGGAATTTGAGGAGTTCTTATGTAAGATAATCATGTGGTATGTTATGAATAAAAAAACTAAAAGAACATGAAAATAATTATTCTACCCATGATTTATAGCTTGTTTCCATAGTGCATGCTTTGAAAATGTGGAGGCACTATAACCCACACTATATGTTCCTTCATCCCATCATATCACACCCTCAACAAAATTTGACCTCCAAAAGCTTCATAGATTTCCTAAAAATGGATAGTAGAGACAATGGCTAGTTTTATGCATCGGCCCAGTGCAATTTTTGTCCCAATTCCACACCATGCCAATGCAAATAATGCCATATTAAGTGTGCTCCTCACACAAAATATGCCTCTAAAAGTGTTCCACCCCTTAAAGCACTAGATTTGGGAATTTTGATATTTTTCTCCAAAAATCAAGGCTTTTGCTAGCTTGACTAAAGAACTTGCAGACACGAAAGAAACATTCACAAATGAAAAGCTCAAGTTACCAATCATTTACACAGAGTTAATATTTTCACCCTGACTGGATTAAAAAATGATAGGATTTTTCTAGGTTTCTCACAAAAAATCTATAAAGAAACCATGAGAGGCCACATTATTTCCATTCCTTGTTCCATAATCTATTTTATGAACCATTATCATTTCATTATCCTACATTATCATCTTAGAGCACAATTTTGAAGACCATTCTTTTCCATCACCCCATCCTTTTTGCAGGTACCAAGGAAAGGAACCAAGATCATTTAAGGAAGCAAAGGACCCTCCCGATTGAGCAACATTGGAGACCACTTTGTTAGGATATTGTAATACTCCATCCTTGTCCTAACTAGCATTATTTAATTTTCCTAGTATTTGATGATGTCATTTTCCCCCTAGTGGTGTGCATATGTCATTCAGGATCCATCTACCACCTTCTGATCCCTGCATGTATAATTTTAGGACCACTTCAGTCAGTTCCTTATTTTATAGGAACCTACTCAATGTTACAGTGTAGTCCACCTGAGTTAGCTGACTCTTGTGGGGGGTTAGAGCTCCAGATGCCACTGATTGTGGCCTCATGCACCCTTTTCTAATTGTTATGCATGAAAAAATCACTGATGCGCCCTCCTTTGTCAACTAACTGATTGTGTATTCAGTTAACTGAGTTTAGGTTCAATTTAGTTGATTTTCAGTCTTTCAGAGCACTCCAGTGGTGACAATTCCTATGCTAGACCAACTGAGGTTCGAATTATCCTATGTGATTCGAATTGTCTCCATTGTATCATCATTGTTAACTATACTGATTATTGGATCATGTGACATTATTCTGCTCTTATCTGAGTTCTTATGCATAACTATTTGTTTGCTCATTTTTACTGCAGTTTTCAGTCTAATTCAACTTTTCTGCTCATTCTTTCTCTGTGAGGCATACTCATCTCTTAGATTTGTTGTGATTTATAATTTCACATGGTATCAGATCCATTGAGCGTAGGTTGAGCAACTTCTTTTATTAGTGCACCAGGAGCCTCTAGATTTCCACAGCAAATTCTGGTGCCATTGCGTTGAATTCATTGGAGAAATCCTTTGAGGTCTATCCAGGTGTGAAGGATCTGGAAAAATGTGCCTACTGTCCTAAAGCAGTGCTCAGTAGTAGTCTATCTCCAAAATTGAGATTTTTTTGCAGGTTTTTCAAATTTATTTTAGTGCAGCAGTTGCAACAATTGCAGCAGTAGCAATAATTTCACCTTCTGTTCGCTCCAACAGTTCTCATGGACAATTCGAACTCTCCTCTCTCTCCCAAGATACTGACACCCTTCAATTACCTTGATTGGAGGGTTTAT
The DNA here is from genome assembly GCA_027924585.1 of Larix kaempferi. Taxonomy (NCBI): domain Eukaryota; kingdom Viridiplantae; phylum Streptophyta; class Pinopsida; order Pinales; family Pinaceae; genus Larix; species Larix kaempferi. The sequence goes on along the minus strand of BSBM01001005.1, from coordinate 16,477,040 downwards.
ATGAATATGGTCTTGCAAAACAAGTCGTTGTACATGGTAACAATGGGGAAGGAGGTCGAACCACAAGCAACTGTGGAGAAGGCCAAGTATCTGAATAGATTGACTGAAGCATTCAGTTTCATGTGTATTCATATTTCCAGAGATCTAATTTTCCACCTCGATGGATTGAAGACTCCAAGAGAAAAGTGGTTGAAGTTAGAGACCCTCTTCGGAAACAAGATGAGCTAAGAGGCCATATTCTGGAAAATGAGTTGATTTCTCTTCAATCGAGAAGTTTCGAGACCATTCAACAATTCTTTTCCAAATTCAAATATCTGGTCATGCAATGCAAGCAGTGTGGCATTGAGAAGAAGGATGAGCAATCGATGCTATCCATTTTGAGAAACCTAGGTCCTGAGTTCTCCATCTTTGTCTCTACCTACCATTCAGGATGAATGTCAATTCCTAGTTGGAAGATGCCATCCCTAGATGTTTTCACTGAATTTCTCATCCAAGAAAAATATAAATTGATGCAGATGGGCGCCTAGAAGGCCTCCAAAAATCAAGCTCTTGTGGCTAGAGAAGAAAAAATTGCAAATGGAAAGGGGGAGCACAAGGGAAAGGATAAGAGGCCATATGAACCCAAGCATAATGCTAAGTCAAGTCCATCAGAAGGAGCCTCCAACTCCAAGAAGGAAAAATAAAAGAAGTTTGAGAAATCCAAGTGTACATACTACAAGAAGGGTAATCATCCTGAGAGTTCTTGTATGGAGAAGACCATAGATCTAATGGAAAAAATCCTTGAGAATCATAACATTGCCCTCCTTGAAGGCGCAAGGAATACTGATCCAGGTGGAAAGTTAGAAGATCATGAGAGATGCCATGCATTGAGCCTCCAACCACATGGTTTCCTCCAGAGAGCAATTTTCTTCATTAGATCTCACCGATGAACCAAGAATACACATGGGAGATGACTCTCAAATATTTGTTGAAGGGAAAGGTACCATATAGCTTGAGCGTACTGTATGTTCCCTCTCTAGCATCTAATATGTTGTTTATTTACCAGATGAAACACACAGGTCCTCCAAAGAAAGTAGTATTTGGACCTGATTCAATTGAGGTTGTTGAGATCTCATATGGGAAGATGATATCCAAAGGAGTTGAAAATCATGCCTCCAAGACTTATGAGTTCTCCTGCTTCTTTCCATACTCCCATCAAAGTGCTCTCTTGAATCATGCAAATGAGACAAGTAGACTCTGGCATGAAACATTCAAACACCTAAACTTCAAATATCTACAACAGTTGCACAAGGAAGAGACGGTTGAAGGTCTACCGAACATAAAATTCTCTCAAGGGATTTGCAAAGGTTGCTTGGTAGGGAAGCACCCAGAGCGAAAGTATGAATTTGGGAAGGAAAAGAGAGCTTCCTCCATCCTAGATATGATTCATAGTGGTGTTTCAGGATTGATGCCCACTGCTTCAATGAATGGATCCGTATATCTTCTGACCTTCATTTAAGAATAATGTAGGTTTTGTTGGATCTACTTTCTCAAACAAAAATCGGAGGTGTTTGAATGCTTCAAAGTTTTCAAAGCCCTAGTTGAGAACACTGTCGGAAGTAAGATCAAAGCACTCATATCTGATAATGGAGGGGAGTACATTAAAAAGGATTTGCATCAGCTATGTGCTTCCGATGGAATTCAGATGCAACATTCTATTCCATACACACCACAACAAAATGGTGTAGCAGAGAGGACGGATAGGTCATTGAAAGAGATGGATACCTGCTTGCTTGAAGCAAGAGATCTCCCATCAAATATCTGGGTAGAAGTAGTAAACTATGCAACGCACATTCAAATAGGGTGCCCCACAAATCTGTTGATGGGGTCATTCCATTCGAATCATTAAAGGGACACAAACCTGATGTCTCTCATATGAGGGTTTTTGGATCCAAGGCATGGGCTAGAATCCCCACTGACAAGAGGAAAGCAATCCAACATCAAAGTATCGAATGCATCCTTCTTGGATATGCAGAAGATGTAAAGGCTTACAAGCCGATGGCCATTTCAACCAAGATATGTTTCATTGAAAGAAGTGTGCAGTTCAATGAGGATCTATTGCATGATATACAACCAGCTAACAGAGAAGGTATAATTGATCTACCTCCTCCATTCGATGCTAATGATGTTTCTACAGGTGATCCATATTCAGATTCAAAAGAAGAACACCAATATGATTTAGATCTAGATATTGAGCAAGAAGATCTAGAAGATCCAGATTTAGATCCAACACCTACTCCTAATCCAAAGCCTAAATGGGCTCAAAATCTTATTGAGGCAGTTGGGGTTATTGCTGGAGATCCATTTGACTCCAGAAGAAATAGATCTCAATACCAAGATGAAAAAATTTCACTTTTCCATACAAATCCACTTATCCCTAAGAGGTGCTTCACGATGGTAGGATCTGATCCACAATATTATAGAGAGGATTTCCATGATTCGAGATGGAAAGCAGCCATGGATGAAGAACATGAGTCATTGCAAAACAATGCAACATGGGATCTTGTCCCTCTTCCACCAGGGAGGAAACTGGTTTAGTGAAAATGGATCTACAAAACTAAGCTTGGATATGATGGATCTACAACCAAGTACAAGGCTCGGTTGGTTGCAAAGGGGTACTCACAAGTCCAAGGGTTGGACTGCAATGAGACATTCGCTTCCGTTGCAAGAATGGATTCAGTGAGGGTTGTTTTGTCCATTACATCCTCGTATGCATGGGAGGTACATCACATGGATGTAAAGAGTGCCTTCTTGCATGGTGACTTGGAAGAAGAGATCTACATGAGACAACCTGAGGGGTACATTGATGATCTTTTCTTAGTATGCAGACTAAGGAGATCATTGTATGGGCTCAAGCAAGCCCCAAGGGCATGGCATGCAAATATGGATTCCTTCTTACTGTCACTGAAGTTTGAACGATGCAAATCTGATTGCAATGTTTACATGCAACATAAGGGTGAATGTATGTTGTGATTGTTCTGTATGTGGATGACTTGCTCATCACTGGTGGATCTTCTACTAGGTTGAATCACATCAAGTCTTCCTTGAACAAAGCATTCATTATGAAAAATATGGGACTGTTGAGACAATTCATTGATCTTGAAGTGACTCAAAATGCTTCAGGGATCATGGTTTCAAAGTCAAGGTATGCATCTGATTTACTGACAAAGTTTCATATGGCTGATTGCAAAGCCACATCCTTTCCCTTCCCATGTGGCATTAGATTGGAAGAAGGTGGTTCCACACCCTTGGTTGATATCACTCTTTACAGACAACTGATTAGTATCCAGTTATATCTGACATATTCGAGACCAAATCTATCATATGTTGTTGGTGTTGTGGCTAGGTACATGCAGGAGCCACATGAGCTGCACTGGAAAGAAGCTAAGAGGATCTTACACTATGTGCAAGGTACAAGAGATTTTGGGATCCACTATTCTGCTGGTGTTCCACGAGATCTGGTTGGTTTTACTGACTTAGACTAGGATGGAGACAATACTGATAGGAAGTCCACTTCAGGGTACGTATTCATGATTGGATTAGGACCAATCTACTGTTCAAGCAAAAAGAAAGCAGCACTTGCACTATCTCCAGCAGAGGAAGAGTACAGAGGGGTTGTGAATGTATCCATCCAGGAAGTTTGGTTGCATGGGATCTTGACTGAGTTTGTCACTCACACTTCTCCTTCAGTTGACCTATTTTGTGGTAATCGGAGTTGCATTCGGATCTCCAGTGACTCAGTACAAAAGCATAGTACCAAACATATTGAGGTTCACATGCACTACATCGGGGAGCTAGTGCACAACCAGACCATCTCACTACATTAATGTCCTATAGAGGAGATGATTACAGACATATTCACTAAAGTTTTCACTTAGAAGAGATTTGTCTATCTCATATCTCTACTTGGTGTGGAAGCTGTCTGAGCTTCTTGTTGTCCTATTTTGAGGGGGGTGTTTTCCCATGAGCTTTTCCCCATTTCCTTGGTTCATGGACAATTCTTTATTTTTTATCATTTATTTGATTGTATGGGTGACATTTGGTCTTAGTAACCAGGGCCCATAATACAAAAGTATGGATTAAGGGGGAGTGTTAGTATATTTTAATACTCCATCCTTATCCTACCTAGCATTATTTCATTTTCCTAGTAGTTGATGATGTCATTTCCCCCCTAGTGGTGTGTAGATGTCATCCAGAATCCATCTACCACCTTCTGAGCCTTGCATGCATCATTTTAGGACCACTTCAGTATGTTCCCTATTTTATAGGAACCTAGTCAGTGTTCCAGTGCAGTCCACCTGAGTTAGCTAACTCTTGTGGGGGGTTAGAGCTCTAGATGCCGTTGATTGTGGCCTCATGCGCCCTTTTATGACTATTATGCATGAAAAAATCACTGATGCACCCTCCTTGGTTAGTTAACTGATTGTGTCTTCAGTTAACTGAGTTTAGGTTCAGTTTGGTTGAGTTTGAGTCTTCCAGAGCAATCCAGTGGTGACAATTCCTATGCTAGACCAACTGAGGTTCGAATTCTCCCGTGTGATTCAAATTCTCTTCATTGTATCATCATTGTTGACTATACTGATTATTGGATCATGTGACATTATTATGCTCCTATATGAGTTCTTATGCATAATTAATTGTCTTCTAATTTATATTGTAGTTTTCACTCTAATTCAACTTTTCTGCTCATTCTTTCTTTGTGAGGTATACTCAGCTCTTAGATCTGTTGTGATTTAGAATTTCACACACTTCACTCCATCAAGTTATTCTTAGGTGTGTACATTGTATAGTGCCTTATTCATTGGTAAATATGATTATAGATCATTCTTTCTCACGTGAATTCTCTTCTTTCTAGCAATGTTTATGAGTAGATTCATATTTTGATTGGATATTTGTATTGGCTAATGGTTATTTGTTTGATTAACTTTTAGATTGTATGTTGTCCAAGTCACATCCCTTTGATTAGGTTTTTTCTAACCCTTGTTGCAGAAATCCACAAACACATAGCAACAATTATCATCATCATCATCCTCTAACCCATTTAAATAAATAATTACTTTGGCATCATACTTAAGTTATATTCTACTTTTATTTTTACTTTAGATTTATTTTATTACATAAAGTTGTTTTAACATGACCCTCACTTAATAACAAGCTTACCTCCTAGGCAAGAGGTAAAATAACTAGGGATAGTATCATGTTTCATGTAGGAAATTGAGACCAAATGTTACTAGAAAACACATGACTCCATTGGAGGTAACCTAGACGATGACCACAAGGGACACTACCTTCTTTCCGATACTATATGGACTGAAACTATCTTATGGTTTTGGAGTAAGACCTAAAACTATCTCTAATTGGCTAAGAGAGCTCACCTTCCTTAAACACAAGAACACAAGTTAATGACCCAAGATCTAGAGACATTTGGCAAGAGTGGAAGCTTTTCCCCTTATGGACCACCAATGTATCGTAGATTGTGATTTTCCTTGAATAAGGATGATGAATCATCCCTCATTTCGGATTTATGACTATCCCGATTTATGACTATCCTCACCAATTATGATAAGTTTTACAACATTCAAAATTATTATCATCTCAAAGGGGAAGAGGGGTCTAATAATGTTGAACAACTAACATGTAACACATACATGTTTGACTAGGGCCAATTTGTAGCACTGTGACCTATCCATGTCCATGGACCACCACAAGTTAAGTGGCTGTGCTAATGTATCTAATGTATCCTATGATTGTGGACTTTGTTATATATTCGCTTCATGCCCATGTCATTTAGAGCTCACTTGGTTAACTAGCTACAAAGGGAAAAAGAATGGTCAAGAATGGCCCATGGGGATTGCTTCTCACCTTTGACCTTCATCATGTTGTTAACTCACCATGTGTTGATCTCATATCATATCCGCTTGTTATCTAGAGCATCTTTGTCAGCATCGGCCGTGATTTCTTTCTGTACAGAAGAAGAAGAAAAGTTAAAAACGTCGATCCCAACAAGTAGTAGTAACGTCCGAATTTGTAAAAGCTGAGAACACGTAATAATCATAGCGAAAGGTATTAAAGTTGTGTATAGTGGAGCGCATCTTCAACGCATGTGCCATATATCACCTCGTTCTTTGTCTGCACTATTTGGATCCACGTTATCTTTACAGAATTCTCCTCTTTCCGGATAGTGATTTCGGCGTCCGTTCTGGAGCTTACGATGCTTGGTCTTTGCTGTATTAGATCCACTCAAATATGATCAAATAACTTTGAATCCTTTACTACATTTGACTTGAGGTTGGAGTTGGAAAATTATGCTCGCCTTTAAAGTCTCATTTTAAACGAATCATAAATCATAAACCAGACATGTCAAAGTCATACAACCATCTTTGGATTACCTACCAAATGTAACAATTAAATATTTATAAAATTCTATAATCTTCAGAAAAAAATGTTATTAAAAGAAATTTGTGGAATATATTTCCATCTAAAGTTTAAGAAATATTTTAAAGTGTTATTAAAAGAAATTTGTAGATTATATTTTAATTTAAAGTTTAAGAAATATTTTAATGGTTTTCCTTTACTCAAGAAAAGGTTAATGACCCCACACCCATAGGTATTTAGTAAAAATAAAAGTTTGACATGATTTTTCTTGAATAAAAATGATAAAACCTGATTATTAACAAATGCCTTATTATAGATTTTAGCACCTTCCTAAAATAAAAATAAAAAATATATCAAAACAAATAACTATCTTTAAAACACCTATTACTAAATGAAACAGTTCAATATTTATCAAATTTATCATAAATTACTTTTGAAAAGAATTTGCATTATTATTTAGATTGTCTTAATTTAATATTGAGTAAAGAATTTGCATTATTATTTAGATTGTCTTAATTTAATATTGAGTAAAGGATAAATAAGAATATAAAAATTTGAATATGAAGATTTTTATCAATTAATTATATTGTAATAAGTTTTTAAAGTTAAATTATGTTTAAGTTAAGTAATATCCACAACAAAGTAAAGATATTGAGTATAAATGTCATAGAATTTTAACTTTATTCAAATTACATTTTTGAATCTATAAAAGGATTTGGTGTTTTTTAATCTTAATAATTTATATCTATGGTTACAAGCAATAAATTAGGCTTCTTTTTAAGTTTTTTAAGTAAATAAATAAAATTAGGCTTCTTTTTAAGCTTTTTGAGTAAAGAAATAAAATTTTATAGCAATCTAAATAATTCCTTTCTTTCTTTTTAAAGTTCCATAAACCAAAATTGAGATCACTTCAATGAAGATTAACCTTCTTCATGATTATGATCAATAAAAATTATGAAAAAAATATATCTAATTGATTTTTATATTTAATTAATTTTAATTAAAATAAATATTTTAATATAATAATTCATATTTTTAAATAAATTTAAATAAAAATATTAACATTAAATTTTAATATTTAATTTGATTTTTAATTCACTTTCTATTTTATAAATCTTTAATTTATAAATCTGGACATATTAATAATAATTTTAAACTAACTTTTATAATCAGGGTTACCATCAAATAGACTCAAGGTGAATACAATCTTAAAGTCATATCATTAATTCACCGATGCAAGAGGATAAAGGCAACAATCCTTCTTTTTAGGAACATTTCTTTGGAGCATATTTACAAGCATCACAATCTTTTGGCAGATAAACTTTCCAAGCATGCAGTGAGCAGCCAGGACAGTTTTTTAATATAGGAAGAAATCCTTAATTCCTAGGTTATTGATATGGAATCTTTGAGGTTTTTTGAGCAAGTTTTTTCTAGAATCTTTATCGAGTTATGAATCCTTTGTGAATATTTAAAGTGAACACTTTTACTAATTTGGTAAGATATAAAGTAGGCACTTTTACTAATTTGGTAATATTTTATTCTTGTGTAATTTATCCTCGAGACATGTACGATGTACGATTATATACCTTTTGATTCAATATAAATAACATTGATATGCTTTTTTAGGCTGAAAAAAAACTTTTATAATTGATAATATTTTATTCTTGTATAATTTATCTTTAAGACATGTACGATGTGTAATTTATCTTTAAGACATGTAAGATGTACCATTATGTACCTTTTGATTCAATATAAATAACATTGATATGCTTTTTTAGGGTGAAAAAAAACTTTTATAGTCAAACAGTTTTAAGTCAAAAGTCAATGGTGATGCACATTGCAAGACTGTTTCTGGAAATTGAACACCGTGTTTCACGTTAATCAACGTGAGTACAAAATCATGAATTATCTTGGTCGGGGGACTCTCTGCTCTCTGTGAACCCACTTTAGCTTTTCGTTATCACTGTGTTGAATTCCGTTCTATAATTGGACTCTCGTATTCGATACCGTGTAATTACACGAGACTGGTTCCCAAAACAAACCTACTTTCGGATAAGACAATTTACGTGAGGAACTATGTATTTTTCAAAAAAGAAAATCCCATAACGAAACAATTTAGTGGCAACACGGAAGCCCCTCAACTGAGCAACCTCCGGATATCCTTCACTGACGATAATCACTGCTGTCTCAGCTGAGCATTCGGTTGAATAATCACTGCTTTCTCAGCTGAGCATTCGGTTGATTTGTTCTTATTATCCACATTGATGTCAGTTAAATTGTATAAATATCCTTCATTCTTGCTCTATTTATACTCACTTCACCTTTCTTTGTTCATCTGGGTTGAGATCTTCTTTGGTTTTGGTGATGGCGAGAAGAATGGATTCACGATGGTGCTTCTTGTTGTTTCTTGTGGTTTTATGGAAGTGTGCAGAAGCCACTGAGTATCTTAAATACAAGGACCCATCTCAGCCCATCACTACTCGCGTGGAGGACTTGCTGGCGCGGATGACTCTGGAAGAGAAGATCGGGCAGATGGTCCAGATTGAAAGATCAGTCGCCACTCCAGATGTTATGAAAAATTACTACATTGGTAACACACACAATGCATTCATTCATTCATCTCAAAATTCTTCGCTCTTTTCATTGAACATCTAAAAGGCTTGAGCCTTTAGCCCTTTTGGGAATCTAACTGAAACTCTGATACATGGTTAACTTAACATGGTCTTTGTTTGTTGTTGATGTTGAGATTACATTGTTGTACTGCAGGGAGTGTTCTGAGCGAAGGAAGTACTAACGTGCCTGCACCTAAGGCATCTCCGGCCATATGGATGAACATGGTGGATGAGATCCAAAAGAGTGCCATGTCGACCCGTCTTCAGATCCCTATGATATATGGCATTGATGCTCTGCATGGCCACAACAATGTCTATGGGGCTACCATCTTCCCCCACAATGTGGGGCTTGGAGCTACCAGGCAAGTAGAATATCAATTCTTCCCTTCTATCTGCATAACAATGCATTAAACAATGCAAATTTGTTCAGTGGTTGGCTAGGTTACACAAAAACCCTTCATTTCATTGTAGTTGCCTGCTACTTAGGAAGCAAGCCCGCACTTGTGTTTCTGGACATTGCTTTTACCATTATCCCTTAGCCTTTAGGAGGCCATGTTTTGTAATATGCCAAGGGTCACCTGGATTGGTCTGAGCAGAGTTTTGAGTAGATGCATTGGGATGATAAAAAATCAGGGTGAAAATGTGGTGTTTAATAAAGCAAGAGTTAGGGTTGATTTCTGAGTTTCCATAGGGAAAAATGATATTTATGAAGCTTCACTTACAGCTTGTACCAATGTTTTATTGACGCAGGGATCCTGTTTTGGCTAGAAGAATAGGAGCTGCTACAGCTCTGGAAGTTCGAGCTACTGGCATTCCATACACATTTGCTCCATGTATTGCTGTAAGACTTGCATTGAGTGTGCGTGACGAAAGTTGATTCAAAATGTAAATTTCGGATTGCTCAAGTGTGTTTTGTTTGTTGTGGGCAGGTTTGCAGAGACCCTCGATGGGGACGATGCTATGAGAGCTACAGCGAGGATCCACAAATTGTCAAGGCCATGACAGAGATTATCGTTGGTCTGCAGGGGCAGCCTCCTGCCAATTCTCCTAAGGGGGTGCCTTTTATAGCTGGACAGTAAGCTTCAAATCTTTTGTTTTTCTTTTAGGTTTTCACATAGAACATGAATTTTCTATCATCAACAAATTGTACCACAGTTTTTTGAAACAGGTTTAATACGATCTAGTGATGTCTGTTAGGTCAAATGTTGTAGCTTGTGCGAAGCACTTTGTGGGTGATGGCGGAACAACCATGGGTATAGATTAGAATAACACTGTCACCAGTTATAAGAGCTTAGTCAATATTCACATGGCCCCTTATTTTGATGCCATTGCCAAAGGCGTCTCTACCGTTATGATTTCCTATTCCAGTTGGAACGGAGTGAAGATGCATGCTAACCGATTTCTCATTTCTCATGTCCTCAAGAAGCAACTTGGCTTCAAGGTATTATTACTTTGTCAGTGTGTATTCCCATGATCATGATCGGTGTTAATTTTGTGCTTTAAATTTATATTTTGTATAACATTCAGCCAGTTATTTTACAATGATACCTTCTTGTATTGGTCACAGGGCTTTGTTATTTCAGATTGGGAAGGTATTGACAGAATAACTAGCCCACCTGATGCCAATTATTCTTTGTCAATCTTTGAGAGTGTGACTGCAGGGATTGACATGGTAGTATATTTCTCTCCCAGGGTAGGAAGAATTGTTCAATTTGCAGAATCCTTACTTGAAGAGATTCATGTCTGACCTTTTTATTAAAATCTTCTCCGTAGGTGATGCTTCCCTACAATTTCACATATTTTATTGGCAACCTGACTTCGCAAGTCAAGGGTGGTTTCATTTCCATGAATAGAATAAATGATGCAGTTCGAAGAATTTTGAGAGTAAAATTCACGATGGGACTATTCGAACAACCTATGGCTGATCCGAACCTAGCCAGCCAACTTGGTAGCAAGGTGAAGTGTGGTGTTTTTTTATTCATTGCCAGTTTTTTCAACCAACCTTACAGAGATTTGGTATTTTTTTATTCGTCGACAGTTTTCTATGATTAATGGATAAAACCCACACTGTAATATATTTATGCAATATGTGTTTAGTTTCTTTCTTGCTATGGTTGGCTGAGTATGTTTGATTGCTATGCTTTCCTCTCTCCTTTCTCTAGTCAAATTGTTTTTGAAGCATGCTCTATGTTACTTCTTTTCCATTCTCAATAATAAAAAGTGGTACATTAGAATTAGAAACTTTATAAATTCTATCTTCCTACTATGGGTTAGGTTTTGTTTACCTTTTATTTCATGATAAAGTTTATGGGAGTTTGTTCTTATTTTAAGAAATATTTATTTTCTTCTTGAAACCTGTAATGATAGACACATAATTTTGGTCTTCTAACTTAGGGTTGATGGTCTTCTTATAATAAATCAACTTTCACTTATTCTCAATCTCATTGCAGCACCATATTTCTTCCTTAAAGTTTGTTGTGATAGAACTATTAATTGTGTTGACAAAATGAAGGGCATCATCTTCCATTATTCCCCTATGATGGAGGAAAGAAGTAGCATCCCTAGTCCATCCTCTCTTGAGCCTTGAATGTCTTTCGCAAATGTTCATTTTTGTGAAAGGGAACCTCTCTTTCTTCACGTTAGACAACTTATGCTTGTATGTAATAAGTACCTTATCACAACCCGAATCTCCATGGGTAGGAGACCAACTTCTAAAAGAACTACTATAACTATCAAAACCTCCTCTTTACTTTTGTTTTCAATACATTTTTTATAGAATTTTTGAATAAAATCCATATGTTAAAGACTGTTTAAATTTTTCTTTGCAATGCTTGTTTATGTGGCATTTAACAATAATTTATGGAATAACAGGAGCATAGGGAGTTGGCAAGAGAAGCTGTTAGGAAATCTCTAGTATTGTTGAAAAATGGGAAATCAAAGAATGATCATTTGCTTCCTTTGGATAAGAATGCTTCTAAGATTCTTGTTGCAGGGACTCATGCTGATAATTTAGGTTATCAGTGTGGTGGATGGACAATAGAATGGCAAGGATTAAGTGGAAACTCAACCATAGGTGAGTTCCATTACATCTATGTTAGGTCAATTACCATTGACAAGCACATTAAGAACTAGAGATTCAATTGACCTTTTTGATATTATATTTTGTGATGCAGGTACTACAATTCTTGAAGCAATTAAATCTGTTGTTAGCCCCTCTAGTAAGGTTGTTTATAAAAAAAACCCAGATGCAAGTTATGTCAAAGGACAAGGCTTTTCATATGCTATTGTGGTTGTGGGTGAGCTACCTTATGCTGAATATTTTGGGGATAATCTTAATTTAACCATTCCCTTAGGTGGAGTTGACACAATTAAGAATATTTGTGGCTCCTTAAAATGTGTTGTAATATTGATTTCTGGAAGGCCACTTGTTATCAAACCTTACCTTCCATTGGTGGATGCTTTTGTTGCGGCATGGCTTCCTGGAACCGAGGGCCAAGGTGTGATGGATGTGATTTTTGGAGATTATGGTTTTCAAGGGAAGCTATCACGAACATGGTTCAAGAGTGTTGACCAATTGCCCATGAATGTGGGAGATAAGCATTATGATCCCTTGTTTCCCTTAGGTTTTGGAATGACCACATTATAGATGAAAAGACGAGGAATTCATTTAGGTATTCCCATCTTTTATTTAAAACAAAAATTGCAATTCCCCACATATATGCTTCATGAAAAATAGTGATATGTTTTTTTAATTATGGTTTGAGTCAACTGGAACTCATTGAGAATTTTGTATCCATATATGTTTGTGTCTGAGATAATCTAAATGTATGTGCATGTGTTCATTTTAGACATATGTTATGTGATGCAAGATCGTCACTTTCTCATGTATATACCACTTTCTCATGTATTTACCACTGCATGATGTTCATGTTTGTTTTTATTTGATTTTGTATTTATGTGTACATGCTCATGATGATGTATTAGATTTCATATATTCATACTTGATTTTATGTATTGATATTGTAATGTATCTATCTTCCAAATTGAGATCGGATCAACATTATCACATGGAATTCACAGGAAATTGTAATTAGCAATGGAATTAACATTACCCATGAGAATTAATCAAACAACCCATGAATCCATTCAACTATTTTAACATATAATTCATAATTTATAAGAATACATAGGATTATTAACAACTTGTACATATGAAAACACAAGAAAATGAATATATAGTGATATCTCATAACAACAATTGCATCTCCTTCATGATTATGGCTTCTTATGAATTACCCATAAAACCAACATCAACTATTTCATACAACCAAAGCTTAATTTACAAAACATATGCATAAACATTCCCTTTGCACTATAATCAATGGTTATATGACCTTTAGATTGCCAAATACCAAATAGATATATACTAGGCATCCTATAATGATCTCCTAATGTAATGCTAGTTTCACTTTCTATTGTCAGGAAATAAGCACATGATGCTCATATACAATGATCATAATTAAACATTAACATGTTAATAATACAAACTATAATACTTATTTGTTTAGGTTTTACTTGAGGGATTGTCTCTCGGAATGCAATTTTCGTCCCATCCATAGGCATTGGTTGGTATTTATCCCAACCTGTTCTAGACAATAAAACAATAAGGGAAGATTTATTGGTTATGGATTTGGTTTTCCTCACTTAGCTCAGTATCTAAATATAACAGGAAAGGAATCACATATCAACCCATTTATTTTACAACAATCCCACTCAATGGCCTCTCTTTCCTCAAACTTGCACAATGGAATCCCTTTCATGACTAAATAGTCCTTTAGGCTATCCCTTTTCCCTCCAATTCTCAATGTATGTTGTGATGGGCCTCCAATTTTTCTATTTTATGGCCCATTCTACATCTAGATTTGATACCCTTTTCCCCATAAGAAAATATCTTCATGAGAAACATTCATGGTTTTTATGACCAATCAATACAATATGACTTATGCTTAACCAATTATATATGGTTTACATATTTCAAGTTGAAATGTGATATATGATTGATCTTAAATGAATATTTTGATGGTTATTCTATGATTTGCATCTTTGGGCTAATATGGTTTGCAAGAGGGAACCTATCATAGTTTTGGGATTTTGTCCCTTCATTATGTTTAAGGTGGGAATTGCTTAGAAAAACAATAAAGACTCATGCAATTTGATTTCGTGTTGATTGAAAGAATTCATTGGGCCATCAAAACCACAAATTTGTTGGGCCATCAAACATAGGTTCATTGGGAAATAATAACTGTATATTTGAGGAGATATTGATGGAGAATGTTACCATCTCAAAGTACATAGACTTAAATCCCATTTTAATTGATTTTGCATGATTTTCTAGTTGATTTAAGATCTCCTCAAGGTAGCCACGAATTGGGGAGGATCTAAATGCATGAAACAACCTCCAAAATTATAGAACAACATTTGTATGAGTAGTGGGTTCTCCAAAAAATTCTAGGGGAGGATACAAAGTCATTTTTGTATCTAAGGAGAGTGTGAGATCTCTCATGTTGAAGTTAGATTTCAGTTTTTCTTCAATGGAAAAATATAAATTTGAATTTTTAAATGACATAGATTTTCCAAGTTGAATTTCTTGTCATAACTTGTGTTTTTGTTTGATGGATTTACCTCATTACTTGCTTCGAAGCTACAATGGGGGTTGAATCCCTCTACCTATAGATTAAATGGTTCATTTTTTATTTTTTATTAATGAATTTAATTTTCTCTTTGCATTTCTTCAATGGCTTCTTGTTTATTTATTTAAATTTATACAATTTCATTTCTCCAACAATCATTTTCTTCCATGAAATTTCTTTATTTCTTTTTATTCACAATGTTTAGTACTTTGAAGTATGTTTGATGGGGAACCTATGATTTATAATGCTTGTAAGGATTGATTGTCTAGTCTCATACTTTGGAGTCTTAGTTCATATATGCATTAGCCTACTTTTTTGAATTCAATCACAAGTGGTTTGAGAGCTTTGGTTTCCCTTTCACATTGTCAAGGAAGTTAGAGTGAATATCTTGAGCCTAATGGTATGAAGAATCGAGGGGGATGAACTATCAAAGTTGGGAAATTTCCTTGGTGGTGTAGATTATATTTATTTAGTTGCATATAATTCATAGGATACATATCAACAAGGTAATAACTTATGGTTTCCCATACAGTGCATACCACCTCTAAAGCGTTACACACTGGATACATATCATAGGATACATATCAGTAAGTTAATAACTTATGGTTTCCCATATAGTGCATACCACCTCTGAAGCGTTACACACTGGGTTGATAATTTAAGTATAAGTTAGGGAATGAAGCAATTCATGCACCACTATAATACCTCGATCCAACACTTCAATTTTGGTATCTTTATGGGGTACTTGGGACTCCATAAAATTTCTTGGATATTGTTGTAATACCCTAGCTCATCACTTTTTGGTTTGATTGACAAGGAAGTGTTGAAACTATAGTGGGATTGAATTTATTAGATTATGGTTATAGACTATAAGGGAAGTCATGGTTGAAGGTGACATATAACCTTGCACACATCTTTGTAGATTTTTTCAATAATTTTTAGATGTATGTATCAATAATCTTGATATATTTTGCAAACAATCTATAAAAACTAGGGCAAGGTGAGCAACAAATATTCCAAAAGAAGAGAGAACCTAACCAACACTTATAGAGAAAAGGTGATGAACAACAAAATACATTTAATCTATCAAGTAAGGTCCAAATAGTTGCATCAATTACCTCTAGGTATGTTTTCTTACATCCTCTATATTTGAATTAATTTTGGGTGCAATAATGAATAATTTTCCTTGCCAAAGGACCTCTTTCTACATCCTCAACGTTAGAATTTTATGTTACCCTACACAAAAGAAATAATAAATCCTCCTAGATGAAAAAAAATACTAATATAGTTAATCCATGGAGGTATCTAGTATATCATGAACTACACATTGGATTTTTGTGAAAAGAATAGGCCAAAACTACTAAAAACATAGTTGAAACAATCATCTTTTGAGGGGGGGAATGGAAAAAAATTCAAAACATGTTTGTATGGAATGCGTCTCTTTTAGTCTAGTTTCCAATCCAAATTTAATTTATCCATTTTTGACATTGTCGAAAAAGTTACACCTAAAATAGTGGCTCCATCATTGAAAAAGTTATGCCCAAAATAGTGATTGTTTGTCTTAAAATATGCACCATTAAAATTTTGCATGATGATTGTTTCTTAGATAATTTTACATATCAATTCAAAGAGGATTTAAAAACTTTTTTCTAGTGGAAATATCTACATGAATATACTTACATCCCTCTAAAATCAGATTCACATAAATATGACATCAAATGAAATATTTGTGCCAAAAAATGTAATTGTTGATCATAGATGGAGATCATAAATAGTCTTGTCATGCAAGTTGATTCTTAGAAGATTTTATATACCAAAGAAATGCACTTTTAAAAGTTTCTTTTATTGAATATTTCCCTGGAAATATAGTTTAACTTGTATTTTTAATCAATTAAATCCAATATCGTGTGAAAAAGTTATGATTGAAACATTGTTGGGTATTTTATGTTAGCTATTGCTTCGCAACATGTTCAACTGAAAACTACTTCATGAATCCCTTTTAGATCTATTTTATATGCATTGTTTGTGATCATTTTTTTTTTTTTTTTTGAAGAATAAGGTCCTAACATATGACTTCTTCCATAATCTCACCATATATTTTAGAACAAGTGTTAGTTTTTCTCAGATCATGAAGTGGTCAACATAACTATGAAGGATTGATATTTTGCAAACAATTCCCTGAAAGTAGTGAAAGGTGAGCAATAAATAATCTAAAAGAACAGGGAACCTAACCAACACTACTAGAGAAGAGGAGATGAACAACAAAGTGCATTTCATCTATCAAGTAAAGTCCAAATAGATGCATCAATTACCTCTAGGTATGTATTCTTACATCCTCTACATTTGAATTGCTTTTGGATGCAATAATGAATCATTTTCCTTTCCAAAGGACCTTTTTCCACATCCTCAATGTTACAATTGTATGTTTCCATACACAAAAGAAATAATAAATCAAACTATCTAGAAAAAAAATACTAATATAGTTAATCCATGGAGGTATCTAGGCTATCACGAACTGCACTCTGAATTTTTGTGAAAATAATAGGCCAAAACTACTAAAAACGTAGTTGAAACAATCATCTTTTGAGGGGGGAAATGGAAAAAAATCAAAACATGTTTCTATGGAATGTGGCTCTTTTAGTCTAGTTTCCAATCCAAATTTAATTTTTCCATTTTGATATTGTCAAAAACGTTACACCTAAAATAGTGACTGCGGTGTCGAAAAAGTTATGGCCAAAATAGTAATTGTTTGTCTTAAAATCTGCACCGTTAAAATTTTGCATCATGATTATTTATTAGATTATTTTACATATCAATTCAAAGTGGATTTAAAAACTGTTTCTAGTGGAAATATGCACATGAATATACTTTCATCCTTCACTGAAACCACATCAATATGACATCAAATGAAAGAGTTATTCCCAAAAATGTAATTTTTATTATCAAAGATGGAAATTATAAACAACTTTGTCATGCAAATTGTTTCCTAGAAGATTTTATAAACCAAAGAAATGCACTTATGAAAATTGATTTTATTGAATATTTTCCTAGAAATATACTTTAACTTGTATTTTTAATCAATTCAATCCAATATCGTGTGAAAAATTTACGGTTGAAACATTGTTGGGTAGTTTATGTTAGCTATTGCATCTCAACATGTTAAAATGAAAACTACTTCATGAATCTTTTCAGATATGTTTTATATCCATTGTTTGTGATCGTTTTTAATTTTTATTGGAAGAATAAAGTCCTCACATATCACTTCTTCCATAATCTCACCATATTGAAGAACACGTGTTATTTTTTTTCATATCATGAAGTGGTCATAACTATGAAGGATTAATTACATGAGTTTCAATGAAAAGGGTTAAGAAGTGAAAAAAGGAGCAATGTTTATTTTTATAGCACCAGTTACCAATCCAACAAGTGAACGTTCTTATTCAACTAATGCAAGGTATTTAGAGAAGATAGAACACCTTGAGAAAACACTCACAAAAACAAATCACATATCAACACACCAATGTTTTATGTGGTTAAAACCCTCAAAGAGGGAAACAATCCATGGTTTTGGCCAAATAGCTACTTGATGAAATATATTAAGCAAAGGAAAAAATATTTTACATATGAGATGCTCACAATCGATCACCCATTAAATTACCCTCCATGGTCTTTAAATAGAGATCATGGACCAATCGGGTGTTATTTCGTGGATAGATATCTGTTAATATTGAGTTGAATATGAACCATCGGATCACTCTATGTCTAGAACATATTGCGATGGTCATATTACATAAGTACAAGTTAATCTTAACTAATTCCTAAGTGTCTAAATATCCTAACATACCCCCTTCAGAACAACTTGGGATAGGATTGAATGATTTAAAAAAGTGACACAATAAGAGAAGGAAAGAGGCATCAAAGCCTATCCCCCCTTATTGACAAATTCTTTAACTCCTAACATATATTGAAGTTTAGAAAACTTTGCTTCCGTAAGAAACTTAGTGAATATGTTTGGAACTTGATCATTTGTAGGGTAAAAGAGTAGTTTGAGAATGTGATTCTAAACAATATTTATGATTAAATGCATTTATACCTCAATGTGTTTGTTGTGCTGATGTTAAATTGGATCATTAGAGAGCTTGATTATGATCCCTTGTTTTTAGTTATAATTCATTTCCATAAAAACCTTTGCTAAAACATCCATTACCATTTGCGAAGGTTGTAGTGAAGTTTTTTTTGATATTTTAGACCAATCTTGTAACACTAAAAACCTCTACTATAACCTCCGTTACAGAGCCTTTTACTTGTAGTGTCCTAGGGAAGATTAAATCCTCTATTTCCAAGTGTCAACCTTCGAACTCATCCATTTGTTTCCATGTGCCTTAAATGAGCCAATTAATTCATTTTGACTATTATATATTATCATTGAATGCATGTGTGAGGTTGGTGAGGAAGGTATTCTAATGTAGTTATGGAAACATGGGATGAATATACTTCTATTACTGTTGTAAGATTCCTCTCTTCTATGGTCATATGTCATGTTAGATGTTTTTCCCCATCCTCTCATTTCCTTTGGATTTTATCATTCATTTTTATCAAGTAGATTTTACAACAGATTTTTACACTAGGAAAGGTTTTGATCTTGTTGTTCATTCCATTACCATTACCATTACAATTACTAGACTATGAAATAACTAGAATTTTGAATTTGGAAGGATATTTGTAGAAATTAGAGAAAAAAAAATGGATGTGGGTGAGCATAGATGCTAGAAAAGATAGAAACCTTTACCAATGATATTTTTTTACTTTTGAATGCTTGAGAAGCCATGAATAAGGTTACAAGAGGTTCTCGTGACAACATACAACATATTTGAATCTTTATGCACACATTAGTGAGCATTGTAAGGGTTGAATCTCCTAAGGGAACTATGGAGCGATGAATTGAAATTCCTTCCTTGTGTTTTGTGGGGTAGTAGAAAAGAGTGGTATGGCTGGGATGGATAAGTGAGATCCTAGTAAATGCTTAGAGGTGGGAAGTTTGGCTAACCACGAGAGATAGAATCATGTAGGTGTTTCCTTTCCCTAGAGTCCTTATAGCCCAACTTGGAGGTGGTATTTGTAGCGCCTGATACCTACGGTTGGGTGAAAATACTGCTCTTACACAACCAATTGCTTTGATCCTCTTTGTTAAAAGATAAGTATTCTTGTGTATTTCAATGTGGAATGATTTTACTTTCTTCTTGTGATAATTATACTTGTATATGGATGTTGTATGTATGAATAGATTTTTATTTCTATTTTGTTTTACATTTATGCGTCTACACACAAATTTTTTATTTATGAATTCGTATTATGGCCCTTGGGATGAAATTTAGAAACCTATAATTCATAAATACCCTCATTCTATTGTTGGAATGATGGATGGGGATGTGATAGAGTGGTATCAAATATATTGATTGCAACACTTGGACTGCATGAGTTGAAGAATTCGAACTAATTCCATTGTCTCACAATCAGTTTCATTGATGGGAATTGTTAGTTTGTTGAAGGACATGAAATTTGTCGTTAGAGGAAACTTAGAATTTTTTTGAAAAATCCTTTGATTTAGCATGGGTCCCACAATTTCCATGTGGACAGAAGAGTGATGTGGATCAACCATATGAGAAAAGGTGTGTCATGGACCGACCACATCAGATTAATGAATGGGTAGTATAACTAGAATATGGTTGTCATAAGAAGCTTATTGAGTGATACACCTCCCAATGTTCACTTGTGGTATGATACGATGACCCCGAAAGATATATCGGGATTGAATCACTAGAAAATGTTGTTGAAGTTTAACATGAGTGATCCTGATGGAATGAGGATTCTCGATGGATTGGGATCCAATAGTTCGAAAATACCTCATTGGGAGTGGAGTATAGGGAATTCCCCATTGGAGATTGAAATTTGGGAAATGTTTCCAAAGGAGAATGTGGGAAGTTCCAATGGATTCGAAACATGATGGTTTGGGTATGCCATAGGCCATCGAGAAGTACTCCTAAGAGGGTATATGGAAATTTTTGATGGATCGAAACTGATGTATTGGGAAGAGGAGGACCATTGGGAATTAATCTTGAAAGTGCATATGCTAAATTTTGATAAGTGGAAGTATGATGATTGGAGTTCGATAGATTGGAGTATCTAATAAAGTAGGCTCGATAAGGGTCTATTGGGGTGAGCCTAATGCAATTTTTTTAATGATCACTTTTCAATTCGATGAGGATCATCCGATGTAATGAGTACGAGCCAGTGGAAGCAGTTAGATGTGATTAGAAATTGGCCATCATATTGGGCCAATAGGAGTTTCAAAAATGAAATATTAAGAGTAATGTTCAATAGAGATTTTCCAACATGATCAGACATTGATCGTTGGTCAGTTGGGAAAATAAAAAACTATCTACATGAAATTAACTGGCGGGGTGAGACCGATTCGATTGAAACTAGAATGCTATCAATTGTATAAAGGCCATATGGGTGCACTTCATTTAGCAATGTAAACAAGTCTTATGAGAGAAATCCGATGCGATGATTGTATTCCGAAAATATAAAAACTCTATTCCAAAAAGCTAAAAAACAGAAGTCTAGAGCTGGAAATGTGTTTTCGCCATAACAGAACCAATTTAGCTCAGAATTTGATGAGACCTGTGACATTTTGATTCCATTGAGGAAGGTTACAAGATTTCTAGTGAGAGGCATGGGCCTATTATTCTCCAGTTTTATAAAAAAATTTACAGTGGCTTTTAAATATTAGTACCTAGTGACCTGTTGGCCAGAAGAAATGTCTTAGGCCAACTTAGAGAAAAACAGTCCACACACTCGACTTAGTACAGTCTTATATGTGTTTGGAGTAACTGTTTCTCACAGGATTTCAGGCCCTGTTGCCTATGTGTGGTGCTCTCAAAGATAGAGAGTCTCCTGAAGTGAGTGTGTCTGAGTTTAAAACTATCTACTAACAAACCAGGAAAAATTTAAGCCAACAAATATCTAATCCTAAGGACTAACTAACACTAAAAATAAAAAAGTTAGTAGCTCCTAATGTTATCCTATGATAAGGTAACTGCTAATAATTTATCCAAAATGTTAGCTTCCTATCTCGTCCAAGAGCACATATTGATTTATTTGACTAGAAGTTTGAAACAAAGAAATCATTCACTAGTTATAGATCAGTAAGAAAAATACCCATCTATAAAAGTGAATTTGAATTACCCCACGATGGATTTAAACAAATCTATTGTAAGCAATTATATACATGAATTCCAAATTAGAGTCAAAGTTAACTAACAAGATATATCATTTTGAAACATGAAAGTATAATCAACACTAATTTGCAATTGAAACAAATTCAACCTGCAAGTCAGATATTTACAAAAGTTGATTCATAAACCATTGACATCATGAAAAAGTTCTTTAACATCAATATGAGGATAAATCACTTATGTTTCAAATGAGTATAAACATTCGAATTTCATGTAAAGCATTCCACATATAATATGAAGATATTTATATATGAAGATTAAAATAACAAAAGAGAGCTAAACCACACATTATAGATATCTAAAACTTAGCTATGGTTTTAGTATTCTGGCACCCTTGATATTCTTCAGAAGAAGTTCAGAGAAAATCTAAGTAAACAGAATAGAATGATACTATATAATATCGGCTCTCCCATGTATTAGAAATCAAACCCTTGTTCTAAGTTTTGAAATTGTTTATATAGAAAAACATCAAACTCCTAACTCCCTAACAGTCCTATCTTCATGGAACCACGTGGATCCCTATCCGAATATACAATAAAAGAAATATCACTTGACTTCATTTATGTTATAATTCTAATGCATGCCATTTAGTGACACCTGGAATTGAATGACACAATAGATGACTAATAACTTACTGGATAAAATACAGTATCATTATTCCCAGGCACGAGATATCCTTGCATTAATCATCTCATCAACTGTCGATGTACAAAATTGGAAATGTGATGCCATCAATGTAAAGGAAACGGTTGTACGTTCATAGCATCTCGGACAGGTAATCTTCAGTGAAATGAACTCCAAAAATGCAGCAACAAGACTAGCTTCTAGTTCATATATTCCATGACACCTAGAATTCACAAACCAAATCAGTTAACAAATCGTGGACAATATAAACGAATGATAAATACAAATGCATAATAAATAGGATTCCTGCAGAATTTTAATTCTGCAGGTATCCTTATAAAACACTCTGTATTTAAGTTAAAATCTGAATGTGTCTACTAGCCTATTATAACCGAATTTCGTATCACCTGTACATTCAATCAAAACCATAAAACCAAAAATGAATTCTATCTTTCAAAGCATCAAGGTTTTGGAGATGATTCAACAGAGACTCAAACCAGAACAACCCTCCTAGCTTCGTTCAGTTTGGCCTTAAACCTCACAGCCCTCATTTTTGCAATTCTGTTTTGTTTGACTAATTTTTTATTCTTTGATAGGAGGTTCTTACCATAAGCTTTATACCTGAGCTTCTTTTCCTTTAAAATATTCCATTTATCAACCCAGGCAGTCAATTCAGATTTCAAGCTCGCAATCTCTTCCATGGCGAATGCATTGACAACTTGAGCTTCCTTTAGATCCGTTTCCAAAGACGATATGACCTGAGCAAAGGGTATTTGAATAGGTTGTTGTGTTGGTTCCAATTTTGGCTCTTCTACATCTCCCAGCCATGTACGTGGCTCCTGATTAACTTCTTGCTCCACGTTGGGCATTGGGTTTGATCGTTGAACACTCACGCCCTCATGTTCAAAAACCGATACATACTTGAGGTCTAGGATCGTAGGACCAATTGGGTTTGATTTGGCCGAGAATTGATAGAATCGCTCAGTTCAACCACAGGGGTATCTCTTGCAACCAAATCCCTATTCGCAAAGAGCACAACATCCATGCTACGAGTGGTTCGATGAATTTCCTGATCTCTCAACACTTTACTAACTTCTTGATCGGCCGGTTTGTGACTAACGTTTGGCTATGTATGTAATAGGGTGTCATTTGGATGGGGAGAAATAGTCACAGATCGACTCATTTGGGGCCAAGGGTTATCAGAGGGTATGTTAGGGTTTATCTCAGACTCGACCTTAGGGCTACCATCATTTGGTATTTGGACAGGCTCAAGTACCTCATGGTCTGGGTTGTTTTGAGGACCAATTTCCTCTAACTTAGGCTCATCTAGTTCTGTCCCATACACCTTTGCCTGGTTCTAGACCTCCATCGGGGCCACTCATCATTTTCCCTGAAATCGTTACGGGTGAGAAATGATTCCCAAGAATCTCCCAGTTCTCCTAATCGGTAGGAAACGAGTATCTTAATAAGCCCATGATAAAACAAACTCCATTCTTTATCTCCCACATTACCCTAATAAGTGTTGGCCATCTTCTGCAAGCTATTGAGGAAGTAATATGGCATATTCACGAGATGCCCTTTAAAAACCATTAAGAGCCAAAGATGATAAAACTAAGTTTGAGAAAATCGTCCCTCACATGTGACATACCTGATAATAAGCCTGGGCATATCATGCCACTTCTTCTTCAGCAACCAAGACAGGAAACCAGACTTATATTAAACTCGCCAGTTAGCTGGAGTCAAAAACTCCTTCCATTCATCACTCCTCAAATGCTTACCCTTATACCAGCATTCTCCCTCCATTGGCAAACCTATAACTTGAGAAATGAATTCCTCTAACAATTCCAACACAATATCTCGTACCTGTGCTTTCATACCATCAAATGAAGTCGTGAATGCCCTGGAGACCATTAAATTAAAACCAGAGAACCTCTGTAGAAACCCTAAACATCCTACCCTTACCACCATTTCACGGCATTTGGGAGCAGCGTCTAAGTATTCATCACCAATGAGCTCGAATCTAGAGACGGGAGCCATAACAACGATCACACAAACCTCATGGATCTTCAAAACCCTAACTGAGAAACAAAACAAGTTCATCCTTAGCCCGTGCAATTTTATCAAAGCACCAACCGACTTCATTCCACTAGGGTACTGTGAATACTCATGCGCAGTCATGAAACACAAGATTATGATGTCTTCGAATTGGCAAATATTAGCAGAATTCACAGAGAGCTTATGGTGCAATAATGCCTCTCAGAACAATGACAAGGGGGTGATAGTTGGACATGACATTTTCCTTATGTGAATCAACATATGTCAAACATTTTGGTTAGGAGAATATCAAACTTTAATCCCCACGGTGTTGTCAATGTTAACCGACACATTCTCATATCAACACAACGCTAAAGTATAATCAACGTTTCAAACCTCCAAAGTATAAATTAATGGCTCCCACTACGTAAGCATCCACCACCACATATCATTAATACCAAGATTTTCATAATACAATATCGTATTGATATAATCAAAGTCATGGTTATCATTGCAATGATGAGCAATAATTAATGAATGTAACCAAAACCAAGAATTATCCTTTGAAGAACATTTTAGTCACTTATGATCGAATCATGATATTTATCTCACCTCCAAGCATCATTAAAAATTTCATATTCCTATAGATCTTATCTCATCATAGAATTCAAAGTTCCCATATGGGGATGAGTATATAAAGATGGTGAACTTGTGATATTAATATAAAATGATTTTTTACCCTCATAATTGTTATAATGAGAATGACCTTTTAGAAGTGGAAGATTTCATTAGACCAAGCATATGAATTGGAAAACAAATTGCCATAAAAGGTATCAATCTATTGAGTGAATCAATCAGAGACTATTAATATAATGAATTTGCTTGACTTTGAATTTGCAAAGTTGACTAATGTTGTAAAATTAGGAGCTGCTAATTTTCAGGATTATGAATTTTACAAATAATCAACTAGAAATATGAAACTAAGTCAAGAAATTCACTTCAAAATGAAGACTGATGCTAATCCCTCTATACCAATCAATTTATCAACTTTATTGGGAGTACCTTCAGAATCAAAGATTCTGAAGGAACTCCTAAAATATATATGGATGAGTGTCGATCAAGGTTGTGACATGTAGTATGGTTCCTTGTCATCAAAACTTATATAATGGCCAATTGGATTTTATTGTTCAATTGCTCCGAAGGGTGTTGCTTGCCAACAAATGGCGACATACTGGGACCAAACTAGTTATCTTTGTGCAAAAGGAAAGACTTCAATACCTCAGATAATCAGAAACGATGTTTCGAAGTATCAAACCCTTGTTTGAATGACTAAAACCCAAACTAGTTCCAAAATGTGGGCCTTGTTGATTTAGCAACAATGAGCCTTTGGCTGTTACTCGAGTATTCCTTACCTACTTCAACCTTTGAAAATCAGGGTGAAGAATGACTTAGCTCTAGAGGAAATCTTTGAGGCTTGGAACAACTTAACCAATGTCAGTGAAAGATGTAGCTACTCAAGAATGCAAGATAATTCTCTTCTAATGTAAACAAAGGAAGTAGGTGATATTTTTTTTTTTTTTTTTAAAACATAATGATACATATACAGATGAATAAACACGAAAATCATTAATCAGAGATACTACCTTAGCTTGGTAACTAAATGATGGTAGTATTATTCACCAATCCTACCAGAAACTGATCAGGCTAGCTCGTGATGAGACTTCCTGTCCCTTAGCTTTTAAACCAAGGGTCGTTGTCCTGGCTTGGTGACCAGATGTAGACAACATCAATCCGATAGAACCTATGATCATAACCAGATCGTCTCAGCACGAGACCTTCTGTCCTCTGATTAACTTTTCTCATATTCAAAATTAAAAACAAATTAAAACATTTTTAGTTCAAGACTACTGTTCAGTCTTGGTGACCAGAAATTAACAGTATCATTCACGAGAACCACTGAAGATAGACAGGCCAGCTCGTGATGAGACCTCCTGATTCTCATTTTTTCAAACAAGAATCATCACCCTGGCTTGGTGACCTGATAAGGTGATATCATCTCCAATAGTGCTGAAGATCATGACAGATCGGCTTTGTAAAAAGACCTCCTATTCTTGAACTAAAATTCTATTATTATGGGTTATTTGCAAAGTATCTACAAAAAACTTGAGTGAGAAAACCAATGGCTTCTTGAGATAGCTTAAAAGTGACTAAACATTGGTCAACCGATCTATAGGCCCAGTAGACACTAGTGGAACCAGTAAGTAAGTTTCCTGAGTCACCGGCCTTTTGGATAGGCACCCGAAGATAACAGTTAAGGATTGCTACAAAAGACAGTAGGTTCACAAACTAAAACCAATTGTGGAAATTAACTCACCTTGTAGGCATTAGATACTCGAAACAAAATCAATAATTACAATATGATATGTATTTCAATCATCCCAGTTGACACAGTTTCAACAGGTAAAGTTCTCCAAGCTAAGTCATATGTCGAAGCCAGATTCAAGAAAAAGTGCAGGGTATGTTTGCTAAAGAAGTATTTTACAAAAAGAAGCAAGCTGACTATGTGCAAATGCTTTATATCTGAAGTATTACAATCCCCGAAGACGACGTATCTACAAAAAAATCAGGTTAGGCCGATTCTATGACTCAACTGGATTAATATAATTCTGCAAAATGAGATTTGACAATTCAATGAGTCATGTGATTCATTAGCAGGCCATAAATTGTTGGATCGAAAATTAATTAAATCACCAGAACCTGATAGAAACAAAATAGGGATTACTATAGACAATTGTATGCATGTGAATCAATGTTATGTACAACAATCAAGAAATAAAATATGATGAAGTCGTAAGAAATTTACTAAGAAGTGGATTGACTTCATTGTGATTAGACAACCATCAACGAGAAACTAAAATCAGGATGGTCTAGATAATGAAACATTGTTTGATGTAACCAATCACTGGAATATTTGTAGGTAAGTGAAATTTATGACTGAATTGAAAAGAAATCAACAAGTGTGAGACCATCAGATTGAAAAAACCAAAAATCCAAAAATAAAAATGACCATGTACAAAAGTATATACAATGAAAATGTACAATGAGAATGGATTGAATAATGCAAGACTACTTGAAATGTTTTTTGAGGACTTTCCCGTTCACTGGAAAGGTATCAGGCTGTCCCTGCAAAGTTTGCAACCGAAAGGTGTTGGGGCCTAACTTTTCTACTATGGTATATGGGCCCAGCCAAAGTCTCTGAAGTTCCGTATGGTCTTTTTTATCCTCATGTGCTTTATCCAATTTTAAAACAAGGTCACCTATCTGAAAATCTCTGTTTGAGGATGACCCATGATCAAACCAGGATTTAATAATTTTCTGATGCTTTGAGAAATGTTGTTTTGTGTTTTCCCTCTCCTCCTCTAATTTCAACAGCATATTTATTCTTTTTTAAATAGAAGAGCATTCTGTGTCTTGTACAGATTGTGCAAGTTGTAAGGAAGGAAAGAACAGGTTTGGAGGGAGTATAGCCTCGGTGCCATATACGAGAAAGAATGGGGAATTACCGACAGAAGACTTTGGAGTAACTCTGTCAGCCCACAATGCTTGCTACAGAATGGTATGCCAATTCTTGTGGCTTTCAGCTAGTGACCTTTTAAGAATTTTCAGCAAGTTCTTGTTCGTTGACTCGGCAAGCCCATTGCCTTGTGGATGATAATTAGCTAAAAACCTGATTCTAATTCCCTTTTCTACTGCAAACTCATTCAATTATCCAGAAGAAAAATACAATGCGTTATCAAAGACTAAAGACTCAGGTAGTACAAATATAGTGATTATATGAGTCTCAAAAAAATCAAGTACCTGACTTGTGTTGACTACCCGCAGCGGAGCAGATTCAGACCAACAGGTGAAATTATCAGTGGCAGTTATGATGTATTTATGTTGGAGAGAAGATGGAGGATTGACTGGCCCCACTATGTTGAGTCCCCACTGTTGAAAGGGTCTGTCCACAACCGCTGGCTGTAAAGGGAAAGCTGGCCTTTTGATTCTACCAGATGCCCTCTGACAATCCTGCCATTTTCTCACAAAAGAATGAGCATCTTTGAATAAGGTTGGCCAAAAACAACTTGCTCTCAAAACTTTGTGAGCAGTAGTGTCTCCACCGAAGTGACCACCAGCAGGGCCATCATGCAATTGTTTCAAGACTGACTCAGACTCTTCCTTTTCTAAGCAGCGGAGCAGGACACCATCTACATTCTTCCTGAAAAGTATGTTGTTCACTAACTGATATGGTGTTGATTTCAACTTGGCAACTCTCTTTTTCTTTGGTTCCAAGTGGTCTGGAGCACTTCCTGTTTCCAGATAAATGCGAATGTCAGTGTACCAGTAATTAGAAGGATCTGGGATAAAATAAACTTCCTTTTGTAGCAATGAAGCATCTAAGGGTAATTCATCTTGACTAGCAGGCAAGTGAGCTAATTCAACTGCTAGTTTACATAATCCCAATTCTCGTACAACCTAAGAGGGTTTGATCTCTAGATCATACTCCTATAAAGAAGCCATCCAATGTGCCCGTTTCTCTCCTAAATCCTTCTGTACTAATAGGTTTCTTACAGCAGAGAAAGAAACAATGATTTTCGTTTTTGACTTCAGGAGATAAGGCCTGAAGTGTTTCACTGCCTTGAACACAGCGAAAGCTTGTTTATCTACTTCGTGGTAGTTTAGTTCGGCTCCTTTCAAATTCGAGCTCATGAATGAAATCCACACTTCATGGTCTTCCTGATTCTTTTGAGTAAGGACAACAGTGTAGGATATGTCAGAGGCGAAGGTACAAAGAATAAAGTCTTTCTTAAAATCGAGACTCAAAAGTACAGGGGCTTCAACAATAGCTTCTCTTATCCTAATGAATGACTCTCTCTCTTTCTCTCCCCATATAAAGTCGCTATCCTTCTTTATCATGTTCTATAGTGGACAAACTATTTCTGAAAAACTTGGGACAAATATCCTTACAAAGTTTATTTTTCCCATGATGGATTGCATAGCTTTCTTGGTGGTCGGGAAAGGAATTTTAGAGATAGCTTCGGTCCTTTCCGGGTCAATCATAATTCCTTCTTTTGATACCACAAATCCTAGAAAAATTTGCTCCGTGACTGCAAAGATCGTCTTTTTTGGGTTTAAGGAAATGCCAAACCTCCTACAGCGTTCAAGTACTTTGCGCAGGTGGAAGATATGATCAGATCTGTTTTTTGAATATACCGTAATGTCATCTAAGTAGACAACCACAGAGTGATTGATCAGACCTCTGAAAGAAACATCCATTTCCCATTGGAATGTAGCCCCAA
Source organism: Larix kaempferi (assembly GCA_027924585.1). Classification (NCBI taxonomy): domain Eukaryota; kingdom Viridiplantae; phylum Streptophyta; class Pinopsida; order Pinales; family Pinaceae; genus Larix; species Larix kaempferi. The sequence goes on along the minus strand of BSBM01001005.1, from coordinate 16,447,029 downwards.
CGTTTATTAATACGAAGGGAATCTTCCTATAGGCATAGGTTCCCCAAGGGGTCCTAAAGGTAGTTTTTAGTTGATCCCTGGGGGAGACCAGGACTTGGTTGTAAACATAAAAATCATCTAATAAAGACAACATCTAGGCATCAGAGAATTTCTGGAGGATCTGTTCCATTGGTGGAACTGGATAGTTGTCCTTTTCTAACGATCGGTTTAAGTTCCAGAAATCTACACACAACCTAATGTCTCCATTTTTCTTTCTGATAGGAACTAGGTTTGCTACCCACTGAGTGTGACGTACTGGAAATATGATTCTAGCAGCAAGCAGTTTGTTCAGCTCTTTCTTTACCGCAGGTTCTAAAGTAGGGTACATTTTCCTGAGTTTCTGTTGGAATGGCTTGGATTCTTGTTTCATGGGAAGTATGTGTTGTATTATCTGTGTGTCAAAAGTTTTCAGGCCATCATATGTCCATGCGAATACATCCTTAAAGTCTTTAAATAGTTTGACCAAAGCTGCTTTCTCAGTTTGAGTGCAATCTGACCCTAAATTTATGTTTTGGGGATTTGCTTCCGAGCCCAAGTTTATGATTTCATAACACATTCTAGAACTGTTCGTCTTGCAGTTAGGCACTCCTTTGAACTTATCATGTAGGTCATAAAATTTTTCAAGTCTGAGAACTGAAGTAGGGATCGAATTTACCAGCTTAAATGATTTGTCAACAGAATGAGGCGGATGGATTATTGAGAAATTGTGAAGATCTTCGTCATTCGTGATCTCATCGATCGCCGTTTCTTTAAAAACATCCTCTTCCATTAAGAAGTCAATAATATGAGAATCATCATTAAAGACACGCGATTTAGTGATATTATCAGGGATCAATGGTCTAATTAATAATTCAACAGAAAAGATATTGGGAGAAAAAAATTTCGACGGGAGAAACCGTGAGGCCACTTCGCCAAAAGATCAGCTTATGTGTTCTGAAAGCGAGGGATAGAGTTAATATTAAAGGCATCAAATGCTGAAATCAAGTTCCATACCTCTTTTTGATAGCTTTGCAGATGGTTAGATAAACAATGTATAGAGTTGCGAACTTGACGAAAAATGATTTAAGAGTCACCGAAAGCAACCAATACCTTCACATTTAAATCTAACGCTTTATTTAACCCTTGAATGAGAGCCTCATATTCAGCCAAATTGTTCGTGCACAGAAATTCCAGTCTACAAGATAATAAGTGTTTATTTCCTAAAGGGTCAAGGAGCATACAACCTAGTCCTGCGCCTTCTTTTGATCGTGCACCGTCAAAGTATAAGTGCCAAGGCTTATCTACAAGATTATCTACATTATTCACACTATTTACAGCATTTAACAATATGGAGGGAGCTTGCTGGAAATCACAATGTAAAATTTCAGATTTATTTACAGAATCAACAAATGTTGATTTATGTGCATGAAAAGTGCCTAAATCAGAATCAAAACCAATGTTTCCTAGAATTGAGTCGCTAAACATAACCAGTTTGTTAGGTGAATCAATCTCAGTCACTGTATGTTTCATGTATCTTTCCCTGTCAATTCTGATCTGATTTGGTCACCCATTCTTAGGTAGCCACAGCTGTGACCAATCGGTCGAAAAATAGCCCTTTAAAGCTTGAGACTAGTCACGGCTTAGAAACAACCCATACACATCTGGTATGTCTGCCACTATGATGTCAATAACTTGGAAAATTTGCGGATTGTTAGCCATCCTAATCATTACTCCTTTCAGATCTCCTTGAATTTTCACCTTAGAGCAGTCAAGTTGGATGATCTGAGTTTCACAAGGAACAATTTCAACATTCAATTTCTTGCACACTGAATAAGGCATAACGTTTGATGATGCTTCGGAATCGACCATGCAGTTGTGGACATTCCAGTTAAAGATTTCAAATTTCAGTAGGAAAGGGGGAGTTGTAGACTTGGAATTCTTTCCTATCAGCGTATCCCTATTAGCAGCTGTCTTATTGTCATTATTGAAACTTGCCACCCCTTTACTAGTGGTGGTATCAGAGTTATTAGCTGCAGATGTGGAAGGCTGATTTCTTTTGTTATTGATATTAGATGGAGATGGTAGATTTGCAAATATTGACCCTCCTGGCATAGGATAAATTTTTTACAAGTCGAACATGCTTATGTTTGCTCTTTGTTTTTTAAGATCATCTATGATGTCATATTGGAGGTCTTTGTCTTGAATTGCAGAATGCTGATTTGTGAGCTGCGGACCATTCCTAGGAGTGGGTGATGGTTGAGAGTTGACAAGACCTTTACTCCTAGTATTATGAGTATGTTGATTGACGAAAACAGAGTTGTCATGACACTCATCTTGCCTTATTGAGCTATCCCAGAAATGACAGTTGAATGGGAGGGGATCTTCAGAAATTTCTTCTTTAGGTTCAGGTTGTTCATGTTCCTGATGTTCTTCTAACTCATGGTCAGATGAGGTTTCAGGTAAAGCATAAACAACCCTAATCGTATTGAAGATTTCCTCATTGGTCGAAACGTTAGGGGGAGCATTTTGTCGCATGTTGGGTGGTGTATATGGTCGATATGGAGCCTTAAAATTTCCTCTATTCGAGGTTCCTTCTCCATTGTTTCTTTTTAACATTACCACTTCATTCGTCAGGGACCTAACTGCTTGTTGTAATTTTTCCATATCGAAAATAGAGGTATCTTTCTTATCTATATCAGTTCTCGATGTGGCTTTGCTTCTTTTGCGCATGGGGTTGTTGAATTTATTGCTATTTTCTGGTTCAAAAGTCATGGAATTTTTTTCAACCTTGATTGCTTCTTTGAAAGTTTCCACCAAAGTGGTTTTGCCAGCTTGCTTGACAAACATGCCAAAAGATTTCGTCAAGGCAGAGGAAAAATTTTCAATTATAATATCCTTTGGCGGTTGAGAAGTTGCTAGTATTCTATTCAACAAGGTGAGGAATTGGTGGTTAAAGTCTTTCACGTGTTCCTTATTTTCCATCCTAATTCTGGCCAGTTCAAGTGCTAATACTGCAGGTGTCTTATCCTCTCCAAATTTGTTTATGAAAGCCTGACTGAAATCAGCCCAGCTTGTTATGGATCCTTGGGTTAGGGAGAAGTACCAACTTGCAGCTTTTCCTTCAAAAGTTAAAGGAAACAAGCAGCATACAACATCCTCGTGCTGAACATTCATGGTCTGCACAGCGAGGATGAACTTATCGATATGGTTTTCTGTAGGCTCTTTGTTGATAGGATCAAATTTCGATAAAAGTTTATCAGGGTGCTTTGGCAAGTTATGTTGTACTCTAGGTATAGCAACAACACCTCGTCGTAACCAGGGTCTGTTGTTGTTTTGATCTCCTCCATCTTGGTCACCCATTTCCTAATCAGTATTAGAATCTGATGAAGATTGGTTGTTATGGTCACGTGGGGTATTAGGTGGTGAATTAGGGTGTGAAGGGGGTTCGTCAAAACCACCAGAAGTTGGGATTTGTCTTGAAGTATTCGTGTTTATTTCTCCTCTAAGAAAACCACTAAGATGGTAATCAGGCAATCCTATTGGGGAATGAACAGGTTCTTCGCCACTTGGTTCATCAACCACTTGGGTTTGATTGTCGGGTCTTCTAGGTATACCGAAATTGATAAGGGGAATGCCTGTCTGGCGAGAATAGCCTCTAGTCAAAATTCGTTGTGATTCTTCCAAGGCTTCTTGTATATATTCCGGGGTAATTGGTGGGAAAATGGTATTACGCAGTATGGCAGCCCTAACAGTATTCACAAGAGGTGTAGTTGTAGAGTCAATTTGTGATGTAGGGGTAGGACTAGATACCGGTTCAAGATTGGTGAGAAGGGAAGTAGCTTGACTGGTTGTAGCAGTAGTATGTGATTGTTCATCCACTAAGATTCTAGTTGATTCCCTCCTTCTAGCGCCATTTGTTAGCTAAAAGAAATGTCTTAGGCCAACTTAGAGAAAAACAGTCCACACACTCGACTTAGTACAGTCTTATATGTGTTTGGAGTAACTGTTTCTCATAGGATTTCAGGCCCTGTTGCCTATGTGTGGTGCTCTCAAAGATAGAGAGTCTCTTGAAGTGAGTGTGCCTCAGTTTAAAACTATCTGCTAACAAACCAGGAAAAATTTAAGCTAACAAATATCTAATCCTAAGGACTAACTAGCACTAAAAATCAAAAAGTTAGTATCTCCTAATGTTGTCCTATGATAAGGTAAATGCTAATAATCTATCCAAAATGTTATCTTCCTATCTCGGCCAAGAGCACAGATTGATTTATTTGACTAGAAGTTCGAAACATAGAAAGCATTCATTAGTTACAGACCAATAAGAAAAATACCCAACTATAAAAGTGAATTTGAATTACCCCACAATGGATTTAAACAAATCTATTGTAAGAAATTATATACATGAATTCCAAACTAGAGTCAAAGTTAACTAACAAGATATATCATTCTGAAACATGAAAGTATAATCAACACTAATTCGCAATTGAAACAAATTCAACCTGCAAGTCAGATATTTACAAAAGTTGATTCATAAACCATTGACATCATGAAAAAGTTCTTTAACATCAATATGAGGATAAATCACTTATGTTTCAAATGAGTATAAACATTCAAATTTCCTGTAAAGCATTCCACATATAATATGAAGATATCTATATATGAAGATTAAAATAACAAAAGAGAGATAAACCATACAATATAGATATCTAAAACTTAGCTATGGTTTTAGTATTCTGGTACCCTTGATATTCTTCAGAAGAAGTTCAGAGAAAATCTAAGTAAACAGAATAGAATGAACCTGTATAATATCGGCTCTCCCATGTATTAGAAATTGAACCCTTGTTCCAAGTTTTGAAATTGTTTATATAGAAAAACATCAAAATCGTAACTCCCTGACAATCTGTTGTTGCAGCAACACCCCTCCCCAAAATTTTGTACATGTTGGGGCCCCTCCTGTATTTTTCGTAGAAAGTCTGCTTGAGAAGACATCCCAGCCGTCCGCTCTGTTTTCAACATAAAATTTTGCTTCCCTGCTGAGCTGCTTGCCGTCAATCCTTCCATGTTTTCCCCAATAAGCCAAAAGATAACTTAGTTTTGCCCAAACGTTTTGAAGTAATCCGGACTTTGTCCCGAAACAGCGGGAGTCAAACGTCCAACCTTTCCGAGAGGAGGACCTAGATTTTCTTTGTCAAAATCCGCGGGAGCCATTGGGCAAAACCACCCGAAACGGCGGAAGCTTTCGATCAAGTCTTCCGCGACCACGGAAAGGTTCGCGTTGTTCTCCCGAAACGGCAAGGAATTCAACAAAACCATCCGAAACGGCGGAACAATTCAGCTCTGTCTTCCGAAACGGCGGAAGCCATTCGGATAAACTCGCCGAAATAACACAAAGCAGTTCATCATTTTCTTCCGAAGTAAAAGCACTTGGAAAATTTTCAATCGTTGCTTCTGCGGAACGGTTCAAGCTCCGAAACGACTTAGTTCCCGAAACGGCGGAGCCTTTCACTCGAACCTCCCGAAATGGCGGGGCTCATTCACCTTAGTCTCCTGAAAAGGACTTAGATTTTCTTTCGATTAGAAGACTGCGGGAACAAAGGACTTAAAGAATTTTTAGTTTCAACCTTCCGCAACGACGGGAGTTTAAGTGAGCCCACCCGAAACGGCGGGAGTTTTCAGCGAACCCTTCCGCAACGGCGGGAGCCTTCGTAAAATCCTTCCGCAACGGCGGAGGAATTCATGAAAACGTCCCGAAACAGCGGAAGCCGCCGCGATATCTTTCCAAAAGAAAATAAGCGGAAACGTTTGATGAAACCCTTCCGCAACGGCGGGGGAATTCATGAAAACGTCCCGAAACGGCGGAAGCCATTTGGATAATTCCCGCGGAGGGATTCACGATTTCCTCCCAAAGTATGAAAGAACTTAGATTTTTTTCGGAGAGCTACGGCGAAAGCCTTCAGTCTTTTGCTCCCGAAACCGCGGGAGCCTTCATGAAACCCTTCCGAAACAGCGGAAGCCATCCCCATAAGTCCCGCGGAGAAATTCACGATTGCCCTCCGAAAACCATGAAAGGACTTAGGATTTCCTCAAGAAAGCTGTCACGGAGGCCTTCAGCCTTTGCTCCCGAAACGCGGAAGCCTTCGGGCTACCCTTCCGAAACAGCGGAAGCCAATCACTTAACCCGCTCGGCAAAAGGACTCCGAAACGACCCCGGGTAAATATGCGGAAAAGTATAAGTTTTGCTTCCGGAATGGCGGAAGCCATTCCCAAAAGCTTTCCAAAACTAGCGGGAGCCGTAGCCAAAAAAATTTCCGAAAATCAACGAGACTTTGAAGTTTTGGTTCGCGGAAGCTTTCGCAAAAGTCTTCCGAAAATACTGGGAGCATTCGCTATACCGTTCCGAAAGGGCGGAAGCTTTGGCGTTACCCGTCCGCTACGCGGCAGTCTCTCGCGGAAGGCTTCGAGTTTCCTTTCGGCTTTAAGCCCCGAAACGTCGGAAGCTTTCATCGAATCCTTCCGCAACGGCGGATGCAATTCGCGAACTGGCCCCGCAAGTGACGGTCGCACGGAAACCGAGGTGCTTTGACGTGACCGCTACGCGCGGCGAATTTAAACCCCGTTTTAACCACGCCACCTACCCAATTAAATGCTCACACGTGCCATTCTTTATAAAATACCGTGGGGGGGCTCGACCAATACACCATTGTTTTGAACCGGCCAGCGACGTGTGATACCGTGCAAATCGCTCCAGCTCACCTCGCGCATCCGTGCTCACAGCCACCTTGCTCAAGCAATCCCCACGGTGCCAGGTAGGATCTTAACTCTGATTTCCACCACTGAGTTGTCCTTTTTGGGAAGATATTGGGTTTTAGTGGGATTGTGACGGGCAAAACACCCGTCAAGGGCTATGTTTTGCCCGTCAGGTACAGTGAACGGAGTTTTCGTTTCACAAAATCGTCATGGGCCTTCGTAAAACGTATATTTTATGTTGATGGGTGCGGACGGTTAACCATGCCTTGTGTTGAATTTAAACCCCGGGCCGCGCCCCTCGTCGTGGGTTAAGTTATCGAAACCCTATGGGCTTTCCATGTCCCTGACCGTGAACCCTGGGCCCTTTTCCATAAACCCCAGTCCCTACACGCGAAGCCGAAACCCGTAAGCGGTTAAGCCACGAGAGCCAAAACTTGAAGCCGCCCTAGCTCTCCCCGTCAGTTTGTCCCCGGCACCGTTACCTTCGCTCAGACTAAAGCCTCCCATAGTGACTCGGCAAGTGGCCGCGCGTGACGATAGCATCCATAGCCCTCACCGAGTCAACCCGCCTCTTCCCCGCCTTCGACCTCTCCAACCGCAGCCATAGCGAAGGACTTCTCCTTCCGCGAGGCGGAACCGGAGGCCGATTGCTTCCGCGAATCACCTATCGGTCCAATAAAACCAATAGCGTCCGCAACATAGCTTATCCCACACTCATCTTTTAAGAGCTTCAAATGTTTCAATGTGTGTCTTATAATTGAAATAATGTTTTACTTCCTAAATATATGCTTCATTGATTTATCTCATTAAAACAATGTTGCTCTCTGCTGAAACCATACAACCTGTTGCTCAAACTCATGATGAATTGTATATGGATGTTATCAGGGATAATTCAAGATGCCAAAACCCAGTAAGAAGAAGGCGAAGATGACAGAAAAGAAACCTATCCCTCCTAAGATTGAAACCTCGCTCCAGGACACTAGGTGCACCACAGGTGTCCCTCCGGAAATCAGATGGGGAGACATCCACAGAATGATCCGGGACCAAGAAATCCCAGATATGCTGCTAGAGGAAGCACCAATCTATCGAAATATCAGAGCCTCAGGCATAACTAAGGCCTCTACCCGCCTTGAGCTGTTCCCCTGCGCTGAAGTAATCGGATGGATACTCCAACATGCCGATGCTGAAGGAAGAGTGATAAATGATAGCGGGAACATGGCTATCGCCTCATTTCAACCCGCATATCTGACGGCATCCTACAGGTTCCCCCGTGTCCAGCAAGCTCTGACTGATGAATGGTTAAGCCAGATGAACAATGTCGAGATGGCCAAGAAGATACTAGTGCAAGGGAAACATTTGAGGAAGAAAGGGAGTGAGGAGTATGACGTACAGAATCTAAGAGCTCCTTATAGATTAATCGCCCTGATGCTGTGTAGAATATTCGGCATGCCCGGTGGCACAGTATACAAGATTCAGTGGGTCCCTATCATTCACTATGTGGCATTTCAGGGGACAGTTTTTGACTGGGCCACTATCTTGTCAGATAGTCTGGCCTCAATGATAAGTGCTGCTAAGCCCGGGCTGGCCTCGAAGAAGGCTGAATTCTTCATGTCTTCGTACCTGATAGACTGTATCTTGGCCAAGATAGAGTTCCCCGGATTGGGGTGTACATGGGATAGGACCACAGCCCCGGTCTACATCGCATTCAAGATGTTGTGGGCTCAGAATTACAAGCCCAGCTACAAACTCATCTGTGAGGGTTTCATTATGCCCCTATACGAGAAAATATTCAAGGAAGAACCAAGTTGCCTGTCACAAAACGCTTTGGAAGTCCTCGAGGATTATGGGGACTTCTACTTTTCAGAACAAGGCACCTATTTGAGAATGTTTGGAGGGACTAAGCCCCCATACATATTGCCGCAGTATGCCACAGACTATGTGGTACTCAAGGAAGCAGTGAGACAACTCTTCTTGGATGGGATTGGAGCATTCCTCCACAAGCTACACAAGGCTTCCTTTCCCCCCTTACCTTTCTGCATAGGTACTTACAAGTTTTCAGGGGTGGCCTCTGCCGACGAATTTGTTCAAGAATTGAAGGCCTTCCATTTCGGTGAAGTCACCTTCCACAGGAACGACAGAAAGGGTAAAGTGGCCGAGCATTGCAAGGGGAACTATGCTAACTTCGAATACTCCCACTACCCCGATGCCGAGGAGGAAGCATTCAGAGGCATCAGCAACATGACTGAACTACGGATCTGTCACCAAAGTACTGGAGCGAGCTCTAGCTCAACCAAAGCCCAGAAGACTATCCAGCAAAAGGAGAGAGAAGCCAAGGATGCCCGAGCTCAGGAAGAGCTCAGGTTAAGAGAAGAGGCAAGGTTACAAAAGGAAGCCGAGGAAGCAAGGAAGCAACAGGACGCTGAAAATGAGAGACTGCGGAAGGAGGCTGAAGAAGCCCAAAAGCAGAAAGAAGCAGAAATTGAGCAAGCTGAAGCAAGGAAGAAGGCGGAGGAAGAATTGAAGGCAAGAGAAGATGCCCAGGTAGGTGGGTCCGGTGCGCAGGACATGGAGATAGACACCTCTCAGGCAGGTGGCTCTAGTACCCAAAGGGAAGGGACAGACCCCGCTCAGGAAGTCCGGACCCCACCTATGGAAGAAGACATAGACATCATAAACCGACCAATTGTACCGTACACCCCATCTGGGAAGCGTACGGTGTCCAAATGGAATGAGTTTGTCTATGACAAGAAAAGAAAAACAATGGTCCTCCAATCAGAAGAAAGGATTAAAAGTCCTTTCCATGACGACATAGTTACCCATCGAGAGGTCGCTGTCATGCAGAACACAGATGCGGATCCCATTGCCATGGCCTCCGCAGTTATAGCGACAGCACAAGCATCATTTGCCAATGTAGGGGTGATAGTCAAAGAAAATATATTGACAAAGAAAAGAGCACGTACCCTGCAGCGAAACGTGGCTAATGAGCAAGCTCAAAGAGACCTGGCAGTGAACAAGTATAATTGCTTGTACGCTGAGCACAAGGAGTTGGCAAACAAGTACAGCTACCTGGAGGAGGAAAAGGACCAGCTAGCACTCCAAATAATGATTGCAGAAGCAGAGAAGAGTGGAGCAGAAGAAAAGGCTTCCCAGCTAGAAACGGACAAGCAGGCATTAGCTGAGCGTTTAGAGCAAGCGGAAAGCAGAACCTTGGACATGTCCCCCTTCCACGAGCTGTCATGCAATATACTACAGCAAGTGCATGGCTCTCAAGAGCTAATCACTGATGAGGTGTGCAAACTTAAGGCCATGACGGTTAGGCTAAAGGAGGTGAATGCGGAAGCCCACAGGCTCAAGGCTAAGAATACCCGTGTCAAAGCAAATGTCATAAGTCAGATGGCATGGAGGGAAGGGAAAGGAGGTTTCCCCCCGCATCTTCCTTTCAAGACCGTGGAAGATTTTAATGAAGATATAGCCTTGTTGGAGTTTGGCCGGAACTGTGCCAATAAGCTGATGGCCAGTGTGCAGAAGACCACAGATAGAATCAACAACCTGTACCAAAAGCTCAAAGGAGTCCATGACAACTGCACACTGACCTTCCCTCAGACCCTCGAAGACTTCCCGGAAAAAGAACAGCGGTTGTCTCAATTGAAAGAAGAGCTAGGCGTCCAGATGGAGTATGTGAAAAGGATTGATGTCTTGGCCATGGATGATCTCCAACATTACATCGGTTCATCCACACTCCACAATCATCTGTTGAAGGAAACATATCAAGTTGCTGAAGCGGAAGTACAAAGCATTAAAATAGAGCTCGGGAAGAATGTAACTTCTCAGAAAATCCTGTTCCCTGCTGCAGCAAACATAATCATAAGGGATACAGGTGTGTGGCATAGCTACATAGAAGAGGAGGTCAGGAAAGCTGCAGCAGCAGCAGAAGCATCAGTAGACCCAGCAGCCTCTTCCCCAGCAATGGCAGAAAGTCTGGCCAGTCCCATTCCCCCTTCCCAATCAGGGGCAGCATCAGCAGGGGATTCGAAGACCTCTTCCCAGGCAGCACCAGTGACAATCAATTTGGGCGACCCTTTGCCACCGGAAGCTCACGCACAGGAATGAAGCAAACTGAATTCAGTGAGCCACTCGCTTCAGCCAGACACGTGCCCAGCAGGGAACGCTTTGAGTTTAGCAAATTTTCTGTTATATGTAAGGCGTAAGCTGTGGGACAGCTGTCCCTATTCTTTTTTGTCAAAATATTTTGTAAATGAAGTGACCATTTTTTGGTGATCGATTATATTAGAAATCCCTGTAAATGACAGGTGGGGGAACGCTAGGTGTCAGCCCAGAGGGCAAATTTGTAACTATAAATAGGAGCTAGAAGAGATTAGAATGGACTTTTGGCAGGGAATGAAAATTTTGGGCAAATGATATGAGCTATCTTGTATCGGCTCTGTAAATTGAAATTTTCTAATAGAAGCCACGGGAGATGGACGTTTTGCTTGGAATGTGGGGTTGCTTCATGTTGGACTATTCTAATGACTGCAATTCGGCAATGTGAGATCATTCTTGACTTCTGAATTATTTCTTTGTATTAATGATTTTGCTCTCATCTATGCATGCGTCCTCTCTATTTCATGGACAATGAATGCGTTCCATATTAAATCAGGAGTTACCTGCTGATACTTTTATCATTGCTGTGGATTTTTCTTCTGGATCGAATAGCTAACTGTTCTTTCTTCAGGATAATCGTATGGCTCATTGTTCATGCTTTTAATTGCTCCTTGCAGGGATCTTTTAGTTTAATTCCAGTATCGTTGCATCTAGATCCGTTTCTTTTATTCTTATTACTTGGATCAAACAATTTTGATTTCTTCTGTTCATAAGCAATAGATTCGTTCTGTAAGTTTCATTGTAGATCTGTTTCCTTATCCTGTAGCTTTTCTCTGTTTATTTTCTGAGCAATAGATGCGTTCCATTTTAAATGAGAAGCTATCTTCTCAAGATCTTCATCTTGTTGTAGCTTTGACCGTGAGAAATAATAGTTATCTGTTCGTTGCTTATGATATCCGTTACAGCTGATTGCTCTCCCTTTAAGTGTGTTCCCCTGCAGGGATAGGTAGATGTGTTCCTGTTTCTAGATTTAGATCTGTTCCAATTGCATTTAGATTAAGTATAATTTAGGCATGTGCATCTCATATAAAACACATAAAACCCAAAAAAAAACGGTGGATCGGGCCATAACCGGTAAAATCGGATTTAAAGTCCAAAACCACGGTTGCCGGAACCGCTAACCGGACGAATTCCCTACACCAAACGGGAGATAGTCTAATTGGGACCGTCTCTCGGGGAGAATCCCTTTCTGATTGATGCTACGATATCCGAGGCATCAACAGTTTTTGGCGCTAGAAGGAGGGCCTGAAGTGCATGGCTGATAGAGGAAAATCTTCCACGGTCATAGATAACACTGAAAACCCGCTTGAAGAAAACTTTTCAAACAGCCCAGATCTTGGATTAACAGACCAAGAACGCCTCATTTCTGACCCTGAGCCTCAGGAAGCTTTATACGCTGTTCCTTTTGCAGAAATAGAGGACTTGAGAAGACATACTAGATCTTACGTTAGACAGCTAGGTGGGTTAAACGCTGTCAACTTCCTCCCTAAGAAAACTACACCCAGAAAGGAGCCGCAATACACCCGTGATTCGATCCTCGTTCAGAGTTTTGAAGAACTGGTAAGTCTAACGTTCGAAGAAATCTCCGGCACTCTTAACAAGTCAGACCGAGAAAATCTCGAAGAAATTACCACTCCCAAAAGTACTCCACCGAATTCACCTTACCATTCTCCACCAGGGTCTCCACGTCCAAACCCAAACATGGCTGTACCTGCCTGGAGAGCAAGGGGAGCGCTGAACCTAGCTGGACCATTCCATAATCTCCCTAAAAACCCAGAAAAGGTCTTGCCTAAGTACGATCCAGGGAAGGCCATTTCGGCGGAGGATCACCTCAAGAGTTTTTACTTAGCTCTGAACCTTTTAAATGTACAACATGAAGACGTAGTCTGCAGGTTGTTTCCGTATACATTCGAGCCTAAGGTATCATCTTGGTACTTTAGCCTTCAACCCAGCTCAATCTCTAGTTGGGATGATTTCGAAAAGTGTTTCCTCAAGAAATACGGGAACCAAAAAACTGTAGCCACGCTTATGAAAGAGCTCTTATCCATGAGAATGGAGAAGAAGGAAAAGGTTCAAGACTTTAATCAAAGATTCACAACGCTGTTAAATAACTTTAGTGAAACCAACAAACCCACAGAAGAGTCTTTGATTGAATACTACACAACAGCTCTTGAAGGTCCAATCGCAATGTTTGTAAAACGATCCAAGAAAACGACCCTAATAGAGAATTTTGAGGAAGCTCGAAAGGTAGAGGAAGAGGCTGATAGCATAGCTAAACATGCCTTAGATGTGGAAACAAAACCAGCAGCTAGCAAGAAACCTTTGCTCCTCACGAGAGGCAAAGAAGAGCCATCTACGGATATGGAAAACGTAGTTAAGATGATGCAGAAGTTATCTAACAAAATCGTAGATCTTGAGAAAGACAAGGCTGCTAATACATCTAGGAAACCTTTCAAGCCATTCTATAAGAGAAGGGAAGACGGGGAACAGTCTCACCCACCAATGAACACTGCCCCTGTTCTAAATTTGAATGAGATTGGGATGGAGAATTTCTGCACCTTTCACCAAGAACCACACTCGGAGAAGAGCTGCCCTCAATGGATCAATTCCATGAGCTTGGTCATGAACCAAATGTTAGATTCTCAGATCCCAGGCCAGGATGATCCTCCAGAAGAGTCAGGCCCTGAGTTAGAGGAACCAACCCCGGATACTACTATGGTATTGTGGGATTGGATACCTATGACTGAATTAGTAGAAGAAGATCACGCAGACAGCTCTCCCTCTACCATAAATGTTGCCACTCGCAGCAAGGGCCCAATTGCGGATCCTGTACCAGTCACCATTCCCCATAAGCCTAAAATTTCGAAAGATCCGCCTAGGAGGCATATACCAATCATCCCACCACAGCCCAAAGTAAACCAAACAGCTGCCAAAAGGCCAAGCGCTGACAACACAGTTTAGCCGCCTAAGGAAACCTTGAACAAAACTGATCAGTCCACTCGAATTGGGAATGAATCCGATATAGGGTATGATATTATTGAAGATATCAAGAAAGTTAAAGCAAACGTATCAATATTTGACATGTGTAGCTTGCCCCATCAACGAGACAAACTACTTCATGTTTTACAACCAAAACCCAGCGCTACATTAACAGATTCTCAAGACAATCCTGAAATTAACGAAGCTAGCATCGGTGGGAAATCCAAATCCCAAACATTGCCATTTCTGCTGACATTCGAAATTTTTAATCACAATGTTCATAACTGTCTGGTAGACTCTGGAGCTTCTTCAAACGTTATGCCACTTTCAATTTGTAAGAAAATTAATGGGCAGCCCGTACCATCTCCAGCTCAAATCATACAATTAGACAGGACTGCTGTCAAGGTTATAGGGGAGATGAAAGATGTTTTAATTAGACTGTCAGCCGACCCTAGAGTTTGCCAATTCATTGACATAATGGTGGTCGATATTCCTGAAGCTTATGGGCTGATTCTGAGTAGGGATTGGTCTACCAAGTTGAGCGGCTACTTTGCTACCGATTGGTCTCATCTATGGCTGCCTTATCAGAACAGGCAGAATCAGATTAAAATTCTTAGGGAACCTCATATGAAACAAAACGTAACCCAGCTAGAAGAAAAGAATGAGGCTGTAGCTTTCTCTTCCTCGGTCCTGGGAAATTACTTCTTGGAAATGGATCCAGGTAACTATCAATCTGAAACCTTTTGCCATGAATCAGACAAACAGTCCGATCTCCTTCATTTTTCTCGGACTGATGAGGTTGATTGTAACATAGTCAATTTAGTTGCTAACGTAGACCACAAAGAAACTAACTTAGTTGAATCTGAAGATACCTTTTGGACATTATACTTTGATGGTTCTAAAACTCTGGAAGGATCCGGAGCCGGTTGTGTTCTAATGGATCCAAAGAAGAACAAGTATTTTTTGTCTTGTAGATTAGAATTCGATTGTACTAATAATACCGCTGAATATGAAGCTTTGGTGCATGGTTTAAAGAAGGCCATTGGCTTAAATGTTAAGTACCTGAAGGTTTTTGGTGACTCCGAGATAGTAGTCAGACAGGTAAGAAACACCATTCATTGCCTCTCACCGCACTTGAAAGGTTACCAGGCTGAGGTATGGGATTTAATCATGTATTTTGACGCTTTCAATATAAAATCAATTCCTAGGTTGCAAAATTCTGCTGCCGATTTGTTAGCAACATCTGCTTCTAGATTGGTGCCGACAAATAATAAATGCTCGATTGAATTGATTTTCAGGCCTTCCATTCCCGATAACATCACAAACTTCAGAATCTTCGATGATGACGAGCAGATTATCAGCTTCCTGACAAATGAAGACAGTTTTCAAGGAGCTGCAATAGATGAGGAAGAACATGATGATGATTTGATGAAGAAGGAAGAGGAGAAGGGAAATTTCATGCCAAAAGGGGTAAGGTCCCTCGAAATGCTTTTCGATCTTCAAAATAAATTCAAAAGACCAGCTAATACCAAAACTAACAGCTCATCAATGCAACATGAGTTGGTTAATTTGGGTACCGAGGCAGAACCAAAATTTGTCAACCTTGGCAAATGCTGTTCACCAGGAGAAAGAGAAAGGTTCATTAAGTTGTTTAAACAGTACAAGGATGTTTTTGCATGGACCTATGAAGATCTGAAAACATATGACGTCCGCATCATTCAGCATGTTATACCAATGAAAGCGGGTGTCAAGCCATTTCAGCAGCAGTTGAGGAGGATGCATCCCACTCTTGAACCGCTGATCCAAAAGGAATTAAAGAAGCTCCTGGACGCTAAGATAATCTTCAAAGTTCGGCATTCCGAATGGGTTGCAAACTTGGTTCCCGTGAGGAAGAAATCAGGAGAGATTAGGCTATGTGTAGACTTCAGAAATTTAAACAAAGCCTCAGATAAAGACAACTACCCCGTGCCTTCAATGGAGCAAATCCTCCAAATGGTGTCAGGATCCGAATTGTTTTCTCTCCTCGATGGTTTCTCGGGCTATAATCAAGTGTTAGTAGCCGAAGAAGATCGTCTCAAGACCACTTTCAGAACTAAGTGGGGAACTTTCGCCTATAGAAGGATGCCATTTGGTCTGATAAATGCAGGAGCTACATTCCAAAGGGCGATGGATATTGCCTTCCGAGGATTGGGTGGGCAATGCGTTGTTGTCTACTTAGATGATGTGACAGTCTTTTCAAAGAAAAGGGAAGATCATGTTGTTCATCTGAGACATATCTTTGATCGCTGCCGGAAGTATGGTATTTCCTTAAATCCCAAGAAGAGCGTGTTTGCTGTACCCGAAGGTAAGCTATTGGGTCATATCATCTCCAAAGATGGAGTGTCAATCGACCAGGAAAGAGTCCAAGCTATTAATAAGATTCCGATGCCTCACAACAAAAAATCTATGCAGTCTTTCATGGGCACCATCAATTTTGTCAGCAGATTTGTTCCGGATTTTGCACAAATTGTTAAGCCATTGCAACAGATGGTTAAACAAAGCATACAATTTAAGTGGACAGATTTGGAGAAGGATGCATTTAGAGATATCAAGGCAGCTGTAGCTAAAGCTCCTTCCTTAAGAAGTCCAGATTTCGATAAATATTTCATCCTGTATACCTTCGCTTCGGACGATTCTCTCGCAGCTGTACTCACGCAAAAAGTGGAGTTGGGGGACGAATACCCAATTTCGTTTATGAGCACTGGTCTGCAAGGGGCTGAGCTGAATTACCCCGTAGTGGACAAGCATGCCTACGCGGTCTTCAAAGCAGTCAAGCAATTTAGGCCATACATTTTGAAGAACAGAACTAAAGTCATAGTTCCCCATCCAGCTGTTAGATCCCTTTTCGTTCAAAAGGAATTGGGAGAGAGGAGAGGAAACTGGGTCACAGCTCTGCAGGAGTATGATTTGGAATTTAAACCGGCTACAATCATCAAAGGACAAGGTCTATGCAAGTTACTGGCGGGAAACTCGACTGATGAAGAGCACCATTGGAGAAATGAAGCCGAGCTCAATTCGGTTGAGGTATGCCATATCTTCACAGCTCCCCAGTCATGGTATAGAGATCTAGTGCACTATTTACAGCAGGGATATCTACCCGAGCACTGGAATTCTAAACAAAGAAGGGCACTCCGCTTGAAATCGGCACCCTATCAAATAATTGATGGGATTCTTTTTAGAAAGAATTATGACGGAGTCCTTCTTAGATGTTTGGAAAAGGAGGATGCAAACAAAGTTGTCAAAGAATTGCATGATGGCCCCGCAGGTGGCCATTATTCAGGAGAGACGACAACACACAAGATACTGAGAGCTGGTTATTACTGGCCCACTCTGTTTCGAGATGCCCACACGTACGCACGAAACTGTGATGTATGTCAAAGAAGCACTGGGAAGTTACCTAAGGCCGCAGGCCCATTGCAGCCTGTCATCATCTCTGAACCTTTTGAGCAATGGGGCATAGATGTTATCGGAGAAATAAATCCAAATTCTTCCTTGCAACACCGATACATTCTGACAGCTACCGACTACTTCACCAGATGGACGGAGGCCATCCCGCTGCGCAAGATCAATGAAGATGCAGTTATCAGCTTCTTGAAAGAGAACATCATAACCAGGTTTGGGGTTCCAATTTCCCTTGTTTTTGATAATGCTACTTATTTTTCATCTTGCAAGATAAATGAATTTGTTTATGAATGGGGAATTAAGTTGCATTATTCAGCCAATTACTACCCTCAGGGAAACGGATTAGCTGAATCCTCAAACAAGAATCTGATTCGAATCCTTAAGAAAACGGTGATAGAAAACCAGAGAAGTTGGCATGTGGCTCTCCCAAATGCCTTATGGGCAGATAGGGTAACCCCGAAGAATGCTTTAGGTGTCTCCCCTTTCACTCTTGTCTATGGCAAGGAAGCCATACTTCCCCCAAACATCTTGCTTCCATCCTTGCAATTGTCCCAAGCCTCTCGGGGTTCTGGTAGCCAAGCCTTACAATCCAGGATAGACACCCTGCTTCGACTGGAAGAAGCTCGACACAAAGCTAAAGACCGATTTCATCAACACCAGGACATAGTTAAGAGATGGTTCGATAAGAGGAAATCCGGCAAGAGGGACTTTGAAGTTGGGGATTTAGTCCTGAAATGGGACCATAATCACGAAGGCAAAGGAATGCATACGAAATTTCAACATCTATGGGTAGGCCCGTACCAAATTTCTGCAAAATTGGGCCCATCCACTTATAAATTGACAAATCTCGAGGGAGAGGAAGTAGCCCTTCCACTCAATGGCCTCGCCCTGAAACAGTACTTCGCGTGAGTCTCCGTGAGACTTCCTGTACATAAATAAAGTTGTCTGTTCGCTTTCGCTTTTAGCTGTTTTATTTTTCAGCCATGTTGTTTCCTGTTTTGTTATTTGAACTTTTCAATAGGTTTTGTTTTCTGAAGCACCCGTTTGAGTTTCCCGTTGAAGATAGCTCTCTCAAAGAAAACCTGCAACCCATGAGTCTGGAACCTTGCTCAGTAAACCCGGCCTGCTGTGCTCTCGCTGAAATAATCAAAAGCGGGAGGCCTACCCTGCTAGTCACACTAATCCTGTTCAATAGCAGAGACCCATGGCCATCTTCACTACTATCGTTGGGCTCCACCCACTCTCACACTTCAAAGGCATCTCAAGAAAGGTTACCTAAGTTGGACCCATGGAAAGTGGCACTTCTCGAAGACACGGGGTATTGAAATGACTCCATGCTGCTGATTTAAAGCCAAAATGGCCTACATTCAAGAGTCTGTTTTCCAGGGATTCTCGCCTCAATTAAAGCATGGCTGAGACAAAACAAAAGGGACATGTAAAATCAAGAAGGCTGTCCAAAAGGCCCAGCTCAAAATAGGCTCCTCTCCGTCCGTGAAGTTTGATCAAATCAATAAAACCTCTAACTCACACAAAAGGACATTATGGATTGAGGAGCCCAAATCAAAGATCGGTCCAAAAGAAAATATCCCTGGAAGGCTCAAACAGCTAAGCTGTCCAAAATACAAGCATCCCAAAGGATGCCAGCAGCATGGGAATGAGGAACAAGAACAATAGTGTCCATGAGGAAGTGTTGCAAATCCTGTGGAGTCTGGCAGTAGTGACCATTTGAGGGATGACCCTCCTAAAATGAATCTCATATGCTGGCCCTCTGAGAGTGGTGAAGATGCCTCGGTCGAAGCTCCCCTTTCCCAATGACTAGCAGGAAAAGTGCTCCTTTCCCCGCATGAGTCTAAAATGCTCAGCTGAGTAGTGCACCCGAGACGGATGTTTTAATGAAGTTCCGGACCATGTAGGGTATTTTTTCAGAGATCTGTGTTCGCCAGCGACTCGCCATTGTTGTTGCAGCAACACCCCTCCCCAAAATTTTGTACATGTTGGGGCCCCTCCTGTATTTTTCGTAGAAAGTCTGCTTGAGAAGACATCCCAGCCGTCCGCTCTGTTTTCAACATAAAATTTTGCTTCCCTGCTGAGCTGCTTGCCGTCAATCCTTCCATGTTTTCCCCAATAAGCCAAAAGATAACTTAGTTTTGCCCAAACGTTTTGAAGTAATCCGGACTTTGTCCCGAAACAGCGGGAGTCAAACGTCCAACCTTTCCGAGAGGAGGACCTAGATTTTCTTTGTCAAAATCCGCGGGAGCCATTGGGAAAAACCACCCGAAACGGCGGAAGCTTTCGATCAAGTCTTCCGCGACCACGGAAAGGTTCGCGTTGTTCTCCCGAAACGGCAAGGAATTCAACAAAACCATCCGAAACGGCGGAACAATTCAGCTCTGTCTTCCGAAACGGCGGAAGCCATTCGGATAAACTCGCCGAAATAACACAAAGCAGTTCATCATTTTCTTCCGAAGTAAAAGCACTTGGAAAATTTTCAATCGTTGCTTCTGCGGAACGGTTCAAGCTCCGAAACGACTTAGTTCCCGAAACGGCGGAGCCTTTCACTCGAACCTCCCGAAATGGCGGGGCTCATTCACCTTAGTCTCCCGAAAAGGACTTAGATTTTCTTTCGATTAGAAGACTGCGGGAACAAAGGACTTAAAGAATTTTTAGTTTCAACCTTCCGCAACGACGGGAGTTTAAGTGAGCCCACCTGAAACGGCGGGAGTTTTCAGCGAACCCTTCCGCAACGGCGGGAGCCTTCGTAAAATCCTTCCGCAACGGCGGAGGAATTCATGAAAACGTCCCGAAACAGCGGAAGCCGCCGCGATATCTTTCCAAAAGAAAATAAGCGGAAACGTTTGATGAAACCCTTCCGCAACGGCGGGGGAATTCATGAAAACGTCCCGAAACGGCGGAAGCCATTTGGATAATTCCCGCGGAGGGATTCACGATTTCCTCCCAAAGTATGAAAGAACTTAGATTTTTTTCGGAGAGCTACGGCGAAAGCCTTCAGTCTTTTGCTCCCGAAACCGCGGGAGCCTTCATGAAACCCTTCCGAAACAGCGGAAGCCATCCCCATAAGTCCCGCGGAGAAATTCACGATTGCCCTCCGAAAACCATGAAAGGACTTAGGATTTCCTCAAGAAAGCTGTCACGGAGGCCTTCAGCCTTTGCTCCCGAAATGCGGAAGCCTTCGGGCTACCCTTCCGAAACAGCGGAAGCCAATCACTTAACCCGCTCGGCAAAAGGACTCCGAAACGACCCCGGGTAAATATGCGGAAAAGTATAAGTTTTGCTTCCGGAACGGCGGAAGCCATTCCCAAAAGATTTCCGAAACTAGCGGGAGCCGTAGCCAAAAAAATTTCCGAAAATCAACGAGACTTTGAAGTTTTGGTTCGCGGAAGCTTTCGCAAAAGTCTTCCGAAAATACCGGGAGCATTCGCTATACCGTTCCGAAAGGGCGGAAGCTTTGGCGTTACCCGTCCGCTACGCGGCAGTCTCTCGCGGAAGGCTTCGAGTTTCCTTTCTGCTTTAAGCCCCGAAACGTCGGAAGCTTTCATCGAATCCTTCCGCAACGGCGGATGCAATTCGCGAACTGGCCCCGCAAGTGACGGTCGCACGGAAACCGAGGTGCTTTGACGTGACCGCTACGCACGGCGAATTTAAACCCCGTTTTAACCACGCCACCTACCCAATTAAATGCTCACACGTGCCATTCTTTATAAAATACCGTGGGGGGGCTCGACCAATACACCATTGTTTTGAACCGGCCAGCGACGTGTGATACCGTGCAAATCGCTCCAGCTCACCTCGCGCATCCGTGCTCACAGCCACCTTGCTCAAGCAATCCCCACGGTGCCAGGTAGGATCTTAACTCTGATTTCCACCACTGAGTTGTCCTTTTTGGGAAGATATTGGGTTTTAGTGGGATTGTGACGGGCAAAACACCCGTCAAGGGTTATGTTTTTCCCGTCAGGTACAGTGAACGGAGTTTTCGTTTCACAAAATCGTCATGGGCCTTCGTAAAACGTATATTTTATGTTGATGGGTGCGGACGGTTAACCATGCCTTGTGTTGAATTTAAACCCCGGGCCGCGCCCCTCGTCGTGGGTTAAGTTATCGAAACCCTATGGGCTTTCCATGTCCCTGACCGTGAACCCTGGGCCCTTTTCCATAAACCCCAGTCCCTACACGCGAAGCCGAAACCCGTAAGCGGTTAAGCCACGAGAGCCAAAACTTGAAGCCGCCCTAGCTCTCCCCGTCAGTTTGTCCCCGGCACCGTTACCTTCGCTCAGACTAAAGCCTCCCATAGTGACTCGGCAAGTGGCCGCGCGTGACGATAGCATCCATAGCCCTCACCGAGTCAACCCGCCTCTTCCCCGCCTTCGACCTCTCCAACCGCAGCCATAGCGAAGGACTTCTCCTTCCGCGAGGCGGAACCGGAGGCCGATTGCTTCCGCGAATCACCTATCGGTCCAATAAAACCAATAGCGTCCGCAACATAGCTTATCCCACACTCATCTTTTAAGAGCTTCAAATGTTTCAATGTGTGTCTTATAATTGAAATAATGTTTTACTTCCTAAATATATGCTTCATTGATTTATCTCATTAAAACAATGTTGCTCTCTGCTGAAACCATACAACCTGTTGCTCAAACTCATGATGAATTGTATATGGATGTTATCAGGGATAATTCAAGATGCCAAAACCCAGTAAGAAGAAGGCGAAGATGACAGAAAAGAAACCTGTCCCTCCTAAGATTGAAACCTCGCTCCAGGACACTAGGTGCACCACAGGTGTCCCTCCGGAAATCAGATGGGGAGACATCCACAGAATGATCCGGGACCAAGAAATCCCAGATATGCTGCTAGAGGAAGCACCAATCTATCGAAATATCAGAGCCTCAGGCATAACTAAGGCCGCTACCCGCCCTGAGCTGTTCCCCTGCGCTGAAGTAATCGGATGGATACTCCAACATGCCGATGCTGAAGGAAGAGTGATAAATGATAGCGGGAACATGGCTATCGCCTCATTTCAACCCGCATATCTGACGGCAGCCTACAGGTTCCCCCGTGTCCAGCAAGCTCTGACTGATGAATGGTTAATCCAGATGAACAATGTCGAGATGGCCAAGAAGATACTAGTGCAAGGGAAACATTTGAGGAAGAAAGGGAGTGAGGAGTATGACGTACAGAATCTAAGAGCTCCTTATAGATTAATCGCCCTGATGCTGTGTAGAATATTCGGCATGCCCGATGGCACAGTATACAAGATTCAGTGGGTCCCTATCATTCACTATGTGGCATTTCAGGGGACAGTTTTTGACTGGGCCACTATCTTGTCAGATAGTCTGGCCTCAATGATAAGTGCTGCTAAGCCCGGGCTGGCCTCGAAGAAGGCTGAATTCTTCATGTCTTCGTACCTGATAGACTGTATCTTGGCCAAGATAGAGTTCCCCGGATTGGGGTGTACATGGGATAGGACCACAGCCCCGGTCTACATCGCATTCAAGATGTTGTGGGCTCAGAATTACAAGCCCAGCTACAAACTCATCTGTGAGGGTTTCATTATGCCCCTATACGAGAAAATATTCAAGGAAGAACCAAGTTGCCTGTCACAAAACGCTTTGGAAGTCCTCGAGGATTATGGGGACTTCTACTTTTCAGAACAAGGCACCTATTTGAGAATGTTTGGAGGGACTAAGCCCCCATACATATTGCCGCAGTATGCCACAGACTATGTGTTACTCAAGGAAGCAGTGAGACAACTCTTCTTGGATGGGATTGGAGCATTCCTCCACAAGCTACACAAGGCTTCCTTTCCCCCCTTACCTTTCTGCATAGGTACTTACAAGTTTTCAGGGGTGGCCTCTGCCGACGAATTTGTTCAAGAATTGAAGGCCTTCCATTTCGGTGAAGTCACCTTCCACAGGAACGACAGAAAGGGTAAAGTGGCCGAGCATTGCAAGGGGAACTATGCTAACTTCGAATACTCCCACTACCCCGATGCCGAGGAGGAAGCATTCAGAGGCATCAGCAACATGACTGAACTACGGATCTGTCACCAAAGTACTGGAGCGAGCTCTAGCTCAACCAAAGCCCAGAAGACTATCCAGCAAAAGGAGAGAGAAGCCAAGGATGCCCGAGCTCAGGAAGAGCTCAGGTTAAGAGAAGAGGCAAGGTTACAAAAGGAAGCCGAGGAAGCAAGGAAGCAACAGGACGCTGAAAATGAGAGACTGCGGAAGGAGGCTGAAGAAGCCCAAAAGCAGAAAGAAGCAGAAATTGAGCAAGCTGAAGCAAGGAAGAAGGCGGAGGAAGAATTGAAGGCAAGAGAAGATGCCCAGGTAGGTGGGTCCGGTGCGCAGGACATGGAGATAGACACCTCTCAGGCAGGTGGCTCTAGTACCCAAAGGGAAGGGACAGACCCCGCTCAGGAAGTCCGGACCCCACCTATGGAAGAAGACATAGACATCATAAACCGACCAATTGTACCGTACACCCCATCTGGGAAGCGTACGGTGTCCAAATGGAATGAGTTTGTCTATGACAAGAAAAGAAAAACAATGGTCCTCCAATCAGAAGAAAGGATTAAAAGTCCTTTCCATGACGACATAGTTACCCACCGAGAGGTCGCTGTCATGCAGAACACAGATGCGGATCCCATTGCCATGGCCTCCGCAGTTATAGCGACAGCACAAGCATCATTTGCCAATGTAGGGGTGATAGTCAAAGAAAATATATTGAGAAAGAAAAGAGCACGTACCCTGCAGCGAAACGTGGCTAATGAGCAAGCTCAAAGAGACCTGGCAGTGAACAAGTATAATTGCTTGTACGCTGAGCACAAGGAGTTGGCAAACAAGTACAGCTACCTGGAGGAGGAAAAGGACCAGCTAGCACTCCAAATAATGATTGCAGAAGCAGAGAAGAGTGGAGCAGAAGAAAAGGATTCCCAGCTAGAAACGGACAAGCAGGCATTAGCTGAGCGTTTAGAGCAAGCGGAAAGCAGAACCTTGGACATGTCCCCCTTCCACGAGCTGTCATGCAATATACTACATCAAGTGCATGGCTCTCAAGAGCTAATCACTGATGAGGTGTGCAAACTTAAGGCCATGACGGTTAGGCTAAAGGAGGTGAATGCGGAAGCCCACAGGCTCAAGGCTAAGAATACCCGTGTCAAAGCAAATGTCATAAGTCAGATGGCATGGAGGGAAGGGAAAGGAGGTTTCCCCCCGCATCTTCCTTTCAAGACCGTGGAAGATTTTAATGAAGATATAGCCTTGTTGGAGTTTGGACGGAACTGTGCCAATAAGCTGATGGCCAGTGTGCAGAAGACCACAGATAGAATCAACAACCTGTACCAAAAGCTCAAAGGAGTCCATGACAACTGCACACTGACCTTCCCTCAGACCCTCGAAGACTTCCCGGAAAAAGAACAGCGGTTGTCTCAATTGAAAGAAGAGTTAGGCGTCCAGATGGAGTATGTGAAAAGGATTGATGTCTTGGCCATGGATGATCTCCAACATTACATCGGTTCATCCACACTCCACAATCATCTGTTGAAGGAAACATATCAAGTTGCTGAAGCGGAAGTACAAAGCATTAAAATAGAGCTCGAGAAGAATGTAACTTCTCAGAAAATCCTGTTCCCTGCTGCAGCAAACATAATCATAAGGGATACAGGTGTGTGGCATAGCTACATAGAAGAGGAGGTCAGGAAAGCTGCAGCAGCAGCAGAAGCATCAGTAGACCCAGCAGCCTCTTCCCCAGCAATGGCAGAAAGTCTGGCCAGTCCCATTCCCCCTTCCCAATCAGGGGCAGCATCAGCAGGGGATTCGAAGACCTCTTCCCAGGCAGCACCAGTCTCAATCAATTTGGGTGACCCTTTGCCACCGGAAGCTCACGCACAGGAATGAAGCAAACTGAATTCAGTGAGCCACTCGCTTCAGCCAGACACGTGCCCAGCAGGGAACGCTTTGAGTTTAGCAAATTTTCTGTTATATGTAAGGCGTAAGCTGTGGGACAGCTGTCCCTATTCTTTTTTGTCAAAATATTTTGTAAATGAAGTGACCATTTTTTGGTGATCGATTATATTAGAAATCCCTGTAAATGACAGGTGGGGGAACGCTAGGTGTCAGCCCAGAGGGCAAATTTGTAACTATAAATAGGAGCTAGAAGAGATTAGAATGGACTTTTGGCAGGGAATGAAAATTTTGGGCAAATGATATGAGCTATCTTGTATCGGCTCTGTAAATTGAAATTTTCTAATAGAAGCCACGGGAGATGGACGTTTTGCTTGGAATGTGGGGTTGCTTCATGTTGGACTATTCTAATGACTGCAATTCGGCAATGTGAGATCATTCTTGACTTCTGAATTATTTCTTTGTATTAATGATTTTGCTCTCATCTATGCATGCGTCCTCTCTATTTCATGGACAATGAATGCGTTCCATATTAAATCAGGAGTTACCTGCTGATACTTTTATCATTGCTGTGGATTTTTCTTCTGGATCGAATAGCTAACTGTTCTTTCTTCAGGATAATCGTATGGCTCATTGTTCATGCTTTTAATTGCTCCTTGCAGGGATCTTTTAGTTTAATTCCAGTATCGCTGCATCTAGATCCGTTTCTTTTATTCTTATTACTTGGATCAAACAATTTTGATTTCTTCTGTTCATAAGCAATAGATTCGTTCTGTAAGTTTCATTGTAGATCTGTTTCCTTATCCTGTAGCTTTTCTCTGTTTATTTTCTGAGCAATAGATGCGTTCCATTTTAAATGAGAAGCTATCTTCTCAAGATCTTCATCTTGCTGTAGCTTTGACCGTGAGAAATAATAGTTATCTGTTCGTTGCTTATGATATCCGTTACAGCTGATTGCTCTCCCTTTAAGCGTGTTCCCCTGCAGGGATAGGTAGATGTGTTCCTGTTTCTAGATTTAGATCTGTTCCAATTGCATTTAGATTAAGTATAATTTAGGCATGTGCATCTCATATAAAACACATAAAACCCAAAAAAAACGGTGGATCGGGCCATAACCGGTAAAATCGGATTTAAAGTCCAAAACCACGGTTGCCGGAACCGCTAACCGGACGGATTCCCTACACCAAACGGGAGATAGTCTAATTGGGACCGTCTCTCGGGGAGAATCCCTTTCTGATTGATGCTACGATATCCGAGGCATCAACACAATCCTATCTTCATGGATCCACATGGATCCCTATCCGAATATACAATAATAGAAATATCACTTGACTTCATTTCTATTATAATTCTAATGCATGCCATTTAGTGACACGTGGAATTGAATGACAAAATAGATGACTAATAAATTACTGAATAAAATCCAGTATCATTATTCATAGGCACGAGATATCCTTGCATTAATCATCTCATCAACTGTCGATGTACAAAATTAGAAATGCGATGCCAGCAATGTAAAGGACACAATTGTAAGTTCATAGCATCTCGGACAGGTAATTTTCAGCAAAACGAACTCCAAAAAGGCAGCAACAGGACCAGCTTCTAGTTCATATATTCCATGACACCTGGAATTCAATAACCAAATCAGTTAACAAATCGTGGACAATATAAACGAATGATAAATACAAATGCATAATAAATATGATTCCTGCAGAATTTTAATTCTGCAGGTATCCTTATAAAACACTCTGTATTTAAGTTAAAATATGAATGTGTCTACTAGCCTATTATAACCGAATTTCGTATCACCTGTACATTCAAGAAAAACCATAAAACCAAAAATGAATTCTATCTTTCAAAGCATCAAGGTTTTGGAGATGATTCAACAGAGACTCAAACCAGAACAACTCTCCTAGCTTCGTTCAGTTTGGCCTTAAACCTCACAACCCTCATTTTTGCAATTCTGTTTTGTTTGACTAATTTTTTATCCTTTGACAGGAGGTTCTTACCATAAGCTTTATACCTGGGCTTCTTTTCCTTTAAAAGATTCCATTTATCAACCCAGGCAGTCAGTTCGTCTTTCAAGCTCGCAATCTCTTCTATGGCGAATGCATTGACAACTTGAGATTCCTTTAGATCGGTTTCCAAAGAAGATATGACCTGAGCAAAGGGTATTTCAACAGGTTGTTGTGCTGGTTCCAAGTTTGGCTCTTCTACATCTCCCAGCCCTCTATGTGGCTCCTGATTAACTTCTTGCTCCATGTTGGGCATTGGGTTTGATCGTTGAACACTCACGCCCTCATGTTCAGAAACCGATACATACTTGAGGTCTAGGATCATATGATCAATTGGGGTTTGATTTGGACGAGACTCGGTAGAATCACTCAGTTCAACCACATGGGTATATCTTGCAACCAAATCCCTATTCGCAAAGAGCGCGGTAGCCATTCTATGAGTGGTTCGGTGAATTGTCTGATCACTCAACACTTTACTAACTTCTTGATCGACCGGTTTGTGACTGACGTTTGGCTGTGTATGTAGTAGGGCGTCATTTGGACGGGGAGAAATAGTCATAGGTTGACTCGTTTGGGGCCAAGGGTTATCAAAGGGTATGTCAGGGTTTATCTCAGACTAGACCTTAGGGCCACCATCATTTGGGATTTGGCCGGGCTTAAGTACCTCGTGGTCTGGGTTGTTTTGAGGACCATGTTCCTCTAACTCAGGCTCATCTAGTTCTGTCCCAATATGCCTTCGCCTGGTTCTGGACCTCCGTTGGGGCCACTCATCATTTTCCCCAAAATCGTTACGGGTAAGAAATGATTCCCAAGAATCTCCCAGTTCTCCCAATTGGTAGGAAACGAGTATCTTAATAGGCGCATGATGAAACAAACTCTGTTCTTTATCTCCCACATTACCCTGATAAGTGCTGGCCATCTTCTGCAAGCTATTGAGGAAGTAATACAACATATTCATGAGATTCGCTTTAAAAACCATTAAGAGCCAAAGATGATAAAACTGAGTCTGAGACAATCGTCCCTCGCAGGTGACATACCTGATAATAAGCCCGGGCATAGCACGCCACTTCTTCTTCAGTAGATGAGACGGGAAACCGGACTTATATTCAACTCACCGGTTAGTTGGAGTAAAAAAACGCCTTCCAGTCATCACTCCTCAAATGCTTACCCTTATACTAGCATTCTCCCTCCATTGGAAAACCTATAGCCCGAGAAATGAATTCCTCTGACAATTCCAACACGATATCTCATACCTGTGCTTTCATAGCATCAAATGAAGTCGCGAATTCCCTAGAGACCATTAAATTAAAACCAGAGAACCTTTGCAAAAAACCTAACCATCCTGCCCTTAGCATCATTTCACGACATTCGGGAGCAGCGTCTAAGTATTCATCACCAATGAGCTCGAATCTAGAGATGGGAGCCATAGCAATGATCTCACAAACCTCAGGGATCTTCAAAACCCTAACTGAGAAACGAAACAAGTTCATCCTTAGTCTGTGTAGGTTTATCAAAGCCCCAACCAAATTCATTCCACCAGGGTACTGTGAATACTCATGCGCAGTCATGAAACGCAGGATTATGATGTCTTCGAATTGGCAAAGGTTAGCAGAATTCACAGAGAGCTTATGGTGCAATAATGCCTCTCAAAACAATGACAAGCAGGTGATAGTTGGTTGTGACATTTTCCTTATGTGAATCAACAAATGGCAAACATTTTGGTTAGGCGAATATCAAACCTTTAATCCCCATGGTGTTTTCAATGTTAACCGACACATTCTCATATCAACACAACGCTAAGGTATAATCAAAGTTCCAAACCTTCAAAGTATAAATTTATGACTCCCACTACGTAATCATCCACCACCATATATCATTAATACCAAGATTTTCATAATACAAGATGGTATGGATTTAATCGAAGTCATGGTTATCATTGCAATGATGAGCAATAATTAATGAATGTAACCAAAACCAAAAATTATCCTTTGAAGAACATTTTAGTCACTTATGATCGAATCATGATATTTATCTCACCTCCAAGCATCATTAAAAATTTCATAATCCTATAGATCTTATCTCATCATAGAATTCAAAGTTCCCATATGGGGATGAGTATATAAAGATGGTGAACTTGTGATATTAATATAAAATGAGTTTTTACCCTCATAATTGTTATAATGAGAATGACCTTTTAGAAGTGGAAGATTTCATTAGACCAAACATATGAATTGGAAAACAAACTGCCATAAAAGGTATCAATCTATTGAGTGAATCAATCAGAGACTATTAATATAATGAATTTGCTTGACTTTGAATTTGCAAAAATGACTAAAGTTGTAAAATTAGGAGCTGCTAATTTTTAGGATTATGAATTTTAAAAATAATCAACCAGAAATATGAAACTAAGTCAAGAAATTCACTTGAAAATGAAGACTAATTCTAATCCCTCTATACCTATCATGTCCCAAATTTGGCATTGGGTCACAATGGCCTAATCACATTGGCCCTATTCATTAGAGTTTGTCAAATTGATGCTAAAGGTCAAATAATTGTCAAGGAGAAAAATTACTAGTTTCCTAGGTTTGGGGTGGAAGCTTTGGGATTTGGAATAATGGGGATAATAAATAATGTTTGAACATTATAATGGCATAAATATTTAATAAAGGATATAAATAAATATATACAAGCTAAAATCAAAGTGGCATTTGATCATGAAGACACATGGAGGAAGTGGGACCCACATATGGCTAGATTTCCCCACTACACTTGGCATCATTCTCTCACCAATTCGAATTCAAGGTGAATGGTAACATACTTGGGGGATTCCAAAAGGTATTATTCATTGCATGACTCATCCAAGGTCGAAATATAGAGGAAGAGTAACTCCCATGGAAGAGGAAGAGGCAATTTGGAGCTAGTGAGACACTTGGGCTAGATTCCCTAGCTCTATGACAACAATGATGAAGATTCTATGACACCTATGACACCAATCAGACTTGAAGGATGAAATAGGACATATATGACATGTTTGGGCTAAAAATAGACTCCAATAGGGCGCTCAAGGGTGTGAGGGCATCTAAGATGCTTCCACATGTGATTTGGTGGAAGTGGGAGACTAGTAATTGTTGTACAAGTGGCGTTCTTTGGAATCTCTTCCCAACTTGAGTTGGCATGAGTCTCTTGGAAGGAATTCGACCCATGGAGGACATTAGAAGTTTATAAATGTCAATAACAAAGAATGAAACCAGCTTTTGATCATTTGTAGAATTTGCAATTTCATTTGTGTAGAGGGAGAGCTAGTGGATGACTAGTTTCTTGCCTTAGCCAATTTCGAGGGTGAAATTTTCCCATCCAAGTTGGTAATTGGAAAGGCCATTCAGACCTTTCATTTGGATATTTAATGGAGTCTTTATTTGCAGGTGTAAGCTACAAGTAAGCTCATGGTTTATTCTATTGCAACACATTCTCTCAACCATTTCCAATTTTGATGGCATATTCTTGATCCTTGAGGGAGGGCGTTTTTGGTGAGATATTGTACTCTTTGGGGGAGCTTCTCATGCCCCATTTATTTTTTAATATGAATTAAATAATCTATTCTTCATATCCATAAAGTTTCAGGTCGAAATTCCAAGTAAAAATGTATAAATCTCATTTTTAATGGAAGAACAATGCCATTTCCCCACTACCTTGTTGTGAACCAATGTATTGATGATGATTTCGAATGAATTGATGATTCTCTGATGCATTTATTATTAATGGACTGCCATGGATGTATTTTAAATTTTCATGTACTGTATTTGAGCATTTGAAGTGTTTTTACTCAGTTTAATTGCATTGGGAGAAGAAATAGTGCCATTTCCCCAAGGGTCGAATTGGTGATTTTTGCAGTTTAATGGGAGAGGATTGGAACATATATAATAATCAATTAATGGTGCACATGAGACTTTAATAACATTCTTAATACATTCCCTACCTCTTTTCAGAAATTTGAGTGGGTTTGGAGGCATTTGGGAAGCCATTTTCAGTACTAACCTCAGGGGGATTTGAACCCCAAATTACTAGTAAAATTGCATACTTGGTCTAGAATATTAAGAGAGTTTGCAGAGGTATTTTGGTTTCCATATATCTTCCTTGAACATCATATTCAAGTCCTAATATGATTCATAAACCTTCCTTGAATATTTGAAGGCATTTGGAGTCAATTCGAGACCTAGAGACCAATATTAGTCAAAGGGAAATTACTAGTAAAGTTCCCTACATTGGCCAAAATTGAAAGAGAATTTGAAGAAGTATTTTAAAGTTCCAAAATCATCCATGAAATACATATTTATGTTCTAACATCATCCATATACCTTCTCATAATATTTGGGAGCAATTGGAGCAATTTGGGGACCTAGAGCTCAAAACTAGTCAAAGGTCAAACTAGGGAAAAAAGTGAAAATTGTCATTTTAATAAAATTCCTAACAAGGGACATTACAATACCAATCAATTTATCGACTTTATTGGGAGTACCTTCAGAATCAAATATTCTGAAGGAACTCCTAAAATATAAATGGGTGAGTGTCGATCAAGGTTGTGACATGTAGTATGGTTCCTTGTCATCAAAACTTATATAATGGCCAATTAGATTTTAGTGTTCAATTGCTCCGAAGGGTGTTGCTTGCCAACATGACCTTATGGGGTCCATGTTGGGGTGGAATTTTTATGGTGCATTTGTCATCTAGGCACAAAGATAATTATGGTTTCATATGGATAAATTTCAAAAGGTGTGAATTTGAAGTGCAAAAGAAGGCCAAAATCCACTCTCCCAGAGCACGTTTTGGGAATTTTGGAAAACTTGGGGGAGATAAAAGTGACCCTAGATGTCAAGAATTTTTTTTTATATGAACTTGGAAGTTTACCTACTCATCAAAATGAAAAAAAATGGTTAGAGGAAGTTTTCTCGAAATGCCCAATTTGGGAGATAACATTTTTTGGAAAATAAACTAAGTTCAAAGAAGATGCAGTCAAAAGTAGTCAATTCCAGAAAATTACAAAAATTTATTGGAGCATCGAATCAAGGATATGAAAGTTGTTGATTAATTGTTATAACATGAGTATTATCAACATTTGAGATATTTGTTTTCCTTTGATTCTCCCTATACTTTATTCTATATGTGGTTGAAGTTGGTCTCGGAAGCTAAATGCACTTGTAGCAAAAGTGCATAATTAGGAAAAACATAGTAATTTTAAAAGGTTGTAGCTTTCAGCTCCGAGGTCAAAATGAAGCACAAATATAGTCATTGGAAACATTATCTAGAGGGGAACAATTTTGCATAGTGATATTCTAAAAGGGGATTTATATATTTGTAAAAACTGAACAGAAAAGTGCATGTAACCTAGTTGAATTGACAAAAAATGTTAATATAAGTAGTTCCTAGAATGCATGAAAATTAATTTTGTGAAAATGTAATGAAGTTAAAAAGTGTGCTTATATGAACATGTTTTTAGATACAATATCATATCAGGGACATTTAAGGGTCAATATTCAACATAGTGCAAAATGGAAATCCTTGGTCTTGGTTGGGCCAAGAAAGCCATCATCATGGATGATGCACATGATCCTTATGTAACTCAAATAGATGCTATGGGGGGAAATATACATGTTGATAATGTGGAGAAAAAATATGACGGTTGAATAAATCAATTAATTCCCCTTGACATTACAGAAACCATTAGAATCCTAAGAGTAGAATTACAAAGTTGCAGAGTAGATAACAAGAGCCTCATATAATGCATACCCACATTACATACTTTTGAGGCACCATTAGAATGGAAAATGAAAAATTCAATAAAAAAAAGTATTAATACGTTTTTTTATTGTTTTTTTTTTTATTTTCATGCCATGGGTGTTTCAAAGTATCCCATGTGGATATGCATTGGATGTAGAATTAAATTCTACATCCAATGAGTGCCCAAACTTGAAATTTGGTTGAAAAGATAAGGAGATATGTCAAAAATACAATAAGAAAAAAAAGTTTTTAATTTTCCCCTCCAAAATTTAGAACTCTTATTTTATTATTTATTTTAGGAGGTCCATTTTAAACCTCAAAACACCCCTAAAGGGTCATATATAAATAAGAAGAGAACCTATTGAATGCATCCATCCTCCAAATATTAACAGACATTCAGAGGAATATTCACCATAGGAAAGCACCCATGAAATGAGGAAAAGAGTGGGATTAGATCAAAGAGGCATTCTCACAAGAGGTCCCATAGCTTAAAAATGGTTTCTAGAGATCACACATATTCTCCATAATTCTCTTCCAGTGAGTCATCTTCCTCTAAATACTCCACTGAAGATTCAAGCTCTTCATCTCATAGGAATAAGAGGAATAAGTCTTTCAAGAAAAACTCACATGGGGAGTTTCAAAAGGAAAAACCTCCTACCTTTGATGGTGAAGTAAAATATGGTCAAGGAGATGAACCTTGGATTCTTTGGATAAGGAAGTACTGTCAAGTTCATCACTACTCAGGGAACACGAAGGAAATGATGACCATATTTAATATGAATAGAAGATCATCTATATGGTGGGATCACCTTTGACAAGTCAAGAAGATCAATGAAATGAAGATTGTGTGGAAGAAATTCCAGAATTACTTCAAGCAAAAGTACATCTCCAATAGGTACCATGATGAAAAAATCAAAGAGTTCCATGAGTTGAAATTGGGACAAATGACTATGGAGGAATATTCCCATAAATTCTTTGATTTTTTGAGATATGTCAAGTATATAAGAGATAATAAGGTCAAAATTCAGTGTTTTCTAGGTGGATTATGTCATTCATATAAGGACAAAATTGAGTTTTATGAATGTCAAACTCTAGATGAAGCCATACAAAAAGAAAATATTGTTATGATCAAAACAAAAGTAGGTTAGAATTCCATAAGGCATGTAATGAGAAGAAGAAAGAGAAGTAATTTGACCAAACAAAAAGGGGATTCAATCCTCCTCATTTTAGAAATCAACAAAGAAATCCACTATAGGTTGTGACTAACACAACTAGGATGATGGGAGTTAAACCAAGAGAACCACTTCAATGTTGGGGAAGTGGAGAGGACGATTTGCTTAGATTATGTCCACATCGGAATGGAAGTGCCAAGCATGTGCACAACATCCAGAAAAATGAAACTATGAGGTGATGTAGCAAGGTTTGTTCCTAGAATCTATGTTGCACTAGAGGATCACCAAGAAGTTAATCAATCACTTGTGGTTGAGGTTGAAGGTAAGATTGCTAAGCAATCTATTTCTATTTTTATTGACCTTGGATCTACTCACAGTTATATCACTCCTAAATTGTTGAGATTTGTATTTTTAAGAAAACAAAGCATAAAAAATCATGGCTGGTCCAACTAGCCACTGGAAACAAGAGGAAAGTTAGTGAGATGGTGGAGAACTGTCCATTAAAATGGATGGACTCTTCACATGGAAAAATATGAATATTTTTCCACTTGGATCTTATGATGTTCTCATTGGAATTGATAAGTTGGAAGCATATAAAGTTAAACTTGATTGCTACATCAAGAGATTTGGATGCATTGATGAAGAAGGGAATCCAATGATAGTGAATGAAATTCCAAATGTGGTTTCTATTAGAAATATTTCAGCCTTGCAACTGAAGAATTTCTTTAGAAAAGGTTGTCAATTGTATACAACCCGTATATTGGGTATAACAAAAAATGAAGTTCCCAAGTTGGAGGATTATCATGTCTGTAATAACTCAAGGATATGTTTCTCGATGAAGTGTCAAGACTTCCTCGAAGAGGAACATTGATTTCACAATTGATCTTGTGCCAGGAGATGCACCAATGTCCAAGACACCGTATAGAATGAGTATACCACAATTGCTAGAGCTGAAAATGCAATTGCAAGAATTGTTGAAAAAGAAGTACATTTGGCCAAGTGTGTCTCTATGGGGATCACTCATTGTATTTGTGAAAAAGAAAGATGGAACACTCAGGTTATGTATTGATTTCATACAACTTAATAAAGCTACAATAAATAATAAGTACCCATTACCTTGAATTAATGATCTCTTCGATCCAATAAGAGGGGAAAATGTATTTTCAAAGATCAATTTGAGGTCTAGTTACCATCAAGTCAAAATCAAGGAAGAATGCATCCACAAAAAAACCTTTAGAAAAAGGTATGGACACTATGAGTTTGTGGTGGTGTCATTTGGTCTCACTAATTCACCCTCTACATTCATGTGTCTCATGAATAGTGTTTTCAACAAGTATTTGAACAAATTTGTTCTTGTTTTCCTATATGAAATTCTTATTTATTTCAATAATGAAGAGAAACATGAAGAAAATTTTATAATGAAATTGAAAGTACTAAATGAGCATAAGCTGTATGAAAAGTTAAGTAAATGTGATTTCTATCGACAACAAACTCGTTACATTATTTTAGAGGAAGGAATATCAGTGGATCTAAAAAATATTGAGGCTAATATGAATTCGCCAACTCCAAATAATGTGACAGATGTGATATCTTTTATGGACCTTGCTAGTTATTATAAAAGGTTCATTGAATTATTCTCCAAGGTTGCACACCCCATCACTTCCATGAAAAAGAAGGGAATACAATTTGAGTGGACAGAAAAATGCGATGAAAGCTGCAAGTGTTGAAGAAGATTTTTACAAGTGCTCCAATTTTGAAAATTGAAAATCCAAAAAATGATTTTGTGGTGTGTACTGACACATGTAAACATGGAATTTGAGGATTTCTTATGTAAGATAATCATGTGGTATGCTATGAATAAAAAAAACTAAAAGAAAATTAAAATAATTATGCTAACTGTTAGTGCTAGGATTTGTCCCTAGACTACAAAGGGGCAAGCCAACCCAAAGATGAATTCGAATCTTTCAAATGATGACTGATGTTGAAAAAAAGGGAGAGGTTTTTCTAAATGAGTCTGTTGTGGACAAAAACCTCTTTTATTTTTCCAAAATTCGCTTTCATCACTTCGTAATCTGCATTTAATTATAATAACTAAAACAGGGAAAAAACAGGGCAGTTTAGTTATGGCTGCTTCATCATCAATGTTTTTAGATTCTTCCTGTAGATATGCTTTCTTCAAATATTCGGCTTGATATTCAGTCTAGCTCTTCCTCTTTAGGGATTTTTAACCTTTGAATATATGTTTACCTCTCCTGGCAGAGTGGGGTCTTGAGATGTGAAAGGTGGGATATCCAATTTTCTGAAGATTAAATCTTCTTCATATTTATTCTTTTGATATTCTTTGGGCAATTTCAAATTCATCATTTTCCATTTTATGAATGAATTCTTCTTCTTCAGTTTTATTTACTTCTTCATCTACTTCCTCTATCTTTGTGCACTCCTGTTGTAGGCTCCTTTGATGAGAATCTGATCTATCTTTCTCCTCCTCACCTTCATCAGTCGAAGAGCTTTGAATTACAGTTATATCCTCTATTTTTTTATTGGAACTTGAACCTTTTTCCACATTACCTTTCATAGCTAATCTTGTTCTAAACTTCCATCTTGATTCCTTTAATTACATAAGGAGGTTTTCATTTGCCTCAAAGTCTATATCCTGCAGACTTTTATCTTTTGAATTTTTTGCAGAAGCTTGTGTAACTCGGTTCTTAGCCTGTTCTGATATAATTTGACCTTGAAGTTGTTCAGCAGTTAGATTAATGGTTTGCTCCATTTTCTGAGTTTTTAAGTTTGTCCTGTGACAGAGGCTTCTCAGAAATGTCTTGTATCAAAACTCTTCCCTTCCTAGTCTTTTTACTTTCCTCTTTAGGGTTTCTCTTGTTCACACGCTCATCCTGCTCAGCAATGAAATCAAACCAAAATATAAAATATTCCCAGGTCTTCGTATCCTTCTGTAATACTGTTTGAATGATTAACTTTATCAGATCATGATGAAATATTGTATGCCTTGAATGCTCAAGATGTGTCTTAACCTTATTAGACATATTCTGAATACTCTTGTACACGAAAAATGGCAAACTCATTTTACAATTCAATTTAAGATGCATTAAAAACCTAATATGGTACTTAAAAACCAGTTAGAACCTGCCCTCGCATGTAATATAGGTTTGTATAATGCTAAGCACATGCCTCCATTCAGGTAGAAAATATTTAATATGAATTCCCTTGCACCAATTCAAATTTTCATTACCTGACCGTAGGAAAGGATTTGGGTCAAAGTTAAATGAAATATTTTTGAACCATAGTTCCCCATCCATGGCGATACCAGTAGACTTGGAAATTAGGGCTTCTAAGAGCTGAAAACCTAGGGTTTTGAATTTAATAACATCATCATTAAGGTTCTTTGCGAAATAAATTGAAACCTCCTCATAAAATTGCGTGACTTTCTCAAAGAAATTGAACCATCCAGCTGCCTTAAACACATTTGCACATAGCGGAAATTTTGCAGCCCATTGCATATCCATCGGCTCTACCCTATTGACCTCGCCACTTCTTCCAATCTTATAACTGCAATTTTGTTAATTAATCTTATGAGAGAAACATAGATGACAAATGTTCAAGGATTAAAAAACCAAGCACGTTCAGCAACAAGTGTCCTCAGCTTTGCATTTCGCGATCCCTAAATTGACTTGTGGCACCTCAAACCCTGATTTATCTTAATGATAGAATGCAATGGAACTTGAAAATATCATACTTCTTTAAATGTGTTTTAGAATCTTGAATCATCATAACACAACCTGTACAGTCATCATAACTCAAACGAACCATCACCCAGCATGACAAACCACGATTTTTCATCATATCGGATTCCTGTAGCGCATTTGGGTATGTTTTGCAGTTTGCGCTACAAGAATATTTTAATATAACAAATTTTACAAAATCTCTTAGGATAAAGGCTAAACTTTGGTTATAAGCTTTATAATGAAGCTAAAATAAATATGATTGAAAACTTTGAGAAAAATACCATGCTACATAAGCCATTTAAAGATTTTGAACTAAAGAAAATGAAAGCAATCAAAAGTTAAAAATTAAAAACAAAATAATCAAAATCATGGATAAATAAAAGAAAATAAAGTTCAAACAAACCTAAGGGAAACACATAAAAATGAGAACAATCTTAGCATTAACATCTGGCTCCTGCTGTGGGATGAAAGCCTTCTTGTGAGGTTTCAAGAACTTGTAGACCTTGTGCCTTATCCATTGGGCAGTGGAGTCATTTGTATCTAGTTTCCAACATGTTCCAAAACTAACAAGCCTGCTCATAATTTTTAAATTGACGAGCTTATTGTATGATCTTATAATAAGATTCTGCTGAAAAACACTTTTCCTTCCCCAAATTCTGATCCTCGCTATAAAAAACTATGTGACTGCTGTTAAGAAATTATATCTGTGTTGTAATAGAAATCCACTCATCAAATTGCAAATCCATCTGCCTGGTAGACTGAAGAACAACCATATTTGCTGAAAAGAGACTGCAGATTGAAAAATGATCCATGCTTACACTATACAAACTGAAACCAATGCTCAGAAATGAGCTTATTTATTTACAACTTCTACTTCTAACTAGCTGAGATTATTTTGATCATGCAAAGGAAAACTTCCAATGAAGCCAAGAAAGTAATTGACTAACAATTTGAACCTTCCTTCCAACTTTATGCAAAGCCTCAAATAGACAAACTACAGTATGTGAATCATAATGTTTGAAATCATACTTACAATAAAAAATCCAACTTTAAAAATGGTAATAGCTGAAATTTCATGATTGCAAAACATCTTCATGAAAGAGGCAACTGGATCTTGAAACTCTTACAAAACTTGCTGCTGCTCAACAACTAACAGTGAAACATGCACCATCAAATGCTCATCTAATCCTTTCGGTTTTCCTTTGCTATATCCCTGTGACTTGCATTCATTACTATGATGTGCTGGCCCATTACAGTTGACAATTTCTGAGTGAAAAGAAAAGATATGTTCCTGATATTCTACATCAGTGTCTCCATAATGATCAAATGACTGATGAATCTTAAAAGATACATCATGAAAAAACTGTTGATTACTCTCTCCAAAAATGATATTTTTAAAAGATGTATCGGAAATAAGAGGATCCTCACAAGTTTTTTGAACAACATACTCATGATTATTATTGACCATAGCATGAACGCATTGTTGATCATATTTTTGTTGAAAAGTAGAACTAGATGTAATTCCATTAGTCAATGAACCATTATAAAATTTAAATTCTTCCTCTTCATCACTATATTGGTGAAATTGGAGTATCGGGATAAAATCCTAATGGAAAAGATGAAGTTTTCTGCAAAGAATAATCAACAATATAATTTTGAAACAGATTTGAAATAATATATCCTTCTTCTTTTTCATTTTCATCCTTTTCATCATAGATAGGCTCATCTCCAATAGTATTTGGGACAACAACTACATCATGACCAGGTCTGCTAGAATCATGTGAGTCAATGAAAAATGAATTTACAGTTTTGTCATCATAGAAAATTTCGTCATGTTGTTTATCATGTAAATCTTCAAAAGAATTGCTTTGACTGGAAGAAATCTGGGACTTTTTATGAACTATGTAGTGTCCCCTCCTACCATACCAACGAGATAGGGAGGACGTGGTGCTCAATCCGGGCAATTAGCCCCAAAACGTTTGAATTAAAATCATTGATGCAAAGAACTGTATCTGTGCATACTATGGAAAAACGACGGTAATCAAATAAATGCTGTTGATCTCTAACACACATTCAAGATTCTGTGACAAGATCATATGGAAATGCCTAAACTTTTAAAAACACAGCAGAGGCAAATTCGTTTAATACATCCACATACATTCATAACATTCATCAAACGATAATTGCCAATTTACACAAGAGAATACTTATCTCAATAAGGCAGTCCCAAGCAACTGGCTATGCAACTGCAACGTTCCACCCAACCATAGGCCAGTGTGCTCCTCAATCTCTCAGCACCACTGCCACCCCCGAGCTGGGCATGATCTCTACAAGGAACCAGGGAACAGCAGACTCACACATAGCCAAGCATACACCAAGATGAGCCAAGCCAATCTACAATTGGGTTTATCAGGCTACTAGGAGATGGAAAGGAAGAGTTGCTAAGCTAGTGAGCTCCAGCACAGAGCCAGGGATAACCTTGCAAGATCTATCTAGCTTGGCACCCACAGTACCTACACACCCAGCACAAGGAAGTATTCTTTTCACTGTTGTGCAGTCCCTCAAGCCATACCTTCCCTATCTAGTGCTCTCAGGGTATGCATAGAAGAGTAACCAAATCCCTCTGGATCTTTTTGAGAGGTTGTCTCCCCCACTAGGTTTATCAAGCCACTTCTATCCACTACCACTCCAACACTTCAGCTCACAGGCTCAAACCAAGAACAAGGATGCACATAACAGCAGAGCCCCACTTGCTGGGCATGAGGAAAACATTTTCCACAGTGGAATGCATGAGATGGGGTTTCAACTAACCCAGAAAAACGTGGGAACCCACAAAAACGAAATGGGGAGTTGGTGAACAACCCAGGAAGCCAAATCCGTTTTTAGAAAAACGTCCTTGGACATTCAGGGGCAAAAACGACCTCCCTACAGTCCTCAAAACGTGGCCCTCCCTCTCCCAACTGTTATATACTGCAAAAACGACTCCCAGGCATGGAAAAATGCAGTATTTAGATGAAAAACGTAAATGGAATGGACCCAGCTAACTCCAACTGCGTGAATGATCAAAGGCTGCCTGTACAGAATGGCTTTGGGCACCATTTCGTGGGTGGTTTCTTGCCCAAGGAGACAAAACACGTTTTTCCAAGTTGATGGCTTGCCCATGCACGAAAATGGCTTGCCCATACTCTTTCATTC
Source organism: Larix kaempferi (assembly GCA_027924585.1). NCBI lineage: Eukaryota > Viridiplantae > Streptophyta > Pinopsida > Pinales > Pinaceae > Larix > Larix kaempferi. The sequence goes on along the minus strand of BSBM01001005.1, from coordinate 16,405,870 downwards.
CCAAGGCATTAACTGCCTTAACCAATTTCTTGGAAAAAAAATTAAATGATTGGGTACATGAGACAAAATGGGTAGTTGGTGGTTTATGGGTTTCCCCATTGACACATGGATTAATACCATTGGCTCAAGGTTTGAATAATTTCCCTCCCCTTTCCTTGTAGAGTCATGCCCCATCTCTTTTGTTGCATTGCATAGCCGGTTGTGGGTTTTTTTTTCCATTAAAATTCGTATTTACATGGTGTCTTATTTACATTGTGCCCATCTCGCACAAGAACCATGGGCATCTATTTTTAATTGCCGATTCATGAAACGCTAAATCAATGGTGGGGCCTTGGCCTTGAGCTCCTCACCATGATTAAATTACAATATTTACATCATTTACGGTTTAATACAAAGGGGGTCAAAATGGGGACATTACATTCCCCTCCCCTTACATTAGCACTGTCCTCAGTGCTCATCAAAATTGAACAAAAATGGATATGCCACCCTCATGGCATCCTCCAGCTCCCATGTAGCCTCATCGGGACCGTAGTGCTTCCATTGCACCTTTACCTGTCCGATGGCTCTGTTCCGGAGCAATGTTACCTTCTTGTCTAGGATGCACAATGGATCGGTTTGGAATTCTCCCTCGGGTTCCACCTGGATCACATCCCAATTAATCACATGGTTAGGATCATGTACATATTTCTTAAGCAAAGAGACGTGAAAAACATTATGAGCTTTAGTGCTAGCAGGAAATGCAAGTCTATATGCAACTGGTCCTATTCTTTCGAGCACTTCAAATGGCCCACAATATCTAGGTGATAGCTTGGCACAACTCCCAAGCTTCAAGGAACTCTTCCTTGATTTCACTCTAAGGTATACATGATCCCCAACATTGAATTCCCTATGCACTCTATGTTTATCTGCATAGCTTTTCTGTCTATCCTGGGCTGCTTTTAAATTTTGCCGGATCTTTGCAACCTCTTGTTCCATTTCCTTAAGCAATTCTGGCCCAAGTACAATTCTGTTCACTGGATTGTCCCAGGTCACTGGTGTCCTACACCTTCTGCCGTACAAAGCCTCATAAGGACTCATTCCCAATGATGCTTGTTGTCCATTGTTATATGCAAATTCTACCAAGTGTAGATAATCCTCCCACTTGGATGGTTTGTCCATTACATACATGCGGAGCATGTCTTCAAGCACCCGATTTACTCTTTCGGTTTGCCCGTCTGTTTGAGGATGGTACGCGGTGCTAAAGCTTAGCTGTGTACCCAAATCTGCAAAGAGCCCTTTCCAGAAATTGGAAGTGAACTTGGTATCCCTGTCAGAAATTATTGCCTTAGGCAACCCATGTAATCTGAAAATTTCCTTCATGAAAATATTTGCAATGGCATCGGATTTATGTGTGGACTTAACCGGTATAAAATGTGCTGCCTTTGTTAACTTGTCCACCACAACCATGATGGAATCATGCTGTCTCTTAGTCATTGGCAATCCTGTAATAAAATCCATGGATATTACTTCCCATTTCCATTCTGGAATTGGCACTGGAAGCAATAAACCTGTTGGATGTTGGTGTTCACTCTTCACTTGTTGACATTCCATGCACTTAGAAATGTATTCAGCCACATCCTTCTTCATGCCTGGCCAGAAATAATATTTTCTTGCTGTAGCAATTGTTTTCTGATATCCTGGGTGACCAGAGTATGGGGCTTTATGGATCTTATCCATAACCATTCTCCTTAAATCTGCTGCATTTGGAATATAGACTCTATTCTTATAAGTAAGAAGTCCTCCTTCTTCCAAATGATAGCCCTCATACTTCTTTTCAAGGTTTTGCTGCTGCAATTTTCCCTTTATCTGCTCATACACTTCATCCTCAACCATATGGTTAACAATTTGCTGCCTCAAATCTGGTTGGCAAGTACTAAGTGCTGCCACATGCATTTCACGTACCTTCCTGCTGAGTGCATCAGCCACCTTGTTTTCTTTCCCTTTTATGTGTTTGATCTCGAAATCAAATTCACACAAAAATTCCAACCATCTAGCTTGCCTAGCATTTAAAGTTGGCTGATCAAACAAATATTTCAGACCACAATGGTCTGTCCTTAACTCAAATTTCCCTCCCATTAAGTAATGCCTCCACATCTTTAAAGCATGTACTATGGCTGCAAGTTCTATATCATGAGTAGCATAGTTCTTCTCGTGCTCCTTCAACTTTCTTGACTCATAGCATATCACGTGGTTATCTTGCATAAGAACTCCTCCAAGTCCTTGATTGCATGCGTCTGTACACACCACAAAGTCTTTTTCCGGATCTGCAATTTTCAGAATAGGTGCACTTGTAAGAAGATTCTTCAACCGTTGAAAACTTTCCTCACATCTTGGTGACCATTCAAACTTTATCCCCTTCTTTTGCAAAGAAGTGATCGGGTTAGCAACTTTGGAAAATCCTTCGATAAACCTCCTGTAGTAGCCAGCAAGGCCCATAAAAGATCTCACATCAGTCACATTCCTTGGAGTTGGCCAATTCATAATGGCCTCAATCTTCTCAGGGTCTACAGATATTCCTTCGTCGGAGATGATGTGACCCAAATAATGAATTCTATCTTTATAGAAGTCACATTTGCTCAACTTGGCATACAGCTTATGCTCCCTTAGTAACTGCATTGTCATTCTCAAATGTTCTTCATGCTCTTCTTCATTCTTGGAATAGATGAGAATATCATCTAGAAATACAAGAACAAACTTGTCCAAATATTTGCTAAAAACATTATTCATGAGACACATGAATGTAGCTGGTGCATTTGTGAGACCGAATGGTATCACTACAAACTCATAGTGTCCATACCTCGTTCTAAAGGCTGTCTTATGAATATCTTCTTCTCTGATTCTTACCTGATGGTAACCAGACCTCAAGTCAATCTTTGAAAATACCTTTGCTCCTCTCATTTGATCAAAAAGGTCATCAATTCGGGGCAATGGGTATTTATTCTTCACTGTGACTTTGTTCAACTGCCTGTAGTCAATACATAACCTGAGTGTTCCATCTTTCTTTTTCACAAATAGAACAGGTGCTCCCCACGGGGACACACTTGGCCTAATGTATTTCTTTTCCAGCAACTCTTGTAATTGCATTTTCAATTCTAGCAATTCCGGGGTACTCATCCTGTACGGTGTCTTAGATACTGGTGCCGCTCCTGGCACAAGTTCAATTGTAAAGTCAATGTCTCTCTTTGGAGGGAGTCCTGGAATCTCATCGGGAAAAAAATCCCTGAATTCTTGCAATACACGATAGTGCTCCAATTTAAGAGTTTCATTCTCTGTTGTCTCTAAAATGTGGGCTGCATACAATTGACATCCCTTCCTACAGAACTTCTTTAGTTGCATGGCTGAAACCTGTCTAACAGAAGTCACCTTTGGAATGCCTTTTACAACCCTCGGGTTTCCTTCCTCGTCCATGCATTCAAATGTCTTATTGTAGCAGTCAAGTTTAACCCTGTGTGCTTCTAACCAATCCATTCCAATGAGAATATCATAGGAACCAAGTGGCAAAATATTCAGATCTGCATAAGTGAATAGCCCATCCATCTCTAATGGACATTTCTCTACTATTTCGCTAACTTTTCTCTTGGTTCCAGTGGCTAGTTGAACTAACCAAGATTTACTATGCTTTAATTTCTTGAAAGCACAAACCTCAACAATTCTAGGAGTGACATAACTGTGAGTAGATCCAGGATCAATCAAAATAGAAACAGATTGCTTAGCAATCTTACCTTCAACTTCAACCACAGTTGACTGATGATCTGCTTGGCGGTCTTCTACTGCTGCATAGATTCTAGGGATTGTCCTCGCCACTTGACCCACAGTTCCAGCTCCTTGGATGTTGTGAACTTGATTTGCATTCCCATTCCTATGAGGACAGTTCCTAAGCATGTGGTCTCCTCCACAACCCCAACATTGAAGTGGTTCTCTTGGCTCTTTTGGATCTCTTGGCTTGTCTCCCATCATCCTAGTTGGCTTAGTCACAACCTGTGATGGTTGCCTTTGCTGATTCCGGAATTGAGGAGGCTTGAACCCCTTCTTCCTTTGATCAAACTTCTCATTTTTCTTATCCTTCCATGCCTTATGGAATTCTGGTTTGCCTCTATTTTGATCAAAGCAATACTTGGCCTTTCTTATGGCCTCCTCTAGGGTTCGAGGTTCATCGAACTCAATTCTGTCTTTATATGACTGTGGTAGTCCACTTAGGAAACGCTGAATTTTGACCTTATCATCTCGAATATACTTGACATACCTCAGCAGCTCCAATAACTTGTTTGCATATTCTTCCATGGTCAATTGTCCCAATCTCAGCTCATGGAACTCTTTGATCTTATCATCATAGTACCTATCCGAGAGGTACTTTTGCTTGAAGTATTTCTTGAACTGCTTCCACACGATCTTCCTTTCGTTGATCTTCTTCACTTTCCTGGTGTGTTCCCACCATATAGATGCTCTTCCGTTCAAGTTGAAGATGGCTACCCTTTCCTTCATATTTCCCGAGTAGTCTTGGACTTGGAAGTATTTCCTGTTCCCAAGAAGCCAAGCTTCAGCTTCTTGACCAGATTTTACCTCTCCGTCAAATGTAGGAGGTTTTTCCTTCTTAAATTCCCCATGTGAACTGTTCTTGTAGTGCTTCTTCCTCTTGCTCCTGTGAGATGAAGAGCTTGAACCCTCAATGGATTCTTCAGAGTCAGATGATTCATTAGAAGAGATTTCTGGACTATATGTGTTGTCTGTAGAAATTCTTCTTGGGCTACTGGCCCTCTTACGGGAATTTCTTCTAGAGCTACTTCCACCCTTTTCTGGATTTGATATCTGATGCCCAGAGTTTATTTGCCTTTGGATGTCTGTTAAACTCTGCAGCATGGCTGCATTCAGCTGATTTTGTTCTTCCTGAGCTTTAATCATTCTTTCATTATCTTCCCTACAGCTTTGCAACTCCACCCTTAGGCTTCTCATGGTGGCTGCAACATCTGGAGGGGTCTCTTGATTTCTTCTCCCATTAGATTCTGTCTCAGCATTCTCAACCTGTATGTTCTCCCCCATGGCATCTGTCTCAGGCTCATAGGGATCCTGTGCATCATTCATGATGTGCATTTTCTTGGCCCAACCAAGATCCAAAATTTTTCCACTGTATTATCTAGAGTGTTATCCTGCTGTAACTGTGACTCTCTGAAATGTGTTCATCAACACAATTGTTAGCTGCATTACATTCTCAAAATTTACAAATTACTTCATGCACATGGGAAAACATTACGTTGACAATTCATCAAATCACAACAACGAAACTACGAGGGGAAAAAGAAAAAGGGGGTCAAGGGGGCTTGCCGGGCGATTCGCTGAATCCTGCCTCAACGGGCAGTTCGCGAAATCTGGCCGCGACGGGCGATTCACAGGTTACTCCCGCAACCGCGGGGAGGTTCGCGGTATGCTCCCGCAACTGCGGGGCGGTTGGCCATAGGCTTCCGCAACTGCGGGCCGGTTGGGTGAAGCCCTCCGCAACTGCGGGTCGTTTGGCGGAACCCTTCCGCAATTGCGGGGCAGTTCGGCAACGGCTTCCGCGCGGCGCGGTTCGGCGACGGCTTCCGCAATTGCGGAGCAGTTCGCCGAATGCTTCCGCAATTACGGAGCAGTTCACCGAACGCTTCCGCAATTGCAGAGCCATCCGGCGAAGGCTTCCACAGCTTCGGAGCCGTTCGCGGAATGCTTCCGCCGTTGCGCGGAATGCTTCCGGGGGTTTCGGGCGGTTCTTGCGAAAATCTTTTTCGGGACGACTTGAGGAATGCTTTCGCAAATGCGGAACGATTCGCCGAAGTCTTCCGCAATTGTGGAACGACTCGGCAAAGTCTTCCGCAGTTACGGAACGATTCGCCGAAGTCTTCCGCAACTTCGGAACGACTCACCGAACTCTTCCGCATTGCGGAACGATTCGTCGAAGTCTTCCGCAACTTTGGAACGACTCGCCGAACTCTTCCGCGTTGCGAAACGATTCGCCGAAGTCTTCCGCAACTTCGGAACGACTCGCCGAACTCTTCCGCGTTGCGGAACGATTCGCCGAAGTCTTCCGTAACTTCGGAACGACTCGCCGAACTCTTCCGCGTTGCGGAACGATTCGCCGAAGTCTTCCGCAACTTCGGAACGACTCGCCGAACTCTTCCGCGTTGCGGAACGATTCGCCGAAGTCTTCCGCAACTTCGGAACGACTCGCCGAACTCTTCCGCGTTGCGGAACGATGGAATCCTTCCGAAAATTCATTTTCACGCCGACACTTAGAAAATTTTTCACTTACACAAAATTTTTCTCCGCTGTTTCGGAGCCATTGGCTGAATTCTTCCGCGATTTCGGGAAGGTTCGCGGAATCCTTCCGCAATTTCGGGAAGGTTCGCCGAACTCTTCCGCAATTGCGGGAAGGTTCGCGAAACCTTTCCGAAATTTCGGAACGACTTCCCGAAACGGCTTAAAACACAAATTTTTTCAAAAACAGATTTAAACTAAATTTTTTTTTCCAAACTCTTAAGAAAAACTTAACTTCTTCTCTTCTCTTTACTATCAGTTTTGGCCCATATCGGCCCAGTGCTGCAACGCAGCTCTGATACCATAATGTAGTGTCCCCTCCTACCATACCAACGAGATAGGGAGGACGTGGTGCTCAATCCGGGCAATTAGCCCCAAAACGTTTGAATTAAAATCATTGATGCAAAGAACTGTATCTGTGCATACTATGGAAAAACGACGGTAATCAAATAAATGATGTTGATCTCTAACACACATTCAAGATTCTGTGACAAGATCATATGGAAATGCCTAAACTTTTAAAAACACAGCAGAGGCAAATTCGTTTAATACATCCACCTACATTCATAACATTCATCAAACGATAATTGCCAATTTACACAAGAGAATACTTATCTCAATAAGGCAGTCCCAAGCAACTGGCTATGCAACTGCAACGTTCCACCCAACCATAGGCCAGTGTGCTCCTCAATCTCTCAGCACCACTGCCACCCCCGAGCTCGGCATGATCTCTACAAGGAACCAGGGAACAGCAGACTCACACATAGCCAAGCATACACCAAGATGAGCCAAGCCAATCTACAATTGGGTTTATCAGGCTACTAGGAGATGGAAAGGAAGAGTTGCTAAGCTAGTGAGCTCCAGCACAGAGCCAGGGATAACCTTGCAAGATCTATCTAGCTTGGCACCCACAGTACCTACACACCCAGCACAAGGAAGTATTCTTTTCACTGCTGTGCAGTCCCTCAAGCCATACCTTCCCTATCTAGTGCTCTCAGGGTATGCATAGAAGAGTAACCAAAGCCCTCTGGATCTTTTTGAGAGGTTGTCTCCCCCACTAGGTTTATCAAGCCACTTCTATCCACTACCACTCCAACACTTCAGCTCACAGGCTCAAACCAAGAACAAGGATGCACATAACAGCAGAGCCCCACTTGCTGGGCATGAGGAAAACGTTTTCCACAGTGGAATGCATGAGATGGGGTTTCAACTAACCCAGAAAAACGTGGGAACCCACAAAAACGAAATGGGGAGTTGGTGAACAACCCAGGAAGCCAAATCCGTTTTTAGAAAAACGTCCTTGGACATTCAGGGGCAAAAACGAACTCCCTACAGTCCTCAAAACGTGGCCCTCCCTCTCCCAACTGTTATATACTGCAAAAACGACTCCCAGGCATGGAAAAATGCAGTATTTAGATGAAAAACGTAAATGGAATGGACCCAGCTAACTCCAACTGCGTGAATGATCAAAGGCTGCCTGTACAGAATGGCTTTGGGCACCATTTCGTGGGTGGTTTCTTGCCCAAGGAGACAAAATACGTTTTTCAAAGTTGATGGCTTGCCCATGCACGAAAATGGCTTGCCCATACTCTTTCATTCCCAAGGCATTAACTGCCTTAACCAATTTCTTGGAAAAAAAATTAAATGATTGGGTACATGAGACAAAATGGGTAGTTGGTGGTTTATGGGTTTCTCCATTGACACATGGATTAATACCATTGGCTCAAGGTTTGAATAATTTCCCTCCCTTTTCCTTGTAGAGTCATGCCCCATCTCTTTTGTTGCATTGCATAGCCGGTTGTGGGTTTTTTTTTTCCATTAAAATTCGTATTTACATGGTGTCTTATTTACATTGTGCCCATCTCGCACAAGAACCATGGGCATCTATTTTTAATTGCCGATTCATGAAACGCTAAATCAATGGTGGGGCCTTGGCCTTGAGCTCCTCACCATGATTAAATTACAATATTTACATCATTTACGGTTTAATACAAAGGGGGTCAAAATGGGGACATTACAAACTAACAATCTTTCATATTCTAACTCAAATACTTTTAGAAGCTTCTTCATAAAAATAAATTTATCCTCTTCACTAGAGATGTTATAAGAATCTAAATAGGAAGATAAATCTTCATTCCATTTATCATCATCATAATAAATCCATTCTTTGAGGTTATTAAGAAAAACAGGGTCTTCCACAAAATTTGCTATCTCGATTGAAGAAGTAAACGGATTAATAGCTGAACTCATCATTATGTACTCAGTGGAGTCGCCACAGCTCCTTCCCCTGCGGAGTCACCTGGTGAAAAATTGTAGTCTGAAAGAATATTTGATCCTGTTCACCTCAAAACCAGAACAATAAAGATATTCTAGGGAGGATGAAACTTTACTTCTGTCCCCGGCAATGGCGCCAAAAGATGTTAGTGCCAGGATTTGTTCCTAGACAACAAAGGGTCAAGCCAACACAATCTTTACAATTTCAAAAAGAATATGAAATAGGATTTTCTTGGTTTAGGGTTTAATGGTTTGAAGGTTTCAATTTCTAGAAAGTAAAAAGGAAATGAAACTTTAACAAGCTACTAAATCATGCCATCCATCAAAGAACTGAAAATAAATTTTAATAGAGAAGACATAAACCATGACATTCACAATCACACATTTTGGTTTTCATCTACAATACATAAGCATTCACTGCATTAAAAACATTAAAACATAAATGAAATCACTTATATCACTTATGTATTATCTCAGTCTTCAGGACTTACATGAGAGTCTTGTAAGCTTCAAAATTATCACTGTATAAGTCTCCTTGAAACCAAAAATTCGAACCACTCTACTGTCTCCTTGTGTTCCTTTTATCATTACAAAAGTAAAGTAGTTCTATAACTACCCTCTAGGTCGAGTTCTGAAGCAGTTACATCCATTAGTTACAAACTAACTCAAATCTTTAAAGACACATTAACTAAAAATAGCAAAACGGATTCTGGGAAATTAGGCGAATTTCTGGAAAATTGGGTCTCAAATACGCCTCCATATATCTTGATTCACGACACCTATTAGAAAACTAAGAGATGCGTTTTTAAATGAACCCATGATTAACAAAAACCTCTCATAGTTTTTTAAAATTCCTCTCCAATGGATCGGAAAGTGTGCCGAACATTGGTGACTAAAACAGTAAAATATTAATCATTTTAAGCCTTGAACAATAGGCCCCAAATATGAATTTGAATATTTCAAATGATGACAGATGTTGCAAAACATAGAGAGGTTTTTTTAAATGAGTCTATTGTGGAAAAAAAACTCTTTTGGTTTTCCAAAATTCGCTTTCATCACTTCGTAATCTGCATTTAATTATAATGACTAAAACAGGGGGAAAACAGGGCAGTTTAGTTATGGCTGCTTCATCATCAGTGTTTTTGGATTCTTCCTGTAGATTTTCTATCTTCAAATATTATGCTTGATCTTCAGTCAGCCTCTTCCTCTTCAAGGATTTTTAACCTCTGAATATATGTTTACCTCTCCTGGCAGAGTGGGGTCTTGAGATGTGAAAGCTGGGGATATCCAGTTTTCTGAAGATTAAATCTTCTTCATAGTTATTCTTTTGCTATTCTTTGTGCAATTTCAAATTCATCATGTTCCATTTTATGAATGAATTCTTCTTCTTTAGTTTTATTTACTTCTTCATCTACTTCCTCTATCTTTGTGCACTCCTGCTGTAGGCTCATTTGATGAGAATCTGATCTATCTTTCTCCTCCTCACCTTCATTAGTCGAAGAGCTTTGAATTACAGTTATATCCTCTGTTTTCTGATTGGAACTTGAACCTTTTTCCACATTACCTTTCATAGTTGATCTTGTTCTAAACTTCCAGCTTGATTCCTTTAATTGCATAAGGAGTTTTGCATCTACCTCAAAGTCTATATCCTGCATACTTTTATCTTTTGAATTTTCTGCAGAAGCTTGTGTAACTCGATTCTTAGCTTGTTTTGATATAACTTGACCTTGAAGTTGTTCAACAGTTAGATTAATGGTCTGCTCCATTTTCTGAGTTTTTAAGTTTGTCCTGTGACAGAGGCTTCTCAGAAATGTCTTGTATCAAAACTCTTTCCTTCCTACTCTTTTTAATTTCCTTTTTAGGCTTTCTCTTGTTCACACTCTCATCCTGCTCAGCAATGAAACCAGACCAAAATATAAAATGTTCCCAGGTCTTCTTATCCTTCTGTAATACTGTTTGAATGATTAACTTTATCAGACCATGATGAAATATTGACTGCCTTGAATGCTCAGGATGCATCTTAACCTTATTAGACATCTTCTGAATACTCTTGTACAGGAAAAATGGCAAACTCATTTTATAGTTCAATTTAAGGTGCATTAAAAAGCTAAAATGGTACTTAAAAACCAGTGAGTGTTCGGATATCCACATCATCGTTTTCAGGATCTTTCATGCAATTAGGGTTTGCATGCAAATTCTAGGGTTTGCATGCACTTTGCATGCATCCCAGTCACCAGGTTGATGCCTCCAGTGCCTTAGCCACCTTATTCCAGCACCCAGGAGCTTCTTACATTAGTTCATTATCCCTCCTAGTCAGGAAGGTTCCCACTTCTCACCTACTGCCAGAGAAGGGCGCACTTCTTCACCTACCACTGCAGTTCCACTTCAGTTACACTCAACTAGCTCTGATTCTCCCTGATTTGAGGCTAGTTTCACTCCCGACTGACTGTTTCACTCCGTTGGACCTCCACATTGACTAGATGACGTGTTCTGACTTCAGTTAGCCTCCCATGCACCCTCCACTGAGTCTCCTTCCCTATATCAGTGCTACACACTTTAGTTACACATGTTACACTCAGTTAGACTTAGATGGACAACTAGATGACTGTTTCTTGTGCATTGATGACCACCACTGATTGATGATGAGGACTCCTAGTTGGAGCCAAGATACACCATTTAGTAATTCGAATGGACTACTTAGTCAATTCGAATTGCTCACTCATTGTTACTGTATTCTATTGTAATCATTCACCCTTACTGGGATATTGAGCACTGATGCATGTTTTGCACAGTTTTGCACCATATTTTCTATGTTCATCTGTTGTGATTGATTTACTTGTTCATTAGATCTGTTGTGACTAATTTTACATGGTATCAGAGCCATTGCAGGGACAAGATCTCTTTTCTATAGGTGTTTCTACAAGAGGATTTGAGTGAATTGCTCACCAATATATTTCAGCAGCGGCATGCAAAAATCTCATGTGCATTCACTCATGTGCATGCAAGGCTGAAAACATAGTGTTTGTTTGTGTGTGAATTGCAGGTTTCTTACTTCCTCCATGTGCATTCACTAATGCAAAGATGGAGACTTCTTCTTCAAAAAATATTATTACTCCATTCAACTATGATGAATGGAAACCAAAGATGATTTCATTCTTGAAGAGACAATGTCTTTTTGATATGTGCATTGGTAATACAAGAGTTTTTGATTCCGATGAAGAGGAGAATGATTGGCTCAATGATTGTAACAGAGCTTTTGGAGCAATATGTCTTGCTATGTCTCCTTGTATGCGCTACCTCAGTAAGACTGCTGAAAATCCAAGTGATCTATGGGTCCAACTTGACAGATAATTTGGAAAGCAGGAAGAAGAGGATCATGCTAGCCTTTTGGAGAACAAGCCCAGTGAGATCTCCTTATGTGTTCTTTCCGATCATGTCTTGGCCTCAACAATTGTTCAAGATGAAGAAGAAACTACAGATTCAAAACTCACTCTCTCAAAGTCTTCTATTTTGAATTCTGAGCAAGATAAACAAGCTCATACTCTAGATTCCGATGAGGTTCTTGAATCCTCTCTTTCACATGAGTTTGTCGGCATGCAGAATAATGATCTACTTGAAGTTTTGGAGGTAAAATCTAATTTTGGAGGTGAAGAATTCGCCCTACATGATTGCATGACTCCTATAGAATTATGTTCTATCATTTGCAAAGTTTCTCAGATTTTTAATGAAGATGAAGAGCACTACCATTCGCTTGAGTTCAATTCTCATGCACTTTTTGTTGATTTTGGTTTTGATCTCACCCTTGTTGGTTCAAAGGAGATATCAAGAAACCATTCATCTATTTTTGGAGCTGATTTAACTTCTATTGATAAGAAGTTCAAGTTTCAAGATCTATTTGATTCGATTGGAGCTATTCCTACCTCACTTGGTTCAAATCAAAGGTTCCAGGATCATCCTCATATTTTCAGATTTGTTCTCACCATTTTCGGTATGAAGAGCAAGTTCATAAAGTCTCCACATTTACTTGCATCCACTGATGGAGAATTCAAGCACATGTTTTTGGAACATGATCCATTTACTCCCAAGAGTAAGATACCTCTAGACATATCTACTTGATTTTGGAGTAGTTAAATCTTTGGTGTGCTACAGTCTATTTTGAGGGGGGGTATTTTTCCCGTGAGGTTTTCTCCATTTCCTTGGTTTATTGACTGTTATTAGTTTGGATTATTATTGTATTGGGGTGACCTTTGGTCTTAGTTACCAGGGCCCCACATTATTTTTTGCACATCATAGTCTAGCTTGAGGGGGGGTGTTCGGATATCCACATCATCTTTTTCAGGATCTTGCATGCAATTAGGGTTTCCATGCAAATTCTAGGGTTTGCATGCACTTTGCATGCATCCCAGTCACCAGGTTGATGCCTCCAGTGCCTTAGCCACCTTATTCCAGCACCCAGGAGCTTCTTACATCAGTTCATTAGCCCTCCTAGTTAGGAAGGCACCCACTTCTCACCTACTTCCAGAGAAGGGCACACTTCTTCACCTACCATTGCAGTTCCACTTCAGTTACACTTAGTTAGCTCCGATTCTCCTTGATTTGAGGCTAGTTTCACTCCCGACTGACTGTTTCACTCCGTTGGACCTCCAAATTGACTAGATGACTTGTTCTGACTTTAGTTAGCCTCCCATGCACCCTCCACTGAGTCTCCTTCCCTATATCAGTGCTACACATTTCAGTTACACATGTTACATTCAGTTAGAATCAGATGGACACCTGGATGACTGGTTCTTGTGCATTGATGACCACCACTGATTGATGATGAGGACTCCTAGTTGGAGCCAAGCTACACCATTTAGTAATTCGAATGGACTACTTAGTCAATTCGAATTGCTCACTCATTGTTACTATATTCTGTTGTAATCATTCACCCTTACTAGGATATTGAGCACTGATGCATGTTTTGCATAATTTTACACCATATTTTCTATGTTCATCTGTTGTGATTGATTTACTTCTTCATTAGATCTTCTATGACTAATTTTATAGTGAGAACCTACCCTCGCATGTAATATAGGTTTGTATAACGCTGAGCACATGCCTCGATTCAGGTAGAAAATATTTAATATGAATTGCCTTGCACCAATTCAAATTTTCATTACCTAGGAGTAGTAAAGGATTTGGGACGAAGTTAAATGGAATGTTTTTGAACCATAGTTCCCCATCCATGGCAATACCAGTAGCCTCAGAAATTAGGGATTCTGAGAGATGAAAACCTAGGGTTTTGAATTTAATAACATCATCATTAAGGTTCTTTGTGAAATAAATTGAAACCTCCTCATAAAACCCCACGATTTTCTCAAAGAAATTGAACCATCTAGCTGCCTTAAACACATATGCACATAGCAGAAATTTCGCAGCCCATTGCATATCCATCAGCTCTACCCTGTTGACCTCGCCACTTCTTCCAATCTTATAACTGCAATTTTGTTAATTAATCTTCCGAGAGAAACGTAGATGACAAATGTTCAAGGATTAAAACACCAACCACATTCAGCAACAAGTGTCCTCAACTTTGAATTTCGCTATCCCCAAATTGACTTGTGGCACCTCAAACCCCGATTTATCTTAATGATAGAATGCAATGGAACTTGAAACTATCATACTTCTTTAACATGTGTTTTAGCATCTCCAATCATCATAACACAACCTGTCCAGTCATCATAACTCAAACGAACCATCACCCAGCATGAAAAAACCACGATTTTTCATCATATTGGATTCCTGTAGCGCGTTTGGGTCTGTTTTGCATTTTGCGATACTAGAATATTTTAATATAACAAAGTTTACAAAATCTCTTAGGATAAAGGCTAAAATTTGGTTATAAGCTTTATAATGAAGCTAAAATAAATATAATTGAAAACTTTGAGAAAAATACCATGCTACATAAGCCATTTAAATATTTTGAACTAAAGAAAATAAAAGCAATTAAAAGTTAAAAATTAAAAAAAAAATCGAAATCATGGATAAATAAAAGAAAATAAAGTTCAAACAAACCTAAGGGAAACACATAAAAATAAGAAAAATCTTAGCATTAAAAATTTGGCTCTTCCTGTGGGATGAAAGCCTTCTTGTGAGGTTTCAAGAACTTGTAGACCTTGTACCTTATCCATTGGGCAATGGAGTCATTTGTATCTAGTTGCCAACCTATTCCAAAACCAACAAGTCTGCTCATAATTTTTAAATTGATGAGCTTATTGTATGATCTTATAACAATATTATGCTGAAAAACACTTTTCCTTCCTCAAATTCTGATCCTGGTTATCAAAAACTATGTGATTGCTGATAAGAAATTATATCTATGTTGTAATAGAAATCCGCTCATCAAATTGCAAATCCACCTTCTTGGTAGATTGAAGAACAACCATATTTGTTGAAAAGAGACTGCAGACTGAAAACTGATCCATGCTTACACTATGCAAACTGAAACCAATGCTCGAAAATGAGCTTATTTATTTACAAATTCTACTTCTAACCAGATGGGATTATTTTGATCATGCAAAGGAAAACTTCCAATGAAGCCAAGAAAGTAATTGACTAACAATTTGAACCTTTCTTCCAACTTTATGCAAAGCCTCAAATAGACAAACTACAGTATGTGAATCATAATGTTTGAAATCATACTTACAATAAAAAAATATGACTTTAAAAATGGCAATAGCTGAAATTTCATGACTGCAAAACATCTTCATGTAAGTGGCAACTGGATCTTGAAACTCATACAAAACTTGCTGTTGCTCAACCACTAATATTGAAACATGCACCATCAAATGCTCATCTAATCCTTTTGGTTTTCCTTTGCTATATCCCTGTGACTTGGATTCATTACTATGATGTGTTGGCCCATTACAACTGACAATTTCTGAGAGAAAAGAAAAGATATGTTCCTGATCTTGTACATCATTGTCTCCATAATGATCAAATGATTGATGAATCTTAAGAGATACATCATGAAAAAACTGTTGATTACTTTCTCCAAAAATGATATTTTTAAAAGATGTATCAGAAATAAGAGGATCCTCACAAGTATTTTGAACAATAGACTCATGATTATTATTGACCATAGCATGAACGCATTGTTGATCATCTTTTTGTTGAAAAGTAGAGCTATATGTAATTCCATTAGTCAACGAACCATTATAAAATTTAAATTCTTCCTCTTCATCACTATATTGGTGAAATATTGGAGTATCGAGATAGAATCCTAATGGCAAAGATGAAGGTTTTTGCAAAGAATAATCAACAATATGATTTCGAAACAAATTTAAAATAGTATATCCTTCTTCTTTTTCATTATCATCCTTTTCATCATAGATAGGCTCATCTCCAATAGTATTTGGGACAAAAACTACATCATGACCAGATCTGCTAGAATCATGTGAGTCAATGACAAATGAATTTATAGTTTTGTCATCATAGAAAATTTCTTCGTGCTGTTCATCACGTAAATCTTCAAAAGAATTGCTTTGACTAGAAGAAATATGGGACTTTTTATGAACTAACAATCTTTCATATTCTAAATCAAATACTTTTGGAATCTTATTCATAAATATAAATTTATCCTCTTCACTAGAGATGTTATAAGAATCTAAATAGGAAGATAAATCTTCATTCCATTTATCATCATCAGAATAAATCCATTCTTTGAGGTTATTAAGAAAAACAGGGTCTGCCACAAAATCTGCTATCTCGATTGAAGAAGTAATTGGATTAAAAGCTGAACTCATCATTATGTACTCAGTGGATTCACCACAACTCCTTCCTTGAAGAGTCACCTGGTGAAAAATTGTAGTTTGAAAGAATTTTTGATCCTGTTCACCTCAAAACCAGAACAATAAAGATATCCCGGGGAAGATGAAACTTTACTTCCGTCCCTGGCAACGACGCCAAAAGATGTTAGTGCCAGGATTTGTCCCTAGACTACAAAGGGGCAAGCCAACACAATCTTTACAGTTTTAAAAATAATATGAAATAGGATTTTCTTGGTTTAGGGTTTAATGGTTTGAAGGTTTCAATTTCAAGAAAGTAAAGAGTAAATGAAACTTTAACAAGCTACTAAATCATGCCATCCATCAAAGAACTGGAAATAAATTTTAATAGAGAAGACATAAACCATGACATTCACAATCACACATTCTGGTTTTCATCTACAACACATAAGCATTCACTGCATTAAAAACATTAAAACATAAATGAAATCATGTATTGAATGACCAAACTGATCAGAAATAAAAACTCAATCAAATAGTGAAAAATGGCTTATATCACTTATGTATTATCTCAGTCTTTAGGACTTACATGAGAGTCTTGTAAGCTTCAAAATCATTACGGTATTGTTGATGTATTTGTAACTTCAGAAGATATTCACTTATATATTGTATTTGTACTTTATTGTATCCCCAATGGAGATGTATTGTTCCTCCGATTGGAAGTGTCGTCATGTGTACTTGCAAGTGTTGCAAGTTATATTGTAAGTATTGTAACTTATACTTAATGGGTTATTAGACCACCTTGATGGGGTTGGCCCTGTATGAGTCATGTGGGTCAAAGGGTTATTAGACCACCCTAGAGGGGTTGGCCCAGTCAACATTATGTTAAGTGGTTAAGTTGGGTCCAACCTAGTTCAGTAAAGGGCAAGTCAAGTTAGTGTATAAATAGAGAGTGTGTCTCTCTCATTTTACACATTCTATTATTCACTCACTTCGCATTAGTGAGAGAAGAGGAGGAAGCACAAAAGTGGAGGAGGATCATGCTGCTAAAGATATCTATCTCTTGGGTTTGATCATGGTGATCCTTGTATTGATGCTTATTCTATCTCTGAGGAAGTTGTGGGGTTTTTCACCTTCTTGGTTTTCCTTGGTGAAATGTTTTGTGTCTCTTATGCTGTACATGTTGTTCTTTCAGTTAAGATCCCAGATCTATTGAATTAAATGATAAAAAAAATTAGCATGGTATCAAAGCTAGCCTAAAGGAAGGCATGATATGGCATTTATGATAATTGTTGCACTTGTGACAAATCGGAAGCTAGGGCTTGACATAGCAAAAACTAGTCATCGTAGAACTTTCACTATAAATAAATTTTGGTGAAGGTTTAGGATCTGCAACCTTTACAGGTTGTATATAAAATCCCCATGTACCTTGTGTCCGAAGCACAACTTCTAATTCGTTGTAATTTGTGATTTATGATCAGTACAATCTAGGGTTTCTGCCTCTTCCAGATCTCAGTCACAAACAGGTGACGTAAGAAAAAAGGCCACAACTTGAGCTAGGAAGCTCCAAATGAAATTTTGTAACACGTAGGACACGGACTTTAATTTCTTAAGTAAGTTTTTAAGAGGATGAAACTGAACCAGTGACACATGGCATGCCGTACAAGTTCGCTCTCCTGTTTTATCCTATAAACAAGTCACGTTGTGACACTTGGAATAAATCTCTCTCAAAGAATCCAATTGAGGTTAGACCTGTGGGGTTGGAAATATGACAAATCAGCATACCACATGCCAAAGTTTTAGACCCTGTGGATTCATAATTTCCGAGTTACACCAGAAACAATCACGTGCATATTTCTGTCAAAACAGATTTAGATTTTGAGCACCTTCATTCTTGGATTGTCACTGCTGTGGGAAATTAGGGTTTCAGAGAAAGTTGAAATTCTTGGAATCAGAGACCATGGCTGGATGCTCCTCATCAAAATCAAAATTTAGATACCAAGATCGAATTTTTTGGTTGGGTAGAAGGCCAGGATTGATCAAACCCTAGTTCGAGATTTTGATCAGAAAGATGGAAAATTAGGGCTTTTGCAAAAGTTGGAAATTTTGAAATCTGTGACCACGGCTGGAAGCTCCTCAGAAAAATCGAAGTTTAGAATAGAATATCGAACCTTTTGGATGGGAAGAAGACCGGGATTTATCAAACCCTAGTTCGGGATCTTGTCGAGTGAATTTGGAAGTTTCAAAGGCAATTTTGAGGGGTCAAATTTTGCAGTTTGCAAAATTGAAGTATACCAACTTGATCAGCTCAGCAAGCCACATCTTTCCATCCATTCAGAAGTTTGAAACTCAAAGTTTGAATTTTTAGGGTTTCTCTGGAAAACCCTAATCCAGCTCTAGATCAAGTCTCAACAAATCAAAGTGGATTGGTTTAATCCTAGAAGAAGATGATTTGGTCACCTGCATAAGTGAAGAGATTCCAGTTCCAGAGGGAGATGAGGCTAAGGCCTTACATAAAAATGACTACAAGCAATCTCAACAGGTATGACTCGAGGAGATATAGGTATGTTTTCGAAATATGTTCATGATTAAGGTTATGATATGTTTGTCTTCATATTATTGAGGTTGGTACAATATTGATTAATTTTAGACTTGTCTTATCACCCTAGTAAAAGTATGAATGCATGTGAATGATAGAAGACATTCATTGATTAGGGTTATGACACTTATGTTTGTACTAATGCACTGTGGTATTGTATGAGGATGATGTTGTCTTCTAACATGAAAGGTACAAATCAAGTTCTAGATCAAGAACATATGACCATGGTGACATGAAGACAAAGACTCATGGATCACATAGAAGCTCTGCTTACGAGGTATGTATAATATGGTTCTACAATGGTTAACTTATGAGTTATGCAGGTTACTAAGCACAAGTCAATAAAGAGAACAAGAAGACATTGTTTGGGTATGTTAGTCATAACTAGCAAACATAATAACTAGGTATGCTTTTCCTATATCAAGTTAGAATCCTACCTTGTGTTAGGATCTTATACTTTTGTATGAATGATAATGATTATTCTTGAAAGTTAGAAGTTTTAGTAATCAAGGGTTTATGCATATTATATTTTTTTACTTTGATTGATGATATGACTAACTAGAAGAGTCCTATGGTCAAATAAGAATATGCATGAGTAAAAGAAGTCTTTCCTGAAACCTTGGATAATAACTCTTATTACCTATGTATGAAATGATCATGACTATACATGTTTAAGATTTATAGTAATGACACTAGTGCACACTTAAGCATGCATAGTGGTCCATGATGGATATAAGTTCAAGGACAGGTAATCCGGGTAGCAAAGATCAAGAGGGAGCACACTCCAAAATTTCCTGCAAAGAAGCAAAGATCAAGAGAGAGAACTTCAGGAAGCAAAGATCAAGAAGGAGTCCACCCTACAACCAAACACAGATAAGTATTTGAATTGTCAATTCATGTATACATGATTACTTAAATGATGTTGTCCAGTCATTTACATACTTATGTTCCTAGATTTAGGATATGTATCATGCATATTAGAAAAGTTGCATTAATGAACAAGATACTACTAAATATGCAAATAATGGGTAAGTGGCCTATGGTACTATACAACATTCCATTGCTACTTATCTAGAATGAAACCTCTTTGTTGACATGTTGGGAGTTGTGCACACTCTTAACAATGTTTTGGTAGAGATGGAAGGCATCTAGAAAGTTATGGAATATGGATAAATGTTGTATTGAAACATTGGCCAAGATAATTGCATGACTGTATGACATATGTCTTTATGCATAAGAATGTGTTTTTGAAAAAATATGAGAAGTTTCTAATCATGCAATTGGAATTGTCTTGTGGAAAGACCGTGTATCATCACCTACAAAAAGGACTACAACATTTGTTCCAGCAACAAAGTTCAAAGAAAACTATCTATTGAAGATACTTCGAGGAAGAAGTGATGGGACACATTTGCATGATCCATTCCAAGCATGGTGAGAGGAGGATCCTTCCCTTGGCTATTTATGTAAGCGCTGTGTGATGAGCATAAGGATGATGCTCCAGTTACTGCTTTGGATATGCATGAGTTGGATGCTTTGTATGATCAGTTGGATCATGTATATTGATATGCATGAGTTGGATGCTTTGTATGATCAGTTGGATCATGTATATTGATATGCATGAGTTGGATGCTTTGTATGATCAGCTGGATCATGTATATTGATATGCATCAGTTGGATGCTTTGTATGATTAGTTGGATGATGTATATGTAGATGCATCAGGACGATGCAGTGACGATGATTAGGATGATCATATGTGATGAGTATCAAAATGATGCTCTAAATGACATGCATCAGGATGATGCAGTGATGATGATCAGGATGATGCATTACTTTCTAGGCATGTATGTGTGGCAGAGTGTAGATGGAATATTCCTTGGACAAGGGAAGTATGTAGTAGAGATCCTGAAGAGGTTCAGGATGATGGACTGCAAGGCCATGGCCACACCTATGGCATCGAACCTGAAGCTTCTGTGTGATGCTTCATCTAATCCGGTTGATGTCACAGTGTATCGTCAGATGATTGGGTCCTTGATGTACCCGACGAACACGAGAACAGATATTTGCTTTCGGTGAACACCTTGAGCTAGTTTCTGACAGATCCTAGATATGTTCACCTGATAGCTGTAAAGCATATTATGAGGTACCTGAAGGGTACAGTTGATTATGGGCTCAAGTATGATGCGAATAAAATGTTTAACCTGGAGAGTTATACTGATTTAGTTTGGGCAGGAAGTGCTGCAGATAGAAAGAGTACTTTGGGGTGTTGCTTCAGTATGGGATCAGGTGTGATCTCTTGGTTTATAGCAGGAATCAGTCCTACGTAGCACTGAGTACAATCAAAGCAGAGTATGTTGCAGTTTGTTCGGCCAGTTGTGAGGCAATATGGATTAGGAAGCTACTATATGAGTTATTTGATCTCCCGTTGGATGCTACTTGTATATATTGTGACAACCAGAGTTGTGTGAAGTTGTCTGAGAACTCAGTGTTCCATGACAGGTCAAAGCACATTGAGATAAAATATCACTATATCAGGGATATGGTGCAGAGAGGAGAAGTGAAGCTCTTGTATGTTGCGATGGATGAGCAGATATTTGATGTGTTGACCAAGCCGCTGACCAGAGTGAAGTTTGAGTACTTCGGAGAGAGGCTTGGTGTACTTCAGATCGAGATTCCCTTTAAGGGGAAGTGATGAGTCCGAAGACACAGATGCACATGAGCCATTTTCACATGGTGGTAGGTGTGTCCTCCCATGGTGCAGATATAAGGGTTGGGGCCATTCTGACATGGTTGAAGTGTATCTTCCCATGGTTGTTGATGTAAGAGTTGTTCCATTTGAGCATGTTTGAAGTGTGTCTTCCCATGGCTGCGATATAAGTGCTATGCCATTCCTAGCATGGTTGAAGTTTGTCTTCCCATGTCTATGGATTTAAGTGCGATTCCATTCTCACATGGTTGAAGTGTGTCTTCCTATGGCGTAGATATAAGTGCTGAGCCTTTCACGGATGGTTGAAGTGTGTCTTCCCATGCCAGTGAATGTAAGTGTTGTGTGATGTGCATCTAGGTTGTGCTCCATGGACAATGACTGTGATATAAAGACGATGAGGTGATAGTATGGTACACAGGTTTTTCAGAGGCATATAATTGGTCCTGAGATTCTCTTGCAGGTTTTGCAGAGGCAGTGTAATCAATCCTGAGAGATCTTGCAGGTTTTGTAGAGGCAGTGTAATTAGTCCTGAGGTGTACCTACTTTATGGCTTGCTCGTAGAGATGATGAAGACCTACATGGAGGCTAAGCCTACATCCAGCATGAAAAAGGGTTGGCTTTGTAGAACTTCCTATGACGAGTAGATTAGAGATTGATTGAGATAGCAGCAGTAGTGACGATGATGCTCCGTGATCCAGTGATGATGATCCAGCTCCAGAATTGAAGACTTGTGCATATATGTATTGATGAATTGTGTCAAGAGAATACCTTCCTAGTTAAGAGGGAGTGTTGATATATTTGTAACTTCAAAAGATATTTACTTGTATATTGTATCCCCAATGGAGATGTATTATTCCTCCGTCGGCCCTGTATGAGTCATGTGGGTCAAAGGGTTATTAGACCACCCTAGAGGGGTTGGCCCAGTCAACATTATGTTAAGTGGTTAAGTTGGGGCCAACCTAGTTCAGT
This sequence comes from Larix kaempferi, assembly GCA_027924585.1. NCBI lineage: Eukaryota > Viridiplantae > Streptophyta > Pinopsida > Pinales > Pinaceae > Larix > Larix kaempferi. Next base: position 16,383,233 of record BSBM01001005.1, on the reverse strand, counting down.
AAAGGGCAAGTCAAGTTAGTGTATAAATAGAGAGTGTGTCTCTCTCATTTTACACATTCTATTATTCACTCACTTCGCATTAGTGAGAGAAGAGGAGGAAGCACACAAGTGGAGGAGGATCATGCTGCTAAAGATATCTATCTCTTGGGTTTGATCATGGTGATCCTTGTATTGATGCTTATTCTATCTCTGAGGAAGTTGTGGGGTTTTTCACCTTCTTGGTTTTCCTTGGTGAAATGTTTTGTGTCTCTTATGCTGTACATGTTGTTCTTTCAGTTAAGATCCCAGATCTATTGAATTAAATGATAAAAAAAATTAGCATGGTATCAAAGCTAGCCTAAAGGAAGGCATGATATGGCATTTATGAGAATTGTTGCACTTGTGACAAATCGGAATCTAGGGCTTGACATAGCAAAAACTAGTCATCGTAGAACTTTCACTATAAATAAATTTTGGTGAAGGTTTAGGATCTGCAACCTTTACAGGTTGTATATAAAATCCCCATGTACCTTGTGTCCGAAGCGCAACTTCTAATTCGTTGTAATTTGTGATTTATGATCAGTACAATCTAGGGTTTCTGCCTCTTCCAGATCTCAGTCACAAACAGGTGACGTAGGAAAAAAGGCCACAACTTGAGCTAGGAAGCTCCAAATGAAATTTTGTAACACTTAGGACACGGACTTTAATTTCTTAGGTAAGTTTTTAAGAGGATGAAACTGAACCAGTGACACATGGCATGCCGTACAAGTTCACTCTCCTGTTTTATCCTATAAACAAGTCACGTTGTGACACTTGGAATAAATCTCTCTCAAAGAATCCAATTGAGGTTAGACCTGTGGGGTTGGAAATATGACAAATCAGCATACCACATGCCAAAGTTTTAGACCCTATGGATTCATAATTTCCGAGTTACACCAGAAACAATCACGTGCATATTTCTGTCAAAACAGATTTAGATTTTGAGCACCTTCATTCTTGGATTGTCACTGCTGTGGGAAATTAGGGTTTCAGAGAAAGTTGAAATTCTTGGAATCAGAGACCATGGCTGGATGCTCCTCATCAAAATCAAAATTTAGATACCAAGATCGAATTTTTTGGTTGGGTAGAAGGCCAGGATTGATCAAACCCTAGTTCGAGATTTTGATCGGAAAGATGGAAAATTAGGGCTTTTGCAAAAGTTGGAAATTTTGAAATCTGTGACCACGGCTGGAAGCTCCTCAGAAAAATCGAAGTTTAGAATAGAAGATCGAACCTTTTGGATGGGAAGAAGACCGGGATTTATCAAACCCTAGTTCGGGATCTTGTCGAGTGAATTTGGAAGTTTCAAAGGCAATTTTGAGGGGTCAAATTTTGCAGTTTGCAAAATTGAAGTATACCAACTTGATCAGCTCAGCAAGCCACATCTTTCCATCCATTCAGAAGTTTGAAACTCAAAGTTTGAATTTTTAGGGTTTCTCTGGCAAACCCTAATCCATCTCTAGATCAAGTCTCAACAAATCAAAGTGGATTGGTTTAATCCTAGAAGAAGATGATTTGGTCACCTGCATAAGTGAAGAGATTCCAGTTCCAGAGGGAGATGAGGCTAAGGCCTTACATAAAAATGACTACAAGCAATCTCAACAGGTATGACTCGAGGAGATATATGTATGTTTTCGAAATATGTTCATGATTAAGGTTATGATATGTTTGTCTTCATATTATTGAGGTTGGTACAATATTGATTAATTTTAGACTTGTCTTATCACCCTAGTAAAAGTATGAATGCATGTGAATGATAGAAGACATTCATTGATTAGGGTTATGACACTTATGTTTGTACTAATGCACTGTGGTATTGTATGAGGATGATGTTGTCTTCTAACATGAAAGGTACAAATCAAGTTCTAGATCAAGAACATATGACCATGGTGACATGAAGACAAAGACTCATGGATCACATAGAAGCTCTGCTTACGAGGTATGTATAATATGGTTCTACAATGGTTAACTTATGAGTTATGCAGGTTACTAAGCACAAGTCAATAAAGAGAACAAGAAGACATTGTTTGGGTATGTTAGTCATAACTAGCAAACATAATAACTAGGTATGCTTTTCCTATATCAAGTTAGAATCCTACCTTGTGTTAGGATCTTATACTTTTGTATGAATGATAATGATTATTCTTGAAAGTTAGAAGTTTTAGTAATCAAGGGTTTATGCATATTATATTTTTTTACTTTGATTGATGATATGACTAACTAGAAGAGTCCTATGGTCAAATAAGAATATGCATGAGTAAAAGAAGTCTTTCCTGAAACCTTGGATACTAACTCTTATTACCTATGTATGAAATGATCATGACTATACATGTTTAAGATTTATAGTAATGACACTAGTGCACACTTAAGCATGCATAGTGGTCCATGATGGATATAAGTTCAAGGACAGGTAATCCGGGTAGCAAAGATCAAGAGGGAGCACACTCCAAAATTTCCTGCAAAGAAGCAAAGATCAAGAGAGAGAACTTCAGGAAGCAAAGATCAAGAAGGAGTCCACCCTACAACCAAACACAGATAAGTATTTGAATTGTCAATTCATGTATACATGATTACTTAAATGATGTTGTCCAGTCATTTACATACTTATGTTCCTAGATTTAGGATATGTATCATGCATATTAGAAAAGTTGCATTAATGAACAAGATACTACTAAATATGCAAATAATGGGTAAGTGGCCTATGGTACTATACAACATTCCATTGCTACTTATCTAGAATGAAACCTCTTTGTTGACATGTTGGGAGTTGTGCACACTCTTAACAATGTTTTGGTAGAGATGGAAGGCATCTAGAAAGTTATGGAATATGGATAAATGTTGTATTGAAACATTGGCCAAGATAATTGCATGACTGTATGACATATGTCTTTATGCATAAGAATGTGTTTTTGAAAAAATATGAGAAGTTTCTAATCATGCAATTGGAATTGTCTTGTGGAAAGACCGTGTATCATCACCTACAAAAAGGACTACAACATTTGTTCCAGCAACAAAGTTCAAAGAAAACTATCTATTGAAGATACTTCGAGGAAGAAGTGATGGGACACATTTGCATGATCCATTCCAAGCATGGTGAGAGGAGGATCCTTCCCTTGGCTATTTATGTAAGCGCTGTGTGATGAGCATAAGGATGATGCTCCAGTTACTGCTTTGGATATGCATGAGTTGGATGCTTTGTATGATCAGTTGGATCATGTATATTGATATGCATGAGTTGGATGCTTTGTATGATCAGTTGGATCATGTATATTGATATGCATGAGTTGGATGCTTTGTATGATCAGCTAGATCATGTATATTGATATGCATCAGTTGGATGCTTTGTATGATTAGTTGGATGATGTATATGTAGATGCATCAGGACGATGCAGTGACGATGATTAGGATGATCATATGTGATGAGTATCAAAATGATGCTCTAAATGACATGCATCAGGATGATGCAGTGATGATGATCAGGATGATGCATTACTTTCTAGGCATGTAGGTGTGGCAGAGTGTAGATGGAATCTTCCTTGGACAAGGGAAGTATGTAGTAGAGATCCTGAAGAGGTTCAGGATGATGGACTGCAAGGCCATGGCCACACCTATGGCATCGAACCTGAAGCTTCTGTGTGATGCTTCATCTAATCCGGTTGATGTCACAGTGTATCGTCAGATGATTGGGTCCTTGATGTACCTGACGAACACGAGAACAGATATTTGCTTTCGGTGAACACCTTGAGCTAGTTTCTGACAGATCCTAGATATGTTCACCTGATAGCTGTAAAGCATATTATGAGGTACCTGAAGGGTACAGTTGATTATGGGCTCAAGTATGATGCGAATAAAATGTTTAACCTGGAGAGTTATACTGATTTAGTTTGGGCAGGAAGTGCTGCAGATAGAAAGAGTACTTTGGGGTGTTGCTTCAGTATGGGATCAGGTGTGATCTCTTGGTTTATAGCAGGAATCAGTCCTACGTAGCACTGAGTACAATCAAAGCAGAGTATGTTGCAGTTTGTTCGGCCAGTTGTGAGGCAATATGGATTAGGAAGATACTATATGAGTTATTTGATCTCCCGTTGGATGCTACTTGTATATATTGTGACAACCAGAGTTGTGTGAAGTTGTCTGAGAACTCAGTGTTCCATGACAGGTCGAAGCACATTGAGATAAAATATCACTATATCAGGGATATGGTGCAGAGAGGAGAAGTGAAGCTCTTGTATGTTGCGATGGACGAGCAGATATTTGATGTGTTGACCAAGCCGCTGACCAGAGTGAAGTTTGAGTACTTCGGAGAGAGGCTTGGTGTACTTCAGATCGAGATTCCCTCTAAGGGGAAGTGATGAGTCCGAAGACACAGATGCACATGAGCCATTTTCACATGGTGGTAGGTGTGTCCTCCCATGGTGCAGATATAAGGGTTGGGGCCATTCTGACATGGTTGAAGTGTATCTTCCCATGGTTGTTGATGTAAGAGTTGTTCCATTTGAGCATGTTTGAAGTGTGTCTTCCCATGGCTGCGATATAAGTGCTATGCCATTCCTAGCATGGTTGAAGTTTGTCTTCCCATGTCTATGGATTTAAGTGCGATTCCATTCTCACATGGTTGAAGTGTGTCTTCCTATGGCGTAGATATAAGTGCTGAGCCTTTCACGGATGGTTGAAGTGTGTCTTCCCATTCCAGTGAATGTAAGTGTTGTGTGATGTGCATCTAGGTTGTGCTCCATGGACAATGACTGTGATATAAAGACGATGAGGTGATAGTATGGTACACAGGTTTTTCAGAGGCATATAATTGGTCCTGAGATTCTCTTGCAGGTTTTGCAGAGGCAGTGTAATCAATCCTGAGAGATCTTGCAGGTTTTGTAGAGGCAGTGTAATTAGTCCCGAGGTGTACCTACTTTATGGCTTGCTCGTAGAGATGATGAAGACCTACATGGAGGCTAAGCCTACATCCAGCATGAAAAAGGGTTGGCTTTGTAGAACTTCCTATGACGAGTAGATTAGAGATTGATTGAGATAGCAGCAGTAGTGACGATGATGCTCCGTGATCCAGTGATGATGATCCAGCTCCAGAATTGAAGACTTGTGCATATATGTATTGATGAATTGTGTCAAGAGAATACCTTCCTAGTTAAGAGGGAGTGTTGATATATTTGTAACTTCAAAAGATATTCACTTGTATATTGTATCCCCAATGGAGATGTATTATTCCTCCGTCGGCCCTGTATGAGTCATGTGGTTCAAAGGGTTATTAGACCACCCTAGAGGGGTTGGCCCAGTCAACATTATGTTAAGTGGTTAAGTTGGGGCCAACCTAGTTCAGTAAAGGGCAAGTCAAGTTAGTGTATAAATAGAGAGTGTGTCTCTCTCATTTTACACATTCTATTATTCACTCACTTCGCATTAGTGAGAGAAGAGGAGGAAGCACACAAGTGGAGGAGGATCATGCTGCTAAAGATATCTATCTCTTGGGTTTGATCATGGTGATCCTTGTATTGATGCTTATTCTATCTCTGAGGAAGTTGTGGGGTTTTTCACCTTCTTGGTTTTCCTTGGTGAAATGTTTTGTGTCTCTTATGCTGTACATGTTGTTCTTTCAGTTAAGATCCCAGATCTATTGAATTAAATGATAAAAAAAATTAGCATGGTATCAAAGCTAACCTAAAGGAAGGCATGATATGGCATTTATGAGAATTGTTGCACTTGTGACAAATCGGAAGCTAGGGCTTGACATAGCAAAAACTAGTCATCGTAGAACTTTCACTATAAATAAATTTTGGTGAAGGTTTAGGATCTGCAACCTTTACAGGTTGTATATAAAATCCCCATGTACCTTGTGTCCGAAGCGCAACTTCTAATTCGTTGTAATTTGTGATTTATGATCAGTACAATCTAGGGTTTCTGCCTCTTCCAGATCTCAGTCACAAACAGGTGACGTAGGAAAAAAGGCCACAACTTGAGCTAGGAAGCTCCAAATGAAATTTTGTAACACTTAGGACACGGACTTTAATTTCTTAGGTAAGTTTTTAAGAGGATGAAACTGAACCAGTGACACATGGCATGCCGTACAAGTTCGCTCTCCTGTTTTATCCTATAAACAAGTCACGTTGTGACACTTGGAATAAATCTCTCTCAAAGAATCCAATTGAGGTTAGACCTGTGGGGTTGGAAATATGACAAATCAGCATACCACATGCCAAAGTTTTAGACCCTGTGGATTCATAATTTCCGAGTTACACCAGAAACAATCACGTGCATATTTCTGTCAAAACAGATTTAGATTTTGAGCACCTTCATTCTTGGATTGTCACTGCTGTGGGAAATTAGGGTTTCAGAGAAAGTTGAAATTCTTGGAATCAGAGACCATGGCTGGATGCTCCTCATCAAAATCAAAATTTAGATACCAAGATCGAATTTTTTGGTTGGGTAGAAGGCCAGGATTGATCAAACCCTAGTTCGAGATTTTGATCGGAAAGATGGAAAATTAGGGCTTTTGCAAAAGTTGGAAATTTTGAAATCTGTGACCACGGCTGGAAGCTCCTCAGAAAAATCGAAGTTTAGAATAGAAGATCGAACCTTTTGGATGGGAAGAAGACCGGGATTTATCAAACCCTAGTTCGGGATCTTGTCGAGTGAATTTGGAAGTTTCAAAGGCAATTTTGAGGGGTCAAATTTTGCAGTTTGCAAAATTGAAGTATACCAACTTGATCAGCTCAGCAAGCCACATCTTTCCATCCATTCAGAAGTTTGAAACTCAAAGTTTGAATTTTTAGGGTTTCTCTGGCAAACCCTAATCCATCTCTAGATCAAGTCTCAACAAATCAAAGTGGATTGGTTTAATCCTAGAAGAAGATGATTTGGTCACCTGCATAAGTGAAGAGATTCCAGTTCCAGAGGGAGATGAGGCTAAGGCCTTACATAAAAATGACTACAAGCAATCTCAACAGGTATGACTCGAGGAGATATATGTATGTTTTCGAAATATGTTCATGATTAAGGTTATGATATCTTTGTCTTCATATTATTGAGGTTGGTACAATATTGATTAATTTTAGACTTGTCTTATCACCCTAGTAAAAGTATGAATGCATGTGAATGATAGAAGACATTCATTGATTAGGGTTATGACACTTATGTTTGTACTAATGCACTGTGGTATTGTATGAGGATGATGTTGTCTTCTAACATGAAAGGTACAAATCAAGTTCTAGATCAAGAACATATGACCATGGTGACATGAAGACAAAGACTCATGGATCACATAGAAGCTCTGCTTACGAGGTATGTATAATATGGTTCTACAATGGTTAACTTATGAGTTATGCAGGTTACTAAGCACAAGTCAATAAAGAGAACAAGAAGACATTGTTTGGGTATGTTAGTCATAACTAGCAAACATAATAACTAGGTATGCTTTTCCTATATCAAGTTAGAATCCTACCTTGTGTTAGGATCTTATACTTTTGTATGAATGATAATGATTATTCTTGAAAGTTAGAAGTTTTAGTAATCAAGGGTTTATGCATATTATATTTTTTTACTTTGATTGATGATATGACTAACTAGAAGAGTCCTATGGTCAAATAAGAATATGCATGAGTAAAAGAAGTCTTTCCTGAAACCTTGGATACTAACTCTTATTACCTATGTATGAAATGATCATGACTATACATGTTTAAGATTTATAGTAATGACACTAGTGCACACTTAAGCATGCATAGTGGTCCATGATGGATATAAGTTCAAGGCCAGGTAATCTGGGTAGCAAAGATCAAGAGGGAGCACACTCCAAAATTTCCTGCAAAGAAGCAAAGATCAAGAGAGAGAACTTCAGGAAGCAAAGATCAAGAAGGAGTCCACCCTACAACCAAACACAGATAAGTATTTGAATTGTCAATTCATGTATACATGATTACTTAAATGATGTTGTCCAGTCATTTACATACTTATGTTCCTAGATTTAGGATATGTATCATGCATATTAGAAAAGTTGCATTAATGAACAAGATACTACTAAATATGCAAATAATGGGTAAGTGGCCTATGGTACTATACAACATTCCATTGCTACTTATCTAGAATGAAACCTCTTTGTTGACATGTTGGGAGTTGTGCACACTCTTAACAATGTTTTGGTAGAGATGGAAGGCATCTAGAAAGTTATGGAATATGGATAAATGTTGTATTGAAACATTGGCCAAGATAATTGCATGACTGTATGACATATGTCTTTATGCATAAGAATGTGTTTTTGAAAAAATATGAGAAGTTTCTAATCATGCAATTGGAATTGTCTTGTGGAAAGACCGTGTATCATCACCTACAAAAAGGACTACAACATTTGTTCCAGCAACAAAGTTCAAAGAAAACTATCTATTGAAGATACTTCGAGGAAGAAGTGATGGGACACATTTGCATGATCCATTCCAAGCATGGTGAGAGGAGGATCCTTCCCTTGGCTATTTATGTAAGCGCTGTGTGATGAGCATAAGGATGATGCTCCAGTTACTGCTTTGGATATGCATGAGTTGGATGCTTTGTATGATCAGTTGGATCATGTATATTGATATGCATGAGTTGGATGCTTTGTATGATCAGTTGGATCATGTATATTGATATGCATGAGTTGGATGCTTTGTATGATCAGCTGGATCATGTATATTGATATGCATGAGTTGGATGCTTTGTATGATTAGTTGGATGATGTATATGTAGATGCATCAGGACGATGCAGTGACGATGATTAGGATGATCATATGTGATGAGTATCAAAATGATGCTCTAAATGACATGCATCAGGATGATGCAGTGATGATGATCAGGATGATGCATTACTTTCTAGGCATGTAGGTGTGGCAGAGTGTAGATGGAATCTTCCTTGGACAAGGGAAGTATGTAGTAGAGATCCTGAAGAGGTTCAGGATGATGGACTGCAAGGCCATGGCCACACCTATGGCATCGAACCTGAAGCTTCTGTGTGATGCTTCATCTAATCCGGTTGATGTCACAGTGTATCGTCAGATGATTGGGTCCTTGATGTACCTGACGAACACGAGAACAGATATTTGCTTTCGGTGAACACCTTGAGCTAGTTTCTGACAGATCCTAGATATGTTCACCTGATAGCTGTAAAGCATATTATGAGGTACCTGAAGGGTACAGTTGATTATGGGCTCAAGTATGATGCGAATAAAATGTTTAACCTGGAGAGTTATACTGATTTAGTTTGGGCAGGAAGTGTTGCAGATAGAAAGAGTACTTTGGGGTGTTGCTTCAGTATGGGATCAGGTGTGATCTCTTGGTTTATAGCAGGAATCAGTCCTACGTAGCACTGAGTACAATCAAAGCAGAGTATGTTGCAGTTTGTTCGGCCAGTTGTGAGGCAATATGGATTAGGAAGATACTATATGAGTTATTTGATCTCCCGTTGGATGCTACTTGTATATATTGTGACAACCAGAGTTGTGTGAAGTTGTCTGAGAACTCAGTGTTCCATGACAGGTCGAAGCACATTGAGATAAAATATCACTATATCAGGGATATGGTGCAGAGAGGAGAAGTGAAGCTCTTGTATGTTGCGATGGACGAGCATATATTTGATGTGTTGACCAAGCCGCTGACCAGAGTGAAGTTTGAGTACTTCGGAGAGAGGCTTGGTGTACTTCAGATCGAGATTCCCTCTAAGGGGAAGTGATGAGTCCGAAGACACAGATGCACATGAGCCATTTTCACATGGTGGTAGGTGTGTCCTCCCATGGTGCAGATATAAGGGTTGGGGCCATTCTGACATGGTTGAGGTGTATCTTCCCATGGTTGTTGATGTAAGAGTTGTTCCATTTGAGCATGTTTGAAGTGTGTCTTCCCATGGCTGCGATATAAGTGCTATGCCATTCCTAGCATGGTTGAAGTTTGTCTTCCCATGTCTATGGATTTAAGTGCGATTCCATTCTCACATGGTTGAAGTGTGTCTTCCTATGGCGTAGATATAAGTGCTGAGCCTTTCACGGATGGTTGAAGTGTGTCTTCCCATGCCAGTGAATGTAAGTGTTGTGTGATGTGCATCTAGGTTGTGCTCCATGGACAATGACTGTGATATAAAGACGATGAGGTGATAGTATGGTACACAGGTTTTTCAGAGGCATATAATTGGTCCTGAGATTCTCTTGCAGGTTTTGCAGAGGCAGTGTAATCAATCCTGAGAGATCTTGCAGGTTTTGTAGAGGCAGTGTAATTAGTCCCGAGGTGTACCTACTTTATGGCTTGCTCGTAGAGATGATGAAGACCTACATGGAGGCTAAGCCTACATCCAGCATGAAAAAGGGTTGGCTTTGTAGAACTTCCTATGACGAGTAGATTAGAGATTGATTGAGATAGCAGCAGTAGTGACGATGATGCTCCGTGATCCAGTGATGATGATCCAGCTCCAGAATTGAAGACTTGTGCATATATGTATTGATGAATTGTGTCAAGAGAATACCTTCCTAGTTAAGAGGGAGTGTTGATATATTTGTAACTTCAAAAGATATTCACTTGTATATTGTATCCCCAATGGAGATGTATTATTCCTCCGTCGGCCCTGTATGAGTCATGTGGTTCAAAGGGTTATTAGACCACCCTAGAGGGGTTGGCCCAGTCAACATTATGTTAAGTGGTTAAGTTGGGGCCAACCTAGTTCAGTAAAGGGCAAGTCAAGTTAGTGTATAAATAGAGAGTGTGTCTCTCTCATTTTACACATTCTATTATTCACTCGCTTCGCATTAGTGAGAGAAGAGGAGGAAGCACACAAGTGGAGGAGGATCATGCTGCTAAAGATATCTATCTCTTGGGTTTGATCATGGTGATCCTTGTATTGATGCTTATTCTATCTCTGAGGAAGTTGTGGGGTTTTTCACCTTCTTGGTTTTCCTTGGTGAAATGTTTTGTGTCTCTTATGCTGTACATGTTGTTCTTTCAGTTAAGATCCCAGATCTATTGAATTAAATGATAAAAAAAATTAGCATGGTATCAAAGCTAGCCTAAAGGAAGGCATGATATGGCATTTATGAGAATTGTTGCACTTGTGACAAATCGGAAGCTAGGGCTTGACATAGCAAAAACTAGTCATCGTAGAACTTTCACTATAAATAAATTTTGGTGAAGGTTTAGGATCTGCAACCTTTACAGGTTGTATATAAAATCCCCATGTACCTTGTGTCCGAAGCGCAACTTCTAATTCATTGTAATTTGTGATTTATGATCAGTACAATCTAGGGTTTCTGCCTCTTCCAGATCTCAGTCACAAACAGGTGACGTAGGAAAAAAGGCCACAACTTGAGCTAGGAAGCTCCAAATGAAATTTTGTAACACTTAGGACACGGACTTTAATTTCTTAGGTAAGTTTTTAAGAGGATGAAACTGAACCAGTGACACATGGCATGCCGTACAAGTTCGCTCTCCTGTTTTATCCTATAAACAAGTCACGTTGTGACACTTGGAATAAATCTCTCTCAAAGAATCCAATTGAGGTTAGACCTGTGGGGTTGGAAATATGACAAATCAGCATACCACATGCCAAAGTTTTAGACCCTGTGGATTCATAATTTCCAAGTTACACCAGAAACAATCACGTGCATATTTCTGTCAAAACAGATTTAGATTTTGAGCACCTTCATTCTTGGATTGTCACTGCTGTGGGAAATTAGGGTTTCAGAGAAAGTTGAAATTCTTGGAATCAGAGACCATGGCTGGATGCTCCTCATCAAAATCAAAATTTAGATACCAAGATCGAATTTTTTGGTTGGGTAGAAGGCCAGGATTGATCAAACCCTAGTTCGAGATTTTGATCGGAAAGATGGAAAATTAGGGCTTTTGCAAAAGTTGGAAATTTTGAAATCTGTGACCACGGCTGGAAGCTCCTCAGAAAAATCGAAGTTTAGAATAGAAGATCGAACCTTTTGGATGGGAAGAAGACCGGGATTTATCAAACCCTAGTTCGGGATCTTGTCGAGTGAATTTGGAAGTTTCAAAGGCAATTTTGAGGGGTCAAATTTTGCAGTTTGCAAAATTGAAGTATACCAACTTGATCAGCTCAGCAAGCCACATCTTTCCATCCATTCAGAAGTTTGAAACTCAAAGTTTGAATTTTTAGGGTTTCTCTGGCAAACCCTAATCCATCTCTAGATCAAGTCTCAACAAATCAAAGTGGATTGGTTTAATCCTAGAAGAAGATGATTTGGTCACCTGCATAAGTGAAGAGATTCCAGTTCCAGAGGGAGATGAGGCTAAGGCCTTACATAAAAATGACTACAAGCAATCTCAACAGGTATGACTCGAGGAGATATATGTATGTTTTCGAAATATGTTCATGATTAAGGTTATGATATCTTTGTCTTCATATTATTGAGGTTGGTACAATATTGATTAATTTTAGACTTGTCTTATCACCCTAGTAAAAGTATGAATGCATGTGAATGATAGAAGACATTCATTGATTAGGGTTATGACACTTATGTTTGTACTAATGCACTGTGGTATTGTATGAGGATGATGTTGTCTTCTAACATGAAAGGTACAAATCAAGTTCTAGATCAAGAACATATGACCATGGTGACATGAAGACAAAGACTCATGGATCACATAGAAGCTCTGCTTACGAGGTATGTATAATATGGTTCTACAATGGTTAACTTATGAGTTATGCAGGTTACTAAGCACAAGTCAATAAAGAGAACAAGAAGACATTGTTTGGGTATGTTAGTCATAACTAGCAAACATAATAACTAGGTATGCTTTTCCTATATCAAGTTAGAATCCTACCTTGTGTTAGGATCTTATACTTTTGTATGAATGATAATGATTATTCTTGAAAGTTAGAAGTTTTAGTAATCAAGGGTTTATGCATATTATATTTTTTTACTTTGATTGATGATATGACTAACTAGAAGAGTCCTATGGTCAAATAAGAATATGCATGAGTAAAAGAAGTCTTTCCTGAAACCTTGGATACTAACTCTTATTACCTATGTATGAAATGATCATGACTATACATGTTTAAGATTTATAGTAATGACACTAGTGCACACTTAAGCATGCATAGTGGTCCATGATGGATATAAGTTCAAGGACAGGTAATCCGGGTAGCAAAGATCAAGAGGGAGCACACTCCAAAATTTCCTGCAAAGAAGCAAAGATCAAGAGAGAGAACTTCAGGAAGCAAAGATCAAGAAGGAGTCCACCCTACAACCAAACACAGATAAGTATTTGAATTGTCAATTCATGTATACATGATTACTTAAATGATGTTGTCCAGTCATTTACATACTTATGTTCCTAGATTTAGGATATGTATCATGCATATTAGAAAAGTTGCATTAATGAACAAGATACTACTAAATATGCAAATAATGGGTAAGTGGCCTATGGTACTATACAACATTCCATTGCTACTTATCTAGAATGAAACCTCTTTGTTGACATGTTGGGAGTTGTGCACACTCTTAACAATGTTTTGGTAGAGATGGAAGGCATCTAGAAAGTTATGGAATATGGATAAATGTTGTATTGAAACATTGGCCAAGATAATTGCATGACTGTATGACATATGTCTTTATGCATAAGAATGTGTTTTTGAAAAAATATGAGAAGTTTCTAATCATGCAATTGGAATTGTCTTGTGGAAAGACCGTGTATCATCACCTACAAAAAGGACTACAACATTTGTTCCAGCAACAAAGTTCAAAGAAAACTATCTATTGAAGATACTTCGAGGAAGAAGTGATGGGACACATTTGCATGATCCATTCCAAGCATGGTGAGAGGAGGATCCTTCCCTTGGCTATTTATGTAAGCGCTGTGTGATGAGCATAAGGATGATGCTCCAGTTACTGCTTTGGATATGCATGAGTTGGATGCTTTGTATGATCAGTTGGATCATGTATATTGATATGCATGAGTTGGATGCTTTGTATGATCAGTTGGATCATGTATATTGATATGCATGAGTTGGATGCTTTGTATGATCAGCTGGATCATGTATATTGATATGCATGAGTTGGATGCTTTGTATGATTAGTTGGATGATGTATATGTAGATGCATCAGGACGATGCAGTGACGATGATTAGGATGATCATATGTGATGAGTATCAAAATGATGCTCTAAATGACATGCATCAGGATGATGCAGTGATGATGATCAGGATGATGCATTACTTTCTAGGCATGTAGGTGTGGCAGAGTGTAGATGGAATCTTCCTTGGACAAGGGAAGTATGTAGTAGAGATCCTGAAGAGGTTCAGGATGATGGACTGCAAGGCCATGGCCACACCTATGGCATCGAACCTGAAGCTTCTGTGTGATGCTTCATCTAATCCGGTTGATGTCACAGTGTATCGTCAGATGATTGGGTCCTTGATGTACCTGACGAACACGAGAACAGATATTTGCTTTCGGTGAACAACTTGAGCTAGTTTCTGACAGATCCTAGATATGTTCACCTGATAGCTGTAAAGCATATTATGAGGTACCTGAAGGGTACAGTTGATTATGGGCTCAAGTATGATGCGAATAAAATGTTTAACCTGGAGAGTTATACTGATTTAGTTTGGGCAGGAAGTGCTGCAGATAGAAAGAGTACTTTGGGGTGTTGCTTCAGTATGGGATCAGGTGTGATCTCTTGGTTTATAGCAGGAATCAGTCCTACGTAGCACTGAGTACAATCAAAGCAGAGTATGTTGTAGTTTGTTCGGCCAGTTGTGAGGCAATATGGATTAGGAAGCTACTATATGAGTTATTTGATCTCCCGTTGGATGCTACTTGTATATATTGTGACAAACAGAGTTGTGTGAAGTTGTCTGAGAATTCAGTGTTCCATGACAGGTCGAAGCACATTGAGATAAAATATCACTATATCAGGGATATGGTGCAGAGAGGAGAAGTGAAGCTCTTGTATGTTGCGATGGACGAGCAGATATTTGATGTGTTGACCAAGCCGCTGACCAGAGTGAAGTTTGAGTACTTCAGAGAGAGGCTTGGTGTACTTCAGATCGAGATTCCCTCTAAGGGGAAGTGATGAGTCCGAAGACACAGATGCACATGAGCCATTTTCACATGGTGGTAGGTGTGTCCTCCCATGGTGCAGATATAAGGGTTGGGGCCATTCTGACATGGTTGAAGTGTATCTTCCCATGGTTGTTGATGTAAGAGTTGTTCCATTTGAGCATGTTTGAAGTGTGTCTTCCCATGGCTGCGATATAAGTGCTATGCCATTCCTAGCATGGTTGAAGTTTGTCTTCCCATGTCTATGGATTTAAGTGCGATTCCATTCTCACATGGGTGAAGTGTGTCTTCCTATGGCGTAGATATAAGTGCTGAGCCTTTCACGGATGGTTGAAGTGTGTCTTCCCATGCCAGTGAATGTAAGTGTTGTGTGATGTGCATCTAGGTTGTGCTCCATGGACAATGACTGTGATATAAAGACGATGAGGTGATAGTATGGTACACAGGTTTTTCAGAGGCATATAATTGGTCCTGAGATTCTCTTGCAGGTTTTGCAGAGGCAGTGTAATCAATCCTGAGAGATCTTGCAGGTTTTGTAGAGGCAGTGTAATTAGTCCTGAGGTGTACCTACTTTATGGCTTGCTCGTAGAGATGATGAAGACCTACATGGAGGCTAAGCCTACATCCAGCATGAAAAAGGGTTGGCTTTGTAGAACTTCCTATGACGAGTAGATTAGAGATTGATTGAGATAGCAGCAGTAGTGACGATGATGCTCCGTGATCCAGTGATGATGATCCAGCTCCAGAATTGAAGACTTGTGCATATATGTATTGATGAATTGTGTCAAGAGAATACCTTCCTAGTTAAGAGGGAGTGTTGATATATTTGTAACTTCAAAAGATATTCACTTGTATATTGTATCCCCAATGGAGATGTATTATTCCTCCGTCGGCCCTGTATGAGTCATGTGGGTCAAAGGGTTATTAGACCACCCTAGAGGGGTTGGCCCAGTCAACATTATGTTAAGTGGTTAAGTTGGGGCCAACCTAGTTCAGTAAAGGGCAAGTCAAGTTAGTGTATAAATAGAGAGTGTGTCTCTCTCATTTTACACATTCTATTATTCACTCACTTCGCATTAGTGAGAGAAGAGGAGGAAGCACACAAGTGGAGGAGGATCATGCTGCTAAAGATATCTATCTCTTGGGTTTGATCATGGTGATCCTTGTATTGATGCTTATTCTATCTCTGAGGAAGTTGTGGGGTTTTTCACCTTCTTGGTTTTCCTTGGTGAAATGTTTTGTGTCTCTTATGCTGTACATGTTGTTCTTTCAGTTAAGATCCCAGATCTATTGAATTAAATGATAAAAAAAATTAGCATGGTATCAAAGCTAGCCTAAAGGAAGGCATGATATGGCATTTATGAGAATTGTTGCACTTGTGACAAATCGGAAGCTAGGGCTTGACATAGCAAAAACTAGTCATCGTAGAACTTTCACTATAAATAAATTTTGGTGAAGTTTTAGGATCTGCAACCTTTACAGGTTGTATATAAAATCCCCATGTACCTTGTGTCCGAAGCGCAACTTCTAATTCGTTGTAATTTGTGATTTATGATCAGTACAATCTAGGGTTTCTGCCTCTTCCAGATCTCAGTCACAAACAGGTGACGTAGGAAAAAAGGCCACAACTTGAGCTAGGAAGCTCCAAATGAAATTTTGTAACACTTAGGACACGGACTTTAATTTCTTAGGTAAGTTTTTAAGAGGATGAAACTGAACCAGTGACACATGGCATGCCGTACAAGTTCGCTCTCCTGTTTTATCCTATAAACAAGTCACGTTGTGACACTTGGAATAAATCTCTCTCAAAGAATCCAATTGAGGTTAGACCTGTGGGGTTGGAAATATGACAAATCAGCATACCACATGCCAAAGTTTTAGACCCTGTGGATTCATAATTTCCGAGTTACACCAGAAACAATCACGTGCATATTTCTGTCAAAACAGATTTAGATTTTGAGCACCTTCATTCTTGGATTGTCACTGCTGTGGGAAATTAGGGTTTCAGAGAAAGTTGAAATTCTTGGAATCAGAGACCAAGGCTGGATGCTCCTCATCAAAATCAAAATTTAGATACCAAGATCGAATTTTTTGGTTGGGTAGAAGGCCAGGATTGATCAAACCCTAGTTCGAGATTTTGATCGGAAAGATGGAAAATTAGGGCTTTTGCAAAAGTTGGAAATTTTGAAATCTGTGACCACGGCTGGAAGCTCCTCAGAAAAATCGAAGTTTAGAATAGAAGATCGAAACTTTTGGATGGGAAGAAGACCGGGATTTATCAAACCCTAGTTCGGGATCTTGTCGAGTGAATTTGGAAGTTTCAAAGGCAATTTTGAGGGGTCAAATTTTGCAGTTTGCAAAATTGAAGTATACCAACTTGATCAGCTCAGCAAGCCACATCTTTCCATCCATTCAGAAGTTTGAAACTCAAAGTTTGAATTTTTAGGGTTTCTCTGGCAAACCCTAATCCAGCTCTAGATCAAGTCTCAACAAATCAAAGTGGATTGGTTTAATCCTAGAAGAAGATGATTTGGTCACCTGCATAAGTGAAGAGATTCCAGTTCCAGAGGGAGATGAGGCTAAGGCCTTACATAAAAATGACTACAAGCAATCTCAACAGGTATGACTCGAGGAGATATATGTATGTTTTCGAAATATGTTCATGATTAAGGTTATGATATGTTTGTCTTCATATTATTGAGGTTGGTACAATATTGATTAATTTTAGACTTGTCTTATCACCCTAGTAAAAGTATGAATGCATGTGAATGATAGAAGACATTCATTTATTAGGGTTATGACACTTATGTTTGTACTAATGCACTGTGGTATTGTATGAGGATGATGTTGTCTTCTAACATGAAAGGTACAAATCAAGTTCTAGATCAAGAACATATGACCATGGTGACATGAAGACAAAGACTCATGGATCACATAGAAGCTCTGCTTACGAGGTATGTATAATATGGTTCTACAATGGTTAACTTATGAGTTATGCAGGTTACTAAGCACAAGTCAATAAAGAGAACAAGGAGACATTGTTTGGGTATGTTAGTCATAACTAGCAAACATAATAACTAGGTATGCTTTTCCTATATCAAGTTAGAATCCTACCTTGTGTTAGGATCTTATACTTTTGTATGAATGATAATGATTATTCTTGAAAGTTAGAAGTTTTAGTAATCAAGGGTTTATGCATATTATATTTTTTTACTTTGATTGATGATATGACTAACTAGAAGAGTCCTATGGTCAAATAAGAATATGCATGAGTAAAAGAAGTCTTTCCTGAAACCTTGGATACTAACTCTTATTACCTATGTATGAAATGATCATGACTATACATGTTTAAGATTTATAGTAATGACACTAGTGCACACTTAAGCATGCATAGTGGTCCATGATGGATATAAGTTCAAGGACAGGTAATCCGGGTAGCAAAGATCAAGAGGGAGCACACTCCAAAATTTCCTGCAAAGAAGCAAAGATCAAGAAGGAGTCCACCCTACAACCAAACACAGATAAGTATTTGAATTGTCAATTCATGTATACATGATTACTTAAATGATGTTGTCCAGTCATTTACATACTTATGTTCCTAGATTTAGGATATGTATCATGCATATTAGAAAAGTTGCATTAATGAACAAGATACTACTAAATATGCAAATAATGGGTAAGTGGCCTATGGTACTATACAACATTCCATTGCTACTTATCTAGAATGAAACCTCTTTGTTGACATGTTGGGAGTTGTGCACACTCTTAACAATGTTTTGGTAGAGATGGAAGGCATCTAGAAAGTTATGGAATATGGATAAATGTTGTATTGAAACATTGGCCAAGATAATTGCATGACTGTATGACATATGTCTTTATGCATAAGAATGTGTTTTTGAAAAAATATGAGAAGTTTCTAATCATGCAATTGGAATTGTCTTGTGGAAAGACCGTGTATCATCACCTACAAAAAGGACTACAACATTTGTTCCAGCAACAAAGTTCAAAGAAAACTATCTAGTGAAGATACTTCGAGGAAGAAGTGATGGGACACATTTGCATGATCCATTCCAAGCATGGTGAGAGGAGGATCCTTCCCTTGGCTATTTATGTAAGCGCTGTGTGATGAGCATAAGGATGATGCTCCAGTTACTGCTTTGGATATGCATGAGTTGGATGCTTTGTATGATCAGTTGGATCATGTATATTGATATGCATGAGTTGGATGCTTTGTATGATCAGTTGGATCATGTATATTGATATGCATGAGTTGGATGCTTTGTATGATCAGCTGGATCATGTATATTGATATGCATCAGTTGGATGCTTTGTATGATTAGTTGGATGATGTATATGTAGATGCATCAGGACGATGCAGTGACGATGATTAGGATGATCATATGTGATGAGTATCAAAATGATGCTCTAAATGACATGCATCAGGATGATGCAGTGATGATGATCAGGATGATGCATTACTTTCTAGGCATGTATGTGTGGCAGAGTGTAGATGGAATATTCCTTGGACAAGGGAAGTATGTAGTAGAGATCCTGAAGAGGTTCAGGATGATGGACTGCAAGGCCATGGCCACACCTATGGCATCGAACCTGAAGCTTCTGTGTGATGCTTCATCTAATCCGGTTGATGTCACAGTGTATCGTCAGATGATTGGGTCCTTGATGTACCCGACGAACACGAGAACAGATATTTGCTTTCGGTGAACACCTTGAGCTAGTTTCTGACAGATCCTAGATATGTTCACCTGATAGCTGTAAAGCATATTATGAGGTACCTGAAGGGTACAGTTGATTATGGGCTCAAGTATGATGCGAATAAAATGTTTAACCTGGAGAGTTATACTGATTTAGTTTGGGCAGGAAGTGCTGCAGATAGAAAGAGTACTTTGGGGTGTTGCTTCAGTATGGGATCAGGTGTGATCTCTTGGTTTATAGCAGGAATCAGTCCTACGTAGCACTGAGTACAATCAAAGCAGAGTATGTTGCAGTTTGTTCGGCCAGTTGTGAGGCAATATGGATTAGGAAGCTACTATATGAGTTATTTGATCTCCCGTTGGATGCTACTTGTATATATTGTGACAACCAGAGTTGTGTGAAGTTGTCTGAGAACTCAGTGTTCCATGACAGGTCGAAGCACATTGAGATAAAATATCACTATATCAGGGATATGGTGCAGAGAGGAGAAGTGAAGCTCTTGTATGTTGCGATGGACGAGCAGATATTTGATGTGTTGACCAAGCCGCTGACCAGAGTGAAGTTTGAGTACTTCGGAGAGAGGCTTGGTGTACTTCAGATCGAGATTCCCTCTAAGGGGAAGTGATGAGTCCGAAGACACAGATGCACATGAGCCATTTTCACATGGTGGTAGGTGTGTCCTCCCATGGTGCAGATATACGGGTTGGGGCCATTCTGACATGGTTGAAGTGTATCTTCCCATGGTTGTTGATGTAAGAGTTGTTCCATTTGAGCATGTTTGAAGTGTGTCTTCCCATGGCTGCGATATAAGTGCTATGCCATTCCTAGCATGGTTGAAGTTTGTCTTCCCATGTCTATGGATTTAAGTGCGATTCCATTCTCACATGGTTGAAGTGTGTCTTCCTATGGCGTAGATATAAGTGCTGAGCCTTTCACGGATGGTTGAAGTGTGTCTTCCCATGCCAGTGAATGTAAGTGTTGTGTGATGTGCATCTAGGTTGTGCTCCATGGACAATGACTGTGATATAAAGACGATGAGGTGATAGTATGGTACACAGGTTTTTCAGAGGCATATAATTGGTCCTGAGATTCTCTTGCAGGTTTTGCAGAGGCAGTGTAATCAATCCTGAGAGATCTTGCAGGTTTTGTAGAGGCAGTGTAATTAGTCCTGAGGTGTACCTACTTTATGGCTTGCTCGTAGAGATGATGAAGACCTACATGGAGGCTAAGCCTACATCCAGCATGAAAAAGGGTTGGCTTTGTAGAACTTCCTATGACGAGTAGATTAGAGATTGATTGAGATAGCAGCAGTAGTGACGATGATGCTCCGTGATCCAGTGATGATGATCCAGCTCCAGAATTGAAGACTTGTGCATATATCTATTGATTAATTGTGTCAAGAGAATACCTTCCTAGTTAAGAGGGAGTGTTGATATATTTGTAACTTCAAAAGATATTCACTTGTATATTGTATCCCCAATGGAGATGTATTATTCCTCCGTCGGCCCTGTATGAGTCATGTGGGTCAAAGGGTTATTAGACCACCCTAGAGGGGTTGGCCCAATCAACATTATGTTAAGTGGTTAAGTTGGGGCCAACCTAGTTCAGTAAAGGGCAAGTCAAGTTAGTGTATAAATAGAGAGTGTGTCTCTCTCATTTTACACATTCTATTATTCACTCACTTCGCATTAGTGAGAGAAGAGGAGGAAGCACACAAGTGGAGGAGGATCATGCTGCTAAAGATATCTATCTCTTGGGTTTGATCATGGTGATCCTTGTATTGATGCTTATTCTATCTCTGAGGAAGTTGTGGGGTTTTTCACCTTCTTGGTTTTCCTTGGTGAAATGTTTTGTGTCTCTTATGCTGTACATGTTGTTCTTTCAGTTAAGATCCCAGATCTATTGAATTAAATGATAAAAAAAATTAGCATGGTATCAAAGCTAGCCTAAAGGAAGGCATGATATGGAATTTATGAGAATTGTTGCACTTGTGACAAATCGGAAGCTAGGGCTTGACATAGCAAAAACTAGTCATCGTAGAACTTTCACTATAAATAAATTTTGGTGAAGTTTTAGGATCTGCAACCTTTACAGGTTGTATATAAAATCCCCATGTACCTTGTGTCCGAAGCACAACTTCTAATTCGTTGTAATTTGTGATTTATGATCAGTACAATCTAGGGTTTCTGCCTCTTCCAGATCTCAGTCACAAACAGGTGATGTAGGAAAAAAGGACACAACTTGAGCTAGGAAGCTCCAAATGAAATTTTGTAACACGTAGGACACGGACTTTAATTTCTTAGGTAAGTTTTTAAGAGGATGAAACTGAACCAGTGACACATGGCATGCCGTACAAGTTCGCTCTCCTGTTTTATCCTATAAACAAGTCACGTTGTGACACTTGGAATAAATCTCTCTCAAAGAATCCAATTGAGGTTAGACCTGTGGGGTTGGAAATATGACAAATCAGCATACCACATGCCAAAGTTTTAGACCCTGTGGATTCATAATTTCCGAGTTACACCAGAAACAATCACGTGCATATTTCTGTCAAAACAGATTTAGATTTTGAGCACCTTCATTCTTGGATTGTCACTGCTGTGGGAAATTAGGGTTTCAGAGAAAGTTGAAATTCTTGGAATCAGAGACCATGGCTGGATGCTCCTCATCAAAATCAAAATTTAGATACCAAGATCGAATTTTTTGGTTGGGTAGAAGGCCAGGATTGATCAAACCCTAGTTCGAGATTTTGATCGGAAAGATGGAAAATTAGGGCTTTTGCAAAAGTTGGAAATTTTGAAATCTGTGACCACGGCTGGAAGCTCCTCAGAAAAATTGAAGTTTAGAATAGAAGATCGAACCTTTTGGATGGGAAGAAGGCCGGGATTTATCAAACCCTAGTTCGGGATCTTGTCGAGTGAATTTGGAAGTTTCAAAGGCAATTTTGAGGGGTCAAATTTTGCAGTTTGCAAAATTGAAGTATACCAACTTGATCAGCTCAGCAAGCCACATCTTTCCATCCATTCAGAAGTTTGAAACTCAAAGTTTGAATTTTTAGGGTTTCTCTGGCAAACCCTAATCCAGCTCTAGATCAAGTCTCAACAAATCAAAGTGGATTGGTTTAATCCTAGAAGAAGATGATTTGGTCACCTGCATAAGTGAAGAGATTCCAGTTCCAGAGGGAGATGAGGCTAAGGCCTTACATAAAAATGACTACAAGCAATCTCAACAGGTATGACTCGAGGAGATATAGGTATGTTTTCGAAATATGTTCATGATTAAGGTTATGATATGTTTGTCTTCATATTATTGAGGTTGGTACAATATTGATTAATTTTAGACTTGTCTTATCACCCTAGTAAAAGTATGAATGCATGTGAATGATAGAAGACATTCATTGATTAGGGTTATGACACTTATGTTTGTACTAATGCACTGTGGTATTGTATGAGGATGATGTTGTCTTCTAACATGAAAGGTACAAATCAAGTTCTAGATCACGAACATATGACCATGGTGACATGAAGACAAAGACTCATGGATCACATAGAAGCTTTGCTTACGAGGTATGTATAATATGATTCTACAATGGTTAACTTATGAGTTATGCAGGTTACTAAGCACAAGTCAATAAAGAGAACAAGAAGACATTGTTTGGGTATGTTAGTCATAACTAGCAAACATAATAACTAGGTATGCTTTTCCTATATCAAGTTAGAATCCTACCTTGTGTTAGGATCTTATACTTTTGTATGAATGATAATGATTATTCTTGAAAGTTAGAAGTTTTAGTAATCAAGGGTTTATGCATATTATATTTTTTTACTTTGATTGATGATATGACTAACTAGAAGAGTCCTATGGTCAAATAAGAATATGCATGAGTAAAAGAAGTCTTTCCTGAAACCTTGGATACTAACTCTTATTACCTATGTATGAAATGATCATGACTATACATGTTTAAGATTTATAGTAATGACACTAGTGCACACTTAAGCATGCATAGTGGTCCATGATGGGTATAAGTTCAAGGACAGGTAATCCGGGTAGCAAAGATCAAGAGGGAGCACACTCCAAAATTTCCTGCAAAGAAGCAAAGATCAAGAGGGAGAACTTCAGGAAGCAAAGATCAAGAAGGAGTCCACCCTACAACCAAACACAGATAAGTATTTGAATTGTCAATTCATGTATACATGATTACTTAAATGATGTTGTCCAATCATTTACATACTTATGTTCCTAGATTTAGGATATGTATCATGCATATTAGAAAAGTTGCATTAATGAACAAGATACTACTAAATATGCAAATAATGGGTAAGTGGCCTATGGTACTATACAACATTCCATTGCTACTTATCTAGAATGAAACCTCTTTGTTGACATGTTGGGAGTTGTGCACACTCTTAACAATGTTTTGGTAGAGATGGAAGGCATCTAGAAAGTTATGGAATATGGATAAATGTTGTATTGAAACATTGGCCAAGATAATTGCATGACTGTATGACATATGTCTTTATGCATAAGAATGTGTTTTTGAAAAAATATGAGAAGTTTCTAATCATGCAATTGGAATTGTCTTGTGGAAAGACCGTGTATCATCACCTACAAAAAGGACTACAACATTTGTTCCAGCAACAAAGTTCAAAGAAAACTATCTATTGAAGATACTTCGAGGAAGAAGTGATGGGACACATTTGCATGATCCATTCCAAGCATGGTGAGAGGAGGATCCTTCCCTTGGCTATTTATGTAAGCGCTGTGTGATGAGCATAAGGATGATGCTCCAGTTACTGCTTTGGATATGCATGAGTTGGATGCTTTGTATGATCAGTTGGATCATGTATATTGATATGCATGAGTTGGATGCTTTGTATGATCAGTTGGATCATGTATATTGATATGCATGAGTTGGATGCTTTGTATGATCAGCTGGATCATGTATATTGATATGCATCAGTTGGATGCTTTGTATGATTAGTTGGATGATGTATATGTAGATGCATCAGGACGATGCAGTGACGATGATTAGGATGATCATATGTGATGAGTATCAAAATGATGCTCTAAATGACATGCATCAGGATGATGCAGTGATGATGATCAGGATGATGCATTACTTTCTAGGCATGTAGGTGTGGCAGAGTGTAGATGGAATCTTCCTTGGACAAGGGAAGTATGTAGTAGAGATCCTGAAGAGGTTCAGGATGATGGACTGCAAGGCCATGGCCACACCTATGGCATCGAACCTGAAGCTTCTGTGTGATGCTTCATCTAATCCGGTTGATGTCACAGTGTATCGTCATATGATTGGGTCCTTGATGTACCTGACGAACACGAGAACAGATATTTGCTTTCGGTGAACACCTTGAGCTAGTTTCTGACAGATCCTAGATATGTTCACCTGATAGCTGTAAAGCATATTATGAGGTACCTGAAGGGTACAGTTGATTATGGGCTCAAGTATGATGCGAATAAAATGTTTAACCTGGAGAGTTATACTGATTTAGTTTGGGCAGGAAGTGCTGCAGATAGAAAGAGTACTTTGGGGTGTTGCTTCAGTATGGGATCAGGTGTGATCTCTTGGTTTATAGCAGGAATCAGTCCTACGTAGCACTGAGTACAATCAAAGCAGAGTATGTTGCAGTTTGTTCGGCCAGTTGTGAGGCAATATGGATTAGGAAGCTACTATATGAGTTATTTGATCTCCCGTTGGATGCTACTTGTATATATTGTGACAACCAGAGTTGTGTGAAGTTGTCTGAGAACTCAGTGTTCCATGACAGGTCGAAGCACATTGAGATAAAATATCACTATATCAGGGATATGGTGCAGAGAGGAGAAGTGAAGCTCTTGTATGTTGCGATGGACGAGCAGATATTTGATGTGTTGACCAAGCCGCTGACCAGAGTGAAGTTTGAGTACTTCGGAGAGAGGCTTGGTGTAATTCAGATCGAGATTCCCTCTAAGGGGAAGTGATGAGTCCGAAGACACAGATGCACATGAGCCATTTTCACATGGTGGTAGGTGTGTCCTCCCATGGTGCAGATATAAGGGTTGGGGCCATTCTGACATGGTTGAAGTGTATCTTCCCATGGTTGTTGATGTAAGAGTTGTTCCATTTGAGCATGTTTGAAGTGTGTCTTCCCATGGCTACGATATAAGTGCTATGCCATTCCTAGCATGGTTGAAGTTTGTCTTCCCATGTCTATGGATTTAAGTGCGATTCCATTCTCACATGGTTGAAGTGTGTCTTCCTATGGCGTAGATATAAGTGCTGAGCCTTTCACGGATGGTTGAAGTGTGTCTTCCCATGCCAGTGAATGTAAGTGTTGTGTGATGTGCATCTAGGTTGTGCTCCATGGACAATGACTGTGATATAAAGACGATGAGGTGATAGTATGGTACACAGGTTTTTCAGAGGCATATAATTGGTCCTGAGATTCTCTTGCAGGTTTTGCAGAGGCAGTGTAATCAATCCTGAGAGATCTTGCAGGTTTTGTAGAGGCAGTGTAATTAGTCCTGAGGTGTACCTACTTTATGGCTTTCTCGTAGAGATGATGAAGACCTACATGGAGGCTAAGCCTACATCCAGCATGAAAAAGGGTTGGCTTTGTAGAACTTCCTATGACGAGTAGATTAGAGATTGATTGAGATAGCAGCAGTAGTGACGATGATGCTCCGTGATCCAGTGATGATGATCCAGCTCCAGAATTGAAGACTTGTGCATATATGTATTGATGAATTGTGTCAAGAGAATACCTTCCTAGTTAAGAGGGAGTGTTGATATATTTGTAACTTCAAAAGATATTCACTTGTATATTGTATCCCCAATGGAGATGTATTATTCCTCCGTCGGCCCTGTATGAGTCATGTGGGTCAAAGGGTTATTAGACCACCCTAGAGGGGTCGGCCCAGTTAGGATTATGTTAAGTGGTTAAGTTGGGGCCGACCTAGTTGAGTAAAGGGCAAGTCAAGTTAGTGTATAAATAGAGAGTGTGTCTCTCTCATTTTACACATTCTATTATTCACTCACTTCGCATTAGTGAGAGAAGAGGAGGAAGCACACAAGTGGAGGAGGATCATGCTACTAAAGATATCTATCTCTTGGGTTTGGTTATGGTGATCCTTGTATTGATGCTTATTCTATCTCTGAGGAAGTTGCGGGGTTTTTCACCTTCTTGGTTTTCCCCAGTGAAATGTTTTGTGTCTCTTGTCTCTTATACTTGATATGTTGTACATGTAACATCCCGAATTTTCATAAAATTTTTATATTTTTGATAAAAAAATTAATTATGATAATAATAATTGCGAAAGTAATAATTGAGATTATGACAGCATTAATTGTAAAGTTGTTAGTACTACACATGCTTTAATTTCTGTTTAGGCAGCAATATGATAATGACAATTTTAACACATAGTTAGTAAACATGATTATGATAACAATGTACTAACAGATCGGAAATAGAATGCGACACTATTCTTTTGCAATGATACTGACAGTTTGACTTTGCTGCATAAGGGTGTCCTACGAGGTACCATGGATCTTACTTAGCTGCAACGCTAAAGCATATTGAATGTCCTATGTGCAGACGACAGGTAAGAGATTTCATGCCTGCGTAGAAACAAAGTACATGTATGGTTCAATTTCAACATCGTAAATAAATAAAATGTTATAAATTCTATTGCGACTCACCAAAAGTGTGTAGGTATGGATTTCATGCTATAATTATTGTTTTTCAGATGTATGTCTTACATCTCCATAATGTTTAAAAAAGATTCGTCTATGTACATAATCCTGCTAATGGTTTTTTCACTGTAATTCCTATCGTTATCGTAGCTGGCTTTGTTGTCGTCTGGGAATAATTAATTACCTTCATCTTTATGATGTAATTGATGTATCGCAAAAGTCATTTAAATGTGTGTAGTGAGAGAAAACACCTACCAATTAGTTAGCTATTAGATAATCATTTATCAATGGATTTATTGAAAAGACTACCATACAAACTATCTATAGTTGCGATAGTATTAAAGTCTCTCTTGCATGGATTTCAATAGTCGTAACTCTATAATATTTAACTAGACTTGATACTTGTAAGCTTTGTAAGGGAATATATATATAGCATCAATGCATATACATGAACTATGCCAATTGTATGACTATAGTTGTACTAACAACTATTACATAATCCATAATTCTAATAATTAAAAACAATAAAACTTACCTTTGAAATATAAAAACTTGAAATGTTATTCTATATAATAACATTAAGCTAGAATACTACATAACTTGGAACTATGTAATCGTTGGTCGACTTAACACTATAAAGTATGTCGTGGAATGTAATATGTAACCAAACAAACTTTAGATTGAATTATCATAACTTGAATTGTTATATTGTTATGTGTCAAACCTTTGAATTCGTAGCGTTGGAAAGGAGTTATGACATGTATTAAATGTTGATAGGATTCGAGTTGCTAGTTCATTAATATGACATGGACATTGAGCTATCAGGAAGATTGTCCTTCGATTCTGCATTGATAACTTGGGTCGACTCCCCAGCTGACAAGGATTTTCCAGCGATCCATGTCATATGGAATTGTTGTCGTTACAAATGTGTAATGGTTAAGTGTTTTGAAACGCCTTCGAACTGGTTGTTGATCGGTTCTCTGTGTGCCAAAGTGGCAATTCCAAGCTTGTACTATGGAGTGGGCATTAAATGAAATTGTTGCTTGTCCCAATTCTATTTCGCTGGCACCGTTGTGATCGTTGATGGTAATGAGTTGGGAACGTCAGATTGAAACCCTAACATCTATCGTTGAGTTGGTTTATGAATTGAAATGCGGTTTATTGTTTCTATTGTTGTTCGGTCTGTATGGACGACAGGCTGCCGAAAAATTCTAGGGTTAGCAAAAATTGCAGGAGGTCTCGACCTCGAGTCCTGTAGGTAGGATTTGCAGGTTCTAATCCATTGAATGGCTATGTAATTTAAGAATTGGGTCTTCTGGTTCGGAGTGACATCGAGTTGATGTTTAAGCTTATCGTTTTTAGCAAAGGAGTGAAATATACACCCTGGCATAAATGGACAGAGGGTTTTCTTGTCTCGTCTACAACGTGGAAAACCATCATTTAACTGGTGAAAGTGGATTGCTTTGGTCGCTTACAGCAAGGTAAATAATCTTGTAAAGTTTAGTGATAATCCTTTGTTGCAAATAGTCTTTCGGTTTGAAATGTAACATTTATCTAAAGCCGAACCTTGTTTTGTCAGCTTTGCAGGTTGTGAAGAATAGAATCGAGCAAGGGTTTGCAAAGTAAGGTGAGATTCCAATCTGGTAAGCTCCGGGTCTTCCAAAAACCCCTCGTAGGTGCTCTCTGTCTGTGGTTAATGAGGTTTCAAGGGTTGTGTTGCTGGTCCTACCCATTACTGGTCATGATTGTTATTTGAATAACTTTGAAGCACAATTTTTTTAATCGAATGATGTCTATTCAAAAGCTGTAACTCTTGTTTTGTTTATGTGAAACTTGGTTTTACACCTTGATACTTATCTTCGTCGATTCTGGGCAATGTAAAACTCGTTAAGCCGAGGGTTTAAGAACTCGTTTCGAATGATTGAACTTGGGAATCTCCCTGTTATGATTTTGTTTTGAAAATCATGTTTGTAATTTGTTTTTCTGAGAACATAGAGTTTGTTTTAATGAGAATGGAACTTGTGCTGGTTTAAGCCATTGAGCCACGACCTGTTTTGTTTAAGTTATAAGGAATGATTCAAGGAGCCGAGGCTCATTTATAGTGAATATGATGCTCCCCTTTCGGCAATGAACGATTGTGTTATTTGTTTTCTATGTAAAATCATTTGTGTTATAAAACGTAATGTTGTAGGTTGACATCATGATTTTCGTTCTATGCTAGGTTTTGTAAACTTGTCTTAGATGTTAGTTCTGTAATATGTGTTGTTTGAAAATGAGTTCAAATCGTTGTAAATGAAATGAACGAGCCATAATCTAGTTCTGTGTTTTGCTTGAAAAGAATTTAAATGTTTGAAAATGAATTTTTAAAAGAAATTTGGTTCTATCCAAAGACTATGTAGATTGAGATTGCAAAACGATAATAATGGGAATTGAAAACCTAACTAGGTTTTGATATGAGTCTCAGATTGGAAATCGACACTTTCAGTTAGAATATCTATTGTATAAAATGACTAATGGAAATAAAATGTTTATAATATTTTCATTATTTGTTTGAACTAAAAAATTAAAGGCAATGGTTATAGTAAGAATGAAAATAGTGTATGTATGTGCAATGTGAAAGACTATATGATGATTGTTATGTATAGCCTTGATAAAATGAACACATATTTATTTAATTGCAGCTAGGATATTATATTGCAAACAAAATATGTTAGATAGAAATATGCATTCTATCTATTTCCTATATTCATAGTAATGATAAGAATAATGCAATGTACTGTACATGAAATAATTGTTATATAGAAAATTGGATTCTATTTATTTCTATGAACATAGTAATGATAAGGAAATACAGTATTACTATACAAGAGTTATACAATGTTTGTTTTTCATAAAAATAGGAAACATTCTATAATATACATTAGATATTATACAGAAGTTTCTACTATTAATAATTATAGGATAGATACTGATGAACATATAATTACTATCTTTATCTATCGAATTCAATGGAAAATTGCCTATCCTGTAATCTATTCTTAATTTGCGTATCTATACTAGAGTACGATGCATAAAATAACATGTGGAAAAATATAGATACTGGTTTATCAATTCAAATAATCATTTAAATTTTAACATTCAAACTTAAACAAATTTAGAATTGGATTCTTTTTTGAAAAATAGAAAACAGAGATTACTAATTACACAGACAAATCTAATAGCTGAGATAAGGTAGAAAATTTGTAAGAACTTGGGTAAATCTGTAGGGAAACAAACATCCCATGAAGACTGTTCCACCCAACCAATTCCTGAAAACAGTCAAGTACTGCCTTAGGACCCCCGAGCCTGTTCACTAAACCACCAGGAGGAAGAAACTCTAGGAATTAGGATCTCCACTTGCAGTATCACTAACTATTGAATCTTCAAGAACTAGCAGTCCAATAGAACTGCACCAGCATCTCTGGTTCTTCTCAGCAATATGCAGACTTAAGATTGCACTCACAACTAGCCTCCCTATTTGAATCTCTCAGTGATCACCTGATGCACATGAGGAAATATTTATGCAGAAAATACTATGTAAGAGCTGCCTGCTCAATTTGAATTTGCCTTTTGTAGGTTGCCTAGGCCTTTTCAGATGTTTCTGGGTCATTAAATGAGCTTCCTGCTCACTCCCTCCACCTGGGGGATAATGCCACATTTTTAGGGGTAGTTGTCCCATAACCAACAACTAGTGGTGTGATGCAATTGCTGCCATTTGTCCCATACCCTCCAACAGCTTCAATTCCTCCTAGTGGGTCAGTGAACACTCATTTAACAGTCTCCTTGGGTGTTTGTCTCCTAATTAATTTATTTAAATAATAATATTCAATAATTACATTCATCCTTGATCAAAACTGATCATAATTACAAAAATTTGTAATTAAATTTAACATAAAGTATTTTGCAAATAAAATAATAATTTTCAGAAATTTGGGTAGGTGACAGTACATGTTGTTCTTTCAGTTAAGATCCTAGATCTATTGAATTAAATGATAAAAAAAACTAACATGTATAAGTCTTGCTGAAACATAAAAGTTGAACCACTCTACTGTCTCCTTGTGTTCCTTTTATCATTACAAAAGTAAAGTAGTTCTATAACTACCCTCTAGGTCGAGTTCTGAAGCATTTACATCCATTAGTCACATACTAACTCAAATCTTTAAAGACACATTAACTAAAAATAGTAAATCGGATTCTGGGAAATTAGGCAAATTTCTGAAAAATTGGGTCTCAAAGATGCCTCTATATCTCTTGATTCACGACACCTGTTAGAAAAATGAGAGGTTTTTTTAAATGAAACCATGATGAACAAAAACCTCTTTTTGCTTTTGAAAATTCCTCTCCAATTGATCGAAAAGCGTGCCGACAATTGGTGACTAAAACAGTAAAATATTAATCATTTTAAACCCTGAAAAATAGGCCCCAAAGATGAATTCGAATCTTTCAAATGCTGACAGCTATTGCAAAACTGGGAGAGGTGTTTTTAAATGAGTCTGTTTTGGACAAAAACCTCTTTTGGTTTTCCAAAATTCGCTTTAATCACTTCCTAATATGCATTTAATTATAATGACTAAAACAGGGAAAAAATAGGGCAGTTTAGTTATGGTTGCTTCATCATCAGTGTTTTTGGATTCTTCCTGTAGATTTGCTTTCTTCAAATATTCTGCTTGATATTCAGTCTGCCTCTTCCTCTTCAAGGCTTTTTAAGCTCTGAATATATGTTTACCTCTCCTAGCAGAGTGGGGTCTTGAGATGTGAAAGGTGGGATATCCAGTTTTCTGAAGATTAAATCTTCTTCATATTTATTCTTTTGCTATTCTTTGTGCAATTTCAAATTCATCATGTTTCATTTTATGAATTCTTCTTCTTCTTCAATTTTATTTACTTCTTCATCTACTTCCTCTATCTTTGTGCACTCCTACTGTAGGATCATTTGATGAGAATCTAATCTATCTTTCTCCTCCTCACCTTCATCAGTCAAAGAGTTTTGAATTACAGTTATATCCTCTGTTTTCTGATTGGAACTTGAACCTTTTTCCACATTACCTTTCATAGCTAATCTTGTTCTAAACTTCCAGCTTGATTCCTTTAACTGTATAAGTAGGTTTGCATTTGCCTCAAAGTCTATATCCTGCAGACTTTTATCTTTTGAATTTTCTACATAAGCTTGTGTAACTCGGTTCTTAGCCTATTCTAATATAACTTGACCTTGAAGTTGTTCAGCAGTTAGATTAATGGTCTGCTCCATTTTCTGATTTTTTAAGTTTGTCCTGTGACAGAGGCTTCTCATAAATGTCTTGTATCAAAACTCTTCCCTTCCTACTCTTTTTACTTTCCTTTTTAGGCTTTCTCTTGTTCACACGCTCATCCTACTCAGCAATGAAACCAGACCAAAATATAAAATGTTCCCAGGTCTTCTTATCCTTCTATAATACTGTTTGAATGATTAAGTTTATCAGACCATGATGAAATATTGACTGCTTTGAATGCTCAGAATGCGTCTTAACCTTATTAGACATCTTATGAATACTCTTGTATAGGAAAAATGGCAAACTCATTTTACAGTTCAATTTAAGATGCATTAAAAACCTAATATGGTACTTAAAAACCAGTGAGAACCTGCCCTCACATGTAATATAGGTTTGTATAACGCTGAGCACATGCCTCCATTTAGGTCAAAAATATTTAATATGAATTCCCTTGCACCAATTCAAATTTTCATTACCTAGTAGTAGGAAAGGATTTGGGTCGAAGTTAAATGGAATCTTTTTGAACCATACTTCCCCATCCATGGCGATACCAGTAGCCTCAGAAATTAGGGCTTCTGAGAGTTGAAAACCTAGGGTTTTGAATTTAATAACATCATCATTAAGGTTCTTTGCGAAATAAATTGAAACCTCCTCATAAAACCCCGTGATTTTCTCAAAGAAATTGAACCATCCAGATGCCTTAAACATATATGCACATAGCGGAAATTTCGCAACCCATTGCATATTTATCGGCTTTACCCTGTTGACCTCACCACTTCTTCCAATATTATAACTACAATTTTGTTAATTAATATTCTAAGAGAAACACAGATGACAAATGTTCAAGGATTAAAACACCAACCACATTCAGCAACAAGTGTCCTTAGCTTTGCATTTCCCGATCCCCAAATTGACTTGTGGCACCTCAAACCCCGATTTATCTTAATGATAGAATGCAATGGAACTTGAAACTATCATACTTGTTTAACATGTGTTTTAGCATCTCTAATCATCATAACACAGCTTGTCCAGTCATCATAACTCAAACGAACCATCACCCAGCATGAAAAACCATGATTTTTCATCATATCGGATTCCTGTAGCGCATTTGGGTCTGTTTTGCAATTTACGCTACTAGAATCTTTTAATATAACAAATTTTACAAAATCTCTTAGGATAAAGGCTAAAATTTGGTTATAAGCTTTATAATGAAGCTAAAATAAATAGAATTGAAAACTTTGAGAAAAATACCATGCTACATAAGCCATTTAAAGATTTTGAACTAAAGAAAATGAAAGCAATCAAAAGTTAAAAATTAAAAACAAAAAAGTCAAAATCATGGATAAATAATAGAAAATAAAGTTCAATCAAACCTAAGGGAAACACATAAAAATGAGAAGAATCATAGCATTAACACTACCCATGATTTAGAGCTTGTTTCCATAGTGCATGCTTTGAAAATGTGGAGGCACTATAACCCACACGATATGTTCCTTCATCCCATCATATCACACCCTCAACAAAATTTGACTTCCAAAATCTTCATAGATTTCCTAAAAATGGATAGTAGAGACACTGGCTAGTTTTCTGCATTGCCCCAGTGCAATTTTTGACCCAATTCCACACCATGCCAACACAAATAATGCCATATTAAGTGCGCTCCTCACACAAAATATGCCTCTAAAAGTGTTCCACCCCTTAAAGAACTAGATTTGGGAATTTTGATATTTTTATCCAAAAATCAAGGCTTTTGCTAGCCTGACTAAAGAACTTGCAGACACGAAAGAAACATTCACAAATGAAAAGCTCAAGTTATCAATCATTTACATGGAGTTAATATTTTCACCCTCATTGGAGTAAAAAATGATAGGATTTTTCTAGGTTTCTCAACAAAATATATAAAGAAACCATGAGAGGCCACATTATTTCCATTCCTTGTTCCATAATCCATTTTATGAACCATTATCCTCCATTATCAGCTTAGAGCACAATTTTGAAGACCATTCTTTTTCATCATCCCATCCGTTTTGCAGGTACCAAGGAAATGAACCAAGATCATTTAAGGAAGCAAAGGACCCTCCCGATTGAGCAATATTGGAGACCACTTTGTTAGGATATTGTAATACTCCATCCTTGTCCTACCTAGAATTATTTAATTTTTCTAGTAGTTGATGATGTCATTTCCCCCCCAGTGGTGTGCAGATGTCATCCAAGATCCATCTACCACCTTCTGAGACCTACCTGCATAGTTTTAGGACCACTTCAGTCAAATCCCTATTTTATAAGAACCTACTTAGTGTTCCAGTGTAGTCCACCTGAGTTAGCTAACTCTTCTGGGGGGTTAGAGCTCTAGATGCCATTGATTGTGGCCTCGTGCACCCTTTTCTGACTGTTATGCATGAAAAACTCACTGATGCGCCCTCCTTGGTCAGTTAACTGATTGTGTATTTAGTTAACTGAGTTTAGGTTCAATTTAGTTGATTTTGAGTCTTTTGGAGCACTCCAGTGGTGAAAATCCCTATGCTAGACCAATTGAGGTTCAAATTATCCTGTGTGATTCGAATTGTCTTCATTTTATCATGGTTGTTAACTATACTGATTATTGGATCATGTGACATTATTCTGCTCCTATCTGAGTTCTTATGCATAACTAATTGTTTACTCATTTTTACTGCAGTTTTCACTCTAATTCAACTTTTCTGTTCATTATTTCTCTGTGAGGTATACTCATCTCTTAGATTTGTTGTGATTTATAATTTCACATGGTATTAGAACCATTGAGCGTAGGTTGAGCAGCTTCTTTCAGTAGTGCACCATAAGCCTCTAGATTTCCACAGCAAATCCCGATGCCATTGCATTGAATTAGTTGGAGAAATCCTTTGATGTCTATCCAAGTGTGAAGGATCCGGAAAAATGTGCCTACTGTCCTAAAGTAGTGCTAAGTAGTATTCTATCTCCAAAATTGAGAATTTTTTGCAGGTTATTCAAATCTTTTTTACTGCAGTAGTAGCAACAGTTTCACCTTGTGTTCACTCCAGTAGTTCTCATGGAAAATTCAAAATCTCCTTTCTCTCCCAAGATACTAACACCCTTCAATTACCTTGATTGGAGGGTTGATATGCAGATGGTTTTGCATAACAAGTCTCCATACAGGGTAACAATGGGGAAGGAGGTCGAACCACAAGCAGTTGTGGAGAATGCCAAGTATCTGAATAGATTGGATGAAGCATTCAGTTTCATGTGTATTCATATTTCTAGATATCTACTCTTCCACCTAGATGGATTGAAGACTCCAAGATAATTATGGTTGAACTTAGAGACCCTCTTCAGAAAACAAGATGAGCTAAGAGGCCATATTATGGAAAATGTGTTGATTTCTCTTCAATTGAGCAGTTTCGAGACCATTCAACAATTCTTTTCCAAATTCAAATATCTGGTCATGCAATGCAAGCAGTGTGGCATTGATAAGAAGGATGAGTAGTCAGTGCTATCCATTCTGAGAAAAATAGGTCCCGAGTTCTCCATCTTTGTCTCTACCTTCCATTAAGGGTGAATTTCAATTCTTGATTGGAAGATGCCATCCCTAGATGTTTTCACTAAATTTCTCATCCAAGAAAAAGATAAATTGATCCATATGGGCACCTTGAAGGCCTCCAAAAATCAAGCTCTTGTGGCTGGAGAAGCAAAAAGTGTGAATGGAAATGGGAAGCACAAGGGAAAGGATAAGATTCCATATGAACCGAAGCAGAATACCAATTCAAGTCCATCAGAAGGATCCTCTAGCTCCAAGAAGGACAAACAAAAGAAGTTTGAGAAATCCAAGTGTACATACTGCAAGAAGGGTAATAATCCTGAGAGTTATTGCATGAAGAAGACCATAGATCTAATGGCAAATCCCTTGAGAATAATAACATTTCCCTCCCTGAAGGCGCAAGGAATACTGATCCAGGTGGAAATTTAGAAGATCATGAGAGATGCCATGCATTGAAGGTTGGGTTCTCACAATCCCAAACTTTTATTATTGATTCTGGAGCCTCCAACCACATGGTTTCCTCCAAAGAGCCATTTTCTTCATTAGATCTCACCGATGAACAAGGCATACACATGGGAGATGAATATCAAATCTTTGTTGAAGGAAAAGGTACCATACAGCTTGAGCGTACTGTATGTGCCCTATCTAGCATCTAATTTGTTGTCTATTTACCAAATGATGCACACAGGTCCTCCAAAGAAAGTAGTATTTGGACCTGATTCAGTGGAGGTTGATGAGATCTCATATGGGAATATGATAGCCAAAGGAGTTGCAAATCATGCCTCCAAGACCTATGAGTTCTTCTGCTTCTTTCCATACTCCCATCAAAGTGCTCTCTTGACTCATGCAAATGAGACAAGTAGACTCTAGCATGAAATATTCAAACACCTAAACTTCAAATATCTACAATAGTTGCACAAGGAAGAGATGGTTGAAGGTCTACTAAACATAAAATTATCTCAAGGGATTTGCAAAGGTTTCTTGGTAGGGAAGCACCCAGAGCGAAAGTATGAATTTGGGAAGGAAAAGAGAGCTTCCTCCATCCTAGATCTGATTCATAGTGACGTTTCAGGACCGATTCCCACTACTTCAATGAATGGATCCATATATCTTCTGACCTTCATTTATGACTACTCTAGGTTCTGTTGGATGTACTTTCTCAAATATAAATCAGAGTTGTTTGAATGCTTCAAAGTTTTCAAAGTCCTAGTTGAGAACACTGCTAGAAGAAAGATCAAAGCACTCATATCTGATAATGGAGGGGAGTACATTAAAAAGGATTTGCAGCAGCTATGTGCTTTTAAAGGAATTCAGATGCAACATTCTATTCCATACACACCACAACAAAATGGTGTAGTAGAGAGGAAGAATAGGTCATTGAAAGAGATGGCTACTTGCTTGCTTGAAGCAAGAGATCTCCCATCAAATATATGGGTAGAAGTAGTAAACTATGCAACATACATTTAGAATAGGGTGCCCCACAAATCTGTTGATGGGGTCATTCCATTCGAATCATTGAAGGGACACAAACCTAATGTCTCTCATCTGATGGTTTTTGGTTCCAAGGCATGGGCTAGAATCCCCATTGACAAGAGGAAAGCAATCCAACCTCAAAGTAGCGAATGCATCCTTCTTGGATATGCAGAAGATGTAAAGGTTTAGAAGATGATGGCCATTTCAACCAAGATATGTTTCAGTGAAAGAAGTGTGCAGTTCAATGATGATCTATTGCATGATATAAAACCAGCTAACAAAGAAGGTATAATTAATCTACCTCCTCCATTCGATCCTAATTATGTTTCTACAGGTGATCCATATTCAGATTCAGAAGAAGAAGACTAATATGATTCAGATCTAGATATTGAGCAAGAAGATCTAGCAGATCCAGCACCTACTCCTAATCCAAAGCCTAAATGGGCTCAAAATCTTATTGAGGCTTTCCATGATCCGAGATGGAAAGTAGCCATGGATGAAGAACATGAGTCACTACAAAAAAAATGGAACATAGGATCTTGTCCCTCTTCCACTAGGGAGGAAACTGGTTCAGTGAAAATGGATCTACAAAACTAAGCTTGGATCTGATGGATCTACAACCAAGTACAAGGCTCGGTTGGTTGCAAAGGGGTACTCACAAGTACAAGGGTTGGACTGCAATGAGACATTCGCTTCTGTTGCAAGAATGGATTCAGTGAGGGTTGTTTTGACCATTACATCCTCGTATCCATGGGAGGTACATCACATGGATGTAAATAATGCCTTCTTACATGATGACTTGGAAGAATAGATCTACATGAGACAGCCTGAGGGGTACACTAATGATCCTTCCTTAGTATGTAGACTGAGGAGATCATAGTATGGGCTCAAGCAAGCCCCAAGGGCATGGTATGCAAATATGGATTCCTTCTTACTATCACTGAAGTTTGAAAGATGCAAATCTGATGTCAATGTTTACATGCAACAGAAGGGTGAATGTCTGTTATTGATTGTTTTGTATGTGGATGACTTGCTCATCACTGGTGGATCTGCTACTTAGTTGAATCACATCAATTCTTCCTTGAACAAAGCATTCATTATGATAAATCTGGGACTGCTAAGACAATTCATCGGACTTGAAGTGACTCAAAATGCTTCAGGGATCATGGTTTCAAAATCAAGGTATGTATCTGATTTGCTGACAAAGTTTCATATGGCTAATTGCAAAGCCGCATCCTTTCCCTTCCTATCTGGCATTAGATTGGAAGAAGGTGGTTCCACACACTTGGTTGATATCACTGTTTTATAGACAACTGATTAGTAGCTTGTTATATCTGACACATTCGAGACCAGATCTATCATATGTTGTTGGTGTTGTGGCTAGGTACATGCAGGAGCCACATGAGATGCATTGGAAAGAAGCTAAGAGGATCTTACAATATGTGCAAGGTACGAGAGATTTTGGGATCCAATATTCTACTGGTGCTCCACTAGATCTGGTTGGTTTTACTGACTTAGACTAGGATGGAGACAATACTGATAGGAAGCCCACTTCAGGGTACATATTCATGATTGGATCAGGACCAATCTTCCATTCAAGCAAAAAGCAAGCAACACTTGCACTATCTTCGCAGAGGAAGAGTATAGAGGGGTTGTGAATGCAACCATCTAGGAAGTTTGGGTGCATGGGATCTTAACAGAGTTTGGCATTCACACTTCTCCTTTAGTTGACCTATTTTGTGATAATCGGAGTTGCATTCGAATCTCCAGTGACTCAGTACAGAATCAGAGTACCAAACATATTGAGGTTCACATGCACTACATCAGGGAGCTAGTGCACAACCGGACCATCTAACTGCATTATTGTCCTACAGAGGAGATGATTCCAGACATATTCACTAAAGTTTTCACTCATAAGAGATTTGTTTATCTCATATCTCTACTTGGTGTGAAAGCTGTCTGAGCTTCTTGTTGTCCTATTTTGAGGGGGGTGTTTTCCCATGAGGTTTTCCCCATTTCCTTGGTTCATGGACAGTTCTTTATTTTTTATCATTTATTTGATTGTATGGGTGACCTTTAGTCTTAGTAACCAGGGCCCAGAATGCAAAAGTATGGATTAAGGGGGAGTGTTAGTATATTTTAATACTCCATCCTTATCCTACCTAGCATTATTTCATTTTCCTAGTAGTTGATGATATCATTTCCCCCCTAGTGGTGTGCATATGTCATCTAGAATCCATCTACCACCTTTTGAGCCTTGCATGCATCATTTTAGGACCACTTCAGTCTGTTTCCTATTTTATAGGAACATACTCAGTGTTCCAGTGCAATCCACCTGAGTTAGCTAACTCTTGTGGGGGGTTAGAGCTCCGGATGCCGTTGATTGTGGCCTCATGCACCCTTTTTTGACTATTATGCATGACAAAATCACTGATGCACCCTCCTTGGTTAGTTAACTGATTGTGTCTTTAGTTAACTGAGTTTAGGTTCAGTTTGGTTGAGTTTGAGTCTTCTGGAGCAATCCAGTGGTGACAATTCCCATGCTAGACCAACCGAGGTTCGAATTCTCCTGTGTGATTAGAATTCTCTTCATTGTATCATCATTGTTGACGATACTGATTATTGTATCATGTGACATTATTCTACTCCTATCTGAGTTCTTATGTATAATTAATTATCTGCTCATTTTTACTGCAATTTTCACTCTAATTTAACTTTTCTGCTCATTCTTTCTCTGTGAGGTATACTCAGCTCTTAGATTTGTTGTGATTTAGAATTTAACACACTTCACTCCATCAAGTTATTCTTAGGTGCATGCATTGTATAGTGCCTTATTCATTGGTAAATATGATTATAGATCATTCTTTCTCACTTGAATTCTCTTCTTTCTAGCAATGTTTATGAGTAGATTCATATTTTGATTGGATATTTGTATTGGCTAATGGTTATTTGTTTGATTAACTTTTATATTGTATGTTGTGTAATTCACATCCCTTTGATTAGGTTTTTTCTAACCCTTGTTGTAGAAATCCACAAACATATAGCAACAATTATCATCATCGTCATCTAACCCATTTAAATAAATAATTACTTTGGCATCATACTTAAGTTATATTTTACTTTAGATTTATTTTATTACGTAAAGTTGTTTTAACATGACCGTCACTTAATAACTAGCTTACCTCCTCGGAAAGAGGTTAAATTGTAACTAGGGATAATATCATGTTTCATGTAGGAAATTGAGACCAAATGTTACTAGAAAACAAATGACTCCATTGGAGGTAACCTAAACGATGACCACAAGGGACACTACCTTCTTTCCGATATTATATGGACTAGAACTATCTTATGTTTTTGGAGTAAGACCTAAAACTATCTCTAATTGGCTAAGAGAACTCACCTTCCTTAAACACAAGGACACAAGTTAATGACCCAAGATCTAGAGACATTTGGCAAGAGTGGAAGCTTTTCCCCTTATGGACCACCAATGTATTGTAGATTGTGATTTTCCTTGAAGAAGGATGATGAATCATCCCTCATTTCGGATTTATGACTATCTCGATTTATGACTATCCTCACCAATTATGATAAGTCTTACAACATTGAAAAATTCTTATCGTCTCAAAGGGGAAGAGGGGTCTAATAATGTCTTGACCAACTAATGTGTAACACACACTTGTTTTACTAAGGCAAGTACAATTAACTCGGTGTCTTCCACTTGACTCATTTTAATAGCCATGTGGCACCATCTAATAAGTCTATTTATCCATATTACTAACCTTTATAATTACACTACATGTGATAACAAAGCCTAGATAATAGTCAATTTGTAGCACTGTGACCTATGTCCATGGACCACCACAAATTAAGTGACTGTGCTAGTATATCCTATGATTATGGACCTTGTTATATATTCGCTTCATGCCCATGTCATTTAAAGTTAAAGCTGTAAGGGGCAAAAGAATGGTCAAGAATGGCCCATGGGGATTGCTTCGCACCTTTGACCTGCATCATGTTGTTAACTCACCTTGTGTTGATCCACATTCCATATCATATCCGCTTCTT
Source organism: Larix kaempferi (assembly GCA_027924585.1). NCBI lineage: Eukaryota > Viridiplantae > Streptophyta > Pinopsida > Pinales > Pinaceae > Larix > Larix kaempferi. The sequence continues at coordinate 16,341,407 of BSBM01001005.1, read as the reverse complement.
ATCTAGAACATCTTTGTCAGCATCGCCAGTGATTTCTTTCTGTACAGAAGAAGAAGAAAAGTTAAAAACGTGGATCCCAACAAGTAGTAGTAACGTCCGAATTTGTAACAGCAGAGAACACGTAATAATCATAGCGAAAGGTATTAAAGTTGTGTATAGTGGAGCGCATCTTCAACGCATGTGCCATATATCACCTCGTTCTTTGTCTGCACTATTTGGATCCACGTTATCTTTACAGAATTCTCCTCTATCCGGATGGTGATTTCGGCGTCCGTTCTGGAGCTTACGATGCTTGGTCTTTGCTGTATTAGATCTATTCAAATATGATAAATAACTTTGAATCCTTTACTACATTTGACTTGAGGTTGGAGTTGGAAAATTATGCTCGCCTTTAAAGTCTCATTTTAAACGAATCATAATTCATAAACCAGACATGTCAAAGTCATACAACCATCTTTGGAATAAAATTTATAAAATTAAATACCTACCAAATGAAACAATTAAATATTTATAAAATTCTATCATAAATTATCTTTCCATTTTTATTTAGAAAAAATGTTAGTAAAAGAAATTTGCAGGTTATCTTTCAATCTAGAGTTTAAGAAATATTTTTCATTGATTATGGAGTAAAATTTAAGAAATATTTTTCATTGGTTATGAAGTGAAATTTAAAATTACTTTTGATTTGTTGAGAGTCAGTTTTCTTCTAATTAAGAAAAAGTTAATGGCCCACACTCATAACCATAACCAATAATCCAAACTAAAAGATGTCTCAATGAAATTAAACCTAGATAAAATCCATCTAACCCACCAACAAACCTCCCTACCATTAACAACTATTTTAAAGATGCTTAATTTATAAAAATTTACCACTTAAATAAATTCTTATATATCAAATTCATCTTATTCGTAATAACTTCAAACTAACTTTTATAATCAAAACATGACACTGCAAAAACAGTTTTGAGTCAATGGTGATGCACGTTGCAAGATAAAATGGTTTTTGCTGAAATTGAACACCGTGTTTTACATTAATCAACGTCACTGTATTTTCAAAACTTTACAAAATCATGAATTATCTTGGTCGGGGTACTCTCTGCTCTATGTGAACTCTCTTTAGCTTTTTGTTATCACTGTGTTGAATTCCGTTCTATAGTTGGACTCTCGTATTCGATACCGTGTAATTACACGGGACTGGTTCCGAAAACAAACATACTTTCAGATAAGACAATTTACATGAGGAACCATGTATTTTTCAAAAAAGAAATCCCATAACGAAACAATTTAGTGGCAACACGGAAGCCCCTCAACTTAGCAACCTCCGGATATCTTTCACTGATGATAATCACTTGTTTCTCAGCTGAGCATTCAGTTGATTTGTTCGTTAAATATCCTTCATTCTTGCTCTATTTATACTCACTTCACCTTTCTTTGTTCATCTGGGTAGAGATCTTCTTTGGTGATGGCGAGAAGAATGGATTCACGAAGGTGCTTCTTCTTGTTTCTTGCGGTTTTATGGAAGTGTGCAGAAGCCACTGAGTATCTTAAATACAAGGACCCATCTCAGCCCATCACTGCTCGCGTGGAGGACTTGCTGGCGCGGATGACTCTGGAAGAGAAGATCGGGCAGATGGTCCAGATTGAAAGATCAGTGGCCACTCCAGATGTTATGAAAAATTACTACATTGGTAACACACACAATGCATTCATTCATTCATCTCAAAATTCTTCTCTCTTCATTGAACATATTCTAAAAGGCTTGAGCCTTTAGCCCTTTTGGGAATCTAACTGAAACTCTGATACATGGTTAACTTAACATGGTCTTTGTCTGTTGTTGATGTTGAGATTTCATTGTACTTCAGGGAGTGTTCTGAGTGGAGGAGGTAGCGTGCCTGCACCTAAGGCATCTCCGGCGATATGGATGAACATGGTGGATGAGATCCAAAAGAGTGCCATGTCGACCCGTCTTCAGATCCCTATGATATATGGCATTGATGCTGTGCATGGCCACAACAATGTCTATGGGGCTACCATCTTCCCCCACAATGTGGGGCTTGGAGCTACCAGGCAAGTAGAATATCAATTCTTCCCTTCTATCTGCATAACAATGCATTAAACAATGCAAATTGGTTCAGTGGTTGGCTAGGTTACATAAAAGCCCTCCATTTTATTGTAGTTGCCTGCTACTTAGGAAGCAAGCCCGCACTTGTATTTCTGGGCATTGCTTTTACCATTATCCCTTAGCCTTTAGGAGGCCATGTTTTGGAATGTGCCAAGGGTCACCTGGATTGGTCTGAGCAGAGTTTTGAGTAGATGCATTGGGATGATAAAAAATGAGGGTGAGAATGCGGTGTTTAATAAAGCAAGAGTTAGGGTTGATTTCTGAGCTTCCATAGGGCAAAATCAAAATTATTTATGAAGCTTCACTTACAGTTTGTACCAATGTTTTATTGACGCAGGGATCCTGATTTGGCTAGAAGAATAGGAGCTGCTACAGCTCTGGAAGTTCGAGCTACTGGCATTCCATACACATTTGCTCCATGTGTTGCTGTAAGACTTGCATTGAGTGTGCGTGACGAAAGTTGATTCAAAATGTAAATTTCGGATTGCTCAAGTGTGTTTTGTTTGTTGTGGGCAGGTTTGCAGAGACCCTCGATGGGGGCGATGCTATGAGAGCTACAGCGAGGATCAACAAATTGTCAAGGTCATGACAGAGATTATCGTTGGTCTGCAGGGGCAGCCTCCTGCCAATTCTGCAAAGGGGGTGCCTTTTATAGCTGGACAGTAAGCTTCAAATCTTTTGTTTTTCTTTTAGGTTTTCACATAGAACATGAATTTTTTATGATCAACAAATTGTACCACAGTTTTTATGAAACAGGTTTAATACGATCTAGTGATGTCTGTTAGGTCAAATGTTGTAGCTTGTGCGAAGCACTTTGTGGGTGATGGCGGAACAACCATGGGTATAGATGAGAATAACACTGTCACCAGTTATAAGAGCTTAGTCAATATTCACATGGCCCCTTATTTCGATGCCATTGCCAAAGGCGTCGCTACCGTTATGATTTCCTATTCCAGTTGGAACGGAGTGAAGATGCATGCTAACCGATTTCTCGTTTCTCATGTCCTTAAGAAGCAACTTGGCTTCAAGGTATTATTACCGTGTATTCTTATGATCATGATCGGTGTTAGTTTTGTGCTTTAAATTTATATTTTGTATAACATTCAGCCAGTTATTTTACAACGATACCTTCTTGTATTGGTCACAGGGCTTTGTTATTTCAGATTGGGAAGGTATTGACAGAATAACCAGCCCACCAGATGCCAATTATTCTTTGTCAATCTTTGAGAGTGTTTCTGCAGGGATTGACATGGTAGTATATTTCTCTCTGGCAGATTTGTTCAATTTGCAGAATCCTTAATTAAATACGGTTTCATATCTATGATAGCCCATTAAATATGATACTTAAAGAGATTCATGCCTGACATTTTTATTAAATCCTGCTCCGTAGGTGATGCTTCCCTACAATTTCACATATTTTATTGGCAACCTGACTTCGCAAGTCAAGGGTGGTTTCATTTCCATGAATAGAATAAATGATGCAGTTCGAAGAATTTTGAGAGTGAAATTCACGATGGGACTCTTCGAACAACCTATGGCTGATCCGAACCTAGCCAACCAACTTGGTAGCAAGGTGAAGTGTGGTATTTTTTTATTCATTGCCAGTTTTTTGAACCAACCTTACAGAGATTTGCTATTTTTTTAGTCGTTGACAGTTTTTTATGATTAATGGATAAAACCCACACTGTAATATATTTAATTTTGTCGGTTTTTAGAATTTACCGATCCTCAAACCATCTCATCCACATTAATATGCAAGATGTGTCTACTCATCTCATCCACATTAATATGCAATATGTGTTTAGTTGTTTTCTGCTATTGTTGGCTGAATATGTTTGATTGCTATGCTTTTCTCTCTTTTATCTAGTCAAATTCATGGGGACTTCACTAGAAGGAAATATAATACCACATTCATTCATATTGCGGTATTAAATATTCATGAAAACCTAAAAATTACATTGCTTATATATTAAGGGGCAAATGTTTTTTTTATTCAATGTAACAATACAAAAATAATTTGAGGTCTTTTTTATATGGGCGGGATGACAAATATCCGCCAAATGGAGATGGCAGGATCACGGCTGGATGAGAAATCGGGTTGAGGCAAGGCTCGGGTTTACCAGTACGCAGGGAAATCACGTCTTGATGCATGCTTGGGGCCAGGGGATTTCGTGGTGAAGTGGGTTTCCAGTCGATCATAGTCGAGAGATAGTGGTCATTGACAACCAATTGTTACCAATAGCACTCAGCCAATTGTTACCAATAGTCTTGGGAGGCTCTAAGCCTCGAGGGATTTTTATAGGCCCTTGATAGGCCTTGGGGGCTTGAATACCCAACCACTTGTGCCTATTACAGGCCTTGGGAGGTTTAGTCAGCCTCCTAGAGCTTGTTACAGGCCCTGGGGGCTTGGATACATAGCCCACAATAGGCTTAGTTAGCGATTGAGGAACTGCAAAATGCAATCTAAATGTTGTACTATGTGCATTGGCTCTAGTGACATACAAGAAGTGATCTCCTATCTCTTCATTTGACCATTAGATGTTGCAAAACATAATGATATGTGGTTGAGTAATTGCATTGTGGGTGAAGTAATGTGTATCCATAATAGACATCGAAAGAATCAAGGTGAATTGTAGAATGCATGTGGGTTCATAAGAGGGGTATTATATCAATATACTAGGTAGAAATATAAAGGGGTATAAAAGATGTTAATGAAAAAATTGATACATACAATATTTAGTGAAAATATGTTTTTTTTTTAAATTGGGAAGGCATATTGGGAGGGGGTTAAAAAAAACGATTTTGGAAGGTATTTTTCAATATTTAGTGAAATTAGGGGTATTGTTTCATATGCCACGAACGAACGTGCTATGATAGCGGTTTATTGAGTGAAGCCCCAGTGATCAAATTATTTTGAAGCATGCTCTATGTTACTTCTTTTCCATTCTTAATAATAAAAAGTGGTACATTAAAATTATGAACTTTACAAATTATATTTTCTTACTATGGTGTAGGTTTTGTTCACCTTCTATTTTATGATGAAGTTCATGGGAATTTGTTCTTATTTTAAGAAATATTTATTTTCTTCTTGAAAGAAGCAATGATAGACATATAATTTTGGTCTTCTAACTTAGGGTTGATGGTCATCTTGTAATAAATCAACTTTCACTTATTCTCAATCTCATTGGAGCACCATGTTTCTTCCTTAAAGTTTGTTGTGATAGAACTATTAGTTGTGTTGACATTATGAAGGGCATCATCTTCCATTATTCCCCAATGATGGAGGAAAGAAGTAGCATCCCTATTCCATCCTCTCTTGAGCCTTGAATGTCTCTTGCAAATGTTTGTTTTTGTGAAAGGGAACCTCTCTTTCTTCACGTTAGACAACTTATGCTTGTATGTAATAAGTACCTTATCACAACCTGACTTTCCATGGGTAGGAGGCCAACTTCTAAAAGAACTACTATAACTATCAAAAACTCCTCTTTACTTTTGTTTTCAATACATTTTCTATAGAAACTTGAATAAAATCCATATGTTGAAGGGTGTTTAAATTTTTCTCTGCAATTCTTGTTTATGTGTCATACTAACAATAATTTTTGGAATAACAGGAGCATAGGGAGTTGGCAAGAGAAGCTGTTAGGAAATCTCTAGTATTGTTGAAAAACGAGAAATCAACGAACAATCATTTGCTTCCTTTGGATAAGAATGCTTCTAAGATTCTTGTTGCAGGGACTCATGCTGATAATTTAGGTTATCAGTGTGGTGGATGGACAATAGAATGGCAAGGATTAAGTGGAAATTCAACTAGAGGTGAGTTCCATTACATCTATGTTAGGTCAATTACCATTGACAAGCACATTAAGAGCTAGAGATTCAATTGACCTTTTTGACATTATATTTTGTGATGCAGGTACTACAATTCTTGAAGCAATTAAATCTGTTGTTAGCCCCTCTAGTAAGGTTGTTTATAAAAAAAACCCAGATGCAAGTTATGTCAAAGGACAAGGATTTTCATATGCTATTGTGGTTGTGGGTGAGCTACCTTATGCTGAATATTTTGGGGATAATCTTAATTTAACCATTCCTTTAGGCGGAGGTGACACAATTAAGAATATTTGTGGCTCCTTAAAATGTGTTGTAATATTGATTTCTGGAAGGCCACTTGTTATCAAACCTTACCTTCCATTGGTGGATGCTTTTGTTGCGGCATGGCTTCCTGGCACCGAGGGCCAAGGTGTGACAGATGTGATTTTTGGAGATTATGGTTTTCAAGGGAAGCTATCACGAACATGGTTCAAGAGTGTTGACCAACTGCCCATGAATGTGGGAGATAAGCATTATGATCCCTTGTTTCCCTTAGGTTTTGGAATGACCACATTATAGATGAAAATATGAGGAATTCATTTAGGTATTCCCATCTTTTATTTAAAATAAAAAATGCAATGCCCCACATATTGGCCTCATGACAAATAGTGATGTGTTTTTTTAATTATGGTTTGATTCAATTGACACTGGTTGAGAATTTTGTATCCATATATGTTTGTGTCTATGAGATAATCTAAATGTATGTGCATGTGGTCATTTTATACATATGTTATGTGATGTGAGATCGTCACTTTCTCATGTATATACCACCGCATGATGTTCATGTTTGTTTTTATTTGATTTTGGATTTATGTGTACATGCTCATTATGATGTATTTGATTTCATATATTCATACTTGATTTTATGTATTGATATTGTAATGTATTTATCTTCCAAAATGAGCTTAGAACAACATTATCACATGGAATTCATAAGCAATTGTAATTAGCAATGGAATTAACATTACCCATGATAATTAATCAAACAACCCATGAATCCATTCAACTATTTTAACATATAATTCATAATTTATAAGAATACACGGGATTATTAACAACTTGTACATATGAAAACACAAAAAAAGAATATATAGTGATATCTCATAACAACTATTGCATTTCCTTCATGATTATGGCTTCTCATGAATTACCCATAAAACCAACATCAACTATTTCATACAACTAAAGCTTAATTTACAAAACACGTTCATAAATATTTCCTTTGCACTATAATCAATGGTTATATGACTTTTAGATTGCCAAATAAATATCTACCAGACATCCTATAATGATATCCTAATCTAATTCTAGTTTCCCCTTCTATTGGTAGGAAATAAGCACATCATTCTCATATATAATGACATCATAATTAAACATTAACATGTTAATAATACAAACTATAATACTTATTAGTTTAGGTTGCACTTGAGGGAATATCTCTCAGCAATCATTTTTCCTCCATATGCATTAGTTGGTATTTATGATTTTGGACTCACATATCAAACCATTTATTTTACAACAATTCCACTCAATGGCCTCTCTTTTCCTCAAACTTGCACAACACAAAGAATGGGATCCCTTTCATGAATAAATAGTCCTTTAGGCTATCTCTTTTCCCTCCAATTCTCAATGTAGGTTGTGATGGGCCTCCAATTTTTCTATTTTATGGCCCATTCTACATCTATATTTGATACCTTTCCCCCATAAGAAAAGATCTTCATGAGAAACATTCATGCTTTTTTATGACCAATCAATACATTATGACTTATGCTTAACCAATTATATATGGTTTACATATTTCAAGTTGAAATGTGATATATGATTGATCTTAAATGAATATTTTGATGGTTATTGTATGATTTGCATCTTTGGGCTAATATGGTTTTCAAGAGGGAACCTATCATAGTTTTGGGATTTTGTCCTGTCATTATGTTTAAGGTGGGCATTGCTTAGAAAAAAAATAAAGACTCGTGCAATTTTATTTCTTGTTGATTGAAAGAATTCATTGGGCCATAAAAACCACAAATTTGTTGGGACATCAAACACAGGTTCATTGGGCAATAATAACTATAGATTTCAGGAGATATTGGTGGAGAATGTTACCCATCTCAAAGTACTTATACTTGGATCCCATTTTAATTGATTTGGCATGATTTTCTAGTTGATTTAAGATCTCCTCAAGGTAGCCATGAATTGGGGAGGATATAAATGCATGAAACAAACTCCAAAATTATAGAACAACATTTGTATGAGCAGCGGGTTCTTTGAAAAATTCTCGGGGTGGATCCAAAGTCATTTTTGTACCTAAGGAGAGTGTGGGAGCTCTCATCTTGAAGTTAGAACAAGCTAGATTTCAGTTTTTCTTCATTGGAAAAATATAAATTTGAATTTTTAAATAACATAGAATTTTCAAGTTGAATTTCTTGTCGTAACTTGTGTTTTTGTTTGATGGATTTACCCCATTACTTACTTCAAGGTCTGTTCCTGCTTCGAAGCTACAATGGAGGTTGAATCCCTCTACCTGTAGATTAAATGGTTCATGTTTTATTTACTATTAATGATTTTAATTTTCTCTTTTCATTTCTTCAACGACTTCTTGTTTATTTATTTAAATTTATACAATTTCATTTCCAACAATCCTTTTCTTCCATGTAATTTATTTATTTCTTTTTATTCACCATGTTTAGTACTTTGAAGTATGTTTGATGGGGAAACTATGATTTATAATTTTTGTAAGGATTGATTGTCTAGTCGCATAGTTTGGAGTCTTAGTTCATATAAGCCTACTCTTTTGAATTCCATCACAAGTGATTTGAGAGATTTGGTTTCCCTTGCACATTGTCAAGGAAGTTAGAGTGAAGATATTGAGCCTAATGGTATGAAGAATCAAGGGGGATGAGCTTTCAAAGTTGGGAAAGTTCCTTGGTGGCACATATTATATTTATTTAGTTGCATATAATTCATAGGATACATCTAAGCAAGTTAATACCTTATGGTTTCCCATACAATGTATACCACCTCTGCAGCGTTACACACTGGGTCGATAATTTAAGTATAAGTTAGGGAATGAAGCAATTCATGCACCACTATAATACTTCGGCCCAACACTTCAGTTTTGGTATCTTTAAGGGGTACTTGGGACTCCATAAAATTTCTTGGATATTGTTGTAATACCCTAGCTCATCACTTTTTGGTGTTATCGACAAGGAAGTGTTGAGACTATAGTGGGATGGAATTTCTTAGATTGGGGTTATAGACTATAAGGGTATTCATGGTTGAAGGTGATGATATCACCTTGCACACATCTTTGTATATTTTTTCAATGATTTTTAGATGGATGCATCAATAATCTTGATATATTTGCAAACAATTTCTAAAAAATAGTGCAAGGTGAGCAACAAATATTCCAAAAGAAGAGATAACCTAACCAACACTTCTAGAGAAAAGGGGATGAACAACAAGATACACTTCATCTATCAAGGAAGGTCCAAATATATGCATCAATTACCTCTAGGTATGTCTTCTTACATCCTCTATAGTTGAATTACTTTTGGGTGCAATAATGAATCATTTTCCTTGCCAAAGGACCTCTTTCTACATCCTCAACGTTACAATTTTATGCTACCCTACACAAAATAAATAATAAATCATACTAGCTGAAAAAAATACTAATGTAGTTAATCCATAGAGGTATCTAGTCTATCATGAACTACATATTGGATTTATGTGAAAATAATAAACCAAAACTACTAAAAACATAGTTGAAACACTCATCTTTTAAGGGGGGAAATGGAAAAAAATTCAAAACATGTTTCTATGGAATGCATCTCTTTTAGTCTAGTTTCCTATCCAAATTTAATTTATCCATTTTGGACATTGTCGAAAAACTTACACCTAAAATAGTGACTGCATCATCGAAAAAGTTATGCCCAAAATAGTGATTGTTTGTCTTAAAATATGCACCATTAAAATTTTGCATGATGATCGTTTCTTAGATGATTTTACATATCAATTCAAAGTGGATTTAAAAACTATTTGTATTGGAAATATCTACATGAGTATACTTTCATCCCTCTAAAATCACATAAATATGACATCCAATGAAATATTTATGCCAAAACATGTAATTGTTGATCATACATGGAGATCATAAATAGTTGTGTCATGCAAGTTGATTCTTAGAAGATTTTATATACCAAAGAAATGCACTTCCAAAATTTTCTTTTATTGAATATTTCCCTAGAAATATACTTTAACTTGTATTTTTAATCAATTAAATCCAATATCGTGTGAAAAAGTCATGATTGAAACATTGTTGGGTATTTTATGTTAGTTATTGCTTCTCAACATGTTCAAATGAAAACTACTTCATGAATCCTATTTAAACTACTACATGAATCCTTTTTAGATCTATTTTATATGCATTGTTTGTGATCAATTTTTTTGTTGTTGTTGGAAGAATAAGGTCCTAACATATGACTTCTTCCATAATCTCACCATATATTTTAGAACAAGTGTTAATTTTTCTCAGATCATGAAGTGGTCAACAAAGTCAACATAACTATGCAAGATTGATATTTTGCAAACAATTTATGGAAACTAATGAAAGATGAGCAACAAATAATCCAAAAGAAGAGGGAACCTAACCAACACTGCTAGAGAAGAGGAGATGAAAAACAAAGTGCATTTCATCTATTGAGGAAGGTCCAAATAGACGCATCAATTAACTCTAGGTGTGTATTCTTACATCCTCTACATTTGAATTTCTTTTGGATGCAATAATGAATTATTTTCCTTTCCAAAGGACCTTTTTCCACATCCTCACTATTATGATTGTATGTTTCCATACACAAAAGCAATAATAAATCAGCCTAGATGAAAAAAATACTAATATAGTTAATCCAAGGAGGTATCTAGGCTATCATGAACTACACTTTGATTTTTTGTGAAAAGAATAGGCCAAAACTACTAAAAACATAGTTGAAACAATCATCTTTGAGGGGGCAAATGGAAAAAAATCAAAACATGTTTCTATAGAATGTGGGTCTTTTAGTCTAGTTTCCAATCCAAGTTTATTTTTTCCATTTTGATATTTTCCAAAAAGTTACATCTAAAATAGTGACTGCGGTGTCGAAAACGTTATGCCCAAAATAGTGATTGCTTGTCGTAAAATCAACACCGTTAAAATTTTGCATCATGATTATTTCTTAGATGATTTTACACATCAATTCAAAGTGAATTTAAAAACTGTTTCTAGTGCAAATATGCACATGAATATACTTTCATCCTTCATTGAAACCACATCAATATGACATCAAATGCAAGAGTTATTCCAAAAAATGTAATTTCTTATCAAAGATGAAAATTATAAACAACTTTGTCATGCAAGTTGCTTCTTAGAAGATTTTATAAACCAAAGAAATGCACTTATGAAAATTGCTTTTATTGAATATTTCCTAGAAATATACTTTAATTTGTATTTTTAATCAATTCAATCCAATATCATGAGAAAAAGTTATGGTTGAAACATTGTTGGGTAGTTTATGTTAGCTATTGCTTCTCAACATGTTAAAATGAAAACTACTTCGTGAATCTTTTTCAGATATGTTTTATATGCATTATTTGTGATCGTTTTTATTTTTTATTGGAAGAATAAAGTCCTCACATATCACTTGTTCCATAATCTCACCATATATTGAAGAACAAGTGGTAGTTTTTTTCATATCATGAAGTGGTCATAACTATGAAGGATTAATTACATGAGTTTCGATGAAAACAGTAAAGAACCAAAGGGTTAAGAAGTGAAAAAAGAGCAATGTTTGGTTTTATAGAACTAGTTACCAATCCAACAAGTGAACGTTCTTATTCAACTAATGCAAGGTATTTAGAGAAGATCGAACACCTTGAGCAATCGCTCAAAGAAACAAATCACATATAAACACACCAATGTTTTATGTGGTTAAAAACATCAAAGAGGGAAACAATCCATGGTCCTGGCCAAATAACTAGTTGAGGCAATATATTAAGCAAAGGAAAAAATATTTTACATATGAGTTGCTCACAATAGATCATCTAGCAAATGACCCTCCATGATCTTTAAATAGAGATCGTGGACCAATAAGGTGTTATGCCACAGATAGATATCCATTAACATTGAGGTGAATGTGAACTATCAGATCACTCTATGTCTAGAACATATTGCAACAGTCATATTACATAAGTACAAGTTAATATTAACTAATTCCTAAGTGTTTAAATATCCGAACATACCCCCTTAAGAAAAAATTGGGATAGGATTGAATGATTTACAAAAGTGACACAATAAGAGAAGGAAAGAGGCATCGAATCCTATCCCCCCTTAATGACAAATTCTTTAACCCCTAACATATATTGAAGCTTAGAAAACTTTTCTTCCGTAAGAAACTTGGTGAATATGTATGCAACTTGAGCATTTGTAGGGTAAAAGAGTAGTTTGAGAATGCGATTCTAAAAAATATTTCTGATTAAATGCATCTATACCTCAATGTGTTTGTTGTGATGATGTTGAATTGGATCATTGGCGATCTTTATGGAACTCTAATTGTCACACACAAGGGTAGTCAGATGTTGTTGCTTGGATCCAAATTCAGAGTCAAAGCCATAAGGCTTCTTGACTTGCATTAATGGTGACTCACAACTCTTATTTTGTTGAATAAAGATCAAGGGCTTGTTGCTTCTTTCAATCCCAATTGATTGGTACAAAACCAAGACTGAAAACATAACTCACATTATATTTTTAATCATTAGGGTTGTTGGCCCAATCTAAATCAGTGAAACTAACCAACAAAGGATCCCCCCCAAACTGTAATGAATCCCAAATTGAATGGTACCTTGGATATATCGAAGTGTTTCTTTCCAATGGATTTCATGGGGCATGTACATATACCAAGAAACAAGACCAATGTCAAAGGAAATATCAATATGTGTATGTTTCAAGTACAAAAGACTTCCAACTAACTGACGGTACAAGGTAGCATATTCTTATGGTGATCCGTAATTTGTCATGGATATTCCACTGTAATACTTTTTCAAACAATCCTTACAACTTAATTCATTATGTTATCTTAATTCCATTGAATGATAAATAAATTGGAACTGAAAGGAAAATAACTAGAACAAAACAAAACATCCACGTGAATAACAAAAGATATACTCTGGGAAAACCGATATGGGGAAAAACCCAACTAGAAGTGAGGACTGTTGGAGGAGCCTAAGTCGGCATGTCGAATAGGTCCTCCGCCCGAATACTTTTTAAACACATTGACGGTTTGAATCTACCAGTACATGTTGGGCTGGTCAGTTGGACCGACAATCAATTATGTAACTGTCTGTCAAAACATATATATAGGCTGGTGAGCCGACTCATAGAGTTAAGTAGATCTGTTCATACATGTAAATGTTTTTCATATCTTGTTGAGTAATATAAAGGCTTGTGCTTCCTCTCCACATCTTGTCTATTGTATCTATATCTGTGTGTTCTCTTGCATTTAATATAATATGTATCATTGGTAACAATGTAACCTCCTAGACTACAACATTGGTTTCGTTGCCAGTGATGCATACATAAGGAAATAGCGAGCATGATCAATGATATCATAGAAAGATATTAACGATTGGTGGGAGAGAAAGATTGCTAATTACCTGCAAAATTATGCCAGAAGAAACAAGATAACGATTGCTCAAACAAGAGAAAAATTATTTTCTGAGACTCATGAAAAGTTCGTGGAATCCCTGCCACTCGCGTTGAAAAAGCTCCTAGATCAGAAGACCATCAAATGAGATGGAGTGCAAGTTAATCAAAAAGCTTATCAACGAAGGTTGTACAAATATATCTGAATGGTGCGAGAAGATTGTCGACGGGTTATGTGAAGAATGTGTGATTGAAGAGCGAGTGTCCGTTGATGACATGCAGAAAAGGTTCTACACCGGCCTAACTGACCAATTTATGTGTTCTTTGCCAACACTTTTGTTCAAGTTCCTAATCGACAAAGGCGTAGCGCATATGGTTGAGACTCAACCCTTATTATCTCTGCTGCTTCCAAACTCAAATTGGGGAGAAAAAGAAAGAAAGTGGGAGAAATTCGTACAAGAGAAAGAGTGGGAGTATTTCTTGAACAAATGAAGTTCCGTACTTCCCCAGTTGCCTAGAGAGGTTCAGGTCGGCATTGGGGGGGTATCCAAACATGCTATGATGGAGTAGATGCATGACAAAGGTCGACATATGAAAAGGCGACATGACCAGTAGTGAAAGATCCAAAAAATTCGACAAAGATAGAGCAATGAGTCACAAAATCACTCCATATATTCAGAATATTGAACGCGATAAAAGGAAAAAAAGGCGAGACGATTTAAGGGAGAAGGCGAGCGTGCTTCAGAAAAAATGAATATCGGGCATCACGAAAGATGAGAAAGGAAATACACCAGAGTTGAGTCAAGCTCGACAAGAAAGGGGTGTTGATGAAGACTTGTTGCCGATGGATGAAGACTTTGTTGAATATTGTAACTTCTAAGAATATTATATTTGTATATTATTTATTCCGGAGATGTTCCATACCTCCGATGTGATTATACTATGAATCCGGAGATGTTTATTCCTCCGAATTGGTTGTGGTAACTAGGGTTATTAGACCCACCATGTGGGGGTCGGCCCAGTCAGTTATAATAGGGTATTTAACCTAATGGTTAAATACGAGCCTACATGTACTTGTGTAAAATATATGTCAGAGTAGTGTATAAATAGAGGAGGTGTGTTCCTCATTTGACACACTCACACACTTTAAAAGAGGAGCACTTGTCTGGGATATTTGCTAAGGAGGATTAGAAGGAGGGAGCACATCTTATATTTTGGTTTATCATCTTATTGAGGAAAGCTTTGCTGGGATTTCTACCCCATGAGGGTTTCCCAGGATAAATCTGTGTCTCTTGTGTTTATGCTATGCTTGTTGTTTCTTCAGTGATCCTGTATATGCTATTATTGTGAAATGGAATGTAATGCTGCTATTTTTCTATCTTAGCATATTGAATTTTAACATGGTATCAGAGCTAAACTGAAGGAAGACAAGGTATCGCACTTACGACACTTGCTTTACTTATGACAATTTGAAGGTTAGGGTTTTACATAGCAAAAAACAGTCATCGTGGAACTTTCGCTATAAATACATTTCTGCGAAGGTTCAAGGTCTGAAAAGTTTACAGGTCGAATATAACATCCCCAGGTACCTTGTGTCCAAAGGGTACCCTTAGATTCATTGTACTTTATGAGTTATGATTAGTACAAGTTAGGGTTGCTGCCTCTTCCAGATCTCAGTCAAAATCAGGTGACCTTGGAAAAAAGGTCATAACTTGGGCTAGGAAGCTCCAAATGAAATTTCGTAAAAAGTGACAGGTATCACATAGACTGTACTATCTCAGGAAACCTTTTCAGAGGCCGAAGGTGAACCAGAGACACGTGGCACACCGTACAAGTTCGCTCTCCTGTTTTATCCCATAAACAGGTCACATTGTGACACTTGGCATAACTCTCTCTCAGAAAATCCAATTGAGGCCAGACCTGTCAGGATGGAAAGATGACAGGTAAGGATACTGCAAAAAACGTTTTCAGACCCTGTGGAGCAAAAATTTCAGAGTTATAGCAGAAGAAATCAGGTGCATATTTCTATCAAAACAGAATTATTTTTAGCACCTTTATTCATGGCTTCCGGAATTTAGGGTTTCGGAGAAAGTTGGAATTTTTTTGAAGTCTGTAACCACGGCTGGAAGCTTCTCAGAAAAATAAGAGTTTAGAGCCTTGGATCGAACCTTTTGATTGGACAGAAGGGTGGGCTTCATCAAACCCTAGTTCGGGTTCCTGTCCAGAAGATCCAGAATTTTCGAAGGCAATTTTGAGGGGTCAAATTTTGGAGATTTCAAAATTGAAGAATGCTAGGTTGATCAACTCAGCAAGACACATTCTTCCATCGATTCAAAAGTATGAAAGTCAAAGATTGAATTTTTAGGATTTCTCTAGCAAACCCTAATCAAGCTCCAGATCAAGTTTCAGGGGGAGTTGAGGCTAAGGCCTTACATAAGAAGACTACAAAAAGTCTCGATAGGTATGAATTAAGGAGGTTTAGGTATGCCTTGAAATTTGATTCTTGATTAAGTTCATAATGTGTTTGTCTTCATGTTATTTATTAGTACAATCTTGATTAATGTTATTAATTGTCTTATCACCCTAGTAACAATATGAATGCATGTGAATGATCGAAGACATTCATTGATTAGGGCTATATGATTGTACTTATGCATTATGGTGTTGTGTGAGGTTGATGTTGTCTGCTAACAAGACACAGGTATATTACAAAAGACAAATCAAGTTCCATGACCATGACAACATGAAGACAAAGACTCACGAGGATGACACTAGTGTACACTTGAGCATGCACAGTGGTACAGAATGAATAGACGTTTAGAAGACATACAGAATATCAAGCGGGAGGCAACCACACAAACATACTAGATAAGTATTTGAGTTGTTATTAGAAATAGTAAATGATATTGCTTGTATGCATATTTGTATTCCTAGAATATATCATGCTGAGTGTAAACATTCATAAAGCATTGAACAGTATACTACTAATATGCATATGATTGGTAAGTTGGACAAACATTCCATTGTTGCTTGTCTAGAATGAAACCTCTTTGTTGACATGCTGAGAGCTGTGCACACTCTCGATAGTATGTTCTGGTAGAGATGGAAGGCATCTAGATAGCCACTATATGCATACAGGATATGGGAAAGTGTTGTGCCAAAGTATTGGTCAAAATAGTTGCATAACTATGTAAATGATATCTGTATGCATAATAGGTTATCATGTCAAATATGATTTGATGATTATGAAGTATTACTAATCATGTACTTAATTTTGATTTGTAGGAAAGATCATGATGAATGATGAACTCTGAACAAGCGATGGATGTTCAACAAAAGATTTACAAATCAAACACACTATAGAAAGCTTGTGGTTAAGAGATTCTCTTAGAAAGAGGAAGAGAATCATGATGAGATGTTTTGCTCCAAGGGACTAGATAAGACCATTCTCTTAATAATGTAATTAGGTTCTGTATGGGTTCCCAGGATCGGTAGTCAATTGATGAGCTTAATGATCATCATGGGTGATGTGGATCTCAACCTTTGATACAAGGTTGAATATGGGTTCTATACACATATGACATGGATGCAAGAAGGAACTCACCACAGAGTTCGAATGATTTTGAGGCTCATATTACTAGACCCATCTGACGAGAGATGGCACAGATAGATATGCAGAAGATCACTCAATGTTGAGTGTGAATAATGGACAATTGACAGCTTCATGACAAAGCTTGGGCTTTACCAGAAGTAAAGTTGTTCCTAACCTTTACCTTAAGGTTTTGGATGATGAACCTATCATACCATTATTGTATGACGATGATCTCTTTCTGACAAGGAATGAGAAACAGGTCATGAAAATGGCTGCAGAAATGAAAATGAAAGATCTCGGATTAATGCACTACTTCTTAGGTCTAGAAGTATGGCAAGATCCAAAAGGAATCTTTTAATTCAAGGTAAGTATGCTGTGAAGTTTCTAAAAAGATTTGATATGTTGGAGTATAAAGCCATGGCCACTCCCATGGACTCCAACTTGAAGTTGTTAGTTAATGACTCATCGTATTTAGTGGACCTAACCCTATATAGACAAATCATTGGGTCATTGATGTATTTAACAAATACTAGGCCAGATATATGCTTTGCTACAAATAGCCTAAGTCAGTATCTAGTAGAACCTAGAAAGGTTCACTTAATAACTACAAAGCATGTAGTGAGGTACCTAAAAGGTACATTAGATTTTGGTCTATATTATCTTGGAGGTCATGAACTCCGTTTACATGGTTACTCAGATTCTGATTGGGCAGGAAGTGCCTCAGATATAAAGAGTACATCAGGTGGATGTTATAGTCTTGAATCTGCCATGATCTCATGGTTCAGCAAGGAACAATCTAGTGTGGCTCTCAGTACTGCTGAAGTAGTATATATATATAGCTGTCTGCTCTGCCAGCTGTGAAGCAGTGTGGCTTCAGAAGCTATTATATGGAGTGTTTGACTTAGAAATGAATTCCACTATGATTATGTGTGACATTCAAAACTTCATCAAGATAGAAAATCTTGTATTCCACGATAAGTCAAAAACACATAGAGATCCGATACTTCTATATACGAGATATGGTGCAGAGAGGAGCTATCAAACTCGAGTATATAAGCACTGAGGATCAGATTGCTAATATCTTGACTAAACCTCTGTCTTGAGTAAAGTTTGAATACTTCCGAGACAAGCTTGGTATAGCTCAGAAGGACCCTCCTCGAAAGGGGGAGTAGCATAGTATCTGATAACAAGTTTGTCTCATCAATGATGAGGTTACCTATTTACTGCACCTAGTTACTTAGAATTATTTAGATTTAGGAATCTTATATTTTTTATTTTGATGATAGATGTATACATGCTTTTGATGATAGATGTTATGCATGTTTTGATGATGAGGATACATGTTTTGTTATACATGTTTTGATGATGAGGATACATGTTTTGTTATACATGTTTTGATGATGAGGATACCTGATTGACACATGTTTTGATGAAGTTCTTGGTAAAAATGTGAGGGGATTGGATCATCCCTGGACTTCAGTCCGAAAGAAGAGCCGTAGACATATGTCTTCGAGAATGAAGTCCTTGGTGGACTTGAGGGGATTGGATCATCCCTGGACTTCAGTCCTAAAGAGAGCCGTAGACGTATGTCTTCAAGAATGAAGTCCTTGGTGGACTTGAGGGGATTGGATCATCCCTGGACTTCAGTCCTAAGAGAGCCGTAGACGTATGTCTTCGAGAATGAAGTTCTTGGTGAACATGTGAGGGGATTGGATCATCCCTGGACTTCAGTCCGAAAGAAGAGTCGTAGACATATGTCTTCGAGAATGAAGTCCTTGGTGGACTTGAGGGGATTGGATCATCCCTGGACTTCAGTCCTAAAGAGAGCCGTAGACGTATGTCTTCGAGAATGAAGTCCTTGGTGGACTTGAGGGGATTGGATCATCCCTGGACTTCAGTCCTAAAGAGAGCCGTAGACATGATGTCTCCGAGAACAAAATCCTGAATGAACAGGTAAGGGGATTGGATCGTCCTCGGACTTTAGTCCTTTGAATTGAGCCGTAGACATGATGTCTCCGAGAACTAAATCCTGAATGAACAGGTAAGGGGATTAGATCGTCCTCGGACTATGGTCCTTTGAATTGACCCGTAGACATGAGGTCTCAGAGAATTGAATGATAGCACTGGATCGTCCCTGGACTTCGGTTCAAAAGGTACATGATAGGACTGGATCGTCCCTAGATTTCGGTTCAAAAGGTACATGATAGGACTGGATCGTCCCTGGACTTTGGTTCAAAAGGTACATGATAGGACTGGATCGTCCCTGGACTTCGGTTCAAAAGGTACATGATAGGACTGGATCGTCCCTGGACTTCGGTTCAAAAGGTACATGATAGGACTGGATTGTCCCTGGACTTCGGTTCAAAAGGTACATGAGAGGACTGGATCGTCCCTGGACCTCAGTTCAAAATGTACGTGACAAATCCTAGAATTGTTCTAGGTTACATCCAGCATGAAACAGGGTTGGCTCTGTAGATATGTTACATCCAGCATGAAACAGGGCTGGCTCTGTATATGTGATACATCCAGCATGAAATAGAGCTGGCTCTGTAGATATGATACATCCAGCATGAAACAAGGCTGGCTCTGTAGATATGATACATCCAGCATGAAACAGGGCTGGCTCTATAGATATGATACATCCAGCATGAAACAGGGCTGGCTCTGTAGATATGATACATCCAGCATGAAACAGGGCTGGCTCTGTAGATGTGATACATCCAGCATGAAACAGGGCTGGCTCTGTAGATGTGATACATCCAGCATGAAATAGGGCTGGCTCTGTAGATATGATACATCCAGCATGAAACAGGGCTGGCTCTGTAGATGTGATACATCCAGCATGAAACAGGGCTGGCTCTGTAGATATGATACATCCAGCATGAAACAGGGCTAGCTCTGTAGATGTGATACATCCAGCATGAAACAGGGTTGGCTTTGTAGATGTGATACATCCAGCATGAAACAGGGCTGGCTCTGTAGATGTGATACATCCAGCATGAAACAGGGTTGGCTCTGTAGATGTGATACATCCAGCATGAAACAGGGCTGGCTCTGTAGATGTGACACATCCAGTATGAAAAAGGACTGGCTCTGTGGCGGTAAATCCTAGATCTGATCTAGGTCACATCCAGTATGAAAAAGGACTGGCACTGTGGTTGGGATTGGATCGTCCCTAGACATGAGACTTGTCTTAAAGAGATAAGGATTGATCATCCTAGAACTTGATCTGGATTGCATCATCCATGGACCTATGTCCTAAAAAGAGCAGGATTGATCATCTTGTAATATGATCGTGTGATGATGATGTTGCCGATCGTGTGATGACGATGCTGATCGTGTGATGACGATGCTGCCGATCGTGTGATGACGATGCTGATCGTATGATGACGATGTTGATCGTGTGATGACGATGCTGCCGATCGTGTGATGACGATGCTGATCGTATGATGACGATGCTGATCGTGTGATGACGATGCTGCTGATCGTGTGATGACGATGCTGATCGTATGATGACGATGTTGATCGTATGATGACGATGCTGATGATCGTGTGATGACGATGCTGATGATTGTGTGATGCCGATGCTGATGATCGTGTGATGACGATGATGATGACGATGCTGATGATCGAGTAATATCAACTCTGATGATGTTGATGTTCCAGTAACTAGTTGAGTTACTGATGATGATGAATTGAAGAAAGCTTCCGATGATATATAGATGGTGTAGTCAATGACTCCTTGCTCCTGCAGATGTTGTTATAATATCCTTCTCGTTAAGGGGGAGTGTTGAATATTGTAACTTCTAAGAATATTATATTTGTATATTATTTATTCCGGAGATGTTCCATACCTCCGATGTGATTATACTATGAATCCGTAGATGTTTATTCCTCCGAATTGGTTGTGGTAACTAGGGTTATTAGACCCACCATGTGGGGGTCGGCCCAGTCAGTTATAATAGGGTATTTAACCTAATGGTTAAATACGATCCTACATGTACTTGTGTAAAATATATGTCAGAGTAGTGTATAAATAGAGGAGGTGTGTTCCTCATTTGACACACTCACACACTTGAAAAGAGGAGCACTTGTCTGGGAGATTTTCTAAGGAGGATTAGAAGGAGGGAGCACATCTTGTATTTTGGTTTATCATCTTATTGAGGAAAGCTTTGCTGGGTTTTCTACCCCATGAGGGTTTCCGAGGATAAATCTGTGTCTCTTGTGTTTATGCTATGCTTGTTGTTTCTTCAGTGATCCTGTATATGCTATTATTGTGAAATGGAATGTAATGTTGCTATTTTTCTATCTTAGCATATTGAATTTTAACAGACTTTTGGATAGAGCGTGGTAGTGCTCTCCAAGTAAACATACCCGAGGTAATAACGCCACCTTCTTCACTGCATCTAACTCAGAGTGTTCGAGTGTAGGATATTGTCGAAGAAGATTTAGGACTTCACGCTGGTCAACCGGGTATTTCGAGTCGATGTGTAACATACCCATTACTTGAAACATTTTATGTTTGAGAAAAACATTATCTTAACTTTTATTGTAAAGTTTTATATTTGGCCAAGTGGCCAAAAATGACTGTAATTGCACAATATTATTATTTAATAAAATAAAATAGGATACATTCACCCAAAGAGAATATTGAAAGAGTGTTTACTGACCCACTAGGTGGAATGGAATCTGGGGTAGAAGGCAATGGACAAGTGGTAGCATCAAAACTCAGTAACTAGTTGTTGTTATGGGACAACTCCCTTGAGATGTGGTCAAAGTTCCCTGAAAGATGGGGCTGGATCTTGAGGCTCATTTCTTTGGAAACCGACCACTAAAAGACCTAGGCTCTTCATAAGCCATTGAACTTGACCAGAGGATCACACTTTTTTCTGACGAGAAAATTTACCTTGTGGTTCTGTTGTATGCACACAAGAGATTCGATGAGGGGAAGCTATGTTTTGAGTTGTAGTGTAAGTTTGTTTCACTTCTGCTGAATGCATAGTTTTACTGCTGAGTGTAGAGAGTTATTTAGAGGTGTATTGCAATTCCCCATTGATTACTGGAAGTACAACCTGAGTGCCTTGCTTCTACACAGAGTCTTCTACCTAGTGGTTTAGTAAACAGGCTCAGGGGTCCAAAGGAGCAAGTGATATTGGTTGCTTCTTCTGGAGAAGGTTGGGAGGAAAAGGCCTCTTTGGGTGTTTTTCCATCCTATCTACATTGCAGGTTCTACTTGTTATTTCATTTCCTAAGTAGTTATAATTTATTTTTTATAACTGTTGATTTAGGAATTATTAGCTAAATATTGATAGTTATCATAATGCAGAAGTAAATGTTTGATTTTTTGAACTGATTATGATTCTGTAAATTGTTGAAGAAATTATATGAAATGATAGAATAAATTACTTCCATGTATTTTTCCACTCACTGTCCTTGTGTCGTACTCTAGTACAGGGAAGGGTGTTTAAAAATAGATAGAATGATTGAATAACATTCATAGATAAATTATGCCATGTTTTCTTGTATTCTATTTTCTGATTACAATTGCAAATGAAACCTCTTTTGTTTTAGTCATAGATAAACATAGCAACAATAATTTTATTTAAGTACTGTAATGTCATTGCCTTCATAGCAACATAAGTAAAATACACAAACATTCCCTATTTCTGCACAAAACCTAAGTTTTAATTATAAATTAACTATTTCTTTACATAATACAAATAATATATGCTTATTATTTCTTTCTTTTGATTGGAATACTCTATTAATACATATGAATATTCTACATTATAGTATCGAAACTTTCACTATAGAATTCCATAAACAATTATGAATTGAAATAACCATAAGGAGATCAAAAAATAAACATACCTAGTATGCAGAGCTACTATCACTTTTTTTTATCATTAATATCATAGATCAAATAAAACACAGAACAAATTCTCTTTCGGACGAATGTCCTCATTCTCAAACCCTTACTATTTTTCAAATAAACTAAGTTAAATTTTTTATCAAAACAAAATAGAAAGATAGAGTTCGATTACTTGTATTTTTCATTCAAAAACCCTTATCAGTTATATAGTAAGTAAAACAAAATAATACTAGTGTTGGTTGGGGTTTCACAATCCTTATAATCGAAACCCTTTAAATTTAACAACACATAAATAATTTAGGCAGGGTTTCGAACCAAGGCATTATGCCTTGCATAACGTATAATAGTAATACAGTCACATCCTGTACAAATCTAAGCCTAAACGCAAGAACTACATTCGACATTGACAACAAAGCACTTGAATAAGTTTCAAACAAATCTAAGTTAACAATCATATTCTCAACAAAATGAAAACAGACATACAAGACTAGGTCTCAGCTTTAAGATTTACTTCACAAAATTTTCGAAGATAGCCTTTTTCAAAAACAAGTTCAAGGTTTGAATCTTCAAGACTAGGCATTTAGCCATTCGGCTCTCGGACTTCGACAAAACTCAACATTTTTATAAACATTCGGAAATGGGTTGTCGCCCTTATCATATTATAACAAAAGATTGATTAAAATAACACAGGCTGCCGGGAGCATTGCTCTCAGGCGCAGTTCTCATAAACAATAGTAAGTTACTTTTACCAAAACCTTTTCATTTCATCGAAATAGCCGACAGTCGAAACCCTTTCACACAATGGTTACACTTTCAACAAACTTGTTACACAGTAAAACGTTGTAGAGTCAATATTGAGGTAGGTCAAGGATTCAATCCTCCCTACACTTGCCATTTCAACTTACAAACATTACAAATGGTGGTAATATATACAGCTAGACCACAAACCAAAGTTTCGGCTAAAACCAAACAATAGCCAATAGTTTCCAAGTTGAAACCTACAAGAAAACCACCAAGGCTTACTGGAGTTTTAGCACATTTCCCACTCAGTTTCGAGCATGGAAATCCAGAGCCAAGGAGCACCTTCCATACAACACAAAGTGTGGTTAAAACGATAGCATATGAAGCTCAAACAAAATACAAAAAATTGCAAACATTATGAGCTATCGTAGGTAGCAGGATTCAAAACTAATGAATTACCTTTCTGAACAAACATTGTTCCCAAGTCGAACATGCCCACATTCGACGAGAAACATAAACCATTACACCATAGAAACTCAGGGAAGGAAGGATACAGCTCATAGAGGTCACTGTGCAAATATTTCGAGTTACAGGTCAGGGTATCGAACCCTGGAGAGGTGCCTCCTAAACATCTCTGCAAACCATATGAACTCGCAGCCTGTCAGCCTCTCCAAACCCACTCCCTACCAAATGAATTTTGAGTTATTGCTCACGTCGAGGTAAATCCCAAAGCAATTAGGGTTGGAATCACTATCAAGGAAACCACATGAAGGCTGTCCACGGGGGATGCCACTAGACTCTCCACTCACAACACTTTATTGCACTTTAATAACCACAACTACCACAAGTATGAAGAAACACCAGCATAACCATGCAACAAGATATTGGATCGACTTCCTATATAGTTAAAAGATTTCAATATTAATATAGTGGGGTCACCAAATGTCCAAAGTCAAAACAATATGTTATAATCTATCCAAAGAGTTACGCCATTGTTTAATTCCCAAGGTAAGATCTTGACTATCGACGTAGGAGACTCATAACCATAAAGTAACATAGTTAAGTTTTATCACTTGAACCTTGCATATTGTCAACCTTTACAGGTAATGGCTAAAGTATTATGAAAGAATTATATTTCAAACAAACCCTTGTATATAATATGAAGACTATAAAGCGCTTATCGAAACTATTGTATAAGCTAATGTTATAATGCTCCAGTAGTTTAAACATCCATGGTATAAATTCATACAAGAAGTGCATATAGTGTATAGTTCATAACTATAGACTATTGTCAAGTCACCATAATAACATAGGCTATGCATATAAGGCATAAAAGGCAGGTTTAGTATTACATTGCTAGTATCTAAGCATAGGCCATGCCTCCTTTAAATATGAAATTAATTACTTGGTATACTTCCTAGGAGTAGGAACTAAATACCTAGACATAAAACCAAAGTTCTAATACTTTCCACAAGCTTTTATTACAAGGAAAATGTATTAATAATGAATACAAATTCTAATATTCGAATTATAACTTAGAGTTACATAAACAACTTGAGTAAAACTGAAGATCAAACTAGGATAGATCTCACCCGGAATTACTTCAAGTTACTATAATTCCTTTTATAAACATTGAAGGCTAACTGAAGTTAAATAGGATCTCTTTATGCTTTTCGAAAGAGTATTTCTCTTACCTGCGATCTACAACAGAAGTTCAATGCTTTAGCTAAATAGCTAAGTAAGCCTCGGGGTTCCCATAGGACCCCTTCATCATCAACAACCAAAGGAAACAGTTAGCACATATAATGAATTCATCATCAGGTCTATAAAGTATCGACCGTTGTAGAAGAAAGTATGACTGATATAGGTTGTGTGTATTGTGGTAACAACATCCAACAATAGTAGACTATAGATATAAACACATGATGCATATTTTGAATTACTTTATACACACATAATCGACGTAACATGTTTGGTACAGTGTGATGAGTAGTTAAACAAACAAACATTTATTATACTTCTGCACGGTAATTATAGCAATTAATGTTACTCTGAAAAATTTTAAATTTTTGTGATTTTCGGGATGTTACATGTGGTATTGGAGCGCGAGTTCAAAATCCAGGCTTGAAATAGGCTCACGCGCATAAAACAGAAAATTAAACCAAAAAAAAAAAAATAGTTACTAACTTTTATTTAAATTTGTTTATGTACAATAGTTTGACATTGAATTTGCAGGTATGGACATACTGGAGGAATCAACATAGGACAGATCTCCTCATAATGAACATAATAATAACGAACATGAAAATATTAATGAATAAATCTATGTAGAACTGAATGATCAATCATCTGAATTATTACGCATTGTTAAGGACTTAAAAACTGAAATAAGGAATGTTAAAGAAGAGAACGAATGAATTTTAAAAGCACAAGAGGAATTAAACCAGAGTTTATTGGACAAGTACCATCAAGATGAAAAAGATAAGAAAACAGAAGTAAAGTCTGAATCTAGAACAATGTCCTACAAACACAGAGATAAGAAAGTGAAGTACTATAAAACTGAAAGTAACTCTTCTTCTTCTAAATCTAATAATAAGACTTATCACAGAAAATATAATTCTGATCAGGACAGCAGTGACAGTGACTGTTGTCCCAAGCAAAGATGTAAAAATTATGAACAAATTTCAGGAGAGTTTAAAAAGATAAAACCTCCAACTTTTAATGGTGGAAATGAAAAAGGAGAGGCAGTTGAAGCATGGCTATCAGGTATGAAGAAATATTTTTAGATTTATAATTACTCATCTCAATTAAAAGCTAAAATGGCCATATACAATCTGGCCGGAAGGGCATATATTTGGTGGCAAGATGTCAAAAGAGTCAAAAGTCTTAAAGACAAGAATATAAAATGGAGTACATTTAAGAAAATGTTTAAGAATTTTTTTTTATCCAAACAGTATTACAAAGATAAGTCAAAGGAATTTTATGATTTAAAGATGAGTTCTATGACTGTGAAGGGGTTATGCAGCAAATTTCTTAGCTTGAGGCTCATTTAACCGAAACCTTTTAACTTTAACAACACAAAAATCGTCTCGGTAGGGTTTCAAACCAAGGCATTATGCCTTGCATAACGTATAATAGTAATACAGCCACATCCTGTACAAATCTAATCCTAAACGCAGGAACTACATTCGACATTGACAACAAAGCGCTTGAATAAGTTTCAAACAAATCTAAGTTAACAATCAAATTCTCAACAAAACGAAAACAGACATACGATACTAGGTCTCAGATTTAAGATTTACTTTACAAACTTTTCGAAGATAGCCTTTTTCAAAAGCAAGTTCAGGGTTTGAATCTTCAAGACTAGGAATTTATCCATTCGTCTCTCAGCCTTTGACAAAACTCAACATTTTTATAAACATTCGGAAATGGGATGTCGCCCTTATCATATTATAACAAAACATTGATTAAAATAACACATGCTGCTGGGAGCATTTCTCTCAGGCACGGTTCTCATAAACAACAGTAAGTTACTTTTACCAAAACCTTTTCATTTCATCAAAATAACTGAGGGTTGAAACCCTTTCACATAGTGGTTACACTTTCAACAAATTTGTTACACAGTAAAACGCTGTAGAGTCAATACCAAGGTAGGTCGAGGATTCAATCCTCCCTACACTTTCCATTTCGGCTTACAAAAATTACAAATGGTGGCAATATCTACAGCCATACCACAAACCGAAGTTTCGGCTAAAACCAAACAACGACCAACAGTTGCTAAGTTGAAACCTACAGGAAAACCACCAAGGCTTACCATATTTTTAGCACATTTCCCACTCAGTTTCAAGCATGGAAATCCAAAGTCGAGGAGCACCTTCCATACAACACAAAGTGTGGTTAAAATGATAGCATATGAAGCTCAAACAAAATACAAACAACTGCAAACATTATGAGCTATCGTAGTTAACAAGATTCGAAACAAATGAATTACCTTGCTAAAGGAACATTGTTCCTGAGCCGAACATGCCCATATTCGACGAGAACCAGAAACCATTACACCATAGCAACTTAGTGAAGGAAGGATACAGCTCATAAAGCTCATTGTGCAAAGATTTCGACTTACAGGTCAGGGTATCGACCCTTGGAGAGGTGCCTCCTAAACATCTCTAGAAACCCTATGAACTCGCAGCCTGTCGGCCTATCCAAAACCACTCCCTTCCAAATGAATGTCGAGTTATTGCTCACGTCGAGGTAAAGACCAAAGTATTTAGGGTTGGCATCACTATCAAGGAAACTGCGTGAAGGCTAGCCACGGGGGATGCCACTAGACTCTCCACTCACAACACTTTATTGCACTTTAATAACCACAGCTACCACAAGTACGAAGAACCACCAGCATAACCATGCAACAAGATATTGGATCGACCTCCTATATAGTTAAAACATTTCAATATTAATATAGTGAGGTCACCATTAAGATATTGGTTATTACTCTCAAACCTATAAAATTATTCTTTTACTATTGTTTAAAGGTTGCAAAGAGATTGGAGTTAAGGTACCATGTTGTAGGTTGCTAATTGTACACATGGGTGACAAGATCAAGATTCACCCCAAATTTATCTTATTTATGACTATTGTTTATCCTCTTTGTTGTTGTACATTTTGTCTATAAGATCGTTGCCCCTTTGATTCATTGTTCAATTTGTTTGCACAATTTGGTTTGAATCGAACATGTGTCGATTAACCAAGACACAAAATCAAGTTATAAGATTTATGTGTTATCTTTTGGGATATTTCATTTACTAATTAGTGGATTTGTATAATGTAAAGAAAAGTTTTTTTTTCTTAATTTTGAATATTGTATAGAATAATTAATGTACCGAATGGGGCCAACATTGAATTTTTTTCAATGGGTGGTTGTACGGACTAGAGTTTTGCATGGTTATATTAGACGCATGTAGTGATGGTATGGGAGGGTTTCTAGACTCAATCATGTCTCACACTAACAATTCGACAATAAAGAAATCAACCTATAGAATAATAATCAACATGTAGTGACGGTATGGGAGGGTTTCTGGCATTTAAACCCTAGATATGCATAATATTCTTGTTTCAGGGCATCCCAATTTTATCTCCATTTTCGGCACTTGATATCCAAATTACTGGATCTATCTTTGGGAAACCCTTTATCTATTATCTGGCACCTACATGGTGAGAGAGATGGATCACTGTAAATGCCATAGGAAATTTTGGGATTTTGCAGATGTAATAACCTAGTGAGCCAATTCTCAATTTTTGGGATTTTGCTATGCTATTTTAGGATAGTCAACAGACTTCCATTCTCACATCAAAGAAAATGAATCTACTAATTGAACTCCCAAATGTTTTGACGGTTGGAGCATTCCATAATTTAGCAAGACGGTTGGGAGTTTGACCCAAATTGGTTGGATGGTGGATTTTTCTCTTATGGGATCAAACCTTGAAGACCAAGGTTTTAGAGAGAGAATGGAGTTCACCCAAAGCCATTTTCCTTCACAAATTTGAACAACACTATCTCCCTTTTTATATATGAAGGTAAGCTAATATCTAGACAAAACACAATATTATGGAATGTATCATAATACAGAAACTATACATCACTCATCCATAATTGAAGGGTTTTTTTGGCAATCAACCTATTATAAAACTTACCAACCAGAGAAATTTCTTGAAATGACATAATCTAGGTCATTGAAACATCCTCTTATAGAATATTTTTCATCTTCTTAGGATTAAGTTTAACACATTTCTTAGATTGATTTTGGTGATGCTCACTCTTCTCCCTAGACTTTGCACTAGCCCTTGAAAACTTATTAGTTTTTTTCCCTATCATCTTGCCATCGAAGACCTCTTTTTATGGGCAAGATCCTCCTTAGGTAGATAATCTTTTGCTAAATCAAAACTTGGATTTTCTTAGGCTAGTTGAAAAGGTCTTTAGCTAGAGGGATCATGATGTCATGGATATGAACCAAATGCATGGAAAGGATTACCAAATTCAAAGGCTTGAGTCATAGAAGATGACATTGAGTTGGGTTAGTAAGGTGTTAATGCCACATTGCTTCTATTGAACGTTGTATTGCTCCTCCCCACCTAAAGAATGGAAAATTACACTACTACATATGGGCGGATTGTTCCACGTAATATTTCCACGTTTTCAAGATTCGTCCTTATATCGACGATGTTTAATATTTAATGTTTTCTTCTTCTTGTTAACTTTCTCTCCTATTGCACATAAGAATTTTTTTAGGATTGTTTGAAATCTCTCAAACAATAATGGTGGAAGCACCCCCAACTAGAACCAATGTCAATTTTTTATCTCAAGAAATGGTACTAGATGTCAATATATTTTGTCTTTGCATGAAAGGTGGGATTCTTAGCTAGACAAATTAATGACAATGTTAATATCACACTATACTATAATATATCTTTGACTTAGCCCTACATCTAAACATATTTTCATAATCTAGATGACCACCTTACAAGCATGAGTAGCTGCCATATTCTATGTCGCTACTGACCACAACTTGTTTCTTTCTCATCCAACTCATTGCTCCACCAAATAGTAAAAACACATATGCTCTCGTAATAAGGTCATGCTTGGTGAGAGGGTTGTGAGACTTGAAATTATTGTTAGGTGTCATTATGCCTAGTTGGAGGTGTCATTATGCCTAGTTGGTTATTTTTGTTTTGAAATGCCTAGATGGGATTCTAGTTTCCTACATAGGAAATGTAGGTAGGGGCATGGTCTAAAAATAAAATGGGACCCTCATTGTTAGAACTAGGTAGGGGCATGGTCTACAAAGAACTAGTGATCATAGAAAATGCCAACTGCCATAATTTATGGTATGAATTTTCATTACACTCCACTCAACAATATCATCAAATCATTAGGGAAAGCTTCAAAATCGAACTAGAAGGTAGGGAGAGTAGAATATATCAACACTATGTATGATGGGAGGTGGCATTGTCTTATGAGTGTCACATGGCATATCATCAAATTTCTATATGGAATACAATAGCACAAGTTACCCAATAGTATTCCACATGGAAGTGGTTGACCATTCTCCACCTATCATTCTACACCATATACCTACCATTAATCTCCCCACATTTTGGATTAAGATTTCACTTATGTCAAATTGTGCTAAAATATGAGACTTCAAATCACAATTCACATCCCTATTGTTACCAAAAATAACATATCATCTACATACAAAGTGATAACAAGGAAATGACCACCATCTTGTTTGTACTACATATTATAGTGATCTAATTTGGACCTTAGAAATCCCAATCCTAACACAAAATAATAAAATTTTTGATATGGACATAGTAATATATATATATATATTATTTAATTAATATATATTATATTTTAATTAATATATATTATAATTTTGTAAACAACAAACAAAACAAAACAT
Organism: Larix kaempferi; assembly: GCA_027924585.1. Classification (NCBI taxonomy): domain Eukaryota; kingdom Viridiplantae; phylum Streptophyta; class Pinopsida; order Pinales; family Pinaceae; genus Larix; species Larix kaempferi. The sequence continues at coordinate 16,310,081 of BSBM01001005.1, read as the reverse complement.
AACAAACCAAACAAAACTGAAACATTTCATACATGTCGACTAGTTAACCTAAGCTCCTATAGACTAGGATGATTTATTAACCCAAGTTGGAAACACATATCCTTATTCAAATACATGCATGTTGCCAGATTTCTATTGAATAGGTTTTTGAGTACAAGGTGCAATTATGTGAGCGATCAGGCCTCGAAGATGGTTCATGAAGCAAGTATTTTGAGTAGGTTACTGAGTACAGGGTGCAATTATAAGAGCGATCAGGCCTCGAATATGGTTCATGAAGCAAGTATCAGATTTGGGGGCTCGTACCTCTCCATATCTCTGAATCATTTCAATCCCGATAAAACATTGATTATATCAATGTTGATAGACAAAATGGAGTTCGAGCTTCAAAGACGGTTTTCGGTATCTTCTCCCCAAAGTTCGTGTTCAAGTATTGCTTATACAGTCACGAATTCAGTCATGGAGATATACAAGAAATCACGCCCAAGTGGTCATGTGCTCAGGATTGAGCCCCAAAATGTTGAATGGATGAAGAAATTTCCATCTGCTGTTGAAAAGGTGAAAGCAGTCGGCTAGTTTACCATGTTCGAAAAGATGGGAGAGTTTCACATAGGGGTTACAAAATTATTTTGTGAAAACCTCGAGGGTTCAATGGTGAAAATGAACGGCCTTAAATTTTCAGTAATAGAAGAAACCATTGCACAGGATATTGGGGTTACTCCCGAGGGTGAAAATTGGTATAAGAGGCAATCAATAGATGAAGATTTCAGCCAGTTCCTCCTTCCAGCACACCAAGATCCTGATTGGAGCCAAGGCATTCCGAATACTTTCCTAGTCAAGGAATGGCAAGATGTTCTGCAAATTATCCAAAGGTATATAACATGTGAAGGCAGGTTCGCCACTGTATGCCGTTATCATATATTTCTGTTACAACATGTTTCAGGTACAAAGAAATTAAACTTACCCCATTACTTGCAGAACAGTTTAAGTAAAATGGCATCTAGGGTTAAGAATCAGTCTGACACTCCCAATAACAGTATGTTTCACCATTGCCTGATAAAATTGTTAATTTCTAAAGAAGTAGAAAAGCAGGGTAGAACTTGGTCTCATTTTTTATATTGGTCGGGATTTAAAGTATAATTTAAGGAAGAGAAGAAGGGAAAAAGAAAACAAAATCCTTCTGGAAAAGAGGTCATTTTCGGTTGTACAGAGACAGAGATCTTGTTTGAAAATGAAAAATGCCACCACAAAAAAGAGTTACCTGAAAAACAGACAGATATACAAATGCCTGTAAATATGAAACAGAAAAAGCCTGAAGAGTTTAATTGTAGCCTTGTTATACATGCTGATGATGCAATGGAAGAAGATGAAAAAACTTTGCCAGAAGTAAAGCAAGACCTTGTCTCGACACATAACAAACCCTCAAAATCCTCAGAGTGTTCATCTGAACCACTCATAGCTTGTTTTAGGCCAAGGAAAAGACCTGGAAATAAGTTTAGGATGAATATGGAAGCCACATTGAATCCTAAACTCAAAAAGGATAATCTCTTAAGCATATAGGATTCACCAAGTGATGATGAGGAAGACATGGAAGCAAAATTTTAAGAATCATCTTTAAAACAGATTCTTGAGGGTATTGATCAAAGTCTCAGAAAAATCCCAGATATAACTCCTAATAATTTTCCCGATGATAACGATGGAAGTATGGAAGATAATAGAGTATCAGTGACTTTGAAGGGAAAAGAGAAAGTAATAAATGCAGTGGTTGAATCCTCCAAAGAGCAAGCAAGTTTTAAAAAGATAATTTATGATGAAAAATCCAAAGATCCAGATGATGAAATGGAAGAACATGAAAAAGAAAATAAGGAAAAAGAACTTGATCATTTCAGATGCCAGAATGAACATATGAGACTAATTAATGATAGTTTGATGAAAGACAACAGTTTTTTGAAGCAAGACCTCCAGGAAGTGAACAAAAACTTTGCAGAAGTGACAAAAGTAGCTGATGAAGATGTAAAAAGCGGAAGAGCGGCCCAAGAACAAAATGTTCATCTCCAGAAATATAAAGAGGAAATCAAGAGACAACTCAGCCAAATGAAGAAACAGATAATCACATTACAAGCAAAGGCAAAGGCAGTAGATGGGTTAGTTGTTTTGGCTCATGCAGCCACGAGACTTTGATTAGGTTTCTAAGTTTAATATAGTTTTTACACTTGTCAAGATTAGTTAGTCTAAATATTTTAGTTATACATTTTTGCTATATTTAGAAGTCAAAGCCTTGAAAAGTGGATCCTAAAACAAACTTCAAATCTAAACTTTTCCGATATATTGTAAAGATTTTGGTTTGAAAAGGGAGACACACATGGGAGTCGATCTGCTAGAAGATTGTGCAGTCATGCAATGGTTATCTGGTTTTTGGTTTAATGTTGACATGGAGATCTTCAACTATACCTCTCTTATTGTTATTTGATCAATATGTTTATTTTATTACCTTTTACTGAAAGAGATGAAAATGATGTTATAATATGTTTTACTGTTGCTTTAGCACTATTCAAATATAGTACCGTTTTATCTGTGTGCTTAATTGTTGTAGTTTGTGGACTGTGTTAACCTGTTTGAGGTATGTACTTAACTTTTCCTCTCTCTCAAGGTACTTTCACTTTCCCTTGGTGACTGTACATAGGCATGATTTTGGATATGGTGCATGGATACTGGCAAAAATGAATTAAGATCCCTAGTATGAATTAAGATCCTTGGTACCTTCTTTGTTTTAGTTTTCAGAGGTTGGCATGAAATTTGTACACCAAATTTCCAAACTGATATAGAAGGATGCTTGATAGTGTTGTGTAGATTGCATGCATGGTTCTTTGGGTAAGATTGTGGAACCTCACTTCATAAAGAAAGGGTCTGGCATTTCACATTTTCACAAATATTTGTGGACTATGTTTTCAAATCCCAGTTTGTCTCCGGTCCAAGAATCTAGGTGCATTCTTGTGAGGTCTTCAACCATGTAAACATTATAAGATGCGAATTGTTGATTGTGAATTTGAGAACCTTTCCCTGGCCAGGGTGCAGGAAAATACTCCTCATGATTGGACTTGGACTCTCTGTGTGCTGCAATGTTAACATGCAGAAGCCTCAGTTGTTCCATTTATTGTATAACACATTGATATTAATCTTTGCTTTTTTTACAAGTTCTTATTTGAGTCATGAAATAGTTTTGGCATTAATGGTATTGGTAATTTGGTATCAATTGCTGTTTGAGCAAATTGACAAAATTGTATAAGCAATTTATGACTTTGTTTTGTTTATCTAGTTTTTGGAGTTCTGTATAGATTTCAAAATCCATTATGTTTCAAATATGAATTCTTTCAATTAGAAAGATAGAAAATAAATTCTGAAACCTGTAACTAATGTTTTTTAGAGGTTAGAATTCAATGTTTTGGGAGCTCTCACGTATAGCATAATGTTGTAAAATCTCTCTGGGAAAGGCAAGGAGTAAGGAAATGAATATCTGGAGATGAATGTGGAATTTGTGAGAAGTCATGTACTTTTGCTTCTATAACTGTAATTTCTTTGTTGTCAATGGAAATATAACTAGATGGATTTCACAATAGTATTATATTTAGGAAGTATAACAACTGTTGTTGTTATTTGAAGAAAGTGTCCACTATCCATTCATGTTGCTTGGCATGATCAAGTTCATAACTTTGTTATGAAGACGCTAGCCCAGCCCTCCAATATCAGCTTGTGGTTTATTGCTTAACATGATCTTAGTTGTCCTATAGGAGGCCCTTGGAGATCCCTATGAAGGAAACTGATCTAAAATGTTCTTGGTGATACATTCTGTCTATTGAGTGTGACCTATGATCAATCCTGATCCTACAGTTCTATATTCACACCCACTCAACCCCTACACCTGCTTGTAGTTACAACTAAAATCATATGAAGTATCTCATTGCCTATTTGTGACTGGTGATGGATTCTCCTTGAAGAACTACACGAAAATGCAGAACAAGAAAAATAAAAAGAAAAGCAGAACATTTGAAATGAGAATGGATTTGATATGTTTTCTCCTTATATGATTTAAGATTGGAACTTAATATCTTGTCCAGAAAACTGAGTGCAACATGGGATGTTCAAAGTTCAAATGATGCCAACTTTTGTTTTTCATGATAAGACTAGAAATGACAATTCCTAATCCATTTTTTCACTCTTTGATGATTTTTTGGATTGTAGCTTGCATGAGAATGACAATAAATTTGTTTATCTGAAATGCATACATGTATATTGACATGAAGAGCGATGTTATAGGAGAAGGGGCATTGCATTACCGTGATATGCAATGATACAGGTGATTGCATTACCGTTTGAATCCCATAAATATCTTGAATAAGGCATATGATGGTCTATTTATGGATACTTTGTATCATACATACCCTTTAACAGTGTCAACTTAGATATATTGCTTGGGCATAGCTTTGGTGTTTCCTGTCTACTTTATATGTATTTAGAAGATTGTGCAGTCATGCAATGGTTATCTGTGTAAGCAACTTACATATCGAGGACCAACTTCAACATAGGGACCACACAGGAGTGTTGAAGTTGATAGAGATCAAAATTATGTTATAAATTCTTTTATTGTTGCTTTTGGCGTTAGTCAGAAATTTCAATGGTAATTGTGAGGAAATTTTGCTTCTGTAGAACATATTGCTAAATTGAAAGGTAACACAGGTGGATTTTATTTTCTATAGTACAAGGTACTATATTTGTACCCACACTTCAGATCTGATTTTTGGTTTAATGTTGACGTGTAGATCTTCAACGGCACCTCTCTTATTGTTATTTGATCAATAGAGAGAAATGAGGGATATTTTTATTTGACATCCCACTACCCTTCCTTATATTGTGATGATGAACTTTTAGGCTATATTGGACGGCTGTACATTTGAGAGAGATATGACTGGTTGTACCTTCCCCACCTTGATTGAGATATGATTGGTCTTGTGGTACCTTATCTTTCACTTGTGTTTAATGGGGTCATTTACCCTCCTTGAGTAACTTTTTTAAAACCACCTTGTTGAAGTTTTGCTCTTATAGAGTACTACTATTGTTTGGCCACATTTGGAGCATATCCTTGGTTCTAAGGTTCATGGGTCCTAAGGCTACCACCTTCATGCTTGAAGTGTAGCTGACAATGGAAGACACAAGTGTAGTTTATTACCACCATGCAAATTTAATTTTACTTTTCAATTCCCATCACCATTTCCTCTCATATGACATCCCACAACCATTTCTCTTGACACCCACTCTTCATTCATTCTGTATGCATTTCACTATGCAACCGTCTCAGATTCTCACTGCATTGTCCCTCAGTTAGTTAATCAATTCAGTATGACCCACGCCCGCCGTTCGAGGAGTGTTGCCAGTGGTCGTGGGTCATATTGAATTGATTAACTAATATTCTTGAAAACGTAGTGAGAATCTAAGACGATTGCATAGTGAAATGCATACAGAATGAATGAAGAGTCGGTGTCAAGAGAAATAGTTGTGGGACGTTGTATCAATGTGATTGTAAGGCACTCTTTGAAGGTGAAGTCCACAATTTTAAGTATTTTTCCTCATTTTCATGCCTTTTCGTAAGACAATAAGGAGGGTAGTGGCATCAACATTGAAAATGGTTTCCTTCCAAACCTATCAAGTGTACTTTTAGGTCAGCAGTATTATTGACTCCGAACTGTAGGTACAGTTCGAAGAAAAGAATACTGCTAACCGAAAGTACACTTGATAGGTTTGGATGGAACAAATTACCGTGGACATCTATGCTGTCGTATTTTTGGTTTAATGTTGACGTGGAGATCTTCAACTATACATCTCTTATTGGTATATGATCAATATGTTTATTTTATTACCTATTACTAATTGAGTTATTAAATACTTGTTGTACCTTCCCCACCTTGATTGAGTTATTATTGGACTTCTGGTACCTTGTCTTTGACTTGTGGTTAATGCAAACATTTACCCTCCTTCATTTCTTGTATACCACCTTGTTGAATTTTTGGTCTTATAGAGTACTTCACTTTGATCACCTGTGATCAGTTGTGGTGTGCTGATAATCACCTCTTTTATGCTGAGACTTGGTTGAAGTTTATAATTTTTGTGACTTTATTTATGTTGAGTTATGTACTGTGCTTGACTGTCATTGACCTAATTAACTCCAGTCATTTCTCTCTCTCTGGTTTGTACACACCCTCTTGTAGGGTCAGCTGGTTCCTAGAGAAGACTGGCCTCTCCGAGGCACAAACAGTCTTTTCTGAAAGTAACACTTCTGAGTATATTTTCAAGAATAGTTTCACACCCAGGTTGGTATCTTAAACTATATCTCTATTTTTGTTATATGATATATATGTTTATTATATTACATGTTACTGAATATTAATAGTTTATCGTTTTAGTTTGCTTGTCAGTGTAACTCATTATAACAGTTTTGAATATACCAAAGAAACTGTGTTAAGAACTTATGGGTTGTACATTTGGAGTTCTTGGTTTCAAGAGGTAAGTATTTAGACTGACTAATGTATATCCATGGAATAATTTTTTTTCTGGAAATTTGTTTTTATTGTTTCTATTGGCATTTGTGCTGTGGAACTAATGTGAATTGTGTTCACTATTATTAGTTGATACAGGGAGGGCACATCCTACCTTAAAGGTGTTTGATTGTTATGGCATTCTTGTTTTTTATTTAATGTTTTTTTGCACATTGACGTTTTGCTCACATCATTCAAGAAACGTTTATAACCCTGCACTGTAATGACAGCATCTAACTGTATGGAAGTTGGGACACTATTACTTTATCACATGTGCATGTGCTCTCTGTTTTCTACCTTTGAATGCAAATGACACAAAAACCTATCTTGGTGGTTACAAATATGCATTTGGATATTTTTATATTGGGGTAAAATGTGAGGTGCAACATGTAGTCATGTCCTTCAAGGCTATTGCATGTTAATCATATGTTGAAATTGTTTGGTTTGAGATCAAGCGGTATGTTAATTATATTTTATAAAGAGAAAGTATTGCCTAATATTATTAGTGTGAAGTGTTATAAAGGCTGTTGATGGCCCATGGATGGTAGTATTTTTTAGATACTACATCTGTGGGAAATTGAACTTGAAATCTAAGCATTGAATCCTTTGCAGATGTGATTTTTTTTTCCCTATTCTTCATATTGTTGCATTGGTCAATGATTACATGAACTTCTATTTTTGATATTCTTCTACGAAATTTTCTTGACAACTTGACATCAATGCTTTGACAAGATCTAGATGGATATATAGCATGCTCCTAGGAAACTAATGCATTAGTTTCCTATTAGTTCCTTGGTTCATTTTTGTGAACTATGTACTATGTAGATGGAAATATAGCCTGATCCCAAGAAACTAATGCTTCAATGACAATATTAGTTTTTAGGCATGTTTCTATAAACTAACTTTAGGTGATGTGTGGTTACCAGCAAGTGCAGAGAAGTTTCATGTGTCACATAAGAAGACGACAATAGATTATGGAGAAAATCCCATCTCCATGAAGTGTTGTATGGAGTCAGAAATATTTGCATGGGTGATGTAAACATGGTTGTGATACATGTAAAATTGTGTAATTTTTTCTTTGTTTGAAGTTGTTTGGTCTTAAGTGAATACATCTTCCCATTTGAGTGCATGGTAATTGCATTGTTTGCATGTGGTGCCTATATAGTTCTATGGTATTTTTGGCAAATACTCTTACATAAAGTGCGCTTGATAGTGAAAATTTATGTAGCTCATCAAAATTTGCAATTGGGATGTTTATTTATTTTGGTTTTTATTGGGTTGGTGCATTCATTAGATCAGTTGGCCTCTAACATGGAAGCTAAGTTAGGATCTTCTATTGTGCACTACAAAGAGTTGCTTTTTCAAAAATGCAGTGAGTGTTGAGAATTGAAAACCGTAGCATTGCAAACTTCAAATGATAGAATTTGTGGAACAATTGTTTCCTATAGGGACCTTTGCCTTTAAGGCCTCAATGATATATTACCATAGAGCTGGGAGAAGGGCCCGAGGGAGAAGCTGAAGGAATGACTGTTCAGCCATATGTGGGGTTCAGAATGTGACAAGGAGGAGATTCTGGTGGTTACCGAAAGTTGGATTTTCGATGGCGATCGGATCACCCTTCAAGTGCTATCCACATGTGCTTCAGACCGGGGCTTACAATTCTTCATGTGTATACATTTAGTTCAAGTTCTTGAGATATCTATCTAGGACTATGTTTGTTGTTTACAAGCAAGTTTGATGATAAATGACTCTGATAAAGTTCTATTAAGAAGTGAATAGAGCTAAGGTATAATTCTTTGTAAGACCGTGCTCATACATTGCAAAAAGTTGTTTAATCCTCATGATTATTCAAAGGACACAAGGATGTGAAATCTGAGCTTGAAGAAGAACAATTTGCAAAGCATTGAAACGTATTGATAGCATATTTGAAGGACTTGTGTTATAACTTGAAGACTGAGCATATTCTTTGTGACCAAATTGAAGTTGAGTTTGAATAGTGTTATGGGAGAACATCAGTTATATCTTCATGAAGACCGAGCCTATTCATTGTGACCAAATTGAGTTTGAGTTTGAATATTTGTGCCATTAAAAGACAAAACTTGAAGTTGAAGAATTGATTGTTGAAAAAGGATAAGTATGAAAACTAGTACGTGACCAAATTTTATTTCTTTTACTGCTTATCATAAAGACTTAATAATAACTACTTTAAGGAATACAATGCAAGATTATTTGTTTGATGAAGTTTGATAGAATTGGAAACCAGCATTAAGCAGACTTGTTTACAGATCTGAAAGGAATCATTGAGATGTAAGAGATGGTTCATGAGAAGTGCTTCCACTCTATCTGAAGCCAATCTATGACTGTATCATCGCATTCAATTTTTTTTTTTTAACTCCCAGGTATCGTCTCTATATCGACGAACTTCAATGTAGGCTATACAAAATGTTTCGACACAGTTTCTGAACCTGCCACGAACGTTTGGGAATGCAACCGTGGATACTGCGACAATAATTCGTGGAACTATAAATGCATCTTCCACGCAGATGCTGAATTTGCCACGAAATATTGTGAATGAATTCGTGTATATTGCGACGAATATTCGTGGAAGGTTCAACGCATTCATGGAAATTTATAGGAGTTGTGCGTCGCTATAGAGATAAAATTTTGTGGAAGGATTCATTTTCCGTGGATATGAGAAGTGTTGTGTTGTTGACACGTGGCATCAGCGAAACATTGCTATTGCCACGAAGTCGAAGTTTCATCCCTATATCCACGGATTTCTTTCCACGAAAAAAACAAACCCCAATCGTTGAAACAAGGATGAAAATTCGTGGCTATTACAACGAACTTTCGTGGCAAATTACACCATATGTAGTAGTGTAAGCTAACGTTATAAAGCTCTAGTAGTTTAAACATCCATGGTATAAATTCATACAAGAAGTGCATATAGTGTATAGTTCATAACTATAGACTATTGTTAAGTCATCATAATAACATAGGCTATGCATATAGGGCATAAAAGGTAGGTTTAGTATTGCATTGCTAGTATCTAAGCATAGGCCATGCCTCCTTTAAATATGAAATTAATTACTTGGTATACTTCCTAGGAGTAGGTATTAAATACAAACCAAAGTTATAATACTTTCCACAAGATTTTATTACAAGGAAAATGTATTAATAATGAATACAAATTCTAAGATTCGAATTATAACTTAGAGTTACATAAACAACTTGAGTAAAACTAAAGATCAAACTAGGATAGATCTCACCCAGAATCACTTCAAGTTACTATAATTCCTTTTATAAACATTGAAGGCTAAATGAAGTTAAATGCTTTAGCTAAACAACTAAGTAAGCCTCGGGGTGCCCATAGGACCCCTTTATCATCAACAAGCAAAGGAAACAGTTAGCACATATAATGAATTCATCATCAGGTCTATAAAGCATCGACAACTATATAAGAAAGTATGACTGATCTAGGTTGCGTGTATTGTGGTAAGAACATCCAACAATAGTAGACTATAGATATAAACACATGACGCATATTTTGAATTACTTTATACACACATAATCGATGTAACATGTTTAGTACAATGTGATGAGTAGTTAAACAAACAAACATTTATTGTACTTCTGCACGGTAATTATAGCAATTAATGCTACTCTGAAAAATTTTAAATTTTTGTGATTTTCGGGATTTTACACGATGAAGCAATGAAGGTGATGTATTCAAAAGACTATTGATTCATCGACCAAAAGAAGGAAATTGGGTCACTTTTCATCCTGATTTTTCAAATAGAATTTTCCACTAATCTATTCAGATCGTGTGGAAGCGCCCCCCTGCCACTACCAACATTAAGTGAATTGTTGAGTTCTTTAGAAAACCCGAGGAGAAGCAAAGTCCTGATTGAGCAGAATTTCACCTGGATTTCGACAGAAGTAGTCGAAGAAAGCCGACTTCCGAGACCCAACGAACTGACCGAAGTTCCAGACACTAGCACTAAAGGTGAATAACTTGCTCTCAATACACATTTGGCAATAGTACCTGTCGATGTTACCCAAGCAAATAATAATGGCATAAAAAATAATCCACCGACTCCACTAGTCAGTTTAAAGGTCGCAGTAATAGCATACATGTTGCATACAACAACACACCTTCCGTTATATGTGGGTTATGAAGATCCTTGGAGACATTGGTTTGTATGCGAGTCAATATGGGGATCCAATGCACTTACCGATGAAGACCGACAGATGTCCCAATTTGCTGGCTCTTTATAAAAAAGAGCACTCACCTGGTATATGGGATATATTGACAAAACACCAAATGCGACAAAGGCACAAATCAAACAACTCTTTTGATCTTTCTTCAAAACTCTGGATGCGAAGTACCTATCTGCTGAAAAGTTAAATACCACAGTAGAGAAACCAATAGAAACCGTAAGGGAGTATGATAAGAGATTTCAAGACCTCCTTAGCCAGATTGATTATGATATTGAGGAGAATCTCTTGATCCAATGGTTCGTATCTGGACTCTTACGAAAAATAAAAGTCCATGTCTATTGGTAGAATGTCACCACATATGAAGATTCCCTAACAAAGGCTCTACAGATCGAAATGGATGACGATTACCCTCTGGCGCCTGTCGATAGACATATTGAAGAATGACTGGACAAAATGCATCAATCCATTCAGGATATCAATTTGAGAGGATCGGAAGTTTGGTGTACCAAATGTTCTACTACAAGACACACAAAATACCATTTTCATTAGGAGGATCGACGACAAGATGTTCGAATTGTTCAGACAAGATTTTTATGTGATATTTGTCAAGATTACGACTTACATGCTACAAAATACTTCCATACAATATGAAGAACAATCAAGCTAAGTGGTGCCAAATATGTGAATTCAGTACTCATTCTATAACAGAATGCCATTTGAATCTAAAGAACAAGAAAAATTACCTTGCAGTATACCAGGCCAATGTTGTCGACCAGAGAAATGACAGGAACAAAAGGAGTGATCAATACGACTGGAATGACAGAACAGATAGATACGAATGAAATGATAGAAATGATAGATTTCCAAGATATGACGGTCGAAGATATGATCGGCGCAATGACAATTAAAACCAACGTGGAGGATTTCCAGGCCGAGTTCATGACAAGGGCAGTCGATATTTTTGACCTAGATGACCTGGAAATGTTACACTTGTCTTAGTGAAGGACATCGCCATGCAGATTGTCCTTATAAAGATCGAACAGATCTTAAATTCTGTACAAAATGTGGAGTAGGGTATCACTTCTTGGAGGATTTCCCTATTATGCTTGAAAACATTACAAATAAAAAGAATGTTAATGTCTTGTCCCGTGTTCCCAAATGTGATGTGATTAGAACAAAGAATTTGAAAATTCTAACAAGACAAGGTACTCGAACTGGTCACGATAATCCAAAAATAATCAAAGTAATAAATAAAGAGGATTATCCGAATCCAAATAAACAAAAATCTCTGTTTAAAAATGCATATGATGTATTCCATGAACTAACAACACAAGAAGATAATGAGGGAGTTTGATAGGAAGGTATTAATGAATTGGTCAATCTCATAACTAAAGAAGAAGCTGTCGAGAAGTTAATTGACTTTTTGTGCAATATTAAAAGTAAATATTTCGAGCATAGACAAGCTAAAAACATATTCCGACTGAACCAAAAAGACAAGAATGATGCTGACCCTCTCGTTGACCTCGAAATAAATGATACCTTGTTTGATAGGTTGTCCTCGATTTTGGTTCGCAAGTAAATATCATGACTCGTGATACTTGGCAACAATTAGGTCAATGTCATCTTCAAGAATCCGGAATTTATTTGAAACTTGCTGACAAAGGTTTGATTGAACAAATTGGCATGTGGAGAGATGTCAAAACTTCCATAAAAGGCATAGTGAAAAAAGTCGACATCAAAATTATAAATCCAAAAGATGGAGACAGTTAATTCCCATCCCTAGTTGGTTGACCATGGGGTATACAAATGAAAGCGCTGATATCACTCGATAAAGGTCAAATTAAACTCAAAGGTAACGATCAAAAGGTGATAGTACCTATTTTCCCATATCAAGGAGAATTGTGGTCAAAACCAATGGAGGATGAAAATGACATACAACAGCTATATCAAATCAATAACAATGAAGATTATATTGAACCTAATGCACAAGGAGAACTTTATCTTCGAGACCCTGCATCAGTCGGATACAACTCCGACACCGAACTGTATGAATGGAAAATATAAAATTATGAACTGTAAGCGAAAGAATGATGGACAATTGAATCCATTCCTAAAAATAAAAATAAGAAATGCTTCTCTATCTCAACCATTCAAATATATTTGAGAGAAAAATCCGCGAATGTCCAACTTTAGCACTAGCAAAGAATGACTCATTACATACTCCTCCAATGTGATACAAAGAACAAGAATCTTTGTTTGTACATGTCGAAGAAGTTTCAAAGAATGTTAGAGAGCAAGGGCGATTACAGAGTTTGGTCGAGACATTTAAGGACAAGCTGCAAGATGGTGGGACATGCATCAGTCACAACTCCAAACATGGACCACTGCATTGACATATTTTGTTGAAATGTTTGGAAGCCAGAAACTGACAGCTCAAGTAGTAATCCTGATATTCACACAAGGGAAAGACCCTTAAATTCATGTCAATGATTGTGAAAGGGAGTGGAGAAGACTGGGATATAAAGATGAAATAGCATGGTCGCATCTCTTTCCAAATAGGCTTGACAACTTTCCTAACAAATGGTACAAAATGGAAGTGGCAAGGGGAGAAAAATTCATTTGGAAAGAGCTGAAGGAAAATTTCATCAAAGATTTCCAATTTTCTCCGAAGGAAGAGTAGTTAATGGAAGTGAGCAACCAAGTCAAAAAATTTCTGCAACTGATGAACAATGCAGAACTAGCAGATAAGCAGCCATTTGTTCGACAAACTGTTACCTGCAATAATATTCAATCAACAAAAGTCCAACATTCGACACGATTACAACAAGAAACAAAAAAAACAGTTGGAAAGAGCTTTAAATGGAAACAAGACCATCCATCCATGTCGAAGCCAGTTAGAACAACTTTCAAATTGGAGGATGCAGAGAAGGAATATCCTAAAAGACTAACTAAACAAGAATTTCCACCAGCATTCACGTAGATCAAAGAAGGCGAACGACCAATAAATGATAGTCGAGCACCAAAATGGATGGATGCAAAATCCAAAATAAAATAAATCGACATATCCAACAATGACAAACCAAAAATGGTGAAAGTTGTCGATTACTGGAATGAGGAGGAAACAACAGAATTTACCAGCCTCCTCAAATAATTTCAAGACGTATTCGCACGGGATTATAAAGATCTCAAAGGCATGGTACAGGAAATGGGTGAGATGAAGAGTGATATCAAGCCAGATTCCAAGCTAGTAAAGAAAAGACCATACAAACTTGAACACAAGTACAAGGACATTTCCAAAAAGGAGATCGAAAGCATGCTTTTTGTAGGAATCATCTATTCGATCTATCAATCAGAATGGGCCCTCCTCCTTTTGTAGACCGGGTGACTTTTTGAGCAATTTAACCTCCTTGGCATCATCCAATGCACTTTCCTTAACTGAGTTGGCACTTTCCTTAACTGAGTTGGCACTTTCCTGATTTTCCACTGACTGGATTTTGTTCTCTTTTGGAAGCTATGCCCTCCTAGAGTTTCTGGATGTTTCCTTCTTTTTACAACTGGCTAGATTTTGTTATTTTTGGAAACTGCACCCTCATTAGCTTTTCTGGATGTTTCTGATTTTCCACACTTGCTTGCTTTGTACACTTTCCTGCATTATGCACTGCTTTTTTTGGTTTCCTTCTTTTTTCTAACACCTTGCTTTGTGCATGCTTCTTCCAGTTTCCTTTTTTCTTTGCTCTACCTTTCTTTCACTTTCCTCTTTGGAGTAACAAATCATAAGGCTAAACTTATCTCCTTATGCGCCCTTGTCATCATCCAACTAATCATCAAATGTAATTAATAATTAAATAAAATAATAATAATTACATCTCCTTCAATTTAATTAATTAAAACAACTATAGGCTAAATTATTCATAGTTAATAATTTAATTTCCTAAGTAATGTCACCCCCTTATTAATTAATTAATTGACTTTCACTAGGATCCATGGGGTTTTTGTTGTGACATTGGCTGCTACTTGATGCTGGAAAAATGGGAACATGACATAGTTATATATTTATCAAATTATTTCTTTGCTTCAATTAACCTCGTCTCATTATTCCAAACTATTTTTTCCATGTCTCAGGCACATCCAACCATATAAACCATGGATATGTGGAGTGCCTCTATGTTCCCATTCGTACCCATGTGAAGTGAATACATCGTAAAATTAGATATTGAATGGTAAAAAATACAAATCAAAACATAAAATATGACTAATATGATAGTGTGTCAACTTCGAACCTGTACAAATAATCCTTGGCATGAAGATATTTTTCAATGACCTATTCATAGAATATGGTGAAGCAATGGTGCATGTATAATGAAACATTTTGTGATAATTGATTACATTTTCAAGCCTCCGTCAATGTTTATTTTGCATGTGCCGAGGTGTATTTCCAGGCATAAGTTTATGTAAATATGGCCACTTGGTGTCTTCCAAACTTAATGTGAAGGATAAATTTGTATATCCAACTTGTGTAACCATGCGAGTAAGCTCACTACAGCATATAATCCAATATGATTTTGTACCTCATAGTCTTCAACCAAAGTGCACCAATCGTTCAACCAATTTTGTGTCACGCAATTTTGTGAGATGTTTATCTAGTTCCACTAGAGTTGTAGAGATTCCATTCTCTATATGTATTTCATAAGGATAGAAGCAATACCTTGGCTTTGATGTCACATGATCATTTTGAGCAAAAAGTATTGAAACCTTGGACATTTTCCAAGTCGTTGATAACAAAATTTGAATAAATTTACTGCATCATCATGTAGGAAAACATTCAGTAGTCAAGGTTGCAACCAATATTAAATACCAATTGGAAATAGTGTGGGAAAATCCATGTCAAATAAACCTTCGGTGTTGTATTCATTTATTGGATACAATATAATGTCTAGCCACTCCATGGGTGCCTCAGAAGTGGATTCTCCATTCTTAATAAAATATCTTATTTCATTAAGTTCCCTTCGTGCATTAGGTAATCTAATTGGGAATGAGGAAGAGTGAGATGATAGTTGATCATTATGAATACCCTTAGTCTCAATATCATTTTCATTCATATCATTTATGTCAAAGTATACATAGTGTAATCGATCAGAGACATCAGTTGCATTTTTTGGAAGAGTTATGGCCAATTCCATATCAATTTGAATGTCATTGTAATATTTATCCACTCATATTTTGTAATATAATGCATCCATGCCATGAGATCTGCTAACAAGACAATAATAATGTTTTGATTTCGACAATTCTTACCTAACAATTAAAATATCCAATTTTTCAACTTGACAATGGAATATCTTTAGCAATTGAGCTGATATCTTGTGGAAAACTTATCGTGTTCCCATTGTATTTATATTTACCACCTCGAGCATGACATGTAACCTACAATATTGGATTTACTCATACTACAAGCATTTATTTAGCCTATGTAAGGACAGATAAAACATAAGGTTGTTCAATAGGGTCCATATTATTATGGTGAGAAAAAACAATGACAACCTCACTCTCTTTTGCACCTTTTACAAAGTGGCCCTTCAACACTCATACAAATTTTGACTCCTAGATATGATCATGGAAAATATGGCACATTTGGATGATTGATAATTCATTAGTGCATTGATGAATTTTTTTATGGAAAGGCATCATTATGCTTAGGATATTGTTTAAACCTGCAAAGAAATGTTAAAATTGACAAGGGTTGTTAAGTAGAACACCAATAATTTATATATAAATTTACTAATGGTTTAAAATTAAAAAAGTGTGTAAAGATAATACATATATTATTTACTTTATGTAAATTCATTTGGAGATGTAGATACATGAGGTGCATTTTATGTATTGTTGAAATAATGGGAATTGTGAAGAGCAAGTTTTCTTTGCCTTTCATTTTCCATAAAAGTATGGTTTCCCTGTTTTGCAACATCTCAACATTTAATATTATATTAACACATTCACAACTTGTATAAAGAGTATGTGTGTGTGTGTGAGAGAGAGAGAGATTAACGTCTACCAAGACTAACTTTGGTCTATCAGACCTTAAGAAGAAAGAAATGAATTATTTGGTTCAAGCTTTAAATTTTATTCCTCTGTTCAAAAATATTGAAAATAATATTTCCTAGCTCGCTATCATTTTGGCAAGTTGGGATTTTAGAAAGGTTTGTATTGTAGCAAATACTATGAAACCAATATCTAATGTGGGTGTAAGTATGGCACTCTAAGAGAAATTTATTTTCATCCTCAACGCTCATAGACTCACACAAATGGAAAATGTTTTCCTCCAACAGTGTTTTAGGAATTGACCAATGCCCTGTTTCACTAAGGAGTTCATGAGAGTTCGTTCTTATCTTGGCTATATTAATTTTATTCTTTGAACTAGTTAATGTCAAGAGATACTCATGATCTTCCATATTAGATTTAATGACTTATTTATAGTATCTTAATTTTCTTTTAGCCTCTAATTCTTTCTCGCACCGCATTTTCTCTTTAAACTTAGATGCAATAATATTTTTCACATTGTTATGCAAAGTGTCATTTTTGGCAATGCCCCAATGGTTTAACCAATCCATGGTATCTTTAAACTAACCCCTCTTGAGCGACATGTGGTTTTGGCTTGATTTTAAAGCAATTTTAGGAAGTCTCTCATCTCCCATGCTATTTATATTCTACTTGTACATTAGGTATCTAGTTATAGCCATGATATCGATGGGGGGAAGAACTACTTCTATGAGGAGAATATGATAAGGCGTATTGCTTTTAATTTTAAGGTTATAAGTTATAAAATGTTTCTAGATTTGCTCAATATTTCTCCAAGACTCTCTAGCAATGCTACAACCCCATATTTCATAGCCGTATAAGATAACAAGAATGACAAGAGTTTCAAAGAGGAACTTCTTTTCATCCCACATGACTAGGTTGCCTGATTTACAATTGTTTTCAAGAACACAATAAACTAATATTTCCACCCTTTGTTAATTATTTTCTTGATGCTATAGTCTCAGTTGATCTTGTGATGAATATCAATACTGAGATATTTGTAAGAAGTTGCTTCCTCCAACTTGCCATTGTCATAAATAAAATTAGCGTAAGTGTTTTTCTTGGACTTTATAATCATAACTTTTGTCTTGTTAGTGTTAACATTCATACCCATATATATATATATATATATATATATATATATATATATATATGTATGTATGTATAGATGTATAGATGTACACACACACACACACACACATATAAAGTTAATCCATGAAAATGTGAACAAAATACCTCCATTGTGGTAGGAAAAACATTTATTTGTGTTATATCATTTGACACATCATTCAATTGATGGTTTTTGGGTGAAAACGCGAAGCTGGGAAACAATTCCGTGACAACGGAGTGAAAAACAAAGAGGGTGCGCGGATGAATAGGGGAAAAAAACTCAACCTCAAACTCTCAACCTAGAGTTTTTTAAACTCTAGGCCGAGAGTTAAAAAAAATTCTAGACCGAGAGTTTCAACCAATCTAAGGGCTGTATTTTAAAAAAAAATCTTGGATGAGAGTTTGAACTAAACTCTTCACCAAGAGTTTGGAAGACATTTTCTCGCCCAAGAGTTTTTGTTCAACAATTCGAGCACCATTTCTGCAGAATTCAGAAATGTGTCACTTTAACAAGTTCGGACCACTGCAAAACATGGGAATTACATGTCGGAGCTTATACCAGTAGCTTCATCATTCAATCTACTTTCTAGTAATATAAGTTTTTTTTGAATTTCATTTAGGATTACTATTTTTTTCTATTTTTTTACTAAACTTTATCATTAAAAAATTAAGTGACTGAAACATCAGTCACAATGAAAATTCAATATCATCACAATGACGAAGCCAAAAAAATTTAAAAAAATACAAGGATGTTCCTTGAAGTGTCCTCTTCAATGGGTTGGTTTTAGTTTGTTTGATAAGTGTAAAATTTGAAAGAAAATGTGAAGACAAAAACATGTGTTGATAATGCACCATTTTCTGAACATACGTTGTTTCGATAAATAATAAAAAATAGTTCCCAAGTCTTAAAAAACTCGAAATATAGTCCAGGATCAAGTTTAGTGTGTATAGATTATGAGAATACAATTTTTTTCCCTAAAATGAATAACCATCTATCAAAAAACTGTCGTCAACATAGGTCACTCATTATCCATACCTAAACTTTTCAAGTATATGTCGTTGGTTGAAAACAAATTTGTCCCATGATATGTCCATAAAAAAATTAAAAAAAAATTGAGTAGAAAGCTAATTCAATTTTGTAAAACCTTTGTGTTTACTTCAAGTTGAAATTCCTAAGGGAGATATGGGTTTGAATAGGTTGAAGTTGGAAAACATAAAAATTAATAGTTCTTTTTGTCAAAAACAAGCCAAAATTGTTTCCCAACTTCATGTTTTCACCCTTTTATTGGATTGTTGATTTTCATATCGGTTCCCATGAATTATAGATTCACTTTGATTTCTTGATGAAGAAGCATGGTGGTGAAAGTTTGTTCACTGAATCCTCATAGATGAACAACCTTTGCTTCAATTGTGAGTATCCTAAACACGCAATGCATATATTAAAAAATGGATAAAGATGAGATGCCTTTTCTAATGAAGAGATGGAGTGCATGTAGTTGAATATTCTAAACATCTAATGTTATAATGTTAATAAAATAAGCATACAAATTCATTTTCAAAAGAGTCAAAGAGTATCCTCATGGTGCCGAGAGATATAGTTCTTTGCTCATTTCCAAATATTTGATTCTCCATATGTTGTGTAGTTACATCCTAATAATAGAAATGAGTGCAAAATAATATTTATTGCAAATGCATTTCTTAGAATATGAAAGAAACAAGTTGGGTGGATTGGGATTTAAAGAAAACCTTGTGACTATGAAGAGTGTCAGCCATGTGCACATGACAAGAGGACCTATTAGCTATGTGGTGTGTTTTAATTCCATTATTCGGAAAAGTGGTTTGTATATCATTGAAACCATTCAATATTTCATTGGCACTAGAGAAAATACTTTGATGACGTAATGGGTTTTCTACATATATTTGACCACAATGAACGCTGCCTTCATTACTTTGGTTGAATCCAACATTGTTTGGACTCATGTATGTAATAGCATATTGATAATTAGGTATTGTACCTATAGAAAAATCCCTCTTTTGTACTATACTTGGTGAAATTGGATAGAAAATTATGCTCTGAATGAGATCTGTAATGTTATGAGCATGTGGAATTATCAATTTATAAACACCCTATGGTGATGTTGTATTGACACCCACAGGACCACACATGTCAATGGTCAAATCATAAAAGAGGAATTGTACTCGATTACATGTGCAAATAAGCACCATACTTCTAATTCCATGAACTAGGAAAAACCCACGACATTTCATATTTACCTTTGATGTTAAGTGAGTTACTAAGTTCCAATGCAATCCAATACCATCTTTGATATTGTGATCAGATATGTGATGAGGCAACTCAATATTAGTGGGGATGCATATTTCCTCCAATGTTGATACTCTAGTTGCATCATCAGTAGTCAAACCTATGAGTTGGTTACAGTCTATTTTTAAAACATGGACTTGCAATTTCTTGTTTGGAAAATGAAATACGCTAGATCCCAGTTGTTTTTTTCTATATATATCCAATATAGTACGTAAGGATATAAAGGATCACATATTTTGATTTTGTGAGAATGTATCCAATACATTCTTCCATTATAAAAAACTTCATCCTTTGGACAGGTAGGATCACCATCAGGAGTAGAAATTATCCTCCACTCATGATGGATGATACTATATATAAAGTATTTTGAATGGAACAAATCATAAACATGCTTGAGAAATACCTAGTGATAATTTTTTAGATTCTCATATCTTAAGAGGGTAAAGAAGCACCAATATCTAGGATTAATACACCCTACATACATGTAACTCCATGTAAATGGATTTACAATGTAATTGTTTTTTTACATATGCTTTCCATAAGCAATGATAACAATGCAAGTGAGCCTAATGTTGACTCGATTTTGTAATGCTACTTGGAAATGGCATAGATACATAAGTCAAATTTCCTATATTTGTAATGTAACCAAAGTGAAAACATCCCTGGTCCTTGTTACACAATGGAAACAAAACCCCATATTCCATTTTGTAACATTATTTCCAGGAAGTTAAGAAATAGTCATTTTTTTAAAATCCTTTCCATGCCTTGCAAACATTCACAAAATATATGATAGAAGACATAGGGAGCCACAAGATGATTATTTGTAGTATTTCATATGGCATGCAACTCCATATCACAACCACCATATCCATTGCACTAATATTCAAGAGATAAGAAAAACACCTTAGTACAATGGATGGGTGATTTTAAAATTTTGTTGAAAATATTTTTTTGTAGATATAGAAAATCACTATATGCATGTATTATCATTTTATTTATAAAATAGAAATCAATTTTCAAAGAATAAATACAATAATACATGAAAATATTTTGAAATGTCGATCGATAAATGAAGATTTAGTTTGTGTAAAAGTAATGTAAATCTTAAATATAGACAAAATGATGTTCCCATTAATGATTAAATAACCAAATAATTACATGGTTCAAGGTATAAAATAACTATGAATGATCACATATAAACCATGGAAGGGAATTTCAAATGCAGAGTCCATATTTGGGGTTAGTGGAAAATAATTCCCACTAAGAATGAAATCACTACAAGTACAGTCTTTGGGCATGAAAATATGATTTTAATGAGAGATTGATAAGTCATCAACTCCAATGAGTGTTTTTATTTGACTTGTCAAATAATAATACAACAATGGTATATAATCAAAGTTGTATATAAGTACAATGATTCCAGTTGCATGGAATGGATTATATCCATTGCACTTCTTGTCTATATCTGATGTGATGTCTTTCACAAGAGTCCAACTCATTCCACTATCATCTTCCCACTATTCATTTGAGAATATTGGAGGGAACTTACTAGGTTGAAAATCTATTCTTATATCTCCAAACTACACAACAATGAAATAATGATGTACAATCCATAACAATTGATTTTGATGAAGTGCAAGCACATATATCCTCTAATAAATTTGTGATGGACAAAATAGATAACCCACTTATTCTTCTCTATATCAAGAGAATATAGCTTGTGATTGATTCTTTTGTATCCACCAGAAAACAACTCAACATGCAACCAATATATTCTTCCCTTATAAAGTACCACATCCCCAGGAGGTGTAGGTTCTGCATCAGATAAGTATATATCTTTCCATGTCTTGTTAATACTATTGCATATACTATATTTTGATCCATGTCTCTCATAAGCATGTTTTATGTGTATCAAATCATATTTTTGTTCACTAATGCTTCTCAATATGGTGAAGACACCATAATGGAAAATTTCAATAGACCTATAAAGATTCATACTTTGGTAAAAGGGTTGAGTACATAATAGTTCTTACACGTGGGATTTGGACTAAGGAGAGATAACAAAAGAAGGAAACCACATTAAGGTTCAAGGGTATACAATGTACTTGGGAAATGTATACTAAGATATGATATTAGAACTTTATTATTAATGTACGAACATATAGAATGATTTCGATATGGATTCCATTCCTCAATGAAGAAACCAATTTCTTCCATGTGTTTCATGTGCCATCTTTCAACAATATTATTGTTGCATACAATCTGATTCCACATCTTATATATTGTTTTAAACTGAAACAATGTCGAAATAGGAAGCCACATAAGAAACAATTCAAGTATCTCAAATGGTAGAAAGCCCCATATAGAAAAATCCATATCCATTATACTATGGAATACAAAAAAATAGTTAATAACATAAAGATATTTTTATATTTCAAAGTAGTGATTGTATATAAAAAATAGACAAAAGTGTATTTAAAGAGTGCATATAAAAATAAAATCCAATATGTGAATTTCAAGGAGACATTGGATGGGGAGGCATGTGCCAGGGGGGGGGCTTTTTTAATCCAAGAGGAAACATCAAAGAATCCTTCTCTTGGAGCTTAGGAAGATAAACTAATAATAATGTTAAACTTCTATCTTTGTAGCAAGGGACCAAAATTTTGACCAAAACAAGCATCAGAGAAGCAACAATTATTGGATATTCGAGACTAATCATCAAATAAATGACTCAATGGACTACCTTCAAAAACTCTTCTTTGTCTAGAATTCAAGACTAAATTTGGGAAAACTTAGAAAGAATGTAGAATGTGGAATTTTTTCATGTTCTTAGATCGGACAACAAGGAGGCAAATTCTTTGGAAAGCATGGCCACAACTAGGTCTGAAGGAAATATCTGTTTCTCTAATAGTGGATTTAATCATGACCCAATCCCATAAGTTCATGAGCGTAAGTTTTGATATTGGCAAAAGAAAAATTAAGGATCATGTTAACGTAGGAATCAAGTCATTTCAGGGAAGAAGTGGCACGAAGCTTATGGTATGTACAAGGGGGTGCCTGGCCTTTCCTATGCTCTCTCTTCATGAATAAGTAGTGTTACCAAGGCTTGAGCGCCATGCAATGGAAGCATTAAATCCCTTCATGTTGTTGTATCCACCCTCTCTAGTAGCTAAGATCTGGACAAAGGAGAATTCGTTGTGACTAGGAAGAATATGACAGATCCATATGTACTTCTAGATCTCCCACTAGTGGGTTAGGTAGGATCTCCTTATGAAATTGTCTGTGGATTGGAATAACGAAGGTGGCGAACAACATGGATATGGAAGGTGCTTCAGGGTCATAATTTGGAAAATTCATTGCATTGTGTGGGAAGACCTGGCAATGATTCATAGATTCGGTGAGTGGGGGTGGATAAATTGGCATCCCCCAATGGAAAATTTTCAGATTTTTGGCTAAGTGGAAGTGCATAGCACATGATTGAAGTTGTCAAGGACTCAATTTCATAGTGTGGTTGTGTAACATCCCAAAAATTTGTAAAATTAAAAAAAAAATCTAGACGTTAAATTTAGCATTAAATGTTGTGCGGAAGTAATAAATGTCTAATAATAAATGAACTCGATAATAATTTAAGTACGACATGTAATTTATCTTTAAGTATTTTTAATTATCTTGTCGAAATTTAAATATATATCCATCATTTATTTAACAACCATAATTATTACATCTATTAATTAGTGTCGTCACTATGTCGATCTACTCATCCTGTACCAGATGGTACCTAATATTGTCGTACTACAACTAGAACTTAACGTTCCTTGGTAAGGTGCATGATAATTATGTTGTAATTCTATGAAACTGCGTTTATATCACTTATTTGATAGTATACTGTGTTAAAGTATGATGGTTGATATTTATGTTATTATTTACGTAATGGTAAGTTGTTGAATGAAACATACTACTTGTTGGCAATTGGATTCTAGGTAAAGATTTGATGGCTAACTTAGCTTTAGCCAAAGCATTGTTCTCTCCAACTGTCCAGGTTACAAGTTGTACATTTCTGGTTTGATCAAAGGTTTCTCTTGGCCTTGTGTGAGAGTATCGCAGGCCCAAACTTTATTTAGAGTTATGCATAAGTTAAATCAACACCAAAGTTATGGAAACGTCATAAGTTCGATGAACTACGTGCGAAGTTAAAAGGAAAGTAATAGGTCCAACGTGACTCAAGCGATTCTTCAAGGAACTAGTTTAAAAAAGAACTCTCTCCGTAGAGGAGAGTCTACTACCTTAGCAAAGTCAAGAGATATACTTGTAACTAAAGGTTGTCACCCTAAAAAGCTAATGCAAGGGTGACTAGGGGAAAAAGAAATACTAAGGATGAACTATATAAAAGAGGGTTTCACTTTCACCTTCGGCGCTATATTAACAAATATGTAATGGATAAACTATAGTGGAGTGGGTTGTTCCTTTTCCAAAGGATCTTGTATTAAAATGTGAATGTTTAACTTGGTTTTCAAACTATATGAAATGGTTCTATTTGTATACCATGTAGGGTGGTAGTTGGCTCATTGAATGAGGCCATGTGATGGGTAAATGCACATTGGTATTGACAAAAACCTACTACAAGTTTGTTGGGTTTTGGCCTTTGGTTTTGTGTTGTGCTGCGTTATGGAGAGGGCGACTAGTCCTTCTCGGCCGCCATGACTGTTGGTGGTTCAATGCACCACTCCTTGCATTAGTTGGAAGTTTGTGGGTAGTTATGGCTTTTGCGTCGTGTGTAGAGTCTCCAGCCTTCGGTTCTTTCCTCGGCTCTAAGATTAACTAAGGGTAAGCTACATTTGCAGTATTCAAACCCTTAACTTTCAGTTTAAAGTATTGAGCTTCTCATTTTTGTGTTAAACTTGGTTTCTATTCTTGTGACAGGGATCTATCGTAGTGACCACGGTGAAGTTGTAAATAAGGAAGGGACAACCCACAAGGGTGTGACTCCAATGGTAAGCCTGGTATTTGTCTTGGTTCTTCTGTCAACAAGGTGTTATGTTTTGGTTTCCCTTCATCAGTGCAACTTCTCTGGTCAAGTGGTTTTTATACTTCGTTTCTACAAACATGGTTTTACTGGGTAAATGCTTGAGTTGTTTTCTCTCTTATAATGTTGATGTATAGGATACTGTCCATCCTACCAGCAGTTAGACTGGGATGTGAACCTTACATTAAATACAATCGTTTGTGTTTTTGGGTATGAATTGTGAAAATCCTCAGAGCAGATCTAAGAGATGATGTATACCTCACAAGAGTAATTATGATTAAGCAGGAAAATAGAAGAAGAGTGAACA
Source organism: Larix kaempferi (assembly GCA_027924585.1). Taxonomy (NCBI): domain Eukaryota; kingdom Viridiplantae; phylum Streptophyta; class Pinopsida; order Pinales; family Pinaceae; genus Larix; species Larix kaempferi. Next base: position 16,284,438 of record BSBM01001005.1, on the reverse strand, counting down.
ATACAGTATAATGAGCAACAAAATAATATGGTACAGTAGAACTCAGATAGAAGCAATAATACTTCACACACACTAGATTATTAATCACAAATGGACATATAAATAATACAATGCATGAGGAATTCGAATGCCTAAGGTGGCAATTCGAATTATCCTTCATGGAGTGATCAAAGGATCACTGGAGTGTCATCGGAGAACAACTAGGTGTCCTCATGATCATCGGAGCGCAACTGGAAGTCTTCATCATCATCAGTGGAGTCATCAATGCTCAAGTAACTATCAACCATCAGTCAAACTAACTCTGGTAGGTGTAACTGAGTGTAACTCAATGTAACTAAGTGTAACTGAGTGTAACTAAGTGTAACTGAGTGTAACTGAGTGCAACTCAATGTAACTCAGTGTAACTGACTGTAACTGACTGTAACTGAGTGACAACTGGACTGGTAGGTGAAGAAGGGCGAGTTGCTCCCTAAAATAAAGGAAGAAGGGCGCATTAAGCAACTGGAGGGCTAAAACTGAATAGTGAGAAGCTCCTGGGGGATGGCTAACTGAGGGCTAGGTGCTGGACTGATGACTGGGATGCATGCAAAATGCATGCAAACCCTAGAGTGCATGCAAACCCTAAAAGTTCATGCATGACTGAAAATGTAAATGATCAAAATACTGGTGGGACTAGGATGGAGTATAGGAATATCCTAACATGAATTACAATCTTGGTGTATGAATGTTTTGTTTAAAATGGAAGGGATAAACCCTAAATGTGTAATGGAACCTGCGGATATTGAACCTTGTGTATTTAAATGTTTCTAACTTATAAATTTGACTGTCATTTTAATACACTGGTAGTTGGGCCCGCCAAGACTCGAGCCCGTGACCGGTACAATGATGTTTGTTTTGGGTTTTTACGAACCTAGTTATGAAATGATAATGTTTTATGAAAGGTTTTTGCGATTTAAAGTTTGAAATGATTAGCCGTAAGGCTTCACAGTATGGGGAGCTCATAATGAGACTCGACCCTTCGTCTGCTGGTTAAATTGGGTATACAGTTATGCTTCATCATTTATCTTGGTATTTGTATAGTTTTAAAGTTTTGTTCATAAGAAACGTAACCTAGTTCTCTACAGGGTTTAGGGTTTTGGATCTATTATTTGCACTCGCTTCAGTTTGTAAAGGCTTAGAATAACCTTATACCTTGGTGTAGATATTACCTCTTCGAATCCAGATGCTCTGCTTTTAGTTGGAGTCTGCACTCCAAAATGTCAACAAGAGTAGGGTTGAACCCTGGGATGAACCGTTTAGGTCTCAATCCATAAGTTTGATAGAGATGACTCGATCAGTTTTAAAGATTACAGGGATATTCCCTTACTGTACATTTTATGTATAAAAGTAGTGATGTTTTGCAAAGCTATGATACTTATGTGTAATTTTCTTGACTCATTACTATGTTGTATAAAACGTCAAATGAATGTTTATATTACTATGGAGATAATTTGATGCCTGTTTAAAGTTTGAACCATGATAATAGCATCTATGTATTGATATGAATGGTTATAGGATAATGAAAATAATAATGTACCATATCAATAATATGCTATGTTTATTTCGAAGGGTTTCTAACTTGTAAATTCTATGTAAAAGAATACTGTAATATTATAATGGAAATGCATGATGAGTTTTATAGCTTAGGATTTGTATTGATAACTCTATGGTATACTTTGTCGAGCTATTTAATAGACAGTAGCTATTTATTTAATAAATAGTAAGTATTTAGGATGAATACTTCTAGCGCTTAGATTGTAAATAATATAGACTTTGTTTAAATATTATTTTTGTCTTATGAGATGACTAGTAAAGTATATCTAGAAGTTTTCAAATTGCAAAAGATGTACAAGTAAAACGTTCGAATTGTTTTCTGAGATGAAAACCCTATATGTTTTATGCTATATGTTTTTACAGAAACTAGCATAGATGCATGGATATTGATAACAGAACTTGAAACTACTATAGTATAAGGTATAAATTTACTATGCTGTAAAAGTAGGAAAATAATGAAAAGATTTCATTTGATTTGAAAGATAAACTTATGTTTCTAATCAAACTGATCTTCAAGGTTAATTATACACTTCTTGTACTAGAGTACATTGTCTTATGACGAAAGGAAAAATACAAGAAGACTTTTTATTCAATCACTTACATCATCTCATTCATTAAACAGAACTGTAGAAACTAATTTATCTAGTTCAGAATACCAGTCAATAGTTCAGCTAAGCTGGTTACCAGAAAGTAAAATCTTTAAACAAATTAAACTGTATATTTATGCTAGGGTATAGGCAAACTCATTGTCCTAATCTTCCTACTCTATAAACAAACAAGTCATGCATAACAACATTCAAACAGTTTCAGAAATAGATAAACAGATATAGAAGTGAAAGGATAACAAGTAGAACCTGATAATTTTGCTAGGGTGGAGAAACACCCAAAGAGGCCTGTTCCTCCCAACCTTCTCCAGAAGAAGCAGCCAAATCACTTGCTCCCTTTGGACCCTCGAGACTGTTTACTAAACCACTAGGTAGAAGACTCTGCGTAGAAGCAAGGCACTCAGGTTGTACTTCAGCAATCAATGGAGACTTGCATACACCTCAAACCTCTACATTCAGCAGTAAAACTATGCACTCAGCAGTATAACTCTGCACTCAGCAGAAATAAGATAGACTTACACTCCAACTCAAAACATAGTTTCCCCTCATAGAATATCTTGTGTGCATACAACAAAACCACAAGGTAAATTTTCTCGTCAGAAAAAGTGTGAGCCTCTGCTCAAATTCTATGGCTTATAAAAGATGCGTAGGTCTTTTAGTGGTCAGTTTTCAATAAATGAGCCTCAAGCTCTAGTCCCACATTCCAGGGAACTTGACCACAATTCAAGGGAGTTGTCCCATAACAACAGCTAGTTACTGAGTTCATGATGCTGCCACTTGTCCATTTCCTTCTACCCCAGATTCCATTCTACCTAATGGGTCAGTAAACACTCTTTCAACAGTCTCTTTGGGTGAGTGTCTCCTATTTTGTTTTATTAAATAATAATATTATGCAATTACATTCATCCTTGGCCACTTGGCTAACTATAAAAATTTACAATAAAAATTAAGAAAATATTTTTCCTTCAACATAAAATGCTTCAAGTATTGGCTATGTTACAAACACCCCCACTTAAGCTCAACATCATCCTCAATTTTGTTGATTATTCATCAGAGCCTCCCTGGAACTGATTCAGGAGGATATTGGTGGCCATCCGCCTATTCCACTTGGATCCCCACCATTGTTTCTTCAGCTTTTCAGTTTCGTTAATTGTAGCACAATTTACTATTTTTGGCAGTTTTCGGGTTCTAAACGTCCATAGCCATTTTGAGGCCCTAAATGACGTTTTTTCAACATCTGATAGTCCAGAAAATAGGAGTCCATTCTGGACCCAATATTTGCTATTTATAGATGTATTCCTTGAATAGATCTTTCTAACAATGTATCATGTGCATCAAACGGAGGTAGTATGCCAAAGTTATGACCCCAGGAAATTGATGTACCAAGTTACCCAACAGGGCTCATAGTGTGGCGTTTTACCTCCTAGGGTTAGGTTTTTGGATGTGTAGGGTTTCCCTTGTTTCTCAATAATATATAGGCCTTCGAGCCTCATTGTAACATAGAGTTCAGAGGCATGTAGCTGCCACATCTCTTCTCAGAGATAAGCTACTAGCACTCTAGCTAGTTTATTTCCATCCTATATGTAAACAAGTTTCAGTTCTTTGATTAATGAGATGAAGTGGTATTTCCGCTACATCTTTGTTTTATGGATATTTGTGTATTCTGTTGCGTTCCTGCATAAATCTGGATCAGGAACAAAATTGGATATGTTGTCTGCATATTACTTTCCAATTCCCGGGTAGCTTCATCGGGGCTAAGGTGCTTCCATTGCACCTTTACCTACCCTATGGTACGATTCTAGAGAAAAATTTCCCTCCTGTCGAGGATACAGTCTGGTTCCACCTGAAAATCTCCTTTGGAAGCCTCTTGTATATCATTCCAATTCAGCACATGAGTAGCATCGTGCACATACTTCTTTAAAACATAAATGTGAAAAACATTATGTATTCTTAAGTTAGATGGTAGAGCCAACTGATAAGCAACTAGACCAATCCTTGATAGGACTTCGAATGGTCCACAATACCTTGGTGCTAATTTAGCACAACTTCTAAGCTTAAAAGAACTTTTCTTGGGTCTTAGCTTTACAAAGACATGATCTCCCACCTGAAAGTCTCTTTCAGTTCGTCTCAGATCTGCATAACGTTTTTGTCTATCTTGTGCAATTTCTAAATTTCCTTGTACCTGTTTCATGGTTAGTTCCATCTCTCTTAACAAATCCGGTCCTAGCATTAATCTTTCAACGGGATTATCCCAAGAAATAGGAGTGTTGCACTTTCTTCCATATAAAATTTCAAATAGACTAAGTCTAGCATAAGCTTGATAATAGTTATTGTAAGCAAATTCAGCTAAATGCAAATACTCTTCCGATTTAGTTGGTTGATTTTTAACATACATGCTTAACATGTCTTCTAAAATATGACTTACTCTTTCAGTCTGCCCGTGAGTTTGTGGATGAAAAGCAGTACTGAAATTTAACTTAGTATTGAGACCTTTAAACAATGTTGTCCAGAAATTTCCAGTAAACTTGGAATCTCGACCAAAAATAATTACCTTTGGAATTCTGTGTAAGTGTTATGTCCCAAATTTGGCATTGGGTCACAATGGCCTAATCACATTGGCCCTATTCATTTGATTTTTTCAAATTGATTCTAAAGGTCAAATAATTGCCAAGGTGGAAAATTACTAGTTTCCTAGGTTTGGGGTGGAAGCTTTGGGATTTGGAATAATGGGGATAATAAATTATGTTTGAACATTAGAATGACATAAATATTTAATAAAGGAGCTAAACAAATATATACAAGTGAAAATCAAAGTGGCATTTCATCATGAAGACACATGGAGGAAGTGGGACCCACATATGGCTAGATTTCCCCACTACACTTGGCATCATTCTCTCACCAATTCGAATTCAAGGTGAATGGTAACATACTTGGGGTAGTCCAAAAGGTATTATTCATTGCATGACTCATCCAAGGTCGAAATATAGAGGAAGAGTAACTCCCATGGAAGAGGAAGAGGCAATTTGGAGCTAGTGAGACACTTGGGCTCGATTCCTTAGCTCTATGACAACAATGATGAAGATGCTATGACACCTATGACACAAATCAGACCTAAAGGCTGACATATGACATATATGACATGTCAGGGCTAAAAATAGACTCCAAGAGTGCGCTCAAGGGTGTTAGAGCATCTAAGATGCTTCCACATGTGATTTGGTGGAAGTGGGAGACTAGGAATTGTTGTACAAGTGGCGTTATTTGGAATCTCTTCCCAACTTGAGTTGGAATGAGTCTCTTGGAAGGAATTCGACCCATGGAGGACATTAGAAGTTTATAAATGTCAATAACAAAGAATGAAACCAGCTTTTGATCATTTGTAGAATTTGCAATTGCATTTGTGAAGAGGGAGAGCTAGTGGATGACTAGTTTCTTGCCTTGGCCAATTTCGAGGGTAAAAGATTCCCGTCCAAGTTGGTAATTGGAAAGGCCATTCAGAACTTTCATTTGGAGCTTTAATGGAGTCTTTATTTGCAGGTGTAATCTATAGGGAAGCTCATGGTTTCTTCTATTGCAGCTCACTCCTTCAACCATTTCCAGTTGTGATGGCATATTCTTGATCCTTGAGGAAGGGCGTTTTTGGTGAGCTATTGTACTCTTTGGGGGAGATTTTAATGCCCAATTTATTTTTTAATGTGAATTAAATATTCTGTTCTTCATCTCCATAAAGTTTTAGGTCGAAATTCCAAGCAGAAATGTATAAATCGCAATTTTAATGAAAGAACAGTGCCATTTCCCCACTACCTTGTTGTGAATCAATGTAATGTTGATGATTTCGAATGAATGGATTATTCTATGATATATTTGTGATCAATATACTGCCATGTATGTCTTCTACAAGTTTCATGTACTATACTTGAGCATTTGAAGGATTTTTACTCAGTTTAGTTGTATTGGGAGGTGAAATAGTGCCATTTCCCCAAGGGTCGAATTGGGGATTTTTGCAATTGAATGGGAGAGGGTGAGAATAATTTTAATAATAAATTAATGGTGCATATGAGACTTTAATAACATACTTAACACCTTACATACCTCTGTTCATAAATTTGAGTGGGTTTGGAGGCATTTGGGAAGCCATTTTCAGTACTTACCCCATGGGGATTTGAACCCCAAATTACTAGTAAAATTGCATAATTGGTACAGAATATTAAGAGAGTTTGCAGAGGTCTTTTGGTGGCCATATTTCATCCAAAAACATCATATTCAAGTTCTAATATCATTCATACACCTTCCTTGAATATTTGAAGTCATTTGGAGTCAATTTGAGACCTAGAGACCAATACTAGTCAAAGGGAAATCACTAGTAAAGTTACCTACATTGATCATAATTGAAAGAGGATTTGCAGAAGTATTTTAAAGGTCCAAAGGAATCCATGAAACACATATTTATGTTCTAATATCATTCATATACCTTCTCATAAGATTTGGGATCATTTGGGGCAAATTTGGGACCTAGAGATCCAAACTAGTCAAAGGTCAAACTAGGGAAAAAAGTGAAAAATTGCCATTTTAATAAAATTCCTAAGAAGGGACATTACAGTGGTATCAAAGCATGGTCCTTGAACCTGTGGATTAGGTACATACATTCAAGAATAATTGGCAACCATGTCTTACTATTATGATGAATCCTATGAGTACAATTCTTATGAGGAATATGCATATGCTTATGAGCAATATGAAGCAGAATGTGAATGGTACGAGGAAGAGGTGCCATCATGCAACACTTCATACAATTTCAAGAGAAATGAAGATTATTCTTATGAATTTAGATCTGATGAATATGAGTGTGTCACACCAACCAAGGATAATTCTATGAGCGAGTTCCAAATATGGAGAGAAAAATATAAAACCTTGCCCCAACAATATCAAAAATATCAAGAATATCTTGCTTCGAGAAAAAATACACAAAATGCCATGTCTTTTGAGTACTTTGCTGAACATGTTTTTGAAAATAGGCCCAAAAATGAAGATGTGGAGTTAGTGAAGAAAGGTTTATGCCCTTCTTGTAAAAACCCTTGGAGCGAGTATCATATATGTGTGCATGAAATGATGTCCTCCTTGAGGAGAGATTTTGAGATTTATTCAAGAAGAGATTCCAAATATACTGATCCTAAGGAAAACAAGGGGAAAAATGCATCAACTTGCTTGAAGGAGAAAAATGAAGAGACATCACAAGAGCATGAAAAAGATTCTATTGAAAATATGGAAGATCATTTCGAGACACCTTCTAGCTTAGACATGAACCAAAGAGCATCTACTGATGGATGCTTAAACTATGAAGGAGTACCTACTGATGGGTGCTCACACCTCTATGTTGGTGACATAGAGTTCACTTTTGAAAGTGTTGCTGCAATCCCAAGTTCCATTAAGCATGATAATGAACACCTTGTAGATGTTGAAGAAGAACCAAGATCAACTTCCCCATCACCACTTGAGCTTCATGAAGTTGGTCCAAGCAAAAATGAAGAAGATGAGGAGGTTCATTTGCAAGAGCCTCATTTTCTTGAAGGGTCCTTAAATATTAATGAAAAGAAGATCCAAGAGTCCCTCAGCATTCTCCATGACACTCAAGCATTGGTGTCAAATTATTGTTGGAGAGCTACTTTATTGGAGGAAACATCCTTCATTGAAGACATGGAGAAGATTCAAAGAGCAATGTGCCACATCAAAGGTAATTTCATGTCTTTGATTTTTGATAGAAACCATTTGTTTGAGCTTAATGAATTGTTACATGATTCATACTTGAAGAATAATGAGGATATTCATAAGCTCACAATTCAAAATGATCAACTTCTTGAAAAGTTGCAAGATACTTGTTTTTCCTCCTATGTTTCAGATTGTCAAATGGTAGATTGTTTGGAGGATTTTCATGACATGGTGGATCATGAGAAATATGGAAATTTGAATGTGCTTAATGTGTTTGAAGATGCACTTGAAGATATCCAAACACTTGATGTGGTGGAAGAGGAACTTGAATTGTCTCTTGATGAAGGTTATGCAATTTTTAAAGAAGAGCATGATTCCTCTACATTGGAACCAATCTATGACAAAGGTTTCACACTTTTGAAGGAGTTGCATGATACTACCCATATGGATCCTTCCCATGATGAAACTTCTACACTTTTTTATCATTTGGGTAAGTTAGTTCATTATCCTACATCCTACAATTCCATGTTTTGCAGCATTAGTCTCAATGAAGTATGGGTGAAAGGGTTCTTTTTGATGGTGCCACATGAGGAGTATAGAACTCCTAGATTTAACTTTTATGATGACATGGTTGGAGCACATTCTTATTCACATTTGCAGCAGCATCCTTTGTTACTTTATGATGATTCACATCTACACGAATGCACCTATGATATGCATTTCAGTCACTTGAAGACTCATGGTTTTTCTTGCTCAACACTTGATTCATTTGATGTTGGAGGAACTTCATCCAACACTTGGGTGAATAGATTTATGATTGGAGAACATTTTTTTTGCAAGACACATACTTTGTTATATCTTTATGACTCTCACATTCAGGGATGTATGGGTGAGACTTCTTTGAGTCATTTGAAGTCTCCTTGTTTTTTCTGCTCATTATTTGGTTCAGATTTTAGTGGAGATTTTTCACTCACTTCTTGGATGAAATAATACATGGTTGAATATTTTGATGCATATCACATCCTTTTGGAGCAGCATTATAGGACATGGAATCCTCACCTATGTCATTGGAGCAGATTTGATTGGTCACTTGAAGCTTGTATGCACTTGAAAAATGGTGGTCTACTTGCTTGGAGGTATAAGCACTTTCATGACTCTTTGATGAAGCATATCCTTGTTGTACATTTTAATTATGTTGTTATGTACTTTGATGATATATATTTGGTACTCATGATGTTTGGAAGGATGCATACAAGAAAATGGGATCTAGGAATCCTCTTAACTAATGGTGTGGGTTGGAGAGCACTCTTAATTATTGGGGTGCAATACAAGCAATGGGACCCTGGAATAATTTTTATCTCATTGGTTTCACATTTTTTGGGGAAACAAACAGTATGGGAGATGGATTTCCCCACTTAATAAAGTGATTTTTATCAGAGTAGTGCAGCAGCAAGCATGGTGGTTCCTCTCTAAATATTCATGGAAACTCAAAGACTCAAGGTTGGGCAATTCAATGGCAACTTCAAATAATTATACAGAAAGCAGGTTCTTCAACACCCATGTTTAAAATTGCTTGAGGACAAGCAATATTGGGAAGGGAGGATTTGTCGTGTCCTAAATTTGGCATTGGGTCACAATGGCCTAATCACATTGGCCCTATTCATTTGAGTTTTTCAAATTGATGCTAAAGGTCAAATAATTGCCAAGGAGGAAAATTACTAGTTTCCTAGGTTTGGGGTGGAAGCTTTGGTATTTGGAATAATGGGGATAATAAATTATGTTTGAAAATTAGAATGGAATAAATATTTAATAAAGGAGCTAAACAAATATATACAAGTGAAAATCAAAGTGGCATTTCATTATGAAGACACATAGAGGAAGTGGGACCCAAATATGGCTAGATTTTCCCACTACACTTGGCATCATTCTCTCACCAATTCGAATTCAAAGTGAATGGTAACAGACTTGGGGAAGTCCAAAAGGTATTATTCATTGCATGAATCATCCAACGTTGAAATATAGAGGAAGAGTAACTCCCATGGAAGAGGAAGAGGCAATTTGGAGCTAGTGAGACACTTGGGCTAGATTCCCTAGCTCTATGACAACAATGATGAAGATGCTATGACACCTATGACACAAATAAGACCTGAAGGCTGACATATGGCATATATGACATGTCAGGGCTAAAAATAGACTCCAAGAGGGCGATCAAGGGTGTTATGGCAGCTAAGATGCTTCCACATGTGATTTGGTGGAAGTGGGAGACTAGGAATTGTTGTACAAGTGGCGTTCTTTGGAATTTCTTCCCAACTTGAGTTGGCATGAGTCTCTTGGAAGAAATTCGACCCATGGAGAAAATTTGAAGTTTATAAATGTTAATAAAAAAGAATGAAACCGGCTTTTGATCATTTGTAGAATTTGCAATTGCATTTGTGAAGAGGGAGAGCTAGTGGATGACTAGTTTCTTGCCTTGGACAATTTCGAGGGTGAAAGATTCCCATCCAAGTTGGTAATTGGAAAGGCCATTAAGACCTTTCATTTGGAGCTTTAAAGGAGTCTTTATTTGCAGGTGTAAGCTACAAGGTAGCTCATGGTTTCTTCTATTGCAGCTCACTCCTTCAACCATTTCCAGTTTTGATGTCATATTCTTGATCCTTGAGGAATGGCGTTTTTGGTGAGCTATTGTACTCTTTGGGGGAGCTTTTAATGCCCAATTTATTTTTGTAATATGAATTAAATACTATTTTATTAATCTCCAGAAAGTTTCAGGTCGAAATTCCAAGTAGAAATGTATAAATCTCAATTTTAATGAAAGAATAGTGTCGTTTCCCCACTACCTTGTTGTGAATCAATGTAATGCTGATGATTTCGAATGAATGGATTATTATATAATATATTTGTGATCAATATACTTCCATGGATGTCTTCTACAAGTTTACTGTACTTGAGCATTTGAAGCATTTTTACTCAGTTTAGCTGTATTGGGAGGTGAAATAGTGTCATTTCCCCAAGGGTCGAATTGAGGATTTTTGCAGTTGAATGGGAGAGGGTGAGAATAGTTGTAATAATCCATTAATGGTGCATATGAGACTTTAATAACATACTTAACACCTTACATACCTCTGTTCATAAATTTGAGTGGGTTTGGAGGCATTTGGGAAGCCATTTTCAGTACTTACCCCATGGGGATTTGAACCCCAAATTACTAGTAAAATTGCATAATTGGTCCAGAATCTTAAGAGAGTTTGAAAAGGTATTTTGGTGGCCATATGTCATCCAAAAAAATCATATTCAATTTCTAATATCATTCATACACCTTCCTTGAATATTTGAAGGCATTTGGAGTCAATTTGAGACCTAGAGACCAATACTAGTCAAAGGGAAACCACTAGTAAAGTTACCTACATTGATCATAATTGAAAGAGGATTTGCAGAAGTATTTTAAAGGTCCAAAGGCATCCCTGAAACACATATTTATGTTCTAATATCATTCATATACCTTCTCAGAATATTTGGGATCATTTGGGACAAATTTGGGACCTAGAGATCCAAACTAGTCAAAGGTCAAACTAGGGAAAAAAGTGAAAATTTTCCATTTTAATAAAATTCCTAAGAAGGGACATTACAGTAAGTGAAAGATTTTCTTCATAAACACATCAGCAATGTTAGCAGCTTTAAAATTAGTTTTAACCGGAATAAAATGAGCAGATTTACTAAGTTTATCCACAACCACCATTATTGAGTCATTCTGTTTTTTATTCTTAGGCAAACTAGTTATAAAATCAATACTTATAATTTCTTACTTCCATTCCGGAATTGGAAATGGCTGCAATAGGCCAACTGGGTGTTGATGCTCAGCTTTAATTGTATGACATTCAAAACACCTAGCTATGTATTCAGCCACTTCATTCTTCATGTTTGGCCAAAAGTAATCTTTTCTCAGCATGGTTAACATTTTCTAATAACCAAGGTGTCCTGAATAAGGACTTTTATGAATCTCATCCAAAATCAACAGTTTAACTTTTGACACATTAGGTACATAAATTCTGTTTTTGTAACTCATTAAACCTTTTTCGTTAATGCTGTAATCTATTATTAAATTTTTCACATACATTTTCAGCAATTTTATCATGTAATTTTTGATAATTTTTATCTTGCTTAGTTTCTTCTTCGATCTGATTTTCTAGATCTATTTTATATGTGTTGATTGCTGCGATAAAATTTAATTTAACATTTCTGCTCAAGGCATCAACAACCTTGTTTTCTTTACCCTTAATGTGTTGAATCTTGAAATCGTATTCACTAAGGAAAGCTAGCCACCTAGCTTGCCTTGCATTAATATTTGTTTGATCCAACAAGTATTTTAAGCCTTTATTATCTGTCATTAGTGAAAACTTCCTTCCAATCAAGTGATGGCGCCACATTTTTAGTGCATGTATCACAATTTCCAACTCTAGATCATAAGTTGCGTAGTTCTTTTTGTGAATTTTTAATTTCCTGGACTCATATGCAATGACGTGACCTTCTTGAGTTAAGACTCCACCAAGTCCATCGTTGCATGCATCAGTGCATACAACGAAGTCCTTATTTGGATCAACAATTTTTAATATAGGTGTTGTTGTTAATAATTCTTTTAATTTCTTAAAAATTTCTTCGCATTTTTTATCTTAGATGAATTTATTTCCCTTCTTCTGCAAAGAAGTTATGGGATTCGCAATTCTGGAGAATCCTTCAATAAATTTTCTGTAGTATCCTGTTATCCCCATAAATGATCATACGCCAATTACATCTTTAGGGACAGGCCAATCATTAATTGCTCTTATTTTATCCGGGTTGACAGAAATTTCGTCTTTAGATATTATGTGACCTAAGTACTGTATTTTATCTTTATAAAAGTCACATTTATTGAACTTAGCATAAAGTTGATGTTCTCTTAAAACTTGCATAATTATTCTTAAGTGTTCATCGTGTTCTTCTTTAGTTTTTGAATAAATTAGAATATCATCAATGAACACAATTACAAACTTGTCTAGATACTTATGCAAATCATTATTCATTAAACACATGAAGATTGTCGGTGTGTTAGTCAACCCAAAAGGCATGACTACTGAATATCATTGCTATGCGTACTTGATCAATTAGATCATCAATACGGGGAAAATGATATCGATTTTTAATAGTCATTTTATTAAATTGATGGTAATCTATGCACAATCGCAAGGTACCGTCCTTCTTTTTAACAAATATAACCGGTGCTCCCCAAGGAGACACACTTGGCCTTATGTAGTTCTTATCAATTAGTTCTTTTAGTTGAGATTTTAGTTCATTTAATTCTTGAATATTCATTCTGTAAGAAGCCTTTGAGTTTGGTACTGCACCTAGTACTAACTCAATGGTGAAATCTAATTCCCTTTTCGGAGGTAGTCCTAGAATTTGTTCCAGGAATACATCAGAAAAATCCTTAAGAATAGGTATGTCTTCCAATTTTATCTTATCTTCTTTAGATGAATGTTCGTCATTAATGACATTTACAGCAAACATTTTACACCATTTTCTTATAGCTTTCTTTACTTATAAAGCAGAAATTTGTCTAACAAATGTATTCCTAGGAATCGTTTTTACTGTTTCAGTATTTCCTTCATTATTCAAACAAGTAAAAGACTTTTCAAAACAATTAAGTATTACTCTATGTTGTTCAATCCAATCCATTCCTATTAATACATCATATGACCCTAACGGCAAAACATTCAATTTAACTCGCGTCTTCAACTGACTCATAAGTAAATCACAACTTTTAATAAACTCTACAAATTTTTTTTGGTACCTGTTGCTAATTGAACCAACCATGATTTATCAAATTTCTCTACTTTTAACTTGCAAATTTTCACTAAATCGAGTGATATGTAACTCAAACTTGCACCCAGATCAATTAAGATGGAAATAGCTTTGTTTTGTATCATACCTTCGATCTCGACCATGGAAGTTTGATGGTCTGCTTGTCGATTTTCCAGTGCTGCATTAATCCTGGGCATTTCTCTTGCTACATCTCCAACTTTCGGTTTCATTTGCATGGTGTGAATGTTGCTGACTGTTGAAAGGCAGTTTGGACAAGTCAGCATTGCAACATCGTGGATGTTGTGCAGGGCCAAAGATACCGCAGAAGGCGGGAATTCAAGCACAAACAATGATGTTTTATGTAATTTTGGGTCTATCGAACCACAGTATGCAGTTTTTTGGGTCATTTGGACCACAATAGATAGATTTGGGTCATTTGGACCACAATAGATAGATTTGGGTCATTTGATTTGAATTGTTGGTTAGGAAGTAGTTATAAACTGGACAAGCAATGTAAAGGCGAAAGCCTATAAATAGACTTAGATTTGTAAGTGTTGAATCATCTTGGATCGTGTATCTTTGATCTGGAGGTATCTATTAGATCTGTCTGTTGCGGAGTATGAGTGTTGAACCCTCTATAATATCTTCATCCAATGCTGAAGGATGAATATTTTGTATCTGGGTTTTTGCGGAATTAATATGATGTGACAGAGTTATTGAGCAGAATCCCTATGTTTTCCTGTTTATCTATGGTAATGCATTTCGCAATATGAATATATGAATGATGCAATGTTTCCTTGCTGCAGTTAATGCTTTACTATTATATATGTTGCAATTATGACTTGTTTTGTTGATTCCATGAATATGAATAATGCTTACTTTAAATTCTTAGATCTATTTCGGAAATATTGCAATAAGTTGAGTAACGGAGCCACATCATCCTCCTTCATTCGGAGGAAACATGGTTCCGTCGACTCTCCCTTGAACATCTCGGGTGAGACCTCATCTTCTCTGCAGGTGTTGCTGGATAGGGTAAAACCTGTCTGGGTCGGTGCTCAGGGAGATCACGGTGGTCTGGGTGTCGACAATGCTGGGAACCCCTATCGACTAGGTTTGTTTCAACAAATGGTTCCATTGTCGGGACCATGTGCGAAGTGACAGGAGGATATGTGGCACCCGATGAAACCGAAGATCCAAGATTGGTTCGACCTAAAACTACAAGAGTTCGTTGAAAGCGGAAACAAAAATCTTGGGTTGACAACAGACTAGTGGTTAGTGAAGTATATTCACGACGGTCCGCATGAATATTTTTTTTGTGAGTTCCCCATCATCATGTATGAGTAGTTAGTAAAGTTGAATTTTCAGAAGAGCAACTTCGAAGGTGGTGAACCAACAACTTGGACCCCTGAACTAATCCAGGAGCTGCAGGAAGTTGACAACAAAGCGTCGCGGGCTATCGAAGTTTGGCTTGAAAACATATTGGAACGCTATATCACTGAATTTACGGTTGATACAAACAAATCCTATAGTGAAGCTAAAAGATATTTGTTCGGACTGTGAGGTCGCTTCATCATGTGCAATCAAACCACAAGGCCATGAAGGAAGACCGCACATGATGAAGCGACCTCATAGTCCGAACAACGACAACCAGGCTATGCCCAGGATAGAGGCAGGACCAAACCCCAGCAGCAACGTGCCCACACCTCTGCTCACTATCTGTCAGCCAGTAAGAAACACAACTTTGACACCACCGTGTCAACAAAACTTGATTGTTAGTAGTTCAGGGACTGCAGGAAGGAAGCCCAGGATGGCAGGAGAGGATACGAAGTTTCTGTTGTTCCATGGAAATGGAAAAGATAATCCTGAACAATACTGGTTCTTATGTGAGGCAGTATGGACTGTGAAGCAAATTACTGATGATGATGCTAAGAAATGACAATTAGCAACAACTCTGCGAGGTCGTGCATTAGACTGGTTTATGAAGTTTGTTCTAGTCCCTACAGAAGCTCTAGAGAAGACACTGGATGATATCAGGAAAGGATTGATTGTAGAATTCAAAAAACACAAGTCTGAAGCACAGTATATTATAGAATTAAAAGAGATTAAGCAGTATCCCAATGAAATGGTGTGGGATTTTGACCAATGATTCAAAACTCTGATAGCGAGGGTCAGAGTTGACATGAGTGTTGTCCAACACAAAGAATGGTTCATCGCGGCATTGCTCCCACATATTCATCTACCGCTAATGCAACAGAACATTACAACACCAAATGAAGCCTTGAAAATCACAATGTGGTTAGAAGCATCACCGATCAGGGAAAATGCAGCTAGGATGTCGTAGATTCAGACACAGCTGGCTAACCTGACCATACAGCTACAAGATCTTAAGGAGGGAAAGGAACAACGAGAAGAAGTCTAGTGTACACGATGTCGCGGAGATGGGAATACTAAGGATAGTTGCCTAGAATTCCACAATTATTTGGTTTCAGGGGCACCAAACCCATTGAATGGAGGCGGTATGTGGTGGTGTCAGATCTGTCAGGTATATGGGCAGTGCCATGAGGAATTCCAATACATGCAGAAGATGGTCACAAAACCAATGAATCTGTATTGTACATTATGTAAAACTGTGGGACGTGAAGACAAAGATTGCCGTGCATATGGGTTGCTTCAGGAGAGAACATACGATGCATTCTATGTGAAGGACGACTAGCGTGCCGTACAACAACCGCAACTGCAGCCGCAACCGTAGGTATCCTGGCCTCTACCTCAGCCGCAGGTGCAATTTGAACCGCAGCAGCAACCATAGCAGTTTATGCCGCAATATGCTCTGATGTAGATGGATCCACAGCAGCCACAGTACGTTCAACAATCCCAGTATGTGTAGCAAGGGAAAGGCATGCAATCGAATCCTATGCAACAATAGTTTAATCAACTGCAGTACCCCAACAATAGGGAGGATTCTGTGGAGGATTCTAGGGTGGACATGGCAGAGGATTTGGTCGCGGAGGAGGACAAGGAGGTCGTGGACCTGTTCAGTGCTATCACTATGGGGTATGGGGACACTACCAACAAGATTTCCCATAGTTGCAGACGCAATGTACGCTTTGTTTTGTTACAGATCACACTGTGGAAAACTGCCCGCAGTTGATTGCACGATGGAAAGCAGGGAATGTTCCGCAACTGCAGAACCAAAACCAGGTGCAGAAACCAGCACAGAATCAAGTACAACAATCGACGTAGAACTAGAACCAATAGCCAAATCCAAATGCCAACCAGAATGTAAACCAACCTGGGAAAGTGTCGTTGAATCAAACTTAGGGCACGACTATGGAAACAATTTCTGCGGAGCCAAGACCACAAGATGCAGTTGTCGATTTTATCACTCGGGGAGGTACAACAACAGGAGGGGATAGCCCGCATCCACTCATTTGGTTAGCAGGATAGAAGAAGGTGTCATTTGACATTGATTTTGAACGTGATGCATTCTTTTAGGCACGACGAGCAATGGAAAAGGATAGAGGTAAGGCCATTGTTTGTGAGATGCTTCCTGTCTTTGATGCCACTTCAGAAGTCGGTCCATCACGGTAGTCCGGAACCTTGCAGAAATTTTTTGAGAGTTGTTTATCGATAGCAAGGGATCCCGATGCTCTTGCCAAGATTGAGGGACTGTTGCAGCGACCAGTCAGGGGACGGCAAGAATCTGTGGTCAACTCCTTACAGCAGCGGAATATAGGTAACGAGATGCGTATGAAAATTCAAATTGGAGATTATGAAGTTGATTCAGTTATTCTGGATCTTGGATCGGATGTCAACATATTAACCAAGCAAGCCTGGTAGAAAATGGGGAGTCCCACGTTAAGCTGGTCTCCCGTACAACTTTGGCTGGCTAATCAGGCCAAGGTGAAACTGATTGGGAGAGTTCCACGTCTAGTGGTGGACATTGAGGGAATGAAGACATATTCCGACTTCAATTTCATCGAAGTAGTTGAAGGAGGAAGCTCATATCCCACATTGTTGGGGATTGGATGGGCTAACGATAGTGCAGTAGTTATCAACTTTAAGAAGCGGATGATGACTTTTGAAAACCGCAATCTCAGAGTCATTGCCCCGTTGGATCTGGCTGAGGGACGTAGGTATATTGAACCAGTGAAAGATGAGGATCCCAACAGATGGGACCATGCATTCAATATTTCAGAATATTATATTCATCCGACCGCCGACGGTGAGCTTGGGTGGCACAGTTTCAGTTCTACGTTTTCCAACTCTGACGACGCATTAGAAAATTGGCAGAATCACTTACACAAGGTGTCGCTCTGCAAGTGTGGATTAGTCACGCAGTCATTATGCCGTGTTGCGATTAAGACTGTTGCACTGCCAGTATATGAAGGGTTTCTTGGCTTGTCCAAGTTTCTCGCAGCGTTTGAAGAAAAGGTTTCAGAATCACAGCGACTGCTGGCATTGGAAGAATCACTGAAGGCTGCTCCAACAAGATGGTGCACGACACACAAGAAATCAATTGATGGATGGTCGCACTGCAGGAGGTTGATGGCGGTTCACTTTGGCGACACCGAATTTTACCATACAGGAAAATACGATGGACGGAATGACCCTGGTAGTCATTTGATGGAATGTCAGACATTATGGGCATCGCGACCCAAGGATGAGTGGGTCCATGCCTTCATCCATATGTTGGACGAGGTGCCATGATCATGGTCTACTATAGCTGAATTGCGAGGAGAAATTACTAATTGGTTGGAGTTGACAGTTTGTTTTACTCATACGTTCAGTTTTGCGGATCTTGGATGTCCACAATGCTTTGCAACTCATCCGTGATATAGTTTTGAAGGTTGTCCTAGTTGCATATCCTGCAGATCCACATACACACAGCAATATGCAGTCCATGATGGAATGTTATAATATCAGTGGTGGTCCAGAAGATGGTGATGATCCATGGAATGTCAATATTCCGGAGTCCGAAGGAAGTCACGATATTGTAGCACCTTATGCGCCAAGTGATCTGATCAGTCAACCATTGAAGCTCCAGAAGGTCAATATTGGGACAGAGGATAGTCCCAAGTTCATGAATGTTGGGAGCTATTGGGATGATGAGATGATGGGAAAGGTCACTGACTTGCTACATGAATTCCAAGACCTATTCCCTACAAATTTTTCTAAGATGAAGGGAATCTTGGGCAATCTGGTGGAGATGAAGATTTCGTTGAAACCATATGCTAAACCAATCAGGAAGTGACCCTATCGACTGAATCCACGCCATAAGGAGAAGGTCAAGGTAGAATTTGATCACATGTTGGATTTTGGTATAATTGAACTAGTTGAAGAGTCAAATTCGATCAGTCCTATGGTGGTGCAGGACAAGAAGACCGATGAAGTGCACATTTGTGTCAATTTTTGGAAGTTGAATGATGCCTGCTTGCATGATCCCTTTTTGACCTCATTTACTAATGAGGTGCTTGAAGGTGTGGGTGGCCAAGAGATGTATTCTTTCATGGAGGTTCTCTGGCTATAATCAGATCCGCATCGCGAAAGAAGACTGCCACAAGACAACTTTTGTAATAGAATGGGACTGTTTTCAATACACAGTGATGCCATTTGGACTGAAGAATGCACCTGCGATATTTTCGCGGGTCGTCGTTGCCACTTTCCAATATTTCATCCAGAAGTTTTTGCAAGTGTACATGGATGATTGGACCGTCTATGGATTGATCATCAATCATCTGGAAAATCTGCGGTTGATGTTAGAGCGTTGTCAACAGCATCAGATATCGCTGAATTTGAAGAACTGCATCTTCTGTGCACCATTTGGAATATTACTGGGTCACATTGTGTGCAAGCACGGATTGTTAGTCGACCCAACAAAAATTGTGCTCATTTTAGGCTTAACACCACCAACAAACGTCAAGCAATTGAGAGCGACGTTGGGCCACAGTGGGTATTATCGCAAGTTCATCAGGGGTTATGCAGCCATCACGGCCCCTATGGAAAAGTTGCTGAAGAAAGATGCAGTATTCTAGTGGAGTCCTGAATGTCAAGAAAGTTTTGAAACTTTGAAGGCTAAGATGGCTACAGTGCCAATACTGGTATTTCTGGACTGGAGCAAGGAGTTCCATGTCCATGTCGATGCCTCATTGATCGCACTGGGAGTGGTGCTTGCGCAGCCTGGGAAGGGGACCTGGATCACCCCATCACGTTTTCCAGTCGAAAGTTATCGTCTGCAGAAAGGAACTATACCACAACAGAGAGGGAAGGTTTAGCGATGGTCTATGCACTACAGACGTTTCGGCACTACTTACTGGGAGGACACTTTAAGATGTTTACAGACCACTCTACATTGAAATACCTGGTCAATAAGCCTATGTTGGGGGGGAAGATATGCTGTTGGTTACTTCTATTTCAGGAGTTTGATTTTGAAGTGATTGTGAAGCCAAGATGTTTGAATGCAGGACCAGATCATTTGTCGCGGATTGAGATAGGGGAGGATCCAACCAACATTGACGATAGATTGCCTGATGTGTAGCTATTTAAGGTTGAAGTAGCTGATGACTATTATGAATAGATCATTCAGTTCCTAGCGACAGGTACCGCACCGGAGGAATTTACAACTAGTCAGAAGAAATAGTTGGTGGTCAAGGCCGCATATTTCCAATTGATTGCAGGCAAGTTATACAAACTAGGATCGGACGAGATATTGACGCGTTGCATCTTTCCTCATGAGCAAGGGAATATATTTCCAGAAGCACATGCAGGAGTAGCTAGTGGGCACTATGGAGGTCATGCGACTGCCAGGAAGGTGCTTCGTGCAGGGATTTGGTGGCCCACTCTTCACAATGATGCAACAAATTATGCACAGACTTGTGATGTTTGTCAAAGGACTAAGAAACCTTCTAGGAGGGAGGAGATGCACCTGCAACCTCAAGTGACACTGCAGCCATTTGATAAATGGGCAGTGGATCTCATGGGCTCTATCAACCCACCTGGGAAGCGCAGTGGTGCAAGATACATTATTACGGAAATAGATTATTTGACAAGATGGGCGAACGTTGCACTAATCATCAATTGCACTGTGGCGACAGTAGCACGCTTCTTATTCGAGAAAATTGTCACTTGGGTTTTGCCTGAAGGTGTTGATGAGCGATCAGGGTAGTCACTTCATCAATCGCACCATCAGCGCATTGAAAACAGAACTACAGATACAACACAAGAAGAGCACACCATATCATCCGCAAGAAAATGGTACAGTAGAAGCATTTAACAAGGTTCTGGAGCACGCACTGACGAAGGTGTGCAATGCAAACCGCGACAACTGGGACCTGAAGATCCCAGTAGTCTTGTGGGCGTATCGCACCACATGTAAAAGGATGACAATATTGACAACATTCAAACTAGTATATGGGAAAGAAGCAATTATGCTGATGGAGTACATCGTTCCGAGTCTGCGCATAGCGGTAGAAACAAGTATGGATGATGAAGCGGCCTTAGGCGAATGTCCAATGCAGCTAGTTCAAATTGAAGAAGATCGCTTCATCACAGGGTTCCACCAAAGCATGGAGAAGGATCAAAAATAAATTGTTTCAGTAGAATGACTTAGTGCTTTTGTATGACAACAAGTTTATGAAGCAACCAGGGAAGTTGCAAATGCATTGGCTTGTCCCATATCGCATTAGTAGCATTGCTTTGGATGGGTAGTCCAGTTGCAGCAGTTAGATGGAGCGATGCTCCCAAATTTAATCAATGGTAGCAGGTTGAATCCCTATAGGTCAGGCTTAGAGTAGCCCGATGCCTGAGTCACATCGGGGAAAAACAAATTGCAAGAAGGATCAGTGGCAGGATGGCGCATCGGCAAGGACAGAATGCGCAAGTAGAAGTTCTTGCATCGCAGTTTGGGAGTAGGTTCACGACAATAGCAAGATCGTGACCGAGTCAAATCGGCAATAAATGTCGAAAGTTCAAGATAGTTAATTAACGGCACTTGTTCGAATGATGACCATTAATGGTGGATCCAGTCGATCGGATGACAGGATCGATGGTGAATTTGGGTCATTAAGATAGGATTTGATCTGAATTAATGCGTGATTTAGTCATGATTACGAGGGATCAGGTTCAGCGCTATAAGAATCGGTCGAGGTTGGTCGGAAGGCACCTGTTTGTAACAAGTGGAGTCAATTTCCCATTGCTGAATTGTACAAGGTTGAGTTGTGTTGCAGAGTGAAGTTCAACCACATTGAGCAAGTTCTTGAGTGGGGTAAGCTTGAGCCATTTGTTGGCATTGCGGGGATTGAGAACGGCATGCTGGGTGAGTCGGATACAGTGGGGATTTCAAGTGAAGCTGAATCCCCCGTCCTCGTTGTTAGTATTGAAGAGGAGGTCAATATTGTATAGTAATTTTCTAGCATGATAGTGGGATCATCCTCCATTGTGCACAAGAAGAGGGAGGGGCGCATCCTAGCTCCCCACGGCCCAAGTGCCGGAAGGGATCCCTAAGGCGAGCCTATCGAACTTTGGTGTTGTGGAGTCCGCAGTTCGAGCAGGCGTCTTTGCTGTGGAATTCCTAGGCTACCGACCTCCATGTCGACTTGGGATGCAGCCGAGGAAGCCCACGAAGACCCAGCGGTACCAAATCAAAATGTCGGCGATTCCACCAGGTATGAGCTGCACCACCGACATTGTGTCTATGTTGATGCAGCTGCAGTACGATGATCATGATTTGATGGAGCTGGAAGATATTATGACAAAGCCCTTTAAGCCACGAGTGTCAGGGAAGACTGGACCGACGCCATCCATTCCACATGACTTGGTGCGTGGTTTGGAGAAGTCTAGGTTGTTGGGGCTGATCAGCCTGCCCCACTTTGGGCGGTTGACGGAAGCGAATGCCTATGTGAAACAACTGCTGGCTTTTTTTCATGGCGACATTCTATGGTTGGCCAGGCAGGTCACTGTCATGGTAAACTTGATTTCTGAAATCACAGGGTTTCCCAAGGCCAGGGTTGACCCATCGCAATATTTTCAGGGGAAGAACAATGACAAAAAGCTTGCGTCTAAGTTGTAGAAACAATATAAAATGCAGAAAGATGGATGGGCCTATCACCTAGACACCATCAACGAGCCCGCAGTTAAGCTTAGGGCACGGATCCTGGCTACCAAAATCGTTTGGAACAATCAGCCCTACCAAGGAAACTCTGGGGTTGTCGCATGCGGAGAACCCTATGTGGAAGGCGTGCAAGTAAATTGGTCCATGTTTCTGCTCAACCAGCTGACAGAGGACACGTTGACGGCCTAGGCGGGGAAAAAACAATTTGCATACATCTAGTTGCTAATCTTAGTTTCACTTGTCACCTGGATGGAGCCCGACTACTATCAAGGAATGGAGGTGGACGCGGTGCAAGCTCAAAAGGGGGCATGCTACCAAAAATTATGGTGGGTGCAGGAACCGAAGCACCTCAAGGAATGCGCCACGCAGTTCTGGCTCTACTGGGAAGCGCTGCAGGAGGCCGCCGCGCGAGTACCGTGGCTGACTTAGGAAACGGTTGAGAAGTACAAAGGGATCGCCCGGTTTTTGAATAGACCGCACATTATCCATGTGCAAGAGCACCGTGATAAAGATAAACAGTGGTTGCAGACCCCCTATAAGTTATCTGATGAAGACCTCAACGTGATCATTGATCATTGACCGGTTGCATGGCAAGAACCAGTTGCGCAGGCGGAAGAATCCACAAGGATACAATTAGATGCATCGGCAATGGACCAACAGCATCCTGTGTCGGACCAGGAGTCATCATAGACCCCTACAGATGATGAGCGCGAGGTTGAAGAGGGAAGGTTGAAATCACATTATGACCATGGGACAATCAGTGGGATCTCCCTGTCGTCGGAGGCACAGCTTGGCTGACTACTACTAGCGATCAATAATGCAACCACTGGGGTGGCTAGAGCAACGACAGTAAAGGTGGATGAAGGTTTCCATGCGATCACTTCCCATCTGGATTCCTTGTACGACATTGTTTTGAAAAAGGCACCAGAGGGAGCGCCAGTGAAACCAGTTGCCGCAATCGGCATTGAGCCATGGGTCCGATATGTTGATATTCCCCCGACTACGATTGTGACTGATAATGGGGCTTTGAAATGCTTGTTGCAACCGTTAGCGAAATTGACCATCAACATCAATGCGTTGTCGGCAAAGGAGTTGACATCTATGCAGGCAGTTTGCAGTTGGGAAATGGCGGATAGGATGCATGAGATCAATGGTAAGTGCCTACACTTGCAGGAGATTGAGGCAGTGGCTAAGGAAGCGATTAAAGAGTTAACAGGGAGGGTTGCTACGGCGCGACAGGCCGTGGATGAGTTGGAAGAGGAAATCAAGAAATGTAGTGCCCCTAGACTTGTGTAGACATTGAGGGCACCTGCTGAGTGACCCGACTGATTGAAACTTTAATTAAATAACCTTTTGACCTTATTTTTGAGGATGTGTATCTGAACTGTTGAGGTAAATAAATAATTGCATATGTTAAACGATTATCTATGACTATGGAAAATTATGTTGATGGATAATGCTTAACGACTAGCTGTATGGTGATTATGTATTTGGCGACGAAAGGTATATTGGATAAGATAAATGAGCAGTTTGAATAAATCATAAATGTTTAATAATACTAGAGTTAGAAACCAAATGATGATTGTTGAGAACAGTGCTACTAATAATTTGTTGTGAGAAGTGTGTGTAGAAACAAGTGAGACGGTTCACCAACGGACACACAAAGGAACATGAAGGGTCGTAGAGTACGGGTAAATCACACACAGGGGAAGCGACGACGATGTTGACTCCCGACAAGAATACCACGCATGAGCAGATAAGCATTGATCCGCTTGCTCAAGAGGAATGCGTGAGGGAGTACGAGGTGGGCCACGACCGAGCTGGTCACGTACGAGTTGAGGGGCGCGCAGTGAGAACGAACTCACTCCTCAGCGCCATTAGTCCCTAGATAGCATGTAGACGGAGGATGGATGGTAACGATTCCTAAAATCCCTACAAGAGTTCCCGCAAGTCAAAACGGAAATATGGTGGCAGAAGGACCCAACGATGAGGTACCCTGTTGAGAACGGAAAGAATGGACACAAGGACCCAACGAGGTGGTACCATGCCAAGGAATGGAAACCATGGATGATTGGACCCGACGGAGTGGTGCCATGTCAGAGAATTAAAAATTAAGGAACCAGGAGCCCAACGACGCGGCACTGTGATCCTAGTGAGTTTGATTGTTAAATTAAAATGCATAAAAACTTAGGAGAATAACTCTAGATTATTACTTAGCAAATGCATAACCATAGCTTGGACATTTGCACATGAATAGTTATTTTTGTTGAGCATTTAAAATAATAGAAATTATTATTTAGGAGCAAAATAGATTAGACACCTAGTCAACTAAAAGCTAGGAGTTGATTAAAATATCTGGGGGACAAACTAGAGCAAACTTAGGGATGTAGGTGTACTTCCCAGAGAAACTGACACTTGGATGGGTGAGTGTTTTAATTAATTAAATATTAAAAATATTTAATTATGCATGAAGCGACATGTGTCGCATGAGATTTTCCTTTATAAGGAAAGCTTGGGGAATGGGTAAAGGGCCCATAATTTGGACGATTGTCGTAATTTTCGAGAGCCTCAAAGACTTGCTGCTATTTAAAGGGTTTGGCTAAGAAATCCTGGTGGGAGGGGGAAATCCAAAGTATTTCTGAGATACGTGTGTGAACTCTACGACCCGAACTGCTCGGGGGTTCGAGAGGAAGGAGAGTACTCTCGGAAAGGTTGGGAGGTTAACCGAGGTGTCTGTTGGTGACGGTGGAGATTGGCAGAGGATCTACAGCTGTGCTTCTTCTTCAACTTAGCAAAAACTACTTGATTACCTTGGTCAGGTCAGTAATGAAAAGAATTCTCTTACTCTCATTTTCATTTTTATGCTAACCATAGTCGATTCCAATTTGTAATGAAATATTTGTGAATTCTAGTATTTAGTGAATCGTCAATCCTAAAAAGAAAATGACAGAGATGATGTATGCTGCTATTATGATTTCTGTATAAGTGAAGGTACTCAGAAATAATAGTAGACAGAAATTTTAGACATGTACGGTATGCTCAGTTTAGATTTCATACTCCTCGGATCTGCTGGATAGTAAATAAATCCGTATTTCCCTTCAGATATTTCTGTCAATATTTTTTTGATCCTGAGTTAATAGATCTGTAATTTCCATCAGTTATTTCTGCCAATATTTTGGATCATGAGTAAATAAATCCGTAATTCCCTTCAGATATTTCTGTCAATATTTTGTTTTTAATCCTGAGTTAATAGATCTGGAATTTCCGTCAGTTATTTCTGCCAAATTTTTTTTATCCTGAATAGATAGAACTGTATTTCCCTTCAGATATTTCTGTCAATATTTTTTTTTATCCTGTGTAAATAGATCCGTATTTCCCTTCAGTTATTTCTGTCATTGTATAGGGATCCTGAGTAATTTTACAATTCTCGGGCTAAGAACAGTAGTGTCTCTCACGATCGACTATCTAGGCGATCGAGGGGAGCCTTGCGTAATTGAATTGATGTGTTTTTAGCAAATTATAAAGTTCTGGGTTGGACGTTTCCAGTGTTGAACCCAGATCGATGTTAGTAATTACTTCGACGATCTTGAAACCCTACGATCAATCCTGTACATCTATTACAGAGCTTATCCCATTTAGATCTGAAGGTTCCAATAAACGTAATTCTTTAAGACGCAAGTATTTGATGTCTAAGCATTACTAGATGCAATGTGATGAACAGGAAGTTATAGAAAAATAATAATTATCTGTCTAAATTATTTATGTTGTGTAATACATGAATCATTTCGATCTGGAGGAGTTGTAGGACCAGCCAGTAATTATTGGACATGGTAATACATAGTATGTCTGGATCGACTCTGCACTATCAATTACAAAGTTCGATCTTCAGACTCGGATGGGCTAATTAATTCATCGAATGCTCAATCTCCATAATCAGAGTTCGACACCCCTTAGCTTTGGATTTAGAACTGGTTCTCTTAAATGATGGATTCGTCTTTGTTAAGGAATACACCGGTTCAACAATCGATCCTTAACCTCGACTGTATGAATCTAAAACCCAAAACGCAGTCTGTGTAGAATGAAGTGTAGACTCAGCTTTCAGTCGTTGATTCGGTTGCTGGTAACTCTAACAAAAAAAATACGAACCTATGATTTAGAAGGGTACTGATCCACATATCCTTTGTGCTGGTGATGCGAGGGATCAGATCGCATTCAAACATCTGTGATGCGTCTCTGTCATACCGACTTACCAATCCCATTACTCAGTGCACATACTGAAACGCCATGTGAATCTGTTCTGTTGTTATAATTTGTTAAATTACTGACTGTTCTTAAATCACATCTCAGTCGCCATAAATTAATGAGGAGAAGTTTCTGTTTTTTTTTTTTCTTTTACTTAAAACCCTTTTGTTTTATTGTATTTGATTATCCCTTACCGAGAGGCGAATCATGACTACAATCACCCTTGATGGCAACTTGGTCCATTGTAGCTATGTATAATGTATGTAATCCATCTCTGTCATGCCTGACTGTCAACTCACTTACGAAAACCACTTCTCAGTCATTCGACAGAGATACTTCCGTGTGAGTCGCATTTAGTAATCGGTTGCCTTGTAACTACCCAGGTGGCACTCGTAATTGAGATTAAGGCGGATCCAGTAGTAGTTGTTTTAACCGTTTCCGTCTTAGTCCATTATTGTCACACTCCGGTTGCATCCTCCTTACTAGTGGTTATCTTCACGTCATAATAATATCCTGACTTTACTTAGAAATCGGAACTGGTTTAGATGTAACCTTCCCTTTTTGTATTAAACGGAATGCTCGAGAACGTTCCCTTAGTTTCAATAATTCTAGATTTTAATGTGCATTATAAGTGCGTGATTATGTAGGTAGATAGCATGCATTTCCATAGTCAATGTGCTTTTTATTTACAATAATGTGCTTAAGGGATAGACGGAATGTAATTTCAGAATTTAATCACTTTCATATGAAAAAGACGGATGGTATGTGGTTATAGAATTGAATTGCACTTTGTATTATACAAATATGTAATTTCAGAATTTAATTACTTTCATATGAAAAAGATGGATGGTATGTGGTTATAGAATTGAATTGCACTTTATATTATACAAATATGTAATTTCAGAATTTAATTACGTTCATATGAAAAAGATGGATGGTATGTGGTTATAGAATTGAATTGCACTTTATATTATACAAATATGTAATTTCAGAATTTAATTACTTTCATATGAAAAAGATGGATGGTATGTGGTTATAGAATTGAATTGCACTTTATATTTATAAAAATATGTAAAAGATGGGTGGAATAGAGATATAGAATCTAATGGTACGACATACTTACGTGAATATGTATAAGGGAAGAATGGAATATAATTATAGAATTAAAGTTGTGTGACTTGTCTATATGAACATGTGTAATAGATGATTGGAATATAATTATACACTTAGTTATGTTTGTTTTATGAATATGTATAGTAATTGGGGAAAAATGATAAGAATAGAATCTAATGGTACGACATACTTACATGAATATGTCTAATGGAAGAATGGAATATAATTATAAAATTATAGCTGTGTGATTTGTCTATACGAACATGTGTAATAGATGATTGGAATCTAATTATACACTTAGTGATGTTTCTTTTATGAATATGTATAGTAATTGGGGAAATATGATAAGAATAGAATCTAATGGTACGACATACTTACATGAATATGTCTAATGGAAGAATGGAATATAATTATAAAATTATAGTTGTGTGATTTGTCTATACGAACATGTGTAATAATGGAATATAATTATAAAATTATAGTTGTGTGATTTGTCTATACGAACATGTGTAATAGATGATTGGAATCTAATTATACACTTAGTGATGTTTCTTTTATGAATATGTATAGTAATTGGGGAAATATGATAAGAATAGAACTATCTCTCTTTAATGGTTAAATAACAAATGTTAATTATAGAGTTTAGTTGATTATGTAAATTTGTTATGTCGTTGAGCTAATTAAAAAAAAAAAAAAAAAAAACTTTGCTTACACTGACGTGCGCTACATTTGGTATCAGAGCGAGGTCGAACTTAGTTCAGACCTAGACAATTCCGCGCGAAACAGTTTATGATGTTTAGTTGACTAATAAATTTCATTTTACATCACAGACTTTGTCATGGATCGAAGAACTCGCCAGGGTAGAGCCGGAAGGGGACGAGGACGAGCTGCACGCCCGTCAACCCCAACAACCCCTGTGGATAATCCTCCAAGAGCTGAGGAAACCATAAACTTACCTGCGGACGAGGTCATGACAATGATGAGAAACTACCACAGAATGACATAAGCGTTGATGACACGACTTGACCACGAGAACGTTGGTTCTCAAGTCACTGCAGTACCGCGGACGCCACCTCCAGTCAACATACATCGAGAGTTAGAAAAGGTGAAGTTTCCTGAATTTTGGGGTTCCACTGAGGGGACCGCCGCAGAGGCATGGCTAGAAAACATGGCCATGTGTTTTTCTTTGAGAGACTACACGTCTAACATGAAGGTACGGATGGCGATACTACAACTGAAGGGGGAAGCCCTTCTTTGGTGGAAGACCTTGCGACCTCAGCTAGGTCTAGAGCTTGAGGAGATATATTGGGAATTGTTCGATGAACATTTTCGTCAGCATTACCTATCAGACGAATTCATTGAGCGACAGCTGAATGATTTCCATGCACTAAAACAAGGACTACGGACAATACAAGAGTACGAAATCCGTTTCATGGAGTTACTAAGGTATGCACCCCATGTTGCCACGGAGAAATTAAAGGTCAATAAGTTCATCTTTGGATTAAACCCAGTCATACGGGACAAGGTTCGTATTTTGACACCTTCTACTTTGCACGATGCGGTCCAGAAGGCCCTCATAGCGGAAGAAGAGCTTCCCGGCAAAATATTGCAGAATAAGAACTTTACGAGTACAGACCGAGGAAGTCAACCTTCGCATGCACCCAAACATCAGTATGGGAATAAGAATTTTGGAAGGAGACCTTTCAACGGAGGGTCTAACAGAGATGAAAGAACACCATACCGACCGCCACCACGGAATGATCATGCAAAGCCTTTTGCAAAACCGATGCAGTTTGGACCAAGAAGAAATGATGCACCTGCCAAAAATAAAACAAGAGGGCCCAAAGCAGGATGTTGGAGGTGGGGAGGACCACACTTCCAAAGCGAATGTCCTCAGCAGGACCGGGGAAACCAAAGATCCCAGGCACCGCGACAAACTACCGCAGCCGATTTAGGACGAGCGCATCGTATACACGCTGCCGTCAACAACCGCCAAGCTGAGCATCAGTCCACCGTCCTCGAGACTACAGGTAAGATACATGGTAATGTATTTTCCTTGCTCATAGACCCTGGAGCTACTGAAAGTTTTATTTCCTTAAAAGTTGTAGAAAATAATAAAATGATGGCAATAAGTCAAGATGATTTCGACACTGTCGAGATGGCATCCGGTAGTGTCCAGAGTGTGGGTCTTAAGGTAGAGAACTGTGAAGTCGACCTAGGAGTATGTTCTTCTAGAATATCCTTTTATGTTACGGAATTGGGTACATATGATCTAATCCTGGGGATGGATTGGCTGGAAGCACACTCGGCGGTGATGGATTGTCGAAGTAAGGAACTAACTTTCATTGACGATGAAGGTTACAAGAGGATGTTAACTGGGAAGAAAAAGAAAGTTTCCTTGAGAATGATATCGGCTATGCAACTGAAGAAGAGCATGAGAAAAGGGTGTCAATTGTATGCGATGATTGCATTGAACAAGGAAGGAGATAAGGTAGAAGTGGTTAACCACCCCTTGTTCTCAGAATTCGTGGACGTGTTTCCTGACGCATTACCCGGATTACCGCCACAGCGTGAACTGGATTTCACCATAGAACTAAAACCTGGAACCGAGCCCATAGCTAGAACTCCTTACCGAATGTCAGTACCAGAATTGAAGGAATTGCAAATTCAACTACAAGAGTTGTTAGATTTAGGACTGATCAGACCTAGTGTGTCTCCTTGGGGAGCACCTGTTATTTTTGTAAAGAAGAAGGATGGGTCTTGGCGCTTGTGCATTGACTACCATCAATTGAACAAGGCGACCGTAAGAAATCAGTATCCCCTACCCAGAATAGATGACCTCTTTGACCAGATGAAGGGTGCGACAGTATTCTCAAAAATCGACCTAAGGTCGGGATACCACCAGTTGAGGATCAAGGATGAAGATATCCCCAAGACAACATTTAAAACAAGATTTGGACACTACGAATTTGTCGTAGTACCTTTTGGCTTAACAAATGCACCCAGTGTATTTATGAACCTGATGAATGGTGTGTTTCGGCAACACCTTGACAAGTTTGTACAAGTGTTCTTAGATGACATTCTGATTTATTCAAGAACACCGGAAGAACATGAGGAACATCTGAGGATAGTCCTAAAATGTTTAAGAGATAATCACCTTTATGGAAAATTATCAAAGTGTTCGTTCTTCCAGAAGGAGATTCATTATCTTGGATACATCATATCCGGCGAAGGGATAGCTATAGATCCGGCCAAGATTGAAGCCATTTGGGACTGGCCGGCACCCACAAACGTACATGAGGTACGAAGCTTTATGGGGCTTGCTGGGTATTATAGACGTTTTGTGGAAGGATTCTCTAGAGTAGCAGGACCTATTACTGAATTGCAAAAGAAGAACCGTCCTTTCATTTGGACGGAGAAATGTGAAGAGGCCTTTGTTAATTAAAAGAATTACTGACTACGGCACCAATCTTAAGAGTTCCCGATATGGATAAAGATTTCCTAGTGTGCACGGATGCTTCAAAGGATGGTGTTGGTTGTGTATTGATGCAAGATGGAAGAGTAATTGCGTACACGTCCAGAAGACTTAGGCCGCATGAAGAGAACTATGCAACCCATGATATGGAGATGACTGCAGTGATGCATGCTTTGAGGTTATGGAGACACTATCTGGTAGGGAGAAAGTTTGAGTTAAAGACTGACCATTGTGGCTTACAACACATCTTCACTCAAAGCGACCTTAATGCAAGACAGAGAAGATGGTCGGAAGTACTCAGTGAGTATGACTTCGACATAACTTATGTGAAAGGGACCTTAAACAAAGTGGCAGATGCACTTAGTCGTAGACCTAGGATATTCTCTGTCATACTATTAAAGACCAACTTAAGAGAAAAGATCTTGACACTACAACAGAAGGACACATGGTATAATGAAGTAAAAGCTGAGTTGGAGAATGAACAGATGAGGATACCCAAGTTTGAAGGGTACTCTTTGGACATGGATGGTTTATTACGGTATAACCGTCGCATGTATGTTCCTGATAATGAAGAAATTCGAGGTTTAATATTGTCTGAGGCTCACCGAGCTGTCTATAGAGGACATCCTGGAATAAAAAAGATGTACGCAGATTTGAAACCTTTGTTCTTTTGGCATGGTATGAAGAGGGATGTGGTGAGTTTTGTGGCAAAGTGTATGGAGTGCCAGATGGTAAAGGCGGAACATCGACACCCAGCCGGATTACTGCAACCACATGCAATCCCAGAATCAAAATGGGAGGTTATTTCTATGGATTTTATAGTTGGGTTGCCCTTAACCAACAAGAGACACGACACAATTTTTGTGGTTGTTGACACTCTTACCAAGAGTGCGCATTTTCTGCCGATTAAGAACACGTATCAAGCTCCGGAGATAGCCCGAGTTTTCATTAATGAAGTAGTAAGACTACATGGCATTCCGAAGAAAATTATTTCTGATAGAGGATCAGTATTTACTGGAAGGTTTTGGACAAGCTTTCAAGAAGCTCTTGGTACTCAACTTAACTTTAGCACCGCCTACCACCCTGAAACGGATGGACAAACAGAAAGAGTGAACCAAGTATTGGAGGACATGCTAAGAATGTATGTAATGGATCAACAGAAGAAGTGGGAGGAATATCTACCCTTGGTAGAATTTGCATACAACAACAGTTATCA
Organism: Larix kaempferi; assembly: GCA_027924585.1. NCBI lineage: Eukaryota > Viridiplantae > Streptophyta > Pinopsida > Pinales > Pinaceae > Larix > Larix kaempferi. Next base: position 16,251,547 of record BSBM01001005.1, on the reverse strand, counting down.
GAGTTCTATTCAGATGGCTCCTTTTGAATTTCTCTATGGGAGACCTTGTAGGACTCCCATAAGTTGGGATATGCTAGAGGATAGGACGTTACTTGGTCCTGAGGTAATACAAGAGATGGAAGACCAGATGGTCACGATTCGTGCTCGACTAAAGGAAGCACAGGATCGCCAGAAGAGCTATGCAGATGCACACAGGACTGATCGTAACTACGAAATTGGGGATAGGGTATTTCTACGGGTAAAACCACAGAAGAGTTCTATAAAATTTGGAAAGGGAGCCAAGTTGTCACCTAGGTTTGTAGGACCCTTTAGGATTTCTGAACGGATAGGACCTGTTGCCTATCGTCTTGACTTGCCGTCATCATTAAGTAGAATTCATAATGTTTTTCATGTTTCTGTATTGCGTCACTATGTTCCCGATACTTCACATATCATTGACTTGAGCAATGTGCAGATAACGGACGACGGGGCCGTGATGGCCGAACCGATCCGGATTTTAGACCAACGAACGCGGCAGCTTAGGCACCGTGTGATCGATCAAGTCAAAGTGCAGTGGGACAGCTATAGTCCAAGCTCTGCGACTTGGGAGGACGCAACTGAGATGCGTCGTAGTTTTCCATTTTTATTCTGAACTTCGGGACGAAGTTCTAAATAAGTAGGGGTGTATGTAGTGCCCTTAGACTTGTGTAGACATTGAGGGCACCTGCTGAGTGACCCGGCTGTTTGAAACTTTAATTAAATATCCTTTTGACCTTATTTTTGAGGATGTGTATCTGAACTGTTGAGGTAAATAAATAATTGCATATGTTAAACGATTAGCTATGACTATGGAAAATTATGTTGATGGATAATGCTTAACGACTAGCTGTATGGTGATTATGTATTTGGCGACGAAAGGTATATTGGATAAGATAAATGAGCAGTTTGAATAAATCATAAATGTTTAACAATACTAGAGTTAGAAACCAAATGATGATTGTTGAGAACAGTGCTACTAATAATTTGTTGTGAGAAGTGTGTGTAGAAACAAGTGAGACGGTTCACCAACGGACACACAAAGGAACATGAAGGGTCGTAGAGTACGGGTAAATCACACACAGGGGAAGCGACGACGATGTTGACTCCCGACAAGAATACCACGCATGAGCAGATAAGCATTGATCCGCTTGCTCAAGAGGAATGCGTGAGGGAGTACGAGGTGGGCCAAGACGGAGCTGGTCACGTACGAGTTGAGGGGCGCGCAGTGAGAACGAACTCACTCCTCAGCGCCATTAGTCCCTAGATAGCATGTAGACGGAGGATGGATGGTAACGATTCCTAAAATCCCTACAAGAGTTCCCGCAAGTCAAAACGGAAATATGGTGGCAGAAGGACCCAACGATGAGGTACCCTGTCGAGAACGGAAAGAATGGACGCAAGGACCCAACGAGGTGGTACCATGCCAAGGAATGGAAACCATGGATGATTGGACCCGACGGAGTGGTGCCATGTCAGAGAATTAGAAATTATGGAACCAGGAGCCCAACGACGCGGCACCGTGATCCTAGTGAGTTTGATTGTTAAATTAAAATGCATAAAAACTTAGGAGAATAACTCTAGATTATTACTTAGCAAATGCATAACCATAGCTTGGACATTTGCACATGAATAGTTATTTTTGTTGAGCATTTAAAATAATAGAAATTATTATTTAGGAGCAAAATAGATTAGACACCTAGTCAACTAAAAGCTAGGAGTTGATTAAAATATATGGGGGACAAACTAGAGCAAACTTAGGGATGTAGGTGTACTTCCCAGAGAAACTGACACTTGGATGGGTGAGTGTTTTAATTAAATAAATATTAAAAATATTTAATTATGCATGAAGCGACATGTGTCGCATGAGATTTTCCTTTATAAGGAAAGCTTGGGGAATGGGTAAAGAGCTCATAATTTGGACGATTGTCGTAATTTTCGAGAGCCTCAAAGACTTGCTGCTATTTAAAGGGTTTGGCTAAGAAATCCTGGTGGGAGGGGTAAATCCAAAGTATTTCTGAGATACGTGTGTGAACTCTACGACCCGAACTGCTCGGGGGTTCGAGAGGAAGGAGAGTACTCTCGGAAAGGTTGGGAGGTTAACCGAGGTGTCTGTTGGTGACGGTGGAGATTGGAAAAGGATCTACAGCTGTGCTTCTTCTTCAACTTAGCAAAAACTACTTGATTACCTTGGTCGGGTCAGTAATGAAAAGAATTCTCTTACTCTCATTTTCATTTTTATGCTAACCATAGTCGATTCCAATTTGTAATGAAATATTTGTGAATTCTAGTATTTAGTGAATCGTCAATCCTAAAAAGAAAATGACAGAGATGATGTATGCTGCTATTATGATTTCTGTATAAGTTAAGGTACTCAGAAATAATAGTAGATAGAAATTTTAGACATGTACGGTATGCTCAGCTTAGATTTCATACTCCTCGGATCTGCTGGATAGTAAATAAATCCGTATTTCCCTTCAGATATTTCTGTCAATATTTTTTTGATCCTGAGTTAATAGATCTGTAATTTCCATCAGTTATTTCTGCCAATATTTTGGATCCTGAGTAAATAAATCCGTAGTTCCCTTCAGATATTTCTGTCAATATTTTGTTTTTAATCCTGAGTTAATAGATCTGGAATTTCCGTCAGTTATTTCTGCCAAAAAAATTTTATCCTGAATAGATAGAACTGTATTTCCCTTCAGATATTTCTGTCAATATTTTTTTTTATCCTGTGTAAATAGATCCGTATTTCCCTTCAGTTATTTCTGTCATTGTATAGGGATCCTGAGTAATTTTACAATTCTCGGGCTAAGAACAGTAGTGTCTCTCACGATCGATTATCTAGGCGATCGAGGGGAGCCTTGTGTAATTGAATTGATGTGTTTTTAGCAAATTATAAAGTTCTGGGTTGGACGTTTCCAGTGTTGAACCCAGATCGATGTTAGTAATTACTCCGACGATCTTGAAACCCTACGATCAAGCCTGTACATCTATTACAGAGCTTATCCCATTTAGATCTGAAGGTTCCAATAAACGTAATTCTTTAAGACGCAAGTATTTGATTTCTAAGCATTACTAGATGCAATGTGATGAACAGGAAGTTATAGAAAAATAATAATTATCTGTCTAAATTATTTATGTTGTGTAATACATGAATCATTTCGATCTGGAGGAGTTGTAGGACCAGCCAGTAATTATTGGACATGGTAATACATAGTATGTCTGGATCGACTCTGCACTATCAATTACAAAGTTCGATCTTCAGACTCGGATGGGCTAATTAATTCATCGAATGCTCAATCTCCATAATCAGAGTTCGACACCCCTTAGCTTTGGATTTAGAACTGGTTCTCTTAAATGATGGATTCGTCTTTGTTAAGGAATACACCGGTTCAACAATCGATCCTTAACCTCGACTGTATGAATCTAAAACCCAAAACGCAGTCTGTGTAGAATGAAGTGTAGACTCAGCTTTCAGTCGTTGATTCGGTTGCTGGTAACTCTAACAAAAAAAATACGAACCTATGATTTAGAAGGGTACTGATCCACATATCCTTTGTGCTGGTGATGCGAGGGATCAGATCGCATTCAAACATCTGTGATGCGTCTCTGTCATACCGACTTACCAATCCCATTACTCAGTGCACATACTGAAACGCCATGTGAATCTGTTCTGTTGTTATAATTTGTTAAATTACTGACTGTTCTTAAATCACATCTCAGTCACCATAAATTAATGAGCAGAAGTTTCTGTTTTTTTTTTCTTTTACTTAAAACCCTTTTGTTTTATTGTATTTGATTATCCCTTACCGAGAGGCGAATCATGACTACAATCACCCTTGATGGCAACTTGGTCCATTGTAGCTATGTATAATGTATGTAATCCATCTCTGTCATGCCTGACTGTCAACTCACTTACGAAAACCACTTCTCAGTCATTCGACAGAGATACTTCCGTGTGAGTCTCATTTAGTAATCGGTTGCCTTGTAACTACCCAGGTGGCACTCGTAATTGAGATTAAGGCGGATCCAGTAGTAGTTGTTTTAACCGTTTCCGTCTTAGTCCATTATTGTCACACTCCGGTTGCATCCTCCTTACTAGTGGTTATCTTCACGTCATAATAATATCCTGACTTTACTTAGAAATCGGAACTGGTTTAGATGTAACCTTCCCTTTTTGTATTAAACGGAATGCTCGAGAACGTTCCCTTAGTTTCAATAATTCTAGATTTTAATGTGCATTATAAGTGCGTGATTATGTAGGTAGATAGCATGCATTTCCATAGTCAATGTGCTTTTTATTTACAATAATGTGCTTAAGGGATAGACGGAATGTAATTTCAGAATTTAATCACTTTCATATGAAAAAGACGGATGGTATGTGGTTATAGAATTGAATTGCACTTTGTATTATACAAATATGTAATTTCAGAATTTAATTACTTTCATATGAAAAAGATGGATGGTATGTGGTTATAGAATTGAATTGCACTTTATATTATACAAATATGTAATTTCAGAATTTAATTACGTTCATATGAAAAAGATGGATGGTATGTGGTTATAGAATTGAATTGCACTTTATATTATACAAATATGTAATTTCAGAATTTAATTACTTTCATATGAAAAAGATGGATGGTATGTGGTTATAGAATTGAATTGCACTTTTTATTTATAAAAATATGTAAAAGATGGGTGGAATAGAGATATAGAATCTAATGGTACGACATACTTACGTGAATATGTATAAGGGAAGAATGGAATATAATTATAGAATTAAAGTTGTGTGACTTGTCTATATGAACATGTGTAATAGATGATTGGAATATAATTATACACTTAGTTACGTTTGTTTTATGAATATGTATAGTAATTGGGGAAAAATGATAAGAATAGAATCTAATGGTACGACATACTTACATGAATATGTCTAATGGAAGAATGGAATATAATTATAAAATTATAGCTGTGTGATTTGTCTATACGAACATGTGTAATAGATGATTGGAATCTAATTATACACTTAGTGATGTTTCTTTTATGAATATGTATAGTAATTGGGGAAATATGATAAGAATAGAACTATCTCTCTTTAATGGTTAAATAACAAATGTTAATTATAGAGTTTAGTTGATTATGTAAATTTGTTATGTCGTTGAGCTAATTAAAAAAAAAAAAAAAACTTTGCTTACACTGACGTGCGCTACAAGAAAGAACGAGTTGGGAAGGCTCGAGTGATCGAATAATTAAAGCAGGCACAGGATCACCTCATTGTGGTGAAAGCCACTTTGTGAGATCAAAATGTGCGGGTGGAGGCGGCCATCATTGAGGCTTGTCACCATGTGTCGGAGCCCACTGCAACATTGGACATGATTCAACGTGCGCAGCGGCTTGGGGCTGTCATTTCCCAGATGTAGCACAAAAATCAGGAGTTAACAGCCCTGGTGAACCCTGGCACACCCCAAGCATAGGTGGATGAATGAAAACGTATCATTGAGGAGGCGGCGACACACATAGTGGAGCTGGAAACGACAACGACAAAACTTATAGCAGACACCGTATAGTTTTGGGGACGCATTGTTCAGGACAAGCAGATTGAACAGTTGACCAAGCGCAGGCAGGAGGTGGAGGGCCAGTTGGCAACACTAAAAATGGTGATGGGTATGATGCCACCAATGGAGTAGGTTTCCAAGTCCGTAGACTTAAAAGCGTTGCAGCAACGCATCACCAAGGCCGATGAGTGTCAGAAGAAGCACGCTGCATAGCTGGAGGAGTTCCAAGTGATTGGCGGTTAGTTTGTGACTAAAGCCGATGCGGCACTCCAGGTTACACAGGATTGATTGTGTTGGGGTCCTGTTGGCAGGCGGTTTGGACAAGTCAGCATCGCAGCATAGTGGATGTTGCGCAGGGCCAAAGATACCATAGAAGGTGGGAAGTCAAGCACAAATGATGATGTTTTCTGTAATTTTGGGTCTATCGAACCGCAGTATGTGGGTTTTTGGGTCATTTGGACCACAATAGATAGATTTTGGGTCATTTTCTTTGAAGTGTCGGTTAGGAAGTAGTTAGAAAGTGGACAAGCAATGTAAAGGCGAAAGCTTATAAATAGACATAGATTTGTAATTGTTGAATCATCTTGGATCGTGTATCTTACAGCTGGAGGTATCTATTAGATCTGTCTTTTGCGGAGTATGAGTGTTGAACCATATGTAAGATCTTCATCCAATGTTGAAGGTTGAATATTTTGTATCTGGGTTTTTGCGGAATTAATATGATGTGACAGAGTTATTGAGTAGAATCCTTATGTTTTCCTATTTATCTATGGTAATGCATTTCGCAATATGAATATATGAATGATGCGATGTTTCCTTGTTCCGGTTAATGATTTACTGTTATATCTGTTGCAATTATGACTTGTTTTGTTGATTCCATGAATATGAATAATGCTTAATTTAAATGCTTAGATCTATTTCAGAAATGTTGCAATAAGTTGAGTAACGGAGCCGCATCATCCTCCTTCATTCGACGAAAACATGGTTTTGTCGACTCTCCCTTGAACATATTGGGTGAGACCTCATCTACTCTGCAGGTGTTGCTGGATGGGGTAAAACTTGTCTGGGCCGGTGCTCAGGGAGATCACGGTGGTCTAGGTGTCGACAATGCTGGGAATCCCTGTCGACTGGGTTTGTGTCAACATTGACTATCTTTCTTCTGAGTGGGAAGTTTTCTCTAGTATGCGGTCCATTACAGTCATAGCACTTTAAAGGTGTTCTTTCTTCATTAATTATGGAATTATTATTATTATTATTGTTGTTGTTGTTATGAGGCACATTTCTTGCAGATGTGAAATTATGTGGTGCATTACCTCTGTAATTATTATTACTCTGAAAATTTATGTTATTGAAATTTTTATTATTTCTAGAATTCTTGAAATTAAAAGTTTTCTTCTTATGCTCATAGTTACTTGGTTTATTAGTCCTCCAACTCAATACACCTTCTCTTTTCTTACTCTGTTCAAAAAAAAAATTGTCCTTTCTCATGGCTTCTTCAAGATCTGTAGGATTATCATTTTCAATTTTGTGTCTTATGTTAAAGGGAAAACAACTCAGAAACCTTTGTACCTTAGGTTTCTCTTCAGCTAAGTAAGGTACATACCTTAATAGATTGAGAAACTTGTTTCTCAACTCCTTCATACTCATAGAACCCAATTTTAAGTCATAAAACTCTTTTTCCTTATCTTCATAATATTGTTCGGAATTTTTTTTTTCTTAAACAAATTCTTAAATGTACTCCATTTTATATCTCTTTCTTTAATGCTTTTAACCTTTTTAATATCCTCCCACCAAATGTCTACCTTTCCGGTCAGATTGTATATGGCCATTTTAGCTTTTAACTGAGATGAGTAATCATAAATATGAAAATACTTCTTCATACCGGATAGCCATGCTTCGGCTACCTCACCCTTTTCATTTTTGCCATTAAATGTTGGGGGTTTTATCTTCTTAAATTCTCCAGAAATTTGTTCATGATGTTTATGCTTTTTCTTAGGACCATAGTCACTATCATTGCCGTCTTGATCTGAATTATATTTTCTTCGATAATTTTTATCATCAGATTCGGAAGAAGAAGAGTTACTTTCAATTTTATAGTATTTCACTTTCTTATCTCTATGTTTGTAGGACATTGTTCCAGATTCAGATTTTACTTTTGTTCTCTTATCTTTTTCATCATGATGATACTTTTCCATTAAAATCTAGTTTAATTCTTCCTGTTCTCTTAAAATTCTTTCATTTTCTTCTTTAACATTTCTTATCTCAGTTTTTAATTCTTTAACCGTACATAATAACTCAGATGATTGATCATTTAACTCTACGTAGGCTTCTTCATTAATATTTTCATTTTCGTTATTATTACGTTCATTATGATGAGATCTGTCCTCTGCGGATTCTTCTGGTATGTCCATACCTGTAAATTAAATGTCAAGTTGTTCAGTATCGAAACAAATTTAAATTAAAGTTAGTAACTAAGATTTTATGTTTTCATTTTATGTTTTGCGTGCGTGAGCCTATTTCAGGCCTAGAGTTTGAACTCGCGCTCTGATACCACATGTAACATCCCAAAAATTCATAAAATTTATAAAACATTCTAGACATTAAAGTTAGCATTAAATGTTGTCCGAAAGTAATAAATGTCTAATAATAAATTAACTTGATAATAATTTAATTACGACATGTATTTTATCTTTAAGGATTTTTAATTGTCTTGTCGACAATTAAATATACATCCATCATTTATATAACAGCTGTAATTATTACATCTATTAATTAGTGTCGTCACTATGTCGATCTACTCATCTTGTACCATATGGTACCTAATATTGTTGTACTATAACTAGAACTTAATGTTCCTTGGCAATGTGCATGGTAATTATGTTGTAGTTCTATGCAACTGCATTTATATCACTTATTTGATAGTATACTGTGTTAAAGTATGATGGTTGATATTTATGTTATTATTTACATAATGGTAAGTTGTTGTATGAAGCATACTTCTTGTTGGAAGTTGGATTTTGGGTAAAGATTCGATGGCTTACTTAGCTTTTAGATAAAGCATTGTTCTCTCCAACTGTCTAGGTTACAGGTTGTACATTTCTGGTTTGACCAAAGGTTGCTCTTAGCTGGTTTGACCAAAGGTTGCTCTTAGCCTTGTGTGAGAGTGTCACATGCCCAAACTTTATTTAAAGTTATGCATAAGTAAAATCAACACCAAATTTATGGAAACATCATAAGTTCAATGACCTACGTGTGAAGTTAAAAGGAAAGTATTAGATCCAAGGTGACCCAAGCGATTCTTCAAGGAACTAGTTTAAAAGAGAACTCTCTCCTTAGAGGAGAGTCTACTACCTTAGCAAAGTTAAGAGATATACTCCTAACTAAAGGTTGTCACCCTAAAAATCTAATGCAATGGTGACTAGGGGAAAAATAAATACTAAGGATGAACTATATAAAAGAGGGTTTCACTTCCACCTTTGGCACTATATTAACAAATATGTAATGGATAAACTATAGTGGAGTGGGTCGTTCGTTTTCCAAATGCACTTGTATTAAAATGTGAATGTTTAACTTGGTTTTCGAACTATATGAAACAGTTCTCTTCGTATACCATGTAGGGTGGTAGCTACCTCATTGAATGAGGCCATGTGATGGTCGTAAATGTGCATTGGTATTGACAAAACCCTACTACGATTTGGTTGGGCTTTGGTCTTTGGTTTTGTGTTGTGTTGCATTATGGAGAGGGAGACTCATCCTTCTCGGCCGCCATGACTGTTGGTGGTTCAATGCACCACTCCTTGCATTAGTTGGAAGTTCGTAGGTAGTTATGGATTCGACGTTGTGTGTAGAGTCTCCAGCCTTCGGTTCTTTCCTCGGCTCTGAGATTAACTAAGGGTAAGCTACGTTTGCAATGTCCAAACCCTTGACTTTCAGTTTAAAGTATTGAGCTTCTCGTTTTTGTGTTAAACTTGGTTTGTATTCTTGTGACAGGGATCTGTCGTAGCGGCCACGGTGAAGTTTGTAAATAAGGAAGAGACAACCAACGAGGGTGTGACCTCACCTGTAAGCCTCAGATTTGTCTTGGTTCTTCTGTCAATAGGGTGTTATGTTTTTGTTTCCCTTCGTCAGTGCAACTACTTCGGTCAAGTGGTTTTTATACTTCGTTTCTACAAATGTGGTTTTACTAGGTAAATGCCCGAGTTGTTTCCTCTCTTGTAAAGTTGATGTACAGGATACTGTCTATTTTACTGGCAGTTAGACCAGGATGTGAACCTTACATTATATACAATCGTTTACGTTTTTGGATATGAATTACGGTCTTGGTGTATGAATGTTTTGTTTAAAATGGAAGGGATAAACCCCAAATGTGTAATGAAACCTGCGGATCTTGAACCTGGTGTATTTAAATGTTTCTAACTTATAAATTTGATTGTCATTTTAATACACTAGCAGTTGGGCGAGTCGAGACTCGATCCCGTGACCGGTACAAAGATGTTTCTTTTGGGTCTTTACGAACCCAGTTATGAAATGATAAGCCGTAAGGCCTCACAACATGGGGAGCTGATAATGAGACTCGACCCTTCGTCTGCTGGTTAACTTGGGTATACAATTATGCTTCTTCAGTTCTCTTGGTATTTGTATAGTTTTTAAGTTTTGTTTGTAAGAAACGTAACCCGGTTCTCTACAGGGTTTAGGGTTTTGGATCTATTATTTGCACTTGCTTCAATTTGTAAAGGTTTAGAAGAACCTTATACCTCGGTGTAGAGATTATCTCTTTGAATCTAGATGCTCGGATTTTAGCTGGAGCCTGCACTCCAAAATGTCAACAAGAGTAGGGTTGAACCCTGGGATGAACCGTTTAGGTCTCGATCCGTAAGTTTGATGGAGATGACTCGGTCATTATTAAAGATTACAGGGATATTCCCTTACTGTACATTTTATGTATAAAAGTAGTGATGTTTTGCAAAGCTATGATACCTAGGTGTAAGGTTTTTGATTCAATACTATGTTGTATAAAACATCAAATGAATGTTTATATTACTGTGGAGATAATTTGATGCCTGTTTAAAGTTTGAACCATGATAATAGTATCTAGGTATTGATATGAGTGGCTATACAATAATGAAAATAATAATGTACCATCTCGATAATATGCTATGTTTATTTTGAATGGTTTGTAACTTGTAAATTCTATGTAAAAGAATACTGTAATATTATAATGGAAATACATGATGAGTTTCATAGCTTAGGATTTGTATTGATAACTCTATGGTATATGTTTCCGAGCTATTTAATAGACAGTAGGTATTTATTTAATAAACAATAAGTATTTAGGATGAATACTTCTAGCGCTGAGATTGTAAATAATATAGACCCTGTTGAAATATTATTTTTGTCTTATGAGATAATTAGTAAAGTATATCTAGAAGTTTTCAAATTGCAAAAGATGTACAAGTAAAACTTTTGAATTGTTTTCTCATATGAAAACCCTATATGTTTTCTGTTATATGTTTTTACAGAAACTAGCATAGATGCATGGATAATGATAACAGAACTTGAAACTACTATAGTATAAGGTATAAATTTACTACGTTGTAAAAGTAGGAAAATAATGAAAAGATTTCAGTTGATTTGAAAGATAAACTTATGTTCCTAATCAAACTCATCTTCAAGGTTAATTATACACTTCCTCTACTAGAGTACATCGTCTTATGAAGAAAGGAAAAATATAGGAAGACATTTTATTCAATCACTTACATCATCTCATTCACTAAATAGAACTGTATAAACTAATTTATCTAGTTCAAAATACCATTCAATAGTTCAGCTAAGCTGGTAACCAGAAAGTAAAATATTTAAACAAATTAAACAATATATTTTTGCTAGGGTATAGGCAAACTCATTGTCCTAATCTGCCTGTTCTATAAACAAACAAGTCATGCATAACAAAATTCAAACAGTTTCAGAAATAGGTAAACAGATATAGAAATGAAAGGAAATAACAAGTAGAACTTGATAATTTTACTAGGGTGGACAAACACCCAAAGAGGCCTATTCCTCCCAGCCTTCTCCAGAAGAAGCAGTCAAATCACTTACTCCCTTTGGACCCCGGAGCCTGTTTACTGAACCACTAGGTAGAAGACTCTATGTAGAAGCAAGGCACTTAGGTTGTACTTCAGCAATCAATGGAGACTTGAGACACCTCAAACCTCTGCACTCGACAGTAAAAATCTGCACTTAGCAGAAATAAGACAGACTTACACTCCAACTTAAAACATAGTTTCCCCTCATCGAATCTCTTGTGTGCATACAACAGAAGCACAAGGTAAATTTTATCGTCACAAAAGGTGTGAACCTCTACTCAAATTCGATGGCTTAAAAAATATGCTTAGGTCTTTTAGTGGTTAGTTTTCAATAAATGAGCCTCAAGCTCCAGTTCCACATTCCAAGGAACTTGACCACAATTCAAGGGATTTGTCCGATAACAATAGCTAGTCACTGAGTTCATGATGCTGCCACTTGTCCAGTGCCTTCTACCCCAGATTCCATTCCACCTAGTGGGTCAGTAAACACTCTTTCAACAGTCTCTTTGGGTGAGTGTCTCCTATTTTATTTTATTAAATAATAATATTATGCAATTACATTCATCCTTGGCCACTTGGCCAAATATAAAACTTTACAATAAAATTTAAGACAATGTTTTTCCTTCAACATAAAATGCTTCAAGTATTGGGTATGTTACAGGTTGGGTGGCATTCACAAACAACCAGAGCTATGGATAGTGACAGTTGGGTTGAATAATAATATTGTTGCAGGGATAATGGGGTTAGGTGTATTTCATTGAACCATTGAAGGCTCATGTGGTGAGTAAGGTAGCTCAGAAAGGACATCTCAGTTAGAGAGAGACATCGAGATGAAAGGAAGGAGGAGGAGGAGTGAATCAAGGTGGTGGAATGGGGTGATTTCCAATATCAATTGAACATTATGGAGGATAATTATGAGTGTCAACATGCTTACTTTGAGAAGTTGGAAGCCATAATCGCAACATTAGAGGAAGCATTTAAATCTCTCTAGGTGAAATTGAAGGAGAAAGAAGCAGCAAAGGGTTCATCTTGTTGTCCACCTCTGCTTAAAGCTGAAGATAAGGTTCCATGGGAGTTCTAATTCTCCGTTTTTTTTTTTTTCAAATCAAGTTGCTTCTATGACAGTATAGGGTCTATATTTATCAACATGTAGAAGTTGGAATCAACAATAGGGTCTCCATTTTTGTGGGAAAATGGTTAGCTATCAGTTTGGTTTTGAACTATCAGGCCAGAGGCCTTGGATCTTGATGTATCTATATTTTGATGAAGATTTTTTCCTCTCCTTTTTAGTGTAAAAACGTCTATTCATTCTGGTAAAAAAAGGGAGACATTGGATAGAAATTACATCTATTTCTTCCTATTTTTTACACCCCTAATTTTCTTGCACCTATGCTTACTATCTTTAGACTTTTGTTGATGATACTTTGTAGGCCATTTTTAATTAATCTATTGGTAGGCTCATATTTGAGTGCATCCTCGAGCTTTTTATAGACCACGCCGAAACCAAAGGATCTATGACCATATGTACAAAAAACCCCCAAAAAAATTGTTTGGTGATCGAGAACATTGAATTTTTTGGCAATTGATTCCTTTATCTTTGGGTAAGAAAATTTTCACAATAAGGATGATTAACATGAATCTGAAAGTGCCTTCTAATTCATGGTTCATCAATCACATGTATGATTCCAACTATGATTTTTTATCTAGATTGGTCCATCTAGTGTGTTTTTGTCTAAAAATAATGAAGATCATAAGTTGATATTTTGTTATAATTTTGTGTATTAGTTTTATAAAATATATAACAATACAAAATATTATATTCTATAATACCATTATAAAACTAATAATGTACACTTGGTTTAAAAGAGCTATTAACATACAATAAATATATTAGAATGGTATGAGTTGTACAACATGTACATTACATAGTGATGTACATTGTGTAATGTTCAAATTCTAATATATTTATTATAAATTGATAGTTGCTTTAAATATAATGAACACTAATATTTTTATAACGATATTATGGAATTTAATATTTCGTATTATTACCTATTTTATATCTAATAATAACAAACTAAAATATATGTGCTATTTAATTTAGAATTGGTTTATTGAGATCATTGGTATATCTTTTGTAATTCTAACATCCAAGGGAGGCCTCACTAAAGGATGAAAGAACACGTTCATTGAATTATGATATCGAGACATATATCACCCAATTAAGTATTGAAGATATATAATCATAAAGATTTATATGTCATGGTTGATGAATAAAAAATATAACTTCGACATTAAAATACATACCTAACATCAACATTAGTATACATTTAATTATTTATACACATACCTAACATAAATAAAATATAAATAAGGTACCTAATAGATGCATTAGGTAAACAAAACATGGTACCTAACATAAATAAAATTTAAAGATAAAAACTTTAATAGAATCATAACAATTTTATTTTCAAAATATATTAAAAATGTACTTTAATTATATCTAAAGTAATTTATAATTTTAATTATATATATATAAATGACAAATTTATTAATGTTTGTAATTTATATAAAAGAAAATCTATATATATAAAAAAGAAGATTGCATACGATCATATAAAAACTTACTCAATTCGATTTTGATATAAATTATAACAATTATAAATAATCATAAAAAATTAATATAAATTATGACAATTGTTTTATAATAACAGAAATATTATAATTCATATCAACATTGATATGAATTGAATTATAACATTTTTTTATATAATATTATAAATATTATAATTCATATCAACATTAATATGAATTATAACATTTTTTACTTTAATATGAATTATAACAATTATAAATAATCATAAATATCAATATCAATTATATCAATTTTTTTATAACATTATAAATATTATAATTCATGTATATCATTTTGAATTTTGTATAACATTATAAACATTAGAATTCATCACAAATGTTCAAGATCATTCTATAATTATGAAAATCTAAAAAAAATATATTAGATTTGTCTTTCAAAATTTATTATAAAATTACTCAAAATAAAAGAATGATAGATTTATTAATATACAAAATTCACATTTAAAAAATGTAAAAATATTAACATTATTATAAAATTTTAACATTTATATCAATACACGTTTTTAAATGTAAAAATATTAACATTATTATAAAATTTTAACATTTATAAAGATATTAACATTATTATGAAATTTTATATCAATATATTTTATGTAAATAATATAGAAGATATTTTTTTTAATGAAAAATGGAGTTGATATAGAAGATAAAAAACTTAATAAAGCTTTAAAAAAACATGAAAAGAGATGATTAAAATTTAAAATCATAATAACGATAAATATTTCATAAAAATCATAACAACTAATTTGACTTTCATAATTAATATGGAATTTTAACAATAATATATCATATACATTTTATGGAAACTAGAATTGATGTGAGAAGCTAAAAAAATGAAATTAGATTTAGATTCATAATAACTATGAAAAGCTAAAAAAAATCATAAGAACTTTGACGTCTATAATTTATTTAGAAATTGCTTAGAGTAAGAGAAAATGATAGATTTACTATTTTACATATTTCACATAAAATTAATCTTAATAATATTATTTAAAATTTATTAATAAAGAATATTTATTTCTATTTTATATTTTTTAAAATTAAATTTATCAAAAAAAATAACTTTTAGTTAAAAAAAACAATAAGAATATTGGTTTTTAAAAATTATCTATAATAAGGAAAGAGAATGATAAATTTACTATTTAAATTTTAACCATGTTATTTAAAATTTATTAAGAAATATTATTTATTTCTATTTTGTATTTTTCAATTTAAATAAAATTAATTCAACTTTAAAATAAAAATAAATAATCATAACTTCTAATCGACAAAAGATAAATAAGTTATGGAAACACATGCAATTACCAAATGCAACCTTATAATTTTGTAATGATATATATCATTGATATCTTCATTGAAAATTGATTTTAAAAGTCTTATTTAAGGTTGATTTAACTTTTTATTTGATTAATAAATGCAAAATGAACTGTGTTATAACAGTGGGAATAAAATCTAAATATATGGTAATTTGTAATTTCTAAATTAATTTAAATAAATGAAATTAATTTTTTTTATAGAAATAAGAGACTTTTTAAAATTACTTTAAACTCCAGTAAAAACCAACTACACTTCAAGTGGAGTTAGTGTAAAGATACCATGGCTCTGTTAAACCATTGGGATATTGATAAAAATGATACTTTGCAAAATATCGATAATGTCAAAAATATTATTACTTCTAAGTTTAAAGAGAAACTGCGGTGCAAGGAAAATTTAGTGGTTAAGAGAAAATTAAGATACTATAAGGAGGTCATTAACCCTAATTTGGAAGATCAAAAGTGTCTCTCACTAGTACCTAGTTCAAGGAAGAAAATTAATATAGCCAAGATTAGAACGAACACTCATGAGCTCCATAGTGAAACAAGGCATTGGTCTATTCCTAAAACTCCGTGGGTGAAAGGGTTTTCCATCTTTTTGGGTCTATGAACGTTGAGGATGAAAATCACTTTCTCTTAGAGTGCCCTGCTTACACCCACATTAGATCTGAGTTTCATAGTATTTGCTACAATATAAATCTTTCTAACCTCCTAACTTGCTAAAACTATAGTGAGCTCAGAAAGCTTCTCGCCAAACTCTTTGAGCACATAAACAAAATTTTAAAGCAAACCAAGTAATACCCTACTTAAGGTTTGATAGACCAAAGTTGGTCTTAGTGAACGTTAATAATCATCATCATCATCATAAACATATAGATTTTTAATTTATGTGACTTCTACAAATTGATGCAACTCAGAAATATATCATAAATAAAGTTTATAACTAAAATTTTTATATGTAAATAAATAGAATTTAAAAGTAAAATATAAAAAAACAAATATTAGAAAATATATTATTTCAAATAAATTGATAACAATTTATATCCATATAACTTATAACATTAGAAAACTTGGTCAAATATTATAAAATTTATATTTAATGTAAATAATATAGGACATGCCTTTTATGAAAAGTGGAGTTGATATAGAAGATGATAAACTTAATAAAGCTTTAAAAAAACATAAAAAAAAAAAATTAAAATTTAGAGTCATAATAACATGAATATCTATAAAAAAAAATCATAACAACTAATTTTATTTTCATAATCATTATAGAATTTTAACAATAATATACGACATACTTTTTATGGAAATTGGAGTTGATGTAAAAGATTTGGGAACAATAAAGTTTAGAATTTAGAATCATAATAACTAAAAAAAGCTAAAAAATGATAAAAACTTTGATTTCCATATTTTATTTAAGGGAATGATATAGATTTATTATTTTTCATATTTCACATAAAAAAGAACTTTAACAATGTTATTTAAAATTTATTAATAAACCTTATTTATTTAGAAATTACCTTTGTAAGGAAATGATATATTTATTATTTTATATATTTCACATAAAAAAAATAATTTTAATAATGTTATTTAAAATTTATTAATAAAGATTATTTATTTCTATTTTGTATTTTTAAATTCAAATACAATTAAATTCAGCTTAAAAAAATAATAGTTTCTAGTTGACAAAAAATAATAAGAACTTTGACTTCCATAATTTATTTAGAAATTACCTATAATAAAGGAAGGTGTAACGACCTTATATTGAGTGCCATTTTCAATGGCGTGATGGAGGGCATGCTAGGAAGATATGACTAAGGGTGCACGGCGAGTCCATAAGAATTTTGGTAGCCTTGGGGATCGGCTCATGGGTGATAGTCCATGAGATGGTCAGGACGGTGTATTAGAACATAGGCTAGGACGACCATGGGTGTCGAGTCGAGTAGGATGAGACAACCAGTGAAGTGCTACTTAGAAAGCTTCGGCGGAGGATGGCACAATTGGCATTGTGATGGGTGGTGTGTCAACCATGCTAGGACAATAGTGTTGATGGATGTAGCGAAGGTATGTGGCTGGGTGGAGCCAATTTAGGACCTTTGGACACTATCAAGGATTGGTTCAGATGGACGACAACATCATCATACATTAGGAAGTCGATCATTCAAGTGTTGCTTGATCAAGGGAGGAAATGGCATAATATTGTCTAAGGTTGGATGGTGAAGGTGCAACATCGCCTACAGTGAAACAAGCACTTAACATTCACAAAAATATAAGGTTCCTAGCTTGGGTTCAATCATGAGGTTTCGGTGAGGCATAGTTTGGGTGATACTTGCGATCGATGGTCATTCCCAACTAGAAAGCTCAAGTCTGTGTCACGCGGTGACCAGGATTTTGGACGGTATAGGAAGCTCAAGAGGAAAAACAAGTCTAGTCCTGTGGCATGCAGTATCAAATCTATGTTCAATTATGGCATACACGGAAGTGTCTATTCACCACAAATGCCCCTTTCATTGTCATTTGACGTGTCGATGGAGCTACATTGATGAGGACGTCAACATATTTAAGTGGGGGAGATTGTAATCACCTTATGTTGAGCACCATTGGAAATGGCATGATGGAGGGTGCGTCGAGCAGACATGACTAGTGGTGTGTTACCACCTAATTTGTACTTAGTTGGATTTTTCAGTGAGCCTCCAAAGTGTGAACAAGTCTCTTGTTCATAAATAGTGTTTAGAAGTCCATGCAGGCCATTTTGACCCTTTTTCACTTTTTTCGCATGTTCATACCCCACGGGGAATTGTAATAAGTTGGCGTAGCATGATGGATTATGCAATAGACTTGGATTTCCTACTAATTAGTCATCAATGCGTTACTCCAGAGTGTTTTTTTCCTTAGTAATTATGTGTAGCTTTTCAATGACCTATAGTTTTTGAGTTTTTTACTCAATCCTTCAAACCTAGAGTAGTCATTTTGGTGGTTAGGCCTTAGGAGGTTATTAAAGTCTAAGTTTCACTGTATATTACCATGCTAGTCATCATTTCTGAGTCATATGAGCATACACTAAGTCCCCTATTAACACCAAAAAGTTGCACACTATGCTCATCCCCTAGACATATCATCACATTCCTCATTTTTCCTACATAAAATCTTCACTTTCCCAAAATACTAAAGTTTAAAACCCCAAATTGGCCCTCAATTATTATTTCTAAATATTTCCCTCTCCAAAATTAGGGAAATTTGGCTTCCTCCAAAGAGGAAAAAATCCCCCAAAATAGGGATAAAATCCCCAAAAATTCAAAAAAAGGGGGAAAAACATTAAAAAAAATTCAAAAAGAGAGGGAAAACCCTAAATGCCATACAATACCAAGGGCCAATACCATTGTTCACTCAAATACCACGAGTTCTTACCTAGGGCCATTTTCCTATATAATAATGGTGAAGGTCCCTCATTACATCATAATTTCTCCATTTTCTACCTTAGTGTCACTATGCCAAAAATTTTACTGAGACCCTTGAAGACTCTTGTGTACCTTCTTATTTCAACTATTGTAAATATTTCCCTACCCTGTGATCAAGAAGTGATCTATGATTTCCTTGTAGCAAAAGTCCAAAATAGGGGTGAGAATAGTTTGATCGTTGAATGAGAATGGATGTGTATTATGAATGGAAACTAAGACCTTCATTAACTTCAAGCACGCCTTCTCAAAAAATCCACAAATTTCATCATGGACATGATAAAAAATAGATCCTACATTACAACACCAAAGAAGAACAAGTAAGGACATATGACTAGGCAATCAAATCCTAGATATAAAATTCCTCATTAGATGCCATACTCACCAGAACATAAATTAATTTTTCCTAAAGAGTGGTCTCTAGTTCCAATCACTTGGTATCACCTTTACACCGAGAGCTTACAAAAGCATTCAGTGATCAATTATCCATTCAGTTATATATTAATTCTTGGTACAAACAACTAAATACTTAAAGGTAATACGCAGGGTTGGAATTTGTATTCATCTTTGCCCGTCATACAATTTTTTTTTATGTTTTTGGTTCTTATACTCTCCATCAAATAATATTTTGTCTAAAATTGTGTCCCTTCAACAATGAAGTTTTGATGAGAAATCCACCCTTCCATAATAAAGTTTTAGTTAAAAAATTACCCTTCCATAAAGAATATTTAAGTAAAAAACTACTCATTAACGGTTGTTTAGGACTACAGTAAATGCTGAAATATCAAGTGCAATACATCATTTTCAGCTTGTAAGCTAACAAATACCTAAAAACTCAATTTTCAAGTTTTGAATTGAATGGATTATAAAATAAATCTTAGTCAACAAATTCCTATACTACAATGAATACAATTATAAACTACTATGAACCTAGGCAAAATTCCGAGTTATAATCTCATAACCAAATAACCAAAATCATTCTATAAAATGAATCCATTAAAAAATATTTCAACAATGTCACATGTGCAAGGTCCCATCCCTTGACCATACCCCACCTAGGAACCATTCTAAATTTATTCATGCTCACATATATCAATAATGAACCATATCTATGACTCAAACATGGT
Organism: Larix kaempferi; assembly: GCA_027924585.1. Taxonomy (NCBI): domain Eukaryota; kingdom Viridiplantae; phylum Streptophyta; class Pinopsida; order Pinales; family Pinaceae; genus Larix; species Larix kaempferi. The sequence continues at coordinate 16,231,338 of BSBM01001005.1, read as the reverse complement.
TAAAATATTTTTTTATCTAAATACCCTTCTTACACATGTAAGGTTCATATGATTCAGCATACTTTTATGGATGTCAACTAAATCCTTGTTTTTACCCGCTCTATAGGTATCTCATAGGAGTATTCGTATGATTCAGCATACTTGTATGGATGCCAACTAAATCCTTGTTTTTACCCACTCTATAGGTATCTCATAGGAGTATTCAACTCAAGCTACATGGCCATTGGGGCAAAGGAAACAAGCTATACATACAAAATTTTCAACCCAACCCAACAACTCTCATGGCTTAGCCAAACTGCTCACTACTAAGCACTCTAGCTAGCTCATCTAACTATTAAAAAACCATGGCACTCTTTTCCATTGGCTTACACAACACAAGGGGGGTATTTCTTTTCTTTTCTCAATAAACCCTTAGGAATCTGCTTCCCTCCTAGTGTTGTTTAGTGTAGTTGGGCTATTATTTTGATTTCCTTTTGGGGACAACTTGTGAGAGTAAATCCTAGGCTCTCAAGTAACCAATGAGCATCAACTTTAAGGAAGGTAGAGACTCTCTTAAATATCCCAATCTTTATGCTCGTTTACAAACATCCATCTCTCATCCTAGGCCACAAGGGCTTCACTAGAAGGCAATATAATACCACGCTCATTCATATTGCAGTATTAAATATTCATGAAAACCTAAAAATTATATTGCTTATATATTAAGGGGAAAAGGGTTTTTTTATTTAATGTAAAAATAGAAAAATACTTTGGGGTCTTTTTTATATGGGAGGGTTGACAAATATCCACCAAATGGAGATGGCAGGATCACGGCCAGATGAGAAATCTGGTTGAGGCAAGGCTCGAGCTTACCAGTACCCAGGGAAATCACGTCTTGAGGCATGCTTGAGGCCAGGTGTTTCGTGGTGAAGTGGGTTTCCAGTTGATCATAGTCAAGAGACAGTGGTCATTAACAACCAATTGTTACCAATAGCACTCAGCCAGTTGTTACCAATAGCCTTGGGAGGTTCTAAGCCTCCAAGGCCTGTTATAGGCCCTCGATATGCTTTGGAGGCTTGAATACCCAACCACTCGTGCCTATTACAGGCCTTGGGAGGTTTAGTCAGCCTCCTAGAGCTTGTTATAGGCCCTAGGGGCTTGGATACCTAGCCCACAATAGGCTTAGTCAGCGATTGGGGAACTGCAACATGCAATCTAAATGTTGTACTATGTGCATTGGCTCTAGTGACATACAATAAGTGATCTCCTATCTCTTCATTAGACCATTAGATGTTGCAAATCATAATGATATGTGGTTGAGTAATTGCATTGTGGGTGAAGTAATGTGCATGCACAATATACATCGAAAGAAGCAAGGTGCATTGTAGAATGCATGTGGGGTCATAAGAGGGGTATCATATCAATATAATAGGTAGAAATATAAAGGGATATAAAAATTGATAATGAAAAAATTGATACATACAATATCTAGTGAAAATAGGGGTTTTTTTAAATTGGCAAGGCAGATTGGGAGGGGGTTAAAAAATGATTTTGGAAGGTATTTTCCAATATTTAGTGAAATTAGGAGTATTTTTTCATATGCCACAAACGAACGTGCTATGATAGCGGTTTATTGAGTGAAGCCCTCCTGTCTTAGGCCTCACAATCTTGATTTTCAAGTAATCAGCAAGCATCAACTTTAAAAGGAAGGATGGACTTGCTTAAATAGCTCAACCTTCACTCTTTTACAAAGATCCATATCTCATCTTAAACCTCACAATGTTGATTTCTTGAGTGATCTAATTTTATTTTTTAATAAAAACAACAAGAACACAACATACATCTTAGACCTCAGAATGTTGATTTATTGAGTAATCTAATTTGAATTTTTAATAAAAACAACAAGAACACAACATACATCCCTCAAGCAATGCTTGCATATGAGAATAATAGTTCAGAAAATAGAAAATGAAGAAAATGAATGACACTCAATCCCATACCTCCATAAATACAATCCCATACCCCCATAACTACATAATACATACATTCCTCACCCAATCCTATATACATTAATGATCGACTTCCCAAGTGAACTGTTGTGGATTGACTTCATGTAAAACACGATGGAAAACATATGAACTCTTAAAATGGCACTTTCCAATTACTTAGATAATAGATCCAAGGACAATATTCCATTAGTTGTCCATGTTCCTGACATAATTTGTATTGAAATAACATTAGGATTCCATTTTTTTGGATAATGGTTGTGTAACATTTGCTGGGTGATCCACACATTTCGAGTGGAGACTTCATTTATCATCAGGATCCATTAGAAGCTATAAAATTTTGATTGAGAAGGCCACTTAAATAGATGAGAAGAGAGCTAATACGAGTGTTAAAATATAGCCGTTACTAATTTAAAATAATTTTTATTTTTATTTGATTTATTTAGTTAAAATCTAAAAACGTTTTGGGTAGAATTAGGTCAAGGTTTAAAATCTAAATTGGAATAAGTTTGGAGTAGAATTAGGTCAAGGTTTAAAATTTTGTGTTCAGGTCGGGGTATAGAGAGAAATAAATAAAATAATAAATTTTTATTTTAAATTAAGTACGCTATATTATTATAAGGGTCAAAATTTTAGGTTAAATATGTAGAAAGAAAGAAATAAAAAAATAACATAAAAAATTAAATAACATATATAAGTAAAGAACGCTAAAATTAATTAATAAAATTAGTTGATAAAATAATAAGAGCCACAAGGTGACAATGTCCTCGACATTGCTAGTGAAGACATTGACATGTGTATTTGAAAAAAATGAGGATGGAATGATAAATTGATATGAGATGTTGACTTGTGTAGTTCACTTGCATTTGTACATTGTAATATGGATATGAAAATATTGAAATCAATATTACGTAGACATGGAGTGAATATTTGCAGCAACAAGAGTTGAATTCAATAATATGTATTAATTTTTTTTATAAATTTGAAAATACATATAATATTGGTTTAGCTTGAACTATTACAAAGAAAGGTATGAGCTAATTGACATGAGCAAATTTTTTGTGAAAAAATATTGTGGAAGAATTTTATTTTATTTTATTTTATTATGTCTTTGGATGTGTAGAATATTGGAAAAATGCATTGTATCATGATTGGAAATTGCAAGTTCTTCGTCATCATAGAAAACTAACAACAAATAATAGAACTAGAACAACCATTGAAAGAAAACATGGTACAAAAGAAAAGAAATTATAATGGAAAAAGGCCAAAATACTTTTACTAACTTTGGAACTTTTGGAGACCGAAGCATGACTATAAAGTTGCAAGAGTGAAAAGGTTCTAACGAGGAAGAGTGATCATAGGTAATATGACTGGCTCATAATTTAATTCTGAAAAAAGAAATAGTGTAATGAAAAGATGGCTAAAAGATTGCATAAGAATGGCTAACTTTTTGTCTTCATTGTACAAGAGCTAAAACATTTTTTTTTTTGCTATTTTTTTTGTTGTAAAACAAAATCGAGGCTAGAACAAATCTATAGTGCAAAAAAACAAAAACAAAAAAAACTTGAAATCTTAGAGATGTTGTCAACTAACAAAAAAAAATGGGGAAAAACACAGCTATAGATTGTGGAGAAATCATATAAACAGAGGTCAATTTCCTCTTCCTCTTTTTTCCTTTTTTATATTTGTATAACGATAATAAGATTTTTTCACAAAATCTATATATATATTTGTATTTTCTTAGTAATTATTTGTTTTGAAATATAATATAAGAAAGTAAAAATATGAATTGTGTTTTAATATATATATATATTAAATTTTGACCAGCGTTTGAGTTTAATTTACAAAAAAATGGAAAGCAGTATCTAAAAACATCATGAAAATACAATCCCATCAAAATCAAGTTTCAAGCAATATGTAGTTTTGTAAGAACAATGAACAAATAGATGTTGACTATGTTAAAAGAGCAATATGTTTGCAATAGATTAATAACACATAAGTTAACTGATCATTTAAGATGGGTTCAAGATGGACATCGTATAAATTCTACAAAATAAAGAGGCAAGTGCCTGAATGGAAGTCCTTGTACAAATAAAAAGTTGGTAACCACCCTTGACAATGTTCAAGAAAAAGGTGAATGTTGCTAGTGAAGATGTCCACTTCACATAGTAAATTGTTTTAGACCTACAATAGACATCGCAAACAGCAAGGAAGACATAATGTCTTTGGAAAAATCACAAAATTTAAAGACGTAGAACTGTTGCAGCAACAACTCAGGTAGTCTGCATCCAAGTATGTTGCAAATTTCACACCACACATTTATGGATCATTAACAAGTTCGAGCATCCTAGAACGATTTCCTTGCTGGTTTTTTCCCTCACATGAAGTTTAGCTTACTGTAAGAGGAAGATGACAAAAAAGTAAGTGTAATTATTACGAACATAAAATAAAGCACTTGTTAACACAAAACAAATTTGTTTATGGAGGTGCTACATGATTTTATTTCTTTTATATGCAATTACAATTGGAATGGATGGCTTGATTGAATAAAAATCTATGACTATGAAACATTTGCTAGATGTATTTCGCAAGGGAACAATTTGTCTATGACCATGGAGGCAGGCTAAGCGAATGTTTTTGAAGGATATTTGTCATGTCTTTCTATAGATAGCCATGCCAAAGTCGAATGCAAAGTTTTGTGCATGCAACTCTTCTAGTTTTTCAAACAGGAAGAATAGGCTCTCTTTTTTTTGTTTTTTTAAATGCCAAAACATGATAAATAGAAAGAAGCTAGCGAAACAACTCAAACCAATTCAAAAAACAATTAATGTGTAAAAAGGAAAAACAAATTTACATATTTTTTTCCCACTACTGTAAAAGAATGTAAAATTAAGATGACAATTAAGAACACAAATTGTTTGGAAGCATATATTTGTTTCTTTTTTAAACAATGGAAAATAATGGAAGATGGTACCCTTTCAGAGGACAGGTCACCAAATGTCCAGCAAATGAACTATTGGAAAACCTTTCTCCTAGACAGAGCAGCAATATCTCTGTCCAAAGCATGTTTGAAGAATTGAATCCAACATACAAGGAGGTTTTCATATAGCATGGATTCTTCTAATCATAGAAGCGAACGGGAAGTTTGAAGATTATGAAAGAGCCTAATTTAAAATAACACAATGATAAAAAACAAACAACACAGAAAACAAGAGAGAAGCTTATATTCAAACACAGGAAAAGAAAACCTTGGATTATTTATCTCTAATTGATGTTTATACTTGCACAACTACATACTTATATAGATTACATTGCATAGAAATTAAGGCATTATTTACATGTTGTAAAATCAACTGTAGATTGATGTATAATTCTGCAAATTTATTTTATTCTTCACATGCATTAGCATGCAGTGAAGTTTGCTACTAATTATTTACTAAACATATGCAACCTAAAACTAAAATAGATACTGTCAATAATTCTGCACAGCATCAATTATCAACATACTCCCCCTTGATGCTGAGAGGGCTCACAATACGATCTCTGAGAATAAAAAACTGGGCCTTTGAGACTGCCTTAGTGAAGATGTCTGCTAGTTGTTTTTGAGTGTTGATGTATTTCAATTCAACTTGCTCCTTTTGCACCAAATCTCGAATAAAATGATACTTCAAGTCAAAATGTTTTGTCCTACTATGGTGTATTGGATTCTTGGCCAATTTGATCGCACTCATATTATCACAAAAAAATACTGTAGGTTGAATTTTTTTTTCTTCAATTTCTTCAAGAACTTTTCTAAGCCATAATGCTTGTGTGCTTGCTGAAGTGACTGCAACATATTCTGCTTCTGTAGAAGAAAGATAAACTATACTTTGATTCTTTGAGCTCCAAGTGATCAAATTAGAACCAAAAGAAAAACAGTTACCATATGTAGACTTTCTATCATCCAAACTACCTCCCCAATCAGAATCACTGAATCCAACCAATTCAAAACTCTTAGAAGTATAGTAATGAATGCCAAAATTTAGAGTTCCTTTCACATACCTCTGAATTCTTTTAGCTGCATTCATATGCATTTCAGATGGCATTGTCATATACCTAGAAACAAGTGAAACTGAATAAGCAATATCAGGCCTTGTGTGTGTTAGAAACATTAAGCTTCCAACAATACTTATATAAACTGTCTCATCATCCATTTCAACACCATCATCTCTACACAACACAACTCCATGAGAAATTGGAGTAGGAGATGGTTTGCAATCAGCCATATCAAATTTCTTCAACATATCCTTTGCATACTTTGTTTGACGAACAAAAATTTCATCTTCACTTTGATAAACTTCCATTCCAAGAAAATATTGAATGAGGTTTAAATCTTTCATCTCAAACTCACTCATCATGGAAAATTTGAATTCATCCTTCATCTTAGAACTGCTACCCATATACAACAAATCATCAACATATAAACTGACAATAAGAATATCATTACCTTCTTGTTTATAGTAAAGGGTAGGTTCACTCTTACTTCTTTTGAAGCCATTCTCTTGAAAATATCCATCAATCCTGGCATACCAAGCTCTTGGTGCTTGCTTTAGGCCATACAAAGCCTTCTTTAACTTGTAGACTTGATGTTCTTTTCCTTGCACTTCAAAACCCTGTGGCTATTCCACATAGACTTCCTCTTCTAAGTACCCATTGAAGAAGGCACTTTTCACATCCATGTGATGAATGCTCCATTTCTTTTGTGTTGCCAGTGAAATCAACATTTTGATAGTCTCTTGCCTTGCTACAGGTGCAAAGGTTTCTTCATAATCAATGCCATACTTCTGTGTGAATCCCTTAGCAACTAACCTTGCTTTGTGTCTTTCAACAGTCCCATCACTATTATACTTTGTCTTGTAGACCCATTTAGTACCAATTTTTTTCTTGTCATGTGGAAGATCTGTAATCTCCCAAGTATCATTCCTATGAATTGAATCTATCTCTTCTTGCATAGATTGCACCCAAACCTCATTAGTAGAATCTTCTTCAAAACTTGATGGCTCAAAATCAACTTGTGAAAATAGAGCAAAATTTACAATCTCACCTCTTGGATTTTCTTCATGTGCCAGACTTGTACTTCTCTAATAAATTTCATTCAAGCTTCTCACCTTCCTTGCAGTACTTGGACTTGAATATGGAGAACTAAATGAGGGGATACTTGGTGGATTTGTAGCATTTGGAACTGAAACATTAGTGGGATTCTCATTATTAATATCATCAATAATATCACCATCCAAACCAGATTTTGATTTCTCGACATGGTCTTTTTGATGACCATAAACTCTCCCTTCATCAAAAATTACATCTCTTGACACAAAAATGGGATTGGTGAGAGGATTATACAACCTGTAAGCCTTACTTTGATCACTATATCCAACAAAAATGAATGCTTCACTTTTTGGATCTAACTTTTGTCTCTTTTGATCAACTACATGAACAAAGGCTAAACAACCTAAAACTTTGAAATGATTAACATTAGGCTTTTTCTCATACCAGGCTTCATAAGGAGTCATCACGTGAAGTGCACTAGTGGGACTTCTATTGAGAATATACATTGCTGTAGCAACTGCATCACCCCAGAAGGATTGTGTAATCCTTTGGTATGTAACATACTCCTTGTCATTTCCACCACTGTATGGTTCTTTCTTTCAGCTACCCCATTTTGTTGAAGTGTGTAAGCAGTGGTGAATTGTCTTCTAATGCCATTCATATAACAAAAATTCTGAAAACCTCTTGAACAAAATTCTCCTCCACGATCAGTCCTTAAGCATTTTATTTTGTAACCACTTTCATTTTCTACAAGGGCTTTAAACCTCTTGAATGTATCAAATGCTTCACCCTTGCTCTTCAAAAAAAAAACCCAACACATTCTTGAGTAATCATCGATAAAAGTAATGAAATATGATGACTTACCCAAACTTTCTGTCTGCATAGGACCACAAATATCATAATGAACTAGTTGAAGTGGATAATGGGCCCTCCATGCCTTGCCTCTAGGAAATTTCTCTCTTGCATGTTTTCCTTTAGCACATCCTTCACAAACCTCCTTGTGCTCTTCAACCTTAGGCAAACCATAAACTAATTCTTTTGATGTTAGAAGCTTCAAACTGTGAAAATTCAAATGACCATACCTGAGATTCCACAACCAACCTTTGTCCTCATATGCCATATTAGCAAGGTTGATGCTAGTTTCTCCAAACTTCAATGGGAACATCTTATTCTTTGGCATAGGCACAACTGTAACCACCCTATTGCCTTAATTCTTATCATAAATTGTGCATTGTCTATCATCAAACACTACTCTATAATTCTTTTCACACAGCTGCCCAACACTTAATAAATTATGCTTTAACTGTGGAGTGTAATAAACATCTTTAACACTTTTCATACCTTCTTTTGTATGGACTTCCATATCTCCTTTTGCAGAAACCTCTAAGGTTTTTTCATCACCAAGTTTGATATTAGATTTGAAACTTTCATCCATTGTAGAGAAAAGCTTTCAATTTCCTGTCATGTGGTTAGAACAACCTGAATCTAAATACCAAACATCTTTAACTGTATTTTTAGTTTTTCCATAAGATAAAAACAAATTATTTGGAGAAGCATCATCACCCTCTTGAGCATAATTAACACTTTTGTTTTATTTTAATCTGCAATCCCTTTCAAAATGACCATCCCTTTGACAATGATAACACTGGATGTTTCTCTTATCAAACCTGCCTCTACCTCTTCCTCTGAAACCACCTCTTCTTCCTCTATCTCCTCTTGGAAAAAATTGATACTGACCTTTACCTTGGGCTTGGTTTCTTCTGGAGCTAGAACTAGCATATGCATTCTTTGTAATCTGTAGCTTTGTGGAAAAAGCTTTCTCATCACTTTCTCCAAATGAATCTCTCACTCTGTCTTCATGAGAAATAAGAGATCCACCTAGGTGATCAAAGTGAAGGTTAGTCAAATCCTTGCTTTCTTCAATGACTATAGCAACATGGTTTCATCTTGGTGTTAGAGACCTCAACACCTTTTTAATCGCAACTTCTTTATCAATATTTTCTCCTGGAGTAGCCAATTTATTGACAACATCATTTACTCTTACACAATAATCACTCACCTTCTCACCTTCTTGCATCTTCAAATTCTCGAATTCTGTCCTCAGTGTCTGTAACTTGATAACTTTAACTTGATCACTGCCTTGGTAAGCCTCTTGTAGAGTCTTCTAGGCATTCTTAGCTAACTTTTCTCCTGCAATTCTTGGAAATAAGCTCTTATCTAGAGCTATTTGAATATGAAATAAAGCTTGGGCATTCTTCTTCTTGGATTCTCTCTTAGTTGTTCTATCATTGGCTGTAAGGGTGTTCCAATCTTCTAGCTCTTCATAACCTGATTCTACAATCTCCCACAAATCTTTTCCTGTCAAAAAGGTCATCATCTTGATGCACCAATAATCATAATCACTTCCATCAAATTCTAGAATGGGCAAAGAGATAGAATTTGACATTATGAACTTTAAACAAAATACCTGCTCTGATACCAAATGAAGATTATGGAAGAGCCTAATTTAAAATAACACAATGATAAAAAACAAACAACACAGAAAACAAGAGAGAAGCTTATATTTAAACACAGAAAAATAGAACCTTGGATTATTTATCTCTCATTGATGTTTAGACTTGCACATCTACATACTTATATAGATTATATTGCATAGAAATTAAGGCATTATTTACATGCTGTAAAATCAGTTATAGATTGATGTATAATTCTGCAAATTTATTTTATTCTTCACATGCATTAGCATGCAATGAAGTTTGCTACTAATTATTTACTAAACATATGAAACCTAAAACTAAAATAGATACTATAAATAATTCTGCACAGCATCAATTATCAACAAAGTTGAACTAGATAGAAGCTTTGGCAGTTGTAAAACCTGGATTTAAAAAATATAGGACGGATCATAAGAAGTCAAATCTAAAGCACATGGAAAAAAAATTCCATCAAAATTTCCAGGGTCAATCTTATTGCAACATGCAATAACACTGATCTCACACCAAAAAAAAGGAAAAAAAAAGAAGGAAGATACCTGTTTGTTGCAGGTTAGAAAAAACAAAAACAAAAAAAGTTTCCTTTCTTGTTAACTATTTGAACACAGTTTTTGTTAGGACATGGAAAAGCAGGAATTTATTATAGTGACTCCTTATCTATGAATATAATCAAAAGAAAAAAAAAATTACAAACAAAATTCAAGGAAATGAAAAATTGCAAACTCAAATGGCTATAAACATGTCACTTTGTTATAACGTCTTGTCTTTAAGAATATGCACGGGTTACAAAAATTGAATGAATGATCTCATTAACCTGATGATCTAGATAAGCACAATGTAATATGTCCCAAAAGGAATTCAACAAAGGCCTCCCCTTCAACAATCAAATGCCAAAGTTTCACAATCCATAAAGAATCCAATGCTCTCTACAAACCATGAACCATTGCAACAAAGAAGCACTGGATTCTAGTATTGTCCAAGCACAACAGTAAAAGGGGAAAAAAGAAAAAAGAAAAAAGGAAGAAAAAATTGCTCTACGTCTAGGACGGGCCTCTTCCTTTTACGTGGGAAAATGGTTATGGTTCAACCATTGCTTTTCCAACTAAATGATTCAACAAAAAATTTTCATGGACGATCAAAGTGAAAATATTTACAACAATGGCATATACAATTTGTTGTGAATTCTTATATTTATAAATATGCTTAGGCTACAGTAGTTGAGTAGAGAATTTCATTCTCCAGAAAATATGGATACCCATAGAGGAGTATGGGCGAAAGCAAAAAGATGAAAGATCTGATTTGCACTGGTTCAAGGGTCGATCAATGCGAAATAAAACACCAGAGGGCAAGAAAAAACAACACAAAAAAGGAAAATCCCTAGGTTTATAACAAGAAACAATGTCCAGACTCCACTACAACCATCAACTGAAACTTGAAGCAACAACAAGAAAAGAAGAAGATTCAAGATATGAAATCAAGAAATCGCGTTTTGACAAAGAAAACAATAAATATGTTTGCTTTCTGCTCTAGCTATCATGTGACACTCTTTGCTAGCATATAAGTAGACACTAGCTTACTGTAGTGCCCACCCTACCCCCCAAGCTAATAATATCCAATAAAATAAACTTAGAAACATAACTCAAGCGGAGCAAAAAGGATATAAATCCGCAGCATAAAATCACAACACCTCAATATGGCATCCCTGCATTTAAAAAGGAAAAAAAATTGCAAAACCAACTGTCTATTAAGATGTCCAAGCAGTTGCAATTTCCTATTTGTAAGAACATGTACGAGTTAATACAACCATAAAAAAAACCCAAATTTGCATGATCAACCATCTATTAAATCCAATGTCTAACATATATGGAAAAGGCAATCATTCCAGTGTGCAAGAAACAATGATTCCAATGTCTAGCATATATGGGAAAGCAAGTCAATTCTTGAAAATATGCAATTATTACGAGAATTCAAAGCTATGTGAGTGATAGCTTGCATTAAGAAAAAACCAAAGTTATGGAGGAGATTAACTGCATCAAGAAAATGTGCTACAATTGACACAGTGAGTACATTTCCATGTGCAAGTGCAAACAATATGTGTCAATGTGAAAACTATGGGAACGACAGCTTACATAAGTAAAGGTAGTGCGGTCATGTCCAATCCCCGAACTGAAACCCTAAACCACAGGATATCCCTAGAACACTTTGCAGATGGAAAATTTATACCAAGCCCCTAAAATCTCGAAATCCACAGACAAGCAACAATAAATTATGTTAAATGCTCAAAATATGAAGAAATGTTTTTTCCGCAACTTCAAAAACCCTAAATCATCAAAGAAATTAAACCTACGATGAAAATTGAGTCTTCCATGATCAAAAATAAAACTGAGAGCGTGAGAGATAACAGTACTAGCACCTTTCGAAAGTAGATGGCCACCAACTTGAAGAAAACAAAGACTGCTTTCCGTTCCACAATGGTCGCTCAACCTTCCCATGGACCTCCAGGAGTTCACAGGCGAACAAGAACATGAACATGAACAATGGAAGCATCAAACCACAACAAAAGTGCCAATGAATAGACAAAAGACCGAAATCCAACAACAACAACAACCACTGTTGTTGCCCTCTAAATAAACCCCTTAGAAACCGAAGAATGGCTAGAAATGAGGCAAGATGCTACCCATACCTAACAAAACACCCAACCAGAGAAAATACTCTCTGAAATGACAAACCCCATACCAGGATTAATGAAAAGCAATGGCCGAAAACCTTACCTTCCTTGTCGTCTCGAAACAACCCCGCACACACAGAAGACATAGAATGCATCAAACGAGAGAAAAACAAGGCCCACAAATGTAAGACCAAGACACCATGATGGAATGTCGTAGCACAATGCCACACCGCAACATTTAAACACCCTACAAGACATTTAATTATGCAATGACGCCACCACACCGCTGAGGCCTCGGGACGTGGACTACGAGACCGACGTCATGGTGGATGGAGCCCTTTTCTACTGTAACCTCCACTAAACCGCTTGACGTCAGTCGACCGCCAAGGCTTGGGACGCAGAAATCAAAGCTGAAACTAAGTAGCAGCTAATAACAATTGAGAAAAATCATTTTTAAAAAAACCATAAAAATCAAGAACATTGCAAACTATACAAAAACCTTGGTTCAATGTAAAAATTTTAATAGGATTAATGTCCCGACGTCGGGGACATAATAAACAAGCACAATAGTTGCAAAGCAGCTAGCCCCTGCCTTGGGACTATGTTTTTTTGTTTTGTTGACCTATTAAAATTAATAATTATTTTTCCAAAACATTGAAAAATAACTTTAAATAAAAAAAGTCAACTTAGTTTGATAAAAATTAGTTGAATAAGAAATAACATGTTGATAAGGATATGATATTGACAGTTAAAATTATGAAAATGAAGTGGTGCATGATATTAAAAGTCCTATGTATGTGTAAGGGAGACACTTAACAATTTTAATAAGAAGTTAATATAACTTTATGTACTTAATATAGTATAATCAAAATACACTTTGTAAAAACATAAAAATCTATCTTAATTTTATTATTAAACATATTCATACAAAAATATTGATCAATATTACACAATGCATAAGAGTTTTTGTAGGTGTAAATTAATGCAAATTTACTAGTAAAAATAACAAACCTTGTAATCTTAGTAAAGATACTAAGTGGATTTAGCATCAAAGCTACTTAGTGATGATGATGATGGTTAACTCGGAACCTCCTTAGAAATCCAAAATCTTAATTTAAATTGTGATTCTATTTTATTTTGATTATGTCTCCAAAAATTTGGGTTCACATAGGAAGAAGATAAATGAAGATGAGGAAGAATATGATAATGAAGAGAATGTTCCAACATCAAATCCTTATGCCTAGCTATCATAAGATGATGTCTGCACCTTCTAGGAGAGCCTAAGAGGTTGTACCCCTACAATTAATAACATTAGTTGGATTTAGCAGCAAAGTTGTTGCTTAGTATCCACCTCCTAAAATAAATGAAATTAATAACATTGACTTCTCTAATTTAAAATTTATAAAAAAAAGTGATTAATTTTATTTGATTTTGTAACATGGATATTAAGTATTTTAGAAAAGGTTAACCAACAAATCATAATCCCTATGAAGTATGGTGACCTACTTACTCGTATTGGTAGATTCAACATTTTATTAATAATAGTTGCTGACTCCTAATCCAAAGAGTAGCAAAGCATTAACTAGACATGTGTTCTTCTTTGATTTTCTTTACTTTTAAGTTAAATAGGAATTTAATATATTAAAACATTTTTCATCAAACTTTTCTTAAAAAGACTATTATTAATTATATTTATATTTTTTAATTTAAAATTAATAATTTGTTAAATTTTTTTTATTAAAATTAATATTTATATTTTACATCTTTAGAAATTATGGATATATTTCTACAATATAGAAAATCAAGTAACCATATATTGGATATTGTTCCAATCTACAACAACTCACCCTTTTAAAGTGGTAAGATATAGTGAACTCTTAATTATCATTAAGGAACCAAGTATATTGTGTTGTATTATTTTGAACTTATCGGATACAGGGAATCTCATGCAGTGACGTCCAAGTATATATGAACACTAAACCCTGCTTTCCATCTACATATTCCTCGGATATATCTGATTAGCTAGTCAGTTGCTTGTCTTTAATTTGCGCATCAACCCTCGGCTCCTAAAGACAAGTATGCGAACCTTTCTATCCATGTTCTCCGGCTTGCAATGACGGCACCAGCAATCCGGTTAAATCTCAATTTTTCATCTTCAATGTTCATTCTTTGCCTGTGATGAACAAAATTCATTTCACAGACGCGTCATTCCTATTTTTTTTAATGTATCTATGTTTTCATGAGGATATTTCCTCCCTTTTCATATAAAAAAATCTACTTCAAGTTTCATTCAAGAAAAAAAAAATAGAAGAATGTCCTTATCATTGCTAGTCAAGATGGGGCATTTGAGATGCATATACATAATACCTATATATTATTAAATTAGGCTTCAAGTTCTCACTAGTCTAGCTTATATTGCACCGAGAGTAATGAGGTGTTGATCTATAGCCAAGTCAAAGGAGTAGGTTAAATATCATGGAGCATTCTTCCCTTTTCCGGTAAGTTATTTGATGAAATATGATAATGGATAGTTACAAATTTGACAATGAAACTTTACAATTTTGTAAATTTTAATGCTGCATATGGATTCAAAGACCCCCCCTTCATCCCACCTTCATCCATATGCAATGTTGAAATATGACAATGGATAATTGCAATTTTAACAATAAAATGTTACAATTTCGTAAATTTTAACGTTGCGGATGGATTCAAAAAGAACCCTAAGGGGGTCTTTGAATCTATCTACAACGTTAAAATTTACAAAATTATATTTTTTACCAATTTCGTAAAGTTTAACGGTGTAGATGGATTCAGGGACCCTCTTAGTCATTGCGAACTAATTAGGTCTATAATTACATCAATTGCAATATTGACATATCTAGAGACATATAGAAACATGTTATATATAATTATAAAATCTTATATTATATTATATATCGACACTCTTAAATTGTGTGTGACATATAAATAAATATTTGATAATTAGGACATCTTATATATATAACTATTAACTTAAATCGTCTAGTTGTATTTTTTATCCCATGACTAAATTAATCATATTTTGTATACCATCACTAAATTAGTCATTTGTAGTTGTTATCATTTAAAATTGCTCAAATTTGGTCCTATTTCACTTAAAAACACTGCGGTGACCAACAATTTGGGTGGTTTACTCATTTATTCCACATGGTGACCAACTTTTTTGGTCACCTGGTCATTTATCACCCATTTTTATACTAGTGGATGAATCATCGTTCATGATTTAGTTTCCACAATTTTGAAGAGAAAACACACTTAGCATGGGTAAAGAAAAATAAAAAGGTTAGAATACCTATAATCCATTAATGTGCAACTTTCCCATTGCTAAAGAATTGATTTACTGAACATCATTACTCCCTCACCACTGTCGTGGAAAATTGGAAAAAGCATGAAGGTTATTTAGATGGATAGTTGGAAAGAGGAGAGATTCACTTGAATCAATAGCTTAATTGCACCAAGAGTTGGTAGAAAAAGAGAAGGTATTGGTAAAGCTATAGGTATTTGTCCAAGAACATCAAGAAGCAAGGCACCCTATGCCCCATTTTAGCTATATTGAGGATCAAGCATGGAGGCCTAGGTTTTTATAAAAGAGAGGAAAAAGTTGTTAACACCAAGATCACATTTGTGAAAGAAAAATACATGGTAGAATTGGCATGCTTATAAGAAGAAAGAGAAAAAATGAATGAATGTGGCACCACACAACCACTCCATTCTTCTTGTAAAAAATTGTAGAAGGGAGGAAAGTGCAAAGGCTCGCCCTACACCAACACTTTGAAGAAGTGACAAACGTACCATTCAAAAAAAGAAGAATAAGACCAAGAGGTATGCAGTGGGTAATGCATCCCTTTGTATTCAATATTAGGAAGAAAAACTATAGCACTGCCAACTTGTTTTACTCAAAGGTAATTTCATTTCATGGGAAGAAAATCCATCTTGAGGAATCTTGCTCGAAGAAGCAAAATTCATGCCACAAGATAAATTGTTTTTGGAGAAATAATGATAAGAATACTTCATCAATTCAACAACAAACCCAAAATCATATGGAGAGAAAGAACATGTTAAATAGTCCATATAGAAACACCAGGAATTCTTTTGAAGTGTTGGAGGCTTCATCTAGAACTTCACTCCAGAAATTGCACAACCAAGAGAAGAGTGTGGGGAGTGAAGAATAAAGATGACTAACACTTTCATTCATCCTCATCCCAAGAAATATAAATTTTCCATGGATTGTTAGTAGCGGTGGAGGTCAACGCCATCAACAAAGTGAACAATATGTTGATGCTAGCATTAAGGAAATTGATGACCTAATTTTCAACTCAATGCCAATGATTTACAAAGTGAATCAAATTACAACTATTGAATCTGCTTCAACTCATTTCTTCATCTAAACATTTCCCCATAAAAATAAAACAACAACAAGTACAAAAAGGGTGGGGGGCGATGGGTTCATCCAATCATTGTGGAGTTATAAAAAGCATGAAAATATTTTTACAAATATTGATTTTTGGCATTTGGAAGGAATTACTACAAAAACTTGTTCACTTCATGTCTGTGATGGTTATATGTTCTGTATTTTTTAGGTAACATTACTTCTTTATACATGGCTTAATATACACTTAGATGTAAGGAAGGCCTCGATATTTAAAAAACCACTATCAGGTGTAATGATCAAATACTTATAAAATGGTTTGAATTCCACCTTATGCAAAACAATTGATGACATTACTTGGGTTTATAGTGTATATGTTATACATTGGAGAGAAATGCACCCAATTAAATGAATTGACTTGGAGGAAAGCATTACTTAGTTGTTGTTATAATAAGTCGTGTTATAAATGATTGGTTTAGTGCAACACCAAAATGGAAAGTTCAATTGACAGTTTATGATTCATCACCCTGTAAATAAGTCATGGTGTCATGGAAAGGATTTATGATTATGATGGGGAGTGTGGAGTAAATTATATGATATAATTCAACACATTAAATTGTCAACCTAGGGGCTCGTAATCTTGTGAAGTGTTAAGCAAAGTATATGCAGAGCTAAATATTAAAGTTCTTCAAAAGCTATAAAGAGATCACTCATCAAAACTACAACTATAAACTCAAGCAACAAAAAAATCAGAAAGCAACTTTCCAAACCAAGACTATGATTTTGGTTTCTTAAGAATTAACACTATCCACAGAGACTGTGGAGTAGAATGCAGGATTCTCTGTCAAGGATAATTTGAGGGGCGAAATTTATCCCATGGGCTATTTTTCCATGTCTTTTTCCAAAAAAAGATTCGCCAATTTGCATTTTTTGAAGCCATGTTTCGCCCAATTTTGATGGGGTAAACTTTTTTTACTCTAAAAAGTGCCAAATTATTATATAAAGTATATAAAATCTTTAGAAATTGAAATAATTTTAGAAAAATATCAGCAAATATTTTATAGTTGACATGTTAAGATTTGGTAAGATTCGCCAAGGTTCATACACTTTTAAATAAGTATGGATCCTTAAAATTATCCCTGTTCTCTGTAAGTCTTCTTCCTGTGATGTTAATTCAGAAGAATCTAAACAATCAAATCAGAATTAAAAGGAACTTCCAAGCATCAACTCTATTCTTGTGGGTTGAGTATTATCCAACATGGCTATGTAAGTGGGATGCTAGATCCTTTGTGAGCCTTTGGCTTGTTGATATTGATTCCAAAAGAAACTATCAGAAACCAAAATAATTTTGAAACAACTATTCCAACAAGGTCTAAAATCTCTTGAAACCAATATTATTTGCAACATGGCTATGTAAGCAGGATGCTATATCCTCTGTGAACCTTTCCATGTTAAAATTAATTCCATAAAGATTATATATATTCAAACCAGCACACCAATTGCAATGAAATAAAATGAAGTTAACACACACATGAGTGTATACCCACACAAACTGTAAAAAGAAACTAATTGGGAAACATATACCATAGGGGGGGGATGCCTCCCTTAGCATATACTGCCAAGGAGGACTACTGAGTAGAATGCTCTTGATTTGGAACAAGTCTTTTATTCCAGCATAAAAGATATTACAATGATACCTCTATTCCTTCATCTCCTTTCTAATCCTCTCCAGGTATCTTTTCTCTAACTCTCACCTCCCTCCAACCAAAGAGATAATATCTCATATTTATACATGTATTTCATAGAGGAGAAACGTTTACATGGATAGAGCCAATCCCCCCACAAGTGGATCTAAAATCATCTCCTAATCCTTTAATAGGTAGATCTAAAACCAACACATACATTCTTGATATTTTAATGATAATATTGCTCAAATAATGAGGGATAAAGGTATATTTGATTTCCCAAGTTGAAATGGTGAGGTGGAAGCTCCATTTGACTAGGTGTTTTTCTAGGAAACTGCCCGCTGCAGGAAATCTGGGAAAACGCATTTTAGTATTTTGCCCATATCTCCTAGATCCTTGAAATTTTGAATATTTCGTTCATGATTCACCTAAATGTGCATATTTTTCAAGTGGGTTTTGTTGAGGATTTTCAAAATTCCTCACCATTTTCTAGGAAATCGTGCCTAAGGTTCAATTCTTGTTTATGCAAAAACTATCAATGTTGTTGCTGCAGGAACATTCCTGTTGCTGCAAGAACTGTAATGTTGTTGTTGCAGGAAACTCTAGAAATAACTGTTTGTTGTAGGAACTTAGCATCACACAACCATCATCAATCAAACCAAGCATAATCCTTCTTAATTCATTAAAATAAAGGAAAATAATGATAATGAACAACTTGATCACATGGAAGTGTATCACAATGTTTTTGTGGATATGTATGGTAGAAATGGCGATAAATGAGTGAAGGGTGAGGTAAAATGATCAAAATGAATGATTCAAATAGCATAAAAATATGGTATATTGGTGACCTAACAGGGATGGCACATGAAGCATGTCACTGATTCTTGAGTAGTGTTTTAATGAGATGTGTTTGACACATTTAATAACACCATCCATGTCGATTATGCTTAGTCCATGGCTAGAGACCTCACACATTCTCCCCCACTTTGGGATTGTTAAATGAATTAGTAAATCGTGCTTGCAGATACATTGTACCCACGTATTACGTATCTTAAATTACTAAATTTATTGGGAAATAAATCTATCCTTCATCTCTACCACTGAATCAGATCTTATGGTGGGAACACTAGTGTTGTCACCTTCCCAATTATGCAAGCCTCATCTCACTACTCTCATCATAGTTACCTTATAGCTCTATTACTCTGTCCAACTATGTGAGCTTCAACATACCTCTAATCTTGTAACTATTTTTACTTGTTATTTAATTGATTTTCACACTAAGCTTGAGCATTTTCGATGATAGGAAAGTGCATGAAAAAGGAAAACAACCCCTTTTAAAGTCAATCTTTAGGCTCTGTTGTTCACAAAGGACAATGATTTCACACTTGTGCTTCACTAATTTACATGTATGGATTCTAATAAGAGGCATCACATTGATTCAATATTAGTTTAATATAGATTGGTTGTCCAAACTCAATTCCAATCCACCTACCTTCAGTCCCTCTAGAAGAAGAGTAACACCCAGGTCATATCATAGTTATAAATGGTCGTAGAGGGCATCATGCCTACAATTTTAATCATTGGGAAATCTATTTGTTGACATGTAAAGAAAAACACCCCATGTTTATGGTCAAGAGTGACACAAGATTTGAATATAAGGAAGAGTAATACCTAATTCATATCATAGTTATAAGTATCTGCAAAGGAGCATCATCCATGCAATTTTAATCATTGGGAAAGATATCCCTCGACCTGCAAAATAACACCCCATGTTTATGGTCAAGAGTGACACAAGCTATGAATATAATGACTTTTTTCATTTGTTATACCCATAGTTATCTTCCCTTATCTTATATGTGGATCCTAGTGGGTGTTCCCCTTCCTTTTTGGCATCATTCCTAATTTTCAAAATCTCAATTTGTTTTGACTATGTGTTTCTTGAACCACTTGACAGCAAATAAGAGTAATAATTATGTATGTGAAGCTCCAGATAAACGAAGGAGAATTATATTTACAAATATCGGACTTAGAATATATTACCTGGGTATTTTTCGTTATCATATACGCATGCCCTTATAACCTTCACATAATTATTGGTGCACAAGAAAAACCCTTTAGAATCTTATCTATGTGATTAGAGACAATTAACCCTTCACCAAAATATCATCCATCATTATAAATATGATAATATGAATTCATACAAAGTGATTTAGAATGCCAATACACCCCTTTCAACTAATAAACAACACTCACCATCCTCTAGTCCTTCTCCTTGCCAATCCCTGATTGATTGATATTTAACAATATGTTGATGTATATGTAACTTCGGAATGTATTTCATATATGTATGTTCTATGTACTCCTATAGAGATGGTATTATTCCTCTATACGGAAGTGTCGTCATTTATATTGTAAATGTCGTAACTTATACTTAATGGGTTATTAGACCACCTTGTTGGGGTCAGCCCTGTATAATTCATGTGGATCAAAGGGTTATTAGACCACCCTATTGGGGGTCGGCCCAGTCAGCATTATGTTATGTGGTTAAGTTCGAGCCTACATGATTTATGTAAAAGGAAATTCAAGTCAAGTATAAATAGAGTGCGGGAGGCACTCTATTTACTCACTCACTTCTCACTCATGCACTCAAGGAGGAGTGGCGCACTTATGGAGGAGGAGGATCTGTTGCTAGGTTATGTCTATCTCTCATGTTTGGGTTGTATCATTGCTCTATCTATCTCGGAGGAAGTTATTGGGGTTTTTCACCTTTATGGTTTTCCCCAAGTAAATCTTTGTGTCTCTTGTGTGCTTGCATTATTGTTTCCATGATTGATATGCTGTAGATATGTTGTACATGTTGTTCTCTCAGTTAAGATCCTAGATCAGATTGAAGTAAATTCTGAAAATTTAACATGGTATCAGGGCTAGCCTGAAAGAAGGCATGATATGGCATGTATGACACTTGTTGCACTTACGATGCTAGGGCTTGATATAGCAAAAACCAGTTATCGTAGTACTTTCGCTATAAATCCATTTTGGCAAAGTTTTCAGATCTTAAATCTTTACAGGTCGAATATTAAATCCCCATGTACCTTGTTTTCATAGGACAACCTCTAATTCGTTGTACTTTGTTATTTATGATCTGTACAATATAGGGTTTCTGCCTCTTCCAGATCTGAGTCAAAATCAGGTGACCTTGGGAAAAAGGTCATAACTTGGGCTAGGAAGCTCCAAATGAAATTTCGTAAAAAGTGACAGGTAGTACACAGACTGTACGATCTCGGGAAAATGTTTCAGAGGATGAATTTGAACCAGTGACACGTCGCACGCCGTACAAGTTCACTCTCCTGTATTATCCCATAAACAGGTCACGTTGCGACACTTGGAATAACTCTCTCTCAGAGAGTCAAATTGAGGTCAGACCTGTCCAGATGGAAATATCACAGGGAGAGCTATCTCAGGAAAAAATTTCAGAGGCCGAAGTTGAAACAGTGACATGTGGCACGCTGTACAAGTTCGCTCTCCTGTATTATCCCATAAACAGGTCACATTGCGACACTTGGCATAACTCTCTCTCAGAGAATCCAATTGAGGTCAGACCTGTCAAGATGGAAAGATAATAGGTCAGGCTATCTCAGGAATATTTTTCAGACCCTGTGGATCAAAAAGTTCGGAGTTACACCAAAAACAATCAGGTACATATTTCTGTCAAAACAGAATTATTTTTGAGTACCTTCATTCACGGCTTCCGAAATTTAGGGCTTCAGAGAAAGTTGGAATTTTTGTAATCGGAGACCACGGCTGGATGATACTCATCAAAATAGAAATTTAGAGACCAATATCAGAATTTTTGGTTGGGCAGAAGGCCGGGCTTGATCAGACCCTAGTTCGGGACTTTGATTAGAAAAGTGGAAAATTAGGGCTTCTGTAAAAATGGGAATTTTTGAAATCTGTGACCATGGCTGGAAGCTCCTCAGAAAAATAGAAGCTTAGACCCTTGGATCAAACCTTTTTATTGGGAAAAAGAGTGGGCTTCATCAAACCCCAGTTTAGGATCACGTCCAGTGAATCCGGAAGTTTCAAAGGAAAAATTGAGGAGTGAAACTTTGCAGTTTTCAAATTCTGAATATACCAGCTTGATCAGCTCATCAAGGCGCATATTTCTATCCTTTCGGAAGTTTAAAATTCAAAGTTTGAATTTTTGGGGTTTCTCTGACAAACCCATATCCAGCTCCAGATCCAGTTCTTGCAAATCAAGTGGATTGGGTTATTCCTAGAAGAAGATGGATTAGCCACCTGCATAAGTAAAGAAGTTCCTGTTTCAGAGGGAGATGAGGCTAAGGCCTTACATAAGAAGATTACAAGCAATCTCGACAGGTATGACTCATCGAGGTATGTTTTGAGATTTGTTCATGATTAATTTTATGGTATGTTTGTCTTCATGTTATTACGGTTAGTACAATCTTGATTTTAGACTTGTCATATCACCTTAATAAAATTATGAATGCACGATAGAAAATATTCATTAATTAGGGTGTTGACACTTATGATTGTACTAATGCATTATGGTGTTGTATGAGGTTTATGTTGTCTACTAACATGAAAGGTACAGCAAGAAAGACAAATCATGTTCTGCTTCAAGAACGGTGACATGAAGACAAGGATTCATCCATTGTCATCGATCACATAGAAGATCTAATTTCGAGGTATGTATAAATTGTTTCTACAATGATTAACTTATGAGACATGCAGGTTACTAGCACAAGTCACTGAAGAGAACCAAAATACATTATACAGGTATGTTAGACATAACTAGCTCGCATGCTAATCCAGGTATGTTTTTCCTATATCAAGATAGAATCCTACCTTGTGTTAGGATCTTATACTGTTGTTGATAATGATTATTCATGAAGTCATATGTTTGAATAAGTCATGGTTGTATGCATATTGTAATTGATGATATGACTAACCAGAAGAATCATGAAGGTATAGGTTTGAGTAATCACGGATTTTATGCATATTATATCTCTTATCTTGATTGACGATTTAACTAACCAAAAGAGTCCTATGATCAAATAAGAATATGCATGAGTAAAAGAAGACTTCCCTGAAACCTTGAACACTAATGTTTATTATCTGTGTTTGAAATGATCCTGACTATACATGCTTGAGATTATTGTGATTATACTAATGAATGTTTGATTACGTATGAGACCTAGAGGATAACACAATGCTGATACTAACAAGCATGCATAGGAATCGAGAATGAATATAAGTTCAAGGACAAGTAATCCAAGAAGCAAAGATCAAGAGGGAGTACACTCCAGTGGTTTCTGCAAGGATGCAGATATTCAGAGGGAGTTGACCATCTCTCTACATTCCACATCAAAAGGTGTATAAGAAGCTACTTCAGATTAGGACTCCAGTAGCTCTTGCAAGGAAGCGAAGACTCATAGGGAGTCCACCCAACGAACAAACAAAGATAAGTATTTGAATTGTCATTTCTTAAATAATACTGTGCAATAATGTATATACTGATGTTCCTAGAATTAGGTTGTGTATTATGCATATTAGAATAGTTGCATTGATGAACAGTATACTACTAATATGCATGGGTAAGTGGCCTATGGAACTGTACAACATTCCATTGCTACTTATCTAGAATGAAACCTCTTTGCTGACATGTTGGGAGTTGTGCACACTCTTAACAATGTTCTGGTAGAGATTGGAAGGAATCTAGAAAGTTACGAGATATGGATAAATGTTGTATTGAAGCATTGGCTAAGATAATTGCATGACTGTATGACATATTTCTTTATGTGTAAGAATTTGTTTTGAAAATTATGAGATGTTTCTAATCATGCAATTTAACCTGTTTTGTAGGAAAGACCATATATCTTCACCTACAAAAGGACTACAACATTTTTTCAGCAACAAAATTATCTATTGAAGATATTGAAGTTCCCAGGATCTGGGATGAAGAAATGGAATGCCATGATCCGTCGATAATGAAGAATGATGTTTGGGATGTAGTCCCAAGACTTGAAGGGAAGTTTGTTATGACTTCCAAGATCAAGCATGCTACAGATGGCAACATAGAGAAATATAAAAGTGATGAAATAGAAGATACACCAGATGGATTCAAGATAGCTTTCTTGAATGGTGTAGTTGAAGAAGAAGTGTATGTGGAGCAACCACTTGGTTTTGAGACACATGACAGGGAGTCATATATGTGCAAGATTTGGGATGATGCACTATTTGTTTTTGGCATGGAGGTGTGGCAGAATGCAGATGAAATCTTCCTTGGACAAGGGAAGTATGCAGTAGAGATCCTGAAGAGGTTCGAAATGATGGAATGCAAGGCTATGGCCACACCTATGGCATCGAATCTGAAGCTTCTATGTGATGCTTCATCTGAGCTGGTTGATGTCTCTACGTATCGTCAGATGATTGGGTCCTTGATGTACCTGACGAACACGAGACCAGATATTTGCTTTGCTGTGAATACATTGAGCCAGTTCTTGACGGATTCGAGGAGTGTTCACCTGGTTGCTGTAAAGCATGTTCTGAGTTACCTAGAGGGTACAGTGGATTTTGGGTTCAAGTATGAAGCGAATCAAAAGTTTAACCTACAGGGTTATGTTGATTCAGAGTGGGCTGACAGTGCTGCAGATAGGAAGAGCACATATGGGTGTTGCTTCAGTATGGGATCATGTGTGATCTCATGGTTTAGCAGGAAGCAGTCCTGCGTGGCACTGAGTATAGCTGAGGAAGAGTATGTTGCAACCTGTTCAGCTAGTTGTGAGGCAGTATGGCTACGGAAGCTACTGTCTGAGTTATTTGATCTCCCGTTGGATGCTACTAGTATCTTCTTTGATAACCAGAGTTGTGTGAAGCTGTCTGAGAACCTAGTGTTTCATGATAGGTCGAAACACATAGAGATCAAATATCACTATATCAGGGATATGGTGCAGAGAGAAGCTGTGAAGCTCCTGTATGTTGTGATGGACGAGCAGATTGCAGATGTGCTGACGAAGCCACTAGCCAGAGTGAAGTTCGAGTACTTCAGAGAGAGGCTTGGCGTTCTTCAGATCGAGGACACTTCGAGGAAGAAGTGATGGACACATTTGCTGAAGCCATTCCAAGCATGTTGGAAGGAGGATCCTTCACATGGCTGTGGATGTAAGCGCTGGATGATGAACATCAGGATGATGTTATGGTTTCTGCTGGATATGATCAGTTGGATCATTTTTATATATGTATGTACGCATCATGTTGGATGCTGGATATGATCGATTGGATCATGTGTATGTATTTTGTATATGCATCATGTTGGATGCTTGGACCATGTATCTGTATATGTATCAGGTGGATACATTGTATGATCAGGTAGATCATGTATATTGATATGTATCAGATATGATCAGGTAGATCATGTATGTTTATGGATACATTGTGTGGATCATGTATCTATATATTAGGTGGATACACTATGTATATTGATATGTATCAGGTATGATCAGGTAGATCATGTATGTTGATGGATACATTGTGTGGATCATGTATCTATGTATCAGGTGGATACACTATGTATGATGATTCATCCAGGTTTTGCCATGACCACATGTAATTTGCTCATGGGAGATCTGGACAGGATGAAAAAGGCCTCAGATGCTTCAGCCAGGTTTTGTGGTGGACCACATGTAATGTGCTCCTGGGAGATCCGACAGGTAGAGCTATGTGCTCGTCACATCCGGGGATGCTTCAACCAGGTTTTGTGGTGAGATCACATGTAATGTGCTCCTGGGAGATCCGACAGGTACAGCCGTGTGCTCGTAACAGCCTGGGATGCTTCAGCCAGGTTTTGTGATGGGTCACATGTAATGTGCTCCTGGGAGATCCTACAGGTAGAGCTGTGTGCTCGTAATAGCCTGGGATGATGCAGCCAGGTTTTGTGATGCACGTAATAAGTCCTGAGGATTCCACAGTATGGCTAGTGATGACAAAGACCTGCAGGTGGTGGGCCTACATCCAGTATGAAAAAGGACTGGCTCTGTAGAACTTCCTATGACGAGTAGATTCAGAGAATGATTGAGATAGCAGCAGTAGTGACGATGATGATGACTCGATGACGATTATCCAGTGACGATGATCCAGAGAAGAAGACTTGTGCTAGAAGACCTGTGGTGATAAATACCTTCCTAGTTAAGAGGGAGTATTGATGTATATGTAACTTCGGAATTTATTTCATATATGTATGTTCTATGTACTCCTATAGAGATGGTATTATTCCTCTATACGGAAGTGTCGTCATTTATATTGTAAATGTTGTAACTTATACTTGATGGGTTATTAGACCACCTTGTTGGGGTCGGCCCTGTATAAGTCATGTGGCTCAAAGGGTTATTAGACCACCCTATTGGGGGTCGGCTCAGTCAGCATTATGTTATGTGGTTAAGTTCGAGCCTACATGATTTATGTAAAAGGCAAGTCAAGTCAAGTATAAATAGAGTGCGGGAGGCACTCTATTTACTCACTCACTTCTCACTCATGCACTCAAGGAGGAGTGGCGCACTTATGGAGGAGGAGGATTTGCTGCTAGGTTATGTCTATCTCTCATGTTTGGGTTGTATCATTGCTCTATCTATCTCTGAGGAAGTTATTGGGGTTTTTCACCTTTATGGTTTTCCCCAAGTAAATCTTTGTGTCTCTTGTGTGCTTCCATTATTGTTTCCATGATTGATATGCTGTAGATATGTTGTACATGTTGTTCTCTCAGTTAAGATCCTAGATCATATTGAAGTAAATTTTGAAAATTTAACACAATATGTATGCACAGTTCTGGTCATGCTTGATTTTAGTTTATGGTATTCATGCAATAGAATGGAATGTAAATGCTATTATTTTGGTTGATATTTGAGTTTCTTTACTATGGGGTGGAGAAGTGGATAGATGCATAGACCAAGATCCACTTGACAAAAAAGGAGGAAAAATATTAGGTTTTCTATTCATTTCAACATTGATTTTGATGAGTTTAATAAACTCATGCAAACCAGTCATCGCTTCCTAGGTGGGAAAGTAGTCCAACAAACTTTGATACCACCCCCACCATTTCTATGCCCACACCCTAGCTTCACCAATATTCCTAAGAAAACCAATGATGGTCAAGAAGTAAGCCCCAATCCACCTTTCTAGGAAGTTGCAGGTTGGGGAATACTTGATCCTAAGAAACTATCCCCTACACCCTAGTCCACTACTGCATTTGTCAATTCTTCCTCGTATTCTAAAAAATATGCTAATCATGTGCTCCTTGTGACAAAACAACCCCATGGAGATAAGGGGAAGCACATCATTATTTATCCTAGGTTTGAAAATTTATGTGGATCCCCTCCAACCTATGCCCACCTAGAATAGAAGGCTATAAAATTGGAGACAAGCATCAGGGGAAACATTACTTATTTATATATGCATCATGAAATTTATGGTGGTTTATTGATTTTAAGTTGTGATTTGGGTTATTTTCACATGATTGAGCATCACATTTTTTACTTGAAAATGAATAGGTGGCACTTGTTTAATGCATGGCTAAATTTGGATTGATATATTGAGGTATTTACTTAGTAATGTATCATGTTTTGGACACATTTTGGATAATATGAATGGTTCTATGAAATGTTTGGTTATAAGAGGTACAAGCAGGATTCATTTGTGATTGGTTGGTTGTTTTTTGTTTCAAGAAGGTATTGTTATTACTTATGATGTGGTTGAAAAATATTGGTTTATATATGGCCATTTCTTGGAAATTGAAGTATACTGGAGACATAAGGTTGCTTGAGCCTCAATATTTTATCCCCTTGATGGTTTGTCGATGATGATATGTGATTCCCCCCTCACCTTTTCCTTCATAACTTACTATGTCGGTTTACTGGTATTACTTTATCTCCCCCAACGAAATTAAAGTACTCATTTTTCCTTTAAAAAAGAAAAGAAAACAACGATACTAGGCCCTTTACAAACTTTTGGTTTGTTAACAATTAATTAAAGGGGTTAGTTGTAACTGATAACTTCCCAAGTAGAACACTAAAAGGAAGCAGAGGAGACTAACTAAAGGAGCACATTCTAAGGGAGGAAAGGGTATTCTAAGAACTTAAAATTTATTTTCTATTAGTTTATATTTGCATTCCACAAAAAAATTGTGGGATTTGAAATGTTTGTTAATAGCAGGGAAAGTTCACAAAATGATAGGAGTGATGAAGTAAAGTTGTGTTCTTCTTGTGTTTAAAAGTTGTTTTTTTTTAATTTTCCTATGTCTATTGTGTTAGAAGCTCCACATCAATTATTTGTGCTAATCAATGGCATTATATGCAAATAAGAGACTTGAAGCAACGTCTCGATTTGTATTGCTTGACCACAAAAATTTTCAGGGGCTAATGTTAGCCCATGGTATAAATTTAGAGGTTTAAAATTTTTAATGGGATATTTTTTATTAATCACTTGTTAGGTATGATTATCCCACATTTTATTTATTTATTTTTAATGAATAGAAGGTGAGCGCCATTGAATTTAAAAATGGGAGGCAAGATAAAACAATTTAGACCCTCTAAAAATCGATTTAAACCTCTGTCCGCCCACAAATATCACTAGTTAGATCCCATTCACCCTTGATTTCTTGAAATGGAAGTTGCTAGAAGTTCTCTCATCTTCTATTTATCATGGAAGTTGAAGTTGGAGTTACATTCATCCAAATTTTATGGGTTGAATCTCGTTTTGGAAGTTCCTTAATGTCCACATGAGAAGGGCAATTGATATTTACTATTAGGTCCTATAGTGACCCATTTGCATCTAGGAGAGTTCCGAATCCCATCGCCCTAGATCCAAAGTTTCCCCAAGAAACATGGAGATTGTGAAGCTCATGATTGGTGATGCGACAATAACATTTTTGTGGAGGTTTGGAGCATCACGCTTGGGGGTTAGGACTTCATTCATAGATGGATAATTGGGCATGCATGGAGGCATGATGTTGCTTATAACCAATGCAATTTGGTTTCTACTTGTGTTTTTGTTCTCCTTTCTGGGACAGGCCATGGGTGGAGCAACCTGAAATCCTACTATCTTTGTTGCTTCTTTTTCTTTGGATATTGTCAAGTATTTTGACATGCTTCTTGTTTTGTTTATTGAATTTTATGGTTTCAAAGTATTTTTGTACGGTTGGAATTGTATTTTGTGGTTGGTTAGCCTATTGTTGCGGCGTGAATGTTACTCTTTTAGTAATGGGGAATACATTAAATCTAGACTTACAAAGCATAAAAATGGATATGTGAAGCATTAAAGAAGGTATGACATGCTTAACTCAATTTTTTTGGTTGTCACGTAGAAAGGTGTATATGATGCTATGTTAGAGTTGACGATATTGTGTGTTATTTGATCGACTCTTCCTAAATTTCGTATGTAGGGATGTCTTTGGATGAATTAAGACACATAAGGAAAGTTGTTAGTTTCTCGGTAAGATTCTCCTACACTTGTGATTCATTAAAAACATACCTATATGCATTGGTATTTCTCTCTTAAAATGATATTTGGTAAGATTTGTGCTTAAATGAGGTGTTGGAAGTCCCTTGTAATAGCATGAAGAGATAAATGAGGATCGAGGTGTTGGTGGACCCTCATATTAACATTCATTCTATTTTTCGTGGTGATGAAAAATTCCATTGTTGTTTTCCAAGAATATTCCTAGAGTGTGGTGAATTTCTATGTATTGCGGTAGTTAGAGTGAGGTACCAAACTACCACCAATAGAGGGCTTGTTATGTGATCGTTTATAAATATTTATTTCATATATGGTATTTTTTGTATATGTTTTCCTATTACTATATATGGTTTTAAATTTTATCAAAAAATTCCCCAGGACTTCACAATATTTTATAATTTAGTAAACAATTCACCAATACTTTACAAGGTTTTATAATTTAGTGAAAGATTCGCCAAGATTTACAAGGTTTTATCATTTATATAAATATTTTCCAAGATTATATAGTTCAATGAGATATTCTCCATAAAATTATATATATAATATAACATTGATAAAATAGCCTTCATATTCTCCTATATATCATGGGGAATCACCCATTTATTAGACATAGAAACTTAAGGGGAGTTATTAAATTTTCCCTGTGCTTGACCCAAGCTTTGTTTTTCTCCGCTTCTCTATTCATTTGAAAATTCTTTGTACGATTTTGATAATATCGGGAATAGCTTGATTATTTCTTGCTCCAAGTCTTCACAAAGACTTGTAAAACATTGTTAGATAAACAATGCTATATGGGGTCAATTTATTTTTAGAAAATATTGTTATTGAGCTCTTACAATCTCTAGCATTCTCACACCTCTCTTCTTACTCTTTCAAACACATTTTTTAAAATTTTTTATTTAATTTGGAATATTTACATTTAGTTTATCTAAGTTATTTTTATTTATATCGCTACAAGTTTTGTGTGTTATTAATTTGGTTCTCTCTATGCTAATGGATTTGGATCCTTATTTTACTTATTTCCAATTTGCATCTTTTCCACCAATGTGTTTTAAAGGGCTACCTATTTGTAATTCTAAGAAAAATGACGATATCCATAACATCCTTTACATTTAAAAGGTAATTGTTCATAATCTAGCTTCTAAGTATGGCTCTAATTTTTAAGTGTCAATTTTATGGCCTCAAGAAGAGATTTATCCAAGTCCACTTCCACATAGATCCGGGCACATGCAATCATTCCTGGTTTTGGTTTAGATCTATCAATAAGTGACGCAATGAATTCCCAATAACAACTAGATTCTCATTGTTGCAAAAAAGAAGGGGAAAATGAGGGTGATGAACCTAGACTAGCATGGTTGATATAGCATCTACCTTTTGATTGAATTCAAGAGTCCATATGTTCAAATACATTCCTCTTGGACCCATAAAATATGGCCAATTTATTAAAATCATGTCTATGTCTTCCTTTTATCAAACAAAAATTGTTAAGCCCTAAATGTGGGCACATTCCCCCCTATATTGTGGTGCATTACATTAGTTTTGATGTCAGCTTTGTTCCATTAGTTGTAATTGTGATTAGTATGGTTATATTAGTTATGTCGGCTTGGGTCAGTGAGTTTTAATTGTGCCTCTTAATTTCCTATATATAGGAAGGAGATATTTTCATTTGAGTATCTTGTCTTGTGTACTCAATACATTGTATAAGGAGGTTTCCCCCTCGAAGAGGATTGCTATTCATCTTTTTTCTTCATTATCAAGGCGTGGAGAACTCTTTCTGGTCTATTTCTGCTATCTTCATGCTCTTTTTGGAAATTTGTTGCTTAACAGAAATGCATAGTATCCTTTGCCACAAAAATAGTGAAAGATATTTCCTTGTATCATAATCTTCCAATTCTTTGAAACCCACAAATCCATTGCTCAAGGGCATGTCCATAATCCAATAAACTACCCTATGTGCCCATGTTAGTCTAGGGTTACTAATTTGTGATGTGAGGAAACTAAGGGGGGATTAAATTCATATATATTAGATGTTCATTTTACAAATATAGAGGGGGCATGTGAGAGTTTGGGATATTTTTGAAGAAATGTGACTAGGGCCTCAAAGACAACCTCATTAGAGAGAGGGGGCAAAGGAGGACCACTCCTCCTTGGATCCATCTATGAGAATGATGAATCTATAGTAGGAAGGTGAATGCAATGATGGTTTAGGAAGAGTGTTTAGATCTCAAGAGGAGTGCAAATATGTGTATTTTCGGGTACACAGGGTACTACCAAAGGACCGAACACCAAGAGCAACCACTTCACACAAATAGATCACAGATCAACACACCGATGTTTTGACGTGGTTTAAACCTTCTTGAGGGAAACACTCCACGGCCCCAGCCAAATAGCTTCTACGGGACAATTTATTATACAAAGAAATAAAGTTACAAATGAGCTTCTCATAATCGATTAACTAAACAATGACCCTCCATGCTCTTTAAATAGAGATCATGGACCAATCAGGTGTTAATCCACGGATCAAGGTTAGGTATGATCTAAGAGAAGTTGAGCCATCAGATCACTCTATGTCGAGAACATATCGTGACCGTCAAATTAAGTATTTACAAATGCATACTAATGCATACTAAAGAAACACAC
This sequence comes from Larix kaempferi, assembly GCA_027924585.1. Classification (NCBI taxonomy): domain Eukaryota; kingdom Viridiplantae; phylum Streptophyta; class Pinopsida; order Pinales; family Pinaceae; genus Larix; species Larix kaempferi. Next base: position 16,198,846 of record BSBM01001005.1, on the reverse strand, counting down.
TATCCCTAATGGATATATTACACAAGTTGATCTTAACTAACTCCTAAGTGTCTAAATATCCTAACATCCCCCCTTAAGAACAACTTGGGATAGGATTGAAGTATTTACAAAAGTGACACTATTAGGATAAGGAAGGAGGCATTAGAGCCTATCCCCCCTTAATGACAAGTTCCTGAACTCCTAACATAGATCGAAGTTTAGAAAACTTCGCTTCTGTAAGAGACTTGGTGAAGATATTTGCAACTTGATCATTTGTAGGGAAAAAGAGCACTTCAAGAACACAATCATGAACAAGATTTCTGATGAAGTACATATGTAGCTCAATGTGTTTGCTACATTGATGTAGAACTGGATCTTTGGCAAGCTTGATGGCACTTTGATTGTCGCACCAAAGTGGAGTAGGCTGCTGCTGCTCAAATCCGAACTCTAAAAGGATCTGTTCAAGCCATAAACCTTCCTGACTGGCATTAACTGCTGCTCGATATTCTACCTCTGCTGAAGAAAGAGCAAGAGCTTGTTGTTTCTTACAAGCCCAAGTAATAGGTCCAGATCCCAAACTGAAAACATAACCTGCAGTAGACTTTCGATCATCAGGATCGCCGGCCCAATCTGAATCAGTGAAACCAACCAACAAAGGTTTCCTCCATGTACTGTAATGAATCCCAAACTGAACTGTACCTTGAATATATCTAAGTATTCTTTTAGCTGCTTTCCAGTGACTTTCATGAGGTGTTTTCATATAACGGACAACACGACCAATGGCAAAGGAAAGGTCAGGACGTGAATGAGTCAAGTATAAGAGACTACCAACAAGCTGACGATATAAGGTGGCATCGACTTCAAGTGAAGTACAAGTGGCAGAAAGTTTGACTCCAAACTAGAAGGGAGAAGGGGCTGGTGTACAATCTTCCATGTGAAAGCGACGAAGAAGGTCACAAGCATACTTAGACTGAGAAATAAAGATTCCTTCTTTGGTTTGCAGGACTTGGAGACCAAGAAAATAATGCAAATGTCATGAGTCTGACATTTCAAAATTTTGTTTAAGACTGGATTTCACATGGGTTATAAGCTTAGGGTCACTACCAGTAAGAATAAGGTCATCAACATATAGAACAAGTATGATGAGATGGTTTCCTACTTTCTTGGTATAGACATTGGGGTCAGAATGGCATCTAGAAAAACTAGTGTCAAGGAGAAAGTTATACATTTTAGCATACCAAGCTCTAGGAGCTTGCTTAAGGCCATATAAGGATTTCTTAAGGTGGTAGACAAGGCTAGAGTTATTCTGAACATATCCAGGAGGTTGTTCCATGCAAATTTCCTCCTGGAAATCACCATGTAAGAAGGCAGACTTGACATCTATTTGATGGACTTCCCAGTTATGTAAGGCTGCAAGGGAAAGAACAAGGCGGATGGAGTTCATTTTTGCAACGGGAGCAAAGGTTTCATTGTAGTCAATCCCTTCAACTTGGGAAAAACCTTTGGAAACTAACCTTGCCTTAAGTATTTCAACACTTCCATCTGATGCATACTTAGTTCTGTAGACCCATTTACATCTGACAAGTTTTTTTCCTTTTGGAATAGGTACAAGATCCCAAGTATCGTTCGCCATTAAGGAACGATATTCTTCATCTATGGCTGCATCCCAATCTGGATTCCCTAAAGCTTCTGCAAAAGTTTCTGGATCATGATTCTCGAAAACTTGAGCCAAAAGAGAAGAGGCTCGCTGAAACTGAGAACGTGTTCGATGTTGATCTCTAGGATCACTGGCAAGATCACCAGCTGCTTCACATGTTGAATGGACCCATCAAGGAAGCACTTCTGCTGGTGCAACTGGAGGAACATGAACATGCGGAGGTGGATTTTCATCCTCACTGTCATCATCAGAAATTGGAGTTGGAAACCTGTCAAGGAAGTTGGAAGAAGAAGAAGAAGAAGGCATAAACGCCAAATCAAGCTCGCAGGCCAAAGATGGCACAATCGTCGAGTTAGGCTCGCAGGCCAAGAGATTTTCCTCAAATTTAACATCTCTTCTAATGATTATATCATGAGAATGTGGTTGAAGAATTCTAAATCCTTTTACGTCTTCAGAATATCCAACAAATATGCACTTTTCACTTTTAGGCTGCAATGCTTTTCATTTTTCATCCGGAATGTGAGCCCATGCTTCACTACCAAACACACGGAAGTGACTTACATCAGGTTTAGTTTTACTCCATGCTTCTTCTGGTGCTATACCTTGTAATGCTTTAGTGGGGGTGGGATTAACTATGTAATTTGCACAATTTATGGCTTCAACCCAAAATTGAAGACTTAGTCCCTTAGATTGGATCATACAATTAACCATTTCTTTTAAGGTGAGGTTCTTCCGCTCAGCTACACCATTTTGTTGTGGTGTATATGGAACAGTGTGCTATTGTTGGATGCCTTGTTCAGTGCAGAAAGTAGTGAACTTTTTGTTAACATATTCTCCTCCATTGTCAAATCTTAACTTAATAATTTGATAACCAGATTATTTTTCAACAAGGGCCTTGTAGACCAAGAACATGTTAAATACTTCGCTCTTAAGTTTTAGGAAATAAACCCAAGTGCGTCTGGTGTAATCATCAATAAAAGTTAAAAAAATATTTGAAACCAGAAAAAGAAGCAGATGGAAGAGGACCACACAAGTCACTATGCACAAGTTCTAAGGGAACCGAGGCATGCCAAGAGGCACGTTTGTCAAAACTGTTCCGATGATGTTTTTCGGGTACACAACTGGAATAAACACCATCCCTACAAGATACCATCGGAAGACCTGTCACCATATTGTCTTTACATAGTTGTTGCAATGAGCGATAATTTAAGTGACCAAATCGTTCATGCCAAAGTTTACTCAAGTTATCACTATGAGCAACAAAAACTGAAGGGAAAGGTGATGACCCAAAGTTGTTAAACTTGTACAACCTGGTAATACCATCAACAATTCTGGTAGCTAGGACCTGTTGAGGATCTTTAAAATCCTTGATTACAACTTGGTGAGGTGTAAAGGTCACAGTTTTACCTTCACCAGAATGAGTGATCTGATAGATTGATAACAAATTGCAGGAAATTCTTGGAACACATAGTACATCACTAAAATGACCATTATCAACTGGAAATGTTCCAGCTCGTACAACACTTAGAGATCTATCATCACCAACAAATATTTGTTTGGTGTTACATTCATGCATAGTAGAAAAGATGGCTTGATCCTTAGCCATATGATAAGATGCTCTAGACTCAATGAGCCATTCATTTGAAGTAGAAGAAGAAGATGCATTATAAGAATAATCAGAAGCACAAAGTGCATGTCCATGAGAGGTAGATTCTAAAGGTGAATCTAGGCTGATGTGGTGCTTCTTCATTGTTGTTTCCAAGGCTGCCATCTTCTTGAAACACTTAGATTCATCATGATTATATTTCCCCCAATAGTTGCAATGACACTCAGTTTTCTTGCCTTTTGGCTTGGATCCTTTGTCATTTTTTAAAGAAGGAGCTGACTGAGAGGGTTTTGGACCCTTGTTTGACTTATTATTGTGAAAATTTTGTTTCTTAGGAGGCTTGGACTTTTCTTTCTGTTGGGACAATAAGGATTTCCTAGATGTATCTGCATTGTTGATTATTCCAAGATGAATGAGTTTATCTTGCTCGCTAATCAAGGAATCACAAAAAGAATCAAGACTATGCTCTTGATAGCTAGCTGCATTCAAGGAATTGTTTCATGGAGTAAAATGTAGATACAAAAACAAAATATGCAGGTCCAAGTTTGGAAAAAATATGATAAATGCATTGTTTGTCTTCCCTCTTAATCTTACATTCTGCACATAAGAGTTTAAGAGTTTTGTACTTAGATAAATAATCTTGAATACATGAAAAGTCACTTGGATTTAAAGAAATCAACTCATTTTCGAGTTGGTGACCTCGAATTTCATTGTGTTTACCAAACACATATTCCAACTTGTTCCAATCAGCATCAAGTTCATCAATTCCAGATATGTGGAATTGCAAATCAGTAGAGATTAACATCCTTATCAATCTACGAGCTTCGTCACATCTATTTTCCCATTTTATTTTCTTATCATCATCAGTGGGTTCTGTTTCTTTCCCTGAGGTCATTCTGAAAAGTCCCTTACTTCGTAGAACATCCTCCATACGAGATTTCCATGAGAAATAGTTGGAACTGTTAAGTAGAATATCACAAGGGGTGGTCATATTTGTAAATTAATGGCTGTAAAAGAAGAAACCAATAGTCTGGATGTGAAGAGCTTGAAAAAATAGGTGGTTTAAAAAAAAATGGCACTGAAAACTGAATCTGTATGATGAAGTTATGCTTAAACAAAGAAACTGTTGAAGATGTCCCCAATAGTGACGTGGCAGCTAGAGAATGTCCAGCAAAAAAAAGAACCCCCCTCTTCCCAAGATGAACCTTTTGACAATCACTTTACAAGAAAGTTGCTTCACTTTTACAATGATATTACTTTTAAATAGTGCAACAATAAAAAAGAACTTAAGTGACTCACTTGTATTTTTATTTTTTATTATTTAAATGAGATGCACTTTTACAATAAAGTAACTTGAAAATAGAAATTGCATGCACTTTTTCTTTTAAAAGTAACTTCCTAAAACTTGAACTCTAGACCTAATAAGGAATAAAACAACTTTGAACCAAGTGAGCTAGATTAAAATGTATGTAAAATATGGGAATGAGGAAAGGGTTTTTTTTTTACTCTTCTTGCTTGGTTTGCGTGCTTACCCTTTTTCCTACAAAACACACCACAACTCGAAACAAAAAAACTTTTCCACACTTTTGGAGTTAGATCCCGTTAGCTTGCTCAAAAATTCTACGTTTCCTCTCTGTTTCTGATTTGCCGAGATCGCGCAAGGTGCATAGCAAAGAGCATACGCAGCCGAGAAAAACCTTTCCCTTTCTGTTTCTGATTTACCGAGATCGTTCAAGGTGCACGACAAAGAGCATACGCAGACATAAAAGCAACAATCCGAACCCAAAAATATATAACAGTAAATAATGATAAAATATGAGATTTTTTTTCTTCTTTTAAAAACAAAAAAATAAAAAAATGCATCACTGTAACATTATACCTTCAGATCTGATAAAATACGCGTTTCTGGAGCAACCAGGAACCGTTTTCGATCAAACAAGAACTATTTTCCAAAGGAAACGATGCTCCGAATGCAATGGAACACCTTCCATAGCCCAGAAATGTATAGAAATACTAGAGCCAGAAACCCTTTCGAGTTTCGGTAACAACAGTTCAAGATCTAGATCATAACCGGAAGCGGCTCTTCATAAAAGCTCTGATACCATGTTCAGGTACACAGGATACTACCAAATGACCGAACACCAAGAACAACCACTTCACACAAACAGATCACAGATCAACACACCAATGTTTTGACATGATTTAAACCATCTTGAGGGAAACACTCTACGGCCCCAGCTAAATAGCTTCTACGGGACAATTTATTATGCAAAGAAAGAAAGTTACAAATGAGATTCTCATAATCGATCAACTAAACAATGACCCTCCATGCTCTTTAAATAAAGATCATGGACCAATCGGGTGTTAATCCACGGATCAAGGTTAGGTATGATCTAAGAGAAGTTGAGTCGTCGGATCACTCTATGTCGGGAACATATCGTGACCGTCAAATTAAGTATTTACATATGCATACTAAAGAAACACACTATCCCTGACGAATATATTACACAAGTTGATCTTAACTAACTCCTAAGTGTCTAAATATCCTAACAGTGTCAACATAAATATGCACTTTTAATAATCTAGAGGTTTTCGAAAAAGAAAACTCTAAACAAGTTATTATTAATATGTTTTTTCTAAAATGAAAAATATCATTTAAGTATTCTTTGAATAGTTAAAAAAAATTATGTAAAAATTTGAAAATAAAATACACATGTCATGTAATTGAAATATGGCTATACAATGTTCAATAAAAAATTAAGCATGTTTAGATTATTTTGAATTGACATGGTCAAAATAATTAGTAATAATAGTTCAAGTTACAGACAAACTACTTTTATGGAGCCATACCACAAGGGGATAAACAGAGTTGAAAACGTGACCTCCCAACTTTGGGGGATGAGATATCATGTTTTGCTCATGACCACTTGAGCTAACCCTTAGGGATAAAACAAACCATTTTATTATGCATCATAGTTTATTGGATTTTTGAAAAGATTTAAAAATCCCATAATCTAATACTTTAAAATAATGACTAAAACGTTTGTGCTCATAAAAAAATGAAGACATTGTATTGTATGATAAAGTACATGAATGAACAATAAACAAGTTCCAATGACTACAAAATTCATCCTTATGATAAAAAAATTAAAGCTTTATAATACACAATAATAAATAGCCTTGAGGGGTAGCTCAATTTTTTGGATCTTCAGGAACCAAGATGGCACAAGGTCGAGTTTGGGGATTCAATTCTCTAGGTCCTTTAGGGTTAAGCATTGGAGTAATTTTGATTAGGGTGAGGCCCCTTCTAGTGGACCCCCTTGACTTGGATCCGTGGGCGTAGAGAACTCTAAGGGTCATGATCCACATTGAGAAAAAAAATACACAATAATAAATCATAAATAAACATAGATATAAAGTGCATTGGTGAAAAAGAACAAAAAAAACCTATCAATACAAAAGAAAATAAAAAACCTAAAATCACAATTAGACCATCGTATTCCTCATTAATATATAATTATGTCATTATATATATGTATGTTATTATAATATTAGGTTAGAAATGTTGCAATGCGTAACAACTAGGCTACAATAGACGTATTTAATTACACAACTACATGTTTTAATAATAATAAAAGTGTGGGATTTTGTGGTCTTCCTCGAAATATTATGATGGATGGAAACTCGACTCCTAACCATTGGTAAATCTAAGATATTTGATTGGATTTGGATCTATGACCATGGCCCTATCTAATTACATAACTACATGTTTTAATAATAATAAAAGTGTGGGATTTTGTGGTCTTCCTCGAAATATTATGATGGATGGAAACTCCACTGCTAACCATTGGTAAATCTAAGATATTTGATTGGATTTGGATCTATGACCGTGGCCCTCTGAATTGACAACATACTTTTGGTAGATGGTTCAACCTATTATCATTATATACAAATTCTTTCAAATGATTTTAATGTACAATATATAAATGTAATATAATAATAGATAAAAACACCTCGAATGACATTTGTGTTATTGTTTTTAATTATAGTAATATGAATTGCAAACAAAATTAAAATTGTTCAAATGGCATTTAATTATTTTTTAATCAAATGAAAAAGAAAGGTTGCCATGTACTTTATCATTGTTAGATGAGGAAAACAAATTCTTAAATAATTTTATTATTTCTTTTTTAATTATAGTTTCATTTTATTTTGTTGTGGTTAAATGAATTGCATTTTATTTTATTTTAAAAGCAATCAAATAACAATTTTTTGTTATTGTTTTTTTTATTATGAGGGTAATAAAACTTCAACCAAAGATTTATATCATATGATTGTTTTGAGAAATATATGTTAATTGACAAATTAACATTTAGAAAAGACAATTCTGTAGTTACAAAATATTAAATAAAATTGTATGAAATATAGAAAATAAATTTCTGTTACTTTATTTTCATATGAATTATAAGTGAAAATAAAATATATATTCATATATTTATGATTCTATAACCAGAGAAAAGTGAATCATTGAACAAATGCAAGGAAACCTATATTCATCAAGAACACTTGATAAATAAATCATCAGAAAGAAGAGATAAAAGAAGACTGATTGTATCTCATTAAAGACTATAACAAATTACAAACTCCATATGCAATGGTGTGCCTAGGATTGCCACACTGTTGCATATGGAGTTTGTAATTACCATAGATACAATAAGTTACAAAAGAAACTAAATTACCATGAAATTAAGGATTACAGAATATTTGCTTAAGATTTACCAAGGGCAAATTGCCACTTGGCAAAAACCTCCAAAAGATCATGAATATCCTGATATTGAGCATGTTCGAGCTGTAGTTGGGATTTTCAAAGGAAAGCTTCGATCTCTTTCTTCTTCACCTTTGACCATTCTCGTCAAAACACATTCACCTTCAACCCTGAAGAAACTAGTAACTCAATCAACTCTTTGATTTCTTCTATATGAACATGCTCAATTTTTTCAATGCATTCTTTAGACTGTAGATTTTTTTCTTCAACTTGTGTGATCAAGAGATTACGTGGAAGAGTACTTTTTATCTGATTCAGAACAGGAAAATCCAATAATCCCAACAGATTATCAGAAGCAAACCACCATTTTCTGCAAGCTTTCTGTCCTTCTTCAATAGTGGTGACGGGCTTTTTAAGTGCCTTCTAATTACTTATAAAACAACTAAGAAGTGTACATTAATTGTCAACTCGGGGTTCGTTGAGAAATTGCAAGTTACTGCGCACTGTATGTGTAAATCACAATCTCCTCTTACATTGGTTTATCTACTTGAAGTTGTAGTTAAATAACCTTACTTACAAACAATGGTATAAACAATTACATAGTCTTGACAAGGAACTACCAACTAAACAATTACCAAAACTAAGTTGCAAGGAAAGTAAATCACACTACAGGAAAGTAAATGCTAAAATTAATTCACACTTGAAAGTAAATTCTAAAACTACATTCACACTCTGCAGAAAAGTAAATTCTAGAACTATGTCACACCTTGCGGGAAAGGTAAATTCTAATGCTACGTTCACACTGTGCAAAAAAGTAAATTCTAAATCTAAGTTCATAACACACTTGACAGAAAGGTAAATTGCAGAAATAAAATCTAAAAGCTATCATTGCCAAATATAAGTTATTGTCTATGATCCAATGGAGTAAATAACATTATTGCATTAAGCTCAATGATTGTAAAATAAACATTTAAATCATTATATATGCATTGAAATCAAATTGCATAAATAAAATTCACACTTCATAAGAAATCACAACTAAGCAATGAAGTATAACTACATCAACATAAAATAAATAAAATCATATTGCAAAAGAAATTATAAAACTAAGATCTAATTGAATCAAAATGAAATTATAGCTTTATCCCATCATCAATTGGACTATTGCTCTAAGAGTCCCCCCATAAAATGAAAAATGAACTTTTATTTATACATGATTTCTCCATAACAAATAATAAACGAGTATCCAAAATATCCTCAACAAATTCCTAAAAGTTTGGATCTCAAAACTAATTCAAAACTAATCCAAGATCCTTACCAAATAATCAAATATAATCTTTATCCAAGATTCTTTTCATATCCAAGAGGTTAATGATGCTCCTTAATCCATAGAATGACAAGTGGTTGAGGGAAATTCGAATGATTGACTGTTATGTAATGCTGCAGATAGAGTTTCCGTAATGCTGCAGATGCCTGTACAGTTTCTGTAATGCTGCAGATAGAGTTTTCGTAATACTGCAGATGCCTGTAGAATTTCTGTAATGCTGCATATACTTGTAGAGTTTCTATAGTTCCGCAACAAATGTTATGCACTGCTACAGAACTCCCTCAAATATGTTGTAGTTTCTTCCAACAATTGATTCAATATTCAAAGCAAATACATAGTACACTAACTCCCTCGATGCTAGTCACAAATCAAATGAAATACTAAGACATGTAATGGAAAAATTACTTGAGCATAAAAACCCGGATATGAGCGTAAGAAGGGATTAATGCATGAATATGGATAGGAAAAATGGATTATAGATAAGGTGAAATGGTGGTAAAAACATGCTAAATCCAAGGCCCGTCATCTCCCCCAAACTGAAAATGTTGCATGTCCTCATGCAACCTTGTGTCAACCACGTTGAATGATGTTCATTTTTAATGCAGGCCTCAAAATTCATTATCAACAAGCCACCACCAATGTATCTAATCATCAATAGGTATGAAATTTCATCCTGAACAATCCTCCATGCCAACTTAACATTTTCAATGCAAAAATGCAAGAAAAAATATATTTTGTAGCCACTGGACTTAGCAATTTGCAACTTTCACAACAAATGTGTTTTTTCCAAAAATATGAACTGGGTTTTTACCAAACTTTGCAGGGGTGTTAGGAATGCCATTATACTTCTCCCAGCCAAAAATTGGAGAAACCCAGATCACGGTTCTCGAGAAAATGAGAAAATGGTTGTAGGTGACTATGCTTGATTTCTTGAAAAATACAAACTAGCTTTTTATCAAACTTTGCAGGGGTGTTAGGAATGTCATTATGCTTCTCCCAGCCAAAAATTGGAGAAACCCACATCATGGTTTTCGAGAAAATGAGAAAATGGTTGTAAGTGACTATGCTTGATTTCTTGAAAACCGTCCATCAGATTGAGCTGAAATTTTATGGATTTGTTCTTCTTACCTTGATGCTTTTCTCCACCAAATCTCATGGATACCCAGTTCCCGGTTTTGGAGATATCTCCCTTTCAATTTCTGCACTTTTTCATAAAAAACATGAATGAGTAAAAATCATGAGCGTGATTGCAAATGTTGTTCATAGTGCCCACTAATCTGTTTTAAGCTTTTATATATCAAGAGAAACCCTATGAGCATATGAACAGGACATTAATTATTTGAATCCATGAAAAAAATCATGCAATGGCAAGGTAAGTGTGCCCAAAGAAACACTAATTCACCCCAGCAAAACATCATCAAATAAATTTCTCCGTTTTTGCATTTTTTTATTTTAACTGCCATAGAAATAACGCTCTGCTAGCATTATTCTTCCTGATTCCCCTACCATCGATTCTTGTGTGATAGCAACAAGACATCATTAGGTCAGTCAATGTCTCCTAACTAGTGTTCTTGGCTTGTAGATGAGCTTCTCCCTTTTTCCTATTGTTGGTTCTTGTGTGACAACAGTAAGTTTCTTCTTCAATCAGTTTATTTGGCTTGTGCACCAGATGTTATTTTCTTCTCACTGCTAGTTCTTGTGTGGTAGAAGCAAGGTTTCATATTATTGGTTATTGTGTGACAACAATAGAGCTTATGTAGCAACATCATTTTATGCTTGGGTGCTAGGAGATGTCGGAGTGGACTTAGCTAGGGAAGTAAAGATGGGGTAAGTTTTAAATGGAAGGGTGAAGGTTTGGGTTGAGAAATGATGGTATAGGATGGAAAAGAATGATGATGAGTAATGTAAGTGTAATGGTGTGCTCACGGTAGGTAATGGTGTAGTCATGGTAGGTAATGGTGTGCCCCTTCCCCCAAACTGAAATATTTTACTACCCTTAGAAATATAGGAGGAAGTAGTGAAAAAGGCTCAAGTGATTTTCCAAATACAAATATATAGCATTCAATGAAGTTGACTAACAATAAAGAAAATAAGCATACCTGTGCCTACCTACGAATATCATGAAATGTGCAGCAGCATCATGAGAAGCATGAGATATGATGTGGTCCACAATGGTGTAAAACTTGCAAGAAAGAGCAATGTGGAATCTGGAGCTCATAGCATGATGAATTGCAACTTGGATTTGGAGATGAAAAATGATCATCTAATGTAGTAGAAAATCTTGGAAACTTTATTTAAAGAGTATGATGGAATATTTTATTTTTCACTTATTTGCAAACCTTGTCCGCTAGCAAGATGGTTTTCAGACAAGATTTGTTTGACTATGCTCAGAGGGTTTTCACAATCAGAAACTTTTTATTCCCGAGGGATGCCGCCAGCAAGATGGTTTTCAAGCATTCTAGGTCTGATGGCACCTGAAAACAGGTTTTCACCATCAAATTCTATTTGGAAAGGGGGGTAGGGAGGTGAGGTAGCTTGACATTGTAAGTGAGGCAAGTTGCTTTATTGTGTGGGTTAGGGATGGATGGAGCAGAAAGTCATGGGAGTAATGGAATGGTGGGGGATGAAGTCATTCTGATGATAGTGGTGATATAGATGTTTTTCATGAGAAAATATTATCAACCACATAAGGAAATGAAAGATTTATTAACATCAACAGGCATGCATATCAAAATGGGAAATGAAATACATAAGCATACCATGCCGTTAGTGAATGAGCGTGATGAATCTTAGGTCTTCTGAAATGATTCTTTATAGAAATCAGGGATGTGGAAATGGGAATGTGGGAATGGCACTTGACCTCTGGAACATTGGTCTTCAGATTTTTCATATCAATTCTTTATATGTCTCATTCTGGATCCATCTTCCATCTTTGAAAAAAAAGTCTTCTTGTTGTTGTCTTTCAGTGAGATACTGCTGGATTAAGCTTCTAGGAACTTGAGCTTCAAAAGTAGCACATATCATGCTAATTAATATTCATTGTTGGATGTTTGGACAAAATTCCCATCGGCATTAAAGTTGGTCTCCACGAATCACTCATGCATATATTAACCTTCTTTAATCTTCCAAGGACCTGCAAAAAAATTGGCACTTACCTGCAATAAAATGTGAGCTCATGGAAGATGAGAGGTGATTAGTCTCTCTTAATCCCAAAAATATGCAAGATAAATACAACAAATTCTTATAAAATAAATCCAAGGAAGATAAAACAAACAAAAATTCACTTTTTACCTGTTGGAGAGCGGTGGCCACCTTAAACAACCCAGAGGTATTTAGTTAATAACTTCTTCGTTTCATAACCGATTTGAGTGATTCCAAAGCCAAATGAAAGTGGATTCAAAGGGATAACTCCAGTAGAAACAGGTTTTGAAAATGCATTAATATGGTGTTCCAAATCTACTAAAGAACATGGGTGATTCCATGAAGATGGGTAGCTCTTTTTGGCCAAATATGGCGGTGAAAAACATAAAATTTACCCTTGTATTAAATTGTGCTATATCCGTGTCCGGACATACTCAGTGATTATTCAAGCGAATAATCCTCCAATGGAAAATAACTCCATTTGATAAAATAATAATATATAATCGATGATTAATAATTTACAATGAGGCTTGCTTTTATAGGCTTGAGCGTGTATAGTGAAGGGTTACACTCTTTCACTTAATAATTAATAACTTTAATTAACATACATATAATATTCATAGAATTGCCACTCTCTTGGAAAGGATTTGTCCTCAAAGCCTTATAATTTTGTCGCATTATTCTTTGCGATGTCATGGCTGATGAAACATGTCGATACGAACTGCTAAGTGTAGAGCATAACTTCTGATACATCGACGGATCAATCCATCCCAAATTGATTTGTTGTGGACTGATGGGATTCCCTACTTATGTGTCGTCAGGAGATTTGATCACATTAGTACCATTATCTTTCGACATTTCCCACTTTTTCAAATATCAGTTTTTATGGTTGGGGTGTCAATAAGGAACTTTCATGATGTCATTTTCGTTTACCACTGTCGCCTTTAGAGCATTGATCTGAGTTGGAAGTTGTATTTTCGTCTCTTGAGGATTTAAGTTTTTGTTCTATATCTTTTTCAACTTGTTTTCTAACTGCCTAATATCATTTTGAAACTTATTAATCAATTCGACTTGCGATTTTCTGTCATCTTCAGATGTCTTAAGTTGTTCCTTAAGATCTTCATTATGACTGCTGATACAACTATTTTCTTCCTGCTTGTCTAGAAGTTTCCCTTCAATGTCGTCCATAGATTGTTCTATCTTTCGGCTATTTTTCAACTTCTTAATTTTTGTGACTAGTATCTTGTTATGATTTCTTAGTCTAAAAATTTCTTCAGCATTGTTAGATAATGCTTTATTACTCTTCGCTATCTCTGACTTATGTGTCTTTTTAGAGTCGTCATTTTGTTGTTGAAGAACTTTTATTTGTTGTCAACACTGGTCGACCTCTGATTCTTGACTTTCTAATTTATGTCGTAACTGCATTAGTTCTTCATCTTTGTCGCTAACGATTTTGTTCAAGCGTATTATTTCTGCTTCGTAATTATTTATTTCCTTCTTTATATCTTGATTTTTCAATCTCTGCTTGAAATCACTTTCATCTTTTAATTCCTTGATTTGCGCACATTTTTCTATGTGATTTTTCTGGTTGGACATTGTTTGTTCATTGAACCGTTCTTGTGTCTTATGTAGTTCAATCTTTACTTCTGAGTGTGTATTAATGTCTCGTAATTCTTCATTGTCTTTTCGATAGCGCTTTAACTTGGCTTCTAATTTCTCTATTTGTAGTCGCAAATCGGTTGCCATGGTTTCTAATTTCTTTGACGGTGGGATGATCTTCTTTGATTTCTTTGATGAGTCTTTCTTAAACTTGGTTGTTTTCCTTTGACTTGACTTATCCAATGATGGATAGTCTCTGCTAGATCTTCACTTCTTGTCTTTTTTCTTTGATTTGTCTTTTTTGTTTTTTTCTCGATTTTGTCTTCTTAATACTTCTTATCTCTCTCTTTTTTTTTCTTTTCTTTTTTTCAAAAATAATTATTATAAAATAATAATAATAATAATTATTTTACTTTAACCCTTTCTGACTTTGTAATTTTTGCTAGTGTAAAAAGAAGGTTTATAAATAACTTTTTAAAACCCTTTTCCTTAAAGTATTTCTTTATATATATATATATATAATATCTAAAATCCCTTATATCTCCTTTTCTTCTAAATATAGTGCTAAACACTTTTTCAAATTTTTTATAAAAGTATATTTTCTTAAAATTCTTATAGTCCACAAATATCATATATAATAATGTATTATTATATATATTTTTGTTCTAATATTATAACAATAACTATATTATTATAATATTTTTTGTTTTTGGTTGCAGGTTTTAGGGTTTGTGTGAAGGGAGGCATAGATGGACACTGAGCCGGAAGGATAATGGATTAGAGCCGGCAAGGGAGTGGAGGGTTGGACGCAGGAGGTGAGAGCACAGCAGCAAGGGCGCGGGTGTGACGAGGATGCGCAGGCGTGGACGGGGAGGGGGGTGCAGGTCCGAGAGGATGTGGAAGAGGTGGCTGAAGGGCCGCAGAGGAAGAGAAGAGAATGGAAAGGTGGACACAGGCACGAGAGAGAGGCATGCGAGTAGGAGGAGAGAGTCAGGGAGTGGCGTGAACGCGGTGGAGGGGAGAGTGGGTATGGTCTGTGGGGTGTGGGCGCTGAGGAGTGCGCAGGGGTGAATGGAAAGGAGGGAGGCTCAGGAAAGATGCTCAAGGTAGTGGCTGCGTGGGAGCAAAGGGACGAAGGGAGGAGGGCGTTGAGATAAGGAGGTCGTAGTTTGGTAGAGAGGAGTGGCATGGGTAGGAGTGATAATGCGCAGGTTGCAGAGAGAGAGCACGTTAGCGTGGAAGGTGTGCGAGAGATGGAAGGTGCGTGAGTGCAGAGAGGATGGAAGAAGGGAGATGGGAGAGCGAATTCGTGGGAAGGCCGCGTGGAGTGGGGTGTGAGCAGGTGACTATGGAGAAGGGAGACGCAAGTGGTGGGTGGAAGAAGAGCCGCGTGAGGGCTACGCAGGAGTGATGGCGAGTGTGGGAATGGTGGTTGTGGCCAAGGGCCTCTGTTGATTAAAAATCGTGATCCAAAGAAACTCTGGGGAAGTGGCCAATAGCCGGAATCAGGGAGGGTCGAAAGGCTCTGATACCAATGCTATATCTGTGTCCGGACATACTCAGTGATTATTCAAGCGAATAATCCTCCAATGGAAAATAACTCCATTTGATAAAATAATAATATATAATTGATGATTAATAATTTACAATGAGGCTCGCTTTTATAGGCTTGAGCGTGTATAGTGAAGGGTTACACCCTTTCACTTAATAATTAATAACTTTAATTAACATACATATAATATTCATAGCAAATTGAAGCCCTCGAAACTCATACTTGCCACATGAATTTTGACATGCGGTTGAAAAACGAAATGTAGAGAATTATGTTGGCTTTCCAATGATATTTTTTTCAAAATATACCAATGCCATATATCGTGTCAAATTTTCATTTAATGAAACGTGTGTACTTAAAAATCTGAAGAGCAATTAACAAATAGTTTGTGTGCATGCACAATAATTTAATGTTAAAGTAATAATTTTAAAAATGAAATATGTGAACATGATCTAGACAGAATGCACTAGGGCTTACATATTTTTCTTTTAATTTTTCTCGAAAAAGTGTATTTATTATTATTTTTTGAAACTTACCAATGAATATTTAAGTCGCATTTTGCACATATGTATCGAGCTATTTGCTCGATTGAGCTTTTTTAAATACCTCGATCAAGGGCTTAACAGAACCTCGATCGAAGGTTTAACGATACCTCGATCGAGGGTTTAACAAGACCTCAATCGAGGTATTTGCTCGATCGAGGGTCTATCAAATAGGCTCGATCGAGGGTTTGTCTGTGTAAAAAAAATATATAAAGCAACCGAGGAAAAACCGCGAAAGGAGTTGGCAACAATTAATGTTGCCAACTACCCTTCCCTCCTAAAAACAACAACGAACCTATATATAACTAACAAACAAGGATTCACAAAAAACAATTTACCTCATTTCTAGTTTTTTTTTCCATTAGAGATTTATCAATTTGATCTTGTTGAATTAGAGATTTATGAATTTGATCTTGTTGAATTAGAGATTTGTCATTTTCATATTGTTGAATTAGACCTCATTAGACATGTAAGATATCTTTGTAGGCATAATTCAAGATTTCATACTAACATTTTGTTGTTTGTTATAATAATTTGAAAAAAAATTTCTTTGTTTTCATTGTAGATTAATTCATGTAAGATTTTTTTGTAGGCATATTTCAAGATTTCATACTAAGATATTGTTGTTTCTTATAACATTTTGAAAAAAAATTGTTTGTTTTCATTGTAGATTGATGGGGAATAAAAAAAACAAACAAAGAAAACATGCTAGACAACAAAATGTCAATGAAGAACGTGAGTACAATAGAGAACGAATGAGACAACAAAGAGCAAGGTTGAGAGAAGAAGAAGATGTACATTTGGTGCAACAAATTCCAATGGAGGACAACCAAGGTAAATTATTGAATTACATGCTATCATAATTTAAATATCATGCTACATAATTTACAAAATTAGTAACAATTTTCCAATAAATTTAACTAAATTTCATAATTTAATTTTTTTCATATTCATTTGTAATTATATTCTTGTTTATTTCATCAATTTGTTATTTAAATTTCAAAGTTTGCAACAATTTTTATGTTAAATGAACAATTTTCAAATGGCTTTAAACCAAAGTTAAATTAGAACAGTTTTCAAATGAAACATGTAAATTTATATTCTATTTTCATGTTAAGATATGAACATATTTTTAACTATTTTCAAATTATTTCAAAGTTGCTAACAATTTTCAAATTATGCTTCAAAGTTGCTTTAAAACAAATTTCAAAGTTTGCCAACATTTTTCAATTTTATTGTCCAACAATTTTCAAATGAAATGTACACTTAGATTCTATTTTCAAGTTAAAATGTATGCACATATTAACTATTTTGAAATTTCTAAACTTTATTAACAATTTTCAATGTTATTAGAATAATTTTCAAATTAAATGTACACTTAGACACTATATTTTCAAGTTAAATTGTACATATTTAACTAATTGCAATTTTTTAAGTTACTAACAATTTCAAGTTAAATGTAATTTCAATTCTTGTTTTGTTAGAAAATTCGATTTCAAAACAAATGAATGGATATTTTGAAATTTACATATTTGATAGTTATGTATTAGTTATAATTTATTCAATTTGAAAACAAATGAATGAATATTTTCATAGTTATGGTGGTTGGCAATATTTTCATAGTAATGAATATTGGAATACAAATGAATGTTCAAAGAGCTATTTAATAATAATGTTTACTTTTAAAAAAAAATCATCTATCACATATATTTTTATTTGCATAATATGGCATATTACCATGATAAGATTAATGATTAGAACCATATCTTTTGTTAGGACAAATTGGAAATAATTAAATTTGCAATGTTTGCAACCTTGCATTGATATGTGAAGCATTATTGATAAAAAATCTTTAAATTGCAATTTATGATAAAATTACAATTTCTATTTAAATGTCTGTTGTTGAAATTGCAAAATCATCAACTAATGAAAATGTTATTTTGTATTAAAAATTATGAATTTCCTCTCAATCATATCAATACAATGTTTTTAATTAAATATCGTATTCATTTCTAAATCAATGTTTTTTTTCCCACATTTAGAGTATAATAGGTATGTTATGATGGGTAGAAAATCAATCTCAAATTTTTATTTCACGTATATACAATATGTGATGCATGATGTTGTCCTTGAAATTCTAGGGTAGAAGTGTTGTAATCATTTATTCTTTGCATGGTGATTTGCAACTTGTATTTTAAATATTTATTTATTTATAAATTATACCATAAAGTTAAAATAACATTTTTCTTGTAATGTAAAAGTAAAATGGACATAAATTGCATAAAAAAAATTTGTCCACAATTATATAATGTGATGATTGTAAATGATATTAATTTTTATGCCCACAATAATTTTCATCAAGTTATTAATAATTATCTTGACTTAAATATATATAGTTGATTTTCAAGTTACTAACAATTTTAAAGTTAAATGTACAAGTTACTACCAATTTCGCATGTGTTGCAAGTTCGGATCTGGGAATAATCCCTGTCCGCTTAACTGTGGGAAGTACTTAGGCATAAGCCCTAAAACTCATTGTGAGGAGTACCACAGGAAATCCAAAGTAGCTAGCCCATTGAGAGGACCTGCCAATGAAAAGGGCAACGACCCCTACCTAATTGACTAGTTTACACTCGTGAGGTAAACCAAGAGCTGTCATTTGTGGCCAACTAGTTATCAGTTTTACCTGAGCCATGGAGTGAGGGGTACTGCCCCAATACGCAAGCCGTCAGACAGCATTGGTGACTAAGTGAAACACCTGAACTGTTAGGAATCCGAACATACCTGGGGTCCATATCTATTTTCAGCTGAACTGTTTTCGATCACTTCTGCGTCGTTTCAAATCCAATGTCGGCATTGCAGTGTTCGTCCGGGGTTCATACGATGCAGAGGGGACACCACCATATGAGCGCACATCCATCCCAGAGTCTGGACTATGGAGCATGGTGAGATGTTAAGATCCTAGTGGGAGGCCTTCACTAACACCTCGGGGTTTTGGTGTAACGGTTCGTATCACTTGAGCAATTTGAAATTTCAAGTTACTAGCAATTTCAAGTTACTTGAGCAATTTGAAATTTCAAGTTACTAGCAATTTCGATTTTTACTTCGAACAATTCTCAAGCTAAATGTATTAGTTGGAAAATTCAATTCACATGCAATTTTCAATTTTTCAATTTCCACATCAAATTTCAAGTTACTAGCTATTTTAAAGTTCAATGCACAACTATCAAGTAACCAATTTTTCAGTTTGTTAATTTACATGTTACGCAGGGAGAGATTATGGTCAGACATCACGTCATGGTGATCAAGAATCACATGACCCTGTTCCCCCTCATGATCTTGATCAACCATCACATGACACCTTTCCCTCTCACATTGAAAATATAATTGGGAGTTGCAGTGGGGTTGGAAGGGGTGGAAATTTTCTAGAGGATTGTGTAGTTGTTTCTGCACAAGAAGAGATTGGGAACTCGATCCCTGGTTGGAGAGTTAGAGAGCATGTCAATAACGTAATCAAGTCATATTTTGAACAACATTCAATGATGGCACAAGCTCAAATCCTACATGGGTTGATAAAACACAAAAAATTGAAACATGCCACAAAATTGTTGAGTTTTCAAGATGTTAAAACAAAAAAGACATGCCAGAATGCAATAGAAAATGTAAGAACTGCATTATCTTCATTTGAAAAATCAAGAAACAATGATACCTGAGCTGCTCGTAAGGCAATTACAACGGCTGTTGTGGCACAAAGCACCTCAAGAAATCGAATGGTATCAACAATGGCATCATTGCTCAATGTTTCAAAAAGAACATTGCTCAAATATACTAAATTCAGGGTTCGGATAGATGAAAGTGATGAAGCTGTTTGTTGGGATCTTATTTGTAGGGAACCCTATCGAGATAGGATGGAAACAGGCATTAGAGAGAAGGTGATAGAGTTTTGGGATAGTCATTCTCATGCTATTCCAGATCGAAAGCATGTCCTGCGACAACGTTTATCCAGAGGCATTTATCGGGAGCACTATAAGCATGCGATGGAGATGACGAGAGTTGCACTTTATGAGGAATTCCAAGAAACCAATCCTGGTGTTCAAATATCATTTAACATGTTCAACAAATTGAAACCGTGGTATATTAGGCCGAATAAGATTCACGACACTTGTTGCTATTGGTACCACGTTGAATTTCAACTATACTATGACACATTTCTGGATTTTTGCAAAAGGCACTGGAACGATGTACTAGCTCCTCACACAGTGCAAGATTTTATTTGTATGTTACTATGCAACAGGAATCCTGAACACGTGTTTTTCAATAAGAGGTGTGTAGGTGGGAGAAAATGCCATGAATGCCGTGATTTGACATTGTTCCATAAGAACTTTCCTATCGATCCAAGACACCATGGATTGTCAGATATCACCGTTAGGTGGAAGAGGTACGAGTACGTCACCATGAATCCAACGCCTTCTTTATTTGTGCCATCCAAGAGGATCGACTTGCTCGATGATGAGATTCCTGTTTTAGATTCATGGAGAAGTTTCAAAGTCAAATTTATAAATACATAAATCACTCCCATAGGTCCAGGTGGAAAGCTTCAGAATTCAAACATTCCCATGAGGTATTTGAGCCGGGAACAATCTTATTAGTGGTAGACTTTGCGGAGAACTACACCTTTGCTCCTCAGAGAGAGATACAGAGTGAGTACTATCACTCCGACCAGGTGTCTATCTTCATACATGTGTTGTACAGACATGCTCAGGAAAACATTGATGGTAGGGATAGCACTCCCCAGTCACGTGAAGTGATCAAGGAGTACCATTTTTATGTTAGTGATGATCGTGAGCATGACACATTTTTCGTTCAACACTGCTTTGGGTTGATTTATGATTCATTCAGGCAGAGAGGCATATCATTTACTGAACACTGGATTTGGTCAGATGGGTGTGCAGGGCAATTCAAATTGACGTGCTCATTTTATTGGTTGAGTCGAAACATACAGGAATCCGACACACCTGGAGCTTTTTTGAGACAGGGCATGGGAAGGGTGAACATGATGGCGTAGGTGCATGTGTGAAACGAGCACTTCGGAGGTACCAGAAGAGTCATGGTGCAACCTGACTCAAATGCTCCACTGAAGTAGTTGATTGGTGCACACGTCATTTGGGACATCAGGGTCGCGAACAAGCAAGGCCGGTGTGCAGGTAATAAAATCCAAACTCAATTAATAAGCTAATAACATTCAATATCAACATTTCCAAAAGAACACATGTACTCGATAGGAATTTACATATGACCAACTGAATTCCATGCAGGTTCTTCTGGGATCTTTCCCTTGGAGATGTTAATAGATCCATTCCATGGTATTGTGACACCATCCTTGGTACTAGGGAATTGCATTCTGTTCGAAGTAAAGATATGGGGGACATATTTTCCATTGAAACAAGGAAGTATGCCTGATTTTGCGATTTTTGCATTGATGCAAATGGATGCGGGCTTGATCACTGTGAAAATGATTTATATGTCAAACCATGGAAATATGTATCTCTTAATCCAAAGGGCCCACATTCAATTCCAACATGGCAAGAGATGCACACTGAGAGGCAATGGTCTCATTAGATCATGATTGAGTTTCCGATATGGTTAGGGAAGGTACAAGAGTCTTCATTAAGTTAATTAGTTCATTATATCTTACACATATACAAATGTTGTAGAAATTTTCATGTAGGACATTTGAATAATATTTGTAATGTATCTTGCAGGTGATGTATTCGTTGTCATTGCATCCCTCCACAACCAAGAAAATGTTGCATACTATTTGATGCGGTGCACGCAAATAAATAGTAGATTGGTGCGACCCTATCAAGATGGGGACTTCACATACCAGGTTGGAGACATGGTTCTAACGGGACACTTTTTTGAGAAAGTGAAAAAACAGGGTGCTCCCATTATTTACAAAGATTTTATGCCTGGATATATATCATGTCAATACAATCATTTGGTGGTTGCAGCTCAGATACCTCTAATAGAAATCAAGGTAAAGAGAGGTGATCCAAAGAGATGGAAGATGACAGAAGCTGACCATGATCGTATTATGGAGACTTGCATTCCTATAACCCATTGGCCAGATGAATGAGTTACATGTATGCCACTTGCATCATTGGCATAGTTTTCATGTTGTCTTGTGCAATATTTTTTTGGATATTTTTGTGGAGGTTGTTTTATAAATGTATTTTTGTATCTATGCTTTAATGTCAAGAATACAAATACCAGATGGGAGGATTTTGTGAAATTTGGGTTATGGTGCTCCAATGTGAATACACTTGAACATGTACATGTTCTAATTTTAGATTTTGATTTCAAATACAATTGTAATGTAATTGAGAATTTAAAATACATCTATACAATGTGGAATGGTGAAATTTAAATTTTGAATTGTACAATGTATTCTAACTTTAAATTTTGATTCCAAACTTGCAAAATTTTATACATTATAATCCAAGTTAAACCAAAATCAATAAACTTATGTATTTTAGGTTTTAGGTCACTAAATAATTGCTTCAACTAAGTAAAATTCATGATGGCCAAAACTTAATTTCTATTTTCATATTTATAAGAATGGAAATCATGTGAAATGAGTTTGGGTACCTTGAAAACACATAACTATCATAAGTACCTTGAAAACACAAGAAAAAAAGAATTAAGAGATAACTACCGTGGTTAGCATGCAATGCATTCCCACTTAATTCAATTTAGTAGTATGATGATTAAGACATACATTGTTTATGCAATTGAGAGTCCCCACACCTTCAGGGAAATTTATATGGCTCTAGACTTTATCCTTAAACCTCTAGACTCTTATATGTCCCTTGTATTCATATGTGACAATGCTCTATATAATAGATACTCAATGTTGTCACCTACCTTGAACTTGAATTTGGTGATCGATTACCATTTTGTGCAACATTCTTTAATATATGAATTTGGAAAATTTTAGGCATTATAATTATTGTTTGGACCACACATTCTTGTATTGATAACCTAGAATTTTTGCTATTTAGGACTATTGTGTTTCCCTTGATTGTTCATAGTCTATCATTGAAGCTTCAACCAGAGGTCTCATACATACCCATGTGTGGTATATATGTGACTCTTCCTTAGCTATATTTTTTGTGACGTGACCACAATCAATCCATAGTTTTTAATTTTGCTTACTAAGGGAAATGAAGGGCACCAAAACACCCCTTCAATTTGGTTTCCTTCCAAAGGAATTGATTAATAATTAGATTGACCTTGCTAGTAGAATTTTTACAATTGTGGGTGACATTTAGTTATGGTGATTTGGTGGTTGAAAATCCCTTTGCTTGACACTTGTTATAATTCACATAATTCTTGATTTAATTTGTTATAATCTTGTATCATGGTGAACTATGTTCTTGATGGCATCAAGTGCAAGCCATGATGAGATGAGTATTACATCGTCCATATCATCAAAATGATTTGTAAGGTTTTGTCATAAGTAGTTGGGAAGCATAGTCTCACAAAACATTATTTTGTTTGTTGATGTAAGCATTCATTAACTTTACATACTCGCATTCAATAAAAAGTTATTTTGTACATGTTGATGTGAACATTCAACATACAAGCATAGTACATGGAAATGTAATAACTTGTACATGCCTTCATATATGCAACTTACCTAGTTAGATCAAATGGTGTCATTATCTCCATTTGTCATCAAAACATAAATCATATGAAATAGTTGTACAAGCATAGTTTCTACCATAGTTGTACAAGCATCTGCTATCAACATATTTCCATTTCTTATATTAACTAGGTGGTTATGCCCATTTCCAAGAAAACAAACCATACCTTTATGACTTTAGATTAGAGCACACACTTAAAAGAAAATAACACAAAGATTACCTACATACTATATAACTTGTAATTATATAATTTTGTCTCAAGGGATATTTCACACTCTCAATGGACAAAAACATTCTTATATACAACAACACATTGAATTTTAAATTGAAATTACACATTAAATTTTCCATGTAATTGAATTGGAATGTGGAAACTGTAAGTGAATTGTAATGTGTAGACAACATAATGCAAAATGTCAATTTCAATTTTCAATTTCAAATGTATTCTAATTTTAAATTTTGATTTCAAATACAAAATTGAGAATTTAAAATACATCTATATACAAGGTAAAATTGTAAAATTTAAATTTTAGATTGTACAATGTATCATAATTTAAACTTTTTATTTCAAATGCAATTGTAATGTAATTGAAATTGAACTTGTAAATTGGAACAACACATTGTATTCTCAATTGAAATTACACATTAAATTTGCATTTGAAACGAAAAAACATAAATTTGTAACTATAATAACTATGTCCAGATCTAATATAAAAAGCAATCGATTTCAAATCATATACAAAATACACATGAAAACATCAATATGATAAAATATACAAAATATCCAAAAGTCCATATCCAAATTCCATATATAATAAAAGTCCATGTATAAATGATATAAATCCATATCCAAAACATGATAACGTATATATAGATCATCGAAAACATGAAAATATATAAAATATGAAAATATCCAAAACATGGAAATGTATAGATCATCAACTCATCGGCCACTACCCCCACGAGGCCTGTGATCGTCCCTCTGACTTCCCTCCTGTGTAGTAGCCCGATGTTGTCTCTGAGACTCTAAACCCTTAAGTAATTGTGCCATATCCGTCGTGTCAATGGTGATATCCGGGATCTGGGTAGGAATACGGGTAGATGGCCCTTCATCAGGATAATGTACTTGTAAAATTAGTCACAGCAGATCTAATGAACAAGTAAATCAATCACAACAGATGAACATAAAAAAATATGGTGCAAAACTGTGCAAAACATGCAGCAGTGCTCAATATCCCAATAAGGGTGAATGATTACAATAAACTGTCACAATGACTAAGCAATTCGAATTGCCTAAGTAGGTTATTCGAATCACTGAATGGAGTAGCTTGACTCCAACTAGGAGTCCTCATCATCAATCAGTAGTGGTCATCAATGCACAAGAACCAGTCATCCAGGTGTCAATCTGAGTCTAACTGAGTGTAACAAGTGTAACTGAAGTGTGTAGCACTGATTAAGGGAAGGAGGCTCAGTGGGGGGCACATGGGAGGCTAACTGAAGTCAGAAAAAGTCATCTAGTCAATCTGGAGGTCCAACGGAAGTGAAACAGTCAGTCGGGAGTGAAACTAGCCTCAAATCAGGGAGAATCATAGCTAACTGAGTGTAACTGAAGTGGAACTGCATTGGTAGGTGAACAAGTGTGCCCTTCTCTGGCTGTAGGTGAGAATTGGGTGCCTTTCAGCCTAGGAGGGCTAAAAATCTGAATTAAGTGGCTCCCAAGTGCTAGAATAAGGTGGCTAAGGTGCTGGAGGCATCAACCTGGTGACTGGGATGCATGCAAAGTGCATGCAAACCCTAATTGCATGCAAGATCCTGAAAAAGATGATGTGGATATCCGAACACCCCCCCTCAAGCTAGACTATGATGTGCAAAAAATAATGTGGGGCCCTGGTAACTAAGACCAAAGGTCACCCCAATACAATAATCCAAAAAATGGTGAAAATAAACTAAGTGAGGAAAGAGGGAAAACCCAGTGGGAAGAAAGCCCCCCCTCAAGCTAAAGCATAATAATGAATCAATCTGTCTCCACCATGATGGAACTCACCCCCAACAGTGAACGGAGGTAAGAGAACTTCTTCTCAGTGAAGCTCTTGGTGAAGATGTGTGCAATTTGCTCATCAGTAGGGCAATATTGCAGAATGATGGTGCGGTCATGCACCAACTGTCGAATGTAGTGCATATGAATCTCAATGTGTTTGGTCCTCTGCCACTGAACTGGATCTGTGGAGATCTTGATAGCACTTTGATTGTCACAAAATAGGACAGTCGAAGTAGTGCCACCAAAACCAAACTCGGAAAGAATACCCTGCAACCAAACTGCCTGAATGCAGGCATTGACTGCCCCTCAATACTCTGCCTCTACTGAAGAAAGTGCAATGGCTGCTTGCTTTTTGCTGGACTAGCAAATAGCACCATGACCAATCATGAAAACATAACCGGAATTGGACTTCTGATCAATGCTATCACCTGCCCAATCTGAATCAGTAAAACCAATGAAATCAAGCTCAGAATCTGCAGCATAATGTATGGCAATCTGTCTCGTACCTTGCACATACTGCAAGATCCGCTTGGCTGATCGCCAATGAAGCTCATGTGGCTACTGCATATATCTTGACACAGTACTCACGGCATATGAGATATCAGGCCTTGAGTGTGTCAAATAAAGTAGCGAACCAATCAACTGTCGATACATACCGCAATCTGCAAGCGGTGTAGAATCTCCCTCCTCAAGACTGATTCCTGAGAGGAATGGGAATGGGGATGCCTTACATTCAGCCATATTAAACTTCAATAACAGGTCGGAAGCATATTTTTGCTGAGATATAGTGATCCCATCAAAATTTTGAGCTATCTCCAAGCCCAAAAAGTGACTCAGCAAGCCCAAATCGCTCATGTCAAAAGCTAGATTTAAGGCAGTTTTTAGCTTGTTTATTGAAGTAAGAGTGCTACCAGTAATGAGAATATCATCAACATAAAGTACAATAACCAACAAATTACCTTTAACTCGCTGAAGATACACATTCATATCAGATTTGCATCTTTGGAAATTCTGAGAAAGAAGGAAGGAGTCCATCTTTGCATACCAAGCTCTTGGGGCCTGTTTTAACCCGTACAAAGATTTCTTCAACCTGCAAACCAATGATGGATCTGATGTATAACCCTCTGATTGCTGCATATATACCTCTTCAGCAAGGTCTCCATGTAAAAATGCACTCTTCACATCCATGTGGTGCACCTCCCAGTGCTTGGATGCGGAAATAACTAAAACAAGGCGGATGGAATCCATCTTTGCAACCGGTGCAAAGGTCTCAGTGTAGTGCACTCCTTGGACTTGGGAGAAACCTTTTGCCACCAAACTTGTTTTATATTTGCTGATAGTGCCATCAGCAGCAATTTTAGTATGGTAGACCCATTTACACTTCACTAATTTTCTTTCAGGTGGAAGAGAAACTAGCTCCCATGTGTTGTTCTTTTGAAGAAAACTGTACTCTTCATCCATGGCACTTTTCCATCTCGGATATCGATGAGCAGAATAGTATGATGTAGGATCTGAACCAGCCATCAAATAAAAAATCTCAGGAAGAAATGGATCAGCAATAGAAAGAGCCATACCTGCTCTTTGAAAGTCTGCTCTTGTTCGTCTCGGATCAGCAGGATTTCCAAGGTTCAAACCAGCAGATTGTAGAGTGTTTTGGGCCCACTTTGTTAACTGAGGGGGATCATAATGGTCGTATTCCGAACCTGATATGTCATGATCATCATATGCTGCTAAAATATCAGAAATATCAGAACTCATACCTTCATTATCGCTGCACGTATCTTCTTCTGGTGAAGGCGGTGAATCGGCAGTCTTCTCCTCGACTAGTTGCAATTCTTGAAGCGGTTCTTCAAATTGCACACTGCACTCTATGAATATCTTTTTAGATCTGATATCCATGATTTTATATGCTTTTGATTCTTCCCCATATCCTATCAGTATGCACTTGTTACTTTGTGGATCCAAATCTCGTCTCTTCTCGGAAGGAATTCTAGCCCATGCAGTAGAGCCAAAAACTCTCAAATTTGACACATCCGGTTTGTGACCAAAGAATGCTTCGAAAGGAGTCATACCTTTCACGGATGAATGTGGAACATGGTTTTGTATATATGCAGCAACATTTATTGCTTCAGCCCAAAGATTTGCAGCCATTCTTTTGATTCAATCATGCATGTAGCCATCTCTTTCAGTGACCGATTTTTCCTTTCCGCTACACCGTTCTGCTAGGGTGTGTAGGGAACTGTATGTTGGATCTTAATTCCGCTTTGGGCACAAATTTGCAGCAACTCGGATTTAATATATTCTCCACCACTATCAGATCTAAGAGCTTTGATCTTGCTCTCAGTGGCGGTCTCAACAGAAGCCTTAAAATCCTTGAATTTTCCAAGCACTTCTGACTTGTTTTTGAGAAAGAATACCCATGTAAAGAGGGAAAAATAATCAATAAATGTCAAAACATACCTTGAACCATTTAATGAAATATGAGGCAGCGGACCACTGATATCAGAATGGATCAATCCCAAAATAGTAGAAGCTTTGCCGCGGTCGAATCTGTGCTCGAGGTGCTTCCCAATGATGCAACCAGTGCATATTCCCTTCGAGGAACGGAGTTGTGGAAGCCCATCTACCATGGATTTATTTGATAGCAGAAGCAAATATTTATAATTAAGATTTCCAAATCTTTCATGCCAAAGCCTACTAACCTCATTACCATGTGTGCGAAGAGCAGTGGGCTTTGCAAGCGGAATGAAGTGTGAAAACTCATAGCATTTTGCAGTGTGATTTGCCTTTCCGACTGCAACTAGTCTTCCACTTTTGATATCAGAAATTTCAACTGTATTAGGGTTGAATGTAACTTGCTTCGGTTCACCAGTGTGTGTCATTTGATACACAGAAAGAATATTTAAAGCCAAGGAAGGCACATAGAGAACATTCTGAAAGCTTCCATGATCTACATGAATCGTACCTTTGCCCTTTGAAGAAATTTTTGAGTCATCTCCCAAATGGATGGGGATGGAGCTGTTTGGATCAAATGAGGAAAAAGAATCAATATTTGCAGCCATATGATTTGATGCACCCGAATCTATCAAGAGAGTAGTGGGCTTCGAAACCATTTCCATGAGTGCTTTTCCTCTTTCATGATCATCATTCCTATCCTTATTCCTTGCACCATCGGGAAGAGTTATGTTGTTCTTTTCCAAAAGAAGGGCCATTTGATCTATAGTCTTCTTCATACATGAACTTTCGAGATGAAAGCCACGATTGCAATAAGTACATTTAGATTTTTGGTTACCTTCTTTGCCCTTTTGCTTGAACTTCGAACTGGATGGTGCATCCGTTTGTTTGCCTTTGTCTTTTTGCTTGTGAGGCTCGAATTTGGGCTTCTCCTTCTTTTGCTTTCCTTTACCATTCGAGATTTTGGGTCCTTGAACATATAGGGCTGAATCTTTGGAGCTTATGGACCCCATTTGAATCAACTTGTCATGCTCTTTTGTGACGGACTCAATGAAGGCATTCAAGGTAGGCATCTTCGAATTTGGGGTAGTTAGCCGACCGGAATTGAAAGTAGAGACAAACACCGAATAATCTTTCCCAAGCTTGCTTAGAATGGAGAGGATCAATTGTTTATCATCTTTGATAACTCCACTGTTCTTCAATTGCAAGTTCAAGTTCTTGAATTTTGTGAAGAATTCATTAATGGTCTCGAAATTCTCAGGACTAAGGGCAATTAATTCATTCTCTAATTGAAAAGCCCTAAGCTCGTCCTGCTTGCCAAATAGTGTTTCAAGTTGCTCCTATATGGCTTTTGGAGTCTTCAATCCGCTGAGATGGAAGTGAAGATCTTTAGAGATGGAGAGACAAAGAAGACCATAAGCTTCAACAAGCTTGTTGTAGTGTTTGGTTCTATCTGACAGATTGCTTGGCTCCAATTCAAGACCAATAGTGACTCGGTAGTAACCTTTTGAACGTAATATGATCTCCATATCATCTTTCCAATCAAAATAATTGAATGGGGTGAGGATAGGCTTTGAAGAAGAGTATTCCATTGCTAGGAGCGAGTCAAACTGATGTAGAAGGAGCTTGCATGCACAGTGTAGCGAATGCAATTGCTGTAGAGGAGCTTGCATGCACAATGTAGCGAATGCAATTGATGGAGACAATAAACCTGCAAATCACAATAAAACCAAGAACAATAAGGTCGAACAATCCACCCTTTTAGAGTTGCATC
Organism: Larix kaempferi; assembly: GCA_027924585.1. Lineage (NCBI taxonomy): Eukaryota > Viridiplantae > Streptophyta > Pinopsida > Pinales > Pinaceae > Larix > Larix kaempferi. The sequence continues at coordinate 16,168,706 of BSBM01001005.1, read as the reverse complement.
ACACCTGGGATTGGAGATCAAACAATGTTGAATGGGTCCAATGTATCAGATCCAGGAATTAGGTGGAAACTCAAGCTTCTGGAGTGGTATTGGAATTATTTTCAAGCTTTTCATGCACAGGAACGAATGCCCTTGAGATATCTCATGCCAAAACTTTTTGCAATTTGAGCAATTCAGTCAAATCTTCTTGTAAAAACACCTGTAGAAAATAGATCTTGTCCCTGCAATGGCTCTGATACTATGTAAAATTAGTCACAGCAGATCTAATGAACAAGTAAATCAATCACAACAGATGAACATAGAAAATATGGTGCAAAACTGTGCAAAACATGCAACAGTGCTCAATATCCCAATAAGGGTGAATGATTACAATATAAACTGTCACAATGACTAAGCAATTCGAATTGCCTAAGTACGTCATTAGAATCACTGAATGGAGTAGCTTGACTCCAACTAGGAGTCCTCATCATCAATCAGTAGTGGTCATCAATGCACAAGAACCATTCATCCAAGTGTCAATCTGAGTCTAACTGAGTGTAACAAGTGTAACTGAAGTGTGTAGCACTGATTAAGGGAAGGAGGCTCAGTGGGGGGCGCATGGGAGGCTAACTGAAGTCAGAAAAAGTCATCTAGTCAATCTGGAGGTCCAACGGAAGTGAAACAATCAGTCAGGAGTGAAACTAGCCTCAAATCAAGGAGAATCGGAGCTAATTGCTGAAGTGGAACTACAGTGGTAGGTGAACAAGTGTGCCCTTCTCTGGCAGTAGGTGAGAAGTGGGTGCCTTTCAGCCTAGGAGGGCTAAAACTCTGAAGTAAGTGGCTCCCGGATGCTAGAATAAGGTGGCTAAGGTGTTGGAGGCATCAACCTGGTGACTGGGATGCATGCAAAGTGCATGCAAGTGCATGCAAACCCTAGAATTTTCATGCAAACCCTAATTGCATGCAAGATCCTGAAAAAGATGATGTGGATATCCGAACAGTACTCGAGCTACATCCCAACTATGTGTGAAATCCATTGCAGCATTGACACCCACCTGTTGCGATGCCTATGTAATATGCCATTACATGTAATAATTTAGATTTATTAAAAATTAAAACTAAATTTAACATAATTTAAAATCTATCCGTAAAAAATTGAAACATAAAGTACAAAAATCAATTACTAAATGTGACTAAATAACATGAAGTGGAACATAAATTAAAACTCACATGTGTCTCTGAACCCGGCTCGTCAGAATCTTTGCGGTCCTCATGTCCATAATCAGGATCTACCGCCTTTCTGTTGCTCTATACAATTTGAAATTCATTTGAAGTTAAGATCTACAACATAAATCTCGAAAATTAAGAAATAAAACACAAATTATTTAAACTGAGAAATAATATTCAAACACAAATTAAATTGGAACATAAATTATAACTTACCCCGACTGGCGGACCAATAGATGGCTCGCTAGCAAAGAGTTGATCCATGAATGGGGTCCCCTACATGGATCAATAGAATACAACTCCCTTAAGTATTATTGACCATTCAATTTGCGACATTGATATGATGTAACATGAAGAACATATATACATAATTGTACAAAAGTATGCATGTCGTGTAGCAACGCATCTACGATATAACTGAAAGTATGCATCTCGCGTTGACTCAGCATACCGCAGTAGGGTCTCGCGATCGAATCTCCTGAGCATGTCACTAGAGACATGCTCTATATCTGGCTCTGCAGGTGGAGGGGGTGGTCTAGATGCCTCTCCATGCGCAGCAACAGCCAAATTGCCCAAGGCAGTGAACAACGAGTCTGCAAGGTCAGCTCTAGCCTCTGCAGCAAGCTGGGATGATTGTGCCACATCCCCCGACCTGATAAGCGCCCTGTCTGTAAGCGGTATCAACCTCAGAGCGGGTGGCACAAAGGCAGGGTTTCTCCGAGCTCCATGACGTTGGTAGGAGCGTCCCCTACCAGCCCCATAGAACTGGGACCCTGTGCTAGTGTAATCCGGGTGCATGTCCAAAACAAACTCTGCATAAACATGTTTTACAAAGTACAATGGGACCTGGTCATGGTGGGGGAACATGCCCCACACTCCCACGAATCTATCATATATATGTGGTGCAGCAACCTCCAACTTAAACTCCCTGAGTCTAAGCGGTTGACCGAGGGCGCGGTCACGAGGGATGTCGAATAAAGCACCCTTGATGTCATGCCCTCTTATGGTGACTTTGACATCCTCCCATTTATGGATCCCAATGACACCATCTCTCCTCCTCTAGCATGAATGTCGTCAAATGTCACTGGAGGTCCTACCCTCCTGTAGAGGTTCAACATCTGATCAATTGTTGATAACATCATCGATAAAGATCGTCGTGTGGGAGAATCTTCCCTCAAAGTGCTCACACATGAGCTCACCCACTCTCGCTGGGAAATGATGTCAGTGAGAGTGATCTGTGCAACCTCATCATCATACGATCCCCCTGATGGGGCACCTGCGATCCAAACAAAAACACAAATGTTACTAAAAATATATATTATAACTTGCAGTTGAAATTCAATGCATTATATACTAAAAATTTACTGAAAATGTGCTAACAAAAAATACGCACCTGATGCACTCGTGTCTTGTTGAACATCCTCCTCCTGGGGATCCACATGTATGTCGTCGGGATGAACCGACACACTATCTCTCCTGCTGCCACCACCAGTGGCAGCCGACTCTGGCCTGGCATCACTCCTCGATGAACAGGAGCATTGCCGATGGCCGCCCTATCGGGCGATGTCAGATCCTCTCATGCTTCGTGGAGCACGAAGCACTGAATCTCTCTCTTCAGGACTATCTGCATCACATTTCAATTTCTAATTCTAATTTTCTTTCAAATTCTATTCCAAATTTCACATTTCAATTCAAATTTTCTCATTTCAATTTCAAATTCTATTCCAAATTTCACATTTCAATTTCAAATTCAAATTCAATTCAAGTTTCAAATTCTATTCCAAATTTCACATTTCAATTTCAAATTCAAATTCAATTCAAATTTCAAATTCTATTCCAAATTTCACATATCAATTTCAAATTCAAATTCAATTCAAATTTCAAATTATATTCCAAATTTCACATTTCAATTTCAAATTCAAATTCTATTCCAAATTTCACATTTCAATTTCAAATTCAAATTCAATTCAAATTTCAAATTCTATTTCAAATTTCACTTTTCAAATTCAAATTGAAATTTCAATTTCAATTTCAAATTTCAAATCCAATTCCAAATTCAATTTCAATTCCAATTCAAATTCCAGGCCACCACTGGACTAGAGTTTGCTCCTATTGATCCTCAACCATAGAGTGAAAGGAAGGTTCCTACAATCATTGTTTTAGATTTTTGGATTCAATTTTGCAAGATTTATTTTTTCGGATTTGGTGTTTGATAGAGCTAAGCGAGTTATTTGAATTGTTGAGTGAACTAAATGAATATAGCCTCAATGTTTAATATTGACTTCTGGAAATGATCTATTAAGCAAGTTGCATTAGTTTAGATGCCTAGTTCTGCATATATTTTGTTGGCATCTCATAATTTTATAGACACCCCAGATTGATAAGTACAAATCGAACTCATGTCAATAGAGAACTTGGTGACAACATGGTCTTAGTAGCATGAAGGCATACAAATACATGATTAGTTTTGCATTGGAATTTTCTAAGTAGGGTGTGTTTTCTATAGATTTATTTCATTTGAATATAAATGGTAGAGTAGTTTTTACTTATTTCAATTTAATTTGGTGGTGCAATAAGAACCACCCCATCCACTAACCATTGGAAGGATAAATTATGAAGGGATGCATATGAAGAAGGAAAAACAAGTAGAGTTTCAGGAGCTAAAAGTTTGAGGCTTGCGTACGAGGTGAATTTTTTTCTACTATGATTTTAAAGTTGTAGATTTCAAAATATAGAGAGTCACCATATTCATGAGTATGCTCTCTTCCTATGTCTAGTTGTGATTTGAAAGATTAGAAAAGAAAAATATGGATACAAGTCTTTATATCAACTCATAATTCTACTGTTAGGGTTTTTTGAAAAATTAAATCCGTTTGCAATTCATGAGTGCATGATCTCTTGATGGGACATGTTTATAAAAGTAGACCAGTTTGGTTTAATAAAGTAGACCAAGTATTTTGTACCATCAATGAGAGGTGATACCCCATAAGGCAGAAAGCTACGAATACGTTGAACCAAATCCAAATCCAAACCAAATTCTCACCAAAGAAATGCATGTATACAATCATATCACAAATCAAAAGGAAAAAGAAAGAATTAGAAGCTAACAAAGTAAGCAAATCTTAACTAGCAAGCAAAAGACTCATACCTGGCGAAACTTCAGCTGACTACTGAGAGGGTCAAATGGATTCAAAATTTGAAAAGAAAGATACAGTCATGATCCTTGAGACGAACTATAGACAATGGTGTAAGAATCATACATTAATTACATGCATGAAAAAGGATGACAAATCTCCCCAATCAGTAATTGGAAATGGCATGTCGGTAAAAGAAAGATTAAACAAAATGCATTGTGCTTATCGTTGTAAAATATATCCATAAATGAAGAAAAATAAGGTTGTACCATTGATTGGAAACTTCTTGAGGTAAGAATCCTCAATCCAATATGTGATCCTAGCATGAATTGTAAAATGATCAATATAGAAAAATTGAGATGAATTTATAGATGAATGATGTTCATTATGAATAGAATTGTTTGCTTCAGTAATTGTACCAAATGAATGAGAATCTAACATGGTCGAAACTGAGGTGCTTCATGCAATGAATTTTTTAAATTAAATGAGATGTCATTCCTCTTCATATTAAGCATGTTATCATTAAAAAGATTAGAACCATTAACATGATTAGTTTCAGTAGAATATTCAGTCTCAAATAGTTTATCATTTAAACAATAAAATTCTCCATTGAATAAAAGTGGAGATGAATCAATAGGAGGCATTCCGAAAAATAAGTTCTTTGAAGCATTCTTTTCTTCCCATGTGGAAGACAATAAACCAACAAATTGATGAGAATAAGTTTTATTCTTTTCATCTTCTAAGCATAAGTTATTATCATCTTGCACCCTATTAAAATATGGCCAGTCATGATGAAATTCTAAATGCTCTGAAATGATCATGTGAGAAGTACAATTATCAAACATTTCAGGGTACAATGAAAAATAAGTTGAAGATGAAAGGAAATGAAAAGCATCCCTAGATAAAAAAAATATTTTTGAAGAATACTCATCCTCTATTAGAATATTAGAATATTTGTATTGGATTCCAATTGTGAATTAATCTCTTCTCCTAAAATAAATTGATCACCGTGTTTAGTATGCTCTTTTGAAAGATTTGAACATGACAAGTAATATGAAATACAATCATGTTCACTATAGAAAGGTAAATATGAAAGCAAATTACAAGAATTTTCAGAAAGAGGAGATTCAAAAACTAATTGAAAATTTGTAGAAGAAAAAATGGAATCTCCCATAATTGGATCTTAGACTTGTTTAATTAAATTAGGAGAATATTTTTCAATAGCATGATCACAAATTTTATACTCAATCTCTTTCACTTCTGAGATAATTGTACTATCTTGGAGAGTATGACAACTTTCTTCACCTTTTCTTAAAATTTCATATAAAGAAGATATTGATAAATTAAGATTATCATAAGTTACATTTACATTTTCAGAAATCTCTTGTTCCTTCTGATCGATCAAAGTGAAAAAATTTGGCAAACTGTGTCGGATTTCTACAACTTCTGAATCTTCATCTAAATTATCTCGTGAATGAGTATTAAGGCATAATTCATATTGACTAATATTTGGTTGATCTTGTATGTATGAAAAACAAATAAGATATGGAAACCATTTAGTAATAGAAGGTATGTGATTCAAAGGAAAATTGCTACAAAGATGTATAATCCTAATTGCGAAGTCCTCTAACATATTCATCCTTATCTTTCCTGAGACAATTCAATTCTTTGCACAATTTATGGTTATCAAAATTATTAAAAGCAAACAAAAACTCAACTACAAATTGATCTAAAATATGAATGGATGCAACTAATAAAGTTTCACACCAATTCTTAACTCAGTCTCCAAAAATTAAAGTGAATAACCTACACATCACACCTTCATGGTAAACATCATTAGCAATACATTCTTAAATAATTTGAGAAACATGTTCACATGCACATATTTCACTTTCTCCATCAAATTTTATTTTCGACAAGAGTTCAATTATCTCAAATGGAATGCTACAGTTAACCCGTCCTGAAACACATCTCCAAATAGGGGTTTCAGAAAGAGCCATTGAATAATAAAATAGTGAAAATACTTAACTCCTAAGGGTTAGCTTGTGATCTACCCCGCCGTACAGTGTATGTGCAATGACGTAGAAGAATCAAATATAAAAAACTAAAATTTCAAAGCCAGAGGATAAATGATTAATAAAATAATTGAAACTTAAAATAATACACTAGTTATTTTTACCTCAACCCTCCTTCTACGCCATTTTTTGATGGGCAGAATTGACCGGTTGTCAACGTAAGGGAAGTTGTTTGATCAAGGTTCTTAAATCAAACCCTAAACCGTTTAGCGTATCTACTTCTCACGGGAATAAAGGCCCCATTTCCATTTCCGCTAACCAAATGTTTATCCTCGAAAAGGAGACTTTGTGGTTAAGGTGATCCTAAATTCGTAAATGCAAAATCCATTCTAAAAGGAATGCAAACTACATCTAAATGCAATGTGCAAATTAATCTATATTTGATTTTTGGTAGCAGCAGAAAGCGAATTTGAGTAACTACATAAAATTTTCTAATTTAATATATCCCGTAGGAGCGAATTTGAAATTAACAATTAATCTAATTTGAATTAAGTAAAAATTATGTTATGATTTGATTTAATAGAAAAATCAAAATCAAAATCACAACCCATTATATAGTTTATTACATTTCAAAATAATAACAAAGAAATTAGTATTATTTGAAAATATATTAATGAGACAAATTAGCTTGACTAGTAATGAATGGATGGGTGAATCCACGAATGTATTCCTCTTTGAGAAATCCATGTATCCCTCTTTGACCACTAGTCCCAATATTTTTTAATAACAATCATAAAGCTATGGTCAAGGGACTTAAAGGATAGAAATAAAATAATATTCTTTCATTGTATTTTCCTTATAAATAATAAGATTGACAAAGTAATGTTAGGTAATATGAGCTTGTTCTAAGAGGACCTATAGTCATCCATTGCCAATTTCCAAAGAGCATTTCTGTAAGTTTTATTTGTCTAGCCATTTTTATAATTTTTACATTTTAGAAATGTCCATATTTTTAAAAAGGTGTTTTTATTGTTGAATTGTAGTTTGTATTCCACAAAGATGGTGGAAAAATCTAATCCAAACACATGTAGTCTAGTCCAGCAAAATGCATTTGTAGTGACTTATATCATTCAGAGACATCATCTAATGACGTTAGGCCACTTGATGTTGGGAATTTTTCCAAGCTATCCATTATGGTTCTAGGCCAATTTATCTTCATTGATGCTCACATTGTGGACATGCTTTTCATGGCCTGAGAGGGGATCCTATTTAGGACAATTTGGCAAGCTAGTTATGGTTATGGTTATGATTAATAATATATGATTATATATTATTAATATTCATTTTTTAATTTTTTATATTATATTAATAATATTAAATATTATTTTTTTAAAATAAATTAAGTAAAAATTAATAAATAATATATGATTATATATATTATTAATATTCATTTTTTAATTTTTTATATTATAATATTAACATTAATATATGATTTTTTTTTCAATCTTTTCGGCGTTCTCGGAGGATTGAAAAAAAATTGGCAGCATTTCTGCTTGCAAATTCACATACCAAATAATTTTTAAACAAATAAATGCAAAATAAATTTAAAATCCTAAAAGTATTTCAAATTTAAAATAGTTTTGGTTTTTGTTTTGAAATGGTTTTCTGTTTTAGGTTCAAATGATTTTTTTTTTCAATCCTCTTGGCGTTCTTGGAGGATTGAAAAAAAATGGGCAGCATTTCTGCTTGTAAAATCACATTTTAAAATAAAACCGGTAGCATTTATGGGGTGTAATGCTACCGGTTGATATAAAAACAAAAATGATTTAAACAAATAACTGGCAAATATCTAAAACCCTAAATCTATTTCAAATTTGGTTTTTGTTTTGGTTTGAAATGGGTTTTTGTTTTGGTTTGAAATAGGCTTTTGTTTTAGTTAAATCAAATGGTTTTTTTTTCGATAAGTTTGGTTTCAATGGCAGTTTAGTTTCAATGCCTACATCCTAACCATTTCTAGGAAACCAAATTAAACCTAGATTTGATAAAAAAAACACAAATTTATACATAAAATACGAAATATATATTTTTTTAAAGAACAAAACAAATGGTAGATTTCTACCCACCTGGTGGAACAGATGACATGATGGCGTTGCTGTGGGGAGGTGGCGTCACTGTGGGGAGGTGGCGTCAGGCGTGTGCTCGGTCGAGGTCCCCATTTGCTGTAGCTCTGTCTCTGTCAAGCCACTGCACGAAAACAGGGCCCGGTCGGGAACAGATGACATGATGGCATTGCTGTGGGGAGGTTGCGTCACTGTGGGGAGGTGGCATCAGGCGTGTGCTTGGTCGAGGTCCCCATTCGATGTTGCTTTATCTCTGTCAAGCCACTGCACAAAAACAGGACCGACCGGGCCCTGTTTTGTTTTTTTTTCTCTGTCGCATTCCCTCGATCGAGGGTCTGTCAACCCATTGCACAACCACCCGGACCCTGTTTTGTTTTTTTTTCTCTGTCGCATTCCCTCGATCGAGGGTCTGTCAACCCATTGCACAACCACCCGGACCCTGTTTTGTTTTTTTCTGACGGATCGAACAAACCCTCGATCGAGGGTCTAACGAAACCCTCCATCAAGGTTTGGCGCGATCGAGGGTTTGTTTAGACCCTCGATCGAGGGTTTAAAACATCCTCGATCGAGGTATGTTAAAGCCCTTGATCGAGGTATTTTTAAACCCTCGATTGAGCATATAAAACCTCGATCGAGGGTCCGAAAAATGAATTTTCCCCTTGCGATCCGCCAAAAATGGTGAACCACATTCGTGGATTCACCCACATCATGTAAGATAGACTGGCTGCAATTTCCAGCCTAGACCAACAATCAATGATTTGAGCATAACTCTTTTCATTTTTTGACGGATTGACTTGATTCAAATTGGAGGTTAAAGTAGATTCCCATATGTACCTCCAATAGAAATAGGTTTTTAATTCAATAAGAATTAATGGGTCGAATATGCCAAAGTACAGTCGATGAGACAGAGTTCCGGGAGTGTTGATTTAGGATAAGCAGTTAGTATTTTGGGTATAAATTCCTCGTACAATATCGGATTTGAGTGATTCAAATTGCATTGCAAACTAGATTCATAGGATAACATGCCTTAGAAATAGGTTTAGAAAATTCATCCATTTAGGCACCCAAACATTGACTGTCCCGGCTATGTTATTGAGTTGTCTACCCCACACCCAGTCAGTATTTTGACTATATCTTTTCCGTTTGAAATCCAAATTGAAAAATTAAAATTGGGTTAGAAACTAGATTCCAAGGGATACTTTGGATAGAAAAAGTTTTTAAAAATGTGTCCATATGGTCTCTCAAAACTTGATTGTCCCAACTGTGTTTTCAGTAAGCCCAACATGCCAAAATGCCCAAATAGCCATTTTTTCACTAAAATGACGATTTAGATGGAAGTGAATGTTTTTAGGGATATAATTTCAATGTAATACATCCAAATAACAAATAAAATCAACAATCCAAACCCTGAGTTGAACTACACATATGTTTTTTAAGGTTCCGCAGTTGAGCTACGGATCTTCAAAAATTGAAAAATTTGCAAAATATGAATAAATGATTATAGTCAAACTTCAAAAGTTGTATTTTAGTGCTAAATGATGTATTTTTATGAGTTGAATGACATATTACATACCCCTTTTAAAAAAATTGAGTCTTGTGTACTTTTTCTTCAATGGCTTCCCCTCAAATCCTTCAATAAAATCTTCATTCACCAAGCCTCATTCCTCTTTCCAAGTATCCTGCAAAATACGAATTAGTAATATGTGTGGCTCTTACTGCACCACGTAATCATCATCTTGAATCTTTGATTTTATTCATGAAAATAGAAGGCACAAACAAATCTACTGCTATTGCATAAATTATTAACATGGTTCAGATTTGCAGAGACTTGCTGCTGGCTATTACACTATAGAAATGCTACAATGAGGTCGTCTTTGCGTCTTACTTGTCTCTGCGCCTCCATCCTTCAAAAAAACATATGCATGTATAATGAAAAAACAAATAGCTCACTACCAAAAGAAAATTTACTCAAGCAAAACAAACAATGGTTGTTGTAACTCCCCGACAACGGCACCAAATTGCCTTCTAATTACTTAGAAAACAACTAAGAAGTGTACATTAATTTTCAACCTGGGGTTCGTTGAGAACTTGCGAGTTACCGTCCACTGTATGTGCAAACCACAATCTCCTCTTACATTGGTTTTCCTACTTGAAGTTGTAGTTAAATAACCTTACTTACAAACAATGGTATAAACAGTTACATAGTCTTGGCAAAGAACTACCAACTAAACAATTACCAAAACTAAGTTGCAAGGAAAGTAAATCACACTACAGGAAAGTAAATGCTAAAATTAATTCACACTTGAAAGTAAATTCTAAAACTACATTCACACTCTGCAGAAAAGTAAATTCTAGAACTATGTCACACCTTGCGAAGAAAATAAATTCTAATACTATGTTCACACTGTGCAAGAAAGTAAATTATAAATCTAAGTTCACAACACACTTGACAGAAAGGTAAATTGCAGAAATAAAATCTAAAAGCTATCCTTTCCAAATACAAGTTATTGTTTATGATCCAATGGAGTAAATAACATTATTGAATTAAGCTCAATGATTGTAAAATAAACATTTAAATCTCTATCTATGCATTGAAATCAAATTGCAGAAATAAAATTCACTTCATAAGAAATCACAACTAAGCAATGAAGTACAACTATATCAACATAAAATAAATAAAATCATATTGCAAATGAAATTATAAAACTAAGGTCTAATTGAATCAAAATGAAATTATAGCTTTATCTTATCATCAATTGGACTATTTCTCTAAGAGTCCCCCCATAGAATGGAGAATGAACTCTTATTTATACATGATTTCTCCATAGCAAATAATAAATGAGGATCCAAAATATCCTCAACAAATTCCTAAAAGTTTGGATCTCAAAACTAATTCAAAAATCATCCAAGATCCTTGCCAAATAATCAAATATAATCTTTATCCAAGATTCTTTTCATATCCAAGAGGTTAATGAAGCTCCTTGATCCATAGAATGACAAGTGGTTGAGGGAAATTTGAATTATTGACTGTCTATAATGCTGCAGATAGAGTTTTCGCAATGTTGCAGATGCCTGTAGAATTTCTGTAATGCTGAAAATAGAGTTTCTGTAATGCTGCAGATGCCTGTAGAGTTTCCATAATGTTGCAGATAGAGTTTTCGTAATGCTGCAGATGCCTGTAGAGTTTCTGTAATGCTGCAGATACTTGTAGAGTTTCTATAGTTCCGCAACAAATGTTCTGCACTGCTACAGAACTCCCTCAAATATGTTGTAGTTGCTTCCAACAATTGATTCAATATTCAAAGCAAATACATAGTACACTAATTCCCTCAATGTTAGTCACAAATCAAATGAAATACTAAGACATATAATGGAAAAATTACTTGAGCATAAAAACCTAGATATTAGCGTAAGAAGGGATTAATGCATGAATATGGATAGGCAAAAGGGATTATAGATAAGGTGAAATGGTGGTAAAAATATGCTAAATCCAAGGCCCGTCAAGTGGTCTCAACCATATCACAAACATTTTCCCAAGACTACAGAGAGATTCTCATTCTCCTTAGCTTGATATTGTCTAAAATAGGAACTTCTTCATGCTTGCATTTGATATACTTATGTCAATCAATAACATCTACAAAATCCCTTGTAGCATCATTTCATCGTTGATTATGATCACATAGAATGTCAAAGAAATGTTCAATGGAATTGAAAACATCTTGAATTTCATTCAAACCTTGAAATAATTCAACTAAGAGCCTTTTGTAATCATCATTTATTCTAAAAAAAAATTCTTTAAATTCATCCTTGGAAAACCGTGAAAATGAGGAAATAGTAGAAATTGATTAGGACAATTTCAGCTATTGCTCAAGAGCTCTCAACTTCTAAACATACTGTGCATTATGTCCTTGGGATTCATGAAGTTTCTCTTTCAAATATTCATTGTGTGACTGCAGTTTCTAAATCTAAGATTCATATTTGTCCTTCAATTCCTGCAATTGAGATTGATACTATTGATCCAATTCGATCTGCTTCTTCTTAAGACCTTGCAATTCTTCTTCTTTCTTCTCAATTTCTTTGTTGCGTGTAGTGACATAATCAAAATTGTCTTAAGCAAAGGCTCCCATGGAAGAAATGTTTCCAAAGTTTTTTTTTAACATCTGTGGAGGCTCTCTTCCATATGATTTGGTTGGGAACAGTGCCTTGAACTAATGTTCCTTCTCTAGTTCTTTTAAAACCTTTCTTCACTACTGCCATTTTTTATTTGCTCCAAAAATACTCACCAAGAAAAGCTACTGAATCTTCACCAAATTCTGCCATCACTTCATAAGTGGATGAAAACACTTCTGAGAGAGTGACTAAAGAAATATGTTGTGAGACAATAGTGGAAGGGATAGGCATACTTAGTTGAAATGAGGAGGTAGCAGTTGTTGATTTGGTTGAGGCTGAAAGAGGAGAAATAGAGATCATGGATGAAATGACAGGATCTACAGATGTAGAAGAAATTTTCATTTCTTCTGAGTTAAGGGATGTTTCCATAGAAATAGTAAGGTGAGAAAATGAAGAGATAAGAGGAATGACAGAGGTTGATGATGGTATAGATGATAAAATAGTGGGAATGATAACAAGTAGGGGGGATGTTATAGTGAGGGTGGTAGGAATTTCAGGAAGGGGAATCCCTGAGAGAGAATCCTCTATTAGTGGGTTTTCAACTGGGTCCAAAAGAACTTGGGTGATTGAGGTGGTCAATGTCAGGTCAACAGAAGTAGGCAGGGGTAATGATAGGTTGGTGAAAGATAACTCATCATCAAGGTCACTGCAATCAACTTGCAGTAATTCAATCCTCGCTAATGATTTTGTTTTCTACTTCTTTGATGGAATTGTTGCAACAATAGCTTTAGTTTCAAGAGAAGAGCTCATCAAGGCTAGGATTTTTTTCACATCTTCAACTGATTTTATCAAAGCATTAATATTTGCTACAGGTTGAGGCTATTGAGGATCATCAATTGGAGTTTTTCCTTTCTCATCCTCCTTGTTAACACCCAAAATGACCCCCTAGGTTGTGGGAGAGGGAAAACTAGGGTAACCACTAACCAATATTTAGACTTAAGCTACTGACCCAGCTTAGTCTGAGAGGGATCTCTCTACAGCTCTATGAAAGACTGGAATAATCAAAGTTGTCAACAATGAAAACATGCACCAACATTCATCATTCAAGATATTCGATTACAACAATACAAAAGGTCAAACTTCTGTAGAGCAAATTGTTTAAGGGTTTGGTGAGATGAATCAAAAGAGAAAGCATTGGGCAATGGAGTCAAAACATAACATCTAAGACGAAAATAGTGTTGCTGCATGAGACATTTACACAGAGGCAAGGTAGCCACCCATGCACAGTCAAAGAGCTTTAATTGGTGAAATAGAAGAGGAATGAACAGTCCATTGATGTAAGGCATACAAAGACGAATCCTACACCAACTTTAGCAGAAGTTAATTGTGAAATGCCTGAAATGAAATGAACAGGGCACCATTAATGTAAATTAACAGACTGGAATAAGAAAGAAAAGAGATACAAATTAACATGAGAAAAGAAAAGACAGACTGCAAGAAAAGATAACACATGAATCTCTTCTAATTATCCATCTTCAAACACTGCAGATACATTAGAAATAAATGTTCCAAAACAGAGCTGAGCTCTCTCAGGATTTAGCCAATTGATTCACTCACCCTTAACTCTTTCATTACAAAGAATATATAGTTGCCTGGAGTCTCATATTCGACTCATTTAGAAACAGAAAATAGTTACAAATTTGATGGCACATCATCAATATATATCTGCCCCTATCTTTTCAAAACAGAAATAATCCTAATTGCTTTTTTACATCTAGCAGCATTTTTATTAAATGACAAATTAATTCAAATTAAAAGACAAAATTCTGGAGATGCTCATCCAGGTGGCCTCTCCACTAACTGATTGCCTCCACTTAGCTTTCGAACCCTTCATTTATGTTTATCTTTTAACTTCCAGGTGCCACATCACTTTGATCTCTAAATCAGTCTTCTCTAAACTTTCGGTGAGTTTCATTTCAAGAGGTGAAATATTATCTTCTCTAAACTTTCGGTGAGTTTCATTTCAAGAGGTGAAATATTAGCTGCAAAACCAACTAGGCTCTTTATAGTATTATTTGCAAAACTAGACCGTGACTGAAAATAGCAAGGACCACCCAGTTTCCATTCTCCCTCAATACCATCCCTTTTCTTCACTTCATCAGATACCTCACTGCTATTTTTCCCTTCTTGTAAGACTACCCTCGATTTCACCATAGTTTTGAGCCATTTTTCACCCTCTCGACAGCATCCCCAACTGCCATACTTACCTCATTAATATCTGCACCCGAAACTCTTCAAGAATCTTGAATAGTTTTGGAAGCAAGGGCAATTGTAGTAACCCTATTTATGGAATTGACCCTCTGCTAAACCCACATAGTATTTAGAGACGGGTTCGCTAAGAAATTAGCAATAACTTTCTCCTTTATGGAATGGGAAGCAAGGAACAAGAGGGAACCCAACAATAAGACATGATAGCACCCCCGCCTGAATACCTTTTTCTCCTTCAGCTCTTTCTCCATGTCATTGGAAGAATGCCCATCAACCATTGGTCATGATGGCATGTTTGAGACCCTCGACAGCAACCTCCTCCATATTGAATTTTATATCTTCACCATGTAACGCTCCCTGTAGAGTTTCATGGTTACGTGAGTGCCAAATGTTAACCCTTGGATGTGTTTGCAAATCACCAGCAATAGTGCCATCCTCCTCAATAATTGATCTTGTCGGCATTTGGACAAATGGTGTCTCATCCCTTTTTAATTTGGCCAAACGCCTCAACCTGAGCAACACACGAATCTCATCCAGCATAATGGTTAAAAATGATAGCAGAGGCTGCGAAAATGGTGACAGGACGTGGGTGGTAGGGTTTTCAATCTGAGAAATACATGACAGCTCTGTCGAAAAAGGACTTAGCATCCAAATCCTCCATGAATAGATCAGCTACTGCTTGGACATCTTGTGCGAGTGAACGGACCAGAAACTTGACCCAATACTTGTAAGGAAATCCTGAATTTGTCGTTCCTTAAACCCGTGTCAACCACTGCAGTCCATTTCCAGTGCAATGTGAAAACAAGTAGACGCCTGCCAGGGTTTCTACGATCCTTGGTTCAGTCGGCTTTATCTTGACAATCCCAGCGTAGTGGATATGCATTCCTCCTCAGATTTGGCATTTAGGGTTTCGGAACCTTTGATGCTTCGGTCAAAAATAAAACAAGTTGCAAAAGAAAAATGGGACCATTGCCCTTTTTATACTCCCACCAACGGTCTTTATTTCCCAAGGGTGGCATCGCATGGGCCCAAGGCTGTTTGTAATACCACTTGTGCATATGCGACGTGCCCATAATATAACACGTGTAGTGGTGGTTTGTCTCATCGCAACCTCAATTTTTCCTCCTTCCCTGATCCTTTGTAAATGCGATGTCGACATGGACTGTAAACGTTGCTACGACTTCATGCTTAGTTTCAATACTTTATACATTATGTTTTTGGCCTTTATCCCACATGCACGAAAAACGAAGGCTTCTCACTCTTTATATATCTTTTTGCTTTCAAATATATATCAAGTAACAAATGGAGAGACTCTTGGCCTTGACGCTTGACAATGGAGGATCAATAGAGCCCTCTTGGCTTGGCTCTCTGTCCCATGACAAGCCCTCGGTGTTGGGTGCAGTACTTTTTGCTACGGCTTCTAATTAAAACTTTGGCATATTCATAAAAACATAACTCTCTTCCACAAAACTTAATTAAAGCTTTTAGCCATACCAAAAAGTCTTAGGGCCGTTTTCTTCATAAAAACTTCTATAAAGTTTTACTTTGGCATTAATAAAATATCTAAGCCTTTCTCTATAATATATTTTGACCTTAGGCTAAAATAACAATTATTGTCCCTTCATAATGCGATTTATCAATGCTTTTCTCCATACTTAGGTTGAATTATGAAAATCAAAGGCCATAAAGCCTCCCATTTTGGCCAAATTATGAAAATATTAATGACCCTCTTTAGGTTAAAAAAATCCTCTAGGTCTCTCAAAGGTTTAATTCTCAAACCTATAGAACCAATTTGTTTCTTTTTTGCAACCCCGGGGTCTTACACCTGAGGAAAAAGTGTCTCTTCTTGGCCAAGTTTGAAGCCTCCACCATGGAAATCTTCTATTTTGCATCGTCGATGTTGTCCAAAGAAGATTAAAGTCAAAAATTTATTAAGTGCTAACAACTGGCTCTAGCCGGGGATGCTATCCTCCTTGCGAGGTAGCAAAGAACCCATAGACCAAGTGCCTGATCCATTAGGCGGCTCCCAACCTTGACAACTGCAACCTGCAACCTGTAATCGGCTATTCATCTGAAAACTGCAACTGGAAACCCGAAATTGAAATACATACCGAAATTTTCGGAACATGCTACAAACTGAAAAATAACACTGTACATACTGAAAAAATGCTTGTTGAGCAAACTTATTCCTCCTACCTATCTTACTTTACCGAAATGCAACTGTTGAATCAAATGACACAAAAGTGCCAATGTAGCCAATCTAGTAGCTGTCCATTTGCTCGAATCTTGCTTATGCTTCCTTTGAGCAAGTAGAGAAAACAGAAGACATGCCACTCCAAATATCCACCGACAATGAGCTCATGTCCCCCAAGTGCAAGAAAATTTATCTTCCCTTTAGACTGAAACAAGTTAGTATAAGGATCTTCAATAGTCTGAAACACTACCATGTTTTGGGATTCAGCAAAAATGCAAGTACCTCCTTTAATTTGACCCGCAAGAATGTTCAGTTGTTGATCCATGAGAGCGCATAGGGAAATATGACTCTCTTCCACCTGAGGGATGACTGTACCTCCCTCAAGCAAGCGCAGCTATGGTTCTCTCTTTGGCATGCTATCCAACTCAAATTCATACTCCTTCATATCATAATCTAAAGCTTATTCAAACAACAAACACCCTTCAAGATCATTAGACATGACAACCCTATCTTCTTGATGAAAGAAAATGGCGTCTAGTAGCTGATTTTCTTGTGGAGAATCATCACCACAAATGGGTTCCTTCAAAAGATCATCATGACTATCATCACTTAAATTCAGATTTACATGCTCGAAAATGGAAGAAGTTTCACTTACATATCTCAGACTGTGTGAACACTGCAGACCTGATTTAACTTTCTTGTCCAATGAAAAATTAGTAGCATCATCTGAGACCTGATATGCTTCTTGTGCTCCAAGGGAAGCACCGTAGTGTTGTCCTTCAATTGAATCAAATAAGACAGTTTCCTCTAGATTAACAGCTTCTGAAATAGTATGACATGAAATGGGGCCGATCTGATCTTCTTGATAAAACTGAGAACACTTCTCCTCCATCTCGGGAGAAGAGATATAAAAATCATCAACAGGGTTACTGCTCTCTTTATTTTATGCTGAGGGTGCAACTGTGTTCTAAGAGCTTTCTTGAATTTCATAATGCTAAAAAGGGTTTTCATGCAAAGCTTCTATGATCTCATCATCCAGAAATTCATCATCTTTATAAACATGCTCTAGGTTCTGAATAAAACCATCAAAGCATACACAACAGTCTTTTAGCAGCAACAATAATGGACAAGATTTCTTAAAATATTCAAAGAATATTGTGTGAAAATCCCTCAAGGAATATATACTAGCAGCAGGCAACTGTTCATACCAGGACCTAGATTTCCCCTCCAGAGAGGCCATGAACATTTTCATAATACAATCTTCATGCCACTGAATTTTTAGCTTACGTGCATGCATATGAAACTTGATTAAATGCAAAGCAGCATTATCGTTGTTTTCATCTCTGAATCTCAGTAAGTAAGTTTGCCAATCTACTTTAGGAATTTGATTCGGAAAACCAGGAATATGAGACCTGTTTAAAGGAGCATACCTTCTTGACAATGAAGTCATCTTGAAATACTGGAGCTGCAAATTCTGCTTTGAAAATTGAGGAGACCAGACTGTGAAACAATGCAACACTAGATTTATCTAATGTGGAGTCGCAATGAGACTTTCGACATCTCAATTCTGATATAAGGTTACCGATCTTCCCAGTGGAGTCACCTTCGTACTGGAATTTTGCTGAGTGGAGTCGCCAGGTGAATGGTACAACCTTCTCGATGTCTGACTACTATTCACCATTAGTATTTCAGATCTGAAACCTTTGTCATTCTTCTAGGGACGATGAGACAAATTTGCTTTCCCTGGTAGCGGCGCCAATTTGTTAACACCCAAAATGACCCCCTAGGTTGTGGGAGAGGGGAAAATGGGGTAACCACTAACCAAGCTTTAGACTTAAGCTACTGACCCAGCTTAGTCTGAGAGGGCTCTCTCCACAGCTCTATGAAAGACTGGAATAATCAAAGTTGTCAATAATGAAAACATGCACCAGCATTCATCATTCAAGATATTCAATTACAATAATACAGAAGGTCAGACTTCTGTAGAGCATATTGTTTAAGGGTTTGGTGAGATGAATCAAAAGAGAAAGCATTGGGCAATGGAGTCAAAACATAACATCTAAGACAAAAACAGTGTTGTTGCGTGAGACATTTACACAGAGGCAAGGTAGCCACCCACGCACAATCAAAGAGCTTTAATTGGTGAAACAGAAGAGGAATGAACAGTCCATTGATGTAAGGCATACAAAGATGAATCATACACCAAATTTAGCAAAAGTTAATTGTGAAATGCCTGAAATG
Source organism: Larix kaempferi (assembly GCA_027924585.1). NCBI lineage: Eukaryota > Viridiplantae > Streptophyta > Pinopsida > Pinales > Pinaceae > Larix > Larix kaempferi. Next base: position 16,149,418 of record BSBM01001005.1, on the reverse strand, counting down.
AAATGAATAGGGCACCATTAATGTGAATCCCATTTAGATGCTATACTTACCCAAGCATGAGAGAAATTAACAGACTAGAATAACAAAGAAAAGAGATACAAATTAACATGAGAAAAGAAAAGACAGACTGCAAGAAAAGATAACACATGAATCTCTGCTAATTATCCAGCTTCAAACACTGCAGATACTTTAGAAATAGATGTTCCAAAACAGAGTTGAGCTATCTCAGGCTTTAGCCAATTGATTCACTCACCCTTAACTCTTTCATTACAAAGAATATATAGCTACCTGGAGTCTCATATTCGACTCATCTAGAAACAGAAAATAGTTACAAATTTGATGACACATCATCAATACATATCTGCCCCTATCTTTTCAAAACAGAAATAAGCCTAACTGCTTTTGTACATCTAGCAACATTTTTATTAAATGACAAATTATTTCAAATTAAAAGACAAAATTCTGGAGACGCTCATCCAGGTGGCCTCTCCACTAACTGACTACCTCCACTTAGCTTTCAAACCCTTCATTTATGTTTATCTTTTAACTACCAGGTGCCACATCACTTTAATCTCTAAATCAGTCTTCTCTCAACTTTCGGTGAGTTTCATTTCAAGAGGTGAAATATCAGCTGCAAAACCAACTAGGCTCTTTATAGTATTATTTGAAAAACTAGACCATGACTGAAAATAGAAAGGACCACCCAGTTTCCATTCTCCCTCAATATTATCCCTTTTCTTCACTTCATCAGATGCCTCACTGCTATTTTTCCCTTCTTGTAAGACTACCATCGATTTCACCATAGTTTTGAGCCATTTTCACCCTCTCGACAACATCCCCAACTGCCATACTTACCTCATTAATATCTGCACCAGAAACTCTTCAAGACTCTTGAATAGTTTTGGAAGCAAGGGCAACTGTAGTAACCCTATTTATGGAATTGACCCTCTGCTAAACCCACATAGTATTTAGAGATGGGGTCACTAAGCAATGACCAATAACTTTCTCCTTTATGGAATGGGAAGCAATGAACAAGAGGGAACCCAACAATAAGACACGATAGCACCCCCGCCTGAATACCTTCTTCTCCTTCGGCTCTTCCTCCATGTCATTGGAAGAATTCCCATCGACCATTGGTCGTGATGGCATGTTTGAGACCTCGACAGCAACCTCCTCCATATTGAATTTTATATCTTCACCATGTAACGCTTCCTGCAGAGTTTCGTGGTTACATGAGTTCCGAATGTTAACCCTTGGATGTGTTTGCAAATCACCAGCAGTAGCACCATCCTCCTCAATAATCGATCTTGCCAGCTTTTGGACAAATGGGTTCTCATCCCTTTTTAATTCAGCCAAACGCCTCAACCTGAGCAACACACAAATCTCATCCAGCATAATGGTTAAAAATGATAGCAAAGGCTGCGAAAATGGTAACAGGACGTGGGCGGTAGGGTTTTCGATCTGATAAATACATGACAGCTATGTCGAAAAAGGACTTAGCATCCAAATCCTCCATGAATAGCTCGGCTACTGCTTGGACATCTTGTGTATTACCTTTTGCTCCGGCTTCTAATTAAAACTTTGGCATATTCATAAAAACATAACTCTCTTCCACAAAACTTAATTAAAGCTTTTAGCCATACCAAAAAATCTTAGGGCCTTTTTCTTCATAAAAACTTCTATAAAGTTTTACTTTGGCATTAATAAAATATCTAAGCCTTTCTCTATAATAGCTTTTGAACTTAGGCTAAGATAACAATTATTGTCCCTTCATAATGCGATTTATCAATGCTTTTCTCCATACTTAGGTTGAATTATGAAAATCAAAGGCCATAAAGCCTCTTATTTTTGCCAAATTATGAAAATATTAATGACCCTCTTTAGGTTAAAAAATCCTCTAGGTATCTCAAAGGTTTAATTCTCAAACCTATAGAACCAATTCTTTTTCTTTTTTGCAACCCCGGGGTCTTACACTTGAGGAAAAAGTGTCTCTTCTTGGCCAAATTTGAAGCCTCCACATGGAAATCTTCTATTTTGCATCGTCGACGCTATCCGAAGAAGATTACAGTCAAAAATTTATTGAGTGCTAGCACTCCTATTGATAAGTCAAGAGAAAAGGAGTCTTAACTTGCTTTTTCGGATCTTCCTGTGCTTCTCTCTCAACCATCTCTGTCTGAGTCCTTTCTTCCTCTGACAACTTGAGCTTTCTATATTGCAGAACCTTCAGGTTAAGGCCTTGTTGATACTGATGGATGAATCATTTTTCTTCTTGAGTGGTAGCCCTTCTTAAAACATCCTTAAATGAATTTGCACCTTCATAAATAAAATCAGTAGGCTCTATTTCATGCACGTAGTTACTCTTTATGTGTTCTTTAGAAAAGTGATTTGCCAGAAAGGATTTTGGATCAAGCATCCTTTTGGGAGCTTCCCCAAACTTCAAAGTTGTAACCCTTTTACAAATCAAGGTTGCATGTGTGGAATTCTAGATGACCAAAGGTCAAAGAGAAAGGGGAAACTTAGGCCAAACTTTCCTGTTTGATCCAATGAACCGAGGGAAGACACCTTCAATTACAATCTGAAATGACATTGCCTCTATGACCATCCTATTAGGCACAATTCTAGGAAAAAGGTGAATTGTTTTGCTACCCCATATTCTGATGTAGGAAAATATTCACCAACATACCAATCTCCCATAGTAGCAATCAATGCCTTATCTTGTGAAGAGAAAGTGGGGGAATTCTCGTTGAATATCTTATAGTAAATGGAACCGAAGAATTGATCACATATATCATAAATGAGAGGTATAAAATTATATTCCCACAAAGCTGAATAATAAATATGGAAAAGTGGTCCTTCTTTGGTCCAATTCCATCCCAGGGTAGGGAAAGGAAAGGATGAACATAAAACATCCACGACATAACCAAATAGGTAAAATGCAAGCTTCTTATAAGCAGGGTTTTTCTTGTACTTTTCAATAGTTTCTTTCAAAACCACAGATAATAGATGTGCCCAATTGAAGGATTCACCGGTGGTGAGAATGTGATGTGCCACAGGTGCCCATTCTTCCTTGAAGAACACACAGTTAGGTAACCTGTATAACCTACATAACATGGTTGTTGTTGATGTATATGTAACTTCGGAATGTATTTCATCTATGTATTTTATTGTACTCCTATAGAGATGTATTATTCCTCTATACGAAAGTGTCATCATTTGTATTGACAAGTGTCGCAAGTGTCGTAACTTGCCGATGGGTTATTAGACCACCATGTGTGGGGTCAGCCCTGATTAAGCTAACCTGGGGTTATTAGGATGAGTTAGACAAGTCGTCCCCATAGGTTTATTAGGATACTCAGAACAAGTATAAATAGAGAGCGAGATTTCTCTATTTGATCACTTCATTACTCACTCATCCATCACTCGGAAAGTGGCGCACATGTGAGGAGGAGGATCAGCTGCTAGGAGGAGACTATCTCTATGTATTTGGGTTGTACTTTGGTTCTATCATTGCTCTATCTATTTTTGAGGAAGCTGTGGGGTTTTTCACCTTAGGGTTTTCCCCATGGAAACTCTATGTGTCTATTGTCTCTTATGTTTGCATCTTGTGATGTTTGATATGCTTGCTATGATTGATATGCATTGATATACTATACATGTTATTCTCTTAGAAAGATCCTAGAGTATATTGAATTAATGCTTGAAAATTAACAGCTGCGAATAAAGAAAAGGGTTCTTTGAACCAAGCCAAAAAATATTGTTTGTTAGTTTTAGGGACATAAATGGCATGGTTTTCCATCCAGGTTTTCACCATTTCCTCAAAATTGAAACAGATTGCAGAAGACTAGGAATTTTTTTGAAAGATGTTGCTTGGGAGTTTGGAGTGCATAAATCATAGAGAATACTTCATGTTTGAACGAATCCAGCAGAGTATGGTTTATATCATTGAAAGAACAGTCAAGAGGGTCAACATTGTCCACAATCCATTTGAAAACATTGATATAAGGCATTAGGGATGGCCTGGCCACAATTACGTGGATTTGGGATTTGTTAATGTTAATGTAAGCTAGTTTGTCATGTTGGATTTCCAAAAATTCATCATTGTCAAATATAGAGTAAACCCTAGACCAATCAAGGCATAAGGCGTCGGAAACCCTCACGTCAACATCATAAAAGATTCCATTTTTAGGGTCGTTTACCCTCAATTCATCCAAGACTTATTTAGAACTAGTATTCCTCGACATAGCTGATAATATGTTTTCTGAAAAATGATGAAAGGGAACTTCAATAAAAATCGTTATTCAAATTCAAATTATCACGCAAGCGATTTGTAGGGTCGAGAAAAAAACTTACCTGTAAAATGATGGAGACAAAGCATAATCGACCGCAGGGTAAAAACGACAGTGACTATTGTTTGCGGAAGGTAAAATTGAAGTGTAAAATAGTAAAAAGAAAAATTAATTTGGAGTTTTTAAAACAGGATCATTCATGTCATTAATGAAATTAAAACACAACCGTAGATTTAAAACAAACCAACTCTCAATATTGAAAACAAATTTATGAAAAAATTGCAGAATCGGAAAGACGGGAAATGATCTTCGAAACTCACCAATTTCATCCCCCCGCAATCTGTGATGCAATGTGGAAATGCCGGAATGCGAGACCAATTTTATAGATTTGGACATGTGGAAATGTTATCCACAATCTGTAATTTGAATCCGTAATTGGAATGTCGGAAATGCGGAAATGCGGGAATAATTTTAGAAAATTTATCGTTTCCGCAATATGCAATTGAAAAGTTGGAAACACAGAAATACAAAAATACGGGAATGCGGGATTGATTTTTGATAGCTTATCTTCTCCGCAATCCGCATTCCACAAAACATTTGTGAAATCGGAATAGAGACATTCAAATTAATTTATCAGATTAGTCTTCTGACCCTCGCAATCCGCAATTCGCAATGTGGAAATGCGAAAAAATCAAAATTCAAATATTAAAATTAGAGCTTCCGCACTCTGCATTACGTAATATTCATGAATAAAATATAAACAAGAAAATGTGGAAAGGGAAATTGTTTTCAGTCAAATGTTTAATGCTAGAACCAAATGATTTATTGAAAACCTTGGAATATGAAAATAAAGGTAATAAGCATCTAAATTGCCTAAATCAAAAACTAAAATGGGGATCCCATTTTCTCTAGAAAATGGGATATGTTGTTTGAGAAACAAATGGTGACTGGCTGGGCGAATCAATTGTCTCTATAAAAATAATCTTCAAAGATTAGGAAGAACCATAAAATTATGAGAAGATATTTTAGTCAGTAACTCGAAAGTATCTTTATAAAATTCAATAGAATCTGCAGAGTTAATTTATAACAAAATTTACCCTTCCTTAATCAAAACCAAATGTCAGAATATTCAATTGAAAATTAGCCTAGGGGAAAATGGTGTTTTCTGCACTAATATGCAAGCATGAGAGGGTTGTTTAAGATAAACCTTAGAAGAAACTTTCCACTATTTTCAATTCACCAAATCACTAGTCATCTTGAATTATTATTAATTTATTTATATACTTGTCGAATTTATTTATTTATTTGTTTATCCATATGTACACATATACTTAAATTTTTATTTTTTATTTTTTTAAAGAATAAGAAAAAATAAAACTAACCTTGTTGAAACAAGACCATTGCCCTGACTTGGTGATCAAGTTTTGGCAATGCCATTCACAAATCCTTTCCAGAAACTGAATAAGCTAGCTCTGTCAAGAGACCCCTTGTCTTTTAGGTTTTCACCAAAAGCAATTACTATGGCTTGGTGACCACATAATAGTAATTTCAGTCTAGAATAGGACCCATGATCATAGTTAGGTTGGCTTGTGATAAGATCCCCTGTCCTTGAGTCAACAAATATATTTACAAAAAGAAAACAAAAATTTATTAGATTGTAAATTGCAAGACACTACCTTGGCTTGGTAACCAAATTCTAGTAGCGCCATTCACCGATACTTGAAGATCATGAATGGATCGACCTTTGATAGGATCTTCCAACTTCCAACAAATAGATGAAAGTCATCTCCCTAGCTTGGTGACTAGATATGGAGATGTCATTCCACCAAATATTTATGATCATGATAAGTCGGCTTGTAATAAGACATCCTATCTTGCAATTCACAATTAGTTAGGTGAATTTATTGAATTCCAAGATGACTAAGATGGGAATCAAAATAGAGAAACGAGACACTAGATTATAAGAATGTACTGCCAACCACTAATGGAACATATGACAGGAAAAACCAGTTACTCCTATGGATACTTCATCAAATGAGATATTATAAAATGGTGGTTCAACCGAGAAAGGATAAATTCACAATATGCATGAATTACTTGCTAAATTTTATAGGGAGAACACCTTCGGATATAGACCAAGTAAAGTGCAATCTTTCATGGCCATCCTAAATCCCTCCAATTCCATTGTTCTGAGATTAACTGACCAATCAGCTCTGGCCAAAATGATTCATTATTGACACATCTTGAAAGGGAAAATTAAAAGAAAATCAAATGAAATAAAACAAAACAAAAGCAATATTATGTGCAAATAAGCAAATGCTTACCTCAAACAAAATATTTCTTCAAAAGTTGAATGTTTACTAGATAAGTTTCAGGAAAACCTTCCAGTGTCTGTAATCGGACAGTACCAGGTCCAAGCTTTTCTGCAATAAGAAATGGCCCTAGCCACAAGCGTTGAAACTTAGTGTAATCATTTTTGTCATTGTGTTATTTGTCCCATTTTAATACCAAATCTTCTACTTGAAAATATCTTTTGGTTGATGAGTTCTCATCAAACCATTTTTTGACCAATTGTTGATGTTGGTATAGTTTGTTTTTGGACTTCTCCCTCTCTTCTTCCAATTTAAGCAATGAGTCAATTCTGTTCTGAAAAGGAGGAGAATCGTCCTGTTGCAATGACTGGGATAATTGCAATGAAGGAAGTAATAGATTCGAAGGTAAAATAACTTCCTTACCATAAACCAAATAGTAAGGGGACTTACCAATAACATCTTTTGGAGTTACTTGATCCGCCCAAAGAGCCTTATAGAGTTGAGTATGCCAATTTTTATGATGAGTGGCCACAATCTTCTTTAATATCTTTACCAGATTCTTATTCAAAGACTCAACCAACCCATTTCCCTGTGGGTAATAATTGGCAAAGTATTTGATTTTGATTCCTTTTTCCAAGGCATATTGAGTAAGATCAATGGATGAGAAATATGATGCGTTATCAAACACTAAAAATTCAGGGACCCCAAACCTAGTGACAATGCTAGTTTCAAGGAAAGATATCACTTGATTTTGTATTTGAAACCCTAAGGGGAACTGCTTCTACCCATATGGTAAAGTAATTAGTTGCAATGAGGATGTATCAGTGTTGCAATGAAGAATTAGGAGTTATAAGACCGACAAAATCTAAGCCCCACTGCTGAAAGAGAAACTGGACAGTGACTGGTTGAAGGGGGAAGACTGACCTTTTAACTTTACCAGCACTCATTTGAAAAGCTTCACACTTTATAGCAAAGGCATGTGCATCCTTAAAAAATGTTAGTTAATAATACCCGGTCCACAAGATTTTATGAGTTGTGGTTTCTCCTGCATAATGTCCTCCAGTAGGTCCTGCATGTAATTGTAATAAAATATTATCAGTCTCTACTTTATCAAGACATGTGAGAAATATTCCATCATAATTCCTCCTAAACAAAACATTGTCAATTAATTGATAAGGTGCAGCCTTTAATCTCAAAGCTCTGCGTTTCTTGAAGTCTAAATTTTGAGGAGCAAACCCGTGTGTAGGGAAGATGTTAATAGCATCATACCATTCGGATGCAGGGGAAGAAATCACATTTACAGTGTCCTCAAAAGCACCTTCTTCTTGGTTCCATTCAAACTGTTATTGTTGAGGATCATTAGATTGTTCGGTGAGTAAACACAACCCTTGTCCCTTGACAATCTTAGCATCCATTATTTCTAAATCATATTCCTGCAAGGTAGTCATCCAATGGGCATTATTTTCACCAAGTTCCTTCTAGATTAAGACATTGTGTATTGTTGCATAAGGAACAATGACTTTAGTCTTGGAATTTAAGAGATATGGTTTGAAATTTTTTACAGATTTGTAAACTGTGTAAGCTTGCTTATCAATTTTAGGATAATTCATTTTAGCGCCTTTGAATGTAGAGATCATAAAAGAAATGGGAATTTCAATGTCTTCAACATGTCACTATGTTAACACAACAGCATAAGAAAAGTCAGTGGCAAATGTATAAAGAATAAACTCTTGCGTGAAATTTGGTGACATTAATGCAAGAGCTTCTACAATAGATTTTCTGATTTCAACAAAAGAGTCTCTTTGAATATCAGACCACTTAACTTGGACATCATTTTTTATTAAATCCTGTAAAGGTCTAACAATATGAGCAATGTTTGGAACAAACTTTCCGCAAAATTGATCTTCCCCAAAAAGGATTACATAGATTTCTTAGAACTTGGGAGTCCGATTTTATCAATAACATCAATTCTATTAGGATCAATAATCATACCGCGTTTAGAAACTATAAATCCCAAAAGTTTACCTTCTGTCACCACAAATATGGACTTATTTGGGTTCAAAGAGATACCATACTTCCAACATCTTTCAAAAACCTGTCTAAGAGAATATAAATGATCATGTCTCTTCTTAGAATAAACAGTTATATCATCAAGATAAACTACTACAGAATTATGCATTAGGCCTCTGAAATCTATATCCATAGCTCTTTGGAAAGTAGCACCTGCATTAATTAGTCCAAAGGGCATTTTTCTGTAAGAAACATTTCCCCAAGGTGTCCTAAATGCAGTTTTGAGTTGATCAGAAGGAGTAACCAAGACTTGATTGTAACAAGAGAAACCATCCAGTAAAGAAAACATCTCTACACCAACAACTTTTTGTAAAATTTGTTCCATGGGAGGAACAAGATAATTGTCCTTTTCGGATGCCTTATTTAAATTCCTGAAATCCACACAAAGTCTTATTTCTCCATTCTTTTTGCAAACATGGAATAGATTATCTACCCAGTGTGTATGTCTCACAGGAAATATGATTCTTGCTGCAAGTAATTTCTCTAATTCTTTCTTAACAGACGGTTCTAAAATAGGATGCATTTTTCTTAACTTATGTTGATATGGTTTAACCTGAGGTTTCATAGGAATGTTGTGCTGGATGATTTTGGTGTCAAATGTTTTAAGGTCATCATCAGTACACGCAAACACATCTTTGAATTCCTTGCATAGTTTTATGTAAGCTCTTTTTTCAGTAGGTGAACAATCAATCCCAAGGTTAATCAATTTAGGGTTCTGCTCAATTCATAAGTTAATAGGATGATAATTCAGAGAAGAACTATGATTTTTGCAATTGGTAACATTTTTGAATTTATCCTGCAAATCGTAAAATTTATCTAAATTAATCACTGATTTAGGAATTAAGTTAGAAGGAAATTGAGGATTTGATAACGATTTCTCATGTTCAGCTTCATCAGTAGCTATGCCTTTAAAAGTGTCCTGAGATGTTAAGAATTCTAATATGTTTTATCATCATCAAATACCTTCCAGTTGGTAACATTGTCTGGAATTGAAGGTCGGTACATCAACTCAATGGAAAAAGTATTTGGGGATAAACCCTCAAGAGGAATTAGTCTGCAAGCAGTATTTTCTATCAACTCAACATCGAAGTTCTGTGATCTAGGAATAGACCTAATATTAAATGCTTTGAAAAAATTAGTTAAGTCTTAGACTTGTTTCTGATAGTTTATCAAATGAGGAGATATGCAATGGATTTTATTTCTAACTTATTTTACAATGATCTCAGAATCTCCATAGAATTCTATAACTTGAGAACCTAAGTCAATTGCTTTTCTGAGACCCTGAACGAGAGCTTCATATTCAACAACATTATTTGTACACTCAAATTCCAACCCACAAGCAATCATAATTTTGGTGCCTTTTGGATCTATCAATACACACCCTGCACCGACACCTTCCTTGGATTTAAAACCATCGAAAAACAAATTCCAAGAATCTACCTCTATTCTAAAGTTGGTATTTACATTATATACATTGTGTACCATTGTTCCAAAAAAAGGAATAACAATGTAATTTACATTTTCAAATTGACTTTCAATATTTTTTGTGGGTGAAACATCAGCTGGCAAATTTCCAAAAAATGTGTCAAACGTGTAATTTTCAATATGTGCGCTAAAACAAACTGCGGGCTCACTAGGTTCATTTAAATCTGTGAATGTATGCCTCATGTATGGTTATGTATTGATCTTAATTTTATTGGTTTTACCGTTATATGGCAGCCACAAATGGGATGTCGGTAGCAAAGTATCCCTTCAATTTATCTAACCAGTCTCTACTTAGCCACATGTCATAGAGTTCGGGAATATCATCAATTACAATGTCAATGGTCTGATGAATTCTAGGATCAGCATATAATGTGATAAGGACATCCTTTAGTTCTCCTACTACTCTAACTCTTGATCTATCAAGTTGGACAATATCGGTAGGAGAAGGTTCCCAATAGACATTGATCTTTTTGCAAATTGAAAGAGGCATGACGTTAGATGAAGCCCCAGAATCTATCATGCAATTATGCACATTCCTATTGAATATCTTAAAAGTAAGTAAAAAGGGAGGCATCCTCTTCCCATATGGTTTTTGCCCACTTGGATTTACAGAGGTTTCCAAACTACTATTTTGAACTTCTCTAGATTTATTAAGAATCATGCTTTTAGGTAAGGTTTCCCTCATGGAAGGTATCTTAAGGAGTTCAAATAAAGAAATAGTACCCTTCATTTTTTTTAGATCTTGAACTAAGTTATATTCAAATTCAGGAATGATTAATTCTTTTTGCATTGTAGCTTTACTTTTGTTGGGATTGGATTATGGTGGAGATTCCCGTGACCTTTATCACGAGTGTTGTAAGGATGTTGTACATTATATACTTTTTATGGTTCACATTCTTATTCAAACAAGGGTAGTTCAGTGAAATAATTGATTGCATTAATATGTCGATCTTGCTCTTCATCAGGGGGTTCATATTCCTCAGTATCTTGCTTTTAGGGATTTACTCGTTATTATCAGGGACAGTTTGTGACTCATTGACTAGAGCTCTAAGAATGGAATAATTGTTTTTCGAATACAATCCCTCATCAGGGGTGGGAGGAGTTTGATTTTGAGGTGGTTAACAAGGCCTTCTGAAAGGTTTCCATAAAAATCCTCTATTATTGGATTGACCTTCAGTATTTGTTTTCCTTAAGTCTACCATTTCATTTGATATCTTTTATAAAAAATTCTTTACACTATCCATATCAAAAGGATCTTTATTTTGTATGGTAGGTTGAGGGATATTTTCTTTCTTTTTTCGAGATGTGGAGGGTTGATCTGCTTGAATATATGGATTATCTTTCAAACCAAACATATCCTTTTCTACTGATATTGCTTCAGCAAAAGCTTCTTGCAGATTATTTTTATGTGCTCGTTTGACCCACATAGTGACAGGTATGGGTAGAAATTTAATATAATAAGCTACCAGTAATTCTTTAGCTAAGAGAACATTATTGGGAATCCTGTTTTTCAAGGAGGAAAACCTTTGGTTAAATTATTTGACCCTTTCTTTGCCTTTAATTTTTAATGATGATAAATCCATGACTAGATCTTCAAGGTTCTTCAAGGTTTTTGTCATCCCTAAATTTTTCAAGAAATAAGGTTTCAAAGACATTCCAGGAAGTGATGGACCCAACTGTTAAGGCGAAGTACCATGTGGCAGCGTTTCCTTCAAAGGTGTAAGGGAATAACCTACAAACTACATCCTCATGTACAACATTTCTGAGTCTAATGGCTTGCATAAAAGTCTTGATATGATCATCTGCCGGAGATTTGTCATCGGGATTAAATCTAGGGATCCATTTCTCTGTATTTTTAGGTAATCTATGTTGATCCCCGAGAATGGAAACAACATCCTGATCTAACTATTAGAAAAACAGGATCGCAGAGCAATAACAATAAACAGAAATGCAAATATAATCACACATACACATTACAAGAGAGACACAGATATATCGTGGTTCACCCAACTTGGGCTACGTCCATACTGAATTTTCCAGTCCTTATTATTATTACCGTCCAACAAGGTGAAGGGATACAACCTGCAGCACAACCGCTACACTTCCTCTTCTCTGTTTCACCGTCTCTCTCCTGATCTCAGAGATATTTACAATGCATAAAACCTAATACATCATCATCCCTAGCCATATTACAATGTCTTTATTTTATAAGAGAAATACAATGGGAAAATACCACGGGATACCCAAAACCATGGGCCCGCAAAACAGCTGACGAAAACAGCCCCAAAAATTTTCTTCGGGGGCGATGCCCCCCCGCTGGGGTGACTGTACAGTCCACCTACATATCATATAAAATTGGGGTACAAACACGGTTGATACAATATCATCTATGAGACTAGAAGATCTGGCTCCACAACCAACAATCTCCCACTTGGAGACTGATCACAGCAACTCCACCGTTGTTGCACTTGCTGGACTTAGACTTGGCAAATTTCTCCTCTTCACCTTCATGCTAGAAGGCCAACTGAAACCGAGCACGAACTCAGTTTCTCTCTGGTCACTACCTTTGTGAACATGTCCGCAGGATTCTGGCTAGTATAGTGCCCCTAGACTTGTGTAGACATTGAGGGCACCTGCTGAGTGACCCGGCTGATTGAAACATTAATTAAATAACCTTTTGAACTTATTTTTTTTGAGTATGTGTATCTGAACTATTGAGGTAAATGAATAATTGCATATGTTAAACGATTAGCTATGACTATGGAAAATTATGTTGATGGATAATGCTTAACGACTAGCTGTATGGTGATTATGTATTTGCCGACGAAATGTATATTTGATAAGATGAATGAGCAGTTTGAATAAATCATAAATGTTTAACAATGCTAGATTTAGAAACCAGATGATGATTGTTGAGAACAGTGCTACTAATAATTTGTTGCGAGAAGTGTGTGTAGAAACAAGTGAGACGGTTCACCAACGGACACACAAAGGAACATGGAGGGTCGTAGAGTACGGGTAAATCACACACAGGGGAAGCGACGATGATGTCAACTTCCGACAAGAATACCACGCATGAGCAGATAAGCATTGATCCGCTTGCTCAAGAGGAATGCGTGAGGACGTACGAGGTGGGCCACGACGGAGCTGGTCACGTACGAGTTGAGGGGCGCGCAATGAGAACGGACTCACTCCTCAGCGCCATTAGTCCCTAGATAGCATGTAGACGAAGGATGGATGGTAACGATTCCTAAAATCCCTACAAGAGTTCCCGCAAGTCAAAACGGAAAGATGGTGGCAGAAGGGCCCAACGATGCGGTACCCTGTCAAGAATGGAAAGAATGGACGCAAGGACCCAATGAGGTGGTACCATGCCAAGGAATGGAAACCATGGATGATTGGACCCGACGGAGTGGTGCCATGTCAGGGGATTAAAAAAATTAAGGAACCAGGAGCCCAACGACGCGGCACCATGATCCTAGTGAGTTTGATTGTTAAATTAAACTACATAAAAACTTAGGAGAATAACTCTAGATTATTACTTAGCAAATGCATAACAATAGCTTAGACATTTGCACATGAATAGTTATTTTGTTGAGCATTTAAATTAATAGAAATTATTATTTAGGAGCAAAATAGATTAGACACCTAGTCAACTAAAAGCTAGGAGTTGATTAAAATATCTGGGGGACAAACTAGAGCAAACTTAGGGATGTAGGTGGACTTCCCAGAGAAACTGACACTTGGATGGGTGAGTGTTTTAATTAAATAAATAATTAAAAATATTTAATTATGCATGAAGCGACATGTGTCGTAGGAGATTTCCCTTTATAAGGAAGGCTTAAGGAATGGGTAAGGGGCCCATAATTTGGACGATTGTCGTAATTTTCGAATGCTTCAAAGACTTGCTGCTATCTAAGGGTTTGGCTTAGAAATCCTGGTGGGAAGGGAAGCCCAAGCTGAATTTCTGAAATACTTGTGTGAGCTCTACGACCCAAAGCTCGGGGGAGGCCATGCGACTGAAAGCATGAGCCTATGGTTGGGTGGCGAAGCTAACGGTTGCTTCGCCTATGGTTAAACGAGCTTTGTTGGAGGGATCCTACGGAAGACGCAGACAACAATGGACCAGCTGGATCAGGTTGACAGGTTAAGGTTTGCTTATTTTTGTTAAGTTATTCACTCTTTTATTTTATTTTTCCAATAACTATAATGGCTAATTTGTTTGTATGAAGTTTTTAAAGTTTCAGGTTCAGTTCAAGGGGACCCTAAAGGAGGGGCCCTACATTTGGTATCAGAGCTGGTCGAGCCTTGAGGGCACCAGACTCATAATACCGAGGGGTTGTCGGTATCTTCGTCGAAATTGGATTGCTACGGACAACGAATCAGCCGCAACTACAACAAACTCCTCAATCTCAAATGCGATGATCGAATCAGGTTCAATGTTTTCAGATTTTTTTTTTTACTAGTATTTGAGATCTATGTTAGTTTCCATTCGGATTTATATTCTGAGTATTTAAATAACTCTGTTAAATTGCATATATACAAACTGTGGAAGTCAAGAATGAAATTGAGAAATCGAACCCTAACTGTAGTAATGTTTATTATGGGCCTGTGTAAATATGCAAAATCGAATTTTGTTTGTGACAAGGACAGTTGTAGATCTGTGTAATTAGATCACTATTCCCTTTCTCTGTCAATTCGAATTACATTTATGATCTCAGTAAATCTATAAAAAAAAACGCCCTTACATTTCGATCTCTGTAAAATTGAAGGGATGGCTTAGAATTTGATCTCTACTGAAATTATAGCTTGGTTTTGGTTTATGTATTGAATCCTGGAAATATACTCCGTCGCTATTATCCCTCGAATTCTATAACTGGATTCTAGATCTGTGTTGACGCTGTTTTTATTTTTATTTTTTTATTGATTACAGTCAATACTCTGTTCCATTATTACAAAACCTCTTTTTGCCTCTCCTTAAGATTTACACCAGCGTATACCTGATCTTTGTTGAAACCACAGATTTGATTTGGTTTATGTAAACGAATCCCTGACAAGTTATAGCTGTAGACTGTCTTGATGCGCCATCTTTCGAAGTTTACACTCTGTCCAGACTCAAGTTTAAGCCAATTCTAATGGCGACTCTGCATAAATATTACTTTACTGAATAAATATTCTTGATTGATGTTACCAGAAATTCATATTATGAATTATAAGCATGATCTTCCAGATCTCTGTGTTTTTACTTCATAAATTTATTCGCGATTAGAAATCTTGATGCAAAGGGTAGACCGATTTTTAAAAAAAAAGTTCCTGTAAAATTGATTATTATCAAAATTTATGGTGCATTTCAATTCGATCCACTGTCTTTAGTTAAATTTATTTTCAATTCGATCCACTGTCTTTAGTTAAATTTCTTTTCAATTCGATCCACTGTCTTTAGTTAAATTTCTGAATTCCAGTCAATAGTGTGAAATCGATGTGTGTGTGGAGCACGTGATCTCTGTCAAGATTTAAAATTGATTATTGTGATACTGTTGTTTATATACAACAATTTAATTCGATCTGCTGCCACTAGTTAGATTTTGAAGTGGTGTGAAAACAATCTTTGTGAGGGAAAAATAGATCTCTGTTATGTTTTCAAATTGGGAATTAATTGATGTGTAATGATTATATATATTCTCCAATACGATTTGATCTTTCATCATTGTTAAATTTCCACTTTCTGTCCATTTCTTGATGTCGATCTATGCGTTGGACGCGTGAGATCAGGATTCGATGTTATCAGTTTAAAAAAAACCTGATGAATCTGCACGCCTGCGATCTGAGGGTTCAATCTTAGTTTTTCCTTTATTATTTTGTGTTGTTGACTCTCGGCACACCGTCTTCTTCACTGAAGTTGGATTTACCTCTTCAGGTCTCACATAATGATCCCGAAGCTGTTGGCGTTTTCCCTAGACCTCGTAATTTGATTTATAATTGATCCTTAGGAATCTCTGCATGTCTATTGAAAACGTATTGGCGTTTCTAGACCCACCATCATAATGGCGTATTAGTTCTTTTTAAATCTCTGTGTTTTTAATTTCGATTTGGGGAGGCGATTAATGGCATTCTCCATGTTCTATTTTCGATTTCTTGATTAACATTTCCAGAGTTAGTAATTACGAAATGTAATTTTCCCTATTCAATCTCTGTGTACCCACTGGCGTTTTCCAGAAATTCTCTACAATGTTATTTAAAAGAATCTGGATTTTTGATGGATCATCACGCTGAAAAGAAGATCTGATTGGAGCCAAATCTAGCGCAATCAATTGGGTTGAAAAATTCCAGTTATTCGAGACAGGCGATATCTACCTTAGATCCTTTACATATTGTGTGCTTAATTATCAATTCTGCGATTTTCTTCCTTGTTTTAAGGATCCTTTTTATTTTTATTTTTATTTTTACATCAGCCGTCTTTTTAGAATTTTGTCTAATCAGTACCGAGAACTTAACTCACCCTTCAACAAGAGATCTTTGTTAGCTGAACAAATCCTCATACGGACGTGTTGAGTGGATCTTTACTCGTACTTCTCGTCGTAATTACAGCAATGAAATCCTTGGCAATATGAACTGAATCCCTAATTAAGTTAGGACTGAGAAAATGTCTGGTTTATCGTATACTTGGTTGTCTCGTTACTTCACTGCCAGCCGATTTCTGCCTTGGGAATATCCGCCTATTATTATTATTTATTTATTTTCCTTGATTGATAATCTCATCCTTATGCTCGTTCAAATCTTGGCGTTTTATCTTGATCGCTATCTCATTAAATACATATCCTTGTTATTTAACACATCAACTAAAACACGTGGCTTAAGGCATTATTATCAAGGTTGCGAAGACTATAATACAGTCAAAACCTACGGCTGATAAGTTTGAGGTTGTGTGCAGTGTGCAGTTAGCTTATCATAGTCATAAGTTGCGACTGGTGGTAGTAGATAAAAATGGTCCTTAGTCAATCTAATATATATATATATTTAGGGACTCGATTCATCATTTAAAAAAACGATTAGCATGTACCATAAATGAAATAAATAAACATAGGTATACATTGAGAGTTATGTGGCATAATGAATTGGGATCATCACTTTTAAATGCTAGTCACATGTGATATATTTAAACATGATTTATGCGTTGGTAATAGGAAAAGACCAGATTTATGGATGTATATATATTCATGGTTAAATAGATCTATAATAATACTTGACAAAAGTTATATACAAATGATCGAGTTATAAACATCTGGTAATATGTTTAATAATCAGAAATTATGAAGTAATAGACATTTTTCCTCATGACGTATATTTCCATTCGTATGAATGATCGGAGGTTATAGGAATTGGATATGAAATGAATTAAAATAATATTATATATACATTTTAAGAGTTATAGTTATATATAATACCTTTAGTTTAGAAATTGGCCCTATAAAGATGCCAATCGATTAGTTAGTTAACTTTTAAGTATTTTATTATGATATTGCTTTCTTTAAATTTGTATGAAACTTGTTCTTCAATGAAATGGCTTTATAATAGTTCTTTCGTTATATTAGACTCTATGAGTATTGATTCAAAAGATTCTATGAGTATGTTGGTTGAAAAAAAAAAAAAAAAAAAGACTCTACGAGCATTGATTCAAATAGGAAAGTTAAGTTTTAGCACTACTCCTTTGGAATATATATTTATATTTTTTTTTTTTTTTATTGTTCTCAATCAAGTGGAGGAAAGATGAGGGTCATTAAAAATTCAATAGAATAGAATTCTTATTATAATTATGTTAGATTATATGTAGATAAGTTTTAAACATTACACTCTTGTATCATTATTATATATATTGTTTTAAGTAAATAAATGGGGAGGCATGTCATATATATATATATATTAAGAAAATGCACTTTAGGGATGTATTTTTATTTATTTACTAATAGGATTATGGAAATAGTATTATTGTAATGTGTCAAAGAATTAATATGTTACATTTTAAGTTCTAGTAGAACTCATTATAGATATATCTTTTGATAAGATTTATCTAGTTAGAAATGAAAGAGTTATACGCTACAGTAGAGTTGTAGAGGAAATCCATTTTATACTATTTTTTTTTTCTAATGACCAATTGTAATATTGTACAAATAGAAAATGACCATGGATTAATTACGAAATCTAATGAATTGTGTACTTTAGTTAAATTGAATGAAATCGATTATAGGTGTGTCTTTAGAATAAATATGGAATGTTGAAGTGCTCGATAAAATATGTGTATTAAAATTTCAATGACGAAAAGGATGTGTGAAGCTACACTTGGATTAAGGATCTAACTCTTGTTTTAAAAAAAAAAAAAAAAAGGTAGAATAATTATTAACATATTGTAAACCTTTTTGGTAAGCATGGTGAGAAGAGTGTAAGTATATGATTAGGTTTTGTACTCTATCTATGATGAGATAAGAGCTAAGGAGAAGAGGTTGTAAATGTTGATTCTATATTTTATGAAGAATGAAAAGGACATATATATATAAGAGATGTCAGAATTGTTTTACTATTATGATTTATTATATCAATTACATAGTTGTATTGAGTGAGAAAAATGAAAAGAAATGTATTTAAGTGGTTAAGTCGTTCCTTGTAAGTTCGTCTTACCAATAGTCAAGTTGTGCATATCTATTTAAAGGTTGCATACAAGATTGTCATAAAGGGAATGTACTTTTAATTTATGATATTCAAAGGTTTGTTATGACATGGGAAACTTAGTATGCATAGATATTTGTTAATTCATGAATTCAAAAATAAAAAGATTCATTATAAGTTGAATTTAACTCAATCATGAAGAATCGGACTCAAGACTAAGTAAATGGTAACTCAGATTAACTTGGGAAGTCCACCTCCGGGGGGGGGCAAATGAAGACGACATATGTAAAAAAAAAGCATGGAGATGATCAACACAATGAACCGAACGTAATGCACCTAATTCTAGTACATAGTCAACCCTTGATGAAAATACGACTAGCCCGAAATAGAACTCGATGAGGTTGAGAAGACGAACATAGTACGACTTGATGGGGTTGATGAAGAAATCCTATGGAAACATAAATGATGAACAAGGTAAGAACGTAATAATCTCACTAACTTGGACATGATGTTATTGATGAAAGGACTAGGAGATAAGTTTTAACACTTTTGACTAAGTCACTAAATTTTGAAGACTCGAATCTTATCTTATTGAGAACCTACATTATTGAAACATTTAGAGGTATTTGGAAGTAGTCTTTTGGGAATTGGATTTTGGAATATTTCGTAGTCGCTCTTGATTTGTTAATTCATGATTATAACTTACCCATTTGTATTCTAAGGAAGATTGTATAATCTTTACTTCCTCGTCTTGGAGGAAAGGACATCCATTAGATTTGAAATCTCATTCGGATTTGTTATGCAAAAAGATGATTGGATAACTAAGGTGTGGCTTTTGATGCAATATAACTTGTGGTTAGATCAGATACCATGAGTCTTTGAAGATGAATAGGAGATATAGTCCAAATCTAAGTAGAGAATGACAGTTATTAAAAGAATTATTAAAATTGCATTACGCAAAGCTTATGATTGAAATTCCTGAGGAGGTATTGGAACCGTGTTGGATGAACAAATTATTAGAACCACTTGTGCTTATAGCTATCATTGTTGAAAAAAAAAAAAAAAATAGAATAGAATGACAGAAGATGAGAATAGAAATTAAGATAAGGCAAGTACAAGAACACAAATTAACTTCGGGACAAAGTTCTATTTAAGAGGGGGTGTATGTAATGCCCCTAGAATGACTGTGGGCCTTAAGGGAACCTTTCGAGTGACCCGACTGAACAACTTCGATATAATGGTCTCTTGAGCCTTCTTGTGCCTTAAATGATTGAGGACAACCTGAAGATGTAAATGACGACAATAATTGATAAATGAATTAAGGAATTAAATTCTATGTGTGGAGAGGGATAATTGATTGATTACATCTTGATTAATGATTAGCCCTGATTGATCAAGTCAAAGTGCAGTAGGACAATTACAATCCTAGCTCTGCGACTTGGGAGGACGCAACTGAGATGCGTCGTAGCTTTCCATTTTTTATTCTGAACTTCGGGACGAAGTTCTAATTAAGTAGGGGTGTATGTAGTGCCCCTAGACTTGTGTAGACATTGAGGGCACCTGCTGAGTGACCCGGCTGATTGAAACATTAATTAAATAACCTTTTGACCTTATTTTTTTGAGTATGTGTATCTGAACTATTGAGGTAAATGAATAATTGCATATGTTAAACGATTAGCTATGACTATGGAAAATTATGTTGATGGATAATGCTTAACGACTAGCTGTATGGTGATTATGTATTTGGCGACGAAATGTATATTTGATAAGATGAATGAGCAGTTTGAATAAATCATAAATGTTTAACAATGCTAGAGTTAGAAACCAGATGATGATTGTTGAGAACAGTGCTACTAATAATTTGTTGCGAGAAGTGTGTGTAGAAACAAGTGAGACGCTTCACCAACGGACACACAAAGGAACATGGAGGGTCGTAGAGTACGGGTAAATCACACACAGGGGAATCGACGACGATGTCAACTTCCGACAAGAATACCACGCATGAGCAGATAAGCATTGATCCGCTTGCTCAAGAGGAATGCGTGAGGACGTACGAGGTGGGCCACGACGGAGCTGGTCACGTACGAGTTGAGGGGCGCGCAGTGAGAACGGACTCACTCCTCAGCACCATTAGTCCCTAGATAGCATGTAGACGGAGGATGGATGGTAACGATTCCTAAAATCCCTACAAGAGTTCCCGCAAGTCAAAACGGAAAGATGGTGGCAGAAGGGCCCAACGATGCGGTACCCTGTCAAGAACGGAAAGAATGGACGCAAGGACCCAACGAGGTGGTACCATGCCAAGGAATGGAAACCATGGATGATTGGACCCGACGGAGTGGTGCCATGTCAGGGGATTAAAAAAATTAAGGAACCAGGAGCCCAACGACGCGGCACCGTGATCCTAGTGAGTTTGATTGTTAAATTAAACTGCATAAAAACTTAGGAGAATAACTCTAGATTATTACTTAGCAAATGCATAACAATAGCTTAGACATTTGCACATGAATAGTTATTTTGTTGAGCATTTAAATTAATAGAAATTATTATTTAGGAGCAAAATAGATTAGACACCTAGTCAACTAAAAGCTAGGAGTTGATTAAAATATCTGAGGGACAAACTAGAGCAAACTTAGGGATGTAGGTGCACTTCCCAGAGAAACTGACACTTGGATGGGTGAGTGTTTTAATTAAATAAATAATTAAAAATATTTAATTATGCATGAAGCGACATGTGTCGCAGGAGATTTCCCTTTATAAGGAAGGCTTAAGGAATGGGTAAGGGGCCCATAATTTGGACGGTTGTCATAATTTTTGAATGCCTCAAAGACTTGCTGCTATCTAAGGGTTTGGCTTAGAAATCCTGGTGGGAAGGGAAGCCCAAGCTGAATTTCTGAAATACTTGTGTGAGCTCTACGACCCAAAGCTCGGGGGAGGCCATGCGACTGAAAGCATGAGCCTATGGTTGGGTGGTGAAGCTAACGGTTGCTTCTCCTATGGTTAAACGAGCTTTGCTGGAGGGATCCTACGGAAGACGCAGACAACAATGGACCAGCTGGATCGGGTTGACAGGTTAAGGTTTGCTTATTTTTGTTAAGTTATTCACTCTTTTATTTTATTTTTCCAATAACTATAATGGCTAATTTGTTTGTATGAAGTTTTTAAAGTTTCAGGTTCAGTTCAAGGGGACCCTAAAGGAGGGGCCCTACAGCTAGTATGTATCTTTTCCAGTTTTAACAGTTCATCTTCCAGAACAGAGCGTATGAAATGGTACTTGAGCTGTATATGTTTAGTCCTGGAATGGAATGCTGAGTTCTTTGCAAGGTGAATGGCACTCTGGCTATCACTATACAATCTGCTATCCTTCTGCTTCTTACCCACTTCCTCCATAAACCTCTGCAACCAAATCATCTCTTTACTAGACTCTGTAATGGCAACATACTCTGCTTATGTTGTTGAAAGTGCAACAACCTTCTGTAGTTTCGAAATCCAACTTACTGTTGTTCCACCTACAGTAAACACATACCCTGTGGTGCTCCTCCTGCTATCCTCGTCACCTGCCATATCTGCATCAACATATCCCTGTAGAACAGTGTCTGAACCTCCAAAACATAATGCCTCAGTGGTAGTACCTCTCAAATACCTGAGAATCCACTGTACTGCCTTCCAATGTTCTTTACCTGGATTGTTCATATATCTGCTCACAACTCCCACTGCATGTGCAATATTTGGTCTTGTGCACACCATGGCATACATCAAGATGCCAACTGCTGATTGATAGGGAATCTTGGACATGTAATATGTCTCTTCTTGTGTCTTGGGACACATTTCCTTACTTAGACTGAAATGGCTAGCCAAAGGTGTACTTACAGGTTTTGCATTCTGCATTCTGAACCTCTCCAACACCTTTTGTATGTACTCACTTTGAGACAATGTCAATTTGTGATTTTTCCTGTCTCTCGTTATTCTCATACCAAGGATTTGCTTTGCAGCACCCAAATCCTTCATCGCAAATGAATTAGCTAGCTTCCTTTTGAGTACATTTATATCCTGCATGTCAGACCCTGCAACAAGCATGTCATCCACATACAATAACAAGATAATATATCTTCCATTGTCTAGCTTCTTGAAATAAACACAGTGGTCAGAATGACATCTACTATAACCTTGTTCTGTCATAAACCTGTCAAACATTAAATACCACTGCCTTGGAGCTTGCTTCAAGCCATACAAGCTCTTTTTCAACCTGCATACCAGATCCTCCTTACCTTTGACCTCATACCCTTGTGGCTGCTACATATATATTTCTTCCTCCAAATCCCCATGGAGGAAGGCTGTTTTTACATCTAACTATTCAAGATGCAAATCTTCTACCGCCACTAGACTTAAGATAATCCTAATTGAAGTCATCTTAACAACAGGAAAAAATATTTCATCAAAATCTATACCTTTCTTATGTGCAAACCCCTTTACAACAAGTCTGGCCTTGTACCGCTTCTTACCTCCTTCTTCCTTCAACCTATAAATCCATTTGTTTTGCAATGCTCTTTTACCAATAGGCAACTGAACCAAATCCCAATTCTGGTTTCCTACCAATGAGTCCATATCCTCATTCATGCCTTGCTCCCACTTCTTTCTAGTTTCCACCTGCATTGCTTCTTCGTAACATTCTGGTTCACCAGAATCAGTCATCAATAAATAATACATTGAAGGAGAGTATCGTTTAGGAAGTCTACTTAACCTGGTAGATCTTCTTACAGTTGCAGGAGTTTCAGGTACTTGTTGCTGCTCTTGATTTTATGGCACCTTCGGAACTTCATTTTCTTTAATTTCATCAAGCACTATGTACTCTGTGTTTTCCTTTTCCTGTTTCTTTCCCTGCAACTGATCTTTATACATTACCTTTTCATTGAATATCACATCTCTACTCCTGATGATTTTGTTATTTTCATAATCCCATAAACGATAACCAAATTCATCAACCCCATATCCAATAAAGGTACATTTCTTGGATTTAGCTTCAAGGTTTGTTCTATTTTCTTTATCAATATGGAGAAATGATTCACAACCAAACGTTCTCAGAAATGAGTAGTTTACCTTTTTATCTGTCGATGCTTCCTCTGGAATACCACCATCCAAAGCACTTGAAGGTCCTTTATTTATTAAATAAACAGCAATATTTACAGCATCCGCCCAAAATTGTAAGGGCAACCCTGCATGCAGTCTCATACACCTTGCACGCTCCATGATCATTCTATTCATCCTTTCTGACACACCATTTTCCTGTGGTGTTCCTGGGACTGTCTTCTCTCTACGAATCCCATGGTATGAAAAGTAACTATCAAACTCCTTGTCGCAGTACTCACCTCCATTATCAGATCTGAGACACTTCAATCTTTTTCCTGTCTCATTCTCAACCAAAGCTTTCCACTTCTTAAAAGTAGCAAACACATCAGATTTCTGTCTAATGCAATAAACCCAAGTTTTTCTAGTTGCATCATAAATAAATGTAACATAATAATGAGAGCCACCAAGAGTTGTACCTGAGCCGGTCCCCATACATTTGTATGCACAAGCTCTAATTTTTCATTCTTCTTCTGTTTCCCAACCTTGAGAAATATGACTCTCTTCTGTTTTCCATAAACACAGTTTTCACAAAATTCCAAACTTACCTGCTTCAAATCTGGAAGCAATTTCCTTGAGTGGAGAATCTGCATCCCCTTCTCACTCATGTGGCCAAGCCTATGACGCCACAATGTTGTATCTGTTCCTGTGGAAGCTAAAGAGATAGGATGGTCCTTGATCCTTTAGTGATCTTCCACCACTTTTCTCCGAACGTAGATAGACAGCCGCCATCTCCCAACTGCCTTGTTGAGATCAGATTTATTTTCATAGCAGGAATATGCCTAACTTCTTTCAACAACCAATCAGTTCCATTCTTAACTTTTATCCATACCTTACCCATTCCAAAAATTTTACATGGCTCATCATCACCCAATAAAACATGTCCAAAGTCGCCAGGAACATACTCATGAAAGTATTTCCTATGGGGTGTAGCATGACATGAATCTCCTGAATCTACTACCCAATAATCACTAGTATTATCTAATGCAAGAATCAAAGCATCTTGTAACACATCACCTGCTACATTTGCTTCCTGGGTAGTTTCCTTCTGTGCATCTCCTTTCTTCTTTAGAGATCTGCAGTCTTTCTTCAGATGTCCTTTCTTTCCACAGTTCCAGCACTCTATCTTTCCCAGTCTGGACTTGGATCTTCCCGTTTTAGACTTTCCACGATTACCTTGGCTCTTTCCTCTCTCCTTTTGTTTTCCCTGCTCTCCATGGTCAACGCATTACCTGATGTCTCACCTGTGCTTTTTCTTCGCATTTCCTAGCTAAGAATAACACCAATAACATCATCAAATTTCAAGGTGTTTGAACCAGAGACAGAGTTACTTACAGCCATGACCAAGCTATTCCATCTTTCTGGCAATGAACACAAGATTAGAAGAGCCCTAACCTCATCATCAAAGTTCACACTTATAGAACTTAGCTGATTTGTAACCGTATTAAACTCATTTAAATGATCAGTAACAGATCCACCTTCAGACATCTTCATATTAAATAAACCCTTCATTAGAAATACCTTGTTGGAGGCCAAGGGTTTTTCATATAGCTTACCCAATGTGTTCATCAAACCCTCTGTTGTCATTTCTTTTGAGATATTGAAATCCACCAACGAAGCCAGGCTCAACCGTATTGTTCCCAGAGCCTTTCTGTCAAGAACCTCCCATTATTCTTCCTTCATAGCCGTCGGTTGCTTTGCTTTTCCTCCCAACGGTAGGAATAGATCCTTCTGGTACAGATAGTCCTCCATTTGCATCTTCCATAACCTAAAGTTTTGGCCGTTAAACTTCTCGACCTTAAACTTTCCTTCTTCTACCATTGCTCCCACTCGAACTAGAAACCCTAGCTTCCTACGGGTTTAACTGCCAAATAGACCTTTGGCTCTGATACCAATTGTTAGAAAAATAGGATCGCAGAGCAATAACAATAAACAGAAATGCAAATATAATCACACATACACATTACAAGAGAGACACAGATATATCGTGGTTCACCCAACTTGGGCTACGTCCACATTGAATTTGCCAGTCCTTATTATTATTACCGTCCAACAAGGTGAAGGGATACAACCTGCAGCACAACCGCTACACTTCCTCTTCTCTGCTTCACCGTCTCTCTCCTGATCTCAGAGATCTTTACAATGCATAAAACCTAATACATCATCATCCCTAGCCGTATTACAATGTCTTTATTTTATAAGGAAAATACAATGGGAAAATACCACGGGATACCCAAAACCATGGGCCCGCAAAACAACTGGCGAAAACAGCCCCAAAATTTTTCTTCGGGGGCGTTGCCCCCGAACCCCCATTTCTCAAGGGCGCTACCCCTGGACACTCCAGCCAAGGGGGATGGTCCCCCCGCCAGGGTGACTGTACAATCCACCTACATATCATATAAAACTGGGGTACGAACACAGCTGATAGAATATCATATATGAGACTAGAAGATCTGGCTCCACAACCAACACTAACCATGGCGTATTTTGATTTGGTCTATTAGGTTGATTTTCCATTGGGGTATTCGGTGAAGTAGAGGAAATTGAAGATGAATCACTTTCAGATGACTCTCCTGATCATGATGAATATGAAGAGGGAGGTGACGATGGTGGACCACCAAACACTATATTGGGTTGTGGATTATTTTGAGGTTGTGTTGTTGATTCAAACAATGTATTGTTTTTAGGTTCAAGAAATAATTTATAACTGACTATGTTCTGATCTTCAATATCAATCTGTGAATTGATTGTGGGATGTTTTTGAGACAATGATTGTATCACATTCCTGGTTGACTCAGTCCTATATTCTACTGTGGAGGTGAGATCTTGAGTACTTTGTGTCAATTGATCAAGAGTTAAATTTCCTCTGGTTGGTGAAACAAAAATAGTCTCAAATCTCCTGATTTCTTGTACAGTTATGGGAGTGATAGGGACTATAGGTTGAGCCTCAGCTTGTGAAATAGCGATGTAGATGCATTTGTTTGACTTCTAGTAATGATCGATGTCGTGATAGGAGGAGGTTTGCTGGTATTTCGTTTCGGCGTGACTAATCACGACCCTCCTTCTAATGCCATTTCTTGAATCCTGGGAAATGTTGGAGATGTCCCAGGAAGCAACGCAAAAGAAATAGCCCAATCTAAAAGCTTCAAATAACCCTACGCAAGTATTATCCTATCCTAAAATTGTTTGTTATGGCTAACTCTGATGGATATTAGGCCTCTGTTGGCACTCCAAGAGTAATCAAGTGGAACTTTCTTCCTTAAAGGAAGACCTAAAAGTCAGATGCAAGTTAACGAAAGCAAAAAAAGAAAACAAGTAAGAATATAATTACTGAAAAAAGGAAAACTTGGCTGTGAATCCCCAGAATAATCAGATCAAGGAAATTTAGTACTTATCATTTTGACCAATGACAATTTAAATCGTATCTAATAGTACCTTCTTTGATAAAAGACAAAGCAGATAAAACAAACTTTGTCCTCATCCAAAGATTTATATCATATGACTATTCTGATAAAGATATGTTAATTGACAAATTAACATTTAGAAAAGACAATTCTGCAGTTACAAAAATATTATATAAGATTGTATGAAGCAGAGAAAATAATTTCTTGTTACTTTATCTTCATATGAATCATAAGTGAAAAATCAAATACATATTCATATACTTATGATTTTATAACCAGAGAAAAGTGAATCATTGAAAAAATGCAAGGAAACCTATATTCATCAAGAACACTTGATAAATAAATCACCAGAAATAAGAGATAAGAGAAGACTGACTGTATTTCATTAAATACTGTAACATATTACAAAATCCATATGCAACAATGTGCCTCCAATTATTTTCTCCAGTGGTTCCCCCCCCTCTACATGAGATCTAAGTCTCTTTAAATAATAGATACAATAAGTTACAAAAGAAACTAACTTCCTATGAAATTATGGATTACAAAATATTTGCTTAGTATTTACCAAGGGCAGATTGCCACTTGGAAAAAACATCCAAAAGATCATCAAAATCCTGATATTGAGCATGCTCGAGCTGTATTTTGGATTCGCAAAGGAAAGCTTCAATCTCTTTCTTCTTCACTATTCTCGTAAAAACACATTCACCTTCAACCCTGAAGAAACTAGTAACTCAACCAACCCTTTGATTCTTCTATATGAACATTCTCAAGTTGTTCAATGTGTTCTTTAGACTGCAGATGTTTTTATTCAACTTGTGTGATTAGGAGCTTAGGTGGAAGAGCACTTTCTATCTGATTCAGAACAAGAAAATCCAATAATCCCAACAGATTATCAGAATCAAACCACCGTTTCCTGCAAGCATTCTGTCCTTCTTCAATCCTGGTCTCAACCATATCAAAAACATTTTCCCAAGACAGCAGACAGATTCCCATAATCCTTAGCTTGATATTGTCTAAAATAGGAACTCCTTCAGGCTTGTCTTTGATATACTTCTGCCAATAAATAATGTCTTCAAAATCCCTTGTAGCATCATTTCGTCGTTGATTATAATCACATACAATGTAAGAGAAATGTTCAAAGGAATTGAAAACATCTTGAATTTCATTCAACCCTTCAAATAATTCAACTAAGATCCTTTTGTACTCATCATTTATTCTAAAAACAAATTCTTTAAATTCATCCTTGGAAAGCCGTGAAAATGAGGAAGTAGCAGAAATTGATTGGGGCAAATTCAGTTGTTGCTCAAGAGTTGTCAACTTCTCAACATACTATGCATTATGTCCTTGGGATTCATGAAGTTTCTCTTTCAAATCTTCATTTTTTTACTACAGTTCCTGAATCTGAGATTCATATTTGTCCTTCAATTCCTGCAATTGAGATTGATGTTCTTGATCCAATTCGATTTGCTTGTTCTTAAGACCTTGCAATTCTTCTTCTTTCTTCTCAATTTCTTTGTTGAGTGTAGTGACAGAATCAAAATTGGCACCAGTAAAGGATACCATGGCAACATTTGTTTCCAAATATTACTTTTTAACATCTGTGGACGATCTCTTCCATATGATCTAGTTGGGAACAGTGCCCTGAACTAATATTCCTTCTCTAGTTCTTTTAGAACCTTTCTTCACTACTTCCTTTTCTGATTTGCTGCAAAAATACTCACCAAGAGAAACTACTACATCTTCACCAGAGTCTGCCATAAGTTCAGAAGTGGATGAAAACACTTCTGAGACAATGACTAAAGACATAGGTTGTGAGACAACAAGGGTAGGGATAGGCATACTCAGTTGATATGAGGAGGTAGCAGTTGTTGAAGTGGTTGAGGCTGAAAGATGAGAAATAGAGATCGTGGATGAAATGAGAGGATCTACAGATGTATATGAAATTTTCATTTCTTCTGAGTTAAGGGATGTTTCTATAGAAATAGTAAGTTGAGCAGATGAAGAGGTAGAAGGAATGACAAAGTTTGATGATGGTATAGATGATAAAATAGTGGGAATGGTAACAAGCGAAGGGGATGTTATAGTGAGGGTGGTAGGAATTTTGGGAAGGGGAATCCATGAGAGAGAATCCTCTATTAGTGAGTTTTCAATTGGGTCAGGAAGAACTTGGGTGATTGAGGTGGTCAACATCAGGTCAGCAAAAGTAGGCAGGGGTAATGATAGGTTTGTGAGAGATAAATCATCATCAAGGTCACTGTCATCAACTTGCAGTAATCCAATCCTCGCTACTTATGCTTTTGTTTTCTGGTTCTTTGTTGCAAGTGTTACAAAAATAGCTTTAGTTTCAAGAGCAGAGCTCATTAAGGATAGTATTTTCTTCATGTCTTCAGCTGATTTTATCAAAGCATTAAGATTTTCTACAGGTTGAGGTTGTTGAGGATCATCAATTGGAGTTTTTCCTTTCTTATCCTCCTGTTCATAAGTCAAGATAAAAGGAGTCTTAACTTGATTTTTCTGAGCTCCATGTGCTTCTCTCTCAACCATCTCTTTCTGATTCCTTTCCTCCTCTGAAAACTTGAGCTTTCTATCTTGCAAAACCTTCAGCTTAATCTCTTATTGATATTGATGGATGAGTCCTTTTACTTCTTGAGTGGAAGCCCTACTTAAAACATCCTGAAATGAATTTGCACCTTCATAAATAAAATCATTAGGATTTGTTTCATGCACATAGTTACTCTTTATGTGTTCTTTAGAAAAGCTCTTTTCCAGGAAAGATTTGGGATCATGCATCCTTTTTGGAGCTTCCCCAAACTTCAAAGTTGTAACCCTTTTACCAAGAAAGGTTGCATGTGTAGAATTTTGGATGACCAAAGTTCCAAGAGAAAGGGGAAACTTAGGGCAACTTTCTTTGCTCCAACGAACTAAGGGAAGACACCTTCAATTACATTTTGAAATGAAGTTTCCTCTATGACCATCCTATTAGGCACGATTCTAGGAAAAAGTTGAACTATTTTGCTGCCCCATATTCTGATGTAGGAAAAGTATTCACCAACATACCAATCTCCTATAGTAGGAATCAATGCCTTGTCCTGTGAAGAGAAAGTGGGGGCATCATCTTTGAAGATATTATAGTAAATGGAGTCGAAGAATTGATCACAGTATCATAAATGAGAGGTATAAAATTATCTTCCCACAAATCTGAACAGTAAATATGGATAGGTGGTCCTTCTCTGGTCCAATTCCATCTCAGGGCAGGGAAAGGAAAGGATGAACAGAAAACATCCATGACATAACTAGACAGGTAAAATGCAGGCTTCTTGGAAGCAGGGGTTTTCTTGTACTTTTCAATAGCTTCTTTCAAAACCATAGATAATATATGTGCCCAATTGAAGGATTCACTGATGGTGAGAATGTGATGTGCCACAGGCGCCCATTCTGCCTTGAATAACACATAGTTAGGTAGCCCATATAACCTGCATAACATGGATGCCAATAAATAAATGGGTTCTTTGAACCAAGCCACAGGATAATTCCTATCAGGTTTAGGGACATAAACGACAGGGTTTTCCATCTAGGTTTTCACCATTTTCTCAAATTGAAATAGCTTGCAGAAGACTCTAGGAATTGTTTTGAAAGAAGTTGCTTCGGAGTTTGGAGTGCATAAATCCTAGTGAATACTTCAGGTTTGAACGAAGCCAGCAGAGTATGGTTTATATCATTGAAAGAATGGTCAAGAGGGTCGGCATTGTCCATAATCCATTTGACAACATCGGTATAAGGCATTAGGGATGGCCTAGCCACAATTGCGTGGATTTGGGATTGCTAATGTTAATGTAAGCTAGTTTGTCATGTTGGATTTCCAAAAAGTCATCATTGTCAAATATAGAGTAAACCCTAGACCAATCGATTCAAAAGGTGTCGGAAACCCTCCCGTCAGTATCAGAAAAGATTCCACTGTTAGGGTCTTTTACCCTCAATTCATCCAAGACTGACTTAGACCTAGTATTCCTTGACATAGTTGATAATATGTTTTCTGAAAAATGATGAAAGGGAACTTCAATAAAAATGGTTATTCAAATTCAAATTATCACGCAAGCGATTTGCAGTGTCAAGAAAAACACTTACCTATAAAATGATGGAGACAAAGCAGAATCGACCGCAAGGTAAAAACGACAGTGACAATTGTTTGTAGAAGGTAAAATCGAAGCGTAAAATGATAAAAAGAAAAATTAATTTGGAGTATTTAAACCAGAATAATTCATGTCGTTAATGAAAGTAAAACACAACCATATATTTAAAACAAACCAACGCTGAAGACTAAAACAAATTTATGAAAAATTTGAGGAATCAAAAAGTCGGGAAATGATCTTCGAAACTCACCAATTTCATCCCCCTGCAATCCGTGATGCAATGCGGAAATGCGAGAATGCGGGACCAATTTTATAAATTTGGAAATGTGGAAATGCCATCCGCAATCCGCAATTGGAATGTCAAAAATGCGGAAATGCAAGAATAATTTTAGAAAATTTATCGTTTCTGCAATCCACAATTGAAAAGTCATAAATGTAGAAATACATAAATGCAGGAATGTGTTACTGCGGGAATGCATGATTGATTTTGGATAGTTTATCATCTTCGTAATCCACATTCCGCAAAACATTTGAGGAATCAGAATAATGACATTCAAATTAATTTATTAGATTAGTCTTTTGACTCCCGCAATCCTCAATTCGCAATGTGGAAATGCAGAAACATTAAAATTCAAATATTAAAATCAGATCTTCCGCACTCCGCATTATGTAATATTCACGAAGAAAATATAAACAAGAAAGAGCGGAAAAGGAAATAATGTTTTCAGTCAAATTTTTAATGCTAGAACCAAATGATAATTGACAAAAATGATTTATTGAAAACCTTGGAATATGAAAATAAAGGTAATAAGCATCTAAATTACCTAAATAAAAAACTAAAATGGGGCTCCCATTTTCTCTAGAAAATGGGATATGTTGTGTGAAATACAGGTTGTTCAAAAATTCAAATGGAAAACTCTCTAGGGTATCTCTTCAAAGATGTGATTCCCGTGAATGTTGTTACTATATATGTTGAGGATATTGGGCATGATGAAGTGATGATATCTCAAAAGTATTTTTCAGGTAAGATTACTAATCATCTGAAACCATTACATTTTGCTTCTTCTTCCAATGAAAATTTTCTTCTCGAGTTTGGAAATTTTAGCAGTTGGCCTAATAGTACTATGGAGATGCAGGGGGAGGTAAATATTTTGGAGGAAAATACTTCATTGAACCTTATTCTTGTTGGGGAAACTCCTTTGAGATTATCTTCCTTAAAATCAATATATGAATCTCCTTGTGTGGAAAAGGATGATGTCATGGATCTAGATGAGGACAACCATAGTTATTTCCTCAGGTCTCAGAAAAAAGATCAAACTTCCTCTCTATGGGTGGCCTAGGATGTTCTACTTTGACTCTTTATCAATCAAAGATGATTAAGAGAGGCAGGAAATCATTTTTTTAGTTATCCCAAGAGAAAGTGGCTTGAGATGTGGGTCCAGGAAGGAAGAGGCAGATAAAAGGGATGTTTAGAGTATCAAAATCCTAGGAGGAGGTTACCAAATCATTGTTATGACTTTGAATTGTCGGGGGTGTTTAGCCCCTCTACAAAGCTAATATTTCGTTAGCTTCTTGACAGTCATAATCTAGAGGTTGTTTCCTTCAAGAGATTATGAGTGATGGTGATGGAATACTAAAATATCTAATTAAATTGATTGGTAGTTGGGAATTTGAATTTGTTGATGCTCGAGGTCAATCTGGGGGCCTAATAATGGGATGACACAAAAACAATATGGAGTTCATAAATTCATGGGCTATTGAATCAAGATTGGGGATTTCTCTCTCTTCTTATGATCTAGGAATGGAGTTTTTGTTCCTCAACATCTACGGGCCTTACAGTGATAGAGTAAAGTTTTGGGACAATTTGTTTTTAAAATCTTGTTTATCGACTCATAAATCAATTCTAGGTGGGGACCTGAATTTTTCTTTGGGACTTTCAAAGTTCTGCGGGCCTTTATCCTAGGCCGATACTCTTTTCAATTATTCTCTAAGAATATCAGAGGATGGAGGACCTTTTTTTTTTACTAGGGGAATCGACAACTAGAGATTAGGCTGGTAATCGCGTGACACGGGGTCCAAGGATCAATCCCCGCTACCACTATAACCCTAGGTGCACCACACACCTTGCAAGCATGGGACACGGGTAAAGCCGGGTGTGATTTGAACTCGTGACCTCTCTTTACAACATGTGACTTCCTATCAAGTGAAACACCAATGAACCACACCCATACGAGCTGGATGGAGGACTTCTTGAGATTGAGTTGGTAACTTAGTTAAATCCTACTTGGACAAATAAGAGAGTGGGCCATGCTAGAATTTCCAAGCATTTGGACTGGTTTTTAGTGTTAGAAGATATGGAGGAGCTCCTATTTTGTTTTAGATAACGGGTGGGTTCTGGTGCGGACTCCGATCATTTTCCATTTTTCCTTGAATTGGTGGGTGTAATTAAAAAACCACCTTGTCCTTTTAAATTCAATTCTAACTAGTTGTCTGATAAGGTTTTTGTCGGATCTTTAAGACATAATTGGTCTTATTTTGATGAATCATCCCCGTTTTCGACATCTTGTCAATTTGCAAATAATTTAAAGAATTCCAAGAAGGCCTCAATTATTTGGTCAGTTAATAGGAAAGTGTAGGAAGTTGGTTATCTAAATTAGAAAGAGTGTTCATTGGTTGATATGTATGATGAAGAAGGTTTTGGTTACCTCGCTAGGGATTCAAAGGCTATAGTAGTATCCTTGGAACAAAAATGCAGGAAGATTTTGGAAGATCGGAAATTTAAATGGAGATTAAAGAGCAAAGCCCTTTGGTTGTCAGGTGGCAATGAAAATTCGCAATTTTTTTCCATCATTATGCAAAATATAGAAAGAACATAAACTCTATGTGGAAGATTTCATCAGATTCAAGTGATGAAATTGAAGGTTTTGAGGATATATCAAATGTTGGGACCCATCATTTTGGGTCTTTATTCCAGGAATGTGAAAGGGTTCCTTTAGCTAAGGTTGTTAAAATAACACAAAATTTTCCAATCTCCATTTTTTATGAAGATAACTACTCGTTGATGGAGGATGTAACTCTTAAGGAGCTCAAAGAAAATATATTGTTGTTCAAAAAGGACAAACTTTGGGACCCGATGGCTTCTCGGTTGAGTTCTTTCTGGGGATTGATGAATCAAGTGTGTGTTGAGTAGATCCATATCATATGAATAGTTTAGCTTCCTCTCGAGCAGGAAGATTCATGAGGTCATTGGTGTAGCGCATGATGGATTTCATACAATAAGATCCATAAAATTGAAGGCTATAGTGCTTAAAATATACCTTTCGAAGGCCTACGATAGGGTTACAAGCTAGATGTATCTCCATCATACTGAATTTGGTGTACCTTTCATATCCGAGGTGATGTGCTTTTTTTTCTCTGTCCTCATAAATGGATCAATGCATTCTTTTTTCTTCTTTTTCCAAGCCTAGTTAGGGTTTAAGGCAAGGTTATCCCATGGCTCTGCGTTTGCTTTTGTTTCTTATTGTAGCTAAGGGTCTTAGTAGGGTAATCTTGGAGGAAAAAAGTTCTGGAGGTTTTAAAGGTATTCTTAAAGGAGGGAATATTTTGGATCATAGTGCTTCCCATCAGCCAATCATTTAGGATTTCAGGGAGAAGATTGTAGAAGATGGAAAGGTTTCATTTCAAATTTAACAAAAAAATGGAATCTTTGGTCTGGATGCACTCTCCCTTTCGTGTTTTTACCCCCACTGTGTAGTTATAGTGCTCTTGTGCAGGAACTGAAATGTAATTGGCGTAAAAACACGAAAGGGAGAGTGTTTTTGTGGGGAACTGAAATCTAATTGGCGCATCTGAAGGCACAATTTGATAGAATATGGGTATTCAGGAAACATTTGCTTTTGTTTTTATGAAACAATTAGATTATATTATGTGGATTTATGATATGTATGGATACATTACTGAAGTGGTTTATGAACAGTCTTGGAGACTTGACTGGGATTTAAAAGGCATGCTTTTACAAGCATCTGAGAAATGTAATTATGTTTTCACTAATACCGTTATGGTTTTTTTATGTGGAAAAAATAGATACAAGTTACCCTGGTTATTATTGCTATTATCAGCATTCTCAATATTTTAACAGTAATTATCCTGACTTTGATTTTTTGGCGTTTGGTTGTTGTTGTTATCTATAATCAGAATAGTAATATTAAGTCTTACACGTGATTAACCGTGATTTTCAGAGCTGGTGGAAGCAATTATTCTGGACTTTTATGTTTTTGTGGCGTAAGACAAAATTACTCCTTTCATGCGTTGAAGGTGCGCTCCACTAAATTCTCTTTTTATAACAAATTCTTTTCTGTCGTCGTGTAGGCGTTATCTCTGGGGATCGACATTGACTCCAAATCACTAAATCTCTCTTTGGACGGGCAGATACATATCTGATTGGGTTCCATGTCCACGTCACACGTGAAACGGTGGTTGCTTTTATCTGCCATTCCACCACGGCCACCTGCAAATAGACAAAGAAAAAAACGGCAAAGCTATTTAAATATGCACGTCGTAAAGGTTGAAATTTGACTAATCTTTTTCCCCATTTTAGTACATTCCTAATATAAATTAAAAATGTCCTCAAAATTTGTGCGTACTATTTAACTGCAAGAAATTTCATATAATATCTATATTTTAATTGAAGAATTTCATATCATGTGACGAGGTTGCACGTTGACAATCTTAATGCTGTTGACTCTTAAAACATCATGAATTAGATATAAACAATTTACTTGGCACGGCACGGCACTCCAATGAACGTTTGCCATTCAATGTATGTCAACGAGGAAATTCAATTTTAGCGAACTCACACGATTGGCATTTTAGAACGGTCATCTTAAGCATTTTGAATTTTCCCAATTAAACCATTAAAAAATGGTCTAATTTACGGAAAAATTATTTTTTGCTCAAATTAAACCAAACTCCTAGGGGACCTAGTGCATGTTCATACGACTCAATTTAGATGGTTAGCATGTAAAAAATACATAGACACATAGACTTTAATAGCCTCCCTAGGTTCGACCACCATGAGAATACTCCAGCTTTGGAGGTATAGTGAAAAACTCAGGAATTATAAGCCACTGAAGAGTAACGCATAATTCCTAAGGGAAAAACACTCTAGAGTATCTTCCTGATAGCCAAACCTAAGGTAAGCCAGGTCTTTTACAAAATAATCATGCTTAGACCAACTTATTACAATTCCCCCAAGGGGGCCTAGACATGCAATTATTACAAAGGGGCCAAAATTGGCCTTGCAAAAAGTCTTATGAACTTATGAACACTGAACATGTTCATAAAATTGGCGGCTCACAAGAGGTCCAACTATGGTACAAAATAGTTGGTAACAAGCGGCCTTAATGGTGACAGTCAGTTAGGCTCTTAGTCGCACTAGCTTCTATACCATGGCCATCATTCTTCCAACAACAGAATTTATGGCCTCGACAAGCGTTGAATTAAAGCTTCTTGATAGGAATTATTTCCAAATCCGAGCTTTGAGCGACAGGAATCCTGGTGGGGTTTTTCCTCTACATTCGGATGGTCGACTGTTGTATGCATGGTTTTGGATCCCTAGCTCGAGCACTTTGCTTCTTTCTATTCTCCTTGCACTTGGGTCAAGTTCTGCACCTCCCTGGCTTCATTCTGCGCATAGCAAATATTCTTGGTTTCTTACACCATTAAGGAATATGTCTCAGCGGCTTCGTGCTACCCCTCGATGAGGCAACAAAGGAAAAGGAAACTTAGGCAATCGAGGTCGAGGTGATTCCAACGCCAATGTCTATGACAGTGCTATTCCTGGACACTTGAGCACTATGTTGGACGATTGGGACGAGGAAATGGTGCTTCAGTAGATGGTCAATCAGAGGGGTCAAGTTAGGAGTTGGAACTATTAGATGGTGAGTAATTTGCTTGTTCATATTCTTTTGCACTCTCAGGATCCCTCCTCCTCCCCCCTCTGCTCCTGCTCTACATTCTTCCTCTTCTCTAGCTACTTCCCAGGTCTCCAAGCCAATGGAGGACAATGGTACTCAGCTTGCTAAGGAACAGAAGCGGCAAGAAGAAAATGCCAATGTAGTGTCCACCAGTGGTCATAAGAGAAAACATGTGGAGCGCACAAGTATGGTGAATACTACCTCCTTCGGGAAAACAAAGGCGCTACCTTCTAAGGTCGCTACATGCAACTCTTCAAGCTCCGAGGACTATCGGTGCCCTATTCTAGAGGAGAAGCTAGATGATGCAGATACCACCAGCAATTCCAAGTAATTCTGTTGTTTCTTTCTTTTGCCATATGTCACTAATTGCTACACAAAGAACGTTAAATATAAATATGTTTTTGGAGGGACTGCTAGCTATTTTTTTTGGGGGTCAATGCTTAAGAAAGAAGCCGCTTTAGGCTAGCAATTTTGTAATAGCCCCAATTTAGCTTTACTAGTAGTCTTTTGTAACTTCATGTATGGAAAATACTCCTTTGTGATTTAGGTCTATCATCCTATGAATGAGCAGGTATTCCATGGTCTTAACTTGAGTTTGTGGTTCTGTGAGAAGCTACCGAGGGCTTTGAGACGTCATGATTATCCGGTGCCTGTAATAATTTTTGTATTTTAATATAAATTCTCTCTACAGCTTACAAACAAAAAACATATCCAATGTCTCCAATGAAAGTCTTGATCTATCATCATTTTAATCATGTTTAATTTTGAGAAGCCTCTTTCACACACTATTCCAAACATATGTTTTTTAGGGTATATTTATAAATAGTACGAATATATTCATCCATTTCACTAAAACATTTAGTAGTATCCACAATACGTGAGTTCCAAACACCAAAATTTTCACATAAACATTTCAAATATTTTTTTCATTTGAGAGTCTTTAAATAAATATAGATATATCTTTGAACCTCATATATAGATATCCAATCATCTTCATCACAAAACATTTTGTAAAAAAAATATAAACATATAATTTTCATAATCTTTGTATCTTTAGTAAACTTTCAAACCTTGATGGATGTAAATATACCATACCCGCGCTATCTTTTATTTTATTCATTATGCTTATTGTAATATCCCTTCTATGAAAGTTGCTCAAATTCACCCAATTTTGATTCTAGGAACGTTGTACACAAATTGTTCCAAACACCTCCAAATGTTTTCAAATTGTGGAATAAGGGACGTAGGAGGATATATGAAACTCTAATACACCCTTTAGACACTCAACCCTCTATTATAAACATTCATGGTCTACAATTTTTAAGGAGAGAAGACTTGGCACAAAACTAGTCAATTGGATTGGTGAAAATCCCCCTAGGTTTGCCACTATTTGTCCTTCCAAACACTGTACGACCTTCCATAATCTTCAATCTGAGAATTGGTTCTGTTAGAGGACATCAAGGACATCATGTTTGCAGCACTATATCAGGTTTAAGGGTCGGATAAGTCTCCCAAAGGGCATCAGCTTCTAAGGCATATAATTTATGTGAAAATGGTGAACAAGGGAGCATGAATTAATGTTGCAAACTATAGTATGACTTGAGGGGTCTGAATAA
This sequence comes from Larix kaempferi, assembly GCA_027924585.1. NCBI lineage: Eukaryota > Viridiplantae > Streptophyta > Pinopsida > Pinales > Pinaceae > Larix > Larix kaempferi. The sequence goes on along the minus strand of BSBM01001005.1, from coordinate 16,110,355 downwards.
AATATTTTGGACATCCATTTAACTTCCATATGCAGCTTAAATAATAGGCAACACCTCCATAAAATTATGATGTCAAATTGATACAAAACATGCTACAATCACCATGAGAATATAGTGAGGAAACTAGCTCGAATATCAATGTTGCTTGGAGAAATAGTACATGAAATGCTTAGTATTTCGAGCAGTGGCTCTCATTATCTATCCATTACAGAGTTATGCATCCATAAACAAGTTCATAAGGTCAAAAAAACAACCTTCCATTATCTATATGCAACAAAGAGTGCGCTATCTCTACTTTACATGAACATTGAGAGAAAGATAGTAGAATGAGAGAAGAGAAAAAAGAATGAATATCAACTCGAACTCGGATGGGGGTTGAACCTGCACCAAAACATCTCCATGAAGCTCTGTTGAAAGGTATGAATGACCTCTCCATCAACCAACTTGGATGGGAATCTTGCACCCTCGAAATTGATTCTAAGGCAGGGAGGATGAAGATCCACCATGTAAGGACAAGCTTGAAGCTCTCCCAAATTTCAAAGATGTAAATAACAAATGACCAAAGGCTGCTCCATTTCGACTTGGCCTCCTTTTAATAACTTTAGCTGACTCATTTACCTTCTTAGAACTCAAATTATCTCCTAATTACTCATGAAATTCGAATTAGTGGGGGTTATGACCCTTCATTGGCCCCACATGAGACTTGGCTCATCTTTTGTCTCCAACTCCTCCATGAATTTGAATTGGGGAATATTTTGGATGCTTTGGAGATGTGTAACTCCTCTCGTGCACCCTCTTGGTTTACTTTTAGCTCTTACATTGTCATAGATGTCATAGAATCTGTCATAAGTGTCATAATGCTTGTCATAGTTGTCATAGAATCTGTCATTGCCTATTTTTATCCCTATGACTCTTCCTCTTCTTTCATGAATGTTACCTCTTCCCTCCAACTTGAATTTGGGGATGGCTTCATGTTTAAAGGGGGAACATTCTCTCATGTGGACCCCACGTGTCCACTTATGCACTCCCAAGTCCAACTAAGACTTAATGCCACTTCATTTTGGAGCATTTAACATGTATTCCATAATTTATTTGGCCTATTTTTCCATTATCAATTTAAAATATTGAATTTCTATGAGAAACTATAAACTTTAATGTTAAATGTCAATATTTTAATTTTTCTAAGGAATTGGGTAAACCAACTTAATTATTTATCTGGAAATCATTTAATTGAGAACATAACACTCATTTCTTGCATAATACTAACCCAAAAGTTACTTTATATTATTAAATAATAGAATTAAAATATTTTTTCTAAAAGTTAGATATTTAGTCATTATCGATATTGATATAAACAATTTACTTGGCACGGCACGGCACTGCACTGCAATGAACGTTTGCCATTCAATGTATGTCAACGATGAAATTCAATTTTAGCAAACTCACACAGTTGGCATTTTAGAAACGGTCATCTTAAGCATTTCCGGACACCGGGAAATAATGGAATTACTTGGAGAGAGGCTTTTTAATGATAAAAAGTAAGAGTCCAAATGCTTTTTAATTACATATTGCACTAATCTAGCTGATTGTTTCTATTTCTGTTGGCAAATCGGTGACTGTTGAATTAGATGGTCGGATTCTGAATTCTAAATTTCCCCGGAACTTGGAAGTCATATGCAACCTTTATACATTGCATCATCTCCCTGGGTCGCGTAAAGTGTTTATTGGGCATGTGCATGGGTTTGACTTTCCCCACACCAACGTTTAGAAGAAGTGACAAATAAGAAAACAAATCATTCACAACAAGAAGATCATTCGCAACAAGAAGAAAACAAATCATTTAGAACAAGAAGAAGACGACCAAGGAATATGGACATTACAATTTGATTTGGGAAATAAAGTGTTGGAGGTTTCATCAAGATCTTTACTCCAAAAAATGCACAACCATGAGTGTGAAGACTCTTTAATGCACAACCAAGAGAAGAGTGTGGAGAGAAGGGTGTGGAGACTTGTTGACTGCTTTCTAGACAGACCCGGGTTTTCAGGATGCGCAGCAACAAACAATCCTTGGCGCACTGGCCCTCTCGGCAACGAGCTGCGCAGCAGCCCGAAGTCTCACCCGAAGTGGCTATGGGGGGGCTAAGGAATCAGGCTTCCTTAACCTAGGCGATGTGGAGACTAATCTTCTCTCTTCTCTTACGGGAGGATTCCTCAGAGTGGAACGGCTCACTCTTCCGCAGACCTCTCAGCGCGACAGCACTGAAACTCTTACTAGCCTAGCTGCATGGTATCTCCGCACATGCGAATGAGGCGTTTACCCGCTATGTCTAATTACGTATCATCCCTGGCCTTGCGCCACAGCGCAGTAACACACTCCTTGAGCACTGCAGCGATAGCGTTCTTGCAGGCCCCTTCGACGCTGCACGAGTATAACTTCTAAGGGAGTCTCAAGAACTTACTTTACATGTTCATTCATAAAGATAGCGAAACCTTCTTGTAAACATAGATAGTAAAACATAGACATGCATTCACGTAAAACATCACCATAACAACTAGAGTTATGTGGTTCGCCTCAATGGGGAAATCACATTCACGGGAACTGTATTGTATATTAACTCAAAAGGGGAATTACACAATACGCTACGCACACAGCTGCAGCCTTAGATCTTTCTAGGAAACTCCACGCACACAGCTGGGAGCCCTTCTCTTAGATCTATTATCTTCTTCTACAAAGATTACAACGACTCAAACATCAACTTGGACTGTCTGCAATCTCAGACACTGGCTCTACAGCTATCCAAGACTCACTTTCTTATCTTCTAGCCAACTCATCTAACTTCTAACATCTAACCTTCTTCCCTTTACAATTACACATATATATAGGTGGCCCTGAGGGTCGTACCTTTACAAAACTGTGGACCTTTCCCAGCAGTAATCCCCAAAAACCCTAACCGCGGACATGGCTAGGTGTATTGTAGGCGCCGCTTGCAGTCATGTCGCCGCTTCCTGCAGACTCCGTGATTTCTGGCGCAGATTGCGGGTATGGGTGCCGCTTCATCGTTCACTACTCCTTGTCCTTCGCCTTTAATGCTTTGGTCTGTTGCTCTTCCTTAGTCAGAGCAACCATAACTTCTGTACTTAGCCTTAATGAGGGTAGCTGAGCCCTCTATTCTGTCGCTTCATTTATTGTGGTAGCTGAGCTTTCTACTCAGCCACATTCACTCTCCTTTGACGTGTGCGCGCGAGGTCTGCGATTTTCGGCCTGTAATCTGCGTTGAGCTCGTCCATCTGGCGTCGTACTGCGCATTGTTCACTTCTACCCAAAATTGGTGCTTTTACTCAAAATTAGCATTTTTTTCCCTTCAACACTTGTGCTTTTTCCTCAAAATTCGCAGCTTTACTATAGCTGCGGCCTATGCTCCAACAGGCCCCTAACACTTACTTGTGGCTCGTCCCCGAGCCACTTGCACTAGTGTGTGGTCGCTTTACTTGCGCGTCTGCCTTTGCTTGGGTCGCAGCAAATGCTTGCTTCCACTGCGCAATAGCGGAGTCCAGTTCATCCACGCACTCCGCAGCTGTCTGCACCATGTCTGAACTGGCTTCTTCTTCAGTTATGCCATCAACCAACTGTTGAGATTCAACAAATTCTTTGATTTTTGCCTCGGCTTGGGCAGCAAGTTCAGCATACTCATCCATAAATGGCTGAATGTTGTTGGTGAAATTAGCATCTTCATTTCTGAGCTTGTGCAGTTGTTGTTGTACTTTGCGCACTTCGCTCATTTTCTTCATTTTGGCTAAGCCTTCTAAGGCCTTAGCTTCTTCACTCAGAACAGTTAGGGACTGTTCTGCTGCTTGCACCTATTCCAAAAGGCCAACTTTGAAAGGGAGCTTCTCAAGCTCAGCTCAAGCCTCCATAGCTTGCGTCATTAAGTTATGGGCTTCATCTGCTCTGCACTTCATTTGTGTGGAAGCTATGCGCAGTGCTTCAAATTTTTCCTGCCTATCATCTATAGGAGGTGCTGCGACACGAGCTTCCAACTCGGCGATCTGCGCTCTATGGTCCTCAGCCATAGCAACTATTTCCTGCTCTAGGGCTTTCACCCTTCCGCCAATAATTTGCACTTTCTTAACCAGAGGAAGGTCTGGTTGAATCTAGCAGGTCGGCATCTCCTGGGCGATTTCATCAACTACGTTTCTTATCCCAGTGTCTTGTGCCTCGTAAAGTGCAAGCTGCTTAGAGATGTTCTTATAGCCTGCCTTCAGCTCTATTTCCTGTGATTGCAGTCTTTGGTTTGCATGGAATGTGGAGAGCTCTCTAGCTCTCAGCTCAATAGAGACCTGCTCTTGTACTAACTGCAAAGTTTCTATCGGAATCAATGACAAATTTATCTCAATAGGGCCAACCGTGTTTACCTGGGTTGCAGCCAAAGGATCCGGGAATGTCATACTTGTAGGCGGGATGTGAACGACAGTATGCCTTTCTGCAAGTACTTCAACCTGCTCGGTGCTTGTAGATGAATGCGGCGCCTGCGAACCGGATGCTGGCGCATGGGTCTGCGCAACTCTTCCTGCGAGACCTTTCAACTCCACGAGCTACAGGTCCAGAGCACTTTTGATGTGAGCCTGAGAGGTCCGCATCTCGCGAAATTGCTCCTTCAGGTACTGGTCGAACCCTGAGGCAAGGGTCTCAAAGGGGTGCGACAGCTTCTGTTTCTTGGAAGCTGGTTCTGGCGAACCTTCATCATTTCTTTGCTCAGTCGTTTCCTTTCCCTTATCTTTCTCTTGCGCATCAGGGGGTGGCGTTGCGGCAGCGACTTCAGCGGCCCACCTCCATTTGTCTGGCCAGGACTTCACAGTTTCTTCGACATCCTGAGTAGTCATACGGTAGAGGCCTACGGCCCATTCTTCCTGAATTCCGCAAGGGCGGAAGTAAATTTCATGCAAGTTGGCAGAAAAGACCAACTTCGTTCCATAGATTTGTGTTGTCTCCTCAGTCAGCCTCGACATCTCGTGGATGGTGTCCTTGAGGAGATGGTAATATTCATAGAACACGATGCGTTTCATCTTGTGCTTCGCGGGATTACTAGAATCCTAGAGGTTGACATAGCGTATCCCTGCAACCTCTCCTGCATGGCGCGGAAGGAACTGAGTGTTGGGGGGCTCCTTCCACCCGATAAAGGCGCATAAAATCAAAAGCCAAGAAAAATGGAACAACTGACCGGCGGTGTCCTGAACGTTCCGGTAGTCGTCCAAGAAGGAATTCAGGAGGAAGAGAGACCAGTTATACTGCTCTCCCTCCGCAGCTGCGATTGCGAGCTCTACAACAGCTCCAGTGACTTCTTTAGGTCTGCACTTCGTTAGAAGTCTGCCTGCAAGCAGACTGCCTATGAATCTAAGTGCTTCATCTTCAACTATAGTGAGGTCATAACCTCGACCTCGTCTCAAAAATTTGTATTTCTGCACCAGCTATGCAGCCAACTTTCTGTCCTTATCTTTACCAACAAAATGAACATTGGAGTCCTTACCAACCTTAGATAGGTCGGTAATACGATGAATCAAGTTCACATTCAAATCGATTGGCCTCCCCAGCCAAAGATAACCACCATGAACACAGGATAGCAGGGCCTTAACAACTGCATTTACTTCATTGCTACGCCCGAAGTGCGGTAGCTTCAACAGGTTCAACAGTCCAGGCCTCTCTAGATTTGCTGCAAATTCCTTCGGGATGAATTCATCAACCTTTCTAACAGGATTATGGACTACCGTCAGATAGCGATCCGGCACGAACTCAGGATACGTTCTGTAGTCTCCCAAGTTGAAGTCAGAAAACCTAACCAGTGGAAGGTGTCCAAGCAGGGACCCTTCTTCTCGCACGATTTCCGCCATTGGTGGCAGCGGAATCGGATACTTGGCATTCTTGGGAATCTGCACCTCGGGTGCATCATCTGGACGCGGAGAAATGTAGTTAACCAGAGTGGCCAAGGGCTCTGAAACGAGTTCGTCCGGCTGCTGCTGCTGAGACGCCCTTGTGCCTGGGGATTGTCTGGGATCAGACCAACCAGGATGCGTGTAAGCCGAGGTCGTCACCGGGGTAGTCATGCCAAAATCTAAGCCTCTGCGCTTGAATTGACGAACAACTTCTTCAGTTGACAGGTTCTCCGTCATGAACCAGTATACACAAGCAGCACTTGAACAGACAAATGGCGGAACAACGTAGGATACGAACGCTGAAAACAAAGGGAAGAGTCTGCACGACACGGCTCTGAAAACAATGACTTAGATTCTCAAACAAGACACTATACAACTCGAGGAAAGTAACCCGAACATATACGAGTGCGGGGTATTTATAGCTAAAGGCGGTAGTAGATGCGGACAAGTGGGGCTAATAACCGTAGGCGCCTATGCATGAGTTGACAACCCCCCTACCCCCGCGCCTCTGCGGTGCATTAATTGTGATGGACGGGCTCTGACAGGCTTTCGGGAGATGATCTAAGGCCTTCGGCTCATTACTTAAATGCGAATATTAGGGAGATCAAGTTGGATCTGTCAGAGCAAATACAATTAAATGGCGATTTTATCCTTCATTAATATTCAAACGCGGCTATAGGACTACCGTAATTCAAATTTTTGGTGGGTCACTTCAGTATAGGTAACTATGCACATGGAGGGATCCACGGCGAGGAGAACTCCTCGAGCGGCAAATTGACAACAGGGAACTTCGCAAGAGCGACGGTTTGACAACCCGGGGAAAAAACTTCACAAGAGCGCAAAATAGGCTCCCTCCAAACATGCTTTATTGACATGCGCGGATGTTTCAAGGAACTGCGCAGGAAGCCGGAGACTGAAAGTGTCTCGCGATTTCCGTGTAGACTGTGATAAGTGCGATGCCTCTTTCAACTACACTGGGCATCTGCACTACTTTAGCAATTAATTAAGTCGACAGGGCAGAGTGGCCGTCACGATAAAGCTTGAGCCGACTCCCGTTAATCATTGTGGGTAGCAATTCTCCATTAAGTTTCGCAAGCTGAACTGCTCCTCCTTCTGTTATCTTCGTCACCTGAAAAGGGCCTAACCAATGTACACGAAACTTGCCTGGAAACTTGATGAATTTACTATCATAGAGGAGTACCAAGTCTCCTTCTTGAAAGACTTTATTCCTAATATGCCTGTCATGCCAAGCTTTCTGTCTTGCCTTCTGCACTTGTTGATGGAATCCGGCTAAAAGTCTGTCTTCTTCTAAGGCAAGCAATTGTGAGAGTCTTTCACTCATAGTATCAGTATCTGCCATTTCTGTAATTTGCGCAATTCTGAGACTGGGAACAATGTATTCCATGGGCATAACTGCTTCTTGTCCATACACCAGACTGAAAGGTGTGTGACCTGTTAATTTCTTGCATGTGGTTCTGTAAGCCCATAACACAGTTGTGACTCTAAGGTCCCAATCATCTCTTTGTTGATTACAGATCTTTGTCAGGGCATTCTCGAGAATCTTATTGAATGCTTCCACCGTACCATTAGCTTGAGGGTGGTAGGGTGTACTCTTATGGTGACTAATGTGGAATTCTTCAGTAAGGGCCTCTATAGTCTCATTCAGGAAATGTGTGCCCTGATCACTCATTAGAATCAGTGGACATCCAAACCTAGTGACAATATTCTCAAAAATGAATTGCACGGCAGTGACAGCATCGCAATTCTTAACTGGCTTGGCCTCAGCCCATCTGGTGAGGTATTCAGTAGCTGTGATGATGTATCTTGCGCCGGTTCTATTTCTTGGTGGGTTGATAGGTCCCACAAAATCAATGGCCCACTTATCAAAAGAACGCACTGTTATCTGGGGTCTTAGCGGCATTTCATCTCTTCTTGAAGGTTTTCCTGTTCACTGGCACACATCGCAACATTTGCAGAATTCCTTAGTATCCTTGTGCAATGTTGGCCACCAAATACCTACGGCTAAGATCTTCTGCGCAGTCGGCTTTCCTGCGAAATGGCCTCCTGCGGTCCCTGAGTGCGCTTCGGCGATTATGGAGTTCTTCTCATGCGGTAAGATACATCTGCGCAAGACTTCATCGGGGCCCAACTTATAAAGCTGGCCTGCTATCAAAGTGAAGTCTGCGGCTTTGACAACAAGTTGCTTCTTCTGCTGGATTGTAAACTCAACTGGCGCTTGCCCGGTAGTGAGAAACTCAAGAATATCGGAATAATACTCATCAGCTGCTTGAACAGAAAAAAGCTACGCATCAGGCAGATTGTCCTCCAGATTTGTAGGTTCCTCCCCTGACTCTATCCTAGATAAATGGTCGGGTCCTACATTCAATCTACCTGGCTTCACAATAACCTCAAAATTATACTCCTGGAAGAGCAGTAGCCATCTGCAAATTCTTCCCCCTAACACTGGCTTATTGACCAAGTATTTCAAAGCAGAATGGTCAGTATACATTTTAAAATGAGCACCCAATAGACAGTGTCTGAACTTCTGTAAGGCATACACCATAGCTAGTCCTTCTCTTTCTGTAGTGGTGTAGTTCTTCTCAGCTGTTGACAGTTTTCTGCTAGAATAAGCAATGGGGTGGTCAATACCTCCTTCTCCCAGTTGTGTCAGCACAACCCCCAATGCTATGGAAGAAGCATCTACATGAACATGAAAGGGTTTTCTCCAGTCTGGGAAAACTAGAATAGGTGTTGTGACCATATTTTCTTTAAGTGTATCCAAGCTCTGTTGGCATTCTTCTGTCCATTGGAATTTCGAATCCTTTTTCAGCAATCTTTCCATAAGCGCAGTTATTTTTTCATAACCCTTGATAAATTTCCTGTAGTACCCTGTATGTCCCAATGTAGTGCGCAATTGTTTGACTGAGTTGGGCGCAGGTAAGTTAGCAATGATGGAAACCTTCGCAGGATCCATCAGGAGTCCTTGTCTGCATACAATATGACCCAACAGAATACCAAAAGGAGCACAGAAAATACATTTTTTCAAGTTAAGGGAAATCTGATACTGTCTACATTTTTCTAACATCATCCGCAGATTCCCTATATGGTTATTTAGTAAACCAAACACAGTCCAGTCATCAAAATAGACTTCTAGAAACTTATGAATGAATTCTTTAAAAACAGCAACAACGACTCTAGAGAAGATAGCAGGAGCGTTTTTAAGACCAAAGGGCATTACCGTATACTGGAATGAGCCCCATTCAGTCCCAAAAGTGGTCTTATGGCGGTCTTCTGGATGGATTCTGATCTGATGGTATCCCGAAAAGCCATCAGTGAAGGAGTAAGCCTCTTGTCCTCCCACATTATCAAGCACTTTGTCTGTAAAGGGCGTAGGAAATGGATCATGCGCTGATGCGTCGTTCAGCTTACACAAGTCCATGCAGATTCTTATTTCACCTTTTATCTTTTTCTCTTGTACCACCATAGGACTAATCCAATCACTTTCCTCTACTGGCTCAATGATACCTGTTGCGAGCATCTTATCGATTTCTTCTCTAACCTTTTCTTTATATCGCGGGTTCAACCTGTACGGGCGCTGTTTTACTGGCTTGGCGTCTGCTTTCAAAGGTATGCGCATAACTCCTAAATATCCTAATATGCCTTTCATTTCTGTAAACTTGGTAGGAAAGATATCCTGGTAGTCACGTAGTAAATCTGCAATATGGCCAACAGTTTCATCATCCCAATAATCTCCTATAGAAGCAAACTTGGGTTTGGCTTCTGTACCAATGTTAATCTTCTTGAGCTTGATGTGTTCTGTAATGGCAGGGATATCAAGTTGAGGGCCTTCGACCTTGCGTGTCCCTTCTGATTCTGGAATATTGATGTTGCGAGGATCATCTTCCTCTTCATCAGTGGTGAAATTATAGCATTCCAGGGCATGTTCCATCTGGACAGCCCAATCTGGTTGAGAATATTCTGGTAAAGGACATTGTTCAAATACCTTCTTTCTAATACACTTTAAAGCGTGGTCGATGCTTGGATGTTCTGACTCAAAGCTAAAGGTAAGTTGAAAACTTTCTATCATAAGAGGCCAAGTGATAGTGCCTCTGCGCAATTCTGTTTCAGTGTACCAGTTCCTTGGAACTGTATCCAACGTGTGGATGAATAGGTGAACCCACTCATCCTCTGGAATATCTGACCATTGCTAAATACATGCTTCAACGTGTGACCTGGGGTCACTCTGTCCATCATATTTGTGCAACACTTCTGCTGTAGTTTCCTGAAATCTGCGCAATATCAATCTGCGACAGTCTTGCCATGTGTCAATATTTTTTTTATGCGCACCCCACCATTTTGCGGGTGTAGCGTGCAGTGCTACATCCAATGCTTGTATGTGCTGCTCATCTGGGATTTGTTGTTCATATGTATGTATGAATTCACTTACTTCAGTTAAACCATCAAAGATTGGAGTGTTATTCAATTCTGGGTAAGGTCTACTATCATGCAGAATTTTGATTACTTCAAAGTCTGCAGAGCTTCTTACTCCCTCAATATCAATGGCTACATTTGGTAGTCTGCCCAATGGAGAAACTCGCTGCTGATTTGCTAGTCTCAGATGGATAGGAGATCTGATAAGCTGCAGACTACCCATCTGTTCCCATGTCTGCATGGTGAGAACATTAACTTCTGAGCCTAAATCCAAAATGACGTCATCCATTTCAAATGCTCCAATCTGCGCTGTGAGTCTCATCTCTCTTCCAGTTCTAATATGACTCCCAACCTGATGAACAGCACGCTGCGGGGTATTCATCGAAGCAGATTGTTGACACTGATCCAACAGGTGTTGGAGTTCCATAGTTGCTTTTTCATTGCGCAACAACTTTAAACAGCTTCTCAGGAAAGCATGAACACTACCTAGTGCATCCTCCTCATCAGGCCTTCCCGATGTAGTAGCCTGTTCTTGTACCAGGTTCTCTTGTCTTAGCACTTGCGGTCTAATATCTTTATGCGATACTGCGACAAAACTTGAAGCTCCGGGATCTGAGAAATACTTTTGAGCTTGCTTGAATGCTTCTTTTTGCTTCTGCAGGTCGAGCGGAGATGGTTTAATATTAACGCGGCACACCCATTGTGTAACTGGTTTTCCAATTCCTGACTCTGGTGTACCAGTGGTTGCTCCACTGCGCATCACTATATTAACTGTAGGATCTGGTTCTCTTTTTTCTGCTGCAATCAACTGAATATTTTGGTTAACCTGTGGCGTCTTTGCTTGCATCTTGGCCAACAACTGAGGGCATTCTTCAATCACATGATCATACCATTTACAGTATCTGCAGGTGGTTGTAGGGTTTTGGCAATCCATTGTATAATGACCTTGAGCTCCGCAGTTATAGCAAGTGATCTGTCCTCGTCCACGACCAAAACCTTCTGCGCGTCCTCGGCCCCTATAATTTCCTTCTCGGCCTTCGCGAACTGGTTCATACTGCGGACCTGCTGTGGGTCCTTGTGCCTCTAACTGTACTCTATAAACATCATGTTTCCTTTCCATCATAAGGTCATATGCTCTGCAATTGTTCTCATCATGGCCTACTGATTTACAGAAATTGCAATATAGATTCTTTGGAGTTTGTACATATTTTTGTAACAAGTGACATTCTTGTGGTCTGTGACCTCTAGTTCTACAGATTTCACACCAAGGCCCCTGAGCCTGTGGTAAAGGGTTAGGTGCTCCAGTCACAATATACTCTATGAAAACGGGACAATGGTCCTTTGAATGACCTTGTGCTCTACATTTTGTACACCAAATTTCTTCTTTAACATCCTTTGATTTCTTAATATCATGCACTTGCAAGGTTAGGTTTGCTAACTGGTTCTGCAACTGTGCAACATCGTTGCTTGTTCCAGCAATTGGTGAAGCTTCTAGTTTCATAGCCATCTCTAGAGCTTGTTCCTGAGTAGTGAGATTCTGTTGCATAAGAGGAAGTCTAATATGAGGAAGCAGCACAGTAATGAACCATTCCTTATGCTGCTGCGGTGCAAACTCAAAGCTTACTTGATCTATCAAGGCTTTGAACTTCTGGTCAAAGTCCCATACTGACTCTGTGGGTAATTGTTTTATTTCTTCGAGCTCGGTTATGCACTGTGATTCTGATTTAGGTTTCTTGAATTCTCTAATCATAGCATTTCTTACATCAGCAAGCGTCCTATTCTGTGCTGCTGAGTATTTCATGAACCAGGTTAAGGCTCTTTCTCTTAGTGTGGTTGCTAACTGAACCAACTTAACAACATCATCATTAATTTGCTTAATCGTCCAAATGGCTTCACATAGGAACCAGTGCTGCTCAGTGTCTTCTAGCCCTGTTCCCATAAAGGTTGGTAGCTTCATGTCATCACCCATCCTTCTTGCGCTAGGTTGATGTGGAGGTGCTATAGCACCGCCTCCGGGATGGTTAAACAAAGGTGGGGCTGAGGTACTAGAAGTACCGTGCGGGCTACTAGAAGGTGTTACTGCAGGGTTATACTGAGCCCCGTCTGGCTTTTGCGGTGTAAAAGGGTGATAAGGGATATGAGCACTCCCTTGTCTCTCTATATGGCTCGCTCTAGGAGCTCGAGTATCTTCTGGGCTAGACTCAAAAGAATGTTGGTCAAGGCCTACTTTATACCATTTTCCACTATGAGTGCAACCGATAACTTCAGGATCACTATCAAAATCTACGGACATTACTTGTCTATGCTATTCATCGGAAGCTATGCATAGTTTTCCTTTTTCATACAGGAGCATTTTAATCCATAAGTTCAGAGAATTTAAGAACTTACCCCTGTATGCTCGGAAGAAGCTCCTCTCAGCTTCGCTGAAGCTCTTTCTCGTATCTACTGCAAACTCGGTGATGAAGCCTTCCAGCAGACTATTCAACCAAAAGTCTACTGCGCGGGACACAGAATTATTTACGCGCTTCAAAATGCTAACTAGCTCAGGCATCCAAACGACGGGTTGATCAACATGCACAGTGGGTCCGGTATCTGCTAGCTTGGCTACCCACACATGCAACTCAAGTGCAAATGTTACGAAGAAAATTTCGTGAAGGTCAGTATAAATATGCTTCTGCAACTAGTCTTCTGTCTGAAACCTAGAGCTTCTATTTTCTCGTTCAGCGAACTCTCTAGCCTTTGAATCAAACCAGTCTTGAATTTCTTTAGCTGTAGGATTCCAGTACCACATTGCCTTCAAGATGATAGGGTTAAAGCCGGCAATGGAAGAATTTGTTGGCTTACAAATGGCTACTAGAAGTCGACGCTCAGCTCAACTTCTTCTACCTCACACATCCCGACTTTAAAGCATCACACATCCTTAGCGCGGCAACGGAACCATTTGTTGGCTCCCTTTTTCTCTAGGTTTCGCATCAATCTCGCACGTCGCCGGAATAACAAGTCTCAAGGCAACGGAACCATTTGTTGGCTCCCTTTTTCTCTAGGTTTCGCATCAATCTCGCACATCGCCGGAATAACAAGTCTCAAGGCAACGGAACCATTTGTTGGCTGCTTTCTGGACAGACCCGGGTTTTCAGGATGTGCAGCAACAAACACCCCTTGGCGCACTGGCCCTCTCGGCAACGAGTTGCGCAGCAGCCCGAAGTCTCACCCGAAGTGGCTATGGGGGGGCTAAGGAATCAGGCTTCCTTAACCTAGGTGATGTGGAGACTAATCTTCTCCCTTCTCTTACGGGAGGATTCCTCAGAGTGGAATGGCTCACTCTTCCGCAGACCTCTCAGCGCGACAGCGCTGAAACTCTTACCAGCCTAGCTGCGCGGTATCTCCGCACCTGCGAATGAGGCGTTTACCCGCTATGCCTGATTACATATCATCCCTGGCCTTGCGCCACAGCGTAGTAACACACTCCTCGAGCGCTGCAGCGATAGTGTTCTTGCAGGCCCCTTCGACGCTGCACGAGTATAACTTCTAAGGGAGTCTCAAGAACTTACTTTACATGTTCATTCATAAAGATAGCGAAACCTTCTTGTAAACATAGATAATAAAACATAGACATGCATTCACGTAAAACATCACCATAACAACTAGATTTATGTGGTTCGCCTCCATGGGGAAACCACATTCACGGGAACTGTATTGTATATTAACTCAAAAGGGGAATTACACAGTACGTTGCGCACACAACTGCAGCCTTAGATCTTTCTGGGAAACTCCACGCACACAGCTGGGAGCCCTTCTCTTAGATCTATTCTCTTCTTCTACAGAGATTACAACGACTCAGACATCAACTTGGACTGTCTGCAAACTCAGAGACTAGCTCTACAGCTATCCAAGACTCACTTTCTTATCTTCTAGCCAACTCATCTAACTTCTAACATCTAACCTTCTTCCCTTTACAATTACACATATATATAGGTGGCCCTGAGGGTCGCACCTTTACAAAACTGTGGGCCTTTCCCAGCAGTAATCCCCAAAAACCCTAACCGCGGACATGGCTAGGTGTACTGTAGGCGCCGCTTGCACTCATGTCGCCGCTTCCTGCAGACTCCGTGATTTTCGGCGTAGATTGCGGGTATGGGCGCCGCTTCATCGTTCACTGCTCCTTGTCCTTCGCCTTCAATGCTTTGGTTCGTTGCTCTTCCTTGGTCAGAGCAACCATAACTTCTATACTTAGCCTTAATGAGGGTAGCTGAGCCCTCTATTCCGTCGCTTCATTTATTGTGGTAGCTGAGCTTTCTACTCGGCCACATTCACTCTCCTTTGACATGTGCGCGCGAGCTCCGTGATTTCCGGCCCGTAATCTGCGCTGAGCTCGTCCATCTGGCGCCGTACTGCGCACTGTTCACTTCTGCCCAAAATTGGTGCTTTTACTCAAAATTAGCATTTTTTTCCCTTCAACACTTGTGCTTTTTCCTCAAAATTCGCAACTTTACTATAGTTGCGGCCTATGCTCCAACAAGACTCAAGAATAAAGAGAATGAAGACTCTTTGCATACATAGGAACATAAATTTTCTACAAAGTGTTAAGGTTAGCACCATCAATGAGGTGGACAAGAAGAAGTTGATGTTAACATCAATGACAACCTCTATTTAATTATTGCTTTTAATTTTGTAGAAGAATATTTTTTTGGTGGAAATGTATCCTAGGTTTTGTATGGAGGTTAATGACTTTGAGTGTTTCTAGCTTATTAATGATCAAATTTGAAGGTAGGTCTCCATTTCAATTTGAAGGGCATATATTCTTCTATTTTTATTTTTATTTTTGAAGGGCCAATACATAATTGTTTTTCAATTGACAATTATTAAATTAACTAAACACTTCAAAAAAAAATGTAAAAAACAAATATTGCCCTTCCAAATTTTGAGAATCTTAAACAATTGAACACTCACTACATAAAATAAAATGTTAAATTTTCAATAAAATATAATAAATAAATAATTTTTTTCTTTTAAATTAGTAAGATCCACAAAATTATTATTATTTTAGATAAATTAGCACATGTTCCAATAAAAAGAATAAGCACAGTTTTTTTCTTGGAATCATTTGACATTGACATATCCAATGTTTCCAATGAAAGTCTTGATTTATCATCATTGTTATCATGTTTAGGTTTGAGAATCCTCTTTCACACACTGCTCCAAACATGTGTTTTCTAGGGTATGATTTATAAATAGTACAAATACATTCATCCATTTCACTAAAACATTTAGTAGTATTCACAATAAGTGAGTCCCAAACACTAAACTTTTCACATAAACATTTCAACTATTTCTTTCATTTGAGTCTTTAAACAAGCATAGATCCATCTTAAAAGGGGATCTACCAAGCATTGAGAGAGATCAAATCTTTGAGATGTAAACCCTTCCTCAACATTTGCGCTATGGGCATTATTCAAGTGTTTGTGGTTTTAATTTATCTAATTTGTGTAGTTTTATATAGATGTCGTCCTAAATGTTTTAAATCTAATTTGAGCAGACATTTTTTGTTTTTTTTTAAGACATCCACACCCTAGTGAGCTCTAAAATGTGCCTCTAGAGGCAATTAATATAGGTAGATCTCTGAACCTCATATATAGATATCCAATCACCTTCATCACAAAACATTTTCCAAAAATAATGCAATCATATAATGTTCTTAATCTTTGTATTTTTGGTAAACTTTCAAGCCTCAAATGTACCATACCTAGAAGCTATTTTTTAGTTTATTCATTATGCTTATTTATTGGATAATACTAAGCCAAAAATTACCTTAAATTATTAAATAATAGAATAATAATAAGTCTTTTTCATTATACTTATTTATTGAATAATACTAAGCCAAAAATTACCTCAAATTATTAAATAATAGAATAATAATATTTTTCCTAAAAATTATATATTTATAATTTTTTTGAAAAAAATATTATAATTCTATCATTTAATAATTTGAGGTAACACTTCGGTTAGTAAATAATCTATTGAATAAACTATCTAATAATATATATTACAATATTGTCATATATTGGTTTTGAAAATATTATTTAATTCTATAATTTAATAATGAAAAGAATATCGTAATCATTATTTTATATATATATATATATTTTAAAAAGGTGGTTCGCCGTTTGTTAGAGGGCTAGTTTACTTGGGGAAATGGTCACCACCTGCTATTCTAGAGAATCAAAGTGGCACGAATTACAATCATTACAATATGGGCTCAACAAAAGCAATATGTCACTTACAAGAATTGAACCTTGGTGGAGAGGGAAACAAACATTCCTCCCAACCACTCAAGTTACAATCAATGGACAAGTATATATATATATATATTATAATAATAATTTAATAATAAAGTGAAAAATTAATATCACCATATATATATATATATATTTTTCAAAAATAATCTCGTGAAGAAACTCTATTTTTGAAGTTGAATGTTGCTCTTATCCATATGAATAGTGATCCTTTGCTTTCCAAGTGATTAACGACGACTTTCAAATATGCTCGAAGCTATATTATTCCAAATGTCCAATCTTGGACGGTTGGTGAGCTTATTAAGCTATAGTTCATGCGGTGAAAGTGTGCTCCACGACCCATATCAGAAGAGTTTTGTCCATGATTATGACGTCTCCTCTTTTTTATAAAAATTGTTTTTTGAATTGGGATCAACATTCAGTCCAAATCACTAAATCTCTCCTTCAATGCTTCGATTCAATTGAAATTCGTTGGCATGGTTACATCTGATTGGGTTCCACGTCAACAATCAATGAATCCAATAATGGTCTTCTCTTGTTCAATGTGACCCCAACAAGTTATTCCATCACATAAAAATTTCCTCAAGGGATGTGTGGACTGCCTTCTTCCACTAGGATGAGTTATTTCTTAGCATGGGAACAACCTCTCCTACTGCACATTCTTACCAACACTTTGTCTCTACAACAACATAATGTGGATTGAAACTTTCATGTGTAAATCACAAATTTCATGAAGTCTCAAACTTTTAGTTATGTTGGTGGATATCATGGAACTTTGAAGAACCCCTAAGGTTATTGATTCCCATGCACCAATGTTTGATCAATTTCCAAGAATAAGATATTTTTCTGAAATATTTCCCTCGATGTCAACATTAACATGTTGTCATCATTAATGGTGATGCAAACTCTTGTGCTACTACAAGTCAAACTCCTGCAAGAAACTATTTTTGCTTCTTTCCTTTTCACTCTCCAAACTTTCCCTTGGTTGTGTGGTTTTGGGGTAAAGCTATGGATGAAGCCTCCAACACTTGGTCACTTCCCAGTGTCCACTTAACTTTCAGTAAGGGAAAACATTCTTGACTTTGGTTGGGTTGCTTAGCATGCTTGTCTTCTTTGTGTACCTCTAAGTTTGGTGTTATTGTTTTGGGGAAGTTTTCTTACCATTTTTCTTCTAAATCAATCTGACGTTTGGCATGTGGCTTGCTTATCCCATCAAGATTTCACATCATGGTTGTTTTCCCATTTCCAAAAATAGCATAAAAATAGACAAAAAGATTAAAACAACATATTGAGAATGACGTAAAGAGATGAATAATAAGCCTCTTTGAGGGGAAAACCTCATTTTATAATGTATCACATGCACAAGAAAAAAATGAGATAATTTATAACCTAGGTATTCTTAGTATATATAGGAGACAAAGGTTACAATTAAGGTCCTAGCTGACCATACAATTACAATTAAGGTCCTAGACAAAAAAATAAGGGAAACGTTAATATACCAATAGAAATGTAAAGTCACAATATTTACAGATTAACTTTCCCCTTCCCTTCAAAAAAGTGTTTTCTTCAACACTTGATTAGTTGTGGATATTTCTGCACACTAGTACAAAATGGGTGATAAGTGACTAAAAATTGGTGATAAATGACTAAATTTGGTCACGCGACCATTGGTCATAAACTACCAGTCACTTATCACCCAACAGAATCGGTCATTTATCACTTGGTCATAAATTGCTTGAATTGCTTCATGTATCAAGGTCATATATTTAGTCATTAATTGTTGCGGTTTGGTAATTTGTTTGGTCATTAATATTCGTTGTTTGGTAGTACATTTAGTCATTGATTATTGTTAACTGGTCATTTATTGTTATTAAATGGTTATTTATTTAATCATTGATTGTTGTTAACTGGTCATTTCTTTAGTCATTGATTGTTGTTAAGTGGTCATTTAATTAGTCATTAATTGCTTTTAAGTGGTCATTTAATTAGTCATTGATTTATGTAGATAGGGGACAGAAGAATTGAACCACCAACCTCCTACATGTAAGGCGGGTGCTCTCCCATTGAGCTAACACCCTTAAATAGAATCAAAGTTCACACTAAAAATATATCACAAACTCTTACAATCATTAACACACTACAATTGGAACTATAACATAAAACATATCACAAACTCTTAAGAACCTTAAAGGCACCATCACAAAGGATGTCTATATGATATATAAGTGTGGTCTCTAGAAATCAATGGTTTTGATATTTCATTTTGTCGTACTTTAGAAAGTTGGTTGATTTGGATTTGAAAACATTGCATGCTTGCTAAATTTAAAATCAAAGCATTATCAATGATCTGATATCCGATGATTTGATATCCCACATGTTGTTTGAACTAGAATTTGGATAAATAATTCCAGGAAACTGTAAAAATAATGATAATGAAGACAGTAAAAAAACTTTTTATATAAGAAAATTTTGTCAAAATATATAGAGAAAAACATATAACCAAAATTGCAACAAAAATGTCTAACCAAATATGCATTCATAAAATGTATTAACCAAAAATGCATTCAAAAGATAAATGAACATGTAATGGAATACCATCGTGAATCTAACCCTAACCTATGATATCTAACCCTAACCTAGGAAAACTAAAGGGACGGTGAGAACAACAATGCTGACACCTTGCCAAATGGAACTGCTCAAAATCCAACAATATTGGCACTGGGGGGAGATTTAGGACTAACTCAAGGTCGACTCAATCAAATGCTACTACTGACGTTGGTGAACTTTTTCAACCGGATCAATGTGTTAAACTTTATCAATGGATTCTCTTCGACCTAGGGAAGGAAGGAATGTTTCTCGTTTTCTTTTGGGATGGCTGTATCATATTGATTACCGAGTCAATAGATATAGTCCAGTATCTCTCTATCTAGCCAAACGTCTATAGTCCCATTTAGATATAGAAAGGTATGTTGATGCGCAAGATGAAATGGTTGCACAACAACAGTGCGAATTTTGCTTAGCTAATGTACAATAAGTAAGAATGATCAACCTAGGTGTATAGCCATACAAAATGAGCCAATCCCACACAAATGGATGTGCAATTAAACCCTCTAACAAAGTAAAAGTGACGTAGCATACAAGGAATACTCCTGCATCATATGCACTTGACGAAATATAAAATGAAATGAAACCATAATAACGTATTTACATAAACAAAGATAACTAAAAATATATATATAATAATGTAAATAAACAAAAAAACGTTAATAATGACCTTTACAGTATTTGCATGAACTAAAACAAACAAATTCAAAAGAATTAAGAAGAAAGAACCTTAGAAAAAGAAAACAAACAATACCACATAAAAAAAAACTATTAGCATGCATTCATGTAACTATTGGTATACAAAGGGTGTTTATAATCTTTTAAAAATAAGATTTATTTAAATATTTTATACATGTATTTTATATTTTTATGATTTTTTTAGAACAATTTTATCTTGTTTTAAAAAAACAATAAACGAAAAAAATTATACAATTAAACAATGTATGATTCGAATGCTATAAGTTATATACATTTTTTACCATTTTTAAAATACAATGATGAAAGATAAAAGAGTTTAAAGATATATTATTATTTAAATATATAAAAACAAGAACAAATGAATGCTTACATTTTTAAAAATCCTTCTTATTTATTTGTTTTGTTTGTATTGTATTGTTTAAAAAACAATGTCTTTCTTTTTAAAAAAAATACGGAATATTCAACAAACTTATGAATGTAACAAAACCTAAACAATACTCAGCAAAAAAAGATAAAAGAAAGCAACAAAATATATGTGCATAAAAGTAATTACAAAAGGGAGCACATAGTTTTTAAAGAAAAACACATTAACAAAATAGGTAAATCTTTGGCTATGCAAAGTGAGAATTCAAATAAATTCTCACTTTGAATTTTCCAAGATTTGTAGTTGACCAAGATTCATCGCTGTTGCCACCGCTGTCGTCGTCGTCGTCAAACTATTATTTTTATGATTTAAAAAATTTATAAAAAAAAATTTGTTCTTTTAATAAATTAATAACCTATTAAATTTACTATTATTACAAATATTGTGAAATTAAAACTTAATTTTCTTAAGTTCTTTTAGCTTTATACTTTATTAGTAATATAAATATTACTTATTCATTTATTCTATAATGTTTGAAGCCTTCTCTAATGAAACTATGGGGACTTCATTTCTAATTTAACTTGGGGTTAATGATATTTTTATAGTACACTAGTGTTTTTAAGTAAGATTTAAGTGTTCATTATACTATAATTTTTATTTAAATTAATTTTTTGTAGTGCTTTTCATATTATTCATATTTTAAAAATATGATTGATAGAAAAAGAAACATTTATATACCAACTTATTTTAATATTATGTTTTTTAATTAAAATTAGAAGCAAATCTAAAAATCTTCTTATTTACTATGTTAATTATTCTACTCATGTACATTAGGATGAGGATGATGATGAGGATGAGGATGGTAATGACGACGACAATGATGACGACAATGATGATGATGAATATGATGATGATAAATATGATGATGATGACGGTGACGACAATGACCACGAAGATGATGTTGATGATGACGATAACGAGGATGAGGATGAGGATGAGGACAAGGATGATAATGATGATGAGGATGAGGATGAGGATGAGGATGAGGATGACAATGGTGATGAGGATGAGGATGAGGATGAGGATGAGGTTGAGGATGAGGATGATGAGGATGATGATGACGATGCCAATGATGATGATGATGATGATGATGATGATGACGATGACGATGACGATGACGATGATGATGATGATGATGATGACGATGATGACGATGATGATAACGGTGACGAAGATGAAAATGATGATGATGATGAAGATGATGAGGATGAGGACGAGGATGACGATGATGAAGACGATGAAAATGATGAGCATGACGATGACAACAATGGTGATGACGATGATGAGGATGAGGATTGGGATGATTATGATGGTGATGATGTAACATAATATATATAAAATGACATAACTAAATAATTTAAACATAATACATTATGCAAAAATATATTCTCACATACCTCCTAGATTCCATTATTGCTGCAATGTCATTGGGATTCTTCTTCATCTGACTCAACATCTGTATCGTCATCTGGTTCAGAATTGCTATCGTTGAAAAGATCACTCATATCAACATCAGCATCAACGTCATTTTCGGTTATACATTCATCACCAATATCATCAATGTCAACGTCATAGTCTGCTACATCATTTGGATGATCAATTTCTTGATCGGATTATTCATCTGACACATCTACGTCGACGACCAACTGCTCCTGATCTGCATCACCTTCTTCTTCAACATTGTCTTCTTCCTCTGCATTATAATTGACCGGTCTTCCTCTTGGATCGTATCTAACAATGTATGACCAGCCTGCTTTACCTAGCACCTCTAAGTAAAAGACGTGCTCACATTGACTTGGAAGAACATAAGGCTCTATACCTGGTTCAAGTGCCCTTGTATTAACCATGGTGAATCCATTGGCATGCTCAATAACAGTTCTTTCAAGATCACGTTCATTCATTCGTAGCCCGTACCATTTGACCTCAAACAAAACTATTTTAAAGGAATTAAAGTCACACTCAAGTATATCTTCCAAATAACCATAGTACCTATTTTCAGATACTTCTGGATGCCCCTCACTTCTAGAGGAAACATTAGTGACTTGAAAACTGTAGTTATCCTACAATCAAATGTTTTCTTCTTGTCATCCAACTTTTTGATGTGAAATTTACGACCATTGCACCACATAGAATTGGGATGTATCAGCTGCATCATGCCTGACTCGGTAAATAAATATATAAGAAGAAATAAATGAAAAAAATATTTTGATACAATGGGAAACAACGAAAAAAATGAGCAGGGTAAATATACATGCCTTTTTATCTTTTAAACCGCATGCTAAATCAATTTCCCTTTGCGTAAGTTATCCGGGATATTCTTCTCGATAACGATGCACTATTTTAATCATTTTACTAACCCCTTCCCATGATAAGGTACCATATTATTATGTACACCGTTCAATCCAGTCCTCCATCCAATCAAGATTGTTTGCAATGTATAAATGTATTGCATCCCACACGCGACCAACTATATGAAAAATAAACAATTAAGAATTGTAAATTATCTATCATTAAAGGAAATTAAGTTTACCTTAAAATACTGATGGAATAATAAAAATTACATAAATTGAAAAATTAATTGTATAATAAATTAAATGTACACCATTCAATTACCTTTCACTTTCCTCATTCTAACTTTCCCCAACAAGACCTCCCCTTCAAATTTGTTGATGGATTCGACATGCCAAATGCGAGATAGATTGATATTTTTTTCTAAATTTGGAAGATATTAACTAATGTACACCATGGATTGATATAGCATATAGCCTTGCACCATAGAACCCTCAGGGCATGCTCTTTTTCTAACAAAATCCTTCAATGACTTCAAATTCCTTTCCACCATCCACATTGACCTTGAGTTTACATGTCCACACAATTGAATCTCCTCAACTTGGTGTATGAGATAGTGTTCTTGTGCATTGAAAAATGATGGAGGTAAATACTTCTGCATTTCACACATTATACGAGCAATTTATCTCTTCCAATACCTAATATCTTCTTTATGGATTTATTTAGATGAAAGCCACCTACAAAAGATGCAAGAAAATAACAGTGATCAACAAGATTGAGGCATATATAATAAAGTTCCAAGCTATAAAACACAATATGTCAATAAGAAATGCAACAAAGAGAACAAACATTTTCATGCATATAAATTGTTACTTACCTCATGTATTTACCAAGATCATATATAACTTGTTTTATGTTGTCGTCAACGCTATCTGGGAGAGATAGAGGTAGAACGTACTGTATCAAAAAGAAAATCATTATCTAATGTTTTCAAATAGGAGAGAGCAATTACTAAAAATATGTACTTAATGGAAATTGTATACTTAAATAATTACCTTAATGGATGTATGTTAGTCATGAGTTTTAACACCGCCAAAATCACCTTTTTTGGCTAAGATATTTTGTATGTTCGACAAAAACCCCGTCGGAACCTTATTTTTTTAATGACCTCTTTTATAGCATTGCTTTGTTGCTCTATCAATAACCATGGAAGAATAATATTTCGGTACCCATCTCCGGCATTGGAAATAATTACACTTTGCAATGCGTGATTGGCTTCTGCAATGTCACTACAAATTTTTTCAATTTTATCTTTGTCAGACCTTCCATCTAATATCCGCCATATCATTTGTGTTACATTCTTCTCGATATTAATTGTATCGAAAAAATGAGCTATTTGTAGGAGCTCGTAGTAAGGGAACCTACTGAATTGTATGGTATAACTCTTCATTCGTCGTGGAAGCCCATTCATGCCTTAAAGAAATTCATTAAACATAAATGAAAACACATTAACAATAATTCATGACATCCATGGTGGAGAAAATTCAGTAACAATATAAAAATCATAACATTATCTGCACATATATGCTACATATACAATTTGCATACCTCGATGATTTCTATTACATTCCAACTTCCATAGATGAGGTGTCATTCTTCGTGGTTTCTTTCCATTCTCTTCTTTATCATTGATTTTTTTTTTTTCCGATAGTTCGATACCTATGGTTCTTAGGGAGGAAGTGCTTGTACTCATCGAACACCTCCTTTGCTAAACTTCTTAAACGACGAGATTTTATCCTAGAACCACATACTAGACATGCAAATTTTCCCTTTGTTTGAAGACCTGCAAGATATATGTATTAATGTTATAGCATCAAAAGATTATTAATTTAAAAAAAAAAATGCATGTTTTTTACCTTAAAAACATATAATTTTAATGACGTGCAACATAAAGTTACATACCACAAAAATGTGTTAATCCGGGAGTGTCATGAATTGTCCATGCAAGTATTCCATGGAACTGAAATTGTTTCTTCCCTATTGGTCTAGAGATGTCATACATAGTGATTCCATCCCATAACTTCAATAGCTCATCAATAAGAGGCTCAATATATACATTTATATCTTTAACTTGGTACTTACCTAATTGATCATTCAACATACAATATTTCTATTTAGTTATGTGTCCCAATATATAAAAGGTGTTCTCATGCAACAATTAAACAAATAAATTAATGAAATAATATAATTACTTTCAAAAATACCTGGAATAATCATTGCCAACATTGTGTGCTCTCTCTTAATCGTCATCCAAGGAGGTACGTTATTGTTTATGACGAAAACATGCCACACTGAGTAAATAGAACGAATCTCACCAAATGGATTGAAACCATTAGCTGCCAATGAAATTCTAACATTACGAGGTTAATCTTTACAAATTGGCCATTTTTCTTCGATGTTATTCAATGCAGAACCATCTGCAGGCATTCCAAGAACACCATCTTCACTTCTATTCTTTGCATGGTAATCCATAAACTATGCTATACTTTGGCACCTAAATAGTCATTGGAAACGTGGAATTATGGGAATATAATGAAGAACTTTGTGAGGGAACACTTTTGTTACTTGATCAGTTCGATATCTACTAATTTCACATTGTGGGCATTTGTTTTCTAATGCATACTGTCCATAATATATACTATGATCATTAGGACATGCATCAATAGCTTGATACTCCATTCCAATTTCTTTCATAATCAAGAATACCTCTCGACTTGTGAGTGGTAAATTATTTGATGGTGGTAATAGAAATTCACCCAATGACCTACAACATTGAAAAAAAAAATGAAATGTAAACAATATACATCATAAATATTGCATATCCCTAATTTACAAATTAATTAACACTAAAAATAGAGGAAAATAGTCAACTTCACATACCTTAGGAGCTATGTGAAACAAGTGTTTGATAAACCATTCAAAACCTGCAAGTTCACCAACAACAATATAGAAGATAGAATATTGGTTGTTGAGCATTCATAAATAGGTTCTTAGGACTTTTCAAGTAGAGAAACATCATGAATATCATGGAGGTTGTCCTCATCCAATGGAGCAATTTTGTCTTGGAGCAATCTATTTATCTCATCTTCACCATTTGTATCTATAACGTCATCTTCATACATAGGATCATTAAGAACTCGATCTTCAATAACCTGATCTCCATGCTCGTCACCTTCTAAAGTAGTATTTCTACTATTATGTGGAAAATTGCTCTCTGGCGGTCGGCATTTGGGGGGCATTGTCTTTATATTTACAAACAATGCAATAACATTAGTATAATATACAACACATATATTTAAAATGATAGAACATTTTGTGAATACATTATCATTACGATTACAAGAAGTACAGTATGTAATGAATAACGTCTTACCAAGGGATGATATTCACACCCCCCTTCAGCATCACCCTTCTCCTTACAATGCTTTTCAGATGTTGTTCTTAAAAGTCTTCTCGTTTTCAAACCTCTGCAATCATTGCTAGGGAAATAACACTTTCCATCACCCTTCGCCTCCAATGCTGCCTTAAACTCAACATACCTCTGATTGTTTTCTTCCCAAGTATATTTATTTGACATTCTGATAGCCTATAAGAAAAAAAAAACTCATTAATCAATATATAAGTAAATTGAATAGAGTATATATATATATATTAAAGGAGACCGAAAATTAAAGGACATGATTAGAGGATTACCTAAGCATGTGTAAAGGATTACCTAAGTAATTCCCTTGGATTACTACATGTTGTTCCAATAAGAATTGACGTATGGTGGGTAATGGATATTCATTCTACATTAAGGAATTGTGGTAATGATGTCACAAATTAGGAGTTTACATATTACTTCAATGCATGTGTTGGTATGTTAATAGATATGGTGTTTCCTTATAAAGTAATGAATTGCTATCTAAATGTCCAAGTGGGTTAGTATGTTGGGTTGTAAGTGTATTTGTGAAAGGATGTGTTACAGCATTTTTCCAAGTGGTAATACCCATAGGATAATGAGTAGTTAATTGGTTCCCCACATTGGTTTATAATTATTAATTGCAAGAAAGTCTACATTATGGTGCCAATGGATCTAATGTAGAAGAAATTGAGGGGTCGGTAATATTGTTCATGTTCGTTATACTAGAGATTAAAAGGTTTCAAGACATTGTAATGATATTGTCAAATGGGATTATGAATATAGATGTAGACCCTCAAAGTTTGAAAGGATTGCCAAATGACTATCAAAGTTTGAAAGGATACACTTTTTTGGTCTCATTGGTTATCTGTCAAAGGGCTAGTTAAATCTAATTAGATAGTGTACTTGAAATCTACAATGATGGCCCTATTGATTAAAATGACAATGATTTCATTATCATCATCATCATCATCATCGTCAATGATGATGATGATGATGATGACGACGATGTTGTTGTTTTTTTTTATGATGATGATGATTACTGACGATGACGAAGATGCTTATGATGATGATGATGTTCTAGATGATTATGTGATAATGATGACAATGATTATCATGATGATGATCAAGATGGTGTTGATTGTAATGATGATGATTTTCATCGATGCTGACGTCGTTAGCATCACCATCACTAGTAACATCATGTTCCAACTTGCTAGGTTGATGTGTGAGTTGTTGCTAGTTATACACCAGACTAGATCAATTGTTAAACAATTGTAGGAAAGGGATGGAAAATAAAATGTGATCGATACATAAGTTATGTAGCATAACATTCCAATTTCAGTACTAACATTGGAAATGATATTAATTCCATGGTTTATGGAGGCTATATTTCTTGTGATTTTTTATCTATGTGACTTATCAACAATTATAATTTTTTGTACAATGAGCTAAAGTAGGGCATGAGAAACATTCAAATTTATAGGCCCAAGGTCAATGTAAATAATTTTAAAAAGGGGAGAGGTATATTCTAGGATTTTCTTGAAGTCATAACAATTTATGAATCCAAAAGATGCATAATCCATAATTTCATTGAAATAGTTAATTTTAAATCTATCTAGCTTGGAGATCTCCTTGCTATTATTTTTCATTCACCTAGATATAACCAAAAGCTACCAATAAAAAACATTTTAACACAAACCACCATTTAAAAAATTACATTTTAACAGAAATGAAAATTTTAAAATTTACATTTTAACACAAATGACAATTTAAAAATTTACATTTTGACACCAAAATCCAAAACTATATAAACATTTGCTCCATTGCATTGAAGCGCTAATTGGAACACAAAAGGAGCAACCACAAAAAATACTAGTGCATTACAGTCAAACTAACCTGGAAAACGAAGGAGATAAAAAATTTGATGTGTCAAACCAGTACCGGACTCTTGAAATCACAGAACGAAAAACCAGCAGAAAGATTGTTGCAACTATAGCAAATTATTTGTGGAAATATGACTTAAGAACATGTATTTATAGATCAATGAGGTTTGCGGTTCTGGCGAAAATGCACAATGATCAAATTTAAAAACAAAAAAAAAAACAAAAATTCAATGACAGTTAGAAAGTTAAAAAAAAATGTTTTGGCCCCTGACGATCGTTTCTATAGCGACGAACTCATGTATGTCACTATAGCGACTAATGATCGTCGTTGTAGCGACATTATGGATCTTCCGCCGATATAGCAATGATCATCGGGGGCCAAAAAAAAAATTTCCAAATTTTTTATCTGTTTATCCACGAAAGTTTCGATTTTAACTTATTCGTGGCAATATTTCGTGGAACTTTTGAGCCATATGTAGTAGTGAATTACAATTAAGGTCTTAGACAAAAAATAAGGACAATGTTAATATACCAATAGAAATGTAAAGCCACAATATCTACAGATTAACATGCCCCTTCCCTTCAAAAAAGTGTTTTCCTCAACACTTGATTAGTTTTCGATGTTTCTGCACACTAATACAAAATGGGTGATAAGTGACTAAAAAAATGACTAAAAATTGGTGATAAATGACTAGATTTGGTCACGTGGCTGCTGGTCATAAATTGGAAATCACTTATCACCAACCAAATCGGTCATTTACGACTTGGTCATAAATTGCTTGAATTGCTTCATGCATTGATCATATATTTAGTCATTTATTTGGTCATTAATTGTCATGGTTTAGTAATTTATTTGGTCATTAATTATCATTGTTTGGTAATACATTTAGTCATTTATTTAATCATTGATTATTGTTAACTCGTCATTTATTTAGTCATTGATTGTTATTAAATGTTCATTTATTTAATCATTGATTGTTATTAACTGGTCATTGATTTAGTCATTGATTGTTGTTAAGTGGTCATTTCTTTAGTCATTGATTGTTGTTAAGTGGTCATTTAATTAGTCATTAATTGTTGTTAAGTGGTCATTTAATTAGTCATTGATTTATGTATATAGGGGACGGAGGAATCAAACCACCAACCTCTTGCATGTAAGGGGGGTGCTCTTCCATTGAGTTGGCACCCTTAAATAGAATCAAAGTTCACACTAAAAATATATCACAAACTCTTACAAACATTAACACGCTACAATTCCAACTGTAACATAAAACATATCACAAACTCTAACAAACCTTAAAGGCACGATCACAAAGGGTGTGTAACGCCCTATTTTGACATTACCACCTTAACTATTATATGTTGTATTTGCTTGATTGTGAGACTTCGTCAGTTTGACTACACTGTGGACATATGGTTATATTATTTTGTTGATATATATATGTGAGTGTGTGATGTTAGTATTATGATATGTAGTCATGTTAGATATGTATCATTGTGTTAGTTATGTCTCAGATATGCAAGCTAATGAATGATGGGTACGTGGATACCGTTAAAGTTATTTGTTGAACAAATGAATGATATACCCGGTGCATGGTGAATATAATGAATTGATTATTGTTGTTATGTTATGATGAAATGTATGTTGAGGGTTTGTGCACTATATTCTAGATTGCATGTCGAGGATTGAATTATAGGTTAAAATGGCTAAGTGATAGCTGGATCCTAGAGGTGGGAGAGCCTCGGGGACATGGACTCCAAAAGATAAATGGTATGCAAGTGATGCATTATTTACTTTCGCATGATTATTATGTTGTTTATTATGATGTATGGGTGGGGCAGGGTTTTAGGAAACTCAACCTCCCAGATTGGTTATATGATGACAAACTAAGTACAAGTGCAATGTAATTATTATGTCGGGTAGACATAGTCCTTTGTTCCATTAGGGTGAGGGGGTGGAGGCTTTACCCACCGTTTATCCTTGAAACCCAGAGTCATGGAAGGGCTATGCTACGGCGTGCTCCTCAAAGTGTGTGATGATGACTAGTGGTTTCTTGCTAGAGAATCTTGGTCAATGTACTCGACACTTCCGCTTATGGGTTCCAACTGGAGCTGGTCATGACTTGACACTTCAGGGTAGTCCAGCAGAGGAAATGATAGGATGTGGAAGTTAGTTGTGATTAGGTAGATGATGTACGCAGATAGGTGTAGCTTGAAGTCGGGAAGAAAGCGTGATCTAACTGTGTATGTTGAAAACCCTTGATTGATTATGTGTTGTAACTCAGTAATGTATGGATTATTGTAACTCAGTAATGTATGGATGCAGTTAAGTAAAAGTCTGTACCTTACAAACTATGTTAAACATGTGTCAGTGAATAATAAATTTTGGGATTCTAATTGATGTGTGTGATTTAGTACTGTTAGTGTACTTACGCGAGGTATGTAAGATATAGCTATGCTTCTGTAACTCGCCTACATATTTATAAATTGCGTGAAATATTGTTGAATAATAATGTTAATCATTGTCGATTAATAATTAATTCTTGTTGATTAATGTTAATAATGCTTATTAATGTTAATTAGTGTTGATTAATGTTAATTATTGTCGATTAGGGTTAATAATGTTGATTAATGTTAATTAGTGTTGATTAATGTTAATAATGTAGATTAATGTTAATTATTGTCGATTAAGGTTAATAATGTTGATTAATGTTAATAATGCAGATTAATGTTAATTATTGTCGATTAAAGTTAATAATGTTGATTAATGTTAATTATTGTCAATTAATTATTAATCATTGTTGATTAATAAACAAGTTACGGTTAACTTAGGTAGTAAATAATGCATTTGGTTAGTAATGCTTAATTGAATGTTAATAAGTTTGATTAATAAAGACTATGGGTTAAAATGTTAAAAGGTGATTGTAATGTTAGTAAGGATAATATTAACTTGGAAGGGTAATATTAATTACGTATCAAACGATATTAATTAATTAATTAAAATATAGGGATAAGGTTTAATTATATATTACTTAATTTATTATAATTATGTCATAGTTGTTTAGAACCATGGTGTAAATTATAAATAATACCATATGCCATTAATAAACAAGTGTTGAATTATATTTGAGTTAATTAAATAAAAATGATTTATTAATTATAATTGTGAAACTTGAGTTACAAGTCCAAGATTGTAAGTTAGAATTTATTACGGTTGAAACGCGTAAAAATAAAACACTTGTGAACCAACCCATGCATTTATTACACAATATATATATATATATATATATATAATATTTTAATGATTAATGAGAGTCAAAGGTTAAGGGCTCGAGGAACGTCATGGGGGTTGGGACATTTATGTTAAGGATAGGGTATTAATGGTAGAGGGGAAAGAGTTGGAAAGGGAGAGGATAAGGTCGAGAAGAGGAAGGGGAGAAGGGCATCTTCACCTTAGCATGTTTTTTGGGAATTTTGAGCAAAGATAGAAGAAAATTACAGAGCATAGTGAAGGGGGTTCTTGTTGGAGAAATTGTAGTGGGATTGAATTGGTTGGCTTGTACTCGGTTTGGGATTGAGGGTCCAAAGGGGTACCTTTGGAGTATGGTGGTTGGCGAGACTTCTCCGGTTGGCAGGGTGGAAACTCAGTTTGGACTAGTTGAGTTTCATAAGGGTTGGGAATTCTTTTGGTTGCAGGGCTACAACAGAGCAAAGGAGCAGAGGGGATCTACTAGCTAATTATAGGTACTTATCCTACAAGTATATTGATCATTTCTAACTATGTCATATTATTATTTCAAGTTATTGTAAATTAAACTTATGGAAAAATAGAACATACAATTATATGTTGTTACACTGCAACAAATAGTAAATGTTAGTAGCAAATGAATATGACATGTTTATTCCAATCCATTCAATGTGAACTTTATATTTCTTACAAGGAAGAAGTTTAACCGAAACATGAAAACATGATATTTGACACAGTAAGTAACAGTAAAAATGTTAGATTTATTTATTAAATAGGGGACCTAGGTTAGGAACCCTACACGTGGTATCAGAGCCATGGTTCCAAATATGGAACGCGAGGGCTCACCGAAGTGTGAAAAAAAATTAATGGGGATTTACCCTGCCGTAAACTATTTTCTAGTTAGCATGAAAATTCCCAAAATGGTGACCGGAAAAATTCTTAAGTGTAAATGTGGAAAGGAGGTGCCGAGCAACTTCTTGTCGGAGTCTTGGACTGGTTTTTACACCTGTAAAAGACAAGAACATTAGAGTTAAATTTCATATATATATGCGTATATAAACAAATAAATTATGTTATATATGAACCAAAATTTTACTTAAATGGGGTTTAAATTTAATTAAAAAAAGGGGGGGTCTATTTACATGTAGAAATTGAAAACCTAAACAAAAATTTTCAAGGACCTTAAAGCTAAACAACAACAAAAAAAATGTTGATTTATATCTATATATAAATGAACTTAAAAATGAATTTATATATGGAATTTTTTTTAAAAATAAAATTTATTTAAAACAAAGTTTTTATTATTTTTTTTCCTATATAGCCAAACTATTTAAAAATAAAATATATATATATATATATAGTATAACTAAAATATAAAAAAATAATTATAACATAGTTTTAAAAAAAAATTATGAGCTTCAGCCGACCTGCAGCACTGCTACGGCCGTGGACGGCCCGGCCTGCAGCCTAGAGGTGTGCATCTTGGCGGCCATGGGCCGATTTGAGCGCAGACCAATGGCCATGGGCCAGGTAGGGTGTGCAGCTCAACGGCCATGGGTCGATGACGCAAGTTGCCTCGTCACAACAAGGTTCTTGCTTAACATTACACACAACAGGACCACAATGCTCACACAACAAGGCATAGAACAAGATGCCAGAAGTGGCTTATATTACTTCTACCAATTGGTTACAATGCAGAATAACTATAAATACAAATAACTAACTATAGGTCGGCCTCAGCCGTTACAATACAGAAGTAACCGTGGTGTGCTCTCTCAATGTTTCGACCTCACCCTCTCCTGGTTCGTTGTTGAACTCTAAGCTATGGATCGATCTCCTCTACGTTCGGAAGTTGTGTCACTGTTCACTCTAATATGCCAAAAGTCCCTCAACTAATCCCAACTCCTTGGTATTCTACTCAGTTGCTCCTGTTACCGAGACCATTGTGTTCCCCGAGACACGCATCCTCTGTTAGCCGATCCTTCCATGATCCTACAGACCTCCAACTGTCAGCGTCCCGACTGTGCTGCACAGCCTCTTCCTGTGACGACATATGTCATGTCTTCACCCACCTGCAATAACTTCCATTAACTTCCTTAGAAACCCCGGACTGTTGCCAAGTACTTCTCCTTGACTTCTACGCATCCTTCTGACAAGCTACAGTAAACCATCACGTTGGCCATACTGTCCTCCGTCAGCTTCGACTCATCCTTCGGCTTCACTCTGCGCTTAGGCTTCGCCATTTCGCCCCTTCCTCCTCGCTTGGCTCATGCCAAATCTGTCGATGTCACGGTCCGACAACATGTCGACCTTCCTATGACTCTGCAGCTACTTGTCTCCTATCAGCATTAATATGTCGACTATCGACTGTCGTCTATTGACATTGACATGTTGACTCTCGACTTATTCCCTCTTGTCGACTGCTTCGACAATTTTTTCTCGACTTATTGAATTTGACAAGTCAATCGGCTTCACGCACCAGCGGTCATCGGCACTTCCTCTGTTCGGCTCCCTCATGTCGATCAACTTCGAATGATCTTCCTAGGCCTTGATGCTCCTACATCAGCTGACCTGCGCACAGCCTAGCGGCAATGGGTCAGCCAGGGCGTGCATTTCGGTGGCCATGGACCGGCCTGAGTGCAGCCCGGTAGCCATGGGCCAGCCAGGGCGTGCAGCTCGACGGCCATGGGTCGGCCTGAGCATAGCCCGAAAGCCATGGGCCATCCAGGGCGTGCAGTTCAGCGGCCATGGGTCGGCCTAAGCAAATCCCGACGGCCATGGGACAGCCTGGGCGTGCAACTCGGCGACCATGGGCCATCTTGAGCGCAGCCCAGTGGCCATGGGATAGCTTGGGCATGTATCCCAGCCAAGCAGTCTTCGGTTGCGACCTGGGAATGCAGTTGGCCAGCAGCTAGGCCTGCGGCCTTGGCTACGGGAAAGCCTACCAGTTCGAGCTGGGGGAGAGTGGAGGACGCTAGCTGAGCTGCGGCCACTCCACTCTCTGCAAAAAAAAATCTATAAAAAAAAAGAGAACACATAAAAATTATTGAAACATGAAAGAGACTGAGAGAGAGAATGGCCATACCTGGACAGGTTAGCTGCCGAGCAGAGCTCGTGAAGCCATTGCTTCCCTTAGCCGCCAAGACCACCAAGTGTAGATCAGAGCTAGCTCACTTAGAAAATTCGACGAGATAATGACCCGCAGCTAGGGTTTGCACTTACTTATAGAAAATTTAATATTATTTTATGCATGGTTGTGGAGCAGGGTGACGCTGCATGGATCCCATGCAAGCCACTTAGGGCTTAATTAAGTTAATTACGGATTAACATTATATTAAGTAAATTAATGTTAGCCATTATATTAAGTAAATTAATGTTAGTAATTAAGTTAATTAAGGATTAACCTTATATTAAGTAAATTAATGTTAGTGTAAAAAAAAAAATTGAAGGTTAGAGTAATGTGATTAATCTAATATAAATTAATTATGATAAGGTCAGTTTAATAGTGGGTTAAGATTAGTGCTAATAAGAATTAAGGGTTAAATTTAATTAGTTAAATTTAATTAACTTAATTAATTAGAATTTAAATAATTTTTTTATTAATTTTTTTAATATTATAAATAATTTAGTTATTTATAACATTAATGTGCATAGAATTATTACAAGGCAATTAAGATATTAGTATAAAATTTATCGAGCCTTGGTTAAAGGCGAGGTTCTAAGGTTAGGATTTAAGACCTTAGGTTAAGGGCAACTAAATGGAATTGGTTCCGTAAGATAGTTAATTAAAATTTAATTGTTAGGTTGATTAATATACATAACCATTAGATAACATTAATGGTCAGTTAGAATTAACACTAATTAGCTTATCTTCTTCTTGAAAATGCTCATTGTCAAAAATTCGACGTATAGTCGAAGGGGCAAGACGAACATATAATCTCGAAAACAAGACACCACAGAGGCCAGCATGACGAGCTGATCGCTAGGACACTGATTCTACTCCATGATAGATACGTTTAATAAACACGACCCTAGACTTAAAACTTAGGTTATGCTATTATTGAATTATTAAATTATTAATTATTAATGAGATTAGTATAAGGGTATTGATGCACATTAATAACTAAGGTTTATTTTAGTATTAAAATGCTAGTATAATGTTAATGGAGTTCGGGTTAAGATAAATCAAGACATAAATTTCATTAATAAATAGTTATTAATGAGAAATGAGGCA
Source organism: Larix kaempferi (assembly GCA_027924585.1). Lineage (NCBI taxonomy): Eukaryota > Viridiplantae > Streptophyta > Pinopsida > Pinales > Pinaceae > Larix > Larix kaempferi. The sequence goes on along the minus strand of BSBM01001005.1, from coordinate 16,074,860 downwards.
ATGAAATTTAAATGAATTGATCATTAACTTGTTCACGTGAGAAAATTTAAATTAAACTACAAGTTAGGGCGAGTTTATGACTAATGGATCAATGAACGGGATGTGGGGTTAAGTCACAACTTAAATTCAAACATGGATTACCGAGTTGGAGGTGACCTGAGGTAGACTAAAGACTAGGCCAGGGAATCAAGATAAAGCATTTCATGTCAGGGATCGTGACGAGAGTGGTCCGAGCAGTGGGTGCAGTCGTCGATGACTACCAAAGGAAGTAGGACGATGCGACACCACATGCAACTAAGACATCAAGTCTTATACCTGCGGCTCACAACGGTGATTCCCACTAGGAAAAGTAGTAGAGACCACGTACCCTTACCCAGTCAGGCATTCTCCTAAGTATCAGGTAAAACCCGTTTACGGGTGAACAAAGAAATAAAATTTCACACTCTAGTAGGTCTGAGTATGATTTTAATAGTAACCTATTTCTTATGTCATCGTATTCTAATTTTCATATTATTCCATGTTACAAGGATAAACATGGTGAGGAATCGAGCAGGTCGGGGGTGAGGTTAGGTGTCGGCATTACCTGAGCCAAATGTACCAGCACCATCGCCAAATACCATTCTTATATTGCGCTCATTGGAGGCAATAAACGAAACACTCTGGGAACTACAGAGGGGAAGTGTTACCTCAAAGGTAGAAGTGGAGGTCCCTCCCCTAAGGGAAGAAATTCCCGAAGTGGCAGTGAACATGGTAACGAGAAATCTGCATCAGGATATCACAAGGGACCTTCAGAAGATAAGCCTTCCGGAGTTTTCAGGGGGTCGAGTAGGGATACGAGCTGAATCTTGGTTGGAAGAGATGACCAGGTGCTTAACCTTGCAGGAGTAGACTTCCACATCCAAGTCCAAGATCGCGATATTTCAACTAAAGGGTCTGCTTTGAATTGGTGGGGAAACCAAGAAAGGTAGTTGCACCTTACACCAGACATGGTCCCATGGAAACTATTTGTGGAAAAGTTCAAAGGGAAGTACTTACCCGCATCCTACCAGGAAGAACAAGAAGGGGCTCTTCATGCCTTAGTACAAAGGAATTTATCCATGGAGGAGTATTAATAAAGGTTCATGGAATTAGTCAAGTATGTTCCTTACTTGGACAACGAAGAATGCCAGGTTGAGCGCTTCGTGTATGGGATCAATACCAAGATCAGGGCCCAAGTACGGATGTGGAAACCAACTTCGGTTGTCAAAGCGGTAGATTGCACTCGTTACACAAAGGATATGCTGGGTTAAAATCCCATCAGGTCATTCAACTCTCAACAGTCAGAGTTTGTAGGGAAGGCCCCTCGAAGTTACCCTCGGGGAGGGTATGCGAGGCCACCTCCCTATGGAAACAGGAGCACACCAAGAGTTGTGGTGGTAGATAGATCGGTGGAAACTAGGGTGGTGCCCCAGTCAGCCATAGGAAATCACCGAGGTAGGAGGAATTTTAGAGGATCAATCGATAGGGGAAGGGGTCCCAGGGGGAGGAACCCCTCTCAAAGGTCTAAACAGGTTATCTCTCCCACTCCATTATAGGTTGCTTGTTGGGGGTGTGGAGGTCCACATTACCAGTGTTACTGTCCCAAATTTTGATCTGGTACAGTGCATCAATAAGGAAAGGCTCCAATGGGGAGTGGGGGTAGCAGGCATCAGATATCGGAAACAGTAAACAACCATCAAGTAGAGCACCAATCCACTGTGGTGGAATCTTCAGGTACGATCAATAATGTTAAACTTAGAATATTGTTTGATCCTAGTGCTACAGATAGTTTTATTTCTCCATATGCATTAGACAAATGTGGGTTGCCAGCCTACGAGCATGACGATTTCAACTTAGTCGAAATGGCTCCAGGGATAAAGCAAGTGGTAGGACCTAGTATCGATAAGTGCGTAGTGGATCTCGAGGTGTGTGTTACACAATTAAAGGTGTATGTCACCACCCTCGGAACTTATGATCTCATCATAGGTATGAACTGTCTTAAGGAACATCGAGATTTCTTGTACTGTTATGGAAAGAAATTTCTTTGCATTGATGAGAAAGGAGAGGCCATCGAGATCCAAGGTGTCAAATGGAAGGTGTCCCTACGTTTCATATCCACAATGAACATAAAGCGATGTATACGACAAGGATGTCAGTTGTACATTGTTGAAGCGGTAAACAATGATAAGGGACCCTCCTTTGATGAGTACCCAGTGTTAGCCGAATTCAGCGACATCTTTCCAAAGGAATTTCCTGGGTTACCTCCTAAAAGGGAACTCGATTTTAAAATTGAGGTAAAATCCGGTTCTGAGCCAAAATCGAAGGCACCATACAGGATGACGGCCTTAGAACTTTGTGAGTGGTAAATCCAGTTGAAGGAATTGCTAGACCTAGGGTTCATCATACCAAGCATTTCACCATGGGGTGCACCAGTGATTTTTTTTTAAGAAGAAGGATGGTTCCTTGCGTCTTTACATCAATTACCGAGATTTGAACAGAGCCACGGTGAAGAATAGGTACCTGATGCTTCATATTGATGACCTCTTTGATCAAATGAAAGGGGCATCAATATTCTCAAAGATCGACTTGCGATCAAGTTACCACCAACTATGAATTCTGGATGATGACATACCTAAGACTTCTTTTCGAACAAGGTTCGGGCACTATGATTTTGTAGTGGTACCCTTTGGTTTAACCAATGCCCCAACTGTATTCATGAGCCTCATGAACAACGTGTTTCGAAAATACTTAGATCGGTGTGTACAAGTCTTCTTGGATGACATCCTTATCTACTCCAACAATGAAAGGGAGCACAAGGAACACTTGGGAATAGTGTTGTCATGCTTAAGAAAGCACAAGTTGTACGGTAAGTTGTCTAGGTGCTCGTTCTATCAGAAGGAGATCCATTATCTAGGGCATATAATTTCCAGTGAGGGAATTTCAGTGGACCCTAAGAAGGTGAAGGCCATAATTGATTGGCCCGTGCCAAGGAATGCACATGAAGTGAGAAGCTTCATGGGGTTAGACGCGTATTATAGAAGGTTTTTTTAGGGTTTCTCAAAAATTGTAAAACCCATAACTACCCTACAACGTAAAGGCATTAGGTATGAATGGAAGGATGAATGTGATGTCACATTCGCCGAGCTGAAAAGGCTATTAACGAGTGACCGATTCTACGAGTGCTAGATATGGAGAAGGAATTAACAGTTTGCACAGATGCCTCAAGACAAGGTTTGGGTGCAGTGTTGATGCAGGAAGGTGGGGCAATAGCTTATGCATCGAGAAAGTTAAAAACACATGAAGAGAATTACCCTACCCATGACCTAGAGTTGGCTGCAGTGATGTTAGCTTTAAAGCTTTGGATACATTACCTTGTTGGACGAAGCTTTGAGCTCAAGTCTGATCACCAAAGCTTAAGGTATATCTTTACTCAAAGAGACCTAAATGCTAGGAAAAGGAGATGGAGTGAATTCATGTGCAAGTATGATTTTGGGATTTCATACATCAAAGCGACGGAGAATGTGGTAGCTGATGCCTTAAGCATAAAACCAAGACTTTTCTCTCTCATACCTTTGAGGTTTGATTTGAAGGAAAGAGTATTAGAGCAGCTAGTCGGGGATAATTGGTACCTAAAGGTCACGTCGGCACTTTAGAGTGAGAAACTGGTGGGACCTAAGTTTGAAGGCTATGAGTTGGAAGCTGATGGTTTGTTACAGTATCAAGGGAGGATGTATATTCCCAAGGAGGAAGATATTAGAGAGACTATCCTTAAGGAATCCCACAGAGCAGTATATTGCGCATACCCGGGCATGAAGAAGATGTACACAAACATGAATCAACTCTTCTTTTGGGCAAGGATGAAAATCAACATGGTCAAATTTGTCACTAGGTGCCTTGAGTGTCAGCAGGTAAAAGCTGACCATCACCACCCGATAGGACTATTATAGCCACATGAAATTCCTATGTCAAAGTGGGAGGTTATATCCATGGACTTCATGGTGGGATTGGCTCTTGCCTCTCATAGGCATGAATCCATTATGGTCATCGTTGACAAATTGACCAAAACTGCTCACTTCATTCCAGTTAAGGAGACCTATGATGTCACGGATGTCACTCGTGTGTTCATAAATGAACTAGTTCATCTCCATTGGTTTCCCAAGCAGATTATCTCAGCCAGGGATTCCACGTTTACATCCAAGTTTTGGACAAGTTTACAGTCGATGTTAGGTACTCAGCTAAACCTAAGCACCGCATACCATCCAGAGACAGATGGGAAAATAGAAAGAGTGAATCAGGTGATGGAGGACATGCTTAGGATGTATGTCATGGATCAACAGACTCATTGGGAGAAGCACTTACCTTTGGTAGAGTTTGCTTACAACAACAATTACCATAGCTCAATTGGTATGCCTCCATATGAAGCGTTATATGGACGGCCATGCAGAACACCATTGAGTTGGGAAAGGTTAGAGGATCAAGTAATTATAGGACCTGAGTTGATTCAGGAGATGGAAGAACGGGTTGTTCAGATTAGACAATGGTTAAAGGAAGCTCACGATATACATAAGAGCTATGTCGATGCACATAGGGTTGACATAAACTATGAGGTTGGTGATGTAGTTTTCATCCGCATCAAGCCTAGAAAAAGTACCATTCGATTTAGGAAAGGGACAAAGTTGTCGCCACTATTCATAGGACCATTTGAAATTTTAGAGAAGGCTGGACCCGTCGCATATCATCTTGTGCTGCCACCCCATTTGCACAAAACTCATAATGTTTTTCATGTATATGTTTTACGACATTATGTAGCTGATGAGTCTCATAAAATAAATTGGAAGGAACTGCAGGTTTCGGACGAGGGGACCATCAAGGTCGAACCGTTACATATATTGTACCGCAGGGTTAGAAAGCTGAGGCACCGTTTGGTGGACCAGGTTAAGGTCCAAGGCGATCGGTATAGCCCAGGTTCTACTACCTGAGAGGATGCAGAGACCATGTGTCGTGATTATCCCACACTATTTTGACCATAACTTTGGGATGAATTTTCCTGAAGGGTGGGTGTATGTAATGCCCCATTTTGACATTACCACCTGAACTAGTATTATATGTTGTATTTGCTTGATTATGAGACTTCGTCGGTTTGATGACATTGTGGACATATGGTTATATTTTTTTTTGATATATATATGTGAGTGTGTGATGTTAGTATTATGATATGTAGTCATGTTAGATATGTATCACGTGTTAGTTATGTCTCAGATATGCAAGTTAATGAATGATGGGTACGTGGATACCGTTAAAGTTATCTGTTGAATGAATGAATGTTATACCATGCGCATGGTGAATATAATGAATTGATTATTGTTGTTATGTTATGGTGAAATGTATGTTGAGGATTTGTGCACGATATTTTAGATTGTATGTCAAGGACTAACTTACAGGTTAAAATGGCTAAGTGATAGCTGGATCCAATGAGGTGGGAGAGCCTCGGGGACATGGACTCCGAAAGATAAATGGTATGGAAGTGATGCATTATTTACTTTCGCATGATTATTATGTTGGTTATTATGATGTATGGGTGGGGTAGGGTTTTAGGAAACTCAACCACCCAGATTGGTTATACGATGACAAATTGAGCACAAGTCAAACACAATTATTATGTCGGGTAGACATAGTCCCTTGTTCCATTGGGGGGTGGATGCTTTACCCACCGTTTATCCCTGAAACTTAGATTCATGGGAGGGATGTGCTACGATGTGCTCCCCAAGGTGTGTGATGATGACTGGTGGTTTCTTGCTGGGGAAGCTTGGTCAATGTAGTCGACACTTATGCTTACGGGTTCTGACTAGAGCCAGTCATAACTTGACACTTCAGGGTAGTCCAATAGAGGAAACGATAAGATGTGGAAGTTAGTTGTGATTAGGTAGATGATGTAGGTAAATAGGTGTAGCTTGAAGTCAAAACCCTTAAAGGTTTATTAGTATCGAAATGCTATGGTCATAAGACTTAACAATAGAAAGTAGGGAAAATTGATTTTAACTCCTAGAGTATCCATAAAAATCCCAACATGATACCTTAATATTGTGTTATACTGGCCCTCAAAAGTAATGAAAAAGAAAATTGTCTTAAACATATTTCTCCACTTCGTCTTAAACAGCTTGATGGACATACCTTTTGTGTATTCATCGAGATCCGTTGGCTTGAGCAGAAACTGTTTCCATGGGATGGCCTTGAGGGGTGTATGCTTGACCCATATTTTGTTAGGATATCTCATCGTTCAATATGTTGCATCCACCACCTAGTCCCTAGTCTACCAGCACCCGGAAGCTTCCTTCCACTCAGTTTTAGCCCTCCTAGTGCTTAGTGCGCCCAGCATGCACCTACCACCTGAGAGGGGTGCCTTTTCTCACCTACTAGTCCATTTCACTTCAGTTAGCTAGTTGTCTTTCCTTGATTTGAGGCTAGACTGACTCCTGACTGTTGTTATCACTCTGATTGACCTCCGATGAGACTTGACTACCTATTATGAGTCTAGTTAACTCCGCATCCGCCCTCCACTAAGCCTCCTTCCCTACATTAGTGCCATTACCATTAGTTACACTTATTACACTCAGTTAGACTCAATTTGACACCTGGCTTACAGTTACTTGTGCATTGATGACCACCACTGATTGATGATGAGTACTCCTAGTTGGAGCCAAGCTATGCCATGCAGTATATTTGAATGACCTCCTTGGATAATTCAAATTGCTCACTCATTGTGACAATATTGTATTGTAATTATACCATTCTGGATTATAGAGCACTGATGCATCTCTCTTGCACAGTTTTTACTCCAATTTGTTTTACATCATTGTGATTGATATTCTTGTTCAATAGATATGTTGTGACTAAATTTACATGGTATCAGAGACATGTCAAGGACAAGATCTCTCTTCTACAGGTGTTCTACATGAAGAATTGAGTGAATTTGCTCAAAAATACTGAATTTTGGCACGCAAAATCTCATGTGCATTTGTCCATGTGCATGCAAAGCTGAAAAATACTGTCCAATCCACTCCAGAAGCCTTGAGTTTTCCACAGAATTCCTGGATTTGATACATTGGATCTTCAAGCTTGCTTGATCTCCAATCCCAGGTGTGATGCAACTCTAAAAGGGTGGATTGCTCGACCTTACTGTTTGTGTTTTGATTGTGATTTGTAGGTTAATCATCTCCATCAAGTGCATTCGCAATCATTGAGATGGATTCTTCTTCTTCAAAGCTGCTCACTCCCTTCAATTATTTTGAATGGAAGAATGACATGGAGATTATGTTGTGCTCAAAAGGATACTACAGAGTCACCATGGGCCTCGAAGTTGAGCCCAATACTCTCATTGAAAAATCCAAGCACTTCAACAAATTGGATGAAGCGTATGGCCTTCTTTGCCTCAATATTTCCAAGGATCTTCACTTTCACCTCAATGGATTGACTACTCCAAAGGCAGTATGGGAGCAACTCGGAAATATTTTTGGAAAGCAAGATGACATGCGGTCTTTTCAATTGGAAAATGAATTGATTGCCTTGAATCCTGAGAATTTCGAGACCATCAATGATTTTTTCACAAGATTCAAGCATTTGGCCTTGCAATTGAAGAACAATGGAGTTGTCAAAGAGGATAAACAATTGATCCTCTCTATTCTTTCAAAACTTGGTAAAGATTTCTCGGTATTTGTCTCTACTTTCAATTCCGGTCAGCTAACTACCCTGAATTGGAATATGCCTACCTTGAATGCCTTCATTGAGTCCGTTACCAAAGAGCATGATAAGCTAATTCAAATGGGGTCCATAAGCTCCAAATATTCAACCCTCTTTGTTGGAGGATCCAAGAACTCGAATGGAAAAGGAAAGTGAAATAAATAGAAGCCCAAATTCGAACCTAACAAGCAAAGAGAGAAAAGCAAACCATCGGATGCACCATCCAGTTCAAGGAACAAGCAAAAGGATAAAGAGGGTAAAGAAAAATCTAAATGTTCTTATTGCAACTGTGGCTTTCATCCTAAAAGTTCATGCATGAAGAAAGCAATAGATCAAATGGCCCTCATTTTGGAAAACAATAGCATAACTCTTCCTGACGATGCACGGAAGAAGGATAGAAATGATGATCATGAAAGAGGTCAAGCACTCATGGAAACTGTTTCGAAACCCACCACTCTACTGATAGATTCTGGTGCCTCGAATCATATGGATGCAAATATTGACTCCTTTTCTTCATTTGATCCAAACAGCTCCATCCCCATCCATTTGGGAGATGACTCAAAAATGTCATCAAAGGGTAAAGGTACCATCCATTTAGAGCATGGAAGTTTTCAGAATGTTCTTTATGTGCCTTCCTTGGCTTCGAATCCACTTTCTGTGTATCAAATGACACACACTGGTGCACCGAAGCAAGTTACATTCATCCCTAACAAAGTTGAAATTTCTGATATTGAAAGTGGAAGACTTATTGGAGTCAGAAAGGCAAATCATATTGCAAAATACTATGAGTTTTCACACTTTGTGCCGCTTGAAAATCCCACTGCTTTTCTCACTCATGGAAATGAGGTTAGTAGGTTTTGGGATGAAAGGTTTGGACACCTTAATTACAAGTATTTGATTCTTTTACAAAAAAAATCCATGGTTGATGGTGTTCCGCACCTCCATTCCTCGAAGGGAATTTGCCCAGGTTGCATCATTGGGAAGCACCCCGAGCACAAGTTCGATCGCGGAAAAGCTATCAGAGCTTCTACTATTTTGGGTCTCATACATTTTGATATCAGTGGTCTGTTTCCAAATATGTCCATGAATGGTTCAAGGTATGTTTTTACATTCATCGATGACTTCTCCTGCTTTACTTGGGTCTTTTTTCTCAAAAACAAGTCAGAAGTGCTTGGAAAATTCAAGGATTTTAAGGCTTCTGTTGAGACCGCCACTGAGAGCAAGATCAAAGTTCTTAGATCTGATAATGGTGGAGAATATATCAAGACTGATTTGCTGCAAATTTGTGCCGAAAGCGGAATTCAGATCCAACATACAGTTCCCTACACACCCCAGCAGAATGGAGTAACGAAAAGGAAGAACCGATCACTGAAAGAGATGGCTACCTATATGCTTGAGTCAAAAGGTTTGGCTGCAAATATTTGGGATGAAGCCAGGAATGTTGTTGCATACATTTAGAACCGAGTTCCACATTCATCCATGAAAGGTAAAACTCCTTTCGAATCACTCACTGGTCACAAACCGGATGTGTCCAATTTGAGGGTTTTTGGCTCCACTGCATGGGCTAGAATTCCTTCTGAAAAGAGAAAAGCTTTGGATCCTCAAAGTACTGAATGCATCCTAATAGGATATGGAGAAGAATCAAAATCATATAAACTCATGAATATCAGATCCAAAAAGATATTCATAGAGCGAAGTGTGAAGTTTGAAGAATCGCTTCCAGATCTAAAACTAGTCGAGGAAAACACTGTCGATCCGTAGTCTCTACAAGAAGAAGTTTCAAGAGAAGATGAAGAAAGCATTGGATCTGATATTTATGATATTTTATTAGACTTTGATGGCCATGACATATCAGGTTCATAATCCGACCATAATGATCCTCCTCAATTACCAAAGTGGGCCCATAACACTCTACAATCTGCTGCTCCAAACATTGGAAATCCTGTCGATCCAAGCAGAACAAGAGCAGACTTTCAAAGAGCAAGTATGGATCTTTCATTTTCTGATCCATTATTATCTAAGAAATGTTATTTGATGGTTGTTTCAGACCCCAAATCATACTATCATGCCCATCGAGACCCAAGATGGAAAACCGCCATGGATGAAGAGTACAGTTCTCTTCAAAAGAACAATACATGGGAGCTAGTTTCTCTTCCACTTGGAAGAAAATTGGTTCAATGTAAGTGGGTCTACCACACGAAAGTTTCTATTGATGGCTCTATCAACAAATACAAAGCTAGGATGGTGGCAAAAGGCTTCTCCCAAGTCCAAGGAGTGGACTACACTGAGACCTTTGCACCGGTTGCAAAGATGGATTCCATCCACCTAGTTTTGGCCATTTCCGCATCCAAGCACTAGGAAGTGCACCATATGGATGTGAAGAGTGTTTTTCTACATGGATATCTCGATGAAGAAGTATATATGAAGCATCCAGAAGGATACATAATTGATCCATCATTAGTTTGCATATTGAAGAAATCTTTGTATGGATTGAAACAGGCCCCAAGAGCTTGGTACGGAAAGATGGATTCCTTCCTTCTTTCTCAGAATTTCAAAAGATGAAAATCTGATCCGAATGTGTACCTACAACAAGTTAAAGGTAATTTTATGATTGGTTTTCTTTATGTTGATGATCTTCTCATTACTGGTAGCACTCTCCTTGCAATCAACAAGCTAAAAACTGCCTTAAATCTAGCTTTTGACATGAGCGATTTGGGCTTGCTTAAGCAATTTTTGGGCTTGGAGATAGCTCAAAATTTTGATGGGATCACATTATATCAGCAAAAGTATTCTTCATACCTGCTATTAAAGTTTAATATGGAAAAATGTAAGGCTGCTCCGTTTCCATTCCTCTCAGGAATCAGTCTTGAGGAAGGAAATTCTACATCGCTTGCAAATTGCACTATGTATTGACAGTTGATTGGTTCACTACTCTATTTGACACACTCAAGGCATGATATTTATTATGTCGTGAGTGTTGTATCAAGGTATATGCAGCATCCCCATGAGCTTCATTGGCGGGCAGCCAAGCAGATCTTGCAGTATGTGCAAGGTACGAGACATTTTGGCATACACTGTGCTGCAGATTCTGAGCTATATTTCATTGGTTTTACTGATTCAGATTGGGAGGGTGATAGCATTGATCGGAAGTCCAATTTTGGTTATGTTTTCATGATTGGCCATGGCCCTATTTTATGTTCAAGCAAAAAGCAAGCAGCCATTGCACTTTATTCAGCAGAGGCAGAGTATCGAGGGGCAGTCAATGCCTGCATTCAGGCAGTTTGGTTGTAGGGTATTCTTTCCGAGTTTGATTTTGGTAGCACTACTTCGACTGTCATATTTTGTGACAATCAAAGTGCTATTAAGATCTCCACAGATCCAGTTCAGCGGAAAAGGACCAAGCACATTGAGATTCATATGCACTACATCTGAGAATTGGTGCATGATCGCACCATCATTCTGCAATATTGCCCTACTGATGAGCAAATTGCAGACATCTTCACCAAGAGCTTCACTGAGAAGAAGTTCTCTTACCTCCGTTCACTATTGGGGGTGAGTTCCATCATGGTGGATACAAATTAGATCCATTTTATGTTTAGCTTGAGGGGGGGCTTTCTTCCCACTGGGTTTTCTCTCTTTCCTCACTTAGCTTATTTTCAGCATTTTTGGATTATTGTATTGGGGTGACCTTTGGTCTCAGTAACCAGGGCCCTACATTTTATTTTTTACATCATAGTATAGCTTGAGGGGGGGTGTTAGGATATCTCATCATTTAGTATGTACTTTGCATGCATGCATGCGTCTGCATGTTGTCCAGTCACCAGTCTGATGCCTCCAGCACCTAGTCCCTAGTCTTCCAGCACCCGAGAGCTTCCTTCCACTCAATTTTAGCCCTCCTAGTGCTTAGTGCACCTAGCATGCACCTACCACCTGAGAGGGGTTCCTTTTCTCACCTACCAATCCAGTTCACTTCAGTTAGTTAGTTGTCTTTCCTTGATTTGAGGCTAGACTGACTCCTAACTGTTGTTATCACTCCAATTGACCTCCAATGAGACTTGACTACCTATTATGAGTCCAGATAACTCCTCATGCGCCCTCCACTGAGCCTCCTTCCCTACATTAGTGCCATTACCATCAGTTACACTTATTACACTCAGTTAGACTCATTTTGACACCTGGTTGACAGTTACTTATGCATTGATGACCACCACTGATTGATGATGAGGACTCCTAGTTGGAGCCAAGCTATGCCATGCAGTATATTCGAATGACCTCCTTGGCTAATTCGAATTGCTCACTCATTGTGACAGCATTGTATTGTAATTCTACCATTCTGGATTATAGAGCACTGATGCATCTCTCTTGCACACTTTTTACTCCAATTTGTTTTACATCATTGTGATTGATATTCTTGTTCAATAGATCTGTTGTGACTAAATTTACATTTTTCACCGGTTTTAGATAGACCAATGGCAGCCGAAATAAATCCCTCATCAACCTGTAATTCGAGGTCTCCAATCACGTCTCTGCTCCCATCAAACGATTTCACAAAGGAAATAGTGACCTCTCTGTTGTAACCATGGAATTTTCTAACAAAGGGTAGCGAGCCCGCTTGCTCAAAACCATTGCAAATTTGGGGGTCTGACTCGATAGAGGCAGTAATATTGGGTTCAATTCTTCAAATGAAACCCTTAATGCAGTAGATGATATTGGATGCGAAAATCATAGCGAAAGGCACAAGGTTAAGACTCTAAGTCACTCTATGTTGCAACGAAACATCCTTCTGAGAAATGCATAAGGCATAAGAGAAATATATGAGCATTACCGCCTTTAGTTCCTATTTCCTATGAGGTAATCAATAGTTACAAATGCGAGGCGTTAAGGCTCAACAGCTCGTACAGTTCAAGCTTTAACTAGACTGTACTGGAGAGGTATGTGTCTAATGGAGACGACAAGTTCATGAATATGCCCTGCCTTGATATGGACCAAACATTAATGACTCAAACACGTCGACTTATTGAAATGAATAAGCATTTTAGATGGAAAGGGGGTAAAATCTGATTAGATTTGAGGGATAGCACTTGTCCATAAAAAGGACGTATCACCCCAACACATGATTCGCGTCTAGTTTAACAAGATGACGTGTGGCTTCAAATTGAAATTGTCTAGGTCACAATAAGCATATCAAATCGCGTCATGATGCCACGCAATGATTTATTTAATGACACATTACATCGAAGGTCTAATCACCAACCAAAATAAATGATAATAATTTATCAGTCAAAATGAGATTAAATATCAAGGCTTCTAATCAAGTTAATTATATGATAGTAATAACGTGATATTAATTATCAAATTAATAGACCGAAAGTAAACGCTTGGAATATTTAAAAACAATAAGGTATAAATAATTTATGTTTGAAAGCTCATTAAATAATATATATTTAAAACATGCCAATGTATTATCAAATATGACTCGATCTTTGTCACTAACCCTAGATTTGTCTTAAAGCCTTGATGTTTTTTAAAAGGATTCGAAGTATGCTTTGTTATCTAATGAGTCCTTGAATATTGACTTTCACCAATATAAAAGTTTAAAATATTCATAAAATGAAAAACTTGAGGGGTGAAAGACATAAGGGTTACTTCATAAGATAACATATGTTAAGATGAATCTTATGTACAAGAAGCATGCTAAAAGGTTACAATATACTTTGACTATTGAATGAGCAATGCTTCTTGGAATAGGTTGCAGAATCCCATAAATAAAAATGCATAATGGTTATTGATCAGAATAGGAAGATACTATTCACTTTCTGAATTCCATGCTTTCAATCATGGAATTAGGATATGAATAATAATCGCAGATAGAAATGTTGTTGTTGGAGTGTTAATTTCCTGTGTCATTTTCCAAAGAAAAGAAAATGAATGATTGATGTTAATAAAAATGCAGAGATAAACATGATAATATCTGAAAAGTCAAACAACCACAACAACTTTGAAAGCATGAAACGCTATGATGGTATCCCTCTTGTGATATATATAGAAGCGCTAAATCAAAATTCAAGGGACCCATTCCTTTTTAATGAATAAGGAATGGTTGTTGGGTATAGATTCCAACAGGTCGCACCTATCTCCTGGATAGGTGTGACCCAGGTCATGCCTGTCTTCTCAATAAGTCTAACCCAGTTGCAATTTACCCTTCAAAAACAACGACCCAGTCCTGAAACCCTCACAGGGTTTTTCAGGGGGCCAAGAAATCCAAAAACCACAGATCAAACAGACAAAGTGAAAAAGAATCGTGAGAGTAGTTACCTAGAAGTTACAGAATTCTAATCCGTCGGTCCAATCAAAAGAACTCAACAATCCATTTCTGGGCCCCTCTGCACAGTCCATTTTTTGGGACCTAGTCCTATGATATATGGTATAAAATCCATGTTCGATTATGGCATACGTGTAAGTGCCTCTTCACCATAAACGCCCCTTTAATTGGATGTGTCGATGGAGCTGTGTTGACAAGGACTTCAATATCTTTAAGTGGGGGATATTTTGATGACCCTACGTTGAGTGCCATTGGCAATGGCATGATGGAGGGAGCATCGGGAATACATGACTAAGGGTTTGTTACCACATAAGTTGTACTTAGTTGGATTTTTCAGTGAGCCACCAAAGTGTGAATAAGTCTCTTGCTCATAATTACTGTTCAGAAGTCCATGCAGGCCATTTTGGCCCTTTTTTCACTTTTTTGCATGTTCATACCTCATGGGGAATTGTAATAAGTTGGTTTAACATGATGTATTATGTAACAGACTTGGATTTCCTCGGACTTAGTCATCAATGCATTAATCCAAAGTGTTTTTTCCTTGGTAATTATTTGTTGTTTTTCAATGACTTATAATTCCCGAGTTTTTCACTCAATCCTTCAAAGTTGGAGTAGTCGTCTTGGTGGTTAGGCATTAGGAGTTATTAAAGTCTAAGTGTCAATGTATTTTACCATTCTAGTCATCATTTCTGAGTCATAAGAACATACACTAAGTCCCCCCTAGTTTTTTTTTTTAAATCGTCAATAAAATCGTTTCCCATAAAAACGGAGATTTTTTTATATTTTAATTGTAAAAATTAAAAATGTCATAAAAGTGGTACTAGGGGGTCAATTTTTCCATGGGGGTGCTCATTTTCTAACTCATAGAACCAACTATACCTCTAAACCCACTTTGAGAGTAAATTAAGTGATTATTTATCACTAAAATTGATTCTATCTCAAAAAAGGTAAACATGTTAAATAAATGGGCAAAAAATTAGCATCCCATGATTTATGGAAACTTGTCCCAAACATGTTTCAGTCAGCCGGAGTGGTGGAATATTAGATTGGAAAACATATCTGAGTTATGTGAAGATCAAATCCATGTGATTGGTATCAAATCCTTGAAGGGAGCTAACTCCATAAGAGGAGGACGCACTCTCTCATCAAGGGGGCACAATTTTTGAGTTGGCAGCTTGTTATTAGTTGGTAGATCATCCTAAAGGAAAGGGATCACACCTCATGCAATTTGGAGCCCATTCCATGATGTGAACTCTCAATCAATCCCACGATTATTTCAAGGAACTCACCCTCTACACCAACTGAGGAATGCGCCCTCCCCCCCCTCTCTCCTTTTGCTATAAAGGCAAGTGTTTGGCTCTCTTTTTCTCATGGTCAGAGGACCAAAAGGTTGTTGAAGCTTTGTACTTGTAGCTTGTAATATTTTATGGAATAATAAAAGGATTTGGAGGAAAATATCTGCTATTGGGCATCATTGTGTGTGGATGAATATTGCATAGCTTATGAGGTAACCAGTATTTGCTTATAGTGTGGTACTTGTCTGGTTAGTTGTGGGCCTGCAAGGGGAGCTATCTCTCAGTATGGTAACAGAATTCTTTCTTGATTATTCCTTATTGCTTAGTTACATTAGATATCCTATAAGTACATGTGTTTTTTGCTTAAATGCATGTATTCCAATTTTATTTTGTAGTTAACACCCTTGCTTTTAACTATTTCTTTTTGCAACAATTTATAAGTGGATGAAGGTATCTATCTTGAAGGGATGATTGATATTGTTTCAATCCTCCAACTTTCAAGAAATCCCAAGGAGAATAGTCCCTCTGCTTTCCACCATCATAATCGACGGCCCAAAGATGATTGATATTGTTTGACTCCTCCAACTTTCAAGAACTTCCAAGGAGAATAGTCCCTTCACTTTCCACCAGCAAACTCCATGGCCAAAAGTTCCCAACCTTCCAACATTCTTCCTATCTCTCTCTCCTTCATTTCCTATTAAAATTTAGTTTGGTTATGGTTATTCACATGCTTAAGTATATTATATTTCTTTTAAAATAATGTTCGAAAGCCTGATTTGTTTAAGTATGTAGCTACATCTAGAAGTGTAAAACAATATTTTCATAGTAGATCTAGTTATTATTCAAGTACTTAGCTCTTCCTTAAGATCACATATTTCAAGTATTTAAATATTTTTATTCCTTTAATGTTTTATTTATCACATTTGGAGCATAATAGGTGATTTTTTTTTCTCTTTTGATAAATAGGTAAGAGGAGGTGCTGCCAAAAAATCAAATATTTGGGCCATTCGGAACCCCAGGAGCACCCAATCTTGCTTTGAGTCATTTTTATTAAACTTGTAAGCCTTTGGATCCTGATTTATCAAGGACCAAAGGCACCCACCTTAAACATTGTAAAATTAATAACAAAATCAAGTGGGATACCCAATGCCCACATCCCATCCCCCCTAGGGATTTGCGTCATTTTTCGTGGCGTGAAATGTTTTCCCTTTTTGCTTTGTTTTGATTTGGATTTACTAATGTTAGCTTATCCTTATTTTCTTAGTTAGAAATAGTTAGTTTTCCTTTCAATATTTTCATTGTGCAATAAGAGAGTAACGAATCTTGGCGTTATCCCTTGTATGCTCTTGTCCATTGCAGGATTTCCTGATCTGTGGAATAGTCAGAAAGGGGATACTAGTGGCTAGCTTAATAGGGAAATCCATTAGAAATTTATCCTCAAAATTAAGCAGTTGTACTGAAAATACTACAGAGTCAGGGGACTACTCTAATAAGACTTTATGTTTCACCCCGTTGGACTCCTGGTAATGTTGCAGTGCACTCATTCTAGAGGATAACTTCTCGATTGGGCCAAACAAGAATTAACCTGGATTATAAACCACTCATCATAATAATTAAAACTGTCATGACCATTTTCACAACATTTGTGTTTCAATAGAAACTACTTGACTTTATTGGCACTGGTCTACTTCACAATCACATTTACTTGAATCAACTATGTGTCATGGATTAAACTATCTCACATGTTGCTATTCGTAAAATTATAAGTTTTCATTACTCTCTTGTTTTAGTACATTTCAAACTCCTAGAATAAATTTCCTTTTTGTAGTGTAATAAACCTTATATTATTTTGTTAGGGACCACCCCCATTGGCTTCACTAGGAGTTGGCCTAAACAGAGGAGTCAAGAATCAAGTGGCCTATATTCGCTCGACTTTACCCCAAGGATGCACCTAATGGCTTGAAGATTTTTTCCACGTTACTGGAGGTGCGTATCAGGAAACAACATTCTTTTTGGCACCATTGCTAGGGATAAATATTTATATTCCGGGAATACGACTTTTGTTTTCTCCTTTTTTGTTTTTGCTTTGTTTGATGAATCTTTAGAATTATTTTTTTTAATTTTTCATCGGGAAAATCCACTGACCTTTTTTCATTTTTATAAATGTACAAAGAAAAGCAAAAAATATAAAATTTTGTGGGAGTTTTTAAATGCATATTTTTAATCTCACATGGCAACTCCATTGAAGTGTTAAAACCATGTTTCTCATAGAATTGTTGAGACTTGTTGTGCGTAGATGAGCCCATGCAACATAGTAAAATCTTTAAAGTTCACTATTTGATAGCTCCATTGATTCAGTACCAAATACACTCTATGGTTATTCTGGATATATGCTACTGATAAGACTATGGATGATGAAGGGAATGGTCCTCAAACTACCAGACTGTTTCCTCCCATCAATTTCTCAAACATCACATGATTCCCAAATGAAGGGCCTAATTCATGTATATATGATTATACTCTAGTATTTCATGGAAATATTATTCAACCATCCTTCACATTACATCCTTTATTGAAGTTGTAACTAAGTTCAAAATATTACATGAAGATAATTGGAAGTATTTATTTGCTTGTACTATGGCTGAAGATCCTTCTATCTGGTATTATGATGATCTATCTAATGAATGCATTAAATCCATGTTAATTTTTCTTGGGATGTTTCTTAAAAAGTGCATGATTATGAGGGTGATATGGAAAGTTTCATTGAATATTCTCTTGCCACTATGCCTTGGAAAGAGCATCATGTGGAAACCCTTGTACATCTTGAACATTTGATGAGACTAGAAGAACCCATATCTTACATCCTTGTGTGGGACATCCCAATGATGAAATATTGGTTATTACTGAGAGGGGGGGGTGAATCAGTATTGTTAACTTTTTTTTGTAACCACTTATTTTACTTTTGATCAAAAACATGGAATCAACAAAATACACAAAACATGGATTTTATCGGGGAACCCCAAATGGGTAAACCAACAAAGCTTTTCTATTATCTGCAAAATTGCTTTTACACGGTACAATAGAATTCGATCGGCACCAACCAATCAAGATGCACCCACACCCTTAATTCACTGGCAGCAATTGGTAGGAATCTATGACCCCCTGTTTAGTCAGCGATGACTAACAAGGAAGCAACAACTCCCTTTCACAGAACACTGACCTGCCCTTGCACCACCCTATCGCCCTTAAGACATTAAGTCTCCACAAGCTTCTAGGACTGCATCTCTTCCTTTGGCCTTACTTTTTATTCATGTACTGAGATGAAGAATTGAGAGACACTTTCAAATGATGTTTGTTTTCGAAATTTATACTTCTCCAAAGGTCATGTGTATTTTTGAAACCACACACCTTTTCAAAACAATACACCTCCAAAAAAATGATATTACAATAAAAATCATTTTTTTATTTTTATTTTTATTGTTAATATATAACTATATATATTATTGTTTTAATTAACCCTTAAAAAATGACTTTGTATTAAAATCATTTTTATTATTAGAACTAAATACATTTTTTATTTAATTAATTAAAACTTTGTGTTTTACGAATTCGCATTTAACCTTCATGTTCACAAATGCTTTAGCCATGTCTGATGACTCCTATGCCACATCGACACCACGTCTTCTACCACCTCAGCATCACGGTCTACCATGTTCGCAACGCCTCCCTGTCACGTCGTTTATCCATTGCCACATGTACCAAAAGGATAGGAGGCCTGACAGGTCATCCCGGGCGCTGAGCTGGTGATATTCTCGTGGAGTCCAAACACCCAGCGCCCCCGCATATCCTTTGCACTACGCGTAAATAGGATTAGCATTGAACTGTGTATATAAACACATATAACAACGTCTTCACTATGAATGTGGGATAATTCCAATTAAGTGTTTTAATCACAACCGTTGATCTTTCGATCGAACGGTCCTTGAGTCTCACTTATGGCATTTTTCATTTCTCCTGGCTGGCACTGTGATCACGACATTTTTGACATCAGATTTGAGGTATGATTTGGCTGTCATCTTCATTTTCATTAATACCATGGAAGAGATCTCTTTGGATGCAAACATCTTCATCTCGCCCTTGTAATCAACTTGAATCATATGCTTTTCATTGTCTCCGGCAACAATAGTAAAAGTCCAGAGTTTAACATCACTCTGCACAAAGGGATCAATATCTGTTACACTGTGCTTGATGCAGATTTGGAAGGACGAAGTTGATAGCTTATTAAATGGAAATTATGTTTCCAGAAATTGATTTGCATCTCCTTCAATTTATTTTCTAAGCACACAAAGACATCGGTTCTCTCGAAATCTGGCTAACTGTGAGTGGGCTGTATGTAATTGACTTCAAGAACACCGACTATCCTTTTTCATGTCAAACTTAATCTGCATTTTTTGAAGTTGCTCAATGTTCTCAACATTTTTCCTCCATTCAGCGATTTTAAGTTTGAGCTGTGACAAAGTCTCATTTAGTTTCTTTTCTACTTGCTTCTAATGCTCCAACTGGATACGTAATTCAGCGTTCTCCTCCCTCAACATATGTAGTTATGAAGATTCAGCTGTAAAATCACTCTGTATTTTCATGGGGATTTCTTGAATTCCACCTCGGACACAGAGATCCCCTTCTTGGCTTCGACTTCAAACTTGACTTTGTTTGCACACTTTTCTTGCAGGGTGAAATAAGCCTTAGAGGCAATAGTTTAGAATTATTGCCAGTCCTAATGCAACACACATCCCTTCAATGGCTTCCATGACAGCGTTTATGACATGAAGTGATGTCTCAAATATATTAGTCCATACATAATTCATCAAATGGACCAAAGCATCCTCACATCCAAATCCTGCAACACCTAAAGCCATGTGTTTCACTGTTGAAGTTGTTGTTTTCCCATGCACAAGATCTCGATCCATGAGTGCATCTTCAAGTAATGTGTCACTACATATATGCAGTCCTTTCCCATCTTCACCTATATATTCAACCATAAGAACTGACAGCATAGTGAAGAGTAAATAAGTCTCTGCAACAATAGCAATAGCTACAATTTGTACAAACACGGTTCTGGCATTCTTTGAACTTTCAAGTTTGTTCAGTAAAGTAACAGGCACATCCTGTGGCCCAATTGCTTTTGCAATGTATCCAAATGTGTTCATAGTTGCCCTTCTAATTCCCTTTTTGTGGTCTCTTAACATCTTAAAAATATCTGTCTTCAAACTCTGTCCTTTTTTCCTAATATTTTAGACCTCTGGCATGCATTTCTGAAATGACCCAAGGTCTACATGATCTAGCCTTACACAAATCCTTTCTTGGCGTGCATCACTGCTTCATTTATTGCTCTTGTCATGGTTATCTGCCACTTACCATTTATGATTGCCATCAATGACAATAGTCTGTCATATATCTTTGCTGCCCTGCCACTGCCATATTGCCAACAATCTCCCCCTTTGGCATTGATGGAAATACAACTTCCATTTCTCCCCCTTTGACATCAAGGGCAAAGGGTTGATTACTCCCCCGAACTTTGATTCATGTTTCCCCCTGAGATGATGCCACTATGATGTTTTGAGAGTTTAGATTGGAGAGGATACCACTCCTAATATTTGCCTAAGATATAGAAACACATCTCTGCTTAAAGGTTTTGTGAAAATATCTGCGAATTGTTCCTGTGTTGAAACATATTCCAGTTTGATGTTCTTGTTTGCAGCCTGCTCTCTCAAATAGTGAGAGTGCCGAACAGGGTTTTTGGAGAGACTTATATCACTTGTATTATCACAATAGATAGTGATGGGTTCTTCAAACACTATTTTGATGTCTTGTAAAGTTTATCTCATCCATTCAATTTGTGTGCAACATTCGGCTGCTGCAATATACTTTGCTTTAGTGGTAGATAGATAAATTGAGTTCTGTTTTTTGCTTGTCCAAGCTACCAGTGATTCTCCCAAGAAGAAAGCTCCTCCACTTGTACTTTTTCTGTCATCTACACAACCTGCCCAATCTACATCTGAATAGGCTTTTAGGGAGAATGTATTCTTGCTAGGATACCATAATCCAAGATCTATGGTTCCTCTTAAATATATGAAGATTTTTTTATAGCTTGAGCATGGCTCTCTTTTGGTGCAGCTTGAAATCTAGCCACCATTCGAACAACTTGCTTGACATCTGGTCTGGAGGCGGTTACATATAGCAGACTCCCAATCATGGATCTATAATGTTTTGGATCTACATCCTTGGATTCATCTTCTTTGCTTAATTTGCAACCTACTGTCATAGGTGTACAAATAGGCTTGCAATCCTCTAGCTGAAATCTTTTCAACATATCTTTAATGTACTTGGACTGATGAATAAAGATTCCCTTTTTGCATTGTACTATTTGCAATCCTAGAAAGAAATTCATTTCACCAAGCAAATACATTTCAAATTCTTGCTGCATTCTCTTAGCAAAATCCTCACTCAACTTTTCATCATCACTCCCGAATATAATATCATCAACATACACTTCTACAATGATCAAGATATCATCAACAATTTTACAATAAATATTACTATCTGTTGATCCTCTTCTGAAGCCTTGTGTATGCAGATACGATTCCAACCTTGCATACCATGCTCTGGGTGCTTGTGTTAACCCATATAGTGCTTTCTTTAGTTTACAGACATAGTCTCCTTTATCAGATAATTGAAATCCTTCTGGCTGCTCAATATATACTTCTTCTTCTAAGTTTCCATTGAGAAAAGCCGACTTGACATCCATCTGATATACCTTAAATTTTTTGTAACTGGCAAAGGCTAACATCCTAATTGCCTCTAATCTAGCTACAAGTGAAAAAGTTTCTTCAAAATCTACTCCTTCAACCTGAGCATATCCTTTACATACTAATATGGATTTGTTCCTGATTACTTGCCCATCTTCATTTACTTTGTTTCTAAACACCCATTTAGTTCCAATAACATTCTTATTTTTTTGTCTTGGAACCAATTCCCAAGTTTGATTTTTTTCAATTTGGTCCAATTCTTCATTCATAGCTTTGACCCAATTCTCATCTTTGCATGCCTCTTTAATTGAGCTGGGCTCAATACATGATAGTAGTGCTATCTCTATTTGATACACAAATTTTCTTCTTGTTTGTACCCCTGCATATTTATCTCCAATGATATGGTCTTCAGGATGATTCTTATGAATTATCGTGGAGGGTGTCTTGGTGTCTTTTCTAGGAGATTCTTCTTTTTCTTCTCGAGTATCTATTTCACCTTCTTGTATGTCTTCTTTTTCTTCTACATCTGTTTGTGTATCAACTGGCTCCTCATCATCCTCGCTTTCATCATCGAGTATACCCTCTTGATGTTTGAACTTCTTTGTTTTTAAATCATCCACCTTAACATCAACACTCTCTATAATCTTATGTAATCTAAGATTATAGCATCTGTATGCTTTATTGGTAGAAGCATATCAAAGGAAGATACCTTCATCAGATCTAGCATCAAATTTTCCAAGATCCTCATCGAGTCATTTGATGTAACATTTAGTACCAAAAAACTTGAAGTACTTTACAGAAGGAACTCTCCCCAACCATAACTCATAAGGAGTCTTATTACTATTAGTCCTGAGCTGTCCTCTATTTAAAATGTGTACTGCTGTGCTTACAGCTTCTCTCCAATACCCATCAGACAACTTTGCTTCATTGAGCATAGTTCTTGCAGCCTCCTGGACTGTTCGACTCCTTCTCTCAGCAATCCCATTTTGCTGAGGTGTTCTGGCAGCTGAGAATTGTCTCTTAATTCCATGATTCTCACAGAACAGATCAAACTCTTTTGAGGTGAACTCACCACCATTGTCTGATCTAAGACATTTGATTTTTGCCTCTGTTTCATTTTCAACAAGGTTTTTAAAAGCTTTGAACTTGTTAAGTGCTTCTGATTTTTCCTTGAGAAAAAATACCTAAGCCATTCTAGTAAAATCATCAATGAATAGCATAAAGTAGGACTCTCCTTGCAAAATTTTGGTTCTTGTAGGTCCACAGAGGTCAGTGTCAACCATCTCTAAAGGTTTTAAGGTTGAATATTATTTTGTCCTAAACCTTATTCTAGTTTGTTTCCCTAGTTGACAATGTCTACATATGGGATTTGAAGGTTTTGTAATCTTTGGCAAGTTTCTTACTGCCCTGAAGTTACTGACTTTTACTAAATTGTCAAAGTTAATGTGTCCCAACCTCCTATGCCATAGCTAGCTTTCATCCACTAAATTCATATGACATTACTCATCCAGTTTTGTATTTAGTATGTATACATTCTCAGGAGTTCTAGATGCAGTACCAACCAATTTTCCAGAGTCCTTTCTCCTAATCTCACATTTCTTGGAATCAAAGATACAAATGTGTCCCTGATCACAGGTTTGGCTGACACTTAGTAAGCTAGGTTTCATATTTTCAACCAGCAATACATTCTTGGCTTTGGCCTTTCCCACATTCACAGTGCCTTTCCCAAGAATGTTACCTGAAGCATCGTCACCAAATGTAACTCTACCCTTATGTTTCTTTAAGTTCAAAAACTTGTCCTTATCTCCTGTCATGTGCTTTGAACACCCACTGTCAACATACCAGGGATCTCCTTTATCTTGGACTTTTAAGGCAATAAAACATTTCTCTTCTGATGTTTTTTCTCTCCAAAGCTTCTTTTGCTCTTTAATGTCCTTTGACCTTTCTGAGATTTCCATTAATATGACCTTTGACCTTTCTGAGATTTCCATTAATCTGACCTTTGACCTTTCTGAGATTTCCATTAATCTCAGAAAAAATGATATTACAATAAAAATTATTTTTTTATTATTTTTAATATATAACTATATATATTATTGTTTTGATTAACCCATAAAAAATGACTTTGTATTAAAATCATTTTTATTATTAAAACTAAACACATTTTTTTATTTAATTAATTAAAACTTTGTGTTTTACGAATTCGCATTTAACCTTCATGTTCACAAATGCTTTAGCCATCTCTGATGACTCCTATGACACATCGACGCCACGTCTTCTACCACCTCAGCTTCACGGTCTGCCATGTTCGCAAGACCTCCCTGCCATGTCGTTTATCCATTGCCACGTGTACCAAAAGGATAGGGGGCCTGACAGGTTGTCCCGGGCGCCGAGCTAGTGATCTTCTCGTGGAGTCCAAACACCCAGCACCCCCACCTATCCTTTGCACTACACGTCAATAGAACTAGCATTGAACTATGTATATAAACACATATAACAACGTCTTCACTATGAATGTGGGATAATTCCAATTAAGTGTTTTAATCACAACTGTTGATCTTTCGATCGGACGGTGCCTGAGTCTCACTTATGGCATTTTTCATTTCTCCTGGCTGGCACTGTGATCACGACATTTTTGACATCAAATTTGAGGTATGATTCGGCTGTCATCTTCATTTTCATCAATACCATGGAAGAGATCTCTTCGGATGCAAACATCTTCGTCTCGCCCTTGTAATCAACTTGAATCATATGCTTTTCATTGTCTCCGGCAACAATAGTAAAAGGCTAGAGTTTAACATCACTCTGCACAAAGGGATCAGTATCTATTACACTGTGCTTGATGCAAATTTGGAAGGACGAATTTGATATCTTATTAAATGGAAATTATGTTTCCAGAAATCGATTTGCATCTCCTTCAATTTATTTTCTAAGCGCACAAAGACATCGGTTCTCTCAAAATCTAGCTAATTGTGAGTGGGATGTATGTAATTGACTTCAAGAACACCGACGATCCTTTTTCATGTCAAACTTAATCTGCATTTTTCGAAGTTGCTCAATGTTATCAACATCTTTTTGTCACATCTCCAAAATTCGTAAAAATTTAAAAATTTTCTAAGTGGTCTTCTTCCCTTCCAAACAGTCTAATCGTCATTAAAATGCTTTACAGATATTATAAATATTTAATTAGTATCTAGATTTTCTATTTAATAAATGCGACATTTAACAATTCATGAAATTATCATTGAATATTTATGCAAGGGGGTTAGTACATACTAACAACAGGTGGAAGTTACCTTTTTACAATAAGTGATTTTTATACACTTCATTGGATCTTGTATGAAACTTCGGTATGTAAAAGACCAATGTACTTGTATACAATGTTTACAAAAAAAATATACTTCAATCATAAAGACCTTCCAAGCATTGTCAACATATTAACACATGTTTAAATACTACCATTCTAAATTGAGAGTTTACAAACTTGAACCAAATTAATACTTATATTTTTATGGTCCTTATTTGAACACATGAAAATATCCCTTAACCACTTTTAACATGAAAAAATTCTTTTAACAACACTTATCATGAAAGACTCTTTGCCAAGATACAGTCGACAATTGTGTGGTAAGCGTTAATTACTAAGATAATTCATAAGAGAAGAAAATCATACAATCACCATAAAAGCATAAACACATATAAGAAAGACCATAGACAAACACACGAGACCAAAATAACATGGTTCACCCGTACACGGGCTAGTCCACAAAGGTTGGGTGTAATATTATTGTAAAAAGGGTAAGGTTACAATATCCTGCAACAAGATTGTTGCCAACCACTTTCATACTCTTTTCCCTAGCTTCTCTTGTAGAGAGCTTTATCAATACTACCCTTACAATCCAACACCGACAACATAATTTTAATACCCAAACCAATTATGTTATAAATCAATTCAAGATAATTAAACCTGCTCTTCATCTTTTTGTATTGTAACTGAGGCTAACAATCTCTAGAGTCCTTCCCAAAAAGGTAAGGTCTAATATCATCATAATCTCTTGTATTTTAGAGAAATTTTCTTATATTTTAAGAAATTATTATTTTAACTTTAGATTATAAAAAGAAATCACATCCATGCCATTTTCTCTAATGCTCCACCACACCGTTCCCTTAGCTATCGGCATATCGACCGCGTGAACACTCCAGCGGTTCATGCCCAAAACTGCACAAAGTTCACCGTAGTCTATCTTCCGGCAGATCTATCCTTGAAGAAGACAGACACAATCCCTTTCACCGATCACTGGTATTTCCAAGCAAAACTACCACCAAACTTTCGCAGCATTTTTTTCTTTTTCCCCTCTGAGACCATCCGTTTTCTAACGCAGGAACTGCTCCTTTATAAGTGTCCCTGCCACGCATCTACTGCCAGTAGTTTAACCTCCGACCGGTACTCTAAGTGGAGCTGAGATTAAAGCTAATCAAATGTTTTGTTTAATAAAAGTATTTGTGTAAACCTTTACAAATACTTTTGAGAAGGAAATGAATACCTATAATTCAATTAATTATATATATATATATATATATATATTACTTTTCTTCTTCTCTTTTAATATTTCCATAATTTCCTTAACAAGACCTTAAATATATTGACCACTCTAAATTTAATATGTACCTATAGTATATGTGTATATTTATTTTAAACATTTTCTCCCCTTGACTAATCTCATTAATAATAAAACTCAATGGGCTTAAAGGAACTTTAAGAATGAGTTTAATATAAATACACGATACCCCTATTTATAAATTTTATACAATTTTTTTACCCTTCCAAGATATTAAGCATATATCTTGATATGATCATGAAATAAGAATGATTACTTAGTCTTATAATATAATAGCTAATTTTGGTCATAAAAGGTAATGGGAGCTAGAATACTCACTTTGTGATTAATATTCACTACCATTTACCTAAGATGAGAATACTAATAGCTTAAGGTGATTGATTAGTTATATTGAGGATTATCTACTGAAACTTTAACTTCTTCTTTAACCTAAAGAATACGTCATTTAGGAGTTCCTCAACGCCCGCGTCGAGTAGGTTATTTAGTTTTTAGGATAATCTGTCTAAAGTCGACTAACTAAGTCGTTACTTTCCTCTAAGTGCCTACGGCATCAAGATGATATATTATCATCAATATTTTCAGCCTTCATGGCTTCTTAGCCAATCAACCACTTTTCCCCAGTGAAATAATATTTACTTAGGAGATAACTTAATCAAAACTTTCAAGGTCCATTGGTGGGGCCTTGGCCTTGAGCTCCTCACCATGGCCATTTACAAAATTCATAATTATATTTATAAGAGAATTAATAATAAGGCCGAATTTGAGGGATGTTACATTTTTCCTCCATTTAGCGATTTTAAGTTTGAGTTGTGACAAAGTCTCATCTAGTTTTTTTTCTACTTGCTTCTGATGCTCCAACTGGATACGTAATTCAGCGTTCTCCTCCCTCGACATATGTAGTTCTGAAGATTTAGCTGTAAAATCACTCTGTATTTTCATGGGGATTTCTTGACTTCCACCTCTGACACAGAGATCCCCTTCTCGGCTTCGACTTCAACCTTGACTTTGTTCGCACACTTTTCTTGCAGGGTGAAATAATCCTTGGAGGCAATAGTTTAGAATTACTGTCGATCCTAATGCAACACACATCCCTTCAATGGCTTCCATGATAGCATTTATGACATGAAGTGATGTCTCAAACATATTAGTCCATGCATAATTCATCAAATGGACCAAAGCATCCTCACATCCAAATCCTGCGACACCTAAAGCCATGTGTTTCACTGTTGAAGCTGTTGTTTTCCCATGCACAAGATCTCGATCCATGAGTGCATCTTCAAGTAATGTGTCACTGCATATATGTAGTCCTTTCCCATATTCACTTATATATTCAACCATAAGAGCTGGCAGCATAGTGAAGAGAGAATAAGTCTCTGCAACAATAGCAATAGCTACAGTTTGTACAGACACGGCTCTAGTGTTCTTTGAACTTTCAAGTTTGTTCAGTAAAGTAGCAGGCACATCCTGTGGCCCAATTGCTTTTGCAATGTATCCAAATGTGTTCATAGTTGCCCTTCTAATTCCCTTTTTATGGGCTCTTAACATCTTAAAAATATCTGTCTTCAAACTCTATCCTCTTTTCCTGAGATTTCAGACCTCTAACATGCATTTATGAAATGATCCAAGGTCTGCATGATCCAGCCTTACACAAATCCTTTCTTGGCGTGCATCACTGCTTCAATTATTTCTCTTGTCATGGTTATCTGCCACTTGCCATTTATGATTGCCATCAATGACAACAGTCTGTCATATATCTTTGCTGCCCTGCCACTACCATATTGCCAACACCCAAGTGACCCTATTGATGAATTTCATGAAGGTCCCTTGATTGAATATATTATTGAATATCCACCGTGTGTTTCCACGATAGAAAACATTGAATATCTGGAGTTATATTAGGATTATTTCAGTGAAGATGATCACATGTGTATTCCAGATCTACCTCAAGAAAAAACCATTATAGAATATCAGAAGGAAATCCACGATGAAATTTGGGATGTGTATGATGGCACTCCTCCATGTTCCCCACTTAGTGATGAAGGTATGGAAAGTTTACTTCCTTGTAACAATTTTTCAACCAAGCCTTTTGAAGAGGATTGTTATGAACGTGAGGAAGAGGGGTATTGCCAAGGAAATTATGAAATTTATGAATACTCCCCCATATTTTACAAATATTTTGATGATGACTATTGGACATTTATGGAAAATCCCATCTATGATATGTCCAAAAAAGGGATTGTTGATTCAGAGTCTTTTGGAAGTTTTATTGAAAATTCCATCTATGATATATCCAGAGAATGGAGTGTTCATACAGAGACTTTTGAAATTATTTGTATGGAAGAGGAACATGTTGGAATATTTTATATTACTTTGAAGGTAATAATATCTGTGTATTATGTCGGAAGATATCCACAAGATTATGTAAAAGAGTAATACATTATATCCCATATTCATTATGGTAAAGTATACTTTTCATATTCATTATTATATAAAGAGATGTTATTATGGAGAATTATATTATCCCAAATGTAATATGTGAGAGTAATTCCTCCTCATCTCTTAGTATATAATAGAGTCAGGGGAGTCACATCACTCATCATGATCTTTACTTATTCACACAAGTGCTGCTATATTGTATTGGGGTTATTGGAATTGCTCTCTTGTAAGCTTGAGGGAGATATTCTGGAGATAATCGAAGACTACCTTCCGATGGATGTAGCCCAATTGGGTGAACCACGTATATCTAGTGTACTCTTTTCTTTTGTTCTCTTTTTTGTACTTATTGTTGATATATTATTGTTTTGCATAGATAGGTATGCTAGTTTAGCTAGATCCATATCTATGATATGGTATCAGAGCTTGTTGCTATGATCTAGCACCTTCTATTGCTTTCAAAACAATATTTTATCATTTGGGAATTGTTTATTTCTTATAGATTTGCATTCTATCTGGTAGCCATTAGGCTTCTCTTCAGATCTGGGCATGTTTCTGCAATTTTTTTTCTAACCCTAACCTTGCTGTGTAGATTTTTGCAGAAATGTTTCAAGGGTTTCTTGATTTTTTTTTGTAGATCTATATGTTTTTCTGATTCTCCTCAAGGAGATCTATCTTCTGGTTGTCAAAATGACATTTTTCGTCCAATTTTTGGTAGACTTTGTGCAAGTTTCCGTCTTCGGAAGCTTCGGCACTGTTTTTGGCCTTAAACTGGACATTCACGGTTGTTTCTTTGCAGAACCTGCGGTTAACCATGACTATGCCTACTGCGAACCCGCGAGTATACTGCAGACCCGCGACTTCCAATGAGAAGACCTGTGTATGCTATGGCATACTCGCGACTGTTCTCACTTCTAAATTGTGTTTACTTCAGTCTACTTGCTACCCTCCTGTGCAGAGACCCACGAGTGCTTCGGCACAGTCGCGAATTTACTACACAAACACCTGCGAACACCCCAATCAGAACCATGACATTCGCCTTTACAGACCCGTGAACCCGCGGCTGAATCTACTTTAAACCCGGGAGTAGCCGCGACCTTTGCCGTGTAGAACCCACAAGTATCAATGTTTATTCGCTAGTTTCTTGTTGGAAGACCCGCGAGTGACTTTCCTTGGCACTTTTCAAAAGGGATGTAAGTAAAATTTTCTTTCCTTTACTATTTGTTCTAACTGTGTTTCTACAGATTCAGATCAGTACGGTAAAGTGTTTCAGTTTTCTGTTATTCACTTTCTTTCTCTTGTCATTTATAGCATTTGGTTTCTTGTCAATATTTCTATCATTATGACTTCAAAAGTAGCTTATGTTCCTGAACTTGTTGGTCCTAACTATCTTGCATGGAAGAAAAAAATGATTGATGTTCTCAAGAGTAAGAATCTATGGAGGATTGTTAATGGTGAACACACGAAACCTGTTGATGCTCAAGCTTTAGCTATATGGGAATATAAATGTGATCAAGCAAGAGGGATCATTGGTCAAACAGTTTCAGATAGTCTTCAGGTAAGTATAGAGTCAGAAGACAGCCTCGTTGAGGTATGGAAAATTCTTGCTTCTTTATTTGATAAATCTGATGATGTTTCTGCTTATTACCTTGAAAATAAGATTTTTGAGCTAGATCCTACTAACTTTGAAAGAGTAGAATTATATCTTGCTAAAGTGAAAACCTTAAATGAAAAATTAAATAATTGTGGTAAAGATTACAAGAAAACAGACACTACTCTTATAATTCTTGTAGAACAAAAATAGCCATCTTGTTTTGATATGTTCATTCAAACTAGGAACATAGATCTTGAATTGTCTTCAAATACCATGAAACCTACTTTTGATGATTTTTGTAAATGATTGATAAATGAGCAAGAAAGGTGAATTGTTTCAGGACAACTCTCACCTAATCAGGCTCTTATGGCACATAATAAGAATCCTAAGAGAAATTCTAATAATGTTAAAGGTTCTAATTCACACACTTCAAATCCTACTAATAACTCTAGTAATGCTTCTAATGCACATCATGACAATAGTAAGATGAATAAAGTGTATCCTCCTTGCAAACATTGTAGTAAAACTAACCATCCTGAAAAGAATTGCTTTAAATTGAAACATTTAAAAGCTAAGGCTAAAAAGAATGGTTCTGATGAATCACATGTAGCTTTGTGTGCTTCTATTGTTTCTTCTATTAATTATTCTTCTAATGTGGAATGGATAATGGATTTTGGTGCTTCTAAACATATGAATGGTAATGATTCTTTATTTACATCTTATGACAATAATAAACACACATCTCAGAAATTATCTATAGGTGATGGTAAACAACTTTCCGTAATTGGTTATGGTAATATTAATGTTGCTAATGGTCAATTGGAAGATGTTTTTCATGTTAAAAATATGCCTATCAATTTTCTTTCTATTTATCGTGCATGTCAAAAAGGATTTAAATTTGAAGCTTGGCCTGATAAATATGTTCCTAAAGATATCAATAAAAATTTCAAAGTAGTTTCTTCTGGTCTTATTGATCATATTGATGGTTTATATAAATTTGTTGGTTTTAATTCAACTAAAATACAACCTTTTTATTCCTATGTTGCTCATGCTGATGAACTAAGTAAATTATGACATGAAATATTAGGTCATTTGAATTATGGTAAAATGCAAATGTTAACTAAAATGGTACTTGGATTTCCTAATATTTCATTTGCTAATGGTGTTTTTGAAGGTTGTGTTCTTTGTAAACATCATAGAGAAATGTTTGATAAAAGTAAAGCTTGGCGTGCTAAAGAACCTTTGCAATTAATTCGTAGTGACATTTGTGGTCCTCTTGAAGTTCCTTCTATATCACATGTAGTCTATTTTCTTAACTTTATTGATGACTTTAGTAGAAAATCATGGGTTTATTTTTTTAAACATAAAAGTGACACTTTTCTAAATTTCAAGTATTTAAATCCTTGGTTGAAAATGATTCTAGTAAAAATATTAAGACTTTAAGAACTAATAATGGGGGAGAATTCATTAAGAAATAATTTGAAGTATTTTTATATAAACATGGAATTCAACATCAAAATACTATTCCTTACACACCTTAGCAAAATGGTGTTGCTGAAAGGAAAAACAGAACTTTAGTTGAAATGGCTAGATGTATGCTTTATTCTAAAGGATTACACAAGAAATTTTGGGCCGAAGCCATCAGTTGTGCTAACTTTATTTTAAATAGAATTCCTACAAAAGTTGTTAAGCATGTTACCCCTGAGGAAAAATGGAATGGTAAGAAACTAGATATTAGTAACTTTAAAGTGTTTGGTTGTGAATGTTGGGCTCATATTCCTAATGAAAAACGGAAAAAAAGTTAGAACCCAAGTCTCACAAGTGTATATTCATTGGTTATTCTGGGGATTCTAAGTCTTATAGGTTTTTTTATCCTTCTAATCAAAGTTTCATCATTAGAAGAGATGTTCAATTTATTTAAGTCTCTCCACCACCTGAGTCTGTAGAACCTCATGTTACTCTGAATATTCCCTTATCACCTGTTACTCCTATCTCAGTTACCCCTTCCAATTCTATGACTGATCTTAGTTCACCTTCTTCTCCTTCTTCAAGTATTCCACTTGAATTTCTCGAAGCTCCTGAAGTGACTTCTGTTCCTTCTAACCTTCATGTTTGGGCCTGGAAAACTCTTGAATCTATAGGAAGTGATATCGGAATCCCTTCCGATAGTCGTAGAACTAGATCTAACTTTGCTTTATGACCAAAGTTTTGGCCACAGATGATCCTACCTCTTATGCTCAAGCTAAGGGTAAACCTCATTGGGAACAAGCTATGTCTGCTGAGTATGATTCTCTTATGAAGAACAAGACTTGGTCTCTTGTACCTCTTCCTTCGGGAAAGAATTTAGTTGGTTGTAAATGGGTTTATAAAACTAAATTTACTGCAGAAGGACAGATTGAAAAGTATAAAGCTAGATTAGTTGCAAAAGGTTTTAATCAACTTGAAGGTATAGATTATAATGAAACTTTTTCTCTTGTTGCTAAAATGAATACAATAAGAACCATTTTATCATTGTTGCGTCTTATAAATGGGAAATACACCGAATGGATGTTAAAAGTGCTTTTTTAAATGGTGATCTTAATGAAGACATTTATATGCAACAACCTCCTGGTTTTATTAATGCTGAATCGTCAAGTTTAGTATGTAAATTACACAAATATTTATATGATCTTAAACAAGCACCTCGGGCTTGGTATGATAAAATTGATGCATATTTCTTGAATAATGGTTTTAAGTGTTGTATATCTGATCCTAACTTGTATGTTAAGCATGTTGATGATAATATCATTGTTATTGTTTTATATGTGGATGATCTTATTATCACTGGAAGCCAACTTGTTCTCATTCAAAGTATGAAAAGTGACCTTCAAAAGCAGTTTGAAATGACTGATCTCGGTATCTTGCACTATTTCTTGGGTATTCAAATTTGGCATCTGGAAGATGGTTTTTTTCTCTCTCAACCGAAGTATGCTACAGATTTATTGGCTCGTTTCCACATGAGTGATTATAAACCTGCTCCTACGCCTTTTCAGTCCAGTGTAAAGTTAACTGTTGACTGTACTACTCCTCTAGTTGATGCTACTCTTTATCGTTAGCTAGTCGGCAGTTTGATATATTGAACTCACAACAAACCAGATCTCTCCTTCATCGTTAGTGTGGTTTCACGGTTCATGTAGCAACCTCATGAAAGTCATTGGAAAGCAGTAAAGAGAATTCATAGGGGAAATTGTACTATGGTGTTTTTTATTTGAGCGGTACTACAGTTTCACTTTCTGGTTATACAGATTCTGACTGGGCAGGTGACAGTTCTTATCGACAGTCAACTGCTGGTTATATATTCCAACATGATTCAGGTCTGATTTCTTGGTCCAGCAAAAAGGTGGAGACTCTTTCTTTATCTTCATGTGAAGCAGAGTATAGAGCAGCCAAAGAAGCAGTTTGGTTACAACATGTTCTCACTGAGCTTGGTCTGGTTCCGAAATCATCCACTCTGTTGAAGTGTGACAATCATGGTGCAATTCATCTTGATTATAATCCGGTATATCACTCCAAGTCAAAGCATCTCGATCTTGATGCTCATTACATTCGAGGTCTCATTGCAGATGGTGTTCTTTCTCTTGAGTATTGTCCTACAGAGCAACAGGAAGCCGATATCTTCACCACATCCTTAACAACAACGAAATATGTGCATCCTTGTTCTTTACTTGGGATGAGGGAAGTTGTCATCAAGGGGGAGCAGTAATGACTCATTCCTTCCTTTGTTAGTGGGATTTTATCCCAGCCATTATTAAGGGGGGGTGTCATAATATTTTATATTCCTTGGAAGGTAATAATGTCTTTGTATTATGTCGAAAGATATCCACAATCTTATGTAAAAGAGTAATACATTATATCCCATATTCATTATGGTAAAGTATATTCTTGATATTCATTATTATATAAAGATATGTTATTATGGAGAATTATATTATCCCACATGTAATATGTGAGAGTAATTCCTCCTCATCTCTTAGTATATAATAGAGTCAAGGGAGTCACATCACTCATCATGATCTTTACTTATTCACACAAGTATTGCTATATTGTATTGGGGTTATTGGCATTGCTCTCTTGTAAGCTTGAGGGAGATATTCTGGAGATAATAGAAGACTACCTTCACGTGGGCGTAGCCCAATTGGGTGAACCACATATATCTAGTGTACTCTTTCCTCTTGTTCTCTTTTTTGTACTTATTGTTGATATATTATTGTTTTGCATAGATAGGTAAGCTAGTTTAGCTAAATCCATATCTCTGACAGAATATACACATTTTTCATATGATTAGTCAAATCCATATATGAGTACTAGTCATGAAGACCTGGAGAAGCAATGTTGTAAAGAGTTAGGTTGGATGCAGTCAATTGAAGATCAATCCCGGCTGTCATGTTCACGTGTAGAGGTTCCTTATGATTTGGAGCAGCCTAGGGCTTACAAAGAGAGTTATCATTCGATAATCTTTGTGGATAAGTGTTATGGAGTGATTGATTTTCCTCATCATACAAATGTATATAGAAGTCCTATCCAATCTTGGATAGAAGAAGCCTGCGGGAGGACTTGCTAGTTTGGGAAACAGTTTGATGATTTTTTGCATAATTATGATCTCATATCCAACCCTCACATCCTGAATCATCACGCAGGTTTGCATTTCCTAGTAAATTTATTCTTGTTTTGGCTGGTAACCAAACAAAAGGGAAAAAATTCTAATACCGATAAAATGTTAAGATGGCTGCATTGGATTTATCATTTCACTTAACATTTGATTATGTCATGCTTAGAGTAGGAAAATAATCTCCTTAAAGTGATCATTTACTTTTTGTATTTTCCTTTTATGTACTTAGGAATAATAATCCTTTTCGTTGGTTAAGTTTCGTGTTTTCAAATAAATGCAACTTATGGTTCATTGGCTTTATTTAAAAATTGTGCCAATGAAGGTTTACTCTTTCAAGTTGAGATGTTTTTACATGCTATAGAAAACAGAGATTATGTGGTTCTTGCATCATCTCCTTGCCTAAATACTAGGTCAAGCATGCATCCCGCAGTTGGAGCCATATGTTACCACCTAAGTTGTATTGAGTTGAATTTTTTAGTGATCCGCCAAATTGTGAACAAGTCTCTTGTTCATAATCAATGTTCAGAAGTCCATGCATGCCATTTTGGCCCTTTTTCACTTGTTTCTCATGTCCATACCCCACGGGGAATTGTAATAAGTTGATGTAGCATGATGGATTATGTAAAAGACTTAGATTTCCTAGGACTTAGTCATCAATGTGTTACTCCAGAGTGTTTTTTTCCTTGGTAATTATTTGTTGCTTTCAACAACTTATAATTTCTGATTTTTTCACTCAAACATCTAATGTTGGAGTAGTCGTCTTGGTGGTTAGGCCTTAGGAGGTTATTAAATTCTAAGTGTCAATGTATATTGCCATGATAGTCATCACTTCTGATTCATATGATCATACACTAAGTCCCCCCAAGTTTTATTTTTATTTTTTATCAATAAAAAAAATTCCGTAAAAATGGATAATTTTTTAATATTTTAATTATACAAATTAGAAATGTCATAAAACAGGTACTAGGGGGTCAAATTTTCCATGGGGGTGCTCGTTTTATAACTCAGAGCATCCATTATCCCCTAAACCCACTTTGAGATTAAATTAAGTGATTATTTATCACTAAAATTGATTTTCTCTCGAAAAAGGTTAAAAAGTTAAATAAATGGGAAATAAATCAACATCCCATGATTTATGGAAACTTGTCCTAGACATATTTCAGTCAACCGGAGTGGTTGAAGCTTAGATTGGAAATCATGTCTGAGTTAAGTGAAGATAAAATCCATGTGATTGGTATCAAATCCTTGAAGGGCGAGTTAACTCCACAAGAGGAGGGCACACTCTCTCATTAAGGGGGTGCAATTTTTGAGTTGGCATCTTGTTATTAGTTGGGAGATCATCTGAAAGGAAGGGGGTGCACCTCATGAGAGGTGGCACCCATCCCATGATGTGAAATCTCAATCAATCCAACAATTATCTCAAGGAACTCACCCTCTACTCCAAGTGAGGAATCCCCCCCCACTCTCTCTTCTTTTGCTATAAAGGAAAGTGTTTGGCTCTCTTTTTCTCATGGTCAGAGGACCGAAAGGATGTTGAAGCTTTGTACTTGTAACTTGTAATATTTTATGGAATAATAGAAGGATTTGGAGGAAAATATCTAGTGTCAGACATCATTTTGTGTGGATGAATATTGCATAGCTTATGAGGTAATTAATATTTGATTATATTTGTTGTATTGAATCTGGTTAATTGTGGGCCTGCAAGGGGAGATATCTTTCAATAGGGTAAGGAATTTATTGATTGATTACTTAGTTACATTAGAACTTCTAGAAATACATGTGATTTTTTCTTAAATGCATTTGTTCCATGTTTCTTTTGTATTTAACACCCTTTCTTTTAACCATTTCTTCGTGCAATAATTTATAAGTGGATGTAGGTATCTAGCTTGAAGGGATGGTTAATCTTGTTTGACTCCTCTAACTTTCAAGCACTTCGAAGGAGCATAGTCCCTCTGGTTTCCACCAATAGAATACATGACCCAAAGTTCCCAGGCTTCCAGCATTCTTTCTATCACTCTCTCCTTCACTTCCTATTAAGATTTCTTTTGGTTATGATTATTCACAAGCTTAAGTAAATTAGTTTTCTTTTAAAAGAATATCTAAAAGAATCATTTGTTTAAGTATGTAGCTAGATATAGAAGTGTATAACGATATTGTCATAGTAGATCTAGTTCTTATTCAAGTACTTAGCTCTTCCTTAATATCACATCTTTCAAGTACATAAATATTTGTATGCCTTTAATGTTTTATTTAGCAAATTTGGTGCATAATAGTTGGTTTTTTTCACTTTTGATGAATAGGTAAGAGGAGGGGTTATCGAAAAATCAAAGATTCAGGCCATTTGGGACCCCAGAAGCACTCACCTTAAAAATTGTAAAATTAATAATAAAAGCAAGTGGGATACCCAACGTCCACACCCCATCCCCCATAGGGATCTCTGTCGTTTTTGTGGCGTGAATTTTTTTTTCTCTTTTTTTCTTTGTTTTTCTTTGGATTTATTAGTTTAGTATTATTTTCTTAGTTAGAAATAGTTAGTTTTCCTTTCAGTCTTTTCATTTTGTAATAAGATAATAATGAATCTCAGCTTTATCCCCCGTATGCTCTTGTCCACCGCAGGCTTTCCTAACCTGTGGAACAATCAGAAAAGGATACTAGTGCCTAGCTTAAT
This sequence comes from Larix kaempferi, assembly GCA_027924585.1. Classification (NCBI taxonomy): domain Eukaryota; kingdom Viridiplantae; phylum Streptophyta; class Pinopsida; order Pinales; family Pinaceae; genus Larix; species Larix kaempferi. The sequence goes on along the minus strand of BSBM01001005.1, from coordinate 16,036,720 downwards.
AGGGAAATCCAAAGGAACCCACCTTAAAAATTGTAAAATTAATAATTAAAGCAAGTGGGATGCCCAGGGCCCAAACCCCATCGCCCTAGGGATCTGCATCATTTTCGTGGCATGAACTTTTTTTCTCTTTTTTGCTTTGTTTTGCTTTGGATTTATTAGCTTAGTATTATTTGCTTAGTTAGAAATAATTATTTTTCCTTTCAGTCTTTTCATTTTCCAATAAGAGAGTAATGAATCTCGGCTTTATCCCCCATATACTCTTGTCCATCGTAGGCTTTCCTGATCTATGGAACAACCATAAAAGGATACCGATGGCTAGCTTAATAGGGAAATCCATTAGAAAGTTATCCTCGAAATTGAGCGGTTGTACTGAACATACTATGAAGTTTGAGGGCTACTCTTGCCCTGTTGGAAACCTGGTAATGTTGCAATGCACTCATTCTAGAGGATAACTTCTCGAGTGGGCCAAACCATCATTAATCCATTCTAATCCGCTCATCATGATAATTAAAACTGTCAAGAATCATTTGCACAACATTTATGTTCCAGTAGAAACTACTTAAATTTATTAGCACTGGTCTACTTCACAATCACATTTACGTAAATTAACTATGTGTCACGGATTATACTATTTCACATGTTGTTATTCCTAAAATTATAAGTTGTCATTGCTCTCTTGTTTCGGTACATTTCAAACCCCTAGAATAAATTTCATTTTTGTAGCATAATCATCCTTAGATTATTTTGTTAGGGACCACCCCCGTTGGCTTCGCTAGGATTTGGCCTAGATGGGGGATTCAAGAAACAAGTGAAATCTCTTGACTCGAGACTTTCCCCCAAGAATGCACCTAGTGGTTTGACGATTTCTGCCATGTTACTCAAAGTACGTATCAAGTGGCGACACGGTGTACGGTGAGTATAAGAATTTTGATAGCCTTGGTGATCGACTCATGGGTGATAGGCCATGAGAGAGTTAAGACGATGTACTAACGTGTAGGCTAGGAGGACCAAGGACACCGAGTAGAGTAGGATTTGACAACCGGTGAGGCATTGCTTAGCAAGCTTTGACGGAGGATGGCATGATTGGAAATGTGACGAGCGGTGTGTCAACCATTCTAGGAAAATAGTGTTGATGGATGCAGTGAAGCTATATTGTGGCCGACTGGATTTGGGATGAGACCTTTGGGCACTATCAAGGATTGGGCCAGATGGGAGACAACATCGCCATATGTTGGGAAGTTGGTCATTTAAGTGTTATCGACTCGGGGGAGTCGATTGTCTAAGGTTGGGTGGAGAAGGTGCAGCATTGCCTATGGTGAAACGAGCACTCGACATTCCGCTAAACTCTAAGGTGCCTGGCTTGGGTTCAGTCCGGAGGTTTCGATAAGGTGTAGTCCAGATGATACTTGCAGTTGATGGTCACGGTGGAATAACAAGTTCATGTCGGTGCCGCTTAATGACTAGGCTTTTGGACGATATGGGACACTCAATAGGAAAAACAAGTCTAGTCTCATGACAAAAGGGAATGATAGATTTATTATTTTACATATTTCACATAAAAATTAACTTTAACGATGTTATTTATAATTTATTAATAAATTTTATTTATTTAGAAATTACCTATAATAAGGAAAGGGAATGATAGATTCACGTGTAGTCTAAAAGTTCTACGATTTCAAATAGAAAAATTTGATTTTTTCGGCACAATTTTTAAAAAATTCAACATAAATTTTTAAAAATCTTGGTTACAACTCTCACGCTGAAATTTCGGGTGCCCAAGGGGTTTTTGATGGTGTTGAATCCGCTTCTACCATCAAAATCGCCATTAAAACAAAGTTAAATTCAGATTTTGCAAAATAAAAAACATCGAATTCTGGTGAAAAGCCTTGTTCGGACCAAATCATTGAATTTTTAGACTGCTCCATAGATTTATTATTTCACATAAAAATTAACTTTAACAATGTTATTTAAAATTTATTAATGAAAATTATTTATTTCCATTTTGTATTTTTAAATTTAAATGAAACTAAATTTAACTTAAAAAAAAGTAACTCCTAATTGACCAAAAAAAAAAAAAAGTTAGGAGAACACATGCAATTAAGATTGATTTAACTTTCTATTGAATTTGGTAATACATAGCAACTTTATTTTCTAATCTAATTTAAATAAATGAAATTAACTCTTTTGTTATTTATTGATGCATCTTTATAAACATATATATTTTTAATTTATGCAGCTTCTACATATTGATGCAACTTAGAAATATATCATAGATAAAATTTATAACTAAACTTTTTATATGTGAAAATAAATATAATTTAAAAATAAAATATAAAAACAAATATTTAGAATATATATATATAAAGAGACCTCGGCACATTAACTTAACTCTCTATTGAATTTGGTAAAAAACTGTGCACATTGATGCAACTTAAAAATATATCATAAATAAAATGTATGACTAAAATTTTAAATGCAAAAATAGATCAAATTTAAAAATAAAATATTTTTTTTAATATTTTATAAAATATATGTTTTAAATAAATTCATAGTAATTTATAAAAACCTTAGCATAATGAAATTTAGAATTATTATAGAAAATTGGAAAGAAATTATAAAATTTAATTAATTAATCATATACTATTACACAAGTGCTCTAAGTGATGCATTGATGTGGGACACGAAAGGATGCATTGATATGGTATGTAACCTGCCCCGAGGGAGCTCTGTTTCTTAAGCCGCTCATTCCACAATGAATAGTAGTTAACGACTCATTACTCTCTTAACGATTGCTGACGACGAATCATTTCCAGAATCTATGGGATGCTTTAGATCACCTTCCATCCAGGGGAAGTGGAGAGAATACGGCTATCGACCTAAATATAGTTTTGAGTTCAAAATATTTTATTGGTATTTGATCAATGTGAAGGATGTTTTAACTTTTTTCACTACTTTAGTATAAAATGTATTTGGTTTTATTAAAGTTATTCTAAAGACAAGGATGATATCTATTTTTGTTATTGTTATTACTAGTCTAGATCCAAATCCTAAGCTCTATTAAGTGTCGAAAGGGATCAAATCTCTCAAGGTGCAAACCTCTCCTCGAAAAGCTCCTTGAGTGCAATACCTGAGAAGAAGTTTGCACCTTGGGAGATTTGATCCCTTTCGGCGCTTGATAGAGCCTAGGATTTGGATCTAGACTGGTTTCAGTCGTGGGCGGTGACACAAAACTGGAGTTTGATCAGCATTGTAAGGAACAGGTTAAGTTGAAAACACAGATACATTTACGAGGATTATTATAATGTAAGTAATAAGTATTAAGGATTGAGTAAATTGTTAAACTGGAAAATAGAGACAATTCACCTAACTTTTTTTTTCGATTCTCTTTTTGTTGATCTGCGTTTTGTTTTGTTCGTTCTTCTCCTTCTTCTGCCGTCATTTCGCCATTTGACGGCAGAAGAAGGAGAAGAACGAACAAAACAAAACACAGATCAACAAAAAGAGAATCGAAAAAAAAAGTTAGGCGAATTGACAGCAGAAGAACGAGAAGAACAAAGAAAACGAAACGTTGATCGACAAAGAGCGTATCGAGAAAGAAAGTTGAAGCAATTGTAAGAACAAAAAATCAGTTTGCAGAACAACAAATAAATCAAAATGTACGAAATGGCGAAATGACGGCAGAAGAAGGAGAAGAACAAACAAAACAAAACGCAGATCAACAAAAAGAAAAAAGAAAAAAAAAAGTTAGTCGAATTGACAGCAGAAGAACGAGAAGAACAAAGAAAACGAAACGTTGATTGACAAAGAGCGTATCGAGAGATAAAGTTGAAGCAATTGGAAGAACAAAGAAATCAGTTTGCAGAACAACAAATAAATCAAAATGTATGAAATGACGGCAGAAGAAGGAGAAGAACAAACAAAACAAAACGCAAATCAATAAAAAGAGAATTGAAAAAAAAAGTTAGGCGAATTGTCTCTATTTTCCAGTTTAACAATTTACTCAATCCTTAATACTTATTACTTACATTATGATAATCCTCGTAAATGTATCTGTGTTTTCAACTTAACCTGTTCCTTACAATGCTGATCAAACTCCAGTTTTGTGTCACCGCCCACGACTAAAACCAGCCTAGATCCAAATCCTAGGCTCTATCAAGCGCCGAGAGGGATCAAATCTCCCGAGGTGCAAACCTCTTCTCAGGTATTGCACTCAAGGAGCTTTTCGAAGAGAGGTTTGCACCTCGGGAGATTTGATCCCTCTCGACTCTTGAGAGAGCCTAGGATTTGGGTTTAGGCTAGTTTTATTATTTTCGACAAATGTTACATGTTACATGTTACATCCATTACATGTTACATGATCTCCCTCATACTATTGCTTTTTACATTTTACTATTTTCGACAAACGTTACATGTTACATGTTACATCCGTTACATGTTACAAGATCTCCCCCATACTAAGCTGTAGAGCGCCTCTCAACGCAATTATAATATTAATAAATATTATATTAACTTATATAAAGTGTATAATAATGTTAATTTTACATTTCACTTCACATTATGCATGTTTTCTTTACATTTCATTTCACATTATGTATGTTTTGAAAATTAGATTTAATATAGAAATGCTTTTTGTGGCTTTATATATTGTTCAACTTCTAGTTTTATTATAATACTTATATGAATTTTGATCTTTTAACTTAATTCGAATAATTTCTTTCCAATTTCACTATAATACTTATATGAATTTTGATCTTTTAACTTAACTTTAATAATTTCTTTGTATTAACTCAACTTTCTAATAATCTCATTTATAATAATGCATTTTAACATTCACGATATGATGCAAATGACATCATTCATAATATCATGGAGGGTTTCATCTTCCACCATTCTTTAATAATTGAAGTAAAAAACCATATTTATAGTCCAATGCTCAACTTTCTAATAATCTCACTTATAATAATGCATTTTAACATTCATGATATAATGAAAATGACATCATTCATGATATCATGGAGGGCTTCATCTTCTACCATTCTTTAATAATTTAAGTAAAATGCCACATTTATAGTCCAATCTCTTTTGAACCTTGAGAAATTTTCAAAAATATTTCTATCGCTCATTAATGAGTGATAGAAGCTTCTCATTTTTCATCTTAATTAGTATGTATTTGTAAATTAAGTACTTGATCATAGTTTTATTTTCAGTGAATAAAAATCCAACTTCTAAAAAAAATTTAAAAAAATTATGTTATATTTAATTTTAAAATTATTTATTAAATAAGTTGTGTTACATTTAATTTTAAAATTATTAAAAAATTTGACTAACTTTTATGAAAATATCACATTTCCAAATTTTAAATTTAGAAAAACAAAAATATTAAAAATACCTATTACTGTAACTAAATTTTCAATTTTTAGAGAAAATATCACATTTCCAAATTTCATTCATATAAAAAACAAAATATATAAAATAATAATTTTAAATATATATGTATTTAATAAAATTTAATAAATAATCACCCAAAAGACAGAACTTAATAAATAGTCACCCAAAAGACAGTTCAGCTGATTGGGAAGAACAATATTTCCGAAGCGATCAGATTCATCAATAAACTATTATATTTGCTCATATAACTTCTTTTTTCAATGACGGTTTACAATTTGCTGATATAACTTCACCATTGCACATGAGACATTAATTCTCTTTTTAATAGCAAAAATATATATATATATTTTTAATAAAAAAAACCTTCACCATTACTCAAATCGATAACTTCACCATTCCAGATGATCTATTATAAAAAATTTAATTACAAATTCACACACTTCCCAAAATATACCCATTACTAAATTAAATAAATAATCATTAAAATTACAACTTTCAATTCTTTTTTCAATATCGAATTAATTTTAAGACATAAATAAACATTAATATCGAATTAATTTTAAGACATAAATAAACATTAAAATTACAACTTTCAATTCTTTTTAAAATATAAACATTTTCTTTGAATTAATTTTAAGACATAAATAGCCCTCTCCCATATAAGAGGTCAAACCTGTAACTGTAACTACAGTCAACATTGTTAAAATATAAACATTTTCTCTGAATTAATTTTAAGACATAAATAGCCCTCTCTCATATAAAAGGTCAAACCTGTAACTGTAACTACAGTCAACATTGATAGGCCGTTCTTAAATAATGATTTTGGAAGGCGCCGCAAAAATGGGGTCGGGGGCCGTTCTTAAATAATGAATTTAGGCGCCGCATGAATAGGGTAGGGGTTCGAACCTGAGTGGGGACGGCCACAGCCGGCCAACCCAGCCATCCCACCTAACAGCGTTGTGCTTTGATATTTTCCGATAACGTTATTACCAAGCTGTCAGATAAGATCATTTACGTGGCAAGCAACGTATTTTTCCATTGGAAAAAAGGCGTCCAAGATTCAGTCCGACATTCAAAGTATTTTTCAAATTCAAAATCAATCCTGTAGCAATCTCTGGGAGCATTCGTGCTGTTGATTATATTTTTTAATTGTCCACATTGGTGTAACGCAGCCTTTATTTATCCTTCAATCCTGCTCCTTTAATCCTCAGTTCGCCTTTCTTCCTCTGGGCAGATCGGAGTAGAGAGATCTTCTTAGTTAATGGCGAACAGAATGAATTCAGTATGGTGTTTGTTGCTATTTCTTGTGGTTTTATGCAAATGTTCAGAGGCCACTGGGTATCTTAAATACAAGGACCCATCTCAGCCCATCACTGCTCGCGTGGAGGACTTGCTGGCGCGGATGACTCTCAAAGAGAAGATCGGACAGATGACTCAGATTGAAAGATCAGTCGCCACCGCAGATGTTTTGCAAAAATACAACATTGGTAACACACAATGCATTCATTCGTTCATCTCAAATCTTTTCTCTTTTTCCATTTCATGTTCTTCACAGATCTACACATACAGATCTAAAACACTTTGGCCAATTTGCGATTATAACTGAAAATGTTAAGATGCAAGGTTAACATGTTCTTGGTTTGTTGTTGATGGTAACATGATATCGTTGCAATGCAGGGAGTGTATTGAGCGGAGGAGGTAGCGTGCCTGCGCCTAATGCATCTCCGGCTACATGGATGAACTTGGTGGATGGGCTCCAGAAGGGAGCCATGTCTACTCGTCTTCAGATCCCTATGATGTATGGCATTGATGCTGTGCATGGCCACAACAATGTCTATGGGGCTACTATCTTCCCTCACAATGTTGGCCTTGGAGCTACCAGGCAAGTAGAGTATCAACTCTTTCCTTTGAAATTGCCTAGGGTCACCTCGATTGGTATGAATTGAAAAGTGCTTAGGGTCACCTAGATTGCTATGAGCAAAATTTTGAGTTCAAGTATGATCAAAACTCGGGGTGGGAATGTGGGTGTTTAATAAACATCCCTGAGCTTCCTTAGAAGCTTCACTTACAGCTTGTATGAATGTTTTATTGATGCAGAGATCCTGATTTGGCTAAAAGAATCGGAGCTGCTACAGCTCTGGAAGTTAGAGCTACTGGCATTCCATACACATTCGCTCCATGTGTTGCTGTAAGACTCTTGCGTTGAGTGTGCTCGATGAAAGTTTATTCAAATTAAAAGTAAAGTTTGGATTGCTTAGAGTGTTTTGTTTCATATGGACAGGTTTGCAGAGATCCTCGATGGGGGCGTTGCTTTGAGAGCTACAGTGAGGATCCAAAAATTGTTAAGGCCATGACACAGATTATCTACGGTCTGCAGGGGCAGCCTCCTGCCAAATCTAAAAAGGGGGTCCCTTTTATAGCTGGACAGTAAGCTACAAACCTTGTGTTTTAGTCATCTGGCTTTTCCCATAGAACATGCATTTCTTTGATCAATCAATGCAGCTAGTGATCTTTTGATGACTCTCAGGTCAAACATTGCAGCTTGTGCTAAGCACTTTGTGGGTGACGGCGGAACAACCGACGGGATCAATGAGAATAACACTGTCATCAGTTATAGAGGATTAGTAAAGATCCACATGGCCCCCTATTTTGATGCCATTGCCAAAGGAGTTTCCACCATTATGATTTCCTATTCAAGTTGGAATGGAATGAAGATGCACGCTAACCGTTTTCTCATTACTCAGGTTCTAAAGAAGCAACTTGGCTTCAAGGTATTATTACTGTGTATTTTTATAGTCATGATTGGCCTTGGTTTTGTGTTTAACCTTTTCAAAATTTTATGTTCTGTAAAAGATTCAACTGATTTTTACAACGATGCCTTCTTTCATTGGTCACAGGGCTTTGTTATTTCAGATTGGCAAGGTCTTGACAGAATAACTAGTCCACCTGGTGCTAATTACTCTTTGTCTGTCTATGATGGTATACATGCAGGGATTGACATGGTAGTGAATTTGTCTCTTTTACTATATACTATTTCTGCATTTTCAGTATCCCTCATTAAGGACTGTTTCATACCAATGATATTCTATTAGATAAGATACCTATGAGATTCGTGCCTGACTTTTTCTATTGGAAATTTGCTCAATAGGTGATGGTTCCCTTCAATTACACAGACTTCATTAGCAATCTGACTTCGCAAGTCAAGAGTGGTTTAATCTCCATGCCAAGAATAAATGATGCAGTTCGAAGAATTCTGGGAGTAAAATTCACCATGGGACTCTTTGAACATCCTATGGCCAATCCGAGCCTAGCCAAGCAACTTGGCAGCAAGGTGAATTGTGTGCTATTTATCTTCATTGGCAATTTATCATGATGAATGGCTAAAGCCCGTGCTGTTGTATATTTGATTATGGTGGTTTTCATATAAATAGGTCCCAGCATTTCTTTAAAGCCATATCTTCTACTGCAACAGACTACATCTGTTCTGCTCTTCTGTTACTATGTTGAATTTTTGTTTTCAACTGAAACTTTAAAAAAATCTAGTCCATGATAGGGATAAGAATTAACGAATAATACTTTTAATTGCAATTCCATAGCTTTCATATGGACAAACATGGCAGGAATTTGGAACTTGCCTTGCACTCCTCTGTTTTTGTATCATATAACACCCATTTTTGTACCATGTAACACCCATTTTTGCAACAACAGGCGCACAGGGACTTAGCAAGAGAAGCTGTTAGGAAATCTCTGGTATTGTTGAAAAATGGAAAGTCGGCCAGCAAGCCTTTGCTTCCTTTGGATAAGAAAGCTCCCAAGATTCTTGTTGCGGGGACTCATCCTGACAATCTGGGTTACCAATGTGGTGGATGGACAATAACATGGCAAGGATTAAGTGGAAACTCAACCATAGGTGAGTTCCAGCTTGTATTAGATTAATGTTAATCAGTTACCATTTAATATATTATAGACTAGCACAATAAGAGCCAGTGATTCAATCGAATTGACTGATTTTTTTTTTTTACAGGAACTACAATTCTTGAAGCAATCAAGTCTACTGTTAGCCCCTCTACTAAAGTTGTTTATCAGGAAAAACCAGATGCAAAATATGTCAAAAGACAAGGATTTTCATATGCTATTGTGGTTGTTGGTGAGGCACCTTATGCAGAAACGTTTGGAGATAATCTGAATTTGACCATTCCCTTAGGCGGAGGTGACACGATTAAGAATGTATGTGGCTCCGTGAAATGCCTTGTAATCTTGATATCTGGAAGGCCACTTGTTATTAAAGACTACCTTCCATTAGCTGATGCTTTTGTTGCAGCGTGGCTTCCTGGCACTGAGGGCCAAGGTGTGACAGATGTGATTTTCGGAGATTATGGCTTTCATGGGAAGCTGCCAAGAACATGGTTCAAGAGTGTTGATCAACTGCCTATGAATGTGGGGGACAAGCACTATGATCCCCTGTTTCCCCTGGGTTTTGGATTGACCTAAATGTGGAGCACAAGCACTATGATACCCTGTTTCCTGTGGGTTTTCGATTGACCACAATAGTGGCTGAAAATATGGAGTGGTTTAGGCCTGTCCATCTTTTATCTGAGAATAATTGCAGTGTGTAACAAATTTTATCTCCCAATAATAATTGAAAAAAGCATTTGGACTCTTATCGTCAAGTAATTCATGGTTTGTGAATCTTGTCGTTTACGTCGACCAAATGGGCAAACGTTCATTGCAAGGCCATGGAAAGTAAATCGTTTTATATCTAATTGCTCGTGTTTCAAGAGTTTACAGCATTAAGCTTGTTAAACATAACGTACCGAAATCCTTCCATTAAAAATACTGGATATTTTATCAGAATTTTTTGGGTTGAATAATACACATAATTTTTTCAGGACATAGTTTAGTTAGATTGGAAATGCGCCAAAATGGAAAAAGAGTGTTGATTCAGAGTCAAATTTCAACGCTAATCTCTTTGTCGTTTGTTTCTCTGCCTGTTTGTATTCGGAAGGTCAGACGACAAGTTAAAAAGAACCACTGCTTTACGCGGACATGGAACCCATTGAATTGAAGCAGACATCCCACTCAGCATTTGGCCAGAAAGCAAATCAAAGGAGAGATTTAGTGATTTGGACTGAATGTCGATCCCCACATGGCAACGCCTACACTAGGACAGAAAAATGTTATAAAAAAGCAGACGTCATGGGTCGTGGAGCGCACTTTCATGGCATGAAAAGCTCACCAAGCGTCTAACATACGGCATTTAGATGGCGTCGTCTTTGTGGAAGGAGTGAAAATATTCCTTGTCCTTCCTGACTAATGTAATTTTGTCTTCTTACGCGGTGAAAACATAAAACTTTCGAATAATTGCTTCTAGCAGCTTTGAAAAAGAGTTCATAAACAAAAGACTAACTTGAAATAGTACACATAAAATTTAAAATCGCAAAGCCAACTCCCTTTATTTTTCACTTCAGCGTAAAGCAAAATAACATCATATATGGTTTCCCCGGTGGTGGGACTTGGTTCTTAAATAATTTCTTTAAACAAATTTCTTACTGAAAAAAGCTAAGAATATGCTTGAGGATCTTTGGATTCTCAAGCTGTTCTAACTAATTGTAATGTCCCCTTCACCTAATTCGACCATCGGGAGGACGTTGGCAAAGACTTTGGCTCTAAAAATTTGCCCCAAATGTATAATACGATTTTTCAACCAATGTAATGTGCAAAAGTGTAATTAAACATGCACAGCGGAATTAAAGTCTAATCACACACATCTAATATGCAAATACAAGCATAAACATTATAGGCATCAAATAAAACATTTCAGATTCAAATACATGAGAGTACTTATCTTTAAGAAACGCAGATCCAAGCAACTGGCTGTGTAAGAGCGTTTTTCCACCCAACCATAGGCACTCCATCTAGCATATACTCTTTCTGCTAGGAGGCCACCTCCAAGCTGGGCTATGACACCAGGGCGAAGGAAACACCTACAGGTTTCTATCTTCCCTTCCAGAAATGCAACTTTGTCTTCTAATTCGAATTTCTGGGTTTAATACACAGTCCGGCAAATGGACATCAACAACAATGGAATGACTCTACGTAGTGTAGCAGCTTGCATGAGAGGGAATGAAAATGAAATCATGATCAAAAGAGTGTTGACTCTAAGGATATGAGGTAAGGGTGAAAAGACAGCTGACATGGCTTCTGACCATAGAAGAAATAGGACTGCTGACAACTGAGATAACTGTCACAACCCCCATGTTTCAATAACTACAAGAAGTGACTTTTCCCACCAACCTCACATGTGCAATCAATGATTGGAAAATGGTCAAAAAAGGATATAATTGGCTTATTCTCATCACATGAAATAATTTTGGTCGAGTTCTAAGGTTGACACATGGCAGCATAGGATCTGGTTTCCCATACCCCCCCCCCCCTCTTCCCCTCTAGTGGAATCATAGCCCCTTTGGTGCTCTTTCCATAGCCATTGTTGGACCATTTTATTATTTATGCACATAATATTTACATATATTCTAAATCGACATAAAAGCCAACCAAATAGTCCAAATAAAATATAACATCATACATGACTATCCATTCACTAGTCGGGCCTTGAGCTCCGCACTAGGAATTCACACTAGCATATTTACATCATTTGCATTTTTAATGCAATGGGGTCAAAATCGAGATATTACACTAACAACTTAACAAGGAGAATGTTGGTTAAGGAGAATGATATGGAGATCCCGCATGTGGTTTTTGAAACTCTATGTACGTTTCAAACTCTAAGATGAGTTCATCATCAGGAGTGGTGTCTCAAAATAGTCATGACACTTCATCAGCTTTATTATATGTTTGTTTGTATACAAACCACAACGCGTTGAGTGTATTCCACGGTCTTTGACTTCCCTTGTAGAGTCCAGAGAATGATTTGGATTAAAGCATGAAATTTGTGATATCCAATAGGATCATGTCCCAAATTAGAGGCACCGTCATATCCAATAGGATCATGAGCAACAACACATATCTATGTCTTTGAATTCATGGCCAAAAGTAATGGTTGGAATATTATTATCATTGTGTGATTGGAGTTGCTACATCATAATATAACTGGATTTGCAGCCCCCGGATATAACTTGAGTTGCAGCGCTATGATATAACTGGAGTTCCAGCATCACGCAAAGAGAGTACATGTCATAATAACACTGGAGTAGTGGTTGCACACAATTATTCTATAAGTAATGCACAAATGCAAACATCTCCCAATTACACACTCTTAATGCAAAAGAAATTATATGATATAAGGGAAAAGAGTATCTTGAATAGAACGACTCATTGTGAGCAAAAGACACCCAAAAATGAATATGACACATAGCAAAATGTTTGAGAAATGGGAGGAAAGATATAAAAAAAGATGGCAATTCTAGAGCCCAATATCTCCCCCCAATTGAAAGTGTTGTATGTCATCATGCAACCTACCATAATCAACCTTAATTGGATTCAGACTTAGGGTGTGAATGGCGGTGATGGAGGGTACTGGGTACTGACACTATACATTCTTCATGTCCCCTCCACCCAACTGGTTAGTACCTTGTGCTTTGTTCAATCTCTGCCCAAAATTTTGCTTCATCATGTGGTCTCAAATCATAGAAAACTGATACTTCAGAGTAGGAAGCCAAATTATGGAAAGTAAAATCTGAGTCCTACCCATTTAGGGCCACACTTCCTCAAACAATCAATGTACTTATCAACCCTTGTTTTTGACTCAACAAAATTAACAAAACATAAGGGATCTTTTCTTTTTACCTCTTCACTAGAGATTTCCATATGCACTTGCTTGCTACCAAGGCATCCATCTTCATATTTCCAATAAACCTGGTACATTGTGAGATTACCTCTTGCTCGTTTGTAATGTCCCCAATTTGGAATTTTACCCAATTTGGCCAATTTTCGAATCTTGGACTAGTGAAGCTCCAAACTATCCCAAATGATCCCAAATGGTTTCAAATTATGTTGAGAGTGGATTGATGTGTATTAGGACACCCTAATGCAGCTATTATATGCCTGGACACCTTCTAAGTAATTCAACAACTTGCATTTACAATTAGAGAATGAAAGGAAAAATTACTAGGAAAATCGATGTTGAAACCCCCAAGGGTAGATGGATCCAAAAGACTCCTAAGGATTTCGAATTGGGACTGAGAATGTTTGAAGGGTATTAGGACATAAAAATGAACCTAATGGGTTCTTGTACACTATCAAAAGACTTCTGCAACATTCATTTAAGTTCAGGAGAAAATAGATAAATTTGCTAGTAAATTCGAGGTTCAAATCCCCCAAGGGTAGATGTCACTAATGGCTTCCCAAATGCAATACAAACCTCCCAAATTTCAGAATAGACACACGGATTAGTTATAGGAATTCAATGGGCACCAAAATGTATCATTAATCAGTTCCTAAAGGCTGCTGCAACGCCCATAAATCATATATTGGTAAACATGTCTTAGCATAGGGGGAAATGAGAGAAAAACGCTATAACTTGCTATGAAATCTGTGAGAAATGTTACAAGGAAAATTCTTCTGTATATTAATGGCTCTCCAAACATCAATAAAACCACAGATATTTACTGATATAAGTCGATACCAAACAACTTCAAGCTCTCTCAACAAGATATATGGGAAAATGGCTCGAATCTCTTCCTTGAATGCAAATATCACTTGAAATACATAATGTTTCGAGATGTGGCTCTCATGATATGATTATTACAGATATATATAGCAGCTAACATATCCATCAAGTCAAAATAGCAGTCCTTCACTAACTATGTGCAACAACAAGTGCGCTATGCAAAAGCTATGGGGGGTAATGGCACCATTCATACATAATTTGGCATTTTTACATGGTTTTACTTGGATATTCGACCTGAGGTTCATATGAGCATCAAATACAGAGTTAATACATCATATTACAAATAAATGGGGCCCCTTGGACTTCCACAAAGAGATCAACATCTCACCATGTGTGCCCTTCCTCCAAGAGCAAGAATATAGAGAGAAAAGTGAGAGAGATGTGGGAACAAGTTGAAGGAGAAATGGTCATGAGCAGCCCTGTAGCTTCAAACTGCAACAAATGACTCCATTGTATCTCCAAATGAAAGGTATGAATGGCCTCTCCAATTTCCAATTAGGATGGGAATCTTTCACCCTCGAAATTGGTACTAAGGCAAGTAGAGTAAACACTCCACTAGCATGGACAAGCTATGCTCTCCAATTTGCAAAATGAGAAATGATCAAAAGCTGCTCTATTTCTTTCCTCTTGTCTTTTATTAACCTCCCAAGGCCTCCTTAGCTTGAATTTCATCCAAGAGACTCATCCCAACTCAAGTTAGGGAGAGATTCCTATGAATGCCACTTGTCCAACTTTTCCTAGCTCTCCTCTTCCATCCATTCGAATGGGGGACTCTTGGCTACCCTAAAGCCCCTTGTGCACTCTCTTGGAGGCTATTTTTAGCCTTGACATGTCATATATGTAAGATGTCAGCAATCAGGTCTGAATTTTGTCATAAGTGTCATAGAATATTCATCATTGTTGTCATATGAGTTAGGGAATCTAGCTCAAAGTGTCACACTTCTTCTAAGATGCATCTTCCTCTTCCATGGGAGTTTTTATTCCACTCCAATTCGACCTTACATGATTCATGCCATGCATAATACCTATTCAACTCCCCCAAGTAAGTTACCCTTCATCTTGAACTCGAATTGGTGAGAGAATAATGCCAAGTGTAGTGGGGAATCTTGCCACATGTGGGTCCCACAACCTCGTATGTGCCCTCATGATCCAATGCCACCTTATTTTCTTTGTATTATTATTTATTTGACCCATTTAATGTGAATTTGTAAGTCTAATGTCATTTTGGGTCTTGTATCTCCCTTATTCCAACTTTTAATGCTTCCACCCCCAACCTAGGGAACTAGTAATTTTCCTCCATGATAGTTCATTTGGATGGGTATATAACAAACTTTGAATTGAGAATTTTCTCTTAATGTGACCCACCTTGTCCATTTGGATTGAATTTTAAATTATTGCTAACTTGGAAATCATTCTTGGCAATTATTTGACCCTTAGCACCAATTTGACAAACTATCATGAGTATGGCCAAGTGGCTTAGGCCATTGTGATCCATTGCAAAATTTGGGGACATAAAAAATCCTCCCCTCCCAATATTGCTTGTCCTAAATCAATTTCAAACATGGATATTGAAGAACTTGCTTTCTTTCCAAAACTCTTAGTAGTGGCACTCATGTACTAAAATCGTGTGTTTCCAAAAGCAAGGAGATGTGGGTTTTCTTTTTTCATATTGATATCCCCTGTAACATCACCACGAAACACCAAAAAATTAATTAAATCCATCAAAACAAAGTTTGCACAATCACTCTTTACCCCTTTCATATTTTTGAAACCCTTTCTGATACCACTGTATAATTCTTTGAAGTTTCCATCGAGTTGCCCAACTCTGAGTCTTCAGGATACCATGAAAATTCTAGAGAGGAACCACCATGATTGCTGCTGCACTACTCGGATAAAAATCATCTTATTAAGTGGGGACTCAATCTCCCATTCTACTTGTTTCCCAAAAAATTTGAAACCAATGAGACTAAAAATTATCCGAGGGTCCCATTGCTTGTATTGCACTCCAACAATTAGGAGTGCTCTCCAACCCATACCATTAGGAAAGAGAATTCTTGGATCCCATTTCATTTTATGCATTCTTCCAATCATCATAAGTACAAAACATAGCTCATCAAAGTACATAAAAACATAATAAAAATATACATCAAGGAGGTGCCTCATCAAAGAATCATGAAAGTGCTTGTAACTCCAATTAAGTAGACCACCATTTTCCAAGTGCATACAAGCATCAAGTGACCCATCAAATCTGCTCCAATGACATAGGCGAGTATCCCATGTCCTATAATGTTGCTCCAAAAATATGTAAGATGCATCAAAACAATCAGCCATGTGTTCTTTCATCTGATAAGTGAATAAAGAACCTCCACTAAAATATGAACCAATTAGGTAGCAAAGAAAACAATGAGCCTTCGAGGGGCTCACAGAAGTACCATTTGTGCATCCATGGATATGTGTATCATCAAGAAATAATAAAGGATGTTGCTACCAATAAAAATGTGCTCCAATCATATATATCTTCACCCAAGTATTGGATGAATTTCCTCCAACATCAATTGAACTATGCAAGTAGCAAGGAAAATCATGAGTCTTCAACTGACTCAAGTGAACATCAAAGGTGCATCCATGTAGATATGTCTCATCATAAGGTAGAAAAACATGCTGCTGCAAATATAAATAATAAGGTGCTCTAGTCATGTCATCATCAAAATGAGATATAGGAGTTTCATACCCCTCACGTGGCACCATTAGAAAGAAACCTTTCACCCAATTTTCATCCCCAACTGATGTGGCTGAAAAATAAGTAGGGGGTGAAGAATTATGAACCAACCTTAACTCTTTGCAAATCTTACCCATCTAAATCTTTAATTCATATTCTCCATAATTGGCTGGTCCAACTATTGTGAGATCATGTGCCTCCTCCAAGTCTCTGCAACTCTCTCCATGAGGCAACCCATAATCCCTCTGAACAAAGACAAGTGCTTGTCTTCCTTCTTGTTTGAGTGTAGCATCTTCAAGCACCTGCATATCAACATGTACCTCATGTTCCACCATCACATGAGGCTCCTCCTTTCTAACATAAATTCTTTCATCCATTGAATGATTGTTTGATATGTAGGAGGGTGTAAAGGACATTTTCAAATTCTCTTGAAGTTGCTCAATATGCACCATACATTTTTGGAGTGTATTTTTGGTGGAATCCAACTCATTTGAGAGCTTGTCATTCTCTTCTGCATCCTTCAAGTTTATTCCATGATACAAACCAACAAACTCAATTAAATAATCTCTATCAAAAATCAATTTTAAAAAATTACCTTTGGTGTCCAACATTGCCTTATGGATTTTCTCCATGTCTTCAATGGAAGATTTCTCCTCCACACACCAACAAAATTTCGAAACCAATGCATGTGTGTCATGGAGAGTTTTCAAGGCCTATTGAATCTTATTTTCATCCATATTCAAAGACCCTTCAATAAAATGAGGCTGTTGCAAATGAACTCCCTCATCTTCTTCCTTCTTGCTTGGACCAACTTCATGAAGCTCAAGTGGTGATGGGGAAGTTGATCTTGGTTCTTCTTCAACTAATACAAGGTATTCATTTTCATGCTTAATGGAAGTTTGTCTTGCAGCAACACTTTAAAAAGTGATCTCTATTTCACCAACATAGAGGTGTTAGCACCCATCAATAGGTACTCCTTCATAGTTCAAGCATCCATCAGTAGATGCTCTTTGATTCATGTCCAAGGTGGAATGTGTCTTGAAATGATGTTCAATATTTTAAATAGAGTCTTCTTCATGTTCGATCCTCTTCATGTACTGCTTCTTCTACTTCACCTATTTCAGAACTAGGTGGCTCATGGGTCTCCTCATTTTTACTCAAACATATGTGATTTTCTCTCCAAGGTGTTTGGAAAGAAGGGCATAGACCTTTCTTCACTAACTCCACATATTCATTTTTGGGCCTATTTTCAAACACCAAATCAACAAAGTATTCAAAAGGAATAGCCTTTTGTGTATCTCCCTTATACAGATCAAGATATGCCTGATATTGTTGGGGCAAGGTTTTACATGTTGCTCTCAATATTTGTAATTCATTCATGGAATTATCCTTTGGTAGTGTGACACACTCATGTTCATCAGATTCAAGGTCATGAGAATAACCCTCATTCCTTAAGAAATTGTAAGAAGTGTTGCATGATAGCACCTCTTCCTCAAAGCATTCACATTCTGCTTCATATTACTCATAAGAATTGTACTCATAGAAGTTGTAAGTCCTAGGTTTGTTAACTATTTCCATTCCCCTACCTTCTTTTTTACTTTGAATATTTTTCATTTTTCATATTTTCATATTTTTCTTATTTTGTGATTTTTATCTTTTGATTTATTTTTCAAAGTAATATAGTTTGAATTTAGCTCCCACTTTGATTAATGAGTGAATGTGTTTCATACTTTGGAATGATTTATTAGATGCTTTTAGGATCTAATACAATCTGGCAGCATATGTTATTTTCTGCATGTTCATGCGTGTTGCTAGATTGTCAACAGTGTTTTGTGCAGTTTCAATATTGCACCATATGATGATAATTGATTCAGGTTGCGGCTTACTGAATGACATTTGGCTCTAGTTTTACAGTTGTCAGGGAACCGAGATTGCCCCAAATCCAAGAAGAATAAGTAAAACTTAATGCTTTGCACTTGTTGATTATATAAGGCGAGTTGCTCCAAGGGTTTCATGTTTCATTTTGTAGTTTCTACATCCAGTTTTTTATCTACAGCTTTGAATTCAATCATGGTTTCAGAGAAGAAATGCAGGCCAAGTGGTCCCAGTGGTAGTTTGCTTCGAAAAGAACCTCAGAATACAAATTGGGAAAAGGATTTTCCAGTCATGGCAGTGAAATTAAGAGAAGTGGGTTGGTAACCTATGTGTGAACAAATCAAAGACCATAACACCAAGGTTTCAAATCATTTCCCCCTAAATTTAAAGGGGGCGGTTGTGAATTTTAATGACTTTGAATTCACTGTTACTGAAGTGTCCATCGCTCAAGCAATTGGTATCGCCCCTAAGGGAGAACGGTGGTTCACAAGACAATTGATAGATGAGGATTTTGATGAATTCTTGTTTCCTGCACATAGAAGTCCAGACTGGAGTCAGGGTATTCCAAGAATTTACTTGTTGGAATGTTGAAGTAATGTATTGCAGATCATTCAGAAGTATGTGAATTGTGAGGGGAGATTTGCTACTATTTACTTGTATCACATGCGTTTCCTGTAGCATATATTAGGTATCAAAAAATTGAATTTTCCCTATTATTTTTTGAAAAGCTTAAAAAAGATGGCTAAAAGGGTACAAAACCATCTTGATTCCTCTAGTCATAGTGTATTCCAACATGGCTTAATTAAGCTTCTGATAACTAAGGAATTAGAGAAGAAGAATAGATCATGGGACCATTTTTTATTTTGGTTTGGTTTTAAAACATAAGCTAAAAATCCCGAGCAGAGTAGTAAAAAGAAAACCCTAGCTAAAAAGAAAGGTATGAAAACCCCTCTAGTTAAGAAAATAGTTGAGATATCATATTTATTTCAGGAAAAGGAAATAGAAGATCAGTTTAATTCTAAAACTCTCGAAGAAGAAGTGATTGTCCAAACACCTACTAAGTTTGAACAGAATAAATTGGATGGTGAAGAAGTAAGAGGTTTTGATACAGAGAAAGATCTTGCTCACAAAATGGAAGCAATCAGTGTAAATGAGGAATTGAATCCTTCCTTCAATAACTTGTCAAGTCATGTAGAAAATCCAGTTGAACTAGCATATCAAAGGCCAAGAACTCATCCTGTCAACAAATTGAGTTAAATATGAAAGTTGTATTTGATAAAAGAATTAAGAAAAATCAAACTATAAGTATACAAGATTCATCTGATGATGATGAAGAAGATAAAAAAAAAGGCATTAGAAACAATATTGAATCAGGTTCTCAACAATATTGATCAGACTTTGAAAAGTATTCAAGATCCGAACCCCAAAAATTGTGTTTATGGTTCTAGTGATCAAGAAGATTTGGAAGAGAAGATGACATCTTTTGTTTCAGAGGATAAAGGAGAATATAATTCTGCAGCTAAAATAAACAAATCTTCAAAAGAACAAATGAACTTCAACCTGGAAAATGTTATGGATGAAGTACCTAAAGCTTCAGATGAGGTCATGCAGGATTTGGAAAAAGAAAAGCAGAAAAGAGAAGTGGATCAACTTAAAGCCCAAAATGAGCATATAAACCAAATAAATGATGGGCTTATGCAAGCAAACAAAATGTTAAAACGGGATTTGCAAGAGGCAAACAGAAATTATTCTGAATTGATTTAGGTAGCTGATGAGGAAATCAAGAGGAGGAAGATAGCGCAAGAGCAGAGCATTCAACTAGCCAAAGACAAAAATGAACTAGAAAAGAAGCTTAACCAAGTACATAAATAATGCAACAGATTGCAGAAAAAGGCTCAGGCCTTAAATGGATTAGTTGCGCTGGAAAATGCTGCTAGGAGACTCTAGTTTGTTTTAGAACTCTACAAAGAAAACACATGTCACAAATTAGATGTTTGATGGTTTACTATTTTGATACTTTTTCTCTATTTTTGGTATATTCAGATCCTGAAAAAATGGATCAAGAAACAATTTAGCTATAGAGTTCCTCTCTATATAATGTATATTTTGTGTTAAATTAAAGGAGATACTCATGAGGGTCGAGAACATATATGCTATCATGCTTCAGTTTGATTAATATAATTATGCTTATGTGGGGATATTTTATGTTGATGAATGATTCTGATTTCTGGGAGCTGGATTCAAATTACATATTGCTTTGATGTTTTCTGATTCTGTTTGAATTGTCATTTGCATTTCTCATTTATATGGATGTCTTCTGTATACTATTTCTGCAAGTGAATAAATGTTATTGCAAAAATGGATGCTTGAAATGCCTTTTTAAACATCTAAATTCCATATGATGCCACAAGATAAGAACTGTCTGTTGTATTTTTCTTGTACCTCCTATGATTTGAACCTGTTTTCTATTTTTATCATTCATTTTGTCTTTTAGATTATATCCTTTTATATTCCTAATATTTGATGTTTTCAGATCATCTACCAGACTGTTCATGATTTTTATAAATTTCATTTTTTGATCCCTTTAGTTATTCGAATGATCAAACTCCTATTTTCTTTGAGGTGCCTAAACTTTTCCTTCTTGTAGTCAAGCAAACTTTAGGGCTAAAATCTTTTGGCGACCATACTGGGGATGAAATTGAAAAAATTCCCCGAATATTATATCTTTTCTCCTAATTTTGACAATGAACAAAGTTGGGAAATCTTTGTAGACTACAATCATTCACTGAATTTCAGAAAAAGAAGTTGTGGCTCCGAAGCAGATAGGAACCAAAGCGAATCCATCCTCTCCATTGCTCACAGGGTTTTTATATGTACAGAGAATTTTGAGAGAAGCAAGGAAAAAGTTGGATTCTACTTCAGAGAGGTTTCAGTCTTCTACAAGTTTAGAATTTCCAAGTGAGTTAGTTCAAGAAAATCCTTTTGTAGATTTATTAGATTGTAAAAAAGAAGAAAAAGAACAAGTATTGTCAATTTCCATTCCTCAATTTCAAGTTTCAAACCCTTCTTCTCAGTTTGATAAGTTTGAGGTGTGTACAAATCCATTATCTTCATTTAAAATAAAATCAGAACTCACAAGTTTAAAGCCTCAAACAACAATTTATACTCCTCTTACTAGTAGAGTTCCTATTAGTCAGTTGATTGCTAAGGGTTCACCTCTTTTTCCTCAGAATAGTCCTCAGGTCATTTCTTAGATGGCTGGTCAGCCCCTTGATCCTATGCAAGCCATTGTGGCTGCTAGGTATGCTCCACTAGTCCTCCCTCAACCCCTTTAATGCTTTCCTTGGTGGAGATTATCAAAAGCATCTCCCAATATTTAATGGAAAAGGGGAAACTATAGCAGAAGAGCATTGGAATGCATATTTTAGCTATGCTGACAATCAAAATATCAAACACCAAGATGTATGGATGAGATTGTTCGTTCAGAGTTTGGACGTGGAGGTTAGGAAGTGGTTTAGGGAATTACCAGTTGCCTCCATAGATGGAATTCCAGCCCTAAAAGATACTTTTATGAAAGAATGGGGAGACACCAAAGATTACTTATATTACATAACAAAATTTGGTGCATTAAAAAGAAAGTCTGGAGAAATAATGGTTGAAGTTCAAAACGATTCAATAAAATATAGGGGAAAATTCCAGCAAAAATTAAACCTTCAGAAACATCATCAAAGTTAACTTATGCAAATTCCTTTGATCATGCTTTTTCCTTGTTATTAAGAGAAAGAAGAGCTCTCTCTCTTTTAAACATGAAGGAGGATACATTATAGGTTGAGTCTAACATATTGGCCTCTAGCAAGCTTAAAGATAGCTCAGATGGTGAAACACATGATAAAAAGGGTAAAAGTGAAATAAACCCATCAACCTCTACATCAAGAACATCAGAGAACAAGATAGATGAAATTACCAAATTGATTAAAAATTTATCTGCAAAAGTAAACATGATGGAAATAGAAAACAAGAATCAGAGAAAACCCATACAAGAAGATAATCGGAATCAAAATCAATTTAGAAGACCATTCAACCCAAGATTTTTGCCAAGAGAGAGAAGAACCAATGAAGATCAAAGAATTCATCCTCCATTTCAGAAGAACATGGTGAATGACACTGAAGAATTTGATGAGGTTGATATAGAAGATCTGGAACAAGAGATGAATAGTATTGAAAAGGAATCTTCCTTACATTTTCTAACTAAAGTTGATTATCAATATTATTTGGCTATCTTAGAAGAACAAGATGAGTTTATACCAGAAGTTTTAGATTCTCATAGAATTTGTCAAACTTCTCCTCAACAAAGTTATGGTTTGAGAATGGGAAGACAAATTCCTCGAAATCAACAGAAGAAAGGTAAAGACGCAGATAAGCAACCACATAAACAAATTCCTGAAAAGAGATTGGTTCAAATACCAGTGGAGGATAAACATCAGAGAATTTAAGATTTTGGGAAGAACTTCACAAGTTTTAACATTGAAAATGAAATTAATAAACTCAAAATTCCAGTCCCTTTATCTGAACTTGTCAAAAATCCATCTTATAGAGAGTCTTCCCTTAAGATTTTTGATTCAACAAACAAAGCCTCTCCTTCATATAGTGTGAATCTACAAGATGAAAAACCTACCATCATATTTGGTCCTAAAACAGAAGGGAAGTCTGATTTTCCTCCTTTTTTCATTTCATTGATTGTTCATGATAAAATGCTTCATAACGGTCTCCTTGATTATGTTGATTCACACAATCTGATGCCCAAAGTAGTAATGGAAGCCCTAGGTTTGAATATCACCAATCCCTATCATGATCTTTACTCTTTTGATTCCCGAGCTGTGAAGTGTCTTGGAGTAATTAAGTATCTTGTAGTCAGCTTAACACAATTACCTATGAAGAGTATTTTGATGGATATTGTAGTAGTTGATATACCTCCCAGGTATGGAATGCTTTTATCAAGGTCTTGGACAAAGAATCTTGGTGGAACATTACATATGGATCTTTCATATGCAACAGTTCCAGTATTTGGAGGTGAACAAAGAAGATTATACCGGGAAGTTCAGTTGGCATATTTGGTAAGCGGTCATGAAAATCTAACCAATCATCCTATTTATGCAGTCCAGGAAGACATTGGGTCTTGTATGTTACATTTAAGTGAAGAAACCATAGGAGTAGTTTGGGTAGAGAAGGAAATTTCAGAATGTCCAAAAAGGATAGAACAGGATTGCTTGTGGCAAATGTTTTTTGATGGATCATCTTGTAAGGAAGGAGCAGGAGAAGGGATTCTTCTTATTTCTCTGGGTAATGAAATAATTTCCTTAATGTATAAACTTGAGTTTCAGAATACTAATAATATTGCAGAGTGTGAGGCTCTTATATTAGGTTTGAAAGCTGCAAAGGATTTGAATATACAACAGTTGGCTGTTTTTGGCGACTCTGAATTGGTGGTTCAACAGATCAGAAATCTTTATCAGGTAAAGCAACCATTGTTAAAATTTTATAGGAATGAAGCATGGGATCTCATAGACAGTTACTTCATGGAATTCAATATTTCCTTCATTCCAAGGAATGAAAATCAAACCGCGGATTCATTAGCCCTTGCTGCTACACACTTTAGAATTCCTCAGCAAACCTAGCTCAACTATCCTATAGAAGTCAGGTACAGACCTTCAGTGCCTGATAATGTAAAACATTGGAAAGTATTTCAAGATGACCAGGAGATTAAGAAATTTCTTGAACTAGATGATGAATTTTCTTCTTCACTGATTGATGAAGAGCAGGAGAATGAAGTAGAGGAGATGGATTGTTTTTCAAAAAATGTTATTGCAAAACATGAAATAATTGAGTTAAAAGGAAATTTCATCCCAAAGGGTTTGGTTCCTCTAGAAATATTGTTTTCAAAAGATGATACCTTGTCTAAACCTATTGTACAATCTTCTGAGGAAAATGTAAGTAGTTGTAACATTGGGACTGAGAAAGAACCTAGAATGATCAAGATTTCCAAGAAGCTTGCAGATGAAGAAAAAAAGAAATATATCAAGCTTCTTAAGGAATTTGTGGATGTTTTTGCATGGTCCTATGAGGACCTGAAAACATGTGATACTAGTATTATTCAGCATAAAATTCCATTGAAACCTAATGTTAAGCCATTTAAACAGAAGTTAAGAAGGATCAATCCAACACTGTTTCCTGTTATTGAACAAGAAGTAAAGAAGTTACTGGATGCCAAAATCATTATACCTCTCATATACTCTACTTGGGTTGCCAATCTAGTTCCTATAAGAAAGAAGAATGGTGAGATCAGACTTTGCGTGGATTTTCGCAATTTAAATAGGTATTCTTTAAAATATAACTACCCTGTACCTAGGAGAGAGCAATTTTGCAGAAGGTAGTTGGTGCATAGAGAATTTCTATGATAGATGGGTTTTCAGGATATAATCAAATTGTTGTATAGCCTGAAGATAGAGAAAAAACAGCCTTCACTACTCCATGGGGGACATTTATGTATGATAAAATGCCTTTTGGATTAATGAATGCAGGTGCAACTTTTCAAATGGTAGTGGACATAGCATTTGTGGACGAAAGAGAAACATTTGTGGTAATTTAAGTAGATGACATTATAGTGTTCTCAGATTCCGATGAAAGCCACCTCAAGCATCTTAGATAGGCACTTTTGAAATGTAGGAAGTTTGGATTGTCTTTAAACCCAAAAAAGTCCCACTTTGTAATGTAGGAAGGAAAGTTACTTGGTCATATTGTATCTGTTGATTGCATAAAGATTGATCCAGAGCGTGTGAAAGCTATTTTGAAAATTAACATCCCTAGGAATAAGAAAGATATTCAGTCATTCATTGGGAAGATCAATTTTCTCAAATGGTTTATTCCTAATTTTGCAGAGATTGTAAAGTAAATAACTAAAATGCTGAGAAAGGATCAAGAAGTAACATGGACTCCAAAAGCAAGATTATCTTTTGAAAGCATAAAGCAAGGCCTAGATTTCTCTAAAGATTTTATTACTTTTTCCTTTGCTTATGAAGACATTGTAGCAGTAGTACTCTTGCAAAAGAACTCAGAAGGTTTGGAACAACCTATTTAATTCCTTAGCAAAACTCTAAGAGATTCATAACTCAAATACAACACCTTTGAGAAATGGGCCTATACACTTGTAAAAGCTCTTAAATTCTTCAGAATATACTTGTTGCATTAAAAAATTTTGGCATATGTTCCTAACACCGCAGTAAAGGATATTTTAACACAGCCTGATATTGAAGGGAAAAGAGGTCGATGGATTGCAAAAATAATGGATATGATGCTGATATCAAGCCAACAAAACTTTTTAAACGTCAGGGACTAGCAAAGCTGCTAGCAGATTCTAATTGTGAAGCATTAGTGTTGAATGCTATATTTCACGAGCCTTCTAAAAAAGAAAAAATACAGTATGAGAGAAGTAAGAAACAAATCTATGATAAATATATTCTGGTATAGTGATATTGTATATTTTCTTTTATTTCTTCAGTCTCTACCAAATCTTGACAAAAGAAAATTCATAACTTTGAAATTAAAGGCTATGAATTAGTGTATTCCTAAACATGTTCTATTTTGGAAAGATCCAGCCGGAATCCTTCTTAGGTGTGTCAATTCAGAAGAAGCAAAAGTTATTACAGATCAGATGCATGGAGGAGTTTGTGGTGGACATGGGTATTGGAAGGCAACAACTTACAAGATTTTGAGATCAGGGTATTATTGGACAACAATATTTTCAGATGTTTTTGTTCAAGTCAGAGCCTGTGTTGAATGCCATAAATTTTCAGGTAAACAAAAGTTGCTTTCCTTACCTCTTAAACCTATTTCTGTTGAAGCACCCTTTCAACAATGGATGTTAGATTTCTTAGGGGAAATCAATCCACATTCCAGTGGTCAACACAAATATATTTTAATAGCCACTGACTTTTTTACTAAGTGGGTGGAAGCAATCCCAACTAGGAGAGAAACTGAGCAGGTCATAATAAATTTTATAGAGAAAATATTTTGAGCAGGTTTGGGTGTCCTAGAGAACTTGTAACTGATGATGCTACTGCTTTCAAATCAAAAGAAATGGTTTGTTTTTGTGAGAAACATGGAATTTTGTTAAAACATTCAACTCCATATTACCCACAAGGTAATGGCTTGGCCGAGTCTACAAACAAAAACATAGTGAATAGTATAAAAAAGCTCTTATCACAGAATAAGAAAACATGGGACATCAAGCTAAAGTATGCTCTTTGGGATGATCGTGTTACCACAAAGAAAGCCATTGGTACTTCTCCTTTTCAACTTGTTTATGGGATTGAAGCTGTTTTTCCAATACAATTAGGTCTTCCGGTGATGAAATTTATGCAAGATAGTTTGGAAGAACCTAATAAAGTTCAGAGAAGAATTTTTCAAATGGTTGAATTACAACAAGAAAGAGAAATGTTAGCTAAGAAAGCTAAAAAACATAAAGATAAAATGAAACAAATGTTTGACAAAAAGATCAAAGAAGACAACTTTTTTCCTGATGACTTGGTTCTTAGATGGGATGCAAGAAGAGATGAAAAGTCAAAACATGGAAAATTTGATCATCTATGGTTAGGACCTTTTAGAATTGTCAAAAGTTTGGGAAACAATACATTTGTTTTACAGAATTTAGAAGGTGAAGAATTTGCCGGACCATTTAATGGGCGCTTTCTGAAACACTTTTATACCAATTGAAATCTAAACAAGCGTTTTCACATTGTAAACACCGGTGAAGTTTTACATTTTCTTTTGCAAATAAGACTCCATAGCCCAACGGATCAGAAATAGATGACAAAGCTAAATGGCACCTAGTCTACAGTTCTTGGAAAACCACAAGGAAATTCCATCCCCAAATGAAGCTAGATGTTAGTCCTAGGTTTGTTAACTATTTCCATTCCCCTACCTTTTTTTTTACTTTGAATATTTTTCATTTTTCTTATTTTGTGATTCTTATCTTTTGATTTATTTTTCAAAGCAATATAGTTTGAATTTAGCTCCCACCTTGATTAATGAGTGAATGCATTTCAGACTTTGGAATGATTGATTAGATGTTTTTAGGATCTAATACAATCTGGCAGCATATTTTATTTTCTGCATGTTCATGCGCGCTGCCAGATTGTCAACAGTGTTTTGCATAGGTTTTAATATCACACCATATGATGATAGATGATTCAGGTTGCGTCTTACTGAATGACATTTGGCTCTAGTTTTACAGTTGTCAGGGAACCGAGATTGCCCCAAATCCAAGAAGAATAAGTAAAACTTAATGCTTTGCACTTGTTGATTGTATAAGGCGACGAGTTGCTCCAAGGGTTTCATGTTTCATTCTGTAGTTTCTACATCCAATTTTGTATCTACAACTTCGAATTCAATCATGGTTTCATAGAAGAAATGAAGACCAAGTGGTCCCAGTGGTAGTTTGCTTCGAAAATAACCTCAGAATACAGATTGGGAAAAGGATTTTCCAGTCGTGGCAGTGAAATTAAGAGAAGTGGGATGGTACCCTCTGTGTGAAAAAATCAAAGACCATAATACCGAGGTTTCGAAGCATTTTTCCCTAAATTTAAAGGGGACGATTGTGAATTTTAATGAATTTGAATTCACTGTTACTGAAGAGTCCATCGCTCAAGCAATTGGTATCACCCTTGAGGGAGAATGGTGGTTCAAAATACAATTGATAGATGAGGATTTTGATGAATTCTTGCTTCCTGCACATAGAAGTCCAGACTGGAGTCAGGGTATTCCAAGAATTTACTTGTTGGAATGTTGGAGTAATGTATTGCAGATCTTTCAGAAGTATGTGACTTGTGAGGGGAGATTTGCTACTATTTACCTATATCACATGCGTTTCCTGCAACATATATCAGGTATCAAAAAATTGAATTTGCCCTATTATTTTTTGAAAATCTTAAAAAAGATGGCTAAAAGGGTACAAAACCATCTTGAGTCCTCTAGTCACAGTGTATTCCACCATGGCTTAATCAAGCTTCTGATAACTAAGGAATTATAGAAGAAGAATAGATCATGGGACCATTTTTTATTTTGGTCTGGTTTCAAAACAAAAGTTAAAAAGCCCAAGCAGAGTAGTAAAAATAAAGCCCTAGCTAAAAAGAAAGGTATGAAAACCCCTTTGGTTAAGAAAACAATTGAGATATCAGATTTATTTCAGGGAAAGGAAATAAAATATCAGTTTAATTCTAAAACTCTCAAAAAGAAGTGACTGTCCAAACACCTGCTAAGTTTGAACAGAATAAATTGGATGGTGAAGAAGTAAGTGGTTTTGATACAGAGAAAGATCCTGCTCACGAAATGGAAACACTCGGTGTAAATGAGGAATTGAATCCTTCCTTCAATAACTTGTCAAGTCCTGTAGAAAATCCAGTTGAACTAGCATATCAAAGGCTAAGAACTCGTCCTGTCAACAAATTGAGGTTAAATATGAAAGCTGTATTGGATAAAAGAATTAAGAAAAATCAAACTATATGTATACAAGATTCATCTGATGATGATGAAGAAGATAAAAAAACAAAGGCATTAGAAACAATATTGAATCAGGTTCTCAACAATATTGATCAGACTTTGAAGAGTATTCCAGATTTGACCCCAAAAAATTGTGTTTATGGTTCTAGTGATCAAGAAGATTTGGAAGAGAAGATGACATCTTTTGTTTCAGAGGATAAAGGAGAATCTAATTCTGCAGCTAAAATAAAGAAATATTCAAAAGAACAGATGAACTTCATCCTGGAAAATGTTATGGATGAAGTACCTAAAGCTTCGGACGAGGTCATGCAGGATTTGGAAAAAGAAAAGCAAAAAAGAGAAGTGGATCAACTTAAATCCCAAAATGAGCATATAAACCAAATAAATGATGTGCTTATGCAAGCAAACAAAATGTTAAAACATGATTTGCAAGAGGAAAACAAAAATGATTCTGAATTGATTCAGGTAGCTGATGAGGCAGTCAAGAGGAGGAAGATAGTGCAAGAGCAAAGCATTCAACTGGACAAAGACAAAAAGGAACTGGAAAAGAAGCTTAACCAAGTACAAAAAGAATGCAACAGATTGCAGAAAAAGGCTCAGGCCTTAAATGGATTAGCTGCGCTAGAAGAGGCTGCTAGGAGACTCTAGTTTGTTTTAGAACTCTACAATGAAAACACATGTCACAAATGAGATGTTTGATGGTTTACTATTTTGATACTTTTTCTCTATTTTTGGTATATTCAGATCCTGAAAAAAATGGATCAAGAAACAATTTAGTTATAGAGTTCCTCTCTATATAATGTATATTTTGTGGATGATTGAAATGTCTTTTTAAACATCTAAATTCCATATGCTGCCACAATATAAGAATTGCCTGTTGTCTTTTTCTTATACCTCCTATGATTTGAACCTGTTTTCTACTTTTATCATTCATTTTTCCTTTTAGATTATATCCTTATATATTCCTAATATCTGATGTTTTCAGATCATCTACCAGAATGTTCATGATTTTTATAAATTTCAATTTTTGATCCCTTTAGTTATCTGAATGATCAAACTCCTATTTTCTTTGAGGTGCCTAAACTTTGCCTTCTTGTAGTCAAGCAAAATTTAGGGCTAATAGGAGTCATCATAATAGTAAGACAAGGCTGAAAATTCTTCTTCAATGGATGACCCTAATACACAGGTGCAAGGACCATGCTATGATACCACTATAATGTCCCCAATTTGGAATTTTACCCAATTTGGCCAATTTTTGAATCTTGGACTAGTGAAGCTCCAAACTGTCCCAAATGATCTCAAATGGTTTCAAATTATGTCCAGAGTAGATTGAGGTGTATTAGGAAACCCTAATGCAGCTATTATATTCTTTGACACCTAATAACTACTTCATCAGCTTGCATTTACAATTAGAGAATGAAAGGAAAAATTACTAGGAAAAGCGATGTTGAAACCCCTAAGGGTGGATGGATCCAAAAGACTCCTAAGGATTTCAAATTGGGACTGAGAGTGTTTGAAGGGTATTAGGATATAAAAATGAACCTAATGGGTTCTTAGACACTATCAAAATACTTCTGCAACATAAATTTAAGTTCAGGAGAAAATAGGGAAATTTGCTAGTAAATTCGAGGTTCAAATCCCCCAAGGGTAAAGGTCACTAATGGCTTCCCAAATGCAGTACGAACCTCCAAAATTTCAAAAACAAGACATGGATTAGTTATAGGACTTCAATGGGCTCCCAAATGCATCATTAATCAGTTCCTAAAGGCTGCTACAACTCCCATAAATCAGAGATAGGTAAACATGTCTTAGCATAGGGGGAAATGAGAGAAAAACACCATAACTTGCTATGAAATTTGTGAGAAATGTTACAAGGAATTGCATAAGGTGTATGAAAATTCTTCAGTATATTAACGTCTCTCCAAATAGAAATAAAACCCCATATATTTACTGATAAAATTCAATACCAAACAACTTCAAGCTCTCTCAACAAGATATATGGGAAATGGCTCGAATCTCTTCCTTGAATGTAAATAGCACTTGAAATACATAATTTTTCAAGTTATGTCTCTCATGATATGATTATTACAGAGATATATAGTATCTAAAATTTCCATGAAGTCTAAATATCAGTCATTCATTAACTATGTGCAACAACAAGTGCGCTATGCAGTAGCTATGGGGGAAAATGACACCATTCATACATAGTTTGGCATTTTTACATGGTTTTACTTGGATATTCGACTTGAGGTTCATATGATCATCAAATACATAGTTCAGACATCATATTAAAAATAAATGGGGCCCCTTTTACTTCCACAAAGAGATCAGCATCTCATCATGTGTTCCCTTTCTCCAAGAGCAAGAATATAGAGAGAAAAGTGAGAGAGATGTGGGAACAAGTTGAAGGAGAAATGGTCACGAGCATCCCTATAGCTTCAACCAGAAACACATGACTCCATTGTAGCTCCAAATTAAAGGTTTGAATGGCCTCTCCAATTTCCAATTAGGATGGGAATCTTTCACCCTCGAAATTGGTACTAAGGCAAGTAGAGTAAACACTCCACTAGCATGGACAAGCTATGCTCTCCAATTTGCAAAATGAGAAATGATCAAAATATTCTCTATTTCTTTCCTCTTGTATTTTATTAACCTCCCAAGGCCTCCATAGCTCAAATTCCATCCAAGAGACTCATCCCAACTCAAGTTACAGACAGATTCCCATGAATGCCACTTGTCCAACTTTTCCTAGCTCTCCTCTTCCATCCATTCGAATGGGGGACTCTTGGCTGCCCTAACTACCCTTTTGTGCCCTATTGGAGGCTATTTTTATCCCTGACATGTCATATACGTTAGATGTCAGCAATAAGCTCTGAATATTTTCATAAGTGTCATAGAGTCTTCATCATTGTTGCCATATGAGTTAGGGAATCTAGCTCCAAGTGTCACAATTCTTCTGAGATGCCTCTTCCTCTTCCATGTGAGTTTCTCTTCCACTCCAATTCGACCTTACATGATTCATGCCATGGATAATACCTCTTCAACTCCCCCAAGTATGTTACCCTTCATCTTGAACTCGAATTGGTGAGAGACTAATGCCAAGTGTTGTGGGGAATCTTGCCACATGTGGGTCCCACAACCTCTTATGTGCCCTCATGATCCAATGCCACCTTATTTTCTTTGTATTATTATTTATTTGACCTATTTAATGTGAATTTGTAAGTCTAATTTCATTTTGGGTCTTGTAGATCCCTTATTCCAACTTTTAATGCTTCCACCCCCAACCTAGGGAACTAGTAATTTTCCTCCATGATAGTTCATTTGGATGGCCATATTACAAACTTTGAATTGGGAATTTTCTCTTAATGTGGCCCACCTTGTCCATTTGGATATAATTTTACATTATTACTAACTTGGACATCATTCTTGGCAATTATTTGACCCTTAGTACCAATTTGAAAAACTATCATGAGTATGGCCAAGTGGCTTAGGCCATTGTGACCCAATGCAAAATTTGGGGACATGACATCATTTGCAATGAAAATAAAGACACATGCTAGTGAATTAAGTGTTGGTTGTGGAGCCTGATTATATTCCTAATTTAGAGGTATTGTTTCAACCATTTTTGGATCCTAGTTCTAGACAAGGGGGTGTGGGGAGATTCCCTCCCCCCATTATTGTCTCCATGGGGTCCCACGGTGGGGGGGGCAATCTTTTGGATCCCCCCAAAGAGATTTTTTTGAGAAAATTCCTTGTAAAATATTGTAATTTTGTCGTCAATATGGATCATTTATCATTAAGTTACAGATCTAACGATAAAGGTTATGTTTGTGTCTTTTTTCCCTAAAAGGAAACCCTCTTTTAAAGAGAGCATTGTATTACGGATCTGTAGGGTGTGTGAGAGAATGTGGGAGAGTGGAGAGGAGGTTACAGTGGATGTGTTGTAGGCCATGTATCCTTTCTTTTTTCTGGACATAATAAAAGAAAGGATTGGTTGTTTCTCTGTGGATGTAGCCCATATTGGGTGAACCACATATATTGTTGTCTCTTGTATTGTGTTCTTTTGTTTTTTATTTCCTCATTCATTTTTGTATTGCTTTGCGATCTCATTTCTAACAACTGACTATCAGAGCGGAAGGTCTATTTGGATGATAAAATCGCAGGAAAATGAGGGTTCTTGGTTCAAGTGGGAGCAATGGCGAAGAAGGAAAGTTTAGGGTTGAGAAATTTAACGGCCTAAACTACCTTCTATGGAAGATGCAAGTGGAGGACTATCTATACCAGAAGTATATTTCCCTATCATTGGGAAGAAAAGAAAAGAAGTTTGTGACTATGAAGGACAAATAATAGGAGGGTCTTGACAGAAAGGCTCTTGGGATGATATGGTTGTTCCTAGAAGTTTAGTGGTTGTTATCATTTGAAAAGAAAAGATAATGGAGGATATGATGAAGGTATTGGCTAAACTATATGAAAAACCCTTGGCTTCCAACAAGTTATTTCTTATGAAGTGATTATTTAATATGAAGATGTCAAAAGGTGGGTCTGTTGTTGATCATTTAAATGAATTTAATACGGTCAGTAGTTAGTTAAGCTCTATAGGAGTGAAATTTGATGATGAGATTAGGGCTCTTTTTATTTTTTGTTCATTGGAAGAAAGTTGGAATGGCTTGGTGATGGTTGCAAGTAACTTTGTCTGTGGTTCAAACACTCTAAAATTTGATGATGTTGTTGGTGTTATCCATAGCAATAAAATGGGATGGAAAAGCACAGGTCAGACATCAGGTAATGATTTGACTGTGGAGAATAGAGGAAGACAAAGGGAGAGTGGAAAAATACTAGGGAACCTTTGGAAGTCTAAGAAGAGCATATCTAATCCAAACTAGGGAAGCTAGTGTGTTGGCATTGCGTGAAGAAAGGATATCCGAAGAAAGGTTGTAAATATCTGGGAAAAAAAAGGAGATGGACAACAAGAGAATAATCAGAAAGCAAAAGTAGTAGGTGGCGTGTTATAGTATGCTTTGTTCATTTCATTAGATAATATTACCGATTCTTGAGTGTTGACTTAGGGGCTTCATTTTATGCCACACACCATAGGAAATATTTTCAAGATTATGTTCAAGGTGATTTTGGGTAGGTTTATTTCGGTGACGATGAACCATATAAAATTGTTGGAGATGGTCAAATACTGTTAAAGTTAAAGAATGGAAACCAACAGTTGTTGGAAGAGCTAAGGAGCATTCCTTCTTTGAGAAGAAATCTAATTTAAATAGGGAAGTTAGGAATTGAAGGTTGTATATCCACATTTATAGAAAATGCATGGAAGGTCACTAAAAGATCACCTGTAATAGAAAAATGAGAGAAGGTAGGTACATCGTATTTATGTATTGGTAATGCTAACTATTCAATTCCTTTAGCCTCTATAGGAATGGATACAAAATTGTGGCATCATAGGCTTGGGCACATGAGTGGGAAGGAGATGTAG
This sequence comes from Larix kaempferi, assembly GCA_027924585.1. Lineage (NCBI taxonomy): Eukaryota > Viridiplantae > Streptophyta > Pinopsida > Pinales > Pinaceae > Larix > Larix kaempferi. The sequence continues at coordinate 16,002,016 of BSBM01001005.1, read as the reverse complement.
ATACTCCATGCACAGAAGTTGGTGTTAGATTTGAAGGAAGTTGATTTGGATTTCTTTGAGCACTATGTTTATGAAAAACATAAGAGAGTCAAATTTCTCGAAGGTGGAAAGAAAAAGAAAAGTGAAAAGTTAGAGCTTGTGCATACAAATGTTTGGGGACTGGCTCAAGTATCATCTCTTGGTGGCTCTCATTATTATGTTAATTTTATTGATGATGCAATTAGGAAAAAATGAGTTTATTACATTCGAAAAAAATCTAATGTTTTTGAAGTTTTTAAGAAATAGAAAGATTTTGTTGAGGATGAGACATGAAAAATGTTGAAGTGTCTCAGATCAAATAATGGAGGTTGTCAAAATCAGTCAATAACACGCAAATGAATTCATTGATTAATATTCAGAAAACTCATTTATTTATATATAGAGAATGACCCTTGGATTGCATCTTCCAAGAGGTCTGTTGGAGTGCTTGAATACTTTCTGTCTTCTTGAATATTATTTACATTTATACAAACCATAATCCTTGCAAATTAGGTTTCCAACATTCCCCCCTTAATCCAAAGGGGTGTTCATGAGTCCAAGCATATTTCTAAAACTTTCAAGATTTTATCTTCCAAGTCCTTTCGTAAAGATGTCTGCAATTTGCTCATTCATGGAACAATGTCCCAAATGAATTGTCTTGGTCTCTACATGTTGTCAAATCAAATGGTACTTCATGTTGATGTGCTTGGTTCGATCATGGAATTTGGGATTCTTGGACAACTTGATTGCAGAAGTATTGTTGATTAGTAGGGGAGTGTAGTTCTCTTGTTTCTCCCACAAATATTCAAGTATTTTATTGAGCCACACAATCCCCTTAGTTGCTTCTACAGTAGCGACATATTATGCCTTTGTTGTAGAATATACTGGAACTAATTATTGTTTGCGTGATATCAAGGATATAGCTATTGATCCAAGACTCATGAGGTAGCCTGAAGTAGACACTCTCATCTCTTTGTCACCATCAAAGTTTGAATCAAAGTACCCAATAAGTTTGAAGTCATCCACCTTAGGATATTTGAGTCCAAAGTCTTGAGTCCCTTTCAAGTATCTTATAACTCTTTTCGCAGCAGACCGATGTCCTTCACAAGGTTTTTGCATGAACTTGGAAAGAATCCCAACAACAAATGAAATATATGGTCCGATGGTATTAAGGTAGATTAGGATTCCCACAAGTTGTTTGTACTTGGTTGAATCCTCAAATTCATTGCCTTCTTTTGATGTGAGCTTCAAGTTCTGTTCCATTGGAGTAGAGAGAGGGTTGCATTCTACCATGCCAAATATATTCAATAGTTCTCCAACACACTTCTTCGAGTAGATGAATATGTACTTAGGATGTTGAGTCACTTAAATTCCTAAGTAGTAGTGAAGGTGTCCCAAATTTGTCATCTCAAATTCCTTTTTCAATTGTTTATTTGCGGATCCAATATAATTTTCATTGTTCCTTGTCATCGAAAGATAATCTACATACACCACAAGATATACAACAGATCTTCCAACTTTCTTTATAAACAATGTTTTTTTATCAAGATTAAAATGTTTGAAATTTAACTTCAAAATATTCCTAGTTAGTTTTTCGTACCATGCATGAGACCGTGCTTGTTTTAGGCTAGACAATGAATTGGTGATTTTGCATACCTTTTGTTCTTTCCCTTACACAACAAAGCCTTCTGGTTGAGACATGAAGACATTCTATTTTAGGTCTCCATTCAAGAAAGCAGTATTTACATCCATTTGATGAACTTTACACCCATTATGTGCATCCAAAGACAATAAGGTGCAGATGGTAGCCCATTTTGTTGTGGGGGAGAAAGTCTCTTCATAGTCAATGCCTTCCTTTTGTGCATAACCTTTTTATACAAGCCTCACCTTGTGCTTGTCAAGTGAGTCATTTGATCTGTACTTGTTCTTATAGAGCCATTTGTAGGAAGTTGGTTTGGTTCCAAATGGAGGGCCACCAAATTCCAAGTTCCATTCTTAATGAGAGCATCATATTCATTATGCGTGGCTTCTTTACACTCATCACGAGCATCAACTTATTCAAAGGAATTTGGTTTAAGGTTAGTAGATAAATTCAAATCACAAGCATATGAGACATCCATATCTTCTACATCACCTGAGTTGGAATTATCCACATCTCCTCCATCTTCTTGTCTGATCGAACATATTGTTCCTGTCTTTCCAACTTCATCTGAATAAACACTTTCAAGTGTATTTGTGATCCATTTTAGAGCTTTTTGTGAAGTTTGACGTTGCTTGGATGGTGGTGCTTCATCCTCTTCAATATTTAATCTTCCAATCCTCTTAATCACATCATCCAGTTGAAATTCCTTTTATAGTGAAGTGGCAAGAACTTCTTTTTCATGAGGGGGTGTTGGTGTTGCAAAAGGAAATTCCAAATATTGATCCAAGATAGGGATCCCCCCTTTAGGATATGGAATTTCATTATCACCTTCATGAAATATCTTTACATGGGTAATTTTTTCGAGACTATTAAGCTACCTCTCAATAGACTCATCATTTTATTTATTTCAAGACAAAAACATCTCTGGAAATAATCAAATTTTTGTTTACCTCATCGTAAAGACGATATGCCTTGGTGGTTTGAGTACCCCAATAAAATGCATTACTGACTCCATGCACCGATCTTATCTCTTTGTTCCTTTGGTATCAAGGCATAACAGGTGGAACCAAAGACCCCGAGATGCCTCACTGAAGGAATGTGATGATACCACATTTTGTGTGGAGTTTTGTTTCCAAGAGCATGAGTTGGACAATGATTTCTCAAATAAACTACATATAAAGCTACATCACCCAAAAAAATCAATTTGACATTCTTGGAAAATAGCATGGAGTGTACCATATTCAATATAATTATGTTTATTCTTTCTACCACACCATTATTTTGAGGATTATATGGAACCGTACTTGATTTCTAATCCCATGTTAACGAAGATAATTTTCAAAATCATTAGAAGTGTATTATTTTCCATTATCAGTACAAAGTGTGCCCATGATCAAGATGGTCCTTAGAGTACTTTGGTACAAATTTCTTTGCCTGGATCTTTGGATATTATAGTGGAATATTTCCATGTAATCCTCCAAGATCTTGTATTCCTTTAGAATCAACTTGAATATTTTTTCTCAAAGATCCCAATCCTTGCAATAATGCTAGTATTTTTTCAAAAATGCTTTCTTCATCTCATCCCAGGTGCGAATCCTATTTCCACCCCATGCCATGAACCAGCGAAGTGCTGCATTTTTCAGGGTGGCAGGAAATAACTTAAGATTCTAGGCATTGGTTGTTTAATCATTGCTTCTGCAAAGAACATTATACTTGATGAGAAATATGTCTGGATCTTCACTTGATAGACCATGAAAATTCGATAGGGATGAGGGAGGAATAATTTTCATCTGTGATTGTCCTACCATATCTCTAATAAAAATTCAAAAGTGACTACTACTTCATTAGAACCAATGAATTCTTCATTTTCCAGCTTAGGATTTCTAAAAAATGTGCCCCCTTTCATCACATATTCTCTTAAGGAAATGTATTGTCCAAAAATATCTAGCTCATGGACTAGATTTCCTTGAAATTTAGATTCATACTACCCACTAATTAGTTCATTAGTGTGCACTAATTCCCTGGGTAGGTTGAGTTTGACTTCGACTGTAGAATCAGGCCCTTCTATGACTGTTATTTGAGTAGTAAAAATGATATCTAATGTTGAATCTACTACAACCGTTGTGGAGGCATCTTATCCATTAATTGTGCTATCAGTTGATTCTTGGTTGAACCAATAGTAGGTATCATCCTGTATCTAGAACCATAATGAGAATCCTTCAAGTTCTACCCTCTAGTAGATTTTCTTGCAGTGCAGTTAGTGGGTTGGGTGGTTCTTACTACACCATTAAATTGACCTCTTGTATATCTGCTTCTAGTCATGCATCCTATATTCTACTAGTTTTGAATGCACACATTTAGTACATGAATTGAGAGAGCTCTGTTAGAAACCGAACCCAAAAATCCTAATATTAAGTGCCAACTAAACCAATACAAATTTACTCTTGTACCCTTGATAACCTTCCTCGACAATGATGCCAAAATGATGGAACTTTTAACTACCCTTTTTAAAAGAAACCAAACAATGTTCCCATTATATCATCAATCTAGGGTTTGTGATATTTTACTAGCTTTCGTGCAAAGTCTATGTAGGAAACAATTTATGTTCTCAGTATTGGTTGATCTATTATGAAGTGTAGTATAGCAGAAAAGAGGAATCCATCAAGAAGCCAAATATTGGTTAAATACCATGTTAAAGAGCTATGCTAGAGGATATGTATCTTGTGAATTGCAGAGACCATAAAAAAATCAATTGATGATGGTACTGAAATTCAAATTAACAAACCAAACACACCATGAAAATAAATCATCACACCACTATTGCAAATCTATCTAAATTAAAGGAATCGACACTTATTTTGAGGAGTAGGCCCTACCTCCCTAGAACATAGTGCTTTGAAATGAGTTCAGAAATGAAATACTAACCTACACAACACACATATAAAATTTCAAATCACAAATCCAACTCCCTGTATTTTTATTACTTCAGCATAAAGAAAAGTAACATCATATATCGTCCCCCTGTTGAGAGTAGAGACTTGGTTTATACAATTTCTTCAAACAAATTTATTACTAGAAAATGCTAAGAACAACCTTGAGAATATTTCAATTCTCAAGTTGTTCTAACTAATAACTTAACATGCATAAGGGTACTAATGAACCAATTGAAATAGTCATGATACTTCATCGACTTTATTATATCTATGTGAATATGCAAACCGTTGCATAGTGACTATCTTCCATAGTCTCTGACTTCCCTTGTAGAGCCTGAAGAATAATTTGGATTAAAGCATGACGTCCACAATGGTCTATCATGTCCCAAATTAGTGGCTTCATCGTATCCAATAGGATCTTGAGCAACAAAAAATATCTATGTCTTCAAATCTATGGTTAAAAGTAACGACTAGAATATTGTTATCATTATATGACTAGAATTGCAACATCATAATATAAATAGAGTTGCAACATTGCGATATAATTGGAGTTGCAATGCCATGATATAACTAGAGTTGCAACATCATAATATAACTAGAGTTGCAGCGCTGCAATATCACTGGAGTTGCAACACCATGATATAACTTGATTTTCAACATCACACAAAGAGAGTACTTGTGTCATAATAAGACTGGAGTAGTGCCCACACACAGTGGTTCTATAAGTAATGCACAAAGGTGAACATTTCCCAATTACAATGCATAATGCACAAGAAATGATATGAGATAAGGGAAAAGAGTACCTTGAGTAGAACGAATCAATGTGAGAAAAAGATATACCCAAAAATGAATATGACAGAGAGAAAAATGTTTGAGAGTTGGGAGGAAACATATAAAATAAGATGGAAATTATAGAGCCCAACAATGGCAGTTGTGGATCAACTCAAAGTATTCTCATTTTCGTTTTGTTTTTCATCCTTTTAAAGAAAGTATAATAGTTGCAACATTCATGGAAATAGTTTAGAAGCTACATGGAATCCCCAAGATTATTGTACATGATAGAGATCCAATTTTCACTGATAATTTTTGGAAGGAAATATTTTATTGTTTGGGTACTCAATTGTCTCACTCCTACTCTTACCATCCTAAATCTAATGGGAGAACTACAATTGTGAATAAATTTCTAGAAGGGTATTGCATTGCTTTGCATCTAAGAAACAAACATGGTGGGTTAAGTGGTTTCCCTTGGTAGAATGGTGGTACAACATATCATTCCATACTTTATAAAAAATGTCCCCATTTATCGAACTTTATGGATATCACCCTTCATCCATTAAAACATCCTTGAAAGAGAAAGCTAGGGTTCAAGTGGTGGAATATCACATAAAGGACCAACAACAGGTTCTCTGACTATTGAAATACAACTTGGCTATAACAATAGGATGAAACATCAAGTAGATCAACACAATATTGAAAGGAAAAATGAAGTGGGGGGTTGAGTATATTTAAGGATACAACCATACAAACAAATTTCCCTCAAGCAACAAAAGAAGGACAACAAATTAGAAACCAAGTAATATGCTCCCTATGAGGTGTTGCGGAAGATTGGAAGTATGTATTACAAATAGGAGTCTCCTCCTCTTCATGTGTACATCCAATCTACCATGAATATTTCCTAAAAAATGTAATTGGAGACAAGATCCTCATTCAAACTATTTTACCATATATTGATGAAGAAGGAAAAATCATACTAGAACCTGAAACAATCCTTGAAACACAGATCAAGCAATTGCAAAATCAAGCTATTTCTAAGCACCTCATCAAGTGGAAGAACTTTCAAATGGAGGAGGAAAAATAGGAAGATGAGTTCTTCATGCAGAAACATCCACAACTAATCAAGTGTTGAGGAAAACACTTTTTTGAAGGGAAGGGGCATGTTAATCCCTAAATATTGTGACTTTACATTCCTATTGGTAATATTAGCTTGTCTTTATTTTTTGTCTAGGACCTTAATTGTAATGGTATGGTCAGCTAGGACCTTAATTGTAACCTTTGTCTCCTATATATACCAAGGATACCTAGGTTATAAATTATCTCATCTTTTCTTGCACATGTGATACATTATAAAATGAGGGTTTCCCCTTGAAGAGGCTTCTTATTCATATCTTTATGTCATTCTCAATATGTTGGGTTACTCTTTCTATCTATTTTTATGCTATTTTGCGAAATGGTAGAAAGGCCATGATGTAAAATCTTGATGGGATAAACAAGCCACATGCCAAAAGTTAGATTGATTTTAGAGGAAAATTGGTAATAAAATTTCCCCAAACCAATAACAAAAAACATAGAGGTACATGGAGAAGACAAGCATGCTAAGAATCCCAACCAAATTCAAGAATGTTTTCCATTACTATAAGTTAAGTGGGCATTGCGAAGTGATCAAGTGCTGGAGGCTTCATCCATAGCTTCACCCCAAAACCACGCAACAAAGAGAAAGTGTGGAGAGTGAAAAGAAAAGAAGATAAATAGTTTCTTGCATATCCAGTCCAAGGAGTAGGAGTTGTAGTAGAACAAGAGGTTTGCATCACCATCGATTAAAACAACATGTTGATGTTGTGATCGAGGGAAATATTCCAGAAGAATATCTTATTCTTGGAAATTTATCAAAGATTGGTGCATGGATGTCAATGACCTTAGGGGTTCTTCAAAGTTCCATGATATCCATCAAACATAACTAGATGCTGGAGACATCATGAATGTTTTGATTGCACATGAAGGTTTCAATCCACATGAGGTTGTTGTAGAGACAAAGTGTTGGTAAGCATGTGCAGTAGGATAGGTTGTTTCCATGCCAAGAAGTAACTCATCCTAGTGAAATAAGGAAATCCACACATCCCCTAGAGGAATTTCTATGTGATGGAATAATTTGTTGGGGTCACATAGAACATGAGAAGACCATTGTTAGTTTTTCAGAATTTACTTCAATCTGATCTAGGATCTTAACTGAGAGAACAACATGTACAACATAGCTACAGCATATCAATCATGGACACAATAATGCAAGCACACAAGAGACACAGAGTTTCACTGGGGAAAACCAAGAAGGTGAAAAACCCCGCAACTTCCTAAGAGATAGATAGAGCCATGATACAAAACCCAAGCATAAGAGATAGTATCCTAGCAGCAGCTTCTCCTCCTCCACTAGTGCGCCACTCTCCAATGAGTGTATGAGTGAGAAGTGAATGATCAAATAGAGTGCCTCCCGCACTCTATTGATACTTGACTTGACTTTCCTAATAACCTTTACTAGGTCGGCCTCAACATAACCACATAACATAATGCTGACAGGGCCGACCCCCAATAGGGTGGTCTAATAACCCTTTTACCCACATGACTTATATAGGGCCGACCCCATCAAGTTGGTCTAATAACCCATCAAGTATAAGTTACGACACTTACAATATAAATGACGACACTTATGTATAAAGGAATAATAACATCTCTATAGGAATACAATATACATATGTGAAATACATTCCGAAATTACAAATACATCAACACTCCCTCTTAAATAGGAATGTATTTCTCAACACAGGTCTTCTAGCACAAGTTTTCTTCTTTGGATCGTCGATACTAGATCATCATAATCGAATCATCCTCATCGTCACGGCTGCTGCTATCTCAATCAATCTCCAATCTACTCATCATAGGAAGTTCTATAGAGCCAACCCTTTTTCATGCTGGATGTAGGCCCACCACCTGCAGGTCTTCATCATCACTAGCCATACTATGGAATCCTCGGGACTTATTACGTGCATTAACAAAATCTTGAAAGAGCATCCCAGGCCTTTTACGAGCACACGGCTCAACCTATCGGATCTCCCAGGATCTTTTACATGTGACTGTCACAAAACCTTAAAAGAGTGTCTTGCCCAGCAAGATCTCTAAAGATCATTCGAGGCCTTTTACATGTCTAGCACAACCTGTCCGGATCTCCAGGACTTATTACATGTGACCCCTACCACAAGACCTTAAAAGAGTGTCTTGCCAAGCAAGATCTCTAAAGAGCATCTGAGGCCTTTTACGTGACTAGTACAACCTGTCCAGATCTCCAGGATGTATTACATGTGGTCTAGCAAAACCTTAAAAGAGTGTCCTGCCAAGCAATATCTCTAAAGAGCATCTGAGGCCTTTTACGTGACTAGCACAACCTATCCAGATCTCCAGGACTTATTACATGCTACCCTTGCACAACCTGTCCACGGCCACAGAGCATCAACCTAATACTCACCATACATCATCCTAATGTACATCATCACACATGATCATCTTGATCATTGTCATTGCATCGTCCTGATGCATATCATCCAGAGAATCATCCTGATACTCATCACACATGATCATCCCGATCATCGTCACATCGTCCTGATGCATATCATCCAGAGCATCATCCTGATACTCATCACACATGATCATCCTAATCATCGTCACTGCATCATCCTGATGCATATCATCTAGAGCAACATCCTAAAGCTCATCATCCATGATCATCCTGATCATCCTGTGCATCCACCTAATGCATACCAAGTATCCACCTGATACATACATAAATACACGATCCACCTGATACATACATAAATGCATGATCCACCTGATCCTACAATGTATCCACCTGATACATACATAAATACATGATCCACCTGATCATATTAAGCATCCAACATGATGCATCTACAAATGTATGATCCAACTGATCATATCAAGCATCCAACATGATGCATATACGTACACATGATCCAACTGATCATAACAAGCATCCAACATGATGCAAAGACGTAACTGGAGCATCGTCCTGATGCTCATCATCCAACACTTACATCCACAGCCATGGGAAGGATCCTCCTCTCACCATGCTTGGAATGGCTCCTGCAAATGTGTCCATCACTTCTTCCTTGAAGTGTCTTCAATCTGAAGAACACCAAGCCTCTCCCTGAAGTACTCGAACTTCACTCTGGCTAGTGGTTTCGTCAACACATCTACAACCTGCTCATCCGTCGCAACATACATGAGCTTCACTGCTCCTCTCTGCACCATATCCTTGATATAGTGATATTTGATCTCTATGTGCTTCGACCTGTTGTGGAACACTGGGTTCTCAGACAGCTTCACACAACTCTGGTTGTCACAAAAATATACCAGTAGCATCCAATGGGAGATCAAGTAACTCAAACAGTAACTTCCTAAGCCATATTGCCTCACAACTAGCCGAACAAGCTGCAACATACTCTGCTTCGGTGGTACTCAGTGCTACGTAGGACTGCTTCCTGCTAAACCAAGAGATCACACCTAATCCCATACTGAGCAGCACCCATAAGTGCTCTTCCTATCTGCAGCACTACCTGCCTAGTCTAAATGAACATAACCCTGTAGGTTAAACTTTTGATTTTCATCATACTTGAGCCCATAATCAACTGTACCCTTCAAGTACCTCAGAATATGCTTTACAACAACCAGGTGAACACCTCTGGGATCTGTCAGGAACTGGCTCAATGTGTTCACCACAAAGCAAATATCTGGTCTAGTGTTCGTCAGGCACATCAAGGACCCAATCATCTGGCGATACATAGTGACATCAACCGAATCAGATGAAGCATCACACAAAACCCTCAGGTTCGATGCCATAGGTGTGGCCGTGGCCTTGCAGTCCATCATCCCGAACCTCTTCAGGATCTCTACTGCATACTTCCCTTGTCCAAGGAAGATTCCATCTGCACTCTGCCACACCTCCATGCCTAGGAAATAGTGCATCATCCCCAAGTCCTTCATCTCGAACTCGGCAGCAAGATTCCTCTTGTTATCGGAAATCAACCCATCCTCACCTATTACAAGCAGGTCATCCACATACAAAGGTAGTATCACTGGATTTCCTTCCTCAACCTTGTAGTAAAGGTTGGAATCTGCTTTACTCTTGGTAAAGCCCAAATTGGATAGAAAACTATCTATCCTACCATACCAAGTCCTAGGAGCTTTCTTCAAGCCATACAAGGCTTTCTTTAACCTGCACACATATGACTGTCTGTCATCTGTCTAAAAACCAAGTGGCTGCTCCACATACACTTCCTCCTTGACTACACCATTCAAGAAAGTTATCTTGACATCTATCTTGTGTATCTTCCATTTCATCACTGTAGCTAGGGAAAGTACTGATCTGATGGAAGTTTATCTGGCTACAGGAGAAAAAGTTTCTTCATAGTCTATTCCCTTTTTCTGGGAGAAGCCACGAGTTAAAAATATCGTTTTGTATTTCTCTATGCTGCCATCTGCAGCATGCTTGATCTTTGGAAGTAAAACATACTTCCCATCTGGTCCTGGGACCACATCCCAAACATCTTTCTTCATGATCGACGGATCATGGTATTCTTCCATTACTTCATCCTGGATCCTGGGAACTTCAATATCTTCAATAGATAGCTTTGTTGCTGGAACAAATGTTGTAGTCCTTCTTTTGCAGGTGATGGTATACGATCTTTCCTACAAAGCAAGTTAAATTGCATGATTAGAAACATCTCATAGTTTTCAGAACAAATTCTTATACATAAATAAATATGTCATACAATCATGCAATTATTTTAGCCAATGCTTCAATACAACATTTATCCATATCCCGTAACTTTCTAGAGACCTTCCAATCTCTACCAGAACATTGTTAAGAGTGTGCACAACTCCCAACATGTCAGCAAAGAGGTTTCATTCTAGATAAGTAGCAATGGAATTTTGTACAGTGCCATAGGCCACTTACCCATCACATGCATATTAGTAGTATACTGTTCATTAATGCAATTATTCTAATATGCATAATACACACCCTAAGTCTAGGAACATCATTGAACGATATTATTCAAACAAACAAGTATGCAAGAAATGACAATTCAAATACTTATCTTTGTTTGGTTTGTTGAGTGGACTCCTGTCACGTCCCCATTTTGACCCCCTTCGCATTAAATCGTAAATGATGTAAATATTGATATTTAATCATGGTGAGGAGCTCAAGGCCAAGGCCCCACCATTGATTTAGCGTTTTATGTATCAGCAATTAAAAATAGATGCTTGTGGTTCTTGTGCTAGATAGGCACAATGTAAATTAAGACATCATGTAAATACGAATTTTAATGAAAAACCCACAACTAGCTATGCAATGCAACAAAGAGATGGGGGCATGATTCTATAAGGAATAGGGAGGGAAATTATTCAAACCCTTGATCCAATGGTGATAAGCCAGATGTCAATGAATAAACCCTCAACTACCCATTCTGACTTATGCACCCAATCATTTAATTCTTCCATAAATTGGTTGAGGCAGTTAATGCCTTGGGAATGAAGAGGCATGGTATCCAATTTCATGCATGGGCAAGCCATCAACCTGGGGAAAACGTACTTTTTCTTTTGGGGCAAGAAAACACCCATGAAATGGTGCCCAAAGCCATTTTGAACCCAGAGTCTTTCCCCCCTCACGCAGTCTGAGCTAGTTGGGCTTTCCCCATCATGTTTTTTACCAATTTACTACATTTTTCCATAGCTGGGAGCTCGTTTTTGTGTTGCACAGTGGCTGGGAGAAAGGGAGTCACGTTTTGGGGGTTTATAGAGGTCTTTTTTGCCCCTGAAATGCAGAAAAACGTTTTCTGAAAATGAATTTGCTCTCCCAGGGTTTATTCCCCATCTACCAGTTCGTTTTGGTTTCCCACATTTTTCAGCACTTGTGTTTTGTTGTAGGGTGCATCCCTGTGTTGGTTGGAAATTATGAGCAAGAATTAGGAGTGGAAGAGGACCAGAATTGGCTTGATAAACCTGGTGAGGAGGTAACCTATCAAGAGTATCAAAAGGGTTGGTTGCTCTTCTATGCACACCTTGAAGAACACTAGAATGGAAGGTATGGCCTGAGGGACTGTGTATTAGTGAAGGGAATACTTCCTTGTGCCAGGTGTGTAGGTATTGTGGGGACCAAGCTAGATAGATCTTGCAGAGGGTGCCCATATCTCTATGGATGAACCCACTAGCTTAGCAATTCTTCCTTCCATTGCCTAACAGCCTGATAAACCCAACTGTAGCTTGGCTTGGCTAATTTGGTGTATCTTTGAGCTATGTGTGAGTCTGTTGTTCCCTGATTCCTTGTAGAGATCATACCCAGCTTGGGGGTGGCAGTGTGTTGAGATATTGATGATCACAACTGGCCTATGGTTGGGTGGAACGTTGTAGTTGCATAGCCAGTTGCTTGGGACTACTTTGTTATAAGATAAGTATTCTCTTGTGTTAACTTTGCAATTATTTATTTGATGAATATCTTGACTGTATGATGGATGTGTAGTTGAAATTACTTCCATTGTGCTTTCTTATAATTATACATTTTTATATGTCTTTTTATATTATGTGAATGATTATTTAATAAGTTCATGGGGCTAGATGCCCGGTTTTAGCATCACGATCCTCTCCATTGCACTGGTATGATGGGAGGGGACGTGACAACTCTCTCTCAACCTTTGCTTCCTTGCAGGAACTACTTGAGTGTGCTCCCTCTTGATCTTTGCTTCCTGGATTACCTGTCCTTGAACTTATATCCATCCTTGATCACTATGAATGCTTACTAGTATCATCATTGTGTTATCCTTGAGATCTCATACATAATCATACATTCATTAGTATAACCTTAATACTATCAAAACATAATAATCTTAAACATGTATAGTCATGATCATTTCAAACACAGATAATAAACATTAGTATTCAAGGTTTCAGGGAATACTTCTTTTACTCATGCATATTCTTATTTGACCATAGGACTCTTCTGGTTAGTCATATCATCAATCAAGATAAGAGACATAATATGCATAAACCCTTGATTACTTACATTTCTAACTTCATGAATAATCATTATCAACCATACAACAGATAAGATCCTAACACAAGGTAGGATTCTAACTTGATATAGGAAAAACATACCTGGTTATCATATTTGCTAGTTATGTCTAGCAATGTCTTCTTGTTCTCTTTAATGACTTTTGCTAGTAACCTGCATATCTCAAAGGTTAAGCATTGTAGAACCAAATTATACATACCTTGTAAGTAGAGCTTCATGACAATGGATGAATCTTTGTCTTCATGTCACCATGGTCATATGTTCTTGAACTAGAACATGATTTGTCTTTCTTGATGTACCTTTCATGTTAGCGAACAACATCAACCTCATACAAAACCACAATGCATTAGTACAATCATAAGTGTCAAAACTCTAATCAATTAATATCTGCATAATTTTATTAAGGTGATACGACAAGTCTAAAGTTAATCAAGATTGTACTAACCTTAATGAAGACAAACATACCATAAACTTAATTATGAATAGATCTTGAAACATACTTGGATAAGTCATACCTATCAAGATTGCTTGTAATCTTCTTATGTAAGGCCTTAGCCTCATCTCCCTCTGAAACATGAACTTCTTCACTTATGCAGGTGACCAATCCATTCTCTTCTAGGATTAACCCAATCCACTTGAATTGCAGAAACTGGATTTGGAGCTGGATTAGGGTTTGTCAGAGAAACCCTAAAAATTCAAACTTTTGAAAGGATAGAAAGATGCGCCTTGATGTGCTGATCAACCTAGTATACTCAGAATTTGAAAAACTGCAAAGTTTCACCCCTCAAATTTGCTTTTCAATCTTCTGGATTCACTGGGGAGGACCCTGAATTAGGGTTTGAGTTTCTCGGCACTTCGCCCAACCAATTAGTTTGATCCAAAGCTTTAAACTTCGATTTTTCCAAGGAACTTCCAACTATGGTCACATATTTCAAAAATTCCAACATTCTCTGAAACCCTAAATTCCCGGAGCCATCAATGAAGGTGCTCAAAATCCAATTTTGTTTTGACAGAAATATGCACCTGATTGTTTCTAGTGTAACTCCTAAATTTCAGATCTACAGGGTCTGAAAATTCTTCCTGTGGTATCTTGACCTGTTATATTTCCAACCCCATAAGTCTGACCTCAAATGGATTCTTTGAGAGAGAGTTATGCCAAGTGTCGCAACATGACCTGTTTATGGGATAAAACAGGAGAGTGAACTTGTACGGAGTGCCACGTGTCACTGGTTCAATTTAGTCCTCTAAAAATCGGACCTGTGAAAGTACAGTCCATTCCCTACCTGCCACTTTTTATGAAATTTCACTTGGAGCTTCCTAGACCAAGTTGTGACCTTTTTCCTAGGTCACTTGTTTATGACTCAGATCTGGAAGAGGCAGAAACCCTATATTGCACAGATCATAAATCTGAAAGTACAACGAATTAGAGGCTCGCCTTTGGACACAAGGTACATGGGGATCTCATCTTCGACCTGTAAGATTTTTAGATCCTGAAACTTCTCCAAAATGAATTTATAGCGAAAGTGCTACGATGACTGGTTTTTTCTATATCAAGCCCTATCTTCACAAGTGAAACATGTGTCATAAATGTCATACCATGCCTTCTTTCAGGCTATCTCTGATACCATGTTAGTTTTTCAAAATTTACTTCAATCTGATCTAGGATCTTAACTGAGAGAACAACAAGTACAGCATATCTACAACATATCAATCACGGACACACTAATGCAAGCACACAAGAGACATAGAGTTTCACCGGGGAAAACCAAGAAGGTGAAAAACCCTGCAACTTCCTCAGAGATAGATAGAGCCATGATACAAAACCCAAGCATAAGAGATAGTCTCCTAGCAGCAGCTTCTCCTCCTCCACTAGTGCACCACTCTCCAATGAGTGTATGAGTGAGAAGTGAATGATCAAATAGAGTTCCTCCCACACTCTCTTTATACTTGACTTGACTTGCCTAATAACCTTTACTAGGTCGGCCTCAACATAACCACATAACATAATGCTGACAGGGCCGACCCCCAATAGGGCGGTCTAATAACCCTTTTACCCACATGACTTATACAGGGCCGACCCCATCAAGTATAAGTTACGACACTTACAATATAAATAACGACACTTCCATATAGAGGAATAATAACATCTCTATAGGAATACAATATACATATGTGAAATACATTCCGAAGTTACAAATACATCAACAACCATAATTCATATTGGATTCATTGATTATTGAGATGGGCCATATTTAGTACCGAGAATGCAAAAGACATGTATGTTGAATATGGGAGTGGTTTATGTTTGAAGAGTTTGGATATGAAGATTGCTTAGAGTTGAGATTTAGTGAGAATATTTTTGCAATGTGTCAAGAAGAAATGTAGTAACCAAAGTCAAATCCATAGCTAAAACTAGATCTAGTAGTGAGAGCCACAATCCAGAGCTAGAGTTAGAGTTATAAATAGGAGAGAGTTAGAACCACATTCCATAAAAGGAAACATAAGTCACATTGATCTAGATTAGTCCTAAAATATTTTGGAGACTAAAAATCCTCTCAATGGGGAGGTGTGCTCTGAAATGGATTCGAACACAAGGTAATGGTGTAAGACTCGGTACCTAAAGAAATTCCAGAATTATAGAAGGTTAGATAAAAGTTTAAAGATAAGGAAAATATAATTGTAAAAAATACAAAAGGAGGAAAATTAAAAATTAAATGAACATAAAAAAGAAATGAAAATAGGAGAGATGAATGGGAACTCAAAGGTTAACCTTTTGGCCTTCCCATTATCCCCAACTCTCCTATAGCTTGTATATTGATTCCAAAAATGCTTTTTGCTAGTCTGATGGCCAAGAGAGGAGAATTCCTAAGAGCCCAAAGCTGCATTATAACTAGAGATTTCCGAATTAAAAAGTTGAATAACCATTGAATGTTATTTTCCCATTTGGTTGTATAGAGTAAATATGTTGTTCATTACGTGATTGATTTTTTTTACAATATAAATCCCTAAGAGGTGTGATATATTGTTCATATTTTTTTTTATGACTACCATTTTTCAATGAAGATGCTTTGTATGTTTAATGGTTTCCTAGTGAATATTAATGGTGTGAGATTAAAACTCTTTTGTAGCTTGTTAATTTTACTTGTTATTCCATTCTTCCTTAGCTAGCAAGAAACCCAACAACTCTTTATTATTCAGTACTCATTGATATCTGAGATTGGAAATCAAGGGCTCTCATCTCAAAGATTTTTCAATATCGTATGAAATTTTCAAATTGGTATGTGTAAGAATTTATTGATTGCTAGGCTGATGTTTCTCATTGTTTGGGGTGTTTTCGAATTGCATGGGACATTCTATAAAGTACCCTATTATAGATTCTAAACCACACCCGACAGTTTCCACATACCTTGGAGACCACAAGGTGCTAGCACACGCACGTGCTCCTATTTTTTTATGGAAGGCATTTATCAACTCTTCACTTTGAAATTCTTTAACAACCGGATTTGCCGATTAATTTAGAGAATAAGCACATTTTAGTTCATCTCTGATGTGCTTGAAAACACCGGGCCTACTTTATTGGGAAACAACAATGCTTTTCCCTTTTTATATTCATGGCATTTTCCTTCCAAATGTTTATGTTCCGATGTCATATCAGAACTCGAATGTCGGAGAAAATATTTGAAATCCTTTGAACACCAACCCGATGTACCCACTCTAACGTCGATCCTTCGATTTTTATCGGAACTCCAATGTTGGGACAATGACAAACTTGAATTATATTCTCTCTGATGTTTTCCATGCCGACATCGGCTTCGGCTCTTCGACATCGGAACATCGGGCCAACTCATAACCTGTCTTAACCTTCCCACCCAAGGTTTTACCCTCCGACGTGGGTCCCCACCACCTTGTGTCCGAAAAAAATTGGTACCTTCCCCATCCATCCATAACCATTATGCCCAAGGTTTTACCCTTTGACGTGGGTCCCACCACCTCAGGTGAGGAAACACCAGAACACTTCTAATTGATATACCAAGAATCATCCTGATGTAACTCATCCCACATTAACTACAAAAAAGGAGAAACGAGGAATTTCATCCTCTGGTTATTTCATCACTTTGGGACTTAGCCAAATTTTCTTAAAAACCATATAGGGCATAGGAAATTGTACTGATAAAGAAACATACAATTTTCTGCATTCAATCTGACAATTTACAATTCAACCCATTTATAAATTCATAAGGAAACCAACCATTCTGATTTTGGTTTTAACACTGGAACTTAAGGCTTATAGACCTAAGTTTAACTTCAACGGACAACTCTGATAACTTGCTTCCAAACACAGAAGCCATCCATCATTCTTTCAAGGAAATCGAATATCAGTTAAACATTATCTCAGAAACAATTTATTTGATAAATGAGCACTCCATACATGATTGGTTCACAACACTTAGCCAAACTCGGGAACACTTCAACTTAACAGGGATTGATGGCTACCCATAGAAAGTTTTCTTTTACAGAGGCATAAATTCCACTAAATATTTTATTTACCATGAATTGCCATTAACGCTGACATCATCAAACGAAATGAATGGTTTCACATGCATTCTTCACATTTTGTCATACATAAGACTATTCATCAATAGATATGCATAATTCAATTATGAATGTTCAAAGTACCAAAACTCATACTCAACAAAATTAATGATTTAATCCTCTAGGAATCATTCCATTCATTCAAATTCATACAAAGTACTTATAAAAATTGATATAAAGCATCAAATACTTATCCGTATATATGATAACTTGAGCAATTGGTTACATGTGAGGCACACTCCTCCCAACCGTTGGCCTCCTTGCTCATAAATCTCTTAGCAAGCTACCACCCCCAAGTTGTGATTATGAATTCACTAGGAGAACTCTCAAGGTTAGCAAAGAAATAAATCAACAGGTTACAAGGTAAGCCTCACCAAGTTATCTCTCATAACTTGGCACTTGCCAATTCCATAGCAGACAGTGTAATTTCTTGTCCCATGGTTCAAGAAATTGGAAACCAATCCCGCATCAAACAACATGGTTTAATTCTTCAAGATACAGAGTTCAAGGGTTTGGCACCAACCAATTTCTCACCCAAATAGCATAGTTTCTTTCTTCAGGTTTCAGGAACTTGGAACCAACCAATTCCACATCAAGCAATGCAATCCCTTCCTCGGTTTCTATTCCAACTGCACAATAGTGGTAAACCTTCACTACAATACCTCAGGCTTGCCATTGTTAACCAATGCCACATAATTTCCACCAACGAAGGTTCACACTTGGTTCACCAAATCACTAGTAAAATTAGATAGGGGTATAACATATCGGTCCATGCCCCATAACTAATAAAATTCATTTTCCATGTCAAGTTTGAATGATCATTTTCAGAACCCACACCCCCTACTAGGAATAATAGTTCAGTCAAAGAACAAAAGACAATAGAATTTCCTTCATCCGCAAGAGAGCCAACTCTTCATGCATGCATGTTTTAACTACATGTCCAATTTTTCCCATGTGGTCTCTCCCAAAATACTCACGCCCCAACATGACCCCATTAATCCTTCGTTAGCATGTAGGACTAATTATAAGGTTAAAAAAGTATTAAATATTAAGGTATGGCTAAATCACCTTTAGGCTCAAGATTAGGCTTGGGCCATGTTATAAAACCCCCTTAGGCCATGTACAACCCCCTTTCCTTCTCACTAGTGAATTCATAGTTCCCCATTCTCTTCAGCGTCTTCCTTAGCCACAATCAACTGTATTTTTATATTGATAATATTTACATAATGCAAAGTGTTCATCCCTTCAGGCATTTCATCATTCAAATTTACAACATTAAATCAGATCAGGGGTTCAAACTTGGGGTGTTACACATTCTCTCATTGCTTTGGGATTTTTTCTCATTACTTGGGGCATTTTTGTACTGCCTAGTTCATTTTGGCATTGCTTGGGAATTTTTCTCATTGCCTAGGGCATGTTTGTATTGCATAACTCGTTCTCTCACTGCCTATGGAACTTTTTTCATTTCTTGGATTTTTTGGTATTGCCTGGGACATTTTTTCATTGTTTGGAATATTCTTATCTTTGCCTTGTTGGTAGCATCTCAGTTGGCAATATATCTCTGGATGTGGTCATGTTTACTTTGTTGTACATATCATGGTTTGAAAATTTCTTGGCATCTTATATGTAGATGGTGAGTGGGCATGCATTGGGAAAATAATATGGTCTTGTATTTTGCTTAATCCATTGTTTATTGAAGTCATCCTCATAAACAATACAATTAACGACTATCTTTGTGAGTGAAGGAATGACCTTGTCACATGGTTAATGAATGGAAAATAGTAAAGTTGTTATCCAATTTGCATTGAATATATGTTTTCTTTCATGAATTCCACCTCTCACCGAGTTAATATATAGCCATTTAGTTTCTCTAATGAATGGCCATATCACACGTGTTAAATAACTCATTTGTGTTAAGGAATTACCACTTTATACAGTCTTGATTATTGCCAACCATATATGTTTAATTAATGGTATTTAAAGTGAATTGGAGTGTGATTACAAGAACCCAAGTAAGGAAACCCCTGTATACCTGTCTAGTGATATACTTGTGTTCATACATATAGTGTGTTGGCACACTATTTTTCAAATTTAAATGAGAAATAGATAATGGAAATTTGTTTTGGTATAACCTGATATTTGTAGGGAAATAACCCAACCCTAAATAAAATGTTCCACATGACCATTGCTAAAATTTAAAGGGAGCTAAAAGATTGGTGAAGCGGCCTTGGGAAACCATGTAATAGGATTGACGGTTCAGATTGCAGAGGAAAAGATTGATGGTGGAAACGAGGTTTCACTGGAGAAGAAGCAAAGTCAATTACGGAGGTAAAGTCTGCCGAAAAGACAAGTGAAGGGAGGTTAAACAAAGCACAAGTCTAATTTCCGTTTGATTAGCCGGTGAATAGATCAACGACCTACATTCATTTTGCACCATCGACATGCGCATTGGAGTGATACCTTCAATGGTTACAAAATACCATACTGCCATCCACGTGTCGACATCCTATCATTTCGCAATCCCGAAGGGCGATAAGTAAAACCACTCCTCCGCGTTGTGAAACCGCCTTTAGGGTATATAAAATACAAAAGGCACGTGGATACGTTAACATTTGTCTTTTTGACATTCAGGTGATTGAGACACGTGCATGTTGCAAGAAGGCGACATAGCATAAATTTTCAAACTATCAGTGTCAGGTAGGCCCTCTGAAAACTCGTGCAAGTATTTAGAAGCTTTTATATAATGGAAGAACATGGTGAAACAGTTCCTCAGAGTGTTGAAAATGTCAGAATAGAAGAAAACCTGGAAGACAGAGACAATGATATTTATGAACCTATTATGACTAAGTTTTCAGTCTCAGAGGTTAAGAGCAGGATAGACGGGTTGCACAAGCAAAATTTAGACATACATAGGGTTTATGAGTCCAGTTTTATTTATTTTTGTCCAGAGCAAACCCTAGGGTTTCCCCATTTTATATCATGGTGTGTGGCGAACTATTCTCAGAACGAGAGAGTGATTATGAATTCTTCCAAAACCAAAATCCTTTGTCCTGTTAGTTCCTCTATTGTTAGAAAAACATTAGAAATACCCCTGTCTTTCTCTCATGACTAGGAAGAATTCAACGAAGAAGCCCCAGCCAATATTGACAGTCATCTCCTGAAACCAAGCAAGCCTTCTTGACTAGTTGCCTAAAACCAGACCTTGCAATTGACAATACCCCTTACCCACTGGACATCAAATTCTTTGATGAAAATTCACACTTAGTGTTGTCACTAATTTCCCAGTTTCTAGGGCTTGAAAATGATTCAATGGTCACGAAAGTTCAGTTAAGCCTACTTTTCAGATCGAGTTTTGGTATACCGGAGATAGAATATAGTCAGGTCCCTTGCATTAAATTTGATGAGTTCTTGGCTGAGAGTATTCACTCTTAGCTAATGAATTTCCACAGCAACAAACATTTCAGATTCCAGACATACCTGATGAAGATGCTTTTATTTTCAAGTGAAAAGGATTTACATTTTCTACAGGCAATATTTTCAAACACAGTGGAAAACAATATGTTCAACTTTATGAATCTTATTTTATCAGAAGTGTATAGATTAATTTTTGAAGAAAATTTACCAAGAGTGCTACCATAGATGAAGACCCTGATGCAACTAAAACCAGAAAAAGGGGTTGGAGATTGGTTCTTATTGAAACAACATACAGTGATAAGGATTTATGGATTTGTGAAGGAGCCATATGTTCTACCAACCTTTTTGAATTTGAGAATATTTGCTTTGGAATCTATCAGACAGAAGTTGAATGTTGAAAATGAACATTTTTTAGCCTTAAAAAAAGCTTCAGATATAAAATTTCCTTTAAAAATTGGTCCTTTCATAATAAAAAATAGGAATACTCTGTCCTTTGTAGAATAAAAATTGGAGATATTGGGTTTTTAGAAGGCATTTGATCATCGGGAGGTTGAAGGATTAGCAAGGATGGCTAATCTATTACAATATGAATTTGATGTAGAAATTTCAGAATGTTCACAATCCAATCCTTCTGCTCCAGCACAATTTTCAGCTGAATTGGTACCTACCCCATGGAAAATAGAAATTGCTAGCATAAGGAGTTTCCAGGAAATCACTGATATAGAGGTGGAAGAGTAGGAAGGGAGAAAAATATTCAAATAATATCTACAGGGTCAATTGATTGTGTTAGGAAGTGAGAAAGGAAAAGATAAAGAAAAATATCAAGGCCTAGAGGTTCAGATGTATGAATATACATTTGATGAAGCAAAATCTGCAAGAGACAATGAAAAATTTCAGTCAAGAGCTGAGTTGTATGTTAAGTATGGCCAGGACAAGCAAATGACATCAGAAAAGTCCATAAATTGTTTCCTAAAGTAAGAAATGTAGTAGATTTTGAAATTACTTAAATGACCAACAGATATTTGTTGATGTATTTGTAACTTCGGAAGATATTCACTTGTATATTGTATTTGTACTTTATTGTATCCCCAACGGAGATTTATTATTCCTCCGATTGGAAGTGTCGTCAGTTGTACTTGCATGTGTCGCAAGTTATATTGTAAGTGTCGTAACTTATACTTGATGGGTTATTAGACCACCTTGATGGGGTTGGCCCTATATGAGTCATGTGGATCAAAGGGTCATTAGACCACCATAGTAGGGGTCATCCCAGTCAACATTATGTTAAGTGGTTAAGTTGAGGCCGACCTAGTTGAGTAAAGGTCAAGTGAAAGTTAGTGTATAAATAGAGAGTGTGTCTCTCTCATTTTACACATCTCTCTCATTCACTCACTTCGCATTAGTGAGAGAGAGGAGGAGTGCGCATAAGTGGAGGAGGAGCATGCTGCTGAAGATATCTATCTCTTGGGTTTGATCATGGTGATCCTTGTATTGATGCTTATTCTATCTCTGAGGAAGTTGCGGGGTTTTTCACCTTCTTGGTTTTCCCCAGTGAAATGTTTTGTGTCTCTTGTCTCTTATGCTTGATATGTTGTACATGTTATTTGTTCATATAAGATCCTAGATATATTGAATTAAATGATGAAAATATAATATGGTATCAGAGCTAGCCTGAAGGAAGGCATGCTATGGCATTTATGAGACTTGTTGCACTTGCAACAAATCAGAAGCTAGGGCTTGATATAGAAAAAACCAGGCATTGTAGCACTTTCGCTATAAATCCATTTTGGTGAAGATTCAGGATCTAAAAATTTTATAGGTTGAAGGTAACATCCTCGTGTACCTTGTTTCTGAATCATAACATCTGATTCGTTTTACTTTGTGAGATATGACTTGTACAATCTAGGGTTTCTGCTTCTTCCAAATCTCAGTCATAAAACGGTGACCTAGGAAAAAAGGTCACAACTTGGGCTAGGAAGATCCAAATGAAATTATGTAAAAAGTTACAATAAGAGCACGGACTATAGTTTCTTAGGTACGGTTTTCAAATGCCAAAGTTGAACCAGTGACATGTGGCACGCCGTACAAGTTCGCTCTCCTGTTTTATCCCATAAACAAATCACGTTGCGACACTTGGTATAAATCTCTCTCAGAGAATCCAATTGAGGTCAGACCTATGGGGTTGGAAAGATGAGAGCTCAAGATACCACAAGACGAAGTTTCGGACCCTGTGGATTCATAATCTCAGAGATGCACCAGAAACAATCAGGTGCATATTTCTATCAAAACATAATTGGATTCTGAGCACCTTCATTCTTGGCTTGTCACTGCTGCGGGAATTTAGGGCTTTGAAGAAAGTTGGAATTTTTGGAATCAGAGTCCATGACTGAATGCTCCTCATCAAAATCAAAATTTAGAGACTAAGATCGAATTTTTTGGTTGGGCAAAAGGCTGAGCTTGATCAAACTCTAGTTCGGGATTTTGATCGAAAAGTTGGAAAATTAGGGCTTCTACAAAAGTTGAAATTTTTGAAATTTGTGACCACGGCTGGAAGCTCCTCAGAAAAATCGAAGTTTAGAACACAAGATTGAAACTTTTGGATGGGAAAAAGACCGGGCTTTATCAAACCCTAGTTCGGGATCCTGTCTAGAAGATCCGAAAGTTTCAAAGGCAATTTTGAGGGGTCAAATTTTGGAGATTTCAAAATTGAAGTATACCAGCTTGATCAGCTCAGCAAGGCATATCTTTTCATCCAATCAGAAGTTTGAAATTCAAAGTTTGAATTTTTAGGGTTTCTCTGACAAACCCTAATCTATCTCTAGATCCAGTTTCAGCAAATCAAAGTGGATTGGGTTAATCCTAGAAGAGAATGAATTGGACACCTGCATAAGTAAATAAGTTCCAGTTTCAGAGGGAGATGAGGTTGAGGCCTTACATAAGAAGATTACAAGCAATCCCGATAGGTATGACTTGAAGAGATATAGGTATGTTTTAAAATCTGTTCATGATTAAGTTTATGATATGTTTGTCTTCATTTGAGGTTAGTACAATCTTGATTAATTTTAGACTTGTCTTATCACCCTAGTAAAAGTATGAATGCACGTGAGTGATAGATTAGGGTTATGACACTTATGATTGTACTAATGCACCGTGGTATTGTATGAGGATGATGTTGTCTGCTAACATGAAAGGTACAAATCAAGTTCTAGATCAAGAACATATGACCATGGTGACATGAATACAAAGACTCATGGATCACATAGAATCTCTACTTACAAGGTATGTATAATTTGGTTCTACAATGGTTAACTTATGAGTTATGCAGGTTACTAAGCACAAGTCATTGAAGAGAACAAGAAGACATTGCTAGACATAACTAGCAAACATGATAACCAAGTATGTTTTTCCTATATCAAGTTAAAATCCTACCTTGTGTTAGGATCTTATACTTTTGTATGAATGATAATGATTATTCTTGAAGTTAGAAGTTTAAGTAATCAAGGGTTTATTCATATTATGGTTCTTACTTTGATTGATGATATGACTAACCAGAAGAGTCCTATGGTCAAATAAGAATATGCATGAGTAAAAAAAGTCTCCCCTAAAACCTTGAATACTAACGCTTGTGATAAATTACCTGTGTGTGAAATAATCATGACCATACATATTAAGCTTATTTATGATCATAATGTTTTGATAGTATTGAGATTATACTAATGGATGTATGATCATGTATGAGATCTTGAGGATGACACTAGTGCACACTTAAGCATGCATACTGGCCCAAGATGAATATAAGTTCAAGGAAAGGTAATCCAGGAAGCAAAGATTGAGAGGGAGTACTATGATTGTCATTTATTATATATATGATTACTTAAATGATGTTGTTCAGTTATGTACATACTTATGTTCCTAGATTTAGGATGTGTACTATGCATATTAGGATATTTACATTAATGAAAAGTATACTACTAATATGCATGTGATGGGTAAGTGGCCTATGGCACTGTACAACACTCCATTGCTACTTATCTAGAATGAAACCTCTTTGCTAACATGTTGGGAGTTGTGCACACTCTTAACAAATGTTTTGGTAGAGATGGAAGGCATCTAGAAAGTTACCGTGTGAATACGAGATATGGATAAATGTTGTATTGAAGCATTGGCTAAGATAATTGCACGACTGTATGACATATGTATTTATGCATAAGAATGTGGTTTTTGAAAAACTATGAGAAGTTTCTAATCATGCAATTGAATCTAACTTGTAGGAAAGATCGTGTACAATCACCTACAAGGAAAACAACATTTGTTCCAGCAATGGAGTTCAAGAAAACTATCTATTGAATATATTGAAGAATCTGAAGTTCTCAGGATCCAGGATGAAGTAATGAAAGGATTCCATGATCGAGGAATACTAGTCGATCATGTTTGGGATGTGGTCCCAAGACTAGAAGGGAAGTCTGTTGTGACTTCTAAGTGGATCTATAAGATCAAGCATGTTGCATATGGTAGCATAGAGAAATACACAGCGTGGTTTGTTGCTTGTGGCTTCTCCCAGAAAGAGGGGATAGATTATGAAGAGACTCTTGCTCCTATAGCCATATATACTTCCATCAGAACAGTACTTGCTTTGGCTACAGTGATGAAATGGAAGATACACCATATGGATGTTAAGACAGCTTTCTTGAATGGTGTAGTCGAAGAGGAAGTATATGTGGAGCAGCCACTCGGTTTTGAGACACATGACAGGGAGTCATATGTGTGCAGATTGAAGAAAGCCTTGTATGGCTTGAAGCAAGCTCCTAGGACTTGGTATGGTAGGACAGACAACTTTCTATCCAGTTTGGGCTTTACCAAGAGTAAAGCGGATTCCAACCTTTACTACAAGGTTGAGGAAGGAAATCCAGTGATCCTACTATTGTATGTGGATGACCTGTTTGTTACAGGTGAGGATGGGTTGATTTCCGATACGAAGAGGAAGCTTGGTGCCAAGTTTGAGATGAAAGACTTGGGGATGATGCATTACTTTTTAGGCATGGAGGTGTGGCAGAGTGCAGATGGAATCTTCCTTGAATAAGGGAAGTATGTAGTAGAGATCCTGAAGTGGTTCGGGATGATGGATTGTAAGGCCATGACCACACCTATGGCATCGAACCTGAAGCTTCTGTGTGATGCTTCATCTGATCCGGTTGATGTCATGGTGTATCGTCAGATGATTGGGTCCTTTATGTACCTGATGAACACGAGACCAGATATTTGCTTTGCGGTGAACACATTGACCCAGTTCCTGACGAATCCCAGAGGTGTTCACCTGGTTGCTGTAAAGCATATTCTGAGGCACCTAAAGGGTACAATTGATTATGGGCTCAAGTATGATGCGAATCAAAATTTTAACCTAGAGGGTTATGTTAATTCAAATTTGGCAGGCAGTGCTGCAAATAGGAAGAGCACTTTGGGGTGCTGCTGGGATTAGGTGTGATCTCTTGGTTTAGCATGAAGCAGTCCTGCGTAGCACTGAGTACAGTCGAAGCTGAGTATGTTGTAGCTTGTTCGGCCAGTTGTGAGGCAGTGTGGCTTAGGAAGCTACTGTCTGAGTTATTTCATCTCCCATTGGATGCTAACTGTATCTATTGTGACAACCAGAGTTGTGTGAAGTTATCAGAGAACCCAGTGTTCCATGATAGGTCGAAGAAAATTGAGATCGAATATCACTATATCAGGGATATGGTGTAGAGAGGAGCAGTGAAGCTCCTGTATGTTGCGACAGATGAGCAAGTTGCAGATGTGTTGACGAAACCACTAGCTAGAGTGAATTTTGAGTACTTCAGAGAGAGGGTTGGTGTTCTTCAGATAGAATATACTTTGAGGAAGAAGTGATGGGACACATCTGCAGGAGCCATTCTAAGCATGGTGGTAGGAGATTCCTTCCCATGGCTGTGGATGTAAGTGTTGTGTGATGAACATCAGGACGATGTTCTGGATGATGTTCTGTATGACGATGATCGATTGGATCATGTCTGATGATAAGCATCAGTTGGATGCTTTGTATGATCATTTGGATCACGTGTGATGAGTTCCGAAGACACAGATGCACATGAGCTTTTTCGACATGGTGTAGATGTGTTCTCCCATGGTCATGATATAATTGCTAAGCCATTCTTCAAAAGGTGTAGATGTGTTCTCCCATGGTGAAGATGTAAGGGCTGGATCCATTTGTCATGTCCCAAATTTGGAATTGGGTCACAATGGCCTAATCCCATTGGCCATATTCATTAGAGTTTGTAAAATTGAGGTTAAAGGTCAAATAATTGCCAAGGAGGAAAATTACTAGTTTCCTAGGTTTGGGGTGGAAGCTTTGGGATTTGGAATAATGGGGATAATAAATGATGTTTGAACATTAGAGTGGCATAAATATTTAATAAAGGATCTAAATAAATATATACAAGTGAAAATCAAAGTGGCATTTGATCATGACGACACATGGAGGAAGTGGGACCCACATATGGCTAGATTTCCCCACTACACTTGGCATCATTCTCTCACCAATTCGAATTCAAGGTGAATGGTAACATACTTGGGGGAGTCCAAAAGGTATTATTCATGGCATGACTCATCCAAGGTCTAAATATAGAGGAAGAGTAACTCCCATGGAAGAGGAAGAGGCAATTTGGAGTTAGTGAGACACTTGGGCTAGATTTCCTAGCTCCATGACAACAATGATGAAGATGCTATGACACCTATGACACAAATCAGACCTGAAGGCTGACATATGATATATATGACATGTCAGGGATAAAAATAGACTCCAAGAGGGCGCTCAAGGGTGTTAGGGCAGCTAAGATGCTTCCACATGTGATTTGGTGGAAGTGGGAAACTAGGAATTGTTGTACAAGTGGCGTTCTTTGGAATCTCTTCCCAACTTGAGTTGGCATGAGTCTCTTGGAAGGAATTCGACCCATGGAGCACATTAGAAATTTATAAATGTCAATAACAAAGAATGAAACCAGCTTTTTATCATTTGTAGAATTTGCAATTGCAATTGTGAAGAGGGAGAGCTAGTGGATGACTAGTTTCTTGCCTTAGCCAATTTCGAGGGTGAAAGATTCCCATCCAAGTTGGCAATTGGAAAGGCCATTCAAACCTTTCATTTGGAGCTTTAATGGAGTCTTTATTTGCAGGTGTAAGCTACAGGGCAGCTCATGGTTTCTTCTATTGCAGCTCGCTCCTTCAACCATTTTCAGTTTTGATGGCATATTCTTGATCCTTGAGGGAGGGTGTTTTTGGTGAGATATTGTACTCTTTGGGGGAGATTATAATACCCCATTTATTTTGTAATATGAAGTAAATACTCTGTTCTTCATCTCCAAAAAGTTTCAGGTCGAAATTCCAAGTAGAAATGTATAAATCTCATTTTTAATGGAAGAACAATGTCATTTCTCCACTACCTTGTTGTGAGCCCATGTATTGATGATTATTTCGAATGAATGGATGATTATATGATATATTTGTGATAAATATACTTCCATGGATGTCTTATACAAGTTTCATGTACTGTTCTTGAGCATTTGAAGCATTTTTACTCAGTTTAATTGCATTGGGAGAAGAAATAGTGCCATTTCCCCAAGGGTCGAATTGGGGATTTTAGCAGTTGAATGGGAGAGGGTGAGAAAAGTTGTAATAAACCATTAATGGTGCATATGAGACTTTAATAAAATAATTAACACCTTACATACCTCTGTTCATAAATTTGAGTGGGTTTGGAGGCATTTGGGAAGCCATTTTCAGTACTTACCTTAGGGGGATTTGAACCCCAAATCACTAGTAAAATTGCATAATTGGTCCAGAATATTAAGAGAGTTTGCAGAGGTCTTTTGGTGGCCATATGTTATCCCTGAACATCATATTCAATTCCTAATATCATTCATAAACCTTCCTTGAATATTTGAAGGCATTTGGAGTCAATTTGAGACCTAGAGACCAATACTAGTCAAAGGGAAATCACTAGTAAAGTTACCTACATTGACCAGAATTGAAAGAGTATTTGCAGAAGTGTTTTAAAGGTACAAAGGCATCAATGAAACACATATTTATGTTCTAATATCATTCATATACCTTCTCAGAATATTTGGGATCATTTGGGGCAAATTTGGGACCTAGAGATCGAAACTAGTCAAAGGTCGAACCAAGGAAAAAAGTGGAAAATTGCAATTTTAATAAAATTCCTAATAAGGGGCATTACACCATTCTTCACAAGGTGTATATGTGTTCTCCCACGCTGAAGATGTAAGGGCTAGAGCCATTCTTTACAAAGGTGTAGATGTGTTCTCCCATGGTAAAGATGTAAGGACTAGAGCCATTCTTTACAAGGTGTATATTTGTTCTCCCACGGTAAAGATGTAAGGGATGAAGCCATTCTTCACAAGGTGTAGATGTGTTCTCCAACGGTGAAGATGTAAGGGCTGAATCCATTTTTCACAAAGGTGTAGATGTGTTCTCCTAAGGTGAAAAATTAAGGGCTGGAGCCTTCCCCGAATGGTGGTAGATGTGTTCTCCCATGTCGGTGGTGTAAGTGCTGTGTATGTGCATCTGGGTTGTGCTTCGTGGATGATGAGATGATATGATCAATATGATCATGAGTATCAGGCTGATGCTCCATGGCCGTGGACAGGTTGTGCAGGTAGCATAGAAAAGATCCTAGGAGATCCGGACAGGTAGAGTTGTGTGCTCGTAACAGCCTGGGATGCTCTTTAAAAGGTTTTGCGAAAGTTCATAGAAAAGATGCTGGAGATCTAGATAGGTAGAGCTGTGTGCTAGTAACAGCCTGGGATGCTCTATAGAGATCTTGCAGGTTGCAAGATGCTCTTTAAATTTTTTGTGAAGGTCACATGTAAAAGATCCTGGGAGATTTAGATAGGTAGAGCTGTGTGCTCGTAACAGCCTGGGATGCTCTTTCAAGGTTTTGTTGACACACGTAATTAGTCCTGGGATCCACAGTATGGACAGAGATGATGAATACCTACAGGAGGCTAGGCCTTCATCCAGCATGAAAAATGGATGGATCTGTAGAACTTCCTATGACGAGAAGAATTCAGAGATAGCCCAGTGATCGAGATATCGAGTACATCAATAGTGATGATGATGATGCTCCGTGATCTAGTGGTGATGATCTAGCTCCAGAATTGAAGACTTGTGCCTATATGTATTGATGACTTGTGTCAAGAGAATACCTTCCTAGTTAAGAGGGAGTGTTGATGTATTTGTAACTTTGGAAGATATTCACTTGTATATTGTATCCCCAACGGAGATGTATTATTCCTCTGATTGGAAGTGTCGTCAGTTGTACTTTCATGTGTCGTAACTTATACTTGATGGGTTATTAGACCACCTTGATGGGGTCGAACGTGTATGAGTCATGTGGGTCAAAGGGTTATTAGACCACCCCAGTAGGGGTCAGCCCAGTCAGCATTATGTTAAGTGGTTAAGTTGAGGCCGTGTAATGTCCCTTATTAGGAATTTTATTAAAATTGCAATTTTCCACTTTTTTCCTTGGTTCGACCTTTGACTAGTTTCGATCTCTAGGTCCCAAATTTGCTCCAAATGATCCCAAATATTCTGAGAAGGTATATGAATGATATTAGAACATAAATATGTGTTTCAGGGATGCCTTTGTACCTTTAAAACACTTCTGCAAATACTCTTTCAATTCTGGTCAATGTAGGTAACTTTACTAGTGATTTCCCTTTGACTAGCATTGGTCTCTAGGTCTTAAATTGACTCCAAATGCCTTCAAATATTCAAGGAAGGTTTATGAATGATATTAGGAATTGAATATGATGTTCAAGGATAACATATGGCCACCAAAAGACCTCTGAAAACTCTCTTAAGATTCTGGACCAAGTATGCAATTTTACTAGTAATTTGGGGTTCAAATCCCCCTAAGGTAAGTACTGAAAATGGCTTCCCAAATGCCTCCAAACCCACTCAAATTTATGAACAGAGGTATTTAATGTGTTAAGTATGTTATTAAGGTCTCATATTCACCATTAATGGTTTATTACAACTGTTCTCACCCTCTCCCATTCAACTGCAAAAATCCCCAATTCGACCCTTGGGGAAATGGCACTATTTCACCTCCCAATACAACTAAACTGAGTAAAAATGCTTCAAATGATCAAGTACAGTACATGAAACTTGTAGAATAAATCCATGGCATTATATTGATCACAAATATATCAGAGAATCATCCATTCGTTCGAAATCATCATCAATACATTGGCTCACAACAAGGTAGTGGGGAAATGGCATTGTTCTTCCATTAAAAATGAGATTTATACATTTCTACTTGGAATTTCGACCTGAAAATTTTTGGAGATGAATAACAGAATATTTAATTCATATTACAAAAGAAATGGGGAATTAAAAGCTTCCCCAAAGAGTACAATAGCTCATCAAAAATGCCCTCCCTCAAGGATCAAGAATATGCCATCAAAACTGGAAATGGTTGAAGGAGTGAGCTGCAATAGAAGAAACCATGAGCTTCCTTGTAGATTAAACCTGCAAATAAAGACTCCATTAAAGCTCCAAATGAAAGGTCTTAATGGCCTTTCCAATTACCAACTTGGATGGGAATCTTTCACCCTCGAAATTGGCTAAGGCAAGAAACTAGTCATCCACTAGCTCTCCCTCTTCACAAATGCAATTGAAAATTCTACAAATGATCAAAAGCTGGTTTCATTCTTTGTTATTGAAATTTATAAAGTTCTAATGTCCTCCATGGGTCGAATTCCTTCCAAGAGACTCATGCCAACTCAAGTTGGGAAGAGATTCCAAAGAATGCCACTTGTACAACAATTCCTAGTCTCCCACTTCCACCAAATCACATGTGGAAGCATCTTAGATGCTCTAACACCCTTGAGCGCCCTCTTGGAGTCTATTTTTAGCCCTGACATGTCATATATGTCATATTTCAACCTTCAGGTCTGATTTGTGTCATAGGTGTCATAGCATCTTCATCATTGTTGTCATAGAGCTAGGGAATCTAGCCCAAGTGTCTCACTAGCTCCAAATTGCCTCTTCCTCTTCCATGGGAGTTACTCTTCCTCTATATTTCGACCTTGGATGAGTCATGCCATGAATAATACCTTTTGGACTCCCCCAAGTATGTTACCATTCACCTTGAATTCGAATTGGTGAGAGAATGTGCCAAGTGTAGTGGGGAAATCTAGCCATATGTGGGTCCCACTTTATCCATGTGTCTTCATGATCAAATGCCACTTTGATTTTCACTTGTATATATTTATTTAGATCCTTTATTAAATATTTATGCCACTCTAATGTTCAAACATCATTTATTATCCCCATTATTCCAAATCCCAAAGCTTCCACCCCAAACCTAGGAAACTAGTAATTTTCCTCCTTGGCAATTATTTGACCTTTAACATCAATTTTACAAACTCTAATGAATATGGCCAATGTGATTAGGCCATTGTGACCCAATTCCAAATTTGGGACATGAAAAATCCTCCCTTCCCAATATTGCTTGTCCTCAAGCAATTTCAAACATGGGTGTTGAAGAACCTGCTTCCTGTATAATTCTTTGAAGTTGCCATTGAATTGCCCAACCTTGAGTCTTTGAGTTTCCATGAAGATTTTAGAGAAGAACCACCATGCTTGCTGCTGCACTACTCTGATAAAAATCACTTTATTAAGTGGGGAATCCATCTCCCATACTGCTTGCTTCCCCCAAAAAAATGAAACCAATGAGACAAAAATTATTCCAGGGTCCCATTGCTTGTATTGCACCCCAACAATTAAGAGTGCTCTCCAACCTACACCATTAGATAAGAGGATTCCTGGATCCCATTTTCTTGTATGCATTTTTTCAAACATCATGAGTACCAAATATATATCATCAAAGTACATAACAACATAATGAAAATGTACATCAAGGATATGCTTCATTAAAGAGTCATGGAAGTGCTTATACCTCCGAGCAAGTAGACCACCATTTTCCAAGTGCATACAAGCTTCAAGTGACCAATCAAATATGCTCCAATGACATAGGTGAGGACCCCATGTCCTATAATGCTGCTCCAAAAGGATGTGATATGCATCAAAATATTCCGCCATGTATTCTTTCATCCAAGAAGTGAATGAAGAATCTCCACTAAAATCTGAACCAAATAATGAGTAGAAAAAACAAGGAGACTTCAAATGACTCAAAGAAGTCTCACCCATACATCCATGAATGTGAGAATCATAAAAATATAACAAAGTATGTGGCTGCCAACAAAAATGTTCTCCAATCATAAATCTATTCTCCCAAGTGTTGGATGAAGTTCCTCCAACATCAAATGAATCAAATGTTGAGCAAGAAAAACCATGAGTCTTCAAGTGACTCAAATGCATATCATAGGTGCATCCATGTAGATTTGCATCATCATAAAGTGACAAATAATGTTGCTGCAAATGTGAATAAGAATGTGCTCCAACCATGTCATCATAAAAGGTAAATCTAGGAGTTCCATACTCCTCATGTGGCACCATCAAAAAGAACCCTTTCACCCATACTTCATTGAGACTAATACTGCAAAACATGGAATTGTAGGATGTAGGAGAATGAACTAACTCACCGAAATGATCAAAAAGTGCAGAAGTTTCATCATGGGAAGGATCCATGTGGGTAGTATCATGCAGCTCCTTCAAAAGTGGGAAACCTTTGTCATAGATTGGTTCCCATGTAGAGGAATCATGCTCTTCTTTAAAAATTGCATAAGCTTCATCAAGAGACAATTCAAGTTCCTCTTCCACCACATCAAGTGTTTGGATCTCTTCAAGTTCATCTTCAAACACATTAAGCACATTCAAATTTTCACATTTCTCATGATCCACCATGTCATGAGAATCCTCCAAACAATCTACCATTTGACAATCTGAAACATAGGAGGAAAAACAAGTATCTTGCAAATTTTCAAGAAGTTGCTCATTTTGAATTGTGAGCTTATGAATATCCTTATTATTCTTCAAGTATGCATCATGTAACAATTCATTCAGCTCAAACAAATGGTTTCTATCAAAAAGCAAAGACATGAAATTACCTTTGATGTGGCACATTGCTCTTTGAATCTTCTCCATGTCTTCAAGGAAGGATGTTTCCTCCAATGAAGTAGCTCTCCAACAAGAATTTGACACCAATGCTTGAGTGTCATGGAGAATGCTGAGGGACTCTTGGATCTTATTTTCATTCATCTTTAAGGACCCTTCAAGAAAATGAGGCTCTTGCAAATGAACCTCCTCATCTTCTTCATTTTTTCTTGGACCAACTTCATGAAGCTCAAGTGGTGATGGGGAAGTTGATCTTGGTTCTTCTTCAACTGTTACAAGGTCTTCATTATCATGCTTAATGAAACTTGTACTTGTAGAAACACTTTCAAAAGTGATCTCTATGTCACCAACATAGAGGTGTGAGCACCCATCAGTAGGTACTCCTTCATAGTTTAAGCATCCATCAGTAGATGCTCTTTGGTTCATGTCTAAGATAAAAGGTGTCTCGAAATGATCTTCCATATTTTCAATAGAATCTTCTTCATGCTCTTGTGATGTCTCTTCCTTTTGCTCCTTAAAGCAAGCTGATGCATTTTGCCCCTTGTTTTCCTTAGGATCAATATATTTGGAATCTCTTCTTGAATAAATCTCAAAAGCTCTCCTCAAGGAGGACATCATTTCATGCACACATATATGATACTCGTTCCAAGGGTTTTTACAAGAAGGGCATAAACCTTTCTTAACTAACTCCACATCTTCATTTTTGGGCCTATTTTCAAAAACATGTTCAGCATAGTACTCAAAAGACATGGCATTTTGTGTATTTTTGCTAGAAGCAAGATATTCTTGATACTTTTGATATTGTTGGGGCAAGGTTTTATATTTTGATCTCCATCTTTGGAACTCACTCATAGAATTATCCTTGGTTGGTGTGACACACTCATATTCATAAGATTTAAAGTCATATGAATAATCTTCATTTCTTTTGAAATTGTAAGAAGTGTTGCATGATGGCACCTCTTCCTCATACCATTCAAATTCTGCTTCATATTGCTCATAAGCATCTGCATATTCCTCATAAGAATTGTACTCATAGGATTCATCATAATAGTAAGACATGGCTGCCAATTATTCTTGAATGTATGTACCTAATACACAGGTGTAAGGACCATGCTCTGATACCACTGTAATGTCCCTTATTAGGAATTTGATTAAAATTGCAATTTTCCACTTTTTTCCTTGGTTCGACCTTTGACTAGTTTCGATCTCTAGGTCCCAAATCTTCTGAGAAGGTATATGAATGATATTAGAACATAAATATGTGTTTCAGGGATGCCTTTGTACCTTTAAAACACTTCTGCAAATACTCTTTCAATTCTGGTCAATGTAGGTAACTTTACTAGTGATTTCCCTTTGACTAGCATTGGTCTCTAGGTCTCAAATTGACTCCAAATGCCTTCAAATATTCAAGGAAGGTTTATGAATGATATTAGGAATTGAATATGATGTTCAGGGATAACATATGGCCACCAAAAGACTTCTGCAAACTCTCTTAAGATTCTGGACCAAGTATGCAATTTTACTAGTAATTTGGGGTTCAAATCCCCCTAAGGTAAGTACTGAAAATGGCTTCCCAAATGCCTCCAAACCCACTCAAATTTATGAAAAGAGGTATTTAATGTGTTAATTATGTTATTAAGGTCTCATATGCACCATTAATGGTTTATTACAACTGTTCTCACCCTCTCCCATTCAACTGCAAAAATCCCCAATTCGACCCTTGGGGAAATGGCACTATTTCACCTCCCAATACAACTAAACTGAGTAAAAATGCTTCAAATGCTCAAGTACAGTACATGAAACTTGTAGAATACATCCATGGCATTATATTGATCACAAATATATTAGAGAATCATCCATTCATTCGAAATCATCATCAATACATTGGCTCACAACAAGGTAGTGGGGAAATGGCATTGTTCTTCCATTAAAAATGAGATTTATACATTTCTACTTGGAATTTCGACCTGAAAATTTTTGGAGATGAAGAACAGAGTATTTAATTCATATTACAAAAGAAATGGGGCATTAAAAGCTTCCCCAAAGAGTACAATAGCTCACCAAAAACGCCCTCCCTCAAGGATCAAGAATATGCCATCAAAACTGGAAATGGTTGAAGGAGTGAGCTGCAATAGAAGAAACCATGAGCTGCCCTGTAGCTTACACCTGCAAATAAAGACTCCATTAAAGCTCCAAATGAAAGGTCTGAATGGCCTTTCCAATTACCAACTTGGATGGGAATCTTTCACCCTCGAAATTGGCTAAGGCAAGAAACTAGTCATCCACTAGCTCTCCCTCTTCACAAATGCAATTGCAAATTCTACAAATGATCAAAAGCTGGTTTCATTATTTTTTATTGACATTTATAAAGTTCTAATGTCCTCCATGGGTCGAATTCCTTCCAAGAGACTCATGCCAACTCAAGTTGGGAAGAGATTCCAAAGAACGCCACTTGTACAACAATTCCTAGTCTCCCACTTCCACCAAATCACATGTGGAAGCATCTTAGCTTCTCTAACACCCTTGAGCGCCCTCTTGGAGTCTATTTTTAGCCCTGACATGTCATATATGTCATATGTCAGCCTTCAGGTCTGATTTGTGTCATAGGTGTCATAGCATCTTCATCATTGTTGTCATAGAGCTAGGGAATCTAGCCCAAGTGTCTCACTAGCTCCAAATTGCCTCTTCCTCTTCCATGGGAGTTACTCTTCCTCTATATTTCGACCTTGGATGAGTCATGCCATGAATAATACCTTTTGGACTCCCCCAAGTATGTTACCATTCACCTTGAATTCGAATTGGTGAGAGAATGTGCCAAGTGTAGTGGGGAAATCTAGCCATATGTGGGTCCCACTTTCTCCATGTGTCTTCATGATCAAATGCCACTTTGATTTTCACTTGTATATATTTATTTAGATCCTTTATTAAATATTTATGCCACTCTAATGTTCAAACATCATTTATTATCCCCATTATTCCAAATCCCAAAGCTTCCACCCCAAACCTAGGAAACTAGTAATTTTCCTCCTTGGCAATTATTTGACCTTTAACATCAATTTTACAAACTCTAATGAATATGGCCAATGTGATTAGGCCATTGTGACCCAATTCCAAATTTGGGACATGACAGGCCGACCTAGTTGAGTAAAGGTGAAGTTAAATTTAGTGTATAAATAGAGAGTGTGTCTCTCTCATTTTACACATCTCTCTCATTCACTAACTTCGCATTAGTGAGAGAGAGGAGGAGTGCGCACAAATGGAGGAGGAGCATGCTGCTGAAGATATCTATCTCTTGGGTTTGATCATGGTGATCCTTGTATTGATGCTTATTGTATCTTTGAGGAAGTTGCGGGGTTTTTCACCTTCTTGGTTTTCCCCGGTGAAATGTTTTGTGTCTCTTGTCTCTTGTCTCTTATGCTTGATATGCTGTACATGTTATTCATTCAGTT
The DNA here is from genome assembly GCA_027924585.1 of Larix kaempferi. Taxonomy (NCBI): domain Eukaryota; kingdom Viridiplantae; phylum Streptophyta; class Pinopsida; order Pinales; family Pinaceae; genus Larix; species Larix kaempferi. The sequence goes on along the minus strand of BSBM01001005.1, from coordinate 15,963,949 downwards.
AAGACCCTAGATCTATTGAATTAAATGATGAAAATCTAACAATTTATTGCTAAAAATACCTTGAATCTGGATGTATCATCTGATGAGAAGGTCACATAAATGAGACTAAATTTACAAAAGGTATCAGTTCGAGATAAGACACACTTGCATAGACAAATAGGGGAGGTCATTTACACAGATTTGATGAAAGCTACCCTAAAAATTGCAAAGCTATAGAATACAATGAACATGTCAGAAATCCAGTTAAGACAGGAGAAAACAGAGAATAAAGCTCATCAGCAGCAGATAAAAAAAATACAAGTTGATTTAATGGAGAATAATGATGGGCCATGTAAAAGAGAGGCAAGCAAGAAGCTCTTAACTGAGAAATAAAACACCATTCAATTGCTTAAGAAAAAACTTAAAATCCTAGCAACTCAATTAATTCAAGCATTTGAGTTGACTGTTTTGGAACAAGAAAAGGAATCACTGTCACAAGAATTAGGTGATTCCAAAGCTAAATTGCTTAAGCTTGAGGAAAAATAAGTGAGTTGGGAGAAAGATAGATTGAGTCTCAAGACTCAAATTGAAGAATTGAAAACAAAGTGGGAAGGTATGGTGCAAGAGAAGCAAGGAACCAGTCAGAGCAACAGAAAAACAAGTACATAAGATCTAATCCAAGTTATGTCCCAAGTTAGCTTGAAAGAAGTGGAAATAAAAGAGTTGAAATAATAAAAACAAAGGTTAGAGGAAGAAAACCAGAAAAAAGAAGCTGAAAGAAAGGAATTGGAAAATCAGAATAAAGAGTTGATGGAGAAAAATAAAAAATAAGTGTCTCAGGTGACAGGGCAACTTCCCTTACAAGGTGCCAAACACTTAATTTGGGATTCTATAATAAATGAAGCTGCAAAATTCAGGCCTTATCTGAATTTTATGAAGACAAAGGAAACAATAGCTAGTGATAGTATACAAATTTGTACATCGATGAAGGAAGTTTTGGATAAAAATCCGAAAGAGACAGCTCAGAACATTGCAAAATTTTTAAATACATTGACAGAAGATGATTTTAAAGAAATGGCTATTAAAAATAGAATAGCAGTTATAACTTAGGCTAGGAGAGACCTTGGAAAATATTCTCATGTTGAGAATGTGTAGGCTAAGGAAGCACAAATGAAGAAACAAGTGGAAGCATTCAAAAGAGCATTTGAAAAGCTAATTCAGAAAGGATTTCCCTCTTTTTGGGATGAAAATGATAAATTAATTCCCTATAATGAGTAGAAGGATTTTTTATTTGATATTAGAATGAATCATGAAAAATTTGAAGACATGACTCATGTCTTGACAGGGAAGATTGTCCTAGAAAAAATTTCGGAAGATTTTGAAATCCTAAATCTGTTGGAGATGATAGGTGCAAAAATACCCCCGATATCAATTGCAGAACACGTGGAGATGAAAGTTCTTTTCAAAGAAATGACTAGTTATGAAATACCTTCTACCGAGCAGTGGAAGACGGTGGAGAAATATGGCAAGATGAAGTATATTTTACACACATAAAGACTCCTATTAGGAAATGAAGTTTCTTCATCAGCTGCAGCCAATAGAAGATATAAAACGCTATTTTGAGAAACTTCAAATTATGCAAGTTTTGAAAAAAATAGAATGTAATAAGTAGTTTTGAGTTTACTATTTCTAGAAGTAAAGCAGTTAGGTTTTTCCTTAAGAGGTTTTTGTGTATAAAAACAAATTTTGTCAATGTAATAGGGTTGTAACCCATAAAAGGAAGAGACATTTTTGTATCGAGATTACTCCAGTTTTAATAAAGAAAGCCATGCAAAGTTGAGCACATTTTGAAAAGAAAAGATTCTCGTGTTCATTGATTTACAGTCTGTAATTTTCTTCTCCTTCTCTGAATTGTTATTCCTGTATTTTCTTTCCATTATGTTTTTCCTTCATACTTAGATGAGAGTTTGAAAAAATCAGAATTCATGTAGTTATGCTCTGATTTATCGGGTCTGAGTATTCACAGAATTTTTCCTCCAAAGTTATTATTGGATTCATCAATAACCAGTGCCCAATGTTGATGGATTGTCTATTTTTTCTTCCATAATCGCCTGCAAATAAGAACTTGACTGTGAAATGACAACTACCTTACCTTTGCAAAAATCCTCATTGTTAAAATTCCATTGGTCTTTAAATATTCAGATTTGACTCCATGCCCAATGTTACCCATGAGTTTTATCCTTTTACAAATTTTAAAATTAAAATCACTCTGAAATATCTCTAGCCATTGCATTTATTTGTTGAGAGAGCCCTCTCTGGTAGGAAAAAATCTAGGTTTCCTCCTAAAGATTAGTTTGAAATAGTTACCTTAGAACTATCCCTCCACAACAAAGGGAGAAATTATGAGTGCTAACATAGTGGACTTGAATATTTATGCATTTGTTTGTTGAATGTCTTATGTGTAGGTTACATGAAGGATGAGAGCCTTGGAGACATTCTAGAAAAAAATACCTCTTCTTAAGACATAGAAACATAGAACTATGTACAAGCCTGAGGTAAAAGTCAAATTCCACAAAGTATCCTTGTTTGTGAAGAAAGAGGACTATAATTCCCTCATTTATGAATCATATGGTAACATGGAATTTAAATCCTTGATCGTGATGTAGATGCTGAAACTTTGTAGACCTAACATGGGTAAATAAAACATAGAAAGGTCGGAAGGCCTGCAATTTGTCAATGCTCAACTTCAAAAAGAGGATATTAACTTGAAGGAGAAGATCCAAATGTATGATTGACATATATAGGAGGTGGAGAAGAACCTTGAGACCTCAACAACGCTGCTTCCGTTTCTAAAGAACCAATTTGATGAATGTCAAAGCTCCCTCATTATGGTCATGGAAAAGTGGGATAAGTACAGAGTGCAATTTGTACAACCATGGGAGAAGGCCATGCAAATGGATGGATGGAAAGAGGACATGCTTAATCAAATAATAACTTAGTTATACCAAGAGTTGGTGAAGAAAAAGGATGCATTGGTAAAGTTGTTAGTATTTGTTCAAGAGAACCGAGAGGCAAAGTCACCTTCCATTACCACTGCTGAAGCCAGGACCATGACTAAGACTGGCATGGTAAATTCAGCTTGTTTAGGCCCTTCTCAAAAACCTTTCAATGATATTGAAAAACATAAAAATAACATAGGTTCCAAGCTACTAAGGTAGATGGGTAGACTACAATGGACAAGAGCTAGGAAAAAAGAGATGAGACAACTCAAGCCACATTGTAGTTGAACAAAAGACCAAGCATGAAGGCCTACATTGCATTTCAATGAAAGAGAGAAAACTACTACAAACCGACTACTCTTCATTTAAATAGATCATTGACTTTTGTATCAATATGAATAACGCCATGAATAAAAGATTCATTGAACTATAATGTGTCATGATATGAAAATGTAACTTAAATACTAGCTTAGATCCAAATCCTAGGCTCTATCAAGCGCCGAGAGGGATCAAATCTCCCGAGGTGCAAACCTCTCCTTGAATAGCTCCTTGAGTGCAATACCTGAGCCACCTAAACCTAAGCTCTAAAGTCTCTAGTTTAAGTCTCATATTTACTTTTTACTTTGTATTATTATTTTTTGTTTATGGCCGACATGATATTTATTACTTTTTAATTTGTATTATTATTTTTTGTTTACTTTGTATTATTTTGTTACTAGACAAACACTCTAAAGTATCATATTTACTTTTTACTTTGTATTAAAAGTAAAAAGTAAAGTCTCATATTTACTTTTTACTTTGTATTATTTTGTTACTCGACAAACACTCGATTAACAAGATCTCCCCCATACTGAGTTGTAGAGCGCCTCTCGACCCAATCAACATAAAAAATTTAGATTAAAGATACTTATTCCAATAACAAAGTAATATGATTCATATCAAGATAAGTGGGATGGTGAACTAAGCTCTTTGTTAAATGCTCAAAAGTCATTTACTGAATAATAACCAATTCTCAATATTATGACTTTGGTGAGAGATGGATCGAGACAGTCTTGGTGAAGAAGATTACGATTTTCGTCACAAATGGTGGATGGACAATAACATGGCAAGGATCGAGTGGAAAGTCAACCATTCCCAATTTCTATTAGACTTGTGTTATGTCATCTATAATAATCTAGCAGAATAAAAATCACTATTTTTAATTTGGTTATGCAGGAGCTATAATTCTTGAAGCAATCAAATTTTATGTACCAATAATCATTAATTAATAGTCATTTGGACTTATTTTTTATTATTAAAATGCTCTCCATCCGGGTGTGTACTTCACTATCTAACTTATTTTACTCGGTGATTAAAAATGCTTAACATGCCTGTTTTTAAAATGCAAACTCTGTGAGGTTGCTACAACCGAATTTCGTCGGTGACATAGAGTGAAAGGCATAAGTTCATTTCAATGCCATGGAGACGTCATAATCATGGAGCGCACTTTCAACGCATGAACTATAGCTCTCACCAACCGTCCAAGATTGGACATTTGGATAGAGACATCTTTCTCTTTGAAAGTAGCCGTTAGTATTATCCAAGAAATAAGCATAATGAATAAACTCAGAGATAACGCATGTATGGTAAATTTACATCCATTAAGGTTTGAAAGTTTACGAGAGATACAAAGATCAGGAACATTATATGTTTACATTTTTTAGAAAATGTTTTGTGATGAAGATAATTGGATATTTATATATGAGGTTAAGAGATCTATCTATATTTATCTAAAGACTCTCAAATGAAAAAAAAAATAGTTGAAATGTTTAGCATTTGGAACTCACCTATTGTGGACACTACTAAATGTTTTAGTTTTAGTGAAATGGATGAATGTATGAAATATACTATTTTTAAATCATACCCTAAAAACACATGTTTGGAGTAGTGTGTGAAAGAGGCTTCTCAAACTTAAACATGGTAAAAATGATGATAGATCAAGACTTTCATTAGAGACATTGGATATGTTTTTTTTTTGTAAGTTGCAGAGAGAATTTATAAACCATGCACATTCAAGTTATGATTTACAATTGAACATTTATTCCTCCTTATCTTTCACAATTTTTTCACCATAACTCCTTTTTAACCATTTTTACCAATTCCTAAAACCTAGGACATTTTCTAGCCATTTGTTAAGTTCCAATTTCAAATATAATGATTTATTTCCTTCATATTTTTCTAAATGTAACCAAAGAAATACTTTAAACAGAAAATGACCATCAATTTCCATAATTTAATTCAATTCTGGAAATTCTATCTAATGGTTATTATATTCGCAGGGATTAAATTAAAACAGGGAGTTTATTATTTCAACCTAGAAAATATGATTTCCCAAAATATAATTCTTTAAAATTTCATTTGTACCCAAATTATATTTATTATGCACAGAAATGCTGCAAGCATACTTGCAGAGAATTAATATATAACAGAATACAATTCAAAACTAGAAATCTCAGCATTACTTTCTCTCAAATTATCATTTAACAAATAAATTATAGAGAATTAGAATTCTGAATATACTTATTTGAGAATTATGTCCTGAAACAAACAATTGACTGCGTGTGAGACACGCTCCACCCAACCGTAAAACTTGTCCAGCCTGTATTATTTCAGTTCCCAAGTCCACCCCGAGCCGATATCCAGACATTAACCATATTTAACTCACCAAACCCCTCAACTCACTCACAGGGACAACGTAAAAATAACTGGGAAATATGAAATATTCACTACTAGGCACAAACAAAACAACAGTTTCTAAACCAATTCCTTGTCAATTCCGCAATTAACCCACCAGATCTCCTTCACAGACACACATCGATACACTTCACTGCAAGTGTCAGAATTCCGCTCGGGGTTTCATGCACAAATTTTCAATTGACTGGTTCATTCAACCAAGGAAATACAATGCCGGTACAGGTTGTAAAAACAGAGTTTTCTTCACCTCTGTGAATTCAAAGTCACACCGTGATACCCTTCACTGCCCGTGATTGAATTTTTCCTCCTCTCTGGAATTCGCCACCATCGTTTCCCCCCCAAGCCATCGTATCCGCCAGCAACAATTTTTCCTCTTCCCCTCCCCCCAGGAATTCTCCACCCCCAACATTCATGGAAAATGAGTGTCATCATTCGGTTTCCCATGTGGATCTCCCAAAGGAACCATGTTACCCTATCCTAATTTCCATTAACATCTTAATTAAAATTAATTAAGTTCTCCTAGAAGTTTCAATTAATAATATTTAATTATTAATCACTCTCCCATTTGAGTTTGGCTTAGGAACATGGGTTTTGGGATTTTAACATAAGGTTTAGAAAACAACTAATTAAGGAGAAAAGGTACACATGTAAACCTTACCCCCTCACAAACCTCGGTTAATATATGCATCTCCTCTTCAACGTATTGCTCACCACACAACCAGCTATAAATTTTATATTAAAATAATAAACATGCTATGTACATACTTCATAGCAAAAATGTTTAGAATGCAGTATCAGTTATAAATCTGGGCCAGGGGTATTACAACCATACAAACAAATTTCCCTCAAGCAACAAAAGAATGACAACAAATTAACACCCAAGTAATATGGTCCTTATGAGGTGTTGCAGAAGATTGGAAGTATGTCTTACAAATAGGAGTTGCCTCCTCTTCACATGTACATATAATCTACCATGAATATTTCCTAAAAAAGGTAATTGGAGACACGATCCTAATTCAAACTATTTTATCAGATATTGATGAAGAAGGAAAAATCATACTAGAACTTGAAACAACCCTTGAAACACAGATAAAGAAATTGCAAAATCAAACTATTATTGAGTACCTCATCAAGTGGAAGAGCTTTCAAATGGAGGAGGAAAAAGAAGAAGATGAGTTCTTCATGCAGAAACATCCACAACTAATCAAGTGTCGAGGAAAATTTTTTTTGAAGGGGAGGAGCATGCTAATCCCTAAATATTGTGACTTTACTTTCCTATTGGTATATTAGCATTGTTTTTTTTTTTTAGGACATCGAGGTAAATATTCCATAAGAATATCTTATTCTTGGAAATTTATCGAAGATTGGTGCATGGAGGTCAATGACCTTAGGGGTTCTTCAAAGATCCATGATATCCATCAAACATAACTAGATGTTGGAGACTTCATGAAGGTTTTTATTGCACATGAAGGTTTCAATCCACGTGAGCTTGTTGTAGAGACAAAGTGTTGGTAAGCATGTGCAGTAGGAGAGGTTGTTTCCATGCCAAGAAGTAACTCATCCTAGTGAAATAAGGAAATCCACACATCCCCTTGAGGAATTTCTATGTGATGGAATAACTTGTTGGGGTCACATTGAACAAGAGAAGACCATAATTCATATTGTATTCATTGATTGTTGAGATGGACCATATTTAATACCGAGAATGCAAAAGACATGTATGTTGAATATGGGAGTGGTTTATGTTTGAAGAGTCTGGATCTGAAGATTGCTCAAAGTTGAGAGTTAGTGAGAAGATTTTTGCAATGTGTCAAGAAGTAATCTAGTAACCAAGGTCAAATCCATAGCTAAAACTACATCTAGTAGTGAGAGCCACAATCCAGAGCTAGAGTTAGAGTTATAAATAGGAGAGAGTTAGAACCACATTCCATAAAAGGAAACATAAGTCACATTGATCTAGATTATTCCTAAAATATTTTGGAGACTAAAAATCCTCTCAATGGGGAGGTGTGATCTGAAATGGATTTGAACACAAGGTAATGGTGTAAGACTCGACACCTAAAGCAATTCCAGAATTATAGAAGGTTAGATATAAAAAGATAATGAAAATATGATTGTAAATAATACAAAAAGAGGAAAATTAAAAATTAAATGAACATAAAAAAATGAAAATAGGAGAGATGAATGGGAACTCAAAGGTTAACCTTTTGGCCTTCCCATTACCACCAACTCTCCTAGAGCTTGTATATTGATTCCAAAAATGCTTTCCGCTAGTTTGATGGCCAAGAGAGGAGAATTCCTAAGATCCCAAAGGCGCATTATAACTAGATATTTCCGAATTAAAAAGTTGAATAACCATTGAATGTTATTTTCCCATTTGGTTTTCTAGAGTAAATATGTTGTTCATTACGTGTTTGATTTTTTTACAATATAAATCCCTAAGAGATGTGTGATATATTGTTCATATTCTTTTTTTATGACTACCATTTTTCAATGAACATGCTTTGTATGTTTAATGGTTTCCTAGTGAATATTAATGGTGTGAGATTAAAACTCTATTGTAGATTGTTAATTTTACTTGTTATTCTATTCTTCCTTAGCTAGCAAGAAACCCAACAACTCTTTATTATTCAGTACTCATTGATATCTGATATTGGAAATTAATGGCTCTCATCTCAAAGATGTTTCAATATCGTATGGAGTTTTTAAATTGGTATGTGTAAGAATTTATTGATTGCTAGGCATGTTTCTCATTGTCTGGGGTGTTTTTGAATTGCATGGGACATTCTATAAAGTACCCTATTACAGCTTCTAAACCACACTCGACAGTTTCCACATACCGAGGATACCGCAAGGTGCTAGCACACGCACGTGCTCCTATTTTTTTTATGGAAGGAATTTATCAACTCTTCACTTGGAAATTCTTTAACAATCGTATTTGTCGATTAATTTAGAGAATACACACATTTTAGTTCATCTCCAATGTGCTTGAAAACATTGGGCCTACTTTATCGGGAAACACCAATGCTTTTCCCTTTTTATATTCCTGACATTTTCCTTCCAAACATTTATGTTCCGATGTCATATCGTAACTCGAATGTCGGAGCAAATATTTGAAATCCTTTGAACACTAACCCGATGTACCCACTCTAACGTAGATCCTTCGATTTTTATCGGAACTCCGACATTGGGACAATGTCAAACCTTAATTATATTCCCTTTGATGTTTTCCATGCCGACATCGGCTCCGGGTCTTCGGCATCGGAATGCCGGGCCAACTCATAACTAGTATTAACCTTCCCACCCGAGGTTTTACCCTCCGATGTGGGTCCCCACCACCTTGTGTCCAAAAAACATTGGAACCTTCCCCATCCATCTGTAACCTCTCTTCCTGAGGTTTTACCATTTGACGTGGGTCCCACCACCTTGGGTGCGGAAACTCCAGAACACTTATGATTGATAAACCAAGAATCATCCCAATGTAACTCATCCCACATTAACTACAAAAAAGGAGAAACATGGCATTTCAGCCTCTGGTTGTTTCGTCGCTTTGGGACTTAGCCAAATTTTCTTAAAAACCGTATAAGGCATAGGAAATTGTACTGATAAAGAAACATACAATTTTCTGCATTCAATCTGACAATTTACAATTCAACCCATTTATAAATTCATAACGAAACCAACCATTCGTATTTTGGTTTTAATTCTGGAAATTAAGGCTTATAGACCTAAGTGTAACTTCAACAGACAACTCTGATAAGGCTTCCAAACACATAATCCATCCATCATTCTTGCAAGGAAATCGAATATCAGTTAAACATTATCTCAGAAACAATTTATTTGATAAATGAGCACTCCATACATGATTGGTTCACAATACTTAGTCAAATTCGGGAACAATTCAACTTAACAGGGATTGATGGATACCCATAGAAAGCTTGCTTTTACAGAGGCATAAATTCCACTAAATATTTTCTTTACCATGAATTTCCATTAACAATGATATCATCAACCCAAATGAATGGTTTCACATGCATTCTTCACATTTTCTCATACATAAGACTATTCATGAATAGATATGCATAATTCAAGTATTAATGTTCAAAGTACCAAAAATCATATTCAACACAATTGATAATTAAATCCTCTAGGAATCATTCCATTCATTCAAATTCATACAAAGTACTAATAAAAGTTGATACAAAGCATCAAATACTCATCTGTATATTTGATACCTTGAGCAATTGGTTGCGTGTGAGGCACACTCCTCCCAACCGTAAGCCTCCTTGCTCATAAATCTCTCAGCAAGCTACCACCCCCAAGTTGTGACTATAAATTCACTAGGATAACTCTCAAGGTTAACAAAGAAATAAATCGACAGGTTACAGGATAAACCTCACTAGGTTATCTCTCATAACTTGGAACATGCCAATTCCATAGCAGAAATTGTAATTTCCTTTCCCATGGTTCAAGAACTTGGCAACCAGTCCCACATCAAACAATATCGTTTAATTCTTCAAGATACAGAGTTCAAGGATTTGGCACCAACCAATTTCTCACCCAAATAGCATAGATTCTTTCTTCAGGTTTCAGGAACTTCGAACCAACCAATTCCACATCAAGCAATGCAAACCCTTCCTCGGTTTCTATTCCAACTGCACAATAGTGGTAACCCTTCACTACAGTACCTCAGGCCCACCATTGTTAACCAATTCCACATAATTTCCACCAACAAAGGTTCACACTTGGTTCACCAAATCACTAGTAAAATTAGCTAGGGGTACAACAGAGTAGTCCACGCCCCATAACTAACAAAATTCAATTTCCATCTCAAGGTCGAACGATCATTTTCAGAACCCACACCCCCTACTAGGAAGAACAGTTCACTCAAAGAACAAAAGACAATCGAATTTCCTTCATCCGCAAGAGAGCCAACTCTTAATGCATTCATGTTTTAACTGCATGTCCAACTTTTCCCACGTGGTCTCTCCCAAAATAATCACGCCCCAACATGATGCCATTAATCCTTCGTTAGCATGTAGGACTAATTATAAGGTTAAAAAAGTATTAAAGATTAAGGTATGGATAAAGCACATTTAGGCTCAAATTTAGGCTTGGGTCATGTTATAAAACACCCTTAGGCCATCTACAGCTCCCTTTCCTTCTCACCGGTGAATTCATAGTTCCCCATTCTCTTTAGCGTCTGCCTCAGCCATAGCCAACTGTATTTTTATATTGATAGTATTTACATAATGCAATTTGTTTATCCCTTCAGGCATTTCATCATCCAAATTTGCATCATTAAATTAGATCAGTGGTTCAAACTTGGGGTGTTATACATTCTCTCATTGCTTTGGGAAATTTTCTCATTACTTGGGGCATTTTTGTATTTCTTGGTTTATTTTGGCATTGCTTGGGACTTTTTCTTATTGCCTAGGGAATTTTTGTATTGCATAACTCGTTCTCTCATTGCCTATATAACTTTTTTCATTTCTTGGATTTTTTGGTATTGCCTGGGACATTTTTTCATTGTTTAGAATATTCTTATCTTTCCCTTGTTGGTAAGTATCTTAGTTGGGAATATATCTCTGGATGTGGTCATGTTTACTTTGTTGGACATATCATGGTTTGAAAATTTCTTGGAATCTTATATGTAGATGATGAGTGGGCATGCATTGGGAAAATCATTTGGTCTTGTATTTTGCTTAATCCATTGTTTCTTGAAGTCATCTCCATAAACAATACAGTTAACGACTATCTTTCATGAGTGAAGGAATGACCTTCTCATATGGTTAATGAATGGAAAATAGTAAAGTTGTTATTCAATTTGCATTGAATATATGTTTTCTTTCACGAATTCCATCTCTCACCGACTTAATGTATAGCCATTTAGTTTCTCTAATGAATGGCCATATCACATGTGTTAAATAACTATTTTTTGTTAAGGAATTACCACTTTATAGGGTCTTGATTATTTCCAACCATATATGTTCAATTAATGGTATTTAAAGTGAATTGGAGTGTGATTATAGACACAATAATCTTGGGAAGGCATTGTGAATTGTGGTGTAAGGTTATTTTATGACAAGTACAAGAACATGCTCTAGATGATTAGACATAATTTTTTCAAGAATTTATTAGAATCTTGAAGAGTATTGGTACAAGAATGAACACAATGTCAAGAAGCTTGCATTCTCTTCCAAGTGCACAGATAATAGAATCCTTAGATTTAGTCTAGAAAATAGAGTCCTTAAAGATAGAGTATTTGTAGAGTTGGTATATTGGCTTGACCATTGGTTGCTAGTGTGGTTGTTGGTATGCATGTCTCATGATTAAAATAGAGGTTGTCTATATCTAGTTAAAATTGGAGAGCGAGAAAGAGAGAGGTGCTTAGTATTTCTTTGTCCCATGAAGACAACAACGAAGAACATACAAGAAGCCAAGAAGTAAGGGAAAGCCCTCTATACCTGTCTAGTGATATACTTGTTTTCATACATATAGTGGACTTGAATATTTATGCATTTGTTTGTTCAATGTCTTGTGTGTAGGTTACATGAAGGATGAGAGCCTTGGAGACATTCTAGAAACAAATACCTCTTATTAAGACATAGAAACATAGACCTATGTACAAGCCTGAGGTAAAAGTCAAATTTTGCAAAGTATCCTTGTTGGTTAAGAAAGTGGACTATAATTCCCTCATTCACAAATCATATGGTAAAAGGGAATTTAAATCCTTGATCATGATGTAGATGCCGAAACTTTGTAGACCTAACATGGGTAAATAAAACATAGAAAGGTTGGAAGACCTACAATTTGTCAATGCTCAAATTCAAGAAGAGGATATTAACTTGAAGGAGAAGGTCCAAATGTATGACTAACATATATAAGAGGTGGAGAAGAACCTTGAGACCTCAAAAATGCTGCTTCCGTTGCTAAAGAACCAATTTGATGAATGCCAAATCTCCCTCATTATGGTCATGGAAAAGTGGGATAAGCACGGAGTGCAACTTGCACAACCATAGGAGAAGGTCATGCAAATGGATGGATGGCAAGATGACACCCTCAATCAAATAATAACTTAAAGTTATACCAAGAGTTGGTGAAGAAAGAGGATGCATTGGTAAAGTTGTTAGTATTTGTTCAAGAGAACCGAGAAGCAAAGTCACCTTCCATTGCCACTACTGAAGTCAACACCATGACTAAGACTGGCATGGTAAATTCAGCTTGTTTAGGCCCTTCTCAAGAACCTTTCAATGAATTTGAAAAACATACAAGAAGCATATGTTCCAAGCTACTAAGGTAGATGGTCAGGATACAATGAACAAGAGCTAGGATAAAAGAGATGAGACAAGTCAAGCCCCATTGTAGTTGAACAAAAGACCAAGCATGAAGGCCTGTATTTCAACGAAAGAGACACATTTCTACAACCCGGGTGTGAGGGATGTGTCCGTCTGTCCCAAATATTATAACCGACATAAAATAAAGAAGTTAAAAAAATATTATAGTGGTTATGAAAACTAGAAACATAATATTATATCCGACATAAAATAAAGAAGTAAAAAAAAAAGATGTAAAAAAATATTTTATAGGTGACATAAAAACTAGAAACATAAAAAGTAAATAAATAAATAAGTAAAAAAAGTATTATAGTGGACATAAGAAGTAGAAACCAAAGAAGTAAAAAGAATATTATAGCCTATTGATTTACCAATAGATCACAATAGATCACACACAAATGTTGTTAAAAAACATAATATGCCTATTGATTCGATTGATTGCATTGATTTCAACAATGCATCAATTTTTACATGTATGCATTGAATTTATGAATTTAATACAAAAACATGCTTGCATTGATTTCAACAATGTATTGCTTTTTGTTATTTACATCTATACATTGAATTTATCAATCTAATAAAAAGATGTAAACAAATATATTGTAGCCAACATAAAAACTAAACATATAAGAAGTAAAAAAAATATTAGAAATATAAGAAGTACAAATATTATAACTGACATAAAAAGTAGAAACATAAGAACTAAAAGAAAGAAGTAAAAAATATATTATATTAGACATAAGAAGTAGAAGCAAAAGAAATAAAAAAAAATACTATAGCCGCCCAATCATCTCACTACTTGCCATTAGACAACAAACAAATGTTCTTAAAAAACACAAGATGCATATTGATTTGATTCGTTGCATTGATCTCAACAATGCATTTTTTTTTTTACATGTTTGCATTGAATTTATCAATTTAATAAAAAATCATTGTTGCATTGATTTCAATAATGCATTGTTAAATAGATGACAAACAAATGTTGTTAAAAACACAAGATACATATTGATTTGATTCATTGCATTGATTTCAACAATGCATTGTTTTTTTTTTTATTTACATCTATAAATTGAATTAATCAATTTAATAAAAAGATCTTACAAAAAAAATATTATAGCTGACATAAAAATTAGAAATATAAGAAGTAAAAAATATTGTACCTCACATTAAAAGTAGAAACATAAGAAATAAAATAAAATAGTAAAAAATATATTATAGTAGACATAAGAAGTAGAAACAAAAGAAGTAAAAAAAATATTATAGCCCACATAAGAAATATAAAAAATAGAAGGGATTTGAACCTTAAACCCAATCATCTCACTACTTACCAATAGAAAACAAACAAATGTTCTTAAAAAACATAACATGCATATTGATTTGATCTGTTGCATTGATTTCAACAATGCATTGTTTTTTTTGCTTTTTACATGTATGCATTGAATTTATCAATTTAATAAAAAAACATTGTTGCATTGATTTCAACAATGCATTGTTAAATAGATCACAAACAAATGTTCTTAAAAAATAGAAGATGCATATTGATTTGATTAGTTGCATTGTTTTTTGTTTTTTACATGTATGCATTGAATCTATCAATTTAATTTAAAAAACATTGTTGCATTGATTTCAACAATTAAAATGCAACCATAATAATAGTTAGATTTGATAATTACCTATAACTGTAAGCAAAAAGGGTTTTGAACCTTGGTCTCTAGGTTAACACAAGACCAATCACTTTACTCCTTACCAATAAACCACACACAAATGTTGTTAAATAACACAAGATGCATATTTTCAGCAATGCATTTTTGTTTTTTTTGTTTTTTGTTTTTTACATGTATGTATTGAATTTATCAATTTAATAAATAAATAAAAAACTTGCATTGATTTCAACAATGCATTGTTTTTTGTTATTTACATCTATACATTGAATTTATTTATTTAATAGAAAAACTACTTTGCAATGATTTCAACATATTAAAGTTTTGTTTTCTCTATTTTAGGGTATATTGTGGATCCTCATGATAATATTGCAAATAATGAAGATATTGATGATCAAAGAAGAAAAGTATGACAAATAGATAAAAGAGAAAGATAAAAAGAATCATCAGAACATACATAAGAACAGATAAAACACGACTGTGAACTAAAGAGATCGTGAAGAAGTGTTATTTGTGCAAAGAGATTCTCAAAAGCATGAATGGGAGATAATATCAGAGTTATATAGGAATCAATATATAACTACCAATGAATATGACATACTTGGATACATGCAATGTGATAAAAAGGAAAATTGGAACTCTAATTTTGTTGATATGGAAACTTCCAATCGTGCACTACAGTTCATATCTTAAAACTGACAATTGAATTCCATTTTTCATAATAATCGTACTCAAAATTATTCAATTGAAATCTTAGCAAGGAAGCAAAGAAAATAATTTAACATTATTCTGGAGCATTACAGAGGTGGGAACAATGAACCACTACGAATGATTATCCAAGGAACTGCAGGTACAAGAAAATATTACTTGATTGGAGTTATTAGATAAACACTAGAAATTGATTATTTTCTGGATAAGTCACCATTACTTCTTTTGACCCCAACTAGTGTTGCAACGTTTAATATATCTACATCAACAGTACAAATTTTTTTTCATGGGGATTAACATTGGAGAAGGAAACTATAAATATTGGAAACAAAGAATGACATGGATTCCCATTTACAACAACATCATGAGTAAAAGGTCTGGATGGTCTTTCTCCTTTCACATATGATCAATACGAGAACATGCCAAAGGGAGCAGGAGTGGAATTAAAAAAAAATGAAGACGCAATATCAAAGTTGATCACATTGTAATATATTTGTATTTAAACATTATATAGGCTTATATTCTTTGATAACATCAACCAACATGTTAACATATATCATATTTAAACATCATCTTATTTTATTTGTATTCATCTATATTGTTAAAAAATTTGATGAAATAATTTAACTATGATTATCGGCAATACGTTAAAACATCACATCATTTTGATGCGCACACCGTGATTGGAACCAGTATAGACCCATATAACTCCGGTTTTATGAAGCGTCGAGAAGGATCAAATCCCTTGAGGTGCAAGGAAAGCAAAAGTTTTCACCTCAAGGGATTTGATCCCTCTCGACGTTTCATAGAACCGGAGTTATATGGGTCTATGCTGGTGTAATAAAGTCCACCATCTTTTTCCAAAACCACCATGAATAGAAAAAAAGGCCAAAAATAAAAGTTTCATTGAACTATAATGTGTCATGATATGAAAATGTAACTTAAAATATCAACATAAAAAGTTTAAAATATTTATATTAGAGATAGTTATTCCAATAACAAAGTAATATGATTCATATCAAGATAAGTGGGATGGTGAACTAAGCTTGTGAGTATTCTCTTTGTTAAATGCTCAAAAGCCATTTATTGAAGAATAACTAATTCTTAATATTATTGAGTGTGAAGAAGATTATGACTTTGGTCAGAGATGGATCGAGACGGTCTTGGTGAAGAAGTTTACGATTTTCGTCACAAATGGTGGATGGACAATAACATGGCAAGGATTAAGTGGAAAGTCAACCATTCCCAATTTCTATTAGACTTGTGTGTTATGTCATTTATACTAATCTAGCAGAATAAGAATCACTATTTTTAATTTGGTTATGAAGGAGCTATAATTATTGAACCAATCAAATTTTATGTACCAATAATCATTAATAATCATTTGGACTTATTTTTTATTATTAAAATGCTCTCCATCCGGGTGTGTACTTCACTGTCTAGCTTATTTTACTCGGTGATTAAAAATGCTTAACATGCCTGTTTTTAAAATGCAAAGTCTCTCAGGTTGCTACAACCGAATTTCGTCGGTGACATAGAGTGAAAGGCATACATTCATTTCAATGCCATGGAGATGTCATAATCATGGAGCGCACTTTCAACGCGTGAACTATAGCTCTCACCAACCGTCCAAGATTGGACATTTGGATAGAGAAGTCTTTCTCTTTGAAAGTTACCGTTAGTATTATCCAAGAAATAAGTATAATGAATAAACTAAGAGATAACATAGGTAGGGTATATTTACATTCATTAAAGTTTGAAAGTTTACCAAAATTACAAAAATTAGGAATATTATATGTTTACATTTTTTTATAAAATGTTTTGTGATCAAGATGATTGGATATCTATATATGATATATATGAGGTTCAAAGATCTACCTATATTTATTTAAAGATACTCAAATGAAAAAAATAGTTGAAATGTTTAGTGTTTGGAACTTACCTATTGTGGATACTACTAAATGTTTTAGTGAAATGGATGAATGTATTCGTACTATTTATAAATCAAACTCTAAAATACACATGTTTGGAGTAGTGTGTGAAAGAGGCTTCACAAACTTAAGCATGATAAAAATGATGATAGATCAAGACTTTCATTGGAGACATTGGATTTTTCTTTTTTTGTAAGTTGCAGTGAGAATTTATATTAAAATACAAAAAATATTACAGGCACACGATAATCATGAGGTCTGAGAGCCCTCAGTAGCTTCTCATAGAACCAAAAACTCAAGCTAAGACCATAGGCTACCTACTCATTCATAGGATGATAGACCTGGTTCACAAAGGAGTATTGTCCATACATGAAGTTACAAAAGACTGCTAGTAAAGATAAAATTAGACTATTACAAAATTGCTAGCCTGAAGTGGCTTCTTGCTTAAGCATTGACCAAAAAAAGAAAATAGGTGACAATCCCTCCAAAAACATATTTACATTTAACGTTCTCTGTGTAGCAATTAGTGACATATGGAAAAAGAAAGAAACAATAGAATTACTTGGAATTGTAGGTGGTATCTGCATCATCTGGCTTCTCCTCTAGAATAGGGCATCGATAGTCCCTGGAGCTTGAAGAGCTGTGTGTAGCGACCTTAGTAGGTAGTGCCTTCTTTTTCCTGAAAGAGGTAGTATTCACCGAACTTTTGCGCTTATGACCGCTGATGGATGCTACATTGGTGTTATCTTCTGATTGCTTATGTTCCTTAACAAGCTGAGTACCATTGTGCTCCATTGGCTTGGAGACCTGGGAAGTAGCTGGAGAAGAGGAAGAATGCAAAGCAGGAGGAGGGGGTTATTCTCCTGAAAAGGCTCCTAAGAGTGTAAAATAATATGAGCAAGAAAATTCTTCACCATCCAATAATGTCTACGCCTAACCCGAGCCCTTTGATTGACCATCTGCTAAAGCACCATTTCCTCCTACTAGTCATCCAACATAGTTCTCAAGTGCCCAAGAATAGAACTGTCATAACCATTGGCATTGACATTACCTCAACCTGAAGTGCCTAAGTTTCCTTGGCCTTTGTTTCCTCGCTGAGGGGTAGCACGGAGCTGCCGAGACATATTCCTTAACGGTGTAAGAAACCAAGAATCTTTGTTGTGTGCGAAATGAAGCCAGGGAGGTGCAGAACTTGAACCAAGTGCAAGGAGAATAGAAAGAAGTAGAGTGCTCAAGCTAGGGAGCTGGAACCATGCATACAACAGTCGACCATTTGAATGCAAAGGGAAAACCCCACCAGGATTCCTGCCGCTCAGAGCTCAGATTTGGAAATAATTCCTGTCAAGAAGCTTTAATTCAACGCCTGTCGAGGCCATAAATTTGCTTGGTGGAAGAATGATGACCATGGTACAGAAGCCAGCTGATCCGGATCTCGGAGGCTAAGACCCGGAATACTTGAATGCCGAGAGAGGAGGAGAAGAGATAGCTTCAAAACTGAAGCGAACAATGAACCAGCTGTGAGAAAGACAAACTAGTGAGATCTAAGCTATGAATAACATAGATGGACAAACATAGAATAAATATGCCACATGGAGGGGTGAGGCTCAAAGAGGGTTCTTTGAGCCTCACCTCTCAAAATATACTAAGAAAGACACTCAGAATCAATACCCCAATAATAACTCAATAAAATAAGAGAAATGTAGGATAGAAACCAAATGCGTAACTTCTTATCATGAGAAGGCATGCTAGGCCTTTATATAACATTATTACAATGTGTCTTGAGGCCATACCATGGGCCAAAACTATGTGCTACCAAATACCATGGATGAGAGAGGGTGGCTTCTCAATTTAATACTTTTATGGCTTATACATCTGAATTTAGACCATATGCCCCATAAAATTCGGATCATTCCTCCCCCCTTAGAAAATGATGGTCCCCATCATTGCATGCTAAAAAGAGACCCATGATTACAATGTGCTAGTTACCAATGAAGAGAAAGGTTTTGTGTGGTTGACCCATAACCGTGGGTTTTGCGAGGTTGACCCATAACTGTGGGTTTTTCAAGGGTGACCCATAACTATGATGACAATGGCAAGCTTGGTTGCAATGAAGAGAAGAGTTTTGTGTGGTTGACTCAAAACCATGGGTTTTGTGTGGTTGACCCATAACAGTGGGTTTTATGTGGTTAACCCATAACCATGGTGGCAATGACAAGCTTGTTTCCACTGAAGAGAAGGTTTTTGTGTGGTTAACCCCTAACCGTGGGTTTTGTGTGGTTGACCCACAACCATTATTACAATACACAATTGTGGGTTTGTGTGGTTGATCCATAACCATGGGTTTTCTGTGGTTAACCCATAACCATGATTACATTAAGATTTTAAAAAAATGAAAATTCATGATCTTTGGTACACTTGATGTCTTGCTGCAAATTGAAGACCCATTTGAGATATCGAAAAGAGTTTTTCATCCATTTGTGGAAATCCCTCTATATATGCGTGAGGCGAGAGAAAGACCTCGTTGAATATGAAGGTACGGGTGGCCATCATGGGTCAAATACATGCTGATGATCAAATGATCATATCTCTCAAACCAGGAAACGAAATGGAAATCCGTGAAATACCCATTTGAGATATTGAAGAGATCTGTCCAGCCATATATGGAACTCCATCTGAAGTTTCTTGAGTAGTGAGAAAAAGTTTGTTGAAGACAGTGAAACGCGCGGCCTCCTAAGGTTAAAAATATGCTGAGATTCAATTGATGATATCTCTCAAACCAGGAAGCCAAATGGAATTCCATGAAATAATCTTTTGAGATATTAAAGAGATCTGTCCAGCCATATATGGAACTCCATCTGATATTTCTTGAGCAGTGAGAAAATCTCCGTTGAAGACAGTGCAATGCGCGGCCTCCTAGGGTCAAAAACATGCTGAGATTCAATTGATGATATCTCTCAAACCAGGAAGCCAAATAGAATTCCGTGAAATACCCATTTGAGATATTGAAAAGATCTGTCCAGGCATATATGGAACTCCATCTGATATTTCTTGAGCAGTGAGAAAATGTCCGTTGAATACAGTGATACGCACGGCCTCCTTGGGTCAAAAATATGTTAAGATTCAAATGAGCATATCTTTTAAACCAGGAAGCCAAATCAGATTCCGTGAAGTACCCATTTCAGATCTTGAAAAGAGATTTCCAATGAGCTATGGTATAACTTCTGAAACTTCTTATAGAGATCGTGGCATCTTTCTAAAGTTTTTTGAATGTGAGAGTGCTGATTGGTGCAGGCCACATATGATGCCAAGGGTTTGTAGAGCAACATGGGCTGTTGTAGAGGTTGTGAAACCTCCGTGGGCAGCATGGACACCCTGAAAGATTGTTGAAAATGTTGAAGACCAATGGATATAGCAGATCCAGATCCATGTATGGATGTAGTGAATCCATGTATGGATGTAGCAGATCCAGATCCATGTATGGATGTAGTGAATCCAATAAACCATGTAATGCATGTGGACCAACTATGATGCTTATAGTGTAAGCCTTGTTCCGATGGAGAGCGAACCTACTCTGATACCACTGATCCGGATCTCGGGGGCTAAGATCCGGAATACTTGAATGCCGAGAGAGGAGGAGAAGAGATAGCTTCAAAACTGAAGCGAACAATGAACCAGCTGTGAGAAAGACAAAGTAGTGAGATCTGAGCTATGAATAACATAGATGGACAAACATAGAATAAATATGCCACATGGAGGGGTGAGGCTCAAAGAGGATTCTTTGAGCCTCAGCTCTCAAAATATACTAAGAAAGACACTCAGAACCAATACCCCAATAATAATTCAATAAAATAAGAGAAATGTAGGATAGAAACCAAATGCGTAACTTCTTATCATGAGAAGGCATGCTAGGCCTTTATATAGCATTATTACAATGTGTCTTGAGGCCATACCATGGGCCAAAACTATGTGCTACCAAATACCATGGATGAGAGAGGGTGGCTTCTCAATTTAATACTTTTATGGCCTATACATCCGAATTTAGACCATATGCCCCCTAAAATTCGGATCACCAGCGTGACGAAGAGCCTGAATGACCGTCACCATTAAGGCTGCTCACATTGTGAATGTAGCTTGTTTGATGAGCATGGTGGGGATGATGGGGGGATGCCACGTGGTGGGAAGTGGTGGCCTCCGTGGTTGTCTCCTCACGCGCCATTGAGTCATGCGAATCTCCCGCATCCGGGGGAGACATTGGATATGTTAATGTCAAATGATTCCAAGAAAAAAAACATTGCTTATTCTTTTTATTGGAATGTGCTCATTTATGTAAAATAATAATATTTTTGTGGATCTTATTAATTTAGAAGAAAAATTATTTATTTCCTATATTTTATTGAAAATTTATCATTTTTCATGTAGTGAGTGTTCAATTGTTTAAGACTATAAAAATTTGGAAGGGAAATATTTGTTTTTTACATTTTTTTGAAGTGTTTAATTAATTTAATACTTGTCAATTGAAGAACAATTATTTAGATGGCCCTTCAAAAATGAAAAGATAGAAAAATATATGCCCTTCAAATTGAAATTGAGACCTACCCTTCAAATTTGATCACTTTGAAGGAACACCCAAAGTCATTGACCTCCATACAAAACCTAGGATACAATTCCACGAAAAAATATTCTTATACAAAATTAAAAACAATAATTAAATAGAGGTTGCCATTGATATTAAGATCAACTTCTTTGTCCACCTTGTTGATGGTGCTAACCTTAACACTTTGTAAAAAATTTATGTTCCTCGCTTTGCCAAGAGTCTTCATTCTCTTTACTCTTGAGTCTCCACACTCTTCTATGGGTTGTGCATTTTTTGGAAGGAAGATATTGAGGAAACCTCCAACACTTTATTTCCCAAATCAAATTGTAACGATAGAAAGTATTCTTGACACTGCTATATGAATTGCTTAACATACTCTTTCTCTCCATATGCCTATCTCCAAGTAATTCCATTATTTCCCAGTGACCAGAATTGCTTGAGATGACCGTTTCTAAAATGGCAACTGTGTGAGTTCGCCAAAATTGAATTTCATCGTTGACATACATTGAATGGCAAACGCTCATTGCAGTGCCGTGCCGTGCCAAGTAAATTGTTTATATCTAATTCATGATGTTTTAAGAGTCAACAGCATTAAGATTGTTCAACGTGCAACCTCGTCACATGATATGAAATTCTTCTGCCCGTCGCCAGAAAGCAAGTCAAAAGAGAGATTTAGTGATTTGGAGTCAATGTCGATCCCCACAGGTAACGCCTACACGACGACATAAAATAATTTGTTATAAAAAACAAAATTTAGTGGAGCGCACCTTCAACGCATGAAAGGAGGAGTAATTTTGTCTTACGCCACAAAAACAAAAGTCCAGAATAATTGCTTCGACCAGCTCTGAAAATCACCGTTAATCACGTGTAACCCTTAAGATCACTATTCTGATTATAGATAACAACAACCAAACGCCAAAGAATCAAAGTCAGGAATAATTACTGTTAAAATATTGAGAACGCTTATAATAACAATAATAACCAGGGTAACTTGCATCTATTTTTTCCACATAAAAAGACCATAACTGTATATTAGTGAAAACATAGTTACATTTGTCAGATGCTTGTGAAAGCATGTCTTTTAAATACCAGTCAAGTCTGGTCCAAGACTGTTCATAAACCACTTCAGTAATGTATCCATACATATCATAAATCCACAGAATATAATCTAATAGTTTCAAAAAACACAAAAGCAAATATTTCCTGAATATCCATATTCTATCAAACTGTGTCTTCGGATGCGCTAATTAGATATTCCTGTAAGAAACCTGCCATCAGGATAAAGCCAAATTAACAGTATGCCAAATACCACAAGCCAGAAAAGTACAACAACCATTCAGATTAAGGATGTGATCGTATGCCAAAGACCACAAGCCAGAAAACAACAACCATTCAATCATGATCTCCAAATGCTTCGCGAAAAGGAGCATGGTAGTAACCTGATGATCAACACTCATTTAAATTTTCTATCATATACCAACTTCTTGCCTGCATACTAATCCTTGCTTTTGCTAGCTCATCTGCACCAGAATTTCTTTCTTTGTAAATGTGCCAGATGGAGAGTGCTCCCAACAAAGATTTTAGTCTTGACCTCTCTTGTAGAAGAGATCCCAAAAGCAAATTGTGTATTCTGTTTTGTCCATTTACCCAAAACTATAATCTGAGAGTCTCCAAAAATATTTAAACCATTGATTCATTGTTCCACAGCCAACCATAGCAATAGTCTTAGAGCAGTCAACTCAACAAAATTGTTTGAACTCTGACCAAGACACCAAGACCTACTCTGGATTAAACCAATGCTGCTATACCAGCTCCATAGAAACGAGGCGGCTCACCCTGTGTTGCTCCATCAAAATAAACATTGAAATCAATCAATTCTTTGACAACCCATCAAACCTGAATCTTCTTCTTGTCCCAAGGAAAGTATCTAAGAATGCCCAAGCTCTATGAAGCACATTGAAGGGGGGAAATATATTTATCCTCAAAACAGCAAACATGTCTAGCTAGGCAAATCCCCCACACTATAATTAAAGGAAGGGATCTGATATCTTCTAGAACTTATTGAAACACCATATTCTTACACTACTACATAGAGAAGGGTTTTGAGACAATTTTTGTCAACATAAGACAAAAAAAAGTTGTGTATTGTCTTATTGTCTTAAACTATTGTTTTTGGAAAGACAATATAAAATACAATTGTTATTGTCTCAATTATTGTCTCTATTAATGTCTCAAAAAAACTAGTGATATTGTCTCAAATATTGTCTTTAAATGAGTGTCTTAAATTAATACAATTAAAAATTTATATTTAGAGACAATATAGAATAAAATTCCTTTTGTTTCTCCAAAGACATGTCGATTTTGTCTCTCCAATAATGTATAATGTATAAATACAGTTGCTTATTATTGAGCTAAATCAACATAATATTATTATTGAGCTAAATCAACATAAATATTATTTTCTTATAAATAAACTACAATATCAAGGTACAATGGAATCAAACCACTAACCTCTTGCACATGTGCTTCGATTGAGCTAGAACCCTTTAAATAATTAAAAAGAATGGAAGGTCGGTGTGGAAGTTCCAAGAAAAACATCAACTCGAAATACAATATTATTTCAACCATATTGTAAATGGGACTATGCAAATGCATTTACAAACAATGTTGTTTATTGTTTATATTATACAGGAGAAACTAATTTTTTTAAAGGCTGTGACATTGGAAATTGTAAGCTGGATTGCATGGTACATTGCATGAAAGGTAGGATCGTACCGAAATTCATGTATACCCACTTCAATGGATGAATTTGAAATTTGGGATCTTTGTGTTTGTGACGGCTTGCCCATGTGCTTTAGGTTTGGCAACAACAACTGTTGTTATGGTAGGTACTGAAAAAGGTGCATGCCTAGGGGTTCTTATCAAAGTTGGTCAAGCTCTTGAGAGTGAACACAAGGTATTGAAAATGGAAATCATCCTTCAAATTGTTGAATATGCATGACGAAATAAGATGCACATTGTTTTCAAATTTATTTTGAAGCAAATATTTGTAAAGACATTCCAAAAAATCCTCTTGAAAATAGCCTCTATTATCTAGATCCACTCTCAATAGTGAAAGTGAAACTAATAATGTGGGTGCAAATGATATAGCAAAACAAAAAGTAAATGGGAGATTGAAAAAAAATAGTTTAAAAATACAAAGTAAAATTGCATTCTAAGGGACGCCATTCATGTGTGGTCGACTTGTTGAGATGGAGCATTACAACAATGTTTTAACACAAGCTCAAACCTTGACACGCATATACCCTTGATCATGTGCATCTATTAGGCAAGTTTGGTAGACCACACAATAAGGTGGGTTTACCATTATAATGAAAATTTGGGCTCAAACATCCCCAAAATAAAATTCCTTTGGGCCTATGCATATCTCCTAAAATTAAGTCTCACCTCTATCTAATTGAAGCAATGAATGGCATGAAGTTTGAGGAAATAAAGAATCTAGAAAACATAGTTAATTGCATAAAAAATGACATATGTGAATAAACAACTCCCTAAAAAGTAGGGCTAAGCCAGTCTAATATTTGTATCTAAAGAAAGCACATGAATTCCTAGACAAGTCTCTAAATGAGCACCGCCAATAATACTAGACTCTAGGTAGGCTTTCGCAATCTCTAACCTAGAGATGGACCACCACATGCAATGGTTAAACAAGGTTTTCCAACTATGTAATTTATAGAAAACCAATATTCAAGATCATCTCATCTTTTGCTACCCGATATACTATGAGACCAGAAGGAGGTACCATTACCTAACTGCTGTAGACCTTACTACAAACATAGTAAACCATAAACAATAAACATATTTCAAATCGGATTCATGTCTAAATTCAAAGGTGCAAATACTAGTATGTGCACTTGCCTGAGAAAACCAATTCATTAATTTCCAAAGCCATGTGCAACTTGCTTTGAACCCAACCCAAAAGCCATTCTCATAAGTAGGACTTTCTTGAGCCCTATATCTAGCTATTACTACATGTAGATTATCCAAAATCATGTAAAATAATCCTCACATATAATTTATTGATATACAATATACACTTAGAAGTAGGCTACTAGTGAAAAACCCACAAGTAAATGAGAACCAATAAAATAAATTTTAAATACCCATGGCCTCATTATAAATAACAAATAATTAAAAGCAAATTATATCATACACTTTTTTCATCTATTTTATTTTTCAAGACATTGATATTCATAAATACACAATACACAACAAAGACACTCACATATTGACATGATATTCATCATTAATATTATTCTTGAATCCCTTTGTATTCTTTTTATCCAACTTAGTTTTACAAACAAAATTGAAAAACCTACTTAAGTCTCATTTCAAACAGCTAGAGAAGGACCTCCATTAAAATATTATATCTCATTGCAAAAATAACAAGGCTAATACCATAAGAGCCTTAATAGCCAAACCAACCACAATGAAAACAACTTAACTCATCACATAAGGAGAGTTTTCAATCCGATCACCTCAAAGAACATCTCCAAGGTTCTTAGAGCTGTTAACAATCTTACTCAAATGGCAATATTGAAGTATTGAAGAAAATAGTAATCATAAGAAAGCAAATTCTTTATATATGGAAGTCAGCTTATTCACTTTCACCTATCACACAACCCCCTAAATACAATAGAGTTAGATAGTTAGTTAATGGACACATAATTTCTTAACTACAAAAACATAAATTATATGTACAAAAACATTAAAGACAACAACATATTGCTCTAGATTGATTATAATTTCTTAAGAACTTATGCTCTTCTCAACTCTATGAGGATCCGAAACTTGTTCCACATGTATGTGAAAATTAGTGTGTGCCCAAGATGGCATTGCCACGTATTGATATATCAAGATTATCACCCGTTAACACATAGATTAATGACCAATATATAGCTCTAAATTATTCTCATTAGCCAATATTGAAAGGTCAATTCCAATTAGTGTTACATCACTTCAACACCCAAAACTCAGGAGTATATGCAAAATGATCTCGACCCCGGAATAGTAATCCTCTTCTTTTACATCACTTCAACACCCAAAACTTAGGGGTATATGCAAAATGACCTCGACCCCGGAATAGTAATCCTCTTCTTCTAGAAAGGATATTGTTGAATGAGAAGTGTATAGGTTTTTTCAATGTAATGCTGTATCGAATTTAAATTGTTCAATGAATCGTTGAATATAAATTTTAATACAAACAAATTTAAATATACATTTCAAATATTAAAACTAGGGATATGCAAACTCAAGGTTCATGTGGCACTAAGTTTAGAAGGGTTAGTTCTCTAAAATTTCAACTATTTTGATTTTTCTTTTGACATGGTTAAGTTTAGGTTAGATGTAATTTAGGCATCTAAAATAGATTAACAAAAATGCTACATCAAGAACTTAAAATAGATTAATAAAATGATTTCCAACTTAGTAAAATGAGATTAATGTAAATATTTTCTGATCATGTTTTCCTAATGTTTTTATTGAGTGTTTTAAATAAAAAGAATTAAAGTTTAGTGAGAAATTCCATGTTTTTCATCCTATGCAAGAGAAACGATAGATTAGTAAACTCTAGTGGAGTTCCAGCGAATTTAATGGCATAGAAAAAAGGTTTGAAATGAATACTCAGGTCTATGGAAGTAAGACTGAGCAAAGTCATAACTTAAACTGTTACGGTCTGCATATTGATAATATGCATTCATGGCATAAGAAGCATGGGATGCCACTATATTTAGTAAATAGAAAAGACCCCCTTTTTGAATAGGTTTACAGTCAATGCCCTTCCCGTAAGCATATTCCAAATTTGCATTCAAATATTTTTCATCAACACTGGGCTTGGCAATGCACCAAACATTCCTTTTAGAAGGAGCTATAATAGGCCCACTAGTGCAAGGAGCAGTAAACAATGGACCTGCACTCTACCTCATTAACGTATTCAATTATAAGTAACAACTACAGTTTCAATGCAATTAATAATTGTGCCAGACTATTTATCCTTTAAAACAAAATACAATTAGAACTGACAGAGTAAGAAATTTTCTGGACAAAGGGTTGAACATTCAGTTAAGACCAACAACACATATTCTAAACCACCATAGATCCATCTTAAACTTGGATATATCAAGCAAAGGTAAAAAATATATTTCTTGAATAAGAAGCACAATTCCACTCTTTCTACACCACACCTCAAGTAACTATTAATACGGAAGAAGGAAGAATCAATGAGTTGCATAACATATTATTGAAAGAATTGATATATCATAACATCACAAGATGGGGAAAAAGGAGCTTAACCTACTATTGAAGGAATTGATACATAACAAAATGGATCAACAAGGAGATTACTCATGCTCAACTAATCCAACCCAATCAATTGATTAACTAGTCCTTAAAACTCTTATGAATCAATGAGAAGATGGTCCCAAAGCACGACACCTTAAGTGAAATCAAAAGAAAATTTTAAACTTGCCTCACAATGATGAAAAAAACTAAAAAGGGAAAATATATGACCTAGAAAATGATGAAGAAGTTGAATAGACAGAAAACATAAAAAGATGAAGAGAATCATTTAAAAAAAAAGAATCAATGAAAGAAAATAAATGGAAAAAATACCCAAAGGAGAGCAAAGTGCCTTTAAGAGTTTGATAAATTTGGCAGAGACTCAAATTTGAAGAAAATATAATAGAAAAGCTAATGCGGGAATGAGAAAAACATTCACTTATGAATAATATATTTTGCACTATGTTGAAGGTGAATGTGCAAGGCCATAGTGGATAACCAAAGTATCCCCTCCAGTGAATAAGGAAGCAAATAACCCTAATGCATGTGTAGATGCTTCTAATATTCAATTGATGAATCAAGAGGTCATTATTAATGCATTAAAAACTACATGGACCAAACAACAATAGAAAATACAAAACTAAGTTTGAAAGTACAAATCAAATGAGATCATACTAACGTAGATAACCAAAGCATGCTCTATGGTGAATAAGGAAGCAACTAACATTAATGCAACTCTAGATGCTTCAAATATTCAATTGATGAAACGAGACATCATTGTTAATGCATTACAAACTACATGGACCAAATAACAACATAAAATACAAAACCAAGGAGATCAAGCTAACGTAGATAAATAGAGTATTCCCTCTAGTGAATAAGGAAGCAACTAATCCTATTGCAACTCTTTATTGATGCAGGAAAATCCATATTTATTGCTAAGTCCACCATCTCAGATCTGCAGTCCTAATTAAAAATTAAGACACAGATTACTAAAAATAATCAATCCCTATATTGGGAGATCCCCTCTTTCTATGGGGCTAACCCAGGTTATGCATAGTTCCCTTAATTTAGACCCAACAAAATCCCCTTCATTGGCCCTTTTGGCATCAACCTGTGAGTAGGATGAAGTCTCACACGAAGCGAAGATGGGTGGTTACAAAATCAGGTTTCTGCAACCTGGTGACGCGCGGTTATGTTATGCGAGTTGGTTATGCGTAGCTTACTCAACATATACTTAACATGTTATTATCAATAGGTAACTGTGCACTTCGTAGTTCCCGACAACCTACAGATTTCCCTGAATCATTGCTACCTGTACTCTTATGACTATGCATTTTCCATACTTAACACAACTTCATAATGTTCATACATTCATGTTTTGCTACTTATCATATCATTCTCATTCAAATTCATATGAAAACACATATATAAGCATAAACATTCATGAACATATAATATAACAAAGATTCAAACACATAACGCATATATTTACGTGGTTCACCCCCCCAGATGGGAGCTACGTCCATGAGAACTGTTCTTATATTTCTTTGAAGGGTTAACAGTTTCAGTCTGCGCACTCGACTGCAAACTCTTCTCTACAATATATCTCTACGCACACAGCTGGAGAGTATTTTTCCTCTCTTAGATCTCTCTTAGCATATATATAACAATATCCTCTTACAAATCCAAGAATCAACTAGATTCTAACAAGATCTCCCAAAATCTCTAACCCTTCCTTATACAAATTTTGCCTTAATATAGATTGTGCCCAAAGGTCACATCTTTACAATAACTATGGGCCAACCCACATAGTACCCTTAGACCCAAAATGGCATGGTTATCCTATTGAACACGCTTTATCTTTACTTCATTGGAGCTCTATTGTCCTTTTGCACTGCTTCCTTTGGCTCTGATGCTTATCTGACAGTCGCAGTTCTTACTACGCGGATCTGACGCTATAGTAGTGCGTCCTTTGCACTATTCTGATTCTTTACTCTTCACTTCTGTAGCTGACAGTGCGTCGCTTCATTCATAACTGCTCCAACTACCTCGATGGTCCTTAGTACTTCGCCTTTACTAAGGGGACATATCCTTTTCTGCCACTTTGCTTTGCTCCATACCCTGCTCCCGGGAATTGCGGAGTTGCTTCTCCCAAAATTGGTTGATGTTAGGTCTCACCTAATTTGTAATTTCTCCATCAAAACTTATTCCACTTGGGCTTCGCCCAACAGGCCCCTAACACTTACTTGTGGCTCACCCCCGAGCCACAAGTAAGTGTTAGGGGCCTGTTGGGCGAAGCCCAAGTGGAAGAAGTTTCAACTTTGACTGGGTTGTTTCAACTGCACATATCCTGGGATGTTTGATTTTGCAGCGAACTTGTGAAAAGTTGCACTCAACTTTGCAATTGTTTCCTTAGTCTCTTGCTCAAACTCCTTAATTGTTTCGAGCATCTCCTCTGATATGGGTTCTTGAAGTTTCTCCTTCACAGTGTTCTCTGTTGTCCGAATTTCTTGCAACTTCTCCTCAATTTCTTCAAATAGTGCAAGTGCCTCTTCCTGCATCAGCTGTAACTTTGATGAAGTTTTAGCTTCCTTCTCCCTTAGCACTTTCAACTCCTTCTGAAGTTATTTCGTCTTTGCAAACTTCTGGATCCTTTGGCTTGGTGGAAAATCCTTCATATCCATGTTGACAGAGTCAAGATCTTTATTCCGTTGATGTACTTCATCCTGAATTTTCTGTAACTTAGGGTCTTCTTGAAGCATAGCCCATACCTTGGTAATTTCATCAAGTAGGTGTTGACATATCGCCACTTCTGCGGAGATGTTTTCTGTTGAAGCCTTCAACTCCTCAGTTCTTGCTTCTTTAACTTGATGCGGAGTGGCAGATTGTTGAGTAGCTTCTAAGTCAGCAATATGCTCCTTATATCCAATCTCCATGTTTTCCATATTAGATTTGAGATTGTCTAGTGTGGAACCAATCCTTAGGATAGTGGTTTCTACTTCGGGTTCTTTTGGGTAGTCAGGGATCTTCGCACAGACTTCGGCAACAACTTTCTTCAACTTCTTCTGCTTCTCTTGCGCATATGATAACTCCCTAGTCTTGGGTGCACATTCATCCTTTGGCTCTTTGTAGCTATCCTCCGGCTTCAAATTCTGGTTATAAGAGACAATGCTTCTATCTTGAATTTCTTCCAAAACCTGCAAATGCAGATTATGCAACCCTTCAATGGGAAACATCCCAACATTAATATCTAGATGTGCGAGCTGCTTCGCACCTTCAGTGAGCTTGTCGGTCGGGAATATGACATTCATCGGCTCGATTTTGACTAGCTGAGGTCTCATTGTCAAGGCATGTGCCTTTCTTTTCCTTTGGCTTGTCTCTCCTGTCCTATATTCAGAATCTGATTCTCTCACCAAGTCTCGTTGGACTTGTTCAACTCTTGCTACAAGGATCTTCAGTTCTGCAAGGCTCTCCATCATGCCTGCTTGGATTGTTTCTTTCCTTCTTTCCTTTAATTCAAGTGTTTCTTCAATGTGCTCAAACACTCGGACTGCGATGCAATCATAGTCATCCTCGTGCAACTGCGCATCGAGTGGAACCTTAGTTGCTTTGTGTTTCTTCCTTTGCAATCCTTTCGACACGGGCGTGTCGGGTTCCTTTCTTTTCTCTCCTGCTGATAAGCCAGTAGCTTGTTGTTGTTCTGTGCCTTGAATTGGTTCTGGATTTTGTGCGCTTGTCATATCATCTCCTTGGTCTTGTGAATTTCCAACTTCACTTTCTTCTTATGTGGTGATCAACATGGCTGGCGCATCGATCTTCCATTTTGGTGACCAGTCCTCCATGATCAGATTAATTTTCTGTCCATCTAGCTTATATAAGCCTTCATACCATTGAGGTGGCTTTAG
Source organism: Larix kaempferi (assembly GCA_027924585.1). Classification (NCBI taxonomy): domain Eukaryota; kingdom Viridiplantae; phylum Streptophyta; class Pinopsida; order Pinales; family Pinaceae; genus Larix; species Larix kaempferi. The sequence continues at coordinate 15,931,763 of BSBM01001005.1, read as the reverse complement.
TTGTACTCATGGCTGAATGTAAATAAAGTGCAGTCTAGGTTTGAAAGACATCTTACGTATATAACGAGTTGTCACTTCCTTAGTGATACGTGGATCCTTTGAATGAATTCGCATAATTGCTCAAAATAAGTGTACAACTGTATGTTGTTTATCCTTTGTTGGTCTGACTTTGAGTTTTCCTACATGTTAGAAAACCTCGGTCCTCGGAAATCTCCAATGAATACCGAGAGATTCTATTGATAGCTAGGATCTTTCCATCCTACAAAGGAAATCAATACTAGCAACCAACTGTAGTGGAACTGGTTTCCACTTTCTTGTGTATCTCAGATGTGTTCTAGGAATTCGTCCAGCAAATAGCTCACCCAATTGTACTGAATTCCATCCTTGGTCTTTGCAGCTAAGGATATTGCAGCAGCTGGTACCTCGTTCGGTCTGCATTTTCTTAGTATTTTTCCTGCAAGGAGCTGGACTATGAATCGCGTGGCTTGATCCTTGATCCCGACTATTGTATAACCACGGATTCCTTTGAATATACCAAATTTGCTCTTCATTCTTGCAACCATCTCTTTATCCTTTTTCTTACCGAAGAACTCAACTGTAGGATTAGAACCTCTCTTGCTCAAGTGTGTGATCCGGTAGATGAGATCGATCTTAATGTGTATCTTGTGGTCTAACCACAAGTATCCCTACTGCATGCATGAAATCAGTGTTAACACCACCTCCATGAGCTCTGGGATCCTATCAAAGTGTGGGATGTGTAGCAGGTTCAACAACCCCGATGGATTCAACGGTGCAATCCAGTCTTGTTGGTTAATGGTTGACTGCTTGGGAGCTTCGTCATACCTTTTGCACATGTATTGATCTGGTTGGAATTGCGAGTACTTTACTTCCTGGAGCAAGTCATGGTCGACGAATTTACACTCTGGAATTTTACCAAGCAAAATTTCCTTGATTCGCACATGACTTGACATGGGCGGAATTGTAATCTTGTACTATGGATTCCTCATGAGAAGCACCTCTAGCGCATCTTGTTTCTTCAGACTAATGTACTCTAGAACAAGCAGGATGGCTATCTCTTGAGGTGGTTCTTGTGGAAATGGCTTCGAAACACTTGCGATCTTCGGCTTTTCCTATTGAGTGGCATTTTGTTTTTCTTTATGCTTCTGCTGTGATACATTCCTCGTTGAGTTTCTAGATGATCCACCTCATTCTGGGGTTGCTTGCTTCACGAGCGTCTTCATGAATCCTCCCAAACCAGAATGTCAGAAGTATCTCAATATTTCATATAAGGTCGACTGCTCAGACATACACTGTCGGATAACGATTTATTTCAAATGGTAAAATCTTGGAAATTACAGGCAGTAAAAATTAAAATTCGCGGTAAAACCAGTAAGTATGCAGTCTTTACTATTTATAGGCGTCACAACACTAAGGAGCGCCCCAAAATGACTAACGTAGCATTAAATGCTCCGTCTGTTGGACAAATATTGCTTAGATCTTGGTCCTTTCCCTTCATTAAATGTGTCTTCAACGGATGAATATGCCTTAAATGTGGAAACATCCGATTCTCGAAAGTACAGTATAACGGCTACTTTCCGACCAAAACTATAACGACTAGTTTTCTTTTACTTCGCTAGCGGTTAGGTGAATTGCGAGGTTCAATGCACATTTCCCATTTCTTAAATTTAACTTCGCAGTGCGATTCCTCTTCTTTTACTTCGCAACTCAGCTTGCTATGTGTGCTTCGCAACACTTCTTTCCTTTATGTGAAAACTTCACTTTTTACCAAAACTGTGTGCAAACTCTTATTCTTTTATTTTTAGTGTCCAATTTCAACTGCACTTGACACTTGAGATATTCTTGCATTGCTTAACCAATACCTGGAAGAGTAGGGTCGTCCCTGTAAGGCTTTACTCTACTCCCATTAACAAGTCCTTTCAAATTTTCTCCAAGTAGTGTGGCTAACTGAACTGCACCACTATTAGTGACATGCTTAACAATTTATGGTCCTAACCAATGCATTTTGAATTTTCCAAGAAATTTCATAAATTTTCTATCATAGAGGAGGACAGGGTCTCCTACCTGGAAAAATTTAGTCTTGATGTGTCTATCATGCCATAATTTTTCTCTGTCTTTCTGGACTTGTTGGTGAAACCATGCAATGAAGCGATCTTCCTCCAATCCAACTAAGTGTAGTAGTCTTTATTCCATTGTCTGATTATTGGCCATATCTGTGAATGCTGCAATTCTCAAACATGGTACTATGTTTTCCACGAGAATGACAGCTTCTTGTCCATATACTAATCTGAAAGGTGTATGACCTGTCAAATTCTTACAAGTTGTTCTATATGACCATAATACTGTTGATATTCTAAGATCCCAATCATCCATGTTTGTGTTTCATACCTTGCTCAATGCATTCTCCAAGAATTGTTAAAGGCTTCTACAGTTCCATTAGCTTGTGGATGATATGGTGTTCTCATCTGATGATAGATATGAAATTCTTCTGTCAAGACTGCAATAGTTCTATTCAGGAAATGGATTCCTTGATCGCTCATTAAAATCTTTGGACATCCAAACTTTGTTAAAATATTCTCAAAAATGAACTGCATGACGGTAGTTGCGCTACAGTCCTTCACTGGTTTTTCCTCTACCCATCTTGTTAGATAATATGTAGCTATGATGATATATCTTGAGCCAGTTCGTTTTCCTAGTGGGTTAATAGGTCCCACGAAGTCAATATCCCATTTATCAAAGGCTTGAAGTGTCAGTTGCGGCATCAATGGCATCTCATCGCGACGAGATGGCTTTCCTATTATTTGGCATACATCGCACTTCCGACAATGTTCTTTTGATTATTTGTGTTTGGCATATTAATACTTTGGATTTGTGCACATGTGTTGACTCAAACCCAGTCGTCAGGGGTTCCCATCACTGTCGACACAAACCCACCGCAATCTCCCTGAACACCGGCCCAGACAGGTTTTGGCCTGCCCAGCAACACCTGCAGAGCAGATGAGGTCTCACCCGAGGCGATCAAGGGAGAGTGGAAGGAACCATGTTTCCACCGAATGAAGGAGGATGATCGCGGCAACAATTACTCAACTTATTGCAGCATCCAAAACAGATCTATGCATTCAAGATTAACATCATTTGTATTCATAGCATTAATTAACAGAGTCATTCATCGCAACAAAACGAATATAACATTAAAAGGTTAACTGCAGTAAGAAATCACCACAACAGACATTAACATGAAAGGTACACAGGGAATTCCCCCAAACAGTCTGTCATGTCATATTACTTCAGAAAAACCCTGACACACTATCTCTGCAAAACCAAATCTCTATGATATCTCTTGATCTCAGAATATATGCCAAAACCGCATCTCTAAGATCCCCTACGACTTACCACTTTCTGTCTATATATAGGCTTCCACCTTTACAATGCTTGTCCACTTACTAACAACTTCCTAATTGACTCCTGGACAAATGACCCAAAATCTAACTGACACGGTCCAAATGACCTAAAAACCTGCCTATTGCGGTATACTTAGCTCAAAATTACATCTCATATGGTACAATGACCCAAAAACCTGCATTCTGCGGTACAAATGACTAAAAAAAATACATAAAATAATGTAGCCTTCTTCCTTTCGCGACCTCTTCTAATGTGTCGTAGCATTGGCGATGCTGCGATTCGTCCTTACCAAACTGCCTGCCAATAGGATCCCAACACAATCTTGTGGCTTGCCCTCGATCCATGTCAACTGGACATGGTGTGTTTTGTGGTCTTTGCTTTGAAGTCCTCGTACTGCTACACGACTGTCATCAACATTTCCTTGACTTCTATAGCCACCACCTGATTGTCGACCACATCTTCTGCAGATGGATGCGCAGTGAGCTTTTCCTTCACCTAATGATGACCCTTCTGTATTGCCTGAAGCGCTTCACCTGCCTTGGTCATGAATTGTCCCCCGACATCCTGAAACTGCTCCAATTGCGCAACATGCTTCTTCTGTCACTCATCATCCTTGGTAACCCATTGCTACAATTCTTTTAAGTCCTGAGACTTGGCGACCTGTTCCATGGGTGGCATTGTGCGCATGGCTTCCTTGAGTGTCGCCAATTGTCCCTCTGCGTCCTACTGATACTTGATCAACTGGTCAAGCTGCTCGTCCTGGATAATTTGGCTCCAAAACTGTATGGTATCGGCTGTGAGCTTCGTCGCGGCCTTTTCCAGCTCCTCCATCTGAGTTGCGACCTCCTCAATCGCCCTTTTTCTGTCGTCAACTTCTACTTGAGGCGTACCAGGATTCACTTGAGCCTTCAACTCTTGATTCTCCTGCTGCAACTGGACAATGGCAGCCCCCAGTCACTGCACCCATTGGAGCACATCCACCTCTTCAGTGGGCTCTGACACATGCTGATAAGCTTCCGTGATGGCCCGATCGACCCGTACACTATCATCCCACATACGGGCCTTCTCCGTAATAAGGAAATCGTGTTCCCTTTTTAGTCCTTCGATTTTGCGTGCCTTCTCAGCCCATTCTCTCTTAATGTGTTCTTCGCGTTAATCCATATCCTGTCGTGCTGAAGTTACCCTGCCGTTCAATTCTTCAATGGTGCGCTTCGCATCAGCCTCACTCGCCTGCAATCGTACACACATGCCACTGATCTCCCGTAGTCGGTTTGTCGTTTCCCAGCTGGTAGCTGCCTGCATAGTGGTCAACCCTTCCACTAGCAATGCATTCACATTAATGGTCACCTTCTTCAGCTACTACATCAAGGCGTTTACAACCTCGTCTTCAGTCACAATTGCAATTGGGGGAATCTCCACATTCCGGACTTACGGCTCGGTGCTGATTGTGCTAATGTGTGGTGCCATTGCATCTTCTGGTGCCCTTCGTGAAACCATGTCATACACAGAGTCCACACGAGCAGTGAGCACATGGAATCCTTCATTTGTCCCCCTTGTCATCTTCTGAGCTGCTGCGGTGGATGCATCAGCAATTGCTTGTATAAGTCAACCCAAGTGTGCTTCCGCCGACAGGGGCAACCCACTGATTGTCGTCGGGTCTTGGTGCCTTTTTCTTCTATGCTCTTCCAAGGTACGGTCACTGTCATCATTTGTAGGTGTTTTAATTGACTCTTGATCAGAATCATGATGGTTGTGCAGGTCTTATGCTGATAAACGATCGTCTGGACCCTTCGCCGGCCCGCCAACCTCAATCTTGGCCAACGCCATAGGTTCGCACCATTCTGATGGCCAATCATTCACAATGACATCCAATGCTTCTGTTGTTACTTTGTAAGGGGTCAGCAACCATTGCTGACCAGGGTCATGTCTTGCCTGCACATAAATAGCATGCGGACGAACCATAAAGTCCATGATCAGCTTAAACCTTGTTGCAATGTCTTCAGATATACGTGGTACCTTTGTCACTGCATCACAAAGCATCTCCTAATAGATCCAAAATATCAATTGGGAATCCCGGAGTCGCTCTGGCTCCTGTACATACCATAAGTTCTAATAGTGCATGCCCCGTTGTTCTTTGGAAGCCTCAACATCCATGCCCTGGTATATGTCGGGCTCCTTCCAAGCCACGAATGCAATCAAGAGCAGTAGCCAACTATATGTAAACAATCCCTTACTGGCCTGAACTGCCGCAACATCCACTACTAATTGATTCAACATAAACAAGGACCAATTCATTTGGACGCCCTCCACACATTGAACTGCACATGCGACAATCCCTGAGTTGCATTGGTTAGGATGACCACCCTTGACCACCTTGCAGGATAAAATATTGGTGCTGGTGAGTACCACCTTATCATTGATAATGCTGGTGCGATACCCACGACCATCCATCTCCAAGCCATATTTCTTCACCAGCTGTCCTGCTCGCTTTTTGTCATTCGCCTTCCCTTGGAAGTACTGCGATGGGTCGACTCCATCTTTAGGCAATCTGGTAATGTGGGAAATCAAATCAACAGTAACCAGAATTTCTCTCTCTAGCCACAACGAACCACCGTGGAAGCAAGCAAGCAGCTGCTTCACACACGCGTTAACTTCCGCTATCCACCCGAAATGCGGCATGTTAATGAGCCCTAATAAGCCGGCCTCCTTCAATCCTCACACCCAGTCCTATACAATTGGCATTGCGGTAAGGAATGACACATGCATGTATGGGGCCGATGCAATGTCGGGGAGGCCACCATATCATGATCATCATAGCGGAGGTGCATCAACGCCGGCCCAATCTCAACAGAGCACTGCATTTCGGCAGGGAGCATGGGCATCTTCACACCATACTTCTGTTTCGGGTTCATCTTGCGTGGGGTTGCATCCGGTTGACTGGGAGGGATATAACCAGGGATGTCAATAGCCGATAGTCCCTCCCATGCCTTGATCACTCAACAATATCTTAGGGTAGCCGAAACGAGTGATAAGGTTATCAAACAAAAACCGTGCAGCTGTGGCTGCGGAACAATCAACAGCTGGTGCAAATTCTACCCATCGGGTCAAATAGTCTGTCGTAGTGATGATGTATTTGGCACCAGTGCGCTTACCGGGTGGATTGATTGGTCCCACAAAATCCATTGCCCATTTTTCAAATGGTTGTAGTGTTAACTAACGCATCAGCAGCATCTCGTCCCTCCTAGATGGCTTCCCAGTTCTCTGACATACGTCACAGGACCGTGCATAGTTGGTCACATCATTATGGAGCGTGGGCCACTAGAGCCCCTGTTGGCTATTTATAACCTTCCAAAGGTTTTCAATCATAGACCTAGGTACTTCGCAATTCAAGTAACCAACAAAACCCCTATTCACCGGCCCTTTCGGCAATAGACTGCGCGCAATGTGAGGTCTCACCCGAGGCAAAGCTGAGGGGGTGGTTACGGAATCAAGTTTCCACAACCAGGTGATGCGATGGGGGAAAGGCTGATAAGTAGCGTGACACCTTGCGGGCTGCTGCGGACAAACAACTGCGCGAACCTTCTATTTTGCATTGGGTACTTCGGCACGCAATTGTGCTTGCGCACTTGCGCCTCTAATGACGGTGCGATACAAGATACCTTTGTGCTATGACAGTGAGCTATCAACAGCTTACTTCACAGCAAGTCTCAATGTCTCGGCGCATCAACTAGACTGCGTGTCCTTGCCAGTATGATTAACTCTAACCAATCCTACTTAGCATTCTTTATCCTTTTAACCCATTCCAGTTCTTATCATTAAGTTGCAGGTGATTGAATAAACATATAATTACTGTGCGCTCCAACACTGTGCTAAAACTCAATGTTCAAAGATGCGACTAATTGGCTGATTCATATATTGCTAGATTCATAAGTGTTGAATACTTAACATTCCTCCATGCATATATTACTTAACATATTATTCCCATTCTCTGTGCCGAATACATATAAAAGCATTCACATAACAGAAGACTTCAGCATTAAACATTCATACCAAGTAAATGAACAATCATAAACACACAATAGTCACATAACACAGAATTTAACATGGTTCACCCCCTGGATGGAGGCTATGTCCACAAGAACGATTGTTAATATTGCTCTTTATGGGAAGGGTACAACCGTTCTTAGTCTGCGCACTCAGCTGCAGAGCCTTTATAATGGATTTCTAAGCTTAAGATTTTAAAATACCCAAATACTTAACCAAACTGAAGAGTAACCCTTCCCTTACAAAATTGTGCCTTATTTATAGATCATGCCCGTAGGTCATGTCTTTACAATCATTAGGCTGAAACCCTAAGGTTTCCAAAACTAGTGTGGCTAACTGCCACCCTAGCTATTGTCGTCGACAGCCTGCTCCGCTTGCTCCAACTCGGCCACTCGTGGCTCACAAGCTCTTCTGATAGCCACAGTCCTCAAAACAGTTACAACTACATCATGGCCTATCCCTTTCCACTCCTTCACCTGTCTATCGCCATCGGCATCATGGCCTAGCTTCTCAACTGCTTGCCACCACATGTCCGAATAGGTTGCTTTCATCTGCCATCCACCTGTTCGTTACCCAAAATAGGTCATGTCCTCGTCTGACCTTTACCCATGTTCTGAACCAAAAATAGCTCATGCGCTACCATGCGCATTGTCCTACTGTGCGACCATGCCTTAGCCATTGCTGTCGCGCGACACGCACAATTTCTCAAAATTGTCTGTCACTTGTCGCTGTGTGCAATGCACACTTAACAAAATTGTTTCCTCTTCCTGCTGAAGCGCACAATGCACAATTTTCCATACTTGTATATTTTTCCAACCCATTTGGGCACCTCCCAACAGGTCCCTAACACTCACCTGTGGTTCGCCCCGAGCCACTTCCACTTGCGGAAACTGTTGTCGCATCTACCATCATCCCAAGCTTTAATGTAAAGCTTTGCAAAGTTCCTGCTAGCTTTGCAACTATTTCCTTGGCTTTTCATTCGAACCCTTGAATCATCTCCAGAGTTTCCTACAAGACCTTCTCCCGCCTGAAGTTCCTGCATAGTTCCTTCTGCCGCCTGAAGTTCTACGAACTTCGCGTCGAATTGCTACATTAGTTTGAGGCCTTGTTGCTCAATAGGATGAAACCTGACCGATGTAGCAGCCTCTTTCTCCCTTAGTGTTTCCAACTCTTTCTGTAGGTCCTTGACCTTATTAAATTTCTGCACTTTTTTTCTTGTCGACGCATTCCTAAGCTGCACACTTGCAGCATCTACCTTCTGCTGCTTCTGTTTTAATTCTGCCTTTACCTACTGGAGCGCAGGATCCTCACTCAACCCAGTGACTACTGTAGTTATCTGTTCAAGTAAGTCTTGGCATTTCATCACTTCCACCGAAATGCCATCCATGGTTTCCTTGATGTCCTCAGCTGGAGCTGGGCACTGATCTGGTGGAATGACAGGGTGCCGAGCCTCCAACTCTACGATTTTTCCTTTGTAAGAGGCTTCCATTTCTATTTTCTCAGAGGTAAGAGATTCTACCTTGGCCCTAATTTTCTTTATCATGTCGTCCATATCATCTTCTTCTTCGCATTCTTCTATGTTTGCGCACACAGTTGAAATGGTTTCCTTCAGCTTTCGGCCCTTTTCCTTGGCTTCTCTCAATTCTTGCTTGCTGTTATCTAATTACTGCCTTAACTGATTGATGTCTTTAGTTAATTGTGCACACTTATCATGTGAGGCGAGGTCTCTCTCACGAATTTCTTCCGCAACTTTGATGTGCAACTCGTTGAGGTCCTCTAGGGGAAGGGCCCCAATGTTCAGGTCGAGGCGCCTAGTCTTTACTACCTCCTTAATCGTTTCATTTGGATAAATAAGGTAGCCCGGTTCAATGTTCAGGATGCGCGGATGCTTGCTTTCAATAACAAGTGGTCTTCTTTGCGCACTCAGTTCTCCTGACTTCCTGTCAAAACCTAAACCTAACTGCCCCAATCTCATATGGGCTACCAATGTCTTGACCTCCTCCATAGCTTGGATTATGGTCAACTGCAGTTTTTATTGCTTGGCTTCTTTCTCAGCGCGAGTCTCTTCCCATGATTCCTGCACTTTTGTTGCGATGGTCTCACAATCATCTGGATGTAGTTGTGGCCCGAACTCGGGTTTTTCAACCTTCCTCTTTGTGCGTCAGCTTTGTGATTGCGAGGGGCCTTCAGTGGCATTTCTCTTTCCCGTTGACATGGTTGTATTTTGACTTTGCTCGTCATCCTTTTTTTCCTCGATGGGTGTTCTAGCTAGTAGTCTTCCCTTCTTTCCCTTCTTTGCTGGTGTTTCTCCCTTGCTTTCCTGATCTGTTTCTATATTTTCTTCATCGGTGTCTTTTACATCGATCTTCTCCCAAAGAGGTTCTACATTGTGCTCGTAGTCAGACACATCATTGTGTGAAGCGGGAACTTTCCATTATGTCTTCCATCGCTCCATCATTCCCTCGATTGCCTGCTCATCTATTCGGTAAAATCCTGGATACCACAAATCATGCTCTGTTATGTCACCTTTTGGATGAATGAATGATTGGTGTCTTTTCGTGTGAAACCTCATAATGCAGGTGTATTCGTCAGTTAATGGTTTGGAAATGCGCAGTGTTTCCATAATTGCTTCGCGCAACTCGTGATAGTAAACATAAAAGACTTCAGCCATTTGCCGCTGCCTAGATGCCTTTGGGCTCGTCCATAGATTGGAAAAGCTTGTTCCTCGGCCTTGTTCGGCTAAAGTGGCAGCTCCCTGATATCCCTCTGGCTCCTTCCAGCCTACAAGGGCTATCAACACTAGCATATAACTAAAATGGAATGATGTTCCATCATCTTGCGTATCTTGAACATTTTCCAGAAACTCGTTCAATAAGAACTGGCACCAATTGTAAGCTTTTCCGCGCAATACATTAGCGGCTACCCTGATTGCGACCGCAGGTACTTCAGGTGGTCTACACTTGCGCAACAGCTTTCCTGCAAGCAACTGGGTTGTAAACTTTGTTGCATGGTCATTACTGTCGGCCGTTGGGAACCCTCGTCCCTTGCGCACTATGCAAAACTCTTTTCCTATTTTGGTGCTAAGGGATTTATCTTGCGCCTTCTTTATGATGAGGTTATCAGGGTCCTCTCCTCACTTGTTTAGTCCGATGATCTGATGGATCATGTCGATGCTGATATCAATGCGCATGTCCAACCATAGGAATCCTTCATGCACGCAAGTGAGCAGTGTTTGCGCTACGGCAGAAAACTCAGCACTCTTAGTAAAGTGTATAATTTGTAGTAAATTTAACAAGCCTGATGGCCAGATGGCCCTTAGCCATTCTTGAACTTCCAACCTACCGGCGCTGGTCTATGCGTCCTCGACCCAATTGATATAGGTTTCCGGTCTAAATTGTGGGTAATTTTCGGCGTTACCAGCGTATTCTCCAGTAAGTCTTGGTCATCGAGGTTGCAACCTAGTACGCCACCCATTAAATTCTCCTCAATATTCACCCTGGTGGAAATGGTGGGTAGCGAGATTTCATATTTGAAATTCTTTTCTATGTTGACTGGTGGGGCATCAAGCTTCCTTGGAGGGATGTAGTTAGGCACAGGATAAAACAACAGGTTTTGAGCCAAAGCTGTTTGCTGTAATGGCACTTCGAAGCCCCCTACTCTGAAGTTGTTTCTTTGCCCTTGCTGCTTCCTACATCCAGCCGTGTTCAACTTCTAGATGCACCTATTTTCATCGTCGTCATTGCTGCTGGAATCCCTGCTTGCTCAAATACCCACGAGATATCTTCCAACTCAACCTGTTCACTCATACGACGCTCTGATCGCTTGGCTCTTCACTAGTTCAAATACTTCGTAAAAATGGTCAAGTGGTCAAGCGGGGTCTATTTATAGCTGCTGCTAGTATGCTACGTGGCCTTCCGCAGTTGTCGAGGCCCTTAAAGCCATATTTATTTCCAATTCGTGTGTATTATCTTGAGCCTATCAGCCAATTCTTTCCATGATGCGAATGTTTTTTCCTTAAATGCCAAAAGGTTGCCTAGCAAGTCAGCTTGTCAACTCTGTCGAATCCACGTTAATGGCTTAGCCTGCCAGCCAGATTTTGATATGAACTGGTCACTTTTGTCTTTAATAGGTTCCAAGATGTCACGTCCACCCTTAAATTTGCAACTTCCCAAGTGCCGCACGTTTGGTTAACGGCCCACTAAACGGCCGACAGATGTCATGATAACGGTTTCCATCATAATGTGCTGGCGGTCTAACAAATTGTTTGCTTGGGGATGCATGCTTGGTGTCTCGTCTTTTCTGCGTGATTAGTAGCTGTACTTGCTCTGTGCAGCTGCTCTTCTCTTCTCTCTCTCTCTCTCTCTCTCTCTCTCTCTCTCTCTCTCTCTCTTTTCTTTTTTTTTTTTTTTTGCACGCAACTTCAATAGTGTTGTGCGGTACGCTTCCTCGAATCATCCACAACTCAGCGTAGCCAGACTATCGCAGTAAAGCTTTAGTCTGCTACCATTTATAAAACTTGGTAAGGTATCTCCAGCCAATGTATCTAACTGGACTATGCCACCGTTATTAACATGCATTACAGTATATGGGCCAAGCCAATGCATCTTAAATTTTCCCAGAAATTTCATGAATTTGCTATCATACAGGAGGACTAGATCACCTACCTGAAAGCTCTTGTTCTTGATGTGGCGATCATGCCATGCTTTTCGCGGTCTTTCTGTACTTGTTGGTGGAATCCTGAGACGAAGCGATCTTCCTATAGCCCAACCAAGTGTAGGAGCCTTTCTTTGAGTGCCACGCAATCTGCCCTACCTGTAAACACTACTATTCTCAAGCTGGGAACACTGTACTCCATCGGCATTATTGCTTCTTTCCCATAGGCCAACCGAAAAGGTGTATGGCTAGTTAGTTTCTTGCAGGTAGTCCTATATTCCCATAGTATAGATGGAATGCGCAGGTCCCAATCGTCCCAGTTGATGTTGCATATCTTGGTTAGTGCATTCTCCAACACTTTGTTAAACGCTTCAACAGTTCCATTCACCTGTGGATGATAAGGCGTGCTACGCTGATGATGAACATGGAACTCTTCAGTCAAAGCCGCAATGGTCTTATTCAAAAAATTAGTGCCTTGATCACTCATCAATATCTTTGGGCATCCAAACCTTGTAAAGATATTCTCATATATAAACTCCGCAGCTATAGCTGCACTACAGTCTTTTACTGGCTTTGCTTCTGCCCATCTGGTGAGGTAATTGGTAGCAGTAATGATATGCCTCGCACCAGTTCTTTTTCCTGGTGGGTTAATAGGACCCACAAAATCAATAGCCCATTTTTCAAAGGCTTGCAATGTTAGCTGTGGATTTAATGGCATTTCATCTCTATGTGATGGCTTCCCTGTTCGTTGACAAAAATTGCAATTTTGGCAATAATCCTTCGAATCTTTATGAATTATAGGCCACCATAGCCTTGCGCGTAATATCTTCTACGTGGTAGCTCTCCCTGCATAATGGCCGGCCTCCTACAACGCCTAAGTGCGCATCAACTAGTATGAAAGGTTTCTCATGCTGGAGCACACACCTGCGCAGTACTTCATCCGGTCCCAGTTTGTATAGCTGAACTGCAATTATAGTGAAGTCTATTGCGTGCACTACCAGCTGCTTCTTCTGCTGCGTAGTGAACTCTGTGGGTGCGAACCCAATGGTCAAAAAATCAATGATGTCCTGATAATAATCATCAGCAACCTATATGGCGAACAACTGTGCATCAGGCAGATTGTCCTCTAGATTCGTAGGCTCTTCTCCTGACTCGATTCTTGATAGATGATCAGGTCCCAAATTCAATCTGCCTGGATTAACAATAATCTCAAAGTCGTACTCTTGAAAGAGTAGTAACCATCTGCATATGCACCCCCCTAACACTGACTTATTGAGAAGATATTTCAACGCAAAATGGTCAGTGAACATGGAGAAATGCGCACCAAGCAAGTAATGTCTGAATTTCTATAGCACGTAGACCATAGCGAGTCCTCTTTCAGTAGTGGTATAGTTCTTCTCATCCGATGATAACTTCCTACTGGAAAAGGAAATGGGATGATCAATACCGCCCTCTCCTAGTTGTGCAAGAACAATGCCCAATGCTATGCATGAGGCATCCACATGGACGTGAAATGGCTTCTCCCAGTCTGCGAAAACTCTGATTGGCGCATTGACCATTTTCTCTTTCAATGTGTCGAAGCCTTTCTCACAATCCACATTCCAAATGAATGGTACGTCTTTGTTCAGCAGCTTTTCCATAGCGGTGGTTATCTGCGCATACCCTTTTATGAACTTCCTGTAGTAACCAGTATGCCCCAGTGTAGTGCGCAGCTACTTAACTGAGTTGGGTGTAGGCAGGTTTACAATGACTGCGATCTTAGCAAGGTCTACCATCAAGCCCTGTTTGCACACAATGTGTCCCAATAATACTCCATAGGGAACACAGAAAATACACTTCTTCAAGTTTAATGAAATTTGATGCTGTCTGCACTTTTCCAGCATCATCCTGAGGTTCGCCGCATGGTTCTTCAATAAACCAAAAATGGTACAATCATCAAAGTAAACCTCTAAAATCTTATGTATAAAATATTTAAATGCTGCAACGACCACTCTAGAGAATATGGCGAGTGCATTATTCAAGCCAAAGGGCATCACTGTGTATTGGAACGACCCCCATTTTGTAGCAAAAGTCGTCTTGTGCCTATCTGCGCAATCAATCCTAATATGATGGTAACCAAAGAATCCATCAGTAAAAGAATAGGCCTCATTCCCTCCAACATTATCTAGCACTTCATCTGTAAAAGGTGTAGGAAATGGGTCATGCATTGAAGAATCGTTCAGTTTTCTGATATCCACACAAATTCTGATCTCGCCCTTTGTTTTCTTGTCCTGGATAACCATTGGGCTTATCCATTTAGATTCTTCAATTGACTCAATGATTCCAGCAACGAGCATTTTATCAATTTCTGCCTTAACTTGTTCTTTATAGTGCGGATTCAATCTATACGGTCTTTGCTTTACAGTCTTCGCACCAGGCTGAAGAGGAATTTTGATCACTCCTAAGTCTCCCAGTATAACTTTCATCTCTGTGAATCTAGTTGGGAATAGTTCGCGATACTCTTATAGTATACCCGCAACTTCCTCGACTGTATCTTGATCCCAATAATCTCCGATTGTTGCTAACTTTGGCTCTTCACTGGTACCAATGTTTAATTTCCTTGTTTTTACGGGTCCACTCATATCTGGAATTTTCAGTGGAGGTCCTTCTACCTCGCGCGGTCCCTCTTACTCAGGTATCCATATATTGCGTGGGTCCTCCTCATCACTATCTGCTTTATCCTTGGTTTCTCCATCGATGTGATAACAATCAAAAGCATGCTCTAGTTGTTCCTCCCATTCAGGTTGTAGGCGCGCAGGTATGCTTTATGCGCCAAAGAGTTCTTCTAGTGTCAGGTTGGCTTGTGTACAGTATGGAGTGAATATATTTTTTTTAATAGCCTACAGCGCATCATTGATACTTGGATTCTCATCTTCGAAGCTGAAATCCTGCTGGAAGGTCGCAGTCAGGCCTGACCAATCCACTGTGCCTCTACGCAACTCCAAGTATAGGTACCACTTCTTCTCAATCGGTTCTTCTAACGTGTGCACAAACAGATGCACCCATTCTATCTGTGGCCTCTCTTTCCATGCTTCAGAGCAGACTCGAATATGCTCTTGTGGATCTATCTTTCCATTATATTTCTCAAAGGATAGGGTAACCTTATCAGCAAACCTGATTTGCATCTTAATTCTACACTGATCCCATGTTTTCAATGTCTGCTTACGCGCAACCCACCATCTGGCAGGTGTATCACGCAGCACCACATCTAATGCTTGTAATCGATGTTTGTCTGCAATTGCTGCATTATATTCATTGATAAAGAATAAACATTAGAGAAACCATCGTAGCCAGGGATTGTGCTTACCTCCTTTCCGATCCAACACAATGAATTCATGATCCACGTGCATTTCCTGGCAGATACTTCATGTAATCAGCTTTACTAGTTTTCTAGTCCTGCATCAGAATCTGAAATGCAAGAGCTGTCACAGTGACAACTGAGTGTTCCATCTGCAGTTGGATTAATATAGTCAGCAGTATTGGTTGTCATCTTGTAGATACGGTCCAAGTCTTGAGCTCTGGATTCCTCTTGAATCGGTTCAACATATCGCTCGCCCTGCGAAGGGTCCAAAGGCGCGATGACCCTGATATCATTGCCTTCAAATATCATTTTCATGGTCTTTAAAACAATAATGGTAGAGTTAGTCATTACCCAATCGATACCCAGCAGTGCTGGATAAGGATGGCTGCCATCCACTATTTCAATTACTTCAAAATCGGCATAGCTGCGCACTCCATCAATGTCAACAATGGTGTTGGGTAATCTCCCCAAAGTTATAACTATCCCTTGATTAGCCATTTTGAACTGTATAGGTGACCATTGTAACTTGGGTTTACCCATCTGATGCCATGTTTGCTTGGTTAAGACATTTACTTTGGATCCAAGATCAAGGATGATCTCATCCATCTCATAGTCCCCAATCTGTGAAGTGAGTCTCATTTCCCTTCTTGTTCTTTTAGGACTCCTAATATTGTGGACTACGCCATTGGCAGCCCCTTCTCACTATTTGGCTCGTACTGTCTTAGCAGATTTTCAAATTCCGTGTAAGCATCTGTGCTCTTTAGTAATTTCATGCAGCTTCGTAAGAATTATGCAACAGAGGTCTCTGTATCTGTTGCGGCGTTTTTCTGGTCGTGTGCTGATGTCATATTCTCTCTTTGTGGTACTTCACTATGCAGCTGTTTTCTTGGGGAGCCAGTTGGCGGTGCTCTGAACATCTCCCGCACTTCCTCAAATGCTCCCTTATTTTTTTGTAAGTCCAGAACCGACGCTTTCCCAGGATATTTCCTAATCCATACAGGCTCTCCCATATTTTCCCTAGGGTCGGACGTTCCGGAGGTGGAAGCTTCTGTGCCTTTGTCCCTTCCTGTAGCAGCACCACTGCGCATTACCACATTTACACTTGGATCCGCAGTTCTCCTCTCTGCTACGATCAACTGAATATTGGGATTCAATGGTTCTGTCCTTCTTCTTTTCTGAATTTCTACCTCAAGCACATGGCAGTCTTCAATAACATGCTCAAATGATTTACAGTAATTGCACGTAGTGCATGGGTTGGTACAATATCTAGAAACATGACCTGGCTGGCAACAGTTATAACAGATTACTTGGCTGCGGTCTCTTCCTTACGTCGGGCTGGCATTTCTTCCTCTCCCATGGTATCCACCACCACGGCCTCTATATCCACCCTGATCATAGTGGGTGTTTTCTTGCTTTGGCTGATTTTCCTCTTGGACGTGATAAATCCCACCACCTCGCATTGCTTCCATATCGTGCTTTCTTTCATTCATGAGCTCATATGTGCAATAGTTGGATTCGTCATGTCCAAGTGATTTATAGAAATTACAATATAGGCTCTTAGGTGTTCTTACATATTTTTGTATTAGGTAATAGTCTTCAGGCCTGTGTCCTCTGGTTCTGCAGATTTCACACCACGGTGCCTGATTGTGATTCATATTGATTGGTTTGGTGCACCACTGTCAAGATAATCTTGAAATAGAGGGCAATGTTATCTGGTATGGCCTTCTCCTTTTGAGCTGAAGCTGTTTGCTGTAATGGCACTTCAGATCTCCCCTGCTCTAAACCTGTTTCTTTGCCCTTGTTGCTTCCTGCAACTTGCCATACTGAACTTCTAGATGCACTTGCTTTCGTCGCCATCATTACTGCTAGAATCCCTGCTTGCTCAAATAACCAGGAGATATCTGCCAACTCAACGTGCTCACTCATACGACGCTCTGATCGCTCGGCTCTTGACTAGTTCAAATACTTCATAAAAATGGTTAAGTGGTCGAGCGGGGTCTATTTATATCCATTGCTGGTCTGCTACGTGGTCTTCCGTAGTTGTTGAGGCCCTTAAAGCCATATTGATTGCCAGTTCGTGTGTATTATCTTGAGCCTGTCAGCCAATTCTTTCCATGATGCGAATGTTGTTTCCTTAAATGCCAAAAGGTTTCCTAGCAAGTCAGCTTGTCAACTTCGTCGAACCCACGTTAATGGCTTAGCTTGCCAGCCGGATTTTGATATGAACTGGTCACTTCCGTCTTTAATAGGTTCCAATATGTCACGTCCGCCCTTAAATGTAAAACTTCCCAAGTGCCGCCAATTTGGTTAATGACCCACTAACCGACCGACAGATGTCATGGTAACAGTTTTCGTCATAATGTGCTGGCGGTCTAAAAAATTGTTTGCTTGGGGATGCGCACTTGGTGTCTCGTCTTTTCTGCACGATCAGTAGCTGTACTTGCTCTACGCAGCTACTCTTCTCTTCTCTCTCTCTCTCTCTTTTTTTTTTTTTTTTTTTTTGCATGCAACTTCAACAGTGTTGTGCGGTATGCTTCCCCGAATCATCCAGAACTCGGCGTAGCTGGACTATCGTGGTAAAGCTTTAGTCTGCTACCATTTATCAAACTTGGTAAGGTATATCCGGCCAATGTAGCTAACTGGACTATGCCACCGTTAGTAACATGGATTACAGTATATGGGCCAAGCCAATGCATCTTAAATTTTCCCAGAAATTTCATGAATTTGCTATCATACAGGAGGACTAGATCACCTACCTAAAAGCTCTTGTTCTTGATGTGGCGATCATGCCATGCTTTTTCACGGTCTTTCTATACTTGTTGGTGGAAGCTTGCGACAAAGCGATCTTCCTCTAGCCCAACCAAGTGTAGGAGCCTTTCTTTGAGTGCCGCGCAACCTGCCATGACTATAAACGCTGCTATTCTCAAGCTGGGAACATTGTAATCCATCGGCATTATTACTTCTTGCCCATAGGCTAACCGAAAAGGTGTATGGCCAGTCAGTTTCTTGCAGGTAGTCCTGTATGCCCATAGTATAGATGGAATGCGCAGGTCCCAATCATCCTGGTTGATGTTGCATATCTTGGTTAGCGCATTCTCCAACACTTTGTTAAACGCTACGACAATTCCATTCACCTGTGGATGATAAGGCGTGCTATGCTGATGATGAACGTGGAACTCTTCGGTCAAAGCCGCAATGGTCTTATTCAGAAAATGAGTGCCTTGATCACTCATCAATATCTTCGGGCATCCAAACCTTGTAAGGATATTCTCATATCTAAACTTTGCAGCTGTATCTATGCTACATTCTTTTACTAGCTTTGCTTCTACCCATCTGGTGAGGTAATCGGTAGCATTAATGATATACCTCGCACCAGTTCTTTTTCCTGGTGGGTTAATAGGACCCACAAAATCAATAGCTCATTTTTCAATAGCTCATTTTTCAAAGGCTTTCAATGTTAGCCGTGGATTTAATGGCATTTCATCTCTACGTGATGGCTTCCCTGTTCATTGACAAACATCACAATTCTGGCAATGTTCCTTCAAATCTTTATGAATTGTAGGCCACCATAGCCCTGCACGCAATATATTCTGCGTGGTATCTCTCCCTGCATAATGGCCTCCTGCGAATCCTAAGTGCGCATCAGCTAGTATGAAAGGTTTCTCATGCTCGAGCACAAACCTGCGTAGTACTTCATTTGGTCCCAGTTTGTATAGCTAAACTGCAATTATAGTGAAGTCTGTTGGACGCACTACCAGCTGCTTCTTCTACTGCGTAGTGAACTCTGTGGGTGCAAACCCAGTGGTCAAAAAATCAATGATATCCTGATAATAATCGTCAGCAATCTGTATGGCAAACAACTGCACATCAAGCAGATTGTCCTCCAGATTCGTAGGCTCTTCTCCTGACTCGATTCTTGATAGATGATCAGGTCCCAAATTCAATCTTCCTGAATTAGTAACAATCTCAAAGTCGTACTCCTGAAAGAGTAGTAACCATATGCATATGCACACCCCTAACACTGACTTATTGAGCAGGTATTTCAAGGCAGAATGGTCAGTGAACATGGAGAAATGCGCACCAAGCAAGTAATGTCTGAATTTCTGCAGCATGTAGACCATAGTGAGTCCTTCTCTTTCAGTAGTGGTATAGTTCTTCTCATCGGATGATAACTACCTATTGGAAAAGGAAATGGGATGATCAATACCGCCCTCTCCTGGTTGCGCAAGAACAATGCCCAATGCTATGCATGAGGCGTCCACATGGACGTGAAATGGCTTCTCCCAGTCTGGGAAAACTAGGATTGGCGCAATGACCATTTTCTCTTTCAATGTGTCGAAGCCTTTCTCACAATCCACATTCCTAATGAATGGTACATCTTTCTTCAGTAGCTTTTCCATAGCAGCGGTTATCTACGCATACCCTTTTATGAACTTCCTATAATAACCGGTATGCCCCAATGTAGTGCGCAGCTGCTTAACTGAGTTGGGTGTAGGCAGGTTTACAATGACTGCGATCTTAGCAGGGTCTACCATCAAGCCCTATTTGCACACAATGTGTCCCAATAAGACACCATAGGGAACACAGAAAATACACATTCTTCAAGTTTAATGAAATTTGATGCTGTCTACACTTTTCCAGCATCATCCTAAGGTTCGCGACATGGTTCTTCAATAAACCGAAAATGGTCCAATCATCAAAGTAAACCTCTAAAAACTTATGTATAAAATCTTTAAATGCTGCGACGACCACTCTAGAGAACATGGCAGGTGCATTCTTCAAGCCAAAGGGCATCACTGTGTATTGGAACGACCCCCATTCTGTAGCAAAAGTCATCTTATGCCTATCTGCGCAATCAATCCTAATATGATGGTAACTAGAGAATCCATCAGTAAAAGAATAGGCCTCATTCCCTCCAACATTATCTAGCACTTCATCTGTAAAAGGTGTGGGAAATGGGTCATGCATTGAAGCATCGTTTAGTTTTCTGATATCCACACAAATTCTGATCTCGCCCTTTGTTTTCTTGTCCTGAATAACCATCGGGCTTATCTATTCGGATTCTGCAACTGACTCAATGATCCCAGCATCGAGCATTTGATCAATTTCTACCTTAACTTTTTCTTTATAGCGTGGATTCAATCTATATGGTCTTTGATTTACAGGCTTTGCACTAGGCTGAAGAGGAATTTTGATCACTCCTAAGTCTCCCAGTATACCTTTCATCTATGTGAATCTAGTTGGGAACATTTCGCGATACTCTTGTAGTGTACCCGTGACTTCCTCGACTGTATCTTCATCCCAATAATCTCCGATTGCTCCTAACTTTGGCTCTTCACTAGTACCAATGTTTATTTTCCTTGTTTTTACGGGTCCACTCATATCTGGAATTTCCAGTGGAGGTCCTTCTACCTCGCGCGATCCCTCGGACTCAGGTATCGGTATATTGCGTGGGTCCTCCTCATCACTATCTACTTTATCCTTGGTTTCTCCATCAATGTGATAACAATCAAAAGCATGATGTAGCTATTCCTCCCATTCAGGTTGTAGGCACGTCGGTATGCTTTCTGCGCCAAAGAATTCTTCTAGTGTCAGGTTGGATTGTGTACAGTATGGAGTGAATATTTTTTTTTAATAGCCTGCAGCACGTCATTGATACTTGGATTCTCATCTTCAAAGCTGAAATCCTACTGGAAGGTCGCAGTCAGGCCTGACCAGTCCATTGTGCCTCTACGCAACTCCAAGTCTAGGTACCACTTCTTCGGAATCGGTTCTTCTAACGTGTGCATAAACAGATGCACCCATTATGTTCATGGCCTCTCCTTCCATGCTTCAGAGCAAACTCGAATATGATCTTGTGGATCTATCTTTCCATTATATTTCTCAAAGGATAGGGTAACCTTATCAGCAAACCTGATTTGCATCTTAATTCTACACTGATCCCATGTTTTCAATGTCTGCTTATGCACGACCCACCATTTGGCAGGTGTATCGCGCAGCGCCACATCTAATGCTTGTAATAGATGTTTGTATGCAATTGTTGCATTATATTCATTGATAAAGAATAAACATTAGAGAAACCATCGTAGCCAGGGATTGGGCTTACCTCCTTTCCGATCCAACGCAATGACTTCGTGATCCATGCGCATTTCCTGGTAGATACTTCATGTAATCTACTTTACCAGTTTTCTAGTCTTGCATTAGAATCTGAAATGAAAGAGTTGTCACAGTGCCAACTGAGTGTGCCATCCACAGTTGGATTAATATAGTCAGCAGTATTGGTTGTCATCTTGTAGATACAATCCAAGTCTTGAGCTCTGGATTCCTCTTGAATCAGTTCAACATATCGCTCACCCTGCGAAGGGTCCAAAGGCGTGATGAACCTGATATCATTGCCTTCAAATATCATTTTCATGTTCTTTAAATCAATAATGGCAGAGTTAGTCATTAGCCAATTGATACCCAGTAGTGCTGGATAAGGATGGTTGTCATCCACTATTTCAATTACTTCAAAATCGGCATAGCTGTGCACTCCATCAATGTCAACAATGGTGTTGGGTAATCTCCCCAAAGGTATAACTATCCCTTGATTAGCCATTCTGAACTGTAGAGGTGACCACTGTAACTTGGATTTACCCATCTGATGCCATGTCTGCTTGGTCAAGAAATTTACTTCGGATCCAAGATCAAGGATGATCTCATCCATCTCATAGTCCCCAATCTGTGCAATGAGTCTCATTTCCCTTCCTGTTATTTTAGGACTCCTAATATTGTGGACTGCGCCATTGGCATCCCCCTTCTCACTGTTTGGCTCGTACTGTCTTAGTAGCTTTTCAAATTCCGTGTAAGCATCTGTGCTCTTTAGTAATTTCATGCAACAACGTGAGAACTGTGCAACAGAGCTGCCTGTATCTGTTGCAGCATTTGTTTGGTCGTGTGCCGATGTCATATTCTCTCTTTGTGGTACTTCACTGTGCAGCTTTTTTCTCGGGGAGACAGGTGGTGGTGCTTTGAACATATCCCATGCTTCCTCAAATGCTCCCTTATTTTTTTGTAAGTCCAGACCAGGCGCTTTCCCAAGAGATTTCCTAATCCATATCAGTTCTCCCGCATTTTTCCTAGGGTCACACGTTCCGGAGGTTGAAGCTTCTGCGCCTCCGTCCCCTCCTATAGCAGCACCACAATGCATTACCATGTTTACACTTGGATCCGCAGTTCTGCGATCAGCTGAATATTGGGATTCGGTGGTTCTGTCCTTCTTCTTTTCTACATTTCTACCTCAAGCATAGGGAAGTCTTCAATAACATGCTCAAATGATTTACAGTAATTGCACGTAGTGCATGGGTTGGTACAATATCTAGAAACATGACCTGGCTGGCCACAGTTACAACAGATTACCTGACCATGGCCTCTTCCTTGCGTCGGACCGGCATTTCTTCCTCTCCCGCAGTATCCACCACCACGGCCTCTATATCCACCCTGATCATAGTGGGCGTTTTCTTGCTTTGGCTGATTTTCCTCTTGGACGCGATACATCTCAACACCTCACATTGCTTCCATATCACGCTTTCTTTCATTCATGAGCTCATATGCACGATAGTTGGATTTGTCATGTCCAACTGATTTACAGAAATTACAATATAGGCTCTTAGGTGTTCTTACATATTTATGTATTAGGTAACAGTCTTCAGGCCTGTGTCCTATGGTTCTGCAGATTTCACACCATGGCACCTGATTCTGATTCATATTGATTGGGTTTGGTGCGCCACTGTCAAGATAATCTTGAAATAGAGGGAAATGTTCTCTGGTATGGCCTTCTCCTTTGCATCCGGTGCACCAATCTTCACGTCTGTGTTCGTATCTTTGTTCTTTTCTGTTCTTCATACCTTGTAATTCTAACGTAAGGGTAGTTAACTGGATTTGAATCTGTGACATCCCAGTACTACTCTCACCAATCGGTGAAGCCTCCAAATTCATTTCAATCTCTAAGGCCTCTTCCTGCGACGCAACCTTCTGCGACATCAATGGTTGTCTGATGTGGGGCAACAACGCAGCGATGAACCATTCCTTGTGCTGTTGCCGAGCTATCACAAAGCTTACTTGGTCTAACAATGTTTTAAATTTTTGGTCAAATTCCCAGACTGATTCAATAGACTTCTTCTTGATTTCCTTTAATTCCATTATGCACTGCGATTCTGACTTTGGCTTCTTAAACTCTACGACAAGTGCAGCTTGAATTTCTGTTAGGGTTCTCGGTTGTGCCTGAGAATATTTCCTAAACCAATGCAACGCGTGGTATTTGAAAGTAGTGATGAGCTGCGCTCTCTTCACAACATCATCCTGGATTTGCTTTAAACTCCATACAGCTTCACATAGAAACCAGTGCTGATCAGGGTCTTCTAGACCCGTTCCTTTGAATATCGGCAGTTTTATATCGTTATCTGTCATTCTCCTTCTTGGTTGTGTACCGCTCTGGGTAGTGCTGACTATCTGCACAGAGAAAATAAAGGGAATATTCAGACTACTGGGATTCTGCCGAATGGGCTGCGCGACACTCGCAGCAGGTTGGTTCTAATCTAAGGGTGGCGCGGTTTCTGCAACCGGTGGATTCTGAGGTGTAATAGGGTGGATAGTGGCTGATGGCGTCGCGGTCTGATTGTTAAGGTCACATGGAAGTTCGGTCTCTACGCGGAGTCCAGGTCCTCTGGGATTCTTTTCATTATTGAACTTATATCTCTTTCCACTTCTTAGATTATTTTTCTCTTTGTCAGAATCACTAAAAATGCTATTGACCATGACAGATGTAAAAATATTACTGCATTCTTAAAACTCCTTTCTCAGCTAAAAGCATTTTAATGTATAGACTTAGATTGTTCAAGAACTTACCTCTGAATCCTTCAAAAAAGTATTCCTCAGCTTGACTCTAGGACTTCAGCGTGTCTACAGCAAAATCGGTTACAAATCCTTCAAGTATGCTATCAATCCAGAAGTCGACTACTCGCGTCAGTGGGTTTTCTATTGCTTTGAGTTGCGCTGTGAACTCTGGAGTCCACTCTGTAGGTAGTCCTCCTTGAAAATAGGTTTTCTTTTCTGCAAGTCACGAGATCCACTCGTGCAACTCGTTTCCAAATGAAGACTAGAAAATCTTGTGAATCTCTCTCCACAAATATCTCTTCAACCACTCTACATCAGATAGACGTAGGTGTTTGTTCTCTTTTCTTGCAAAATATATTTCAATCTTGTCGCACCAATCCTAGATCTCTTTCTTTTCGGGATGCCAATTGTCAGAACCTAATGGGAACTGGTATTCTTCTTCACACATTACTTTCCAACAATCTATCGCATCACTGGTCTTAGCCGAGCAACGGAACCATTTGTTGGATGTTTATAACCTCCGGAGGTTTTCAATCATAGACCCAGGTACTTCGCGGTTCAAGGAAACAACAAAACCCCTATTCATCGGCCCTTTCGGCAACAGACTGCGCACAGCCTGATGTCTCACCCGAGGCGAAGCTGAGGGGGTGGTTGCGGAATCAAGTTTCCACAACCGGGTGATGCGATGAGGTTAAGGATGATAAGCAATGTGACACCTTGTGGGCTGCTACGGATAAACAACTGTGCGAACCTTCTGTTCTGTGTTGGGTACTTCGGCACGCAATTGCGCTTGCGCACTTGTGCCTCTAATGATGGTGTGATACAGGATACCTTTGTGCTACGATAGTGAGCTTTCAATAGATTACTTCGCAGCAAGTCTCAATGACTCGGCGCATCAACTAGACTGGGCGTCCCTGCCAGGATGATGAACTCTAACCAATCCTACTTAGCATTCTTTATCCTTTTAACCCGTTCCAGTTCTTATCATTAAGTTACAGGTGATTGAATAAACATATAATTACTGCACGCTCCAACTCTGCGCTAAAACTCAATGTTCAATGATGCGACTAATTGGCTGATTCATATACTCCTAGATTCATAAGTGTTGAATACTTAACATTCCTCCATGCATATATTACTTAACATATTATTCCCATTCTTTGCGGCGAATACATATAAAAGCAATCACATAACAGAAGACTTCAGCATTAAACATTCATACCATGTAAATGAACAATCATAAACACACAATAGTCACATAACACAGAATTTAACGTGGTTCACCCCCCAGATGGAGGCTACGTCCATAATAATGGTTTTTAATATTGCTCTTTATGGGAAGGGTACAACAGTTCTTAGTCTGCGCACTCAGCTATAGACTCTCTTCTTTCTCAGATAGGTCTCTGCGCACTCAGCTGCAGAGCCTTTACAATGGATTTCTAAGCTTAAGATTCTACAATACCCAAATACTTAACCAAACTGAAGAGTAAACCTTCCCTTACAAATAGTCCCTTATTTATAGATCATGCCTGTAGGTCATGTCTTTACAATCATTAGGCCGAAACCCTATGGTTTCCAAAACTGGTGTGGCTAACTGCCACCCTAGCTATCGCTGTCGACAGCCTGCTCCGCCTGCTCCAGTTGGGCCACTCGTGGCTCACACGCTCTTCTGATAGCCGCAGTCCTCAAAATGGTTACAACTGCATCATGGCCTGTCCCTTTCCACTCCTTCACCTGCCTGTCGCCATCGGCGTCGTGGTCTAGTTTCTCAATTGCTTTCCGCCACACGTCCGAACAGGTCGCTTTCATCTTCCATCCACCTATTCCTTACCCAAAATAGGTCATTTCCTCATCTGACCTTTACCCATGTTCTAAACCAAAAATATCTCATGCACTACTATGGGCATCGTCCTACTGCGCGACCGTGCCTTAGCCATTGTCCTCGTGTGACACATGCAATTTCTCAAAATTGTCTGTCGCCTGTCGCCACGTGCAATGTGCACTTAACAAAATTGCTTCCTCTTCCTGCCACAGTGCGCAATGCGCAATTTTCCATACTTGTATATTTTTCCAACCCATATGGGCCCCGCCCAACAACCCTACACGAAGCACCTTTCTGGCAGTCGCCCGACCGCCATAGTGTCCTCCAGCCACTCCTCCATGTGCTTCTGCAAATATCTGTGCTTGCTCATGTGGTAAGACACATCGTCGTAATATGTCATCTGCACCCATATTGTATAACTCTCTAGTGATGAGCTGGAAGTCTGCAACTTTAACCACCAACTGCTTCTTCTGACCAGTGGTGAGCTCTTCTGGTGTGGTACCTATTGCCAGAAATTGAATGATTTCTTCAAAATAGCCATCAGCGACTTCAACCATAAATAGTTGCGCATCAGGCAACCCGTCTTCAATATTAGTCGGCTCCTCTCCAGTGTCAATCCGTGATAAGTGATCAGGACCGGAGTTCAACCACCTTGGCTTCACAATTACTTCAAATTCGAACTCCTAAAAGAGAAGTAACCAGTGACATATCTCCTCCCCCCAATACAGGCTTATTGACCAGGTACTTCAAGGCAAAATGGTCTGTGAACATTTTGAAATGTCCGCCCAATAAGTAGTGTCGAAACTTTTGTAGCGCATATACCATCGCCAATCCTTCCTGCTCAGTAGTGGTGTAGTTATGTTCTGCGGATGACAGCTTCTGACTGGCGAAAGCAATAGGGTGATCAAGATCCCCCTTTTCTGGTTGTGCTGGCACTACATCGAGTGCAATTGATGATGCATCAACATGGACATGGAATTCTTTACTCCAGTCCGGGAATACTAGTATTAGTGCTGAAGCCATCTTAGCCTTCAGCTACTCAAAACTATCCTAACATTCGGTGCTCCATTGAAATACTACGTCTTTCTTTAGTAGCTTCTCCATAGGGGCAATGATTGCCGCATATCCCCTAATGAACTTGCGGTAATGCCCAGTATGTCCTAAAGTCACCCTCAGCTGCTTCACAGTGGCCAACGGTGTCAAACTCAAAATAAGCGCAATCTTTGCTGGATCGACCAGCAACCCTTGTTTGCATACGATGTGGCCCAGCAATATCCCAAACGGGGCACAAAAAATGCACTTCTTCAAATTCAGTGATATCTAGTGTTCGCGACAACATTCCAGCATCAACCGCAGATTGGCCAGATGATCGCAGATCAAACCATAAACTGTTCAATCATCCATGTATACTTGCAAGAACTTCTGGATGAAATCGTTGAATGCAGCAACAACAACCCACGAAAATATCGCAGGTGCATTCTTCAATCCAAATGGCATCATGGTATACTGAAAACATCCCCATTTGGTCACGAAAGTCATCTTGTGGAGGTCTTCTTTGGCAATACGGATATGATGATAGCCTGAGAACCCATCTGTGAAAGAATACATCTCCTGGCCACCTACTCCCTCAAGTACTTCATGAGTAAGCGGGGTTGGAAAGGGGTTGTGCAAGCAGGCGTCATTCAACTTCCGTAGATTGACACAGATGCGTACCTCGTCAGTCTTCTTGTCCTGCACCACCATAGGACTAATCCAGTCTGACTCTTCAACCGGTTCAATGATACCAGCATCCAACATGCCATCAAGTTCTTCCTTGACCTTCTCCTTATGTCGTGGATTGAGTCGATATGGTCGCTGCCTGATCGGTTGCGCATATGGTTTCAAGGGAATCTTCATTTCTCCTATATCACCCAAAATACCTTTCATTTCAGAGAAATTTGTAGGGAAAAGGTCTTGGAACTCTTGTAACAACTCAGTGACCATTCCCACCATCTCATCATCCCAATATTCTCCAACATTCGCGAACTTGGGAGTGGCCTCCATCCCAATATTGATCTTGCGAAGCTTCAGGGGCTGACTAAACGGATCACTTGGTGCACCAGGAGGTAGCACGTCGCGACTTCCTTCAAACTCCGGAATATTGACATTCCACGGATCATCACCATCTTCGGGCCCACCAGTGATATTGTAACATTCCATATTTGATTGCATCTAGCCGTGCATATGTGGATCCGTCGGGTACGCTGCAGGGACAACCTTTAGCACCACATCGCGAATGATCTGTAGAGAATTATAAACATCCAGATTAGAATCAAAAAAACTGAATGTATGAGTAAAATAGATAGTCAATTCCAACCAAGTAGTGATTTCTCCTCATAATTCAGCAGCCGTATACCATGACCGCGACATTTCATCCAAAGTATGGATAAATGCGTGGACCCACTCATCTCTTGGTCGTGATGCCCATAACATCTAACACTCCATCAAATGGTCACCAGGATCATTCTGACCATCATACTTCCTTGCATGGTAGACCTCGGTATCGCTAAAGTGTACCATCATCAATATTATGCATTTCGACCATCCCTCAATTGATGCCTTGTGTGTCACCCACCAATGTGCTGGTGCAGCCTTCAGTGCTTTGTCCAATGCCAACAATCGCTGTGGTTTTGAAACTCTTTCCTCAAACTCCATCAAAAATTCAGATAGGTCAGGCAGTCCTTCATATGTTGGGAGTGTGATCGTTTCAGTCACGACCCGGCAGAGCGACTTCGTGATCAATCCACACTTATGGAACGACACCTTTTGCAAGCGATTCTACCAGTGTTCTAGCGCGTCATCAGATTCAGAAGACGCATAGCTATCACTGCACCATCCAAGATCATCGTTGTCAGTTGGATGAATGTAATATTTTGAAATATTGAATGCATGGTGCCATCCGTTGGGATCTTCATCTTTCACTAGTTCAAGGTATTTGCGTCCTTCAGTCGGATCCAACGGGGCGACAAGTCTGAGATCACGATTTTCAAAGTCATCATTTGTCGTTTCAAGTTGATTACCGCTCCACTGTCGTTATCCCATCCAATCCCTAGCAACGCGAGATAAGAGATTCCTCCTTCAACCACTTCGATGACATCGAAGTCGGCATAGGTCTTCATGCCTTCAATGTCCACCACTAACTGGGGGACTCTCCCAATCGGCGCCACTTTAGCGTGATTAGCTAATTGGAGCTGGACAGGGTACTAGCTCAATGGGGGGCTCCCCATTTTCTGCCATGCCTGCTTGGTTAAGATGTTGATATCCGAACCAAGATCCAGAATAACTGAATCGACATCATAGTCTCCAATTTGAATATTCATCCGCATCTCCTAGCCGTTCTTCCTCCGGTTGTAAGGAATTCACCACGTATTCCTGGCGTCCCCTTGGCAATCGCTGCAACAACCCCTCAATCTCGGAAAGCGCAGCAGGATCCCTTTTCCACAACAAACAAATTTCCACGAATCTCTGTAAAGTTCCATACTGCATTGATGGATCAGCGTCTGATGTGTCATCAAAGACAGGGGGCATGTCACAAACAATAGCCTTGCCTTTGTCCAACGCCCGTCATGCCTGTTGGAACATATCACGCTCTGATTTAATGTCAAATGACACCTTCTTCAGCCCGACCAATCGGATCAACGGATGTTAAATGTCTTCTCCTATTTTTGCACCTCCATGAGTGATCACTACAACAGCTACATCATGTGGCTTGGGCTCTGTTGAGATTGTTGAAACATTTGCACCCTGATTCTAGTTCAGCGGTGCATTCCCCGGCTGGTTCACATTTTGATTAGCATTTTGAATTGGTCGCTGGTTCTGGTTCTGGACAGGTTGCTGTACTAGTTGCTGCATCTGATTCTGCAAGGGCTGTTGAGCCTGATTATGTTATTGCAGAATATTCCCTGCCTGCCATCGTGCAATCAACTGTGGACAGTTCTCTATTGTATGGTTTGTAACGAAGAAAAATGTACACTGCGTCTGCAACAATGGGAAATATCGCTGATAGTGTCCCCATACCGCACAGTGATAGAACTGCACAGGTCCATGACCTCCTCGGCCTCCTCCGCAACCAAATCCTCCACCACGTCCACCCTTGAATCCTCCACAGAATCCACCCTGTTGCTGGTATTATTTTTGATTGTATTGTTCCTGCATCATGCCTTGCCCTTGTTGTGCGTACTGTGGCTGCTGAACGTACTGTGGCTACTGTGGATCCATTTGCATCGGAGTATATTGCGGCATAAACTACTACTATTGTTACTGCGGTACAAACTGTACCTGCAGTTGAGGTAGTGGCTGAGCTACCTGCTGTTGCAGTGGTGGTTGTTGTATGGTACGCTCGTCATCCTTTACATAGAATGTGTCGTACCTTCTCTCATGAAGCAACCCATATGCCCGGCAATCCTTGTCATCATCTCCCATCGATTTGCAGAAAGTGCAATATAGATTCATCGGTTTGGTGACCATCTTCTGCATATATGCACATTCTTCATGGCGATGCCCAAATACCTGACAAACGCGACAATATGGCATGCCAACACCATCTAACGGGTTTGGTTCTCCTGAAACCAAATAGTTGTAGAAGTACGGGCAATTGTCCTTTGTATGCCCTTCTCCTCAACATCGTGTACACCATACTTCTTCGCCCTGCTCCTTTCCCTTCTTCAAATCTTGCAGCTGTATGGTCAAGTTAGTGAGTTGTGTTTGTATTTGCGACATCCCGGCTGCATTTTCTCCAATCGGTGATGCCTCCAATCGCATTGCAATCTCCAGAGCTTCACTGGGCGTCGAGATGTTTTGTTGCATCAATGGTAGCAGAATATGTGGTAGCGGTGCCGCGATGAACCACTCATTATGTTGGATAGCGCTCATATCAAAACTAACCCTTGCCTTCAGCGTCTTGAACCGCTGGTCGAAATCCCACACCGTCTCATTGGGATACTGCTTAATTTCTTTCAATTCCGTAATATATTGAGCCTCAGACTTGGGCTTTCTAAATTCTGCAATCAGTCCATCCCAGATCTCATCTAGTGACTTCTCTAGGGCTCCTATAGGGACTAGAACAAACTTCAGAAACCAATCTAATGTACGACCTTGCAGAGTTGTCGCTAACTGTCCTTTCTTGGCGGCATCATTAGTGATCTTTTTTACGGTCCAGACCGCTTCACACAAAAACCAATATTGTTCTAGGTTGTATGTCCCACTCCCATGGAACAACGGTAACTTAGCATCATCGCCCGCCATCCTGGGCTTCCTTCCTATAGATACTGAACTACTAGCGATCAAGTTTTGTTGACCTGGTGGGGTCGAAGCGATGTTTCTCACTGGTTGACAGACAATGAGCAGAGGTGTGGGTATGTTGTTGCTGAGGTTAGGTCTTGCCTCTATCCTGGGCATAGCCTGTGCGTCCTTGTCCAGACTGTGAGGTCGCTTCATCCCGTGTGGTCTTCCTTCGCAAACTTGTGGTTCGATCGCAGCAGGACCTTC
The DNA here is from genome assembly GCA_027924585.1 of Larix kaempferi. Classification (NCBI taxonomy): domain Eukaryota; kingdom Viridiplantae; phylum Streptophyta; class Pinopsida; order Pinales; family Pinaceae; genus Larix; species Larix kaempferi. The sequence continues at coordinate 15,900,084 of BSBM01001005.1, read as the reverse complement.
TCCTATCATTTGCCTCTTTCATGTCAAAACCTCACTCCTCCCCTTGTAATACCACTCTCTTCCTCGGCTTCACTCATAGTCTCGCCGTGACCTGCACCCATCTACCCCTGATCATTCCATGCACCGTCCCCCCTACTATTGCAATACCCACAGCCTCCGCCCACCAAGCCGCTTACTGATCTATATGCATATTCAATATACCCTCTTCGCAAATAAGCATCTTAATGGACAGTTGGAGCGACAGCAGGAACCTTCCCTGGGGTTCGTGGAAAAAATATCTCTCGACCTCGCTATAAGACTTTTGTGTATCGACCGCAAACTCAATAATATACCCCTCCAAGATGCTATCGAGCCATACGTCGACAGCTCATGATGCTTTATTATCGACCTCCTATAGTTCTTGGATCAACTCTGGGGTCCAGGTCGTTGGTTCACCACCCTGGAAGTTCCTCTTCTGAAAGGTCAACTTTGCCAACCACTCGAACAATAGGACCGGGAACTCACAGAATAACTGTTCATGTGGACCATCATGAATATATCTATCTACCCACTGATCTACTGTCAGTCGAGTGTTCCAACTTTCTTCTTCAGCGAATTCCTGTAGCTTTCGATCAAACCATTCCTGGATCTCGGGTTTCGTCAGGTGCCACAACATATCCTCCTTTCACTTCGCACACGGTCCCGGCAATGGAACCATTTTTTGACTCAAACCTAGTCGATAAGGGTTCCCATCATTGTCAACACCAACCCACCGCAATCTCCCTGAACACCGGCCTGGATAGGTTTTGGCCTGCCCAGCAACACCTACAGAGTAGATGAGGTCTCACCCGAGGCGTTCAAGGGAGAGTGGACGGAACCATGTTTCTGTCGAATGAAGGAGGATGATTGCGACAACAATTACTCAACTTATTGCAGCATCCAAAACAGATCTATGGATTCAAGATTAACATCATTTATATTCAGCGAATTAATTAACAGAGTCATTCATCGCAACAAAACGAATATAACATTAAAAGGTTAACTGCAGTAAGAAATCATCACAACAAGCATTAACACGAAAGGTACACAGGGAATTCCACCAAACAGTCTGTCATGTCATATTACTTCAGAAAAACCCTGATACAATATCTTTGCAAAACCAAATCTCAGTGATATCTCTTGATCTCAGAATATATGCCAAAACTGCATCTCCAAGATCCCCTATGACCCACCACTTTCTGTTTATATATAGGCTTATGCCTTTACAATGCTTGTCCGCTTACTAACAACTTCCTAACCGACTCCTGGACAAATGACCCAAAATCTAACTGACACGGTCCAAATGACCTAAAAACCCACCTATTGTAGTATACTTAGCTCAAAATTACATCTCATATGGTCCAATGACCCAAAAACCCGCATTCTGCGGTACAAATGACTAAAACAAATACATAAAATAATGCAGCCTTCTTCCTTTCGCGACCTCTTCTGACGTGTCGCAGCATCGGCGATGCTGCAATTCTTCCTTACCAAACTGCCTACCAACAATATGCTGGTTTTAGGAGATAAATTTGGATGATTTGCTAATGCAAGAATTGTGTTTATGTCTTGCAATTTTTTTCCAATTATATATCTATATATATATATATATATGAGGTGTTGGACAGTTGAATCTAGTTTTCAGGAGGTGGGATACAAAAAAGGCATCATGTTCTACTCAAAATGGTTTTGATTCTCTTCCAAAGTGTCACATCCCCGCTGACCTCCTTAGGTCACAGGAGACCTTGATACATTGTTTTTCTCCAAATTCGACTGAACAAACACACAGTCGAATTAGCTCGAGTCCGAAATCCGCAACCACGAATCCGCAACTTACCTTTCTGCAATCCACAATCCACAATGTCAGATCCACAATCCACAATCCACAACGTCGGATTCACAATACGCAATCCACAACGTTGAATCTTCAATCCGCAATTGTGGGTGTAGAAGGTCAAATCTCAACTTTCGACAATAGTCACTTCCGCAATCCACAATCCACTATTGCAGATGCGAAAGTGCGGAAGTCCAAACGCAAATTTGGCGGCCATGCTTCCGCAATCCGCAATCCGCATTGTGGATGCGAGCATGCGGAACCATACCATCTGTCATGGTAACTTTCCACACAATCTTTTGAGGGGCATAACTTCTCCATCGTTGGTCCAAATGAGACAAGGTCGGTACCATTGGAAAGCTCTTGGAGAGCTCTATCCAATGATGAAATCCTTGCCCCATCTAAACAATCCTACCATGTCAAATTCCCCACTGAATTTCTATCCATAACTTTCCCAAAAGGACTTAAGGCTCTTCCTATCATGACTTTCCTTTCCACCTGATCCACAGAGGGTTCTGAAACATTCCCAGGGCATTCCCCTCTTCCCCAAGGATCAGATGTAAACATACAACTCATTCACAGGGTTAATCATACATATCATAGCATGTAAAATGCATCAGATTAGATATAGCAATTACATCTATCACAAGCAAGACTCATAATGCATTAAACTCATGCAATACAATGATATACATATAACAATAAACTCAAGCCTTTACTCAGGTCTGCACATGACTCCTTGTTAATCAAATTTATGTAAACATACATTCCACAATTTCACAATTGAACATAAACAACCATTTCATAACAATGAAACACCATCATTTAACATAACAAGAAATACTTATCTTTCAATTTCCGAAGCAACTGGCTAAGTGAGAGCAATGTTCCACCCAACCTTAGATCTCTATCCAGCCTGTACTCTTTCAGCTGAGAGATCACCCCCGAGCTGGGCTATGTATCCACTAAGGAGGGCTATCAGGTTCTCTCATAGTCAAGGTTCCATCCCAATGCTAATCCAATCTGCATTTGGGTTTCTCAATCATTCCAAGGAACCTACCCATTTTACGCCAACCTACAGTGGGTTTATCAAGCATTCAGGGACATACATGTCATGATAAGACAACTTCCAGTTGGTTTTATCAAGCATACCAATAACAGGGTCATGCCAAGCCAGCCTGCAGTTGGGTTTATCAAGCAACCCAAACTACCTGATGATGCTAATCCAACCTGCAGTGGGTTTATCGGGCATACCAAGCAATACAATCATTCCAGGCCATCATAACATTGGGTTTATCAAACATATCAGACAAGCTGATCATGCTAAGCCAACCGACAGTGGGTTTATCAGGTGAACAGGGACAATAAGGGATGCATTGCTAAGCCAGTGAGCTCAACCACAAAGCTGCAGGAATCTCAACACTCATTCGACCTGGCACCCACATTACCTACCACATCTAACACAAGGAAGACCCTATTCTCTACTGCATAGTCCTTCAAGGCCTCTTCCCTTCCAGTTCTACTCCAGGATGGGCATAGAAAGGTCCAGTCACTGGTTCTATGAGACTATGGCCTTCACTGGGTTTATCAAGAAACCCAACCTTCTTCCACAGTTCAACAGGTGACTCCTTCCAAGATTGCGAACAGGGCTCTGTTCCGTAATCTATCCTATACGATCCAAGCTCAAGCTCTCTCATGGTTTCTCTGCACTATCCAGCCTTGCATTTTCCTCACAGGTTCTCACTACTCTGTCATAGAGCACTCTGTCACCGGTATACTGGATTCGCACACACAATTATCATGGTCATCAACTCTCTGGTATTTTCTATTACACAGGGAAACACAATTATCTTCAGGTTATACCACTCTGTTGGCTTTGTGTATGCAGGAACATATGAGCAAGCTCTCTCTCTATGGAGCGATGGATCATGAATGGCAAGTGATGAGTCCAAGTTATAAGTATCTGATAGCCTTTTTCCCCACAGTAAAGCACAAGAAAGGGTGAAGAAATACACTTGTTTTGTGGGAGAAATGATTTACCTTGATTATTTAGTGAAGTTGTTTTAAAGATTATTCTTTTATATTTGAAAGTGTGTTCAATAAACTAATTATATGAAAATCGAGTATGATTGAGCAGGTCCAGGTACACTAAGGGACAAACACGCAAATCAAGTGAAGGACTGAAAGATCATACAAAGCTCAGCGCCTTTTTCCCTGATTTCTAGAGAGAACTCTTGTTCAAACAGAATCGACAATTGGACATATAGTTAGGTTAAGCATTAGAGGCATATATATATGGGCCTCTCGACTAGAGAGAGGGTCTTGTTGCCATTTTTGAGAACCATCGTTTTACGTTTTTATATTGCTGAGACAATTTGTGTTACAGACCTTTATCGAACCATGAAGTTACTATTTTGAATAAAGATTTGATGTTGCTTTCAATTCGGCATCTATAAGTTTTCTCCACTCCTAAGTACGGGTTGGGGAGGGCCCCTCCAACATGTAAGTCAGGATATTTTACTGTTAAGGTATTTTTCATTATGTGCTTTGTATTGACTTTATTTATATTGCATGTGAAGGTATTCTTGATGACATTCAAATAGAACGATTTGATTTCTGTAGTAAAGCAACCATTCTGATTTCGTAGTAATTCATAGCGCATTATGTAGTTCAGTAAAGCTGTTTCTGTAGTCCTGTAGCAACATTCTTCCAAGACATATTTCAACACTTATTTTCCTGTGTGCTTGCATTACTTATGAAATAGTGATCCAGATCTTGAATCTCATGCAATTTTCCATTATTATAGTTACTCATGAAGATTGATTACTTTCAGCACTTTGGTTAATTGATGATTAATTCGTAGCATTGGATAATTGCATTCTGAATTTAGTTTTTGGCAATTGAATATTTTAAATCAGATTTCCAGTTTATGTATTTGAATTATAGTATCCGCTTCTTAAATTAGAAATCTAGATTTAGGTATTTTAGAATAGATCTGCCAAGTTTTCAGCATTCAAATTCATAGTATAGATTTACTGGTTTTTTGCAAGATTAATTCTTAAAGTATATTTACTGTTTTCAGCATTTAATTTCTTAAACATATATTTACTGTCTTCATCATTTAAACTTCTTAGCATAGGTATTTCTCATCCATATATTAGGCGAACCTTTAAACATTGATACCAACACCCAACCACGACAAAGACTATCCAATAAGAGCACGTATAGTGCCAGCACCTCTGAAGTTTGTACGTCCCCCGAGTTGATAATTAAAGTAGGCTCCTGGTCTAGCTACCCTCATTAGGAATCCATTCTAAGAGCTCTCCACTTTTTGGTGCCGTTGCCGGGGAGGTGCTAAATATTTTAGGAGACATCTTCAAAAACAAAACAAAGAGAAAAGAAAAAATAACATATACGAAAAAATATAAATATTTTACCAATGAATGCCTCGTCGGCAAAGGGATAGATTTGGACGCTTTATGCCTAGGCATACAATGAGTAACAACGGTAACAACAGTTCTGACCACTCTCAATTTGAATTCCTAAACTCTAAAAACAAAACTGATTCTACATACGATCCAAACAGAGACAACTTCTCTGCTAGTTCCAACTCAAACACCACCATGGAAGATGAAGAAGAGGAACCTAGAGAGTTGTTCACCTTTCCCATTAATATACCTCTTGGAGATGCCAGGATGAAGAATATCAACCCTAACAATCTGCCAAGCTTCCATGGTTTGACTTCAGAAGATCCTGACACATTCCTATTTGAGTTTGAGGTAGTTTGATGATCCTTTGATTACACTACGGATGCACAAAAGCTGATGCTTTTTCCCTCCACAATGAAAGATTTATCACTTAGGTGGTTCATGAGTTTAGAAGGAAATAGTATTTTCAGCTAGGACCAAATGAAACAAGCATTCCTAGAAAAATATAGGGACTACTGCAAAGCAAAGGATACGAAGGATGAAATATTTAGGATGCAGCAGGGAGACCATGAATCCTTAGAAGACTATACCCAACGTTTTCAACTCAGCTACAAATGAGCTAACCATTGCACCCTAGACCCTGAATCATTGAAACTTGTCCTTCTTAGAGGGATCAAAGAAGAGAATTTTGAGATCTTAAACCTCTTGGGAGATGGAGACATATTCTAAAAAACTTATGACTAGATACTACATATCTCCAAAAACCATTCTAGGTCTAGGAAAAGAAAAAATGGGACAAGAGATACACATCTATCCATAGTATCATCATCATCTGCAAGACCAAACCTTACAAAATCAGATCTAGGGAACCTCCTTGATGACATGAAAACTGACATCCTACAATCCTTGGCCATGCAACTTGATGCACTCCAAATAAAGAAGAAGCAGAATGAAATTAACCAAGCCTTGGCAGTATTTTGTCATCGTTGTAGAAAGAAACATGAGAAGGGGCAGTGCACATTAAACACCATAGAAATATGTGGTCTTTGCACGGATGATCAATCCACTGATAAATGTCCCCTCTTACCCTCATGTAATGCTGCTATTCAAGATCCCACAACAGAAGGTGCAATAGAATAACTCTGTTTTGTAAATCAAAGGAGGAGTAATTTTGTTAGACCATACTAACCTAGCAATCAAGCCTACTATAATAAGGGCTAGCAAAATTGGAACTCTGCACCAAATCCATGGAAAGCACTGCCAAATCCAAACCAATGGCAACAAAATCAAAAAACTTATCATCAAAATCAACAAAATTATCAACTAGCTTATCAACAATCTTATTACCCACAGAGTTACCCTCCATACCCCCCACATTTTCCTCCATAAACCATGAATTATGCAAATCAATAAACCCCATCCATCAAATTGGAGAGCCCCATTACAACAACCACTTATTATTCCGCCCCCATAGGCTCAACCACCCCCTCGACCCCCACCAATTCCATCCCAACTCATCCCAAACCCTAATAATAACAGACCTGTACAACAACAACAGACTTATAACGTTGAAATCACACAATTCCCTACCTCAAGTCTGGGAAAACGTTGCAAAATACACCCACATAGAATATCCAAAAACCTGATGCTCATGAACAAATGACACAACCCCACATTCAGCATCCGGATGAACCAAACCCTCAGGAGGAAGAAACTCAACCACTTACATGAACCAGAAACCCTCCATTTCCAGATAAACTTATACGAAGTACAAAAGAGGAAGAAGAAAATGTGATTTTGCAAGCCATAAAGGATGTGCCCATTTGTAACAAATTTATTAGAGAAAATTGTCTGAAGAAACCTGGGAGAAGGAAGCATGACCCGCCAACCCTAAATGTAGTGGGACAGTTAGCTGATTTAATGCTGGGTATTATTATTAACCCTAAATATCTCAATACTGGAAGTCCTGTCGTAAATGTCACCATCAATAACAGACAAATAAATAGAAGCTTAATCAATTTGGTAACTGTTATCAATGTGATGACTAAGGAAACCATGATATACCTAGGACTCCAATCAATGGTTAGACCAACAACTATAGTACTCTAGCTAACTGACACATCCACTGTGTGTTAAGATTCAATATGCTAAGACAGAAAATATCAGCATTACATTCCATTTCACAACAATAGCATATACAGTATCACTGAAAGAACAACAAGCATAGCATAAACACAAGAGACATAGATTTATCCTGGGAAACCCTCATGGGGTAGAAAACCCAGTAAAGCTTCCTCAATATAGATGACCAGAAAATACAAAGATGTAAACCATAGACATGAGCTCCTTCTCCTCCATAGCAGACCTCTCCCTCATCTATGCACTATTCACAAGTGAGTGTAGTGTGTGTTAAACGAGGAACACACCTCCTCTATTTATACACATCTCCGACTTGTCTTTTACATTAACTAGGTCGGCCCGAACTTAACCATTGGGTTAAACACCCCATTACAACTGACTGGGCTGACCCCTCTAGGGTGGTCTAATAACCCTTTGACCCACATAACACATATAGGGCCGACCCCCACTAGGGAAGTCTAATAACCCAAGTTACCACATTCCGATGGAGGAATAAACATCTCCGGATATACAATAAGGTATTCACGGAGGAATGAAACATCTCCGGAATAATAAAGTAAAAATATAATATTCTTAGAAGTTACAATATTTCAACACTCCCCCTTAATGAGAAGGATATTATAACATCTGCAAGAGCAAGGAGTCATCAACATCCTACATGATGCATCTATAAATCATTGGAAGCTTTCTTCAATGCATCATCATCAGTAACTCAAACAGTTACTGGAACATCTTCAAGATCTTCAATACTGGAACATCAACATCGTCAGTACTGAGTCTTCATCTTATACAACACTCAAATAGAATCATCATCATCGGATCCTCTGGTCAACATCATCATCTGGATCTCTCGATCACGATAAGCAGCATCGTCAACATATGATCATCAACATCGTCATCTTCTCGATCTGCAGCATCTGGATCATCTCCTCGATCTATAGCATCTGGATCATCATCTCGATCTATAGCATCTTGATCATCTCCTCGATCTATAACATCTAGCTCATCATCTCGATCTACAGCATCTGGATCATGTCCTACAGCATCTGGATCATATTCTCGATCTACAGCATCTGGATCATCTCCTTGATCTATAGCATCTGGATCATCTCGATCTACAACATCTGGATCATCATCTCGATTTATAGCATCTGGATCATCATAGTAGCATACTCTGTAATGCACATGATCCAATTACAGGATGATCAATCCTGCTCACTTTTAGGACATAGGTCCATGGATGATACAATCCATATCAAGTTCCAGGATGATCAATCCTTATCACTTTAAGACAAGTCTCATGTCTAGGGACGATGCAATCCCAATCACGTACCTTTTGAACCAAATGTTTAGGGATGATGCAGTCCTCTCACGTACCTTTTGAACCAATGTTCACGGACGATGCAGTCCTCTCACGTACCTTTTGAACCGAGGTCCAGGGACGATGCAGTCCTATCATGTACCTTTTGAGCCAAAGGTTCATGGATGATGCAGTCCTCTCACGTACATTTTCAACCAATGTTCACGGATGATGTAGTCCTCTCACGTACCTTTTGAACTGAGGTCTAGGGATGATGCAGTCCTATCCCATACCTTTTGAACCAATGTTCATGGACGATGTTGTCCTCTCACATACCTTTTGAACCGAGGTCCAGGGACGATGCAGTCCTATCACTTACCTTTTGAACCAAAGGTTCACGGACGATGCATTCCTCTCACGTACCTTTTGAACCAAAGGTTCACGGATGATGCAATCCTCTCACGTACCTTTTGAACCAATGTTCACAGACAATGCAGTTTGTTAAGTCAGTAAATTTTTCTCCATTTTTTATTTATTTTCTCCAGTTTTGGTTTGTTTTTGAATCTACCTCAGTTAAATTTTTGATTTTAAGTTTCAGTTTTAGTCATCTTAGAAACTTTATGGGTGATTGAATAAGTTTTTAGCCCATGATGTTCAGATTTTATTTGATTTTGGTGATTTTTTATATTGAAAAGGGGGTCAATGAGAGTCATATTTTCAAAAGTTGAATCATTAATGTCTTTAGAGAACAGTTAAACTTATTTCTTAAACCAAATAACTGCCAGAACCTCCGACAAATTAGCAAAAAATTAAAAAACTGCTAAATTTTGGCATAAAAGTTATTCTTGTAGCGCTATACAAAATTTTAACAAAGGGAGCGCTACAGGAATATCGTGGCCTGTGTTTTTTTTCAATTTTCGAACCAATTTCAATCATGATGCAGAATGGGAGTGTCTAATCGCCTTGTGTGAGTGTTTTAACACGTGTTTGCAGCAGTTTGAGCATGATTTGAGTTGGTTGCTAGTCACGAAGTAAAACAAGCTCATCATTGCATGGTATGCGGGATCAATTACCCAGAAACCAGCAAATCCCGGTCTAGCTGTCAAATTTCTCTTGTTACACGCATCATTATAGAACAGGAGTGTTCGTGAAGGAGAGCTCACTGCTAAAACGGTGGATTGTGTTGCTGTGGAGAGGAGACAGGTGTGTTTTATCGCCAGCGAAAATTAGGGCTTCCGAATTCATTCACCAGCAGTTAAAGAAACGATATGAGGACACCTGTTCTCATAAGAGGAGACCATTGATACCCCAAAATGAAGCTGTAAGCCACGACAGATGAGTAGCTGACAGGTATTCCGATATAAACCCTTATAGCTGGAAAATTTGGGTCTTTTTCGCTGCACAATTATTTGGAAAAATTGGTGGCTGGAAATGAAAAAATAGATCATAAAATGAGCATTTCATCATAGAAATAATTATCTGAAGCTAGTATAAGCAATATGCATGAACAGAGCAGCGGAATAGTCTCAAATTCAAAGTATTCAGTCTGGGAAATGCAAATGACAGTTTGAATGAAAATTTTTATCATTTGCTCTCCTATACATTCAAAATTCTGGAAAGAATATTGAGAGGACTCACAGATTTATCTGTTATGCTCATTCTTACACAGTAGGTGTGTTATTGGTTTATGAAAATGGTTTAGACATTGTTGAAAGTTATCAAAATTTCATGAAGTCACTTGCTTGGAGAACATATCCACTTAGTTGCATGGTTGAGAGAAGAGAATATTGAACTTGAAGGTCTGTTCAAGGGTTTGTAGAAAATTTCAAAGGAGCCCAAAACATAAGAAATCAGTTTACAAAACACTTCTTGAAACCTAAGACAGATTGTGCCTGTTTACTGAAAAGAAGAATATGGGGAAAAGTGGCAAAAGTGGTAAGGTCAACAGGGCTGAACCCATAGACTTAACCTGGATTCAGAAGCTTCCTGACTGTGCAGAACTTTTTCAGCAGGCAGGATGGTTAAAGTTTTTCAAAAAGATTGATATCTTCGATACATAGGTCACCTGCAAGTTTGCTAAAGCACTTAAAAATGATATGATTATGATGGATGCTCTGAAATTCAAGTTATCAGTGGAATTAATAGCAGAAGCTACTGAGATTAGCAATGAGGGTGAACATTGGTTCAAAAAATCACCTTTTGAGTTTGAACCCCAAAGGTATTTGTTGCCTAATGTGACTCCTGACTGGAATAAGGGTATCTTCATTCAAAACTTCAGAAAGGAGAGGATTGAACCCATAAGAATACTTCAAAGTTATGTGACCTGTGAAGGAAGATATTCATTAGTATTTAAATATAATCTCAGGTTCCTTCAACATATGGCAGGAATCTCTAAGATGAATCTGCCCTTCTTTTTCTTTAAAAGCCTGCAGAAAATGTCAAGCAAGATAAAACAGCATGATGATCACACTTCTCAGTCACTTTTTCACCATGGTCTCATTAAACTAATCATCACTACAGTGTTGCAGCATGAGGGAAGGACTTGGGACTTCTTTTTGTTCTGGTCAGGTGTTCATCCTAAAAGAGAAGATCAACAACCAAAAAGGCAGACTGACAAGGGGAAAGTAATGATGCAAAAGTTAGGCCATTCAGTCAAACCTACAAGTAAACATGATGTTAAAGCTAAGAAGGTGACAAAACAGGTAGCAGAAAAAGGACAAGATGACAGTCAGCCCCAAGAAATTCCAGATCACACTAAAAACAAGTTCACAATATTTGAAGACAAAAAAGAATTGCTTGAAAAGAAATCATCACCTGTAGCAGATCCTCGGGATGAAAAGAAAGTTGATATTAAAATAGTTCCTGTAGCTAAAGAAGAAATTCCTATTCGGCCAAGAAGCCCCATCACAATCCTTTCGGATGATGAAGGATACATGTTAGAAGAAGAACAGCCTGTTTCTAAGATTAAGGTCAAAACTGAATTTGAAGAAGCTCAAGTTTTAGATGGCACAGCCATGAAACCTAACAAGAAAATAAATAAGCTGGAAGTGGTGGAATTAGCTTCTGTTCGGTACCAAGGCAGAAAACTGAAGATGATGGGAGAGGCAGCTACATTCTGGAGATCTAAAACTAGGTCGAAAAATAAGCTGAGGTTAAACATGAAAAAGTTATTAAATCCTAAATTGAACTCAGATAAAGTGACCATCATAGATGAAGAAACCATGAAGGATGACCAACCAAAGAAAGATAAAATGCAGCCATGTAAAAAAGAGGAGATTAATTTAGTGAAAGTAGCAGAAGATGAAAACCCAAAACTCATCATTGAAAACACTTCTGAGAAAATGTTGACAGAAGAAGCAGAAATTTTTAAGAAATTTGATATCCCTTGGAAGCCTAATGAAGAGCAAGATGCTGCAATGGAGAAAATGATTAATTCTGACAGGGAAGATCTACAGAAGACTGTCAAACAATATAAGCACCAAATGAATTACATGCAGGAAGTTAATGATGGCTTGATGATGGCAAATAGAAGATTAAGAGAGGATCTTCAGGATGTTCATGACAATTTTCAGGAATTAATGGTTGATGCAAAGGAAGCACTCAGAAGAAAAAGGGCTTCTGACAAGCACTGTTCAGAGCTGGAAAAGACAGTTGAAACTCTACAACAGGAAAATGAACACCTTCAGAAAAAGATAGCTGAGCTGGAAAAGAAGCATAAAAGAATAAAGAGAAGGTCCTCAAGTCCAGATGGTATATCTCTTCTTGTGGAGGCAGCGAAGGAGATATGAGGCAGTTACTAGTTAGGAGTTATTTTAGACAAACGTTTTGTTTTAGTTAAAGAATTTGCTATTTTTAGCAGACTTGTAATTTTGTAAAAATGTAAATTTTACTTTATCTGACCTAGCAATTCGATGGAGAGTTAGGAGGAAAAACCTAATTGCTTTTTGGAAGAGAAACTATTTAGAAGGAGAAGAAAAACATTGTAAGGGTTCTGATTTTGGAGAGCATCAGGAGGTCTGCTAGCTGCTTGTACTTTCAGACTTGTTCAGTGATAGGTACTGTAAACTCTTATATGCATTTATTGATGAAACTATGAATATATGACTCTTTACCCTACATTTGACCTGTGTTGGCTTCATTTTGAACTTATTTAGTTTCATGAATGACAAATTCATTGCTGGTTGATGTGTAATTTCTAGTGGTGCTTTTCTTTTATGTGTGAACTTCATTATAGTCTTTTGTTGGATTCCTGTGATATATATGCATCTTCATCGATATATGTGTATGATTTAGTTGTTGCTTATCTGCTGAATGTATTCCCTTTATGCTCTTGAAAGTTTATGACCAAAAACATATAAAACAAAACCCTAAACCCTAGTTTGATTTGAATTTTAATCTTGAGATTGTGTTGGCTTGTTACCCTAGCCTTAGTAACAATTTCTGACACAAACACAGTCCTCTCACGTACCTTTTGAACCGAGGTCCAAGGATGATGCAGTCCTATCACGTACCTTTTGAACCAAAGGTTCACGGACGATGCAGTCCTCTCATGTACGTTTTGAACCGAGGTCCAGGGACGATGCAGTCCTATCATCAATTTTTGGAGACATCTGTCTACGGATCAATTCTGGGACCGAAGTCCGGGGAAGATACAATCCCCATCTGTCCACCAAGGACTTCATTCTCGAAGACATTTGTCTACGGATCAATTCTAGGACTGAACTCCGGGGAAGATAGAATCCCCATCTATCCACCAAGGACTTCATACATCGACCTTCCTGTCGGAATCACAAATATAGGTATCCACATCATCGACCTCACTATCGATGTAGGCAATCTCATCATCAGTGAGCACATCACTCCCCCTTTTGAGGAGGGTCCTTCTGAACTACACCAAGCTTGTCTCAAAAATACTCAAAGTTTACTCGAGACAAAGGTTTGGTCAATATATCAGCAATTTGTTCATTAGTGCTCACATACTCGAGCTTGATAGCTCCTTTCTGCACCATATCCCGTATATAGAAATATCGGATCTCTATGTTCTTTGACTTATCATGGAACACTGGATTCTCTGTCATCTTGATACAACTCTGGTTGTCACACATGATCACAGTGGGATCCATCTCTAAGTAAAATAGTCTTGATAATAGTTTTTGAAGCCATACTACTTCACAACTAGAAGAGCAAGTAGCTATATATTCCGCTTCAACTGTATTGAGAGCCACACTGGACTGCTTCCTGCTAAACCACGAGATCATGGCAGATCCAAGACAATAACATCCACCTGATGTACTCTTCCTATCTGATACAGTTCCTTCCTAGTCAGCATCTATGTAGCCATATAATCTGAAGTCATGATCTCCAAGATAACATAGACCAAGGTCTATCGTACCCTTTAGGTACCTCATCACATGCGTTGCAACTATCAGGTGAAAATGCCTAGGTTCCACTAGATACCATCTCAAGGTGTTTCACAGCAAAGCATATATCTGGCCTAGTGTTCGTTAGATACATCAGTGACCCAATATTTTGTATGTACAGAGTTACATTCACTAAGTCTGATGATTCATATGTTAACAGCTTCAAGTTGGAATCCATGAGAGTGGTCATTCCAACACATCAAATCTTTTCAAGATTTCTCAGCATACTTTCCCTGGTTGAGAAAGATTCCTTCTGAGCCTTTTCATGCTTCCAGTCCTAGGAGGTAATGCATCAATTCGAGATCATTGAACTCTGTAGATAGCTTCTTCTTGCTTTCCATGATTTGTTTCTCATTCCCTATCAGAAAGAGATCATCCACATACAATCATAGTATCATCCATAACCTTAAGGTAAAGGTTAAGATCAACTTTACTCTTGGTAAAGCCCAAGCTTGTCAAGAAGCTATCAATTCTTCCTCTGTTACTGAACATCATTCACTCTGCATTGAATGATCTTCTGCATATCTATCTGTGCCATCTCTCGTCAGATGGGTCAACTGATATGAGACTTGAGATCATTCAAACTCTGTGGTGAGTTCCTTATTGCATCCATGTCATCTGTATATAGAAATGATATTCAACCTTGTAGCAAAGGTAGAAATCCGCATCACCCATGGTGATCATTAAGCTTATCAAATGACTATTGATCCTGGGTACCCGTACAGATATTTCTTCAATTGAATCCTGAGAGTTTTCTCGATTCACATTTCTTCTTCAATTACACCATTAAGAGAATGGTCTCTTGGAGTAGACATCTCGTCATGATCCTCTTCCTCTTTCTAAGAGAATCTTCTAGCCACGAGCCTTCTATATTATGTTTGATTTGTAAATATTATTGTTGAACACCCATCACTTGTTTAGTGTTCATCATTCTTCATGATCTTTCCTACATATCAAAATTAATTACATGATTAGTAATACTTCATAATCATCAAATCATGATAACCTATTATGCATACAGATATGATTTACATAGCTATGCAACTATCTTGACCAATACTTTGGCACAACACTTTTCCATATCCTGTATGCATACAGTGGCTATCTAGATGCCTTCCATCTCTACCAGAACATACTATCGACGTTAAATTTTGAGCATTAATTCACAATACTATAGGATCTTCACTGAGAGAATAACATATACAGTATATCAATGCATAACAATCACAATAAGCATGACAAGGATCACAAGAATCAAAAACATGAGAGACAAGAGACACAGAGTTTCTGTGGGGAAAACCCTAAGGTGAAAAACCCCACAACTTCCTCAGAGATAGAGAGAGCAATAGCTCAACCAAAGTACAACCAAAATACACTAAGATAGTCTCCTAGTAGCAGATGATCCTCCTCCTCACTAGTGCGCCACTTTCTGAGTGAGAGAAGTATGACTTTTTGAATGATCAAAATAGAGATCTCCCGATCTCTATTTATACTAGTCTGTTTGCCCGGTTACACTATGGGGCCGACTTGTCTATCTAGATACATCCACAATATAATATATATTTTAGGGCTGACCCCACACATGGTGGTCTAATAACCCGTCGCCAAGTACACACACTTGCGACACTTGTCAATACACATGACGACACTTTCTTATAGAGGAATAGCATATCTCTTATAAGGGTACAATAAATATATATATGAAATACATAGATGAAATACATTCCTAAGTTACATATACATCAACACTCCCTCTTAACTAGTAAGGTATTTCTCGACACAGTTCTGCTAGACAAGTCTTCTTCTCGGGATCATCATCATCATCATCGTCACTGCTGCTGCTATCTCAACCAATCTCTGACTCTACTCATCATAAGAAGTTCTACAGAGCCAGTCATTTTTCATACTGGATGTAGGCCCACCACCTACAGGTCTTCATCATCACTGGCCATACTGTGGAATCCTCAGGACTTATTACATGTGTTACAAAACCTCGAAAGAGCATCCCAGGCTGTTACGAGCACACGGCTCTACCTATAGGATCTCTCAGGGCCATATTATATGTGACCTCACCACAAAACCTTGCAAGAGCATCCTAGTCTGTTACGAGCACACAGCTCTACCTATAGGATCTCCCAGGGACAGATTATATGTGGTCATGGCAAAAACTCGCAAGAGCATCCCAGGACTTATTACGGGCACACATCCCAACCTATCGGATCTCCCAGGGACATATTATATGCCATAGGAAAAAACCTCGAAAGAGCATCTTCCAGATATCCCAAGGCTTGATTATATGCCATAGGAAAAACCTCTAAAGACTGTCTGCAGATCTCCCAGGGCCATATTATATGTCCTCCCAGAGCAAAACCTCGAAAGAGCATTTTCCAGATATCCCAGGGCCAGATTACATGCCATAGGCAAAACCTCGAAAGACTATCTGCAAATCTCCCAGGGCCAAATTATATGCTCATCTGTACAACCTGATACTCACCATACATCATCCTGATGTATGTTGATGTATATGTAACTTTGGAATGTATTTCATATATATTTATTGTACCCTTATAAGAGATGTGTTATTCCTCTATAAGGAAGTGTCGTTATGTGTATTGACAAGTGTCGCAAGTGTGTGTACTTGGAGACGGGTTATTAGACCACCATGTGTGGGGTCAGCCCTGAAATATATATTATATTGTTGATGTACCTAGATAGACAAGTCGGCCCCATAAGGTCACTGGGAAAACAGGTTAGTATAAATAGAGATCGGGAGATCTCTATTTTGATCATTCGGAAAAGTATATCTCTCTCACTCAGAAAGTGGCGCACTAGTGAGGAGGAGGATCATCTACTACTAGGAGACTATCTCAGTGTATTTTGGTTGTACTTTGGTTGAGCCATTGCTCTCTCTATCTCTAAGGAAGTTGTGGGGTTTTTCACCTTAGGGTTTTTCCCACAGAAACTCTGTGTCTCTTGTCTCTCATGCTTTTGATTCTTGTGATGCTTGTCATGCTTATTGTGATTGTCATGCATTGATATACTATATATGTTATTCTCTCAGTGAAGATCCTAGAGTATTGTGAATTAATGCTCAAAATTTAACATGGTATTAGAGCTAACCTAAGAAGAAGACATTTTGCAGTGACGAAAACTTGAGTTTCTTGTTTATTGGGTTTCTCTCTACATATTTTGGAAAAGCAATATAGTAGATTGACTCTACTCATCAAGGCGCATCTATCTGTCCAATAAGAATTCAATTTCGAGCATTTTCAGATTTGGCCCTTAAAATTAGGGTTTCCACAAAAATAAAAAATTTTGAAATCTGAAGACATAGCTGAAAGCGCCTTGCAAAAATCAAAGTTTAGAGTTTTGGATGGAGATTTTTGGCTGGGTAGATCTTCGGGAAACTCAAACCCTAATTCAGGGCTCTCCCTAGTGAACCCGGGAGGACAAAAAGGCAAATCTGAAGGGTAAAACTTTGTTGATCTCAAATTTTGAATGCACCAGGCTGATCAGCTCATCAAAGCGCATCTTTCTATCCATTCAGAAAATTGAAATTCACATTTTGATTTTTTAGAGTTTTTTTTACAAACCCTAATCCGGGACTAGATCCAGTTTTCAGCATTTCAAGTGGTAAGACCTAAATCTTTTCTATTTCCATTTGAAGTACTCTTTAAGATGTCTCACCACACCAAGCTTGAGGATAAGCTTAAAGGGGCTGATAAATTCTGAGCTTGGAAGTATAGGATTGGGTTAATCCTGGAAGAGAATGAGTTGGACTCATATATAAAAGAAGACATCCCTATCCCAGAGGATGAAGAGGCCAAGGTATTGCATAAGAAGAACTTGGTCAAGGAAAAGAGAATCATTGTTGATTCTATCAAAGACCATCTCATACCCCATGTGTCTTCTCTAAAGACACCCAAGGAGATGTTTGACTCTTTGACCAAGCTATTTGAAGGGAAGAACATAAATCGGAAGATGACTGCGGAATCAATTGAAAGTGGTCAAGATGTTGAATGGAGAAACCATTCAATCTTACTTCTCCAAGGTCTCTCAGATCAAGGAGCAACTTGAAGTTGTGGATGAAGTAGTGGAAAATGGTGAAGTTGTTATGACCACTCTGAATGGCCTACCTAGGTCATGGGACTCCTTTATTCAAGGAATCTGTGCAAGAAAGAAATTGATCTCTTTCAGTAAACTATGGGAGAAATTCTCTCAAGAAGAAGCTAGGCTTGTAACTCGTGAGGAAAAGATGGGAGGTGAAGATCAAGCTCTTGCAACTCACACCAAAAGAATCAAGCCCAAGAAGGAGCACTCTCGCTACAAAAGATCCTATCAAAAGAATAAGAAGGATCTAAGATGCTTCACATGCAATGAGAAGGGTCACTTTGCTTCAGATTGTCCCAAGAACAAAAGGGATAATAACAACAACTTCAGCAAGAAGAAGAAGGGAAGCAAAAGAAAGTTCCATGCTCATGCTACCGAGGATGATGAACCTCCAAAGAAGAAGGCTAGGGCAGAAAGTGATGATGACTCATCAAGTGAAGAAGAGTATGTTCTAATCTCTTCTCTCACAGGTACTATCTCCCATGGTTGCAATGATTGGTTGATTGATAGTGGGGCTTCCAAACACATGACTGGGTTTAAGGAATCTTTTGTGAATCTATCTGAACATGAATCACCCCATAAGGTGAAACTTGGGGATGATTATCAATACCAATTCAAAGGAAGTGGTGAATCCTCCTACAACCTAGATTCTGGAAAATCTTTGAAGATGAAAGAAGTCCTTTATGTACCTGGGCTCAAGAAGAACTTACTCTCCATCTCTGCATTGGATGCAAAAGGTATGAGGGTTGCATTTGTGGATGGACAAGTCCTAATGTGGCCAAAGGGAAAGACCATAGATGATGTAGTAGTGATTGGAGAGCAAGAGGGAGGATTGTATAAATTGAAGGGACAACCTGAGCATGCCATGGTGCATGAATCCATGGAGCCAAGTGAACTTTGGCATAGAAGACTTGCTCATATGCACTATAGGGCACTTCCAATTGCAAGCAATTCTATAGAAGATCTTCCTAAAATCAAGACCAAACATGAAGGTGTTTGCAAAGGATGTGCAAAAGGTAAGAACGTTAAGAAGGCTTTCCCAAGCAGTGAAAGCAAGGCCAAAGATATCCTGGAAATCATCCACTCATATGTATGTGGTCCTATGTCATCCAGTTCTCTTAGTGGGTATGTTTACTATGTCTCATTTATTGATGATTTCTCCAGGAAGACTTGGGTATACTTCTTGAAGAAAAAAGATGAGGTGTTTGATAAGTTCAAGGAATTCAAAACCTTGATGGAGAATCAAACTGACAAGAAGATCAAAACATTCAGATCCGACAATGGTGGAGAATTCACCTCAGGTGACTTCAAGAAGCTTTGTATTGATTCAGGGATTAAGAGGGAGTTGACTGCTCCTTATAATCCTCAACAGAATAGAGTTGCAGAAAGGAAGAACAAAACTATCATGGAAGTAGTAAGGGCAATGCTGCATGACCAGGATCTACCTATGCATCTATGGGCAGAAGAAGCTAGAACAATTGTATATGTGCAGAACATAACACCCCACAAGATATTGGACAACAAGACACCAGAAGAGGGCTTTTCTGGTAAGAAACCTGAAGTCATCCATCTCAGAATATTTGGTTGTCTAGTATACACTCATGTCCCAAAGGAAAAGAGGACTAAACTAGATCCTTCATGAAAGAAGGGTATCTTTGTGGGTTACAGTGAAAGCTCGAAGGCTTACATAATATACTTTCCAGGGTTCAAGAAGATTGATGTCAGCAGGGATGTAACATTTGATGAAAACTCGGCATTCATCAAATCAAGGAAGGCACCTATCGAATTTTATGAAGAACCTAAGGAAATCAGATTTCAAGACACTACCATGGCTGAAGCAGTTCCAGAAGTTGTTCGTGAGTTTGAAGATCCACAAGAACCTATAGATCGACCCCATGAAGATAACTCTCACAAGAGGAAACCTGCATGGGCTAGAGAGCTCATTCAAGATGTAGAAAGATTTGGCATTCCAGAAGAAGAAAACAGAGCAAAGAAGAGAACCAGATCACATACCAGCTATGTTGCTTTACTCTGTGACATTATGAACAAAGAGCCTTCCAGTTATGAAGAAGCAACGAAAAAGAAAGAATGGAAGGATGCCATGGTTGAGGAATACCAATCAATAATGAATAATGATGTTTGGGATGTTGTCCCAAGACCTAAAGAGAAGTCTGTTGTGACTTCCAAATGGATCTACAAAATCAAGCATGCTGCAGATGGCAGTGTAGAGAAATATAAGGCAAGATTCATAGCTCGTGGCTTCTCTCAGAAAGAGGGAATAGATTATGAAGAAACTTTTGCACCTATAGCCAGGTATACTTCCATCACAACAGTACTTGCCCTGGTTGCAGCAATGAGATGAAAAATACACCAGATGGATGTCAAGATTGCTTTCTTGAATGGTGTAGTTGAAGAGGAAGTATATGTGGAGAAACCACTCGATTTTGAAATACATGACAGTGTGAAGAACCTGCAATAATTAATTAATGCAAATACACAAGATATTAGAAATAACAGAACTCAGAATCACTTTTATATTGATCACGGGCCACTTCGAAAGGGCACCTCCTTTGAGCAAGCTCAATACAATTAACTTCACGGTGCCTTCAATGACCTCAACACACACTTATATACTAAGTCTATCCCCAATACTATGAGTCAAAACCATGGGACATATAATACTACGGGACGACTTACAAAGCATATGCGTCCAATACTATGGGTTAATACTATGGGCTAATATAAACTACGGATCAACAAATACTACGGGACGACTTACAATGCATATGCGTCCAACAACAATATACTAACATAGTAAAGAGAAGGGTTGACATAGGTTCCTAACATCCCCTCTCCCTTAGAAAAAGCCTTGTCCTCAAATATTTGGTTGGAGAAATTGCTGCAGAATCTGAAGGAGTGGTTCCCCAGTAGCATCCTCGAGTTGCATTTCGGGCCACTGATGCCTTTGGAGTGTCAAGGAGGATTGCTTCAAAGGCTGTAGATGAAGAAGAACCCTGTCAGCTGCGTGGAAAATGTGCTTAGAACGGTGCTGATCGGCTTGTTGTTGCAGGCGAATTCTGGCCATGTGAAGATTGTCCTGCAGAATGAGAAGAATCTGATCGCAGTTTCGAAGAACCGAGTCAATTTCCTGAACTGGGGAGCTGCTAAGGGTGTATGGAAGAAGAACTGGCGGTGTTTTTCCATATACTACTTCATATTGTGTCCTTGGAGATGTGGTATTGTACCACCGGAGCGCTGTGAGGAAATCCATAGAAATAGTTGGCCAAAGCTGTGTAGGGATGGGAAAGGGTTTGAGCAATCCTGAAAGGAGTTTCGTTTCACCCTTGTGGACTTGGAAAGTATCATCGTCAGTCACCATCTGTTGAATTGTCATTTTTAGTCCCTGCCAAAAGAAGTTACATTGTTCCCGGTCATACATTTTGCAGAACCCAGAGTGCCCTGTTGATGAAGAAGCATGGAGTGCATAGAAGAGATAGCCCTGTGGAACATATTGCAACCAATTTGGAACGAGCGGAGAAAGAGCTGTAAGAGAAACTGGGTCATCAATTATGCGAGAAGGAGCATCTTCCACCATATTGTCCTTACCCTTCTTGTAAGTGATCACATAGGGATAACCCATTTCAGGTGTGTTGGGGAGGAGACCCATTGTTCCAGAAAATTTTCCAGACTCTGGAGATCAATCTTGATGCAGAAATAATTCCCTAATAGGTATGGCTGCCACTTCTGTACTGCATGCAAAATAACCATCATTTCCTACTGAAAGGTAGATGTGGCTAAATTCTTACCGGAAAGGTATCTTGAAGGCAGCAAGCGCATTGGTTCAACAAAGATACCTACATATCTATCCAAGGAAGTAGTGGAGACTGTTGATGGATGCATCTGAATGGAATTGAGCTGAGCGATGACACCAGGTGAATTCTTCTTAAGGATTTTTTCCAGGCGATGTGAAATAATGATGCAGAGAGACCCTAGTTGTAAGCCCATAAATTTGTGTTGTGCCCCATTGACTTTAAACTGCATCCAAAGTTCAGCAAAATCCCAAAATATGGGGCCAAGTGTGCGTAACCATTGAACGCCCAAAACCACATCACATCCGCCTAAGGACAAGGCAAACATGTAAGAGCGTAGGTTATAATCTTCCGTAGAGATAAGCACATTGTGACACTTCCCCTTGCAAGGTAAGGTGCCCCCATTGGAAACCATAACTTCAAAGTTGGAGCAAGGATGGACAAAACAATCAGCCTGTTTGGAGATCCGAGGGTCAATGAAGTTATGAGTGCTACCAGAATCAATGAGTATGGTAAGAGGGAGCTTCTTGAAGTATCCCCTGACCCACATTGTTTGTGGGGTGGTGACGTCGGTTACAACATGGAGAGAGATCTCGGGTGGGTCGTCCTGAGATGGGGTGTCAACAGGCGGGTTTTGAATGTCGACCTGATCATCTACTGTATCTGTAGCTTCTTCACCAAGTTCTAAGGCAGGCGGAGAATCCACATCCAAGAGATAGAGCTTTTGTTGAACACATCTATGTCCCTGAGTGAATTTCTCATCACAATTATAGCAAAGCCCTTTTTCTCGGAGTGCCTGCATTTCTATTTCAGACAAATGCTTGATAGGAGTTGGTTGAGGAGCAGGCATGATGGGAGGTCATTGGGAACCCATATTTCTGAAGGGAACAAAGGTGGGTTTGGAGCATTGTTGAGCTGCGATCTTGTCCTCGGCCAGCTTAACCAACCCTAGGACTTCCATCATTGTGTTGGGACAAAACATTTTGACCTCTGAGTGGATTTCATCCTTGAGACCACTGATAAAACAACTCCTGTAGAATTCATCAGACAATCCTTCTGTGTGATTAGCCAATTTCTCAAATTATGTCTGATACTCTCTCACTGTGCCAATTTGGTGAAGTTTAGTGAGTGCTCCTGTGAAATCATCAAAAGTACTAGGACCAAATCATGGCAAAATGAGTTGGCAAAAATCTGTCCAGTTTGGCTCGAGATGAGCTTTGATGTACCAACGGTACCATTGAAGGGCTTCTTGTTCCAAATGAAAGGATGCAAGTGGAACTTTCTGGGCATCAAAAGTATTATGCAGACTGAAATATTGTTCTGCTCAATATATCCATCCAGTCGAATCAGTACCATTGAAGCGAGGAAAATCAAGCTTCGGCCCACGAAAATTGCTAGAAGAAGAGAACCCAGTGGCTGCAAAAGATTCTGGCTGTTTGGTATTGTTCATGGCTGAATGCGGAAGATGGAGGCTGAGAAATTTTTCATCCAGATCTTGGAGTTTGGTTTGGATGGCTGCAAGTGCTTCCTCCATGGTGTGTGCTCCTGCACGGGTGAAAACCATAACCAGGTTTTTTTGTTTGTTTGTGGAATGGGTAGAAAAACACAAACAGAAGCTGATTTAGTAAAGGGAAATTGGGATTGGGGAAACAATCTGATGGGTAATTGAGGTTTGACTCAATTTTGGACACTGTCGAAAGGACAAGAAGGCAAAAAAGGGGGATTTCAGAAGTGGGGTGATAGAATGAGAAAGTTTGGCAGAGAGGGACAAAGAAGCAGAATTCAGAAAGGAACTCTGTGGTAAAATTTGAAGGTGATTGGGTGAAATCTGAGGAAGTTATGGAAAACCCTAAAAATAGACAAATGTGGGATTTCGGGCTTTGGGAAGGGGAATTGGGGATAGGGTCATCAGGAATGAAAGATGCAGAATGGGATGATAGGGGTTCCCCAAAAATTTCAAGGGAAACAGAGTGAAAACAAGGGAGATATGGATAAAAAACTGAATTTTTATTTATTTATTTTCAGAAATGGATCGGCAACAGCGGCGCGGAAGGGATCTGGAGCGAAAGTGATCGGCAACAGTTCAACTGAAAAGCGATATGGACCCCAGGTATGTACGGCTTCCTAACAGTTCAGGTGTTTCACTCGGCCACCAATGCTGTCTGACGGCTTGCGTATTGGGGCAGTACCCCTCACTCCACGACTCAGGTAAAACTGATAACCGCTTTGCCACAAATGACAACTCTTGGTTTACCTCACGGGTGGGAACTAGTCAATCAGGTAGGGGTCGTTGCCCTTTTTGCTGGCAGGTCCTCTCAATGGGCCAGCTACTTTGGGGTTCCTATGGTACTCCTCACAATGATTTTTAGGGCTTATGCCCAAGTACTTCCCACAGTTAAGCGGATAGGATTATTCCCAAATCCCAAGCTGCAACAGATACGAAAAAAAAAAATTGGCAGAAATTCCACCCAATGAGCCTAAGAAAGTGCTCTGATACCAGATGTGAAGAACTTGCAATAATTAATTAATGCAAATACACAAGATATCAGAAATAACAGAACTCAGAATCACTTTTATATTGATCACGGGCCACTTCGAGGGGGCAACCTCCTTTGAGCAAGCTCAATACAATTAACTTCACATTTCCTTCAATGACCTCAACACACACTTATATACTAAGTCTATGCCCAATACTATGAGTCAAAACCATGGGACATATAATACTACGGGACGACTTACAAAGCATATGCATCCAATACTATGGGTTAATACTATGGGCTAGTATAAACTACGGATCAACAAATACTACGGGACGACTTACAAAGCATATGCGTCCAACAACAATATACTAACATAGTAAAGAGAAGGGTTGACATAGGTTCCTAACAGACAGGGAGTCAAATGTGTGCAGATTGACGAAAGCCTTGTATGGCTTGAGCAAGCTCCCAAAACCTGGTATGGTAGGATGGACAGTTTCCTATCTAGTTTGGGCTTTACCAAGAGTAAAGCAGATTCCAACCTTTACTACAAGGTTGAGGAAGGGAATCATGTGATTCTACTCCTGTATTTGGATGACTTATTTGTAACAAGAGATGACAGATTGATTGCAGATACTAAGAGGAAGCTTGCTACCGAGTTCGATATGAAAGATTTGGGAATGATGCATTATTTTCTAGGTATGGAGGTGTGGCAGAGTGCAGGTGGGATCTTCCTTGGTCAAGAGAAGCACACAGCAGATATCCTGAAGAGATTCGGGATGATGCATTGCAAGGCCATGGCCACACCTATGGCATCGAATCTAAAGCTTCTATGTGATGCGTCATCTTAGCCGGTTGATGTCTCTATGTATCATCAGATGATTGGGTCCTTGATGTACCTGATGAACACGAGACCAGACATTTGCTTTGCTGTGAACACATTGAGTCAGTTCTTAACAGATCCGAGGAGTGTTCACCTGGTTGCTGTAAAGCATGTTCTGAGGTACCTGAAGGGTACAGTGAATTATGGGCTCAAGTATGAAGCGAATGAAAAGTTTAACCTGCAAGGTTATGTTGATTCAGATTGGGCTGGCAGTGCTGCAGATAGGAAGAGCACATCTGGATGCTGCTTTAGTATGGGATCAGGTGTGATCTCTTGGTTTAGCAGGAAGCAGTCCTGCATAGCACTGAGTATAGCTGAGGCAGAGTATGTTGCAGCTTGTTCATCTAGTTGTGAGGCAGTATGGCTACGGAAGCTACTGTCTGAGTTATTTGATCTCTCGTTGGATGCTACTAGTATCTTCTGTGATAACCAGAGTTATGTGAAGCTGTTTGAGAACCCAGTGTTTCATGACAAGTCGAAACAAATAGAGATCAAATATCACTATATCAGGGATATGGTGCAGAGAGGAGCTGTGAAGCTCCTGTATGTTGTGATGGACGAGCAGATTGCAGATGTGATGACGAAGCCACTAGCCAGGGTGAAGTTTGAGTACTTCAGAGAGAGGCTTGGCATTCTTCAGATTGATGACACTTCGAGGAAGAAGTGATGGACACATTTGCTGAAGCCATTCCAAGCATGTTGGAAGGAGGATCCTTCACATGGCTGTGGATGTAAGCGCTGGATGATGAGCATCAGGATGATGTTTTGGATTCTGCTATGTATGCATCATGATGGATGTTGAATATGATCAGTTGGATCATTTATATGTATATGTATGTACACATCATGTTGGATGCTGGATATGATCAATTGGATCATTTATATGTATGTATGCATCATGTTGGATGCTGTATATGGTCAGTTGGATCATTTATATGTATGTACGCATCATGTTGGATGCTGGATATGATCAGTAGGATTATTTGAATGTATTTTGTATATGCATCATGTTGGATGCTTGGACCATGTATCTGTATATGTATCAGGTGGATACATTGTATGATCAAGTGGATCATGTATGGTGATATGTATCATGTATTTGTATTTGTATCAGGTGGATACATTGTATGATCAGGTGGATCATGTATGATGATATGTATCAGGTAGATACTTGGTATGCATCAGGTAGATGCATTGTATGATTAGGATGATCGTAGATGACGAGCTTCAGGATGTTGCTCTAGATGACTTGCAGCAGGATGTTGTAGTGATGATGATCAGGATGATCATGAGGATGATGTATGGTGAGTATCAGGTTGATACTCTATGGCCGTGGATCAGGTTGTGCAGATGATCATATAATTTGTCCCTGGGAGATTTGCAGATAGTCTTTCGAGGTTTTTCCTATGGCATATAATTTGGCCCTAGGGTATCTGGCAAATGCTCTTTCAAGGTTTTGCTCTGGGAGGACATATAATTTGGCCCTGGGAGATCTGCAGATAGTCTTTCGAGGTTTTTCCTATGGCATATAATCTGGCCCTAGGATATTTGGCAGATGCTCTTTCGAGGTTTTGTCCTATGGCATATAATATGTCCCTGGGAGATCCGATAGGTTGGGCTGTGTGCCCGTAATAAGTCCTGGGATGCTCTTGCGAGGTTTTTCCATGACCACATATAATTTGTCCCTGGGAGATCCTATAGGTAGAGCTGTGTGCTCGTAACAGCCTGGGATGCTCTTGCGAGGTTTTGTGGTGACCACATATAATCTGTCCCTGGGAGATCCTATAGGTAGAGTTGTGTGCTCGTAATAGCCTGGGATGCTCTTGCAAGATTTTGTGGTGAGGTCACATATAATATGGCCTTGGGAGATCCTATAGGTAGAGCTGTGTGCTCGTAACAGTCTAGGATGCTCTTTCGAGGTTTTGTGATGCACATAATAAGTCCTGAGGATTCCATAGTATGGCCAGTGATGATGAAGACCTGCAGGTGGTGGGCCTACATCCAGTATGAAAAAGGACTGTCTCTATAGAACTTCCTATGACGAGTAGAGTCAGAGATTGGTTGAGATAGCAGCAGCAGTGACGATGATGATGACAATGCATCGATGATGATGATCCCGAGAAGAAGACTTGTCTAGCATATCTGTGTCGAGAAATACCTTCCTAGTTAAGAGGGAGTGTTGATGTATATGTAACTTCGGAATGTATTTCATATATATTTATTGTACCCTTATAAGAGATGTGTTATTCCTCTATAAGGAAGTGTCGTCATGTGTATTGACAAGTGTCGCAAGTGTGTGTACTTGGCGATGGGTTATTAGACCACCATGTGTGGGGTCGGCCCTGAAATATATATTATATTGTGGATGTACCTAGCTAGACAAGTCGGCCCCATAAGGTCACTGGGCAAACAGGTTAGTATAAATAGATATCGAGAGATCTATATTTTGATCATTCAGAAAAGTATATCTCTCTCACTCAGAAAGTGGCGCACTAGTGAGGAGGAGGATCATCTACTACTAGGAGACTATCTCAGTGTATTTTGGTTGTACTTTGGTTCAACCATTGCTCTCTCTATCTCTGAGAAAGTTGTGGGGTTTTTCACCTTAGGGTTTTGCCCATGGAAACTCTGTGTCTCTTGTCTCTCATGCTTTTGATTCTTGTAATGCTTGTCATGCTTATTGTGATTGTCATGCATTGATATACTGTATATGTTATTCTCTCAGTGAAGATCCTAGAGTATTGTGAATTAATGCTCAAAATTTAATAATGTACACATAATCATCTTGATCATCATCACTGCAACATCCTGCTGCATATCATCTGGAGCAACATCCTGAAGTTCGTCATCCATGATCATCCTGATCATACAATGCATCTACCTGATGCATACCAAGTATCTACCTGATACATATCATCATACATGATCCACCTGATCATACATGATACATATCAACATACATGATCTACCTGATCATACAATGTATCCACCTGATACATATACAGATACATGGTCCAGGCATCTAACATGATGCATATACAAAATACATACAAATGATCCTGTTGATCATATCCAGCATCCAACATGATGCGTACATACATATAAATGATTCAACTGATCATATCCAGCATCCAACATGATGCGTACATACATATACATATAAATGATCCAACTGATCATATCCAACATCCAACATGATGCATACATACATATATAAATGGTCCAACTGATCATACAAAGCAGAAACCAGAACATCATCTTGATGCTCATCATCTAGCGCTTACATCCACGACCATGTGAAGGATCCTCCTTCCAACATGCTTGGAATGGTTTCTGCAAATGTGTCCATCACTTCTTCCTCAAAGTGTCATCAATCTGAAGAACACCAAGCCTCTCCCTAAAGTACTCGAACTTCACCCTGGCTTGTGGCTTCATCAGCACATCTGCAGTATGCTCGTCCGTCTCAACGTACAGGAGCTTCACAGCTCCTCTCTGCACCATATCCCTGATATAGTGATATTTGATCTCTATGTGTTTCGACCTGTCCTGAAACACTGGGTTCTCGGGAAGATTCAAACAACTCTCGTTATCACAGAAGATACCAGTAGCATCCAACAAGAGATCAAATAACTTAGACAGTAGCTTATGTAGCCAACTAGTTGAACATGCTGCAACATACTCTGCCTCAGCTATACTCAGTTCTACGCAGGACTGCTTTCTGCTAAACCAAGAGATCACACCTGATCCCATACTGAAGCAGCACCCATATGTGCTCTTCCTATCTGCAGCACTGCCAGCCCAATCTGAATCAACATAACCCTGCAGGTTAAACTTTTGATTCACCTCATACTTGAGCCCATTATCCACTGTACCCTTCAGGTACCTCAGAACATGCTTTACAGCAACTAGGTGAACAATCCTCGGATCTGTCAGGAACTTACTCAATGTGTTCACAGCAGAGCAAATATTTGGTCTCGTGTTCGTCAGGTACATCAAGGACCCAATCTTCTGACGATACATAGAGACATCAACCGGCTCAGATGAAGCATCACATATAAGCTTCAGGTTCGATGCCATAGGTGTGGTCATGGCCTTGCAATCCATCATCCCGAATCTCTTCAGGATATCTACTATGTACTTCCCTTGACCAAGGAAGATCCCACCTGCATTCTGCCACACCTCCATACCTAGGAAATAATGCATCATTCCCAAATCTTTCATATCGAACTCGGTAGCAAGCTTCCTCTGCAATCAATCTGTCATCTCCTGTTACAAATAAGTCATCCACATATAGGAGTAGAATCATAGGACTCCCTTCCTCAACCTTGTAGTAAAGTTTGGAATCCGCTTTACTCTTAGTAAAGCCCAAACTAGATAGGAAACTGTCCATCCTACCATACCAAGTTCTGGGAGCTTGCTTCAAGCCATACAAGTCTTTCTTCAATCTACACACATATGACTCCCTATCATGTATTTCAAAACCGAGTGGCTGCTCCACATATACTTCCTCTTCAACTACACCATTCAAGAAAGATATCTTGAAATCCATCTGGTGTATCTTCTATTTCATCACTTTTATATTTCTCTATGATGCCATCTGCAGCATGCTTGATCTGATAGATCCATATGGAAGTCATAACAAACTTCCCTTCAGGTCTTGGGACTACATCCCAAACATCATTCTTCATGATCAACGGATCATGGCATTCTTCCCATATCCTGGGAACTTCAATATCTTCAATAGATATCTTTGTTGCTGGAACAAATGTTGTAGTCCTTCTTTCGTAGGTGAAGATATACGGTCTTTCCTACAAAACAATTTAAATTGCATGATTAGAAACATCTCATAATTTTCAAAACAAATTCTTTACACATAAGGAAATATGGCACACGGTCATGCAATTATCTTAG
The DNA here is from genome assembly GCA_027924585.1 of Larix kaempferi. NCBI lineage: Eukaryota > Viridiplantae > Streptophyta > Pinopsida > Pinales > Pinaceae > Larix > Larix kaempferi. The sequence continues at coordinate 15,869,755 of BSBM01001005.1, read as the reverse complement.
CCAATGCTTCAATATAACATTTATCCATGTTCCATAACTTTCTAGATGTCTTCCAGTCTCTACCAGAACATTGTTAAGAGTTTGCACTACTCCCAACATGTCAACAAAGAGGTTTCATTCTAGATAAGTAGCAATGGAATGTTGTACAGTGCCATAGGCCACTTACCCAACACATGCATATTAGTAGTATACTGTTCATTAATGCAATCATTCTAATATGCACAATAGATATCCTCAGTCTAGAAATATGAGCAAATACATCATTGAACAATTTTATTTAAACAAACAAATATGCAAGAAATGATAATTAAAATACTTATCTTTGTTTGTTTGTTGGGTGGACTCCCTCTGAGACTTTGCTTCCTTGCAAGAGCTGCTGGAGTCCTAATCTGAAGTAGCTTCTTCTACACCTTTCTGTTGTGGAATGTAGAGAGATGGTCAACTCCCTCTGAAAATCTGCATCCTTGCAGAAACCACTGGAGTATACTCCCTCTTGATCTTTGCTTCCTGGATTACCTGTTCTTGGACTTATATTCATTCTCGATCCCTATGCATGCTTGTTAGTATCATCATTGTGTTATCCTCAAGGTCTCATACATAATCAAACATTCATTAGTATAATCTTAATATTATCAAAACACAATAATCTCAAGCATGTATAGTCATGATCATTTCAAACAGAAATAATAAGCATTAGCATTCAAGGTTTATATAGGATTCTTAAGGTTAGTCATAACATGTCTAAACCTGTGATTACTCAAACCTATGACTCTTCTGGTTAGTCATAACATTAAATAAGGTAAGACACATAATATGGATATACCCATGATTATTCAAACCTATGACTTCATGAACGAACATCATCAATCATGTCATGCATACTAGATCCTATGATATAAGAAACACATACCTGGTCACCATATTTGCTAGTTATGTCTAGCAATGTTTTCTTGTTCTCTTCAATGACCTGCATAACTCACAAGTTAACCTTTGAAAAAACAAATTATACATACCTCTATGTGATCCATGAATATGGATGAATCTTTGTCTTTATGTCACCATGGCATGATCAGGTTGTCCCTTCAAATTGTACAATCCTCCCTCTTGCTCTCCAATCACTACTGCATCATCGATTGTTTTACCCTTTGGCCGCATTCAGACTTGGCCATCCACAAATGCAACCCTCATACCTTTTGCATCCAATGCAGAGATGGAGAGAAGATTCTTCTTGAGCCTAGGTACATAAATAACTTCTTTCATCTTCAAAGGTTTTCCAGAAACTAGGTTGTAAGAGGCTTCACCACTTCCTTTGAAGGGGTATGATAATCATCCCCAAGTTTCACCTTATGGGTTGATTCATGTTCAGATAGGTTTACAAAAGATTCCTTAAACCTAGTCATGTGTTTGGAAGCCCCACTATCAATCAACCAATCATTACAACCATGGGAGATAGTCCCTGTGAGAGCAGAGATTAGAACATACTCTTCTTCGCTTGATGAGTCATCATCACTATCATCACTTTTTGCGCTAGCTTTCTTCTTTGGAGGTTCATCATCCTCGGCAGCATGAGCATGGAACTTTCTTTTGCTGCCCTTCTTCTTCTTGCTGGAGTTGTTGTTATTATCCCTTTTGTTCTTGGGACAATCTGAAGCAAAGTGACCCTTCTCATTGCATGTGAAGCATCTTAGATCCTTCTTATTCTTTTGATAGGATCTTTTGTAGCGAGAGTGCCCCTTCTTGGGCTTGCTTCTTTTGGTGTGAGTTGCGAGAGATTGATCTTCACCTCACATCTTTTCCTCATGAGCAAGTCTAGCTTCTTCTTGAGAGCATTCCTCCCACAATTTACTGAAAGAGATCAATTTCTTTCTTGCACAGATTCCTTGAATAAAGGAGTCTCATGACCTAGGTAGGCCATTCAGAGTGGTCATGACAATTTCACCATTCTCCACCATTTCATCCACTGCTTCTAGTTGTTCCTTGATCTGGGAGACCCTTGAAAAATAAGATTGAATGGTTTCTCCATTCTGAAACTTTACTCCTTTCAATTGGTTCCACAAGATCATCTTCCGATTTATGTTCTTCCCTTCAAATAGCCAGGTCAAAGAGTCAAACATCTCCTTGGGTGTCTTTAGAGAAGACACATGGGGTATGAGATGGTCTTTGATAGAATTAGCAATGATTCTCTTTGCCTTGACCAAGTTCTTCTTATGAAATACCTTATCCTCTTCACCCTCTGGGATAGGGATGTCTTCTTTTATATATGAGTCCAACTCATTCTCTTCTAGGATTAACCCAATCCTATACTTCCAAGCTCAGATGTTATCAGCCCCTTCAAGCTTATCCTCAAGCTTGGTGTGGTGAGACATATTAAAGAGTACTTCAAATGGAAATAGAAAATATTTAGGTCTTACCACTTGAAATGCTGAAAACTAGATCTGGTCCCGGATTAGGGTTTGTCGAAAAAACCCTAAAAATTCAAAATGTGAATTTCAACTTTCTGAAAGGATAGAAAGATGCGCCTTGATGAGCTGATCAGCCTGGTGTATTCAGAATTTGAGATCAGCAAAGCTTTACCCTTCAGATTTGTCTTTTTGTCCTCCCGAGTTCACTGGGGAGAGCCCTAAATTAGGGTTTGAGTTTCCCAGAGATCTACCCAACCAAAAATATCGATCCAAAGCTCTAAACTTCGATTTTTGCAAGGAGCTTCCAGCTATGTCTTCAGATTTCAGAAATTCCTATTTTTGTGGAAACCTAATGTTTAGGGCCAAATCTGAAAATGCTCAAAATTGAATTCTGATTAGACAGATAGATTCTGCTTGATGAGTAGAATAAATCTACTATACTGTTTTTCCAGTGGAGAGAAACCCAATAAACAAGAAACTCAAGTTTCCGTCACTGCAAAATGTCTTCTTCTCAAGTTAACGCTGATACCATGTTAAATTTTGAGCATTAATTCACAATACTATAGGATCTTCACTGAGAGAATAACATATATAGTATATCAATGCATAACAATCACAATAAGCATCACAAGCATCACAAGAATCAAAAGCATGAGAGACAAGAGACACAGAGTTTCCGTGGGGAAAACCCTAAGGTGAAAAACCCCACCACTTCCTCAGAGATAGAGAGAGCAATGGCTCAACCAAAGTACAACCAAAATACACTAAGATAGTCTCCTAGTAGCAGATGATCCTCCTCCTCACTAGTGCGCCACTTTCTGAGTGAGAGAAGTATGACTTTTTGAATGATCAAAATAGAGATCTCCCGATCTCTATTTATACTAGTCTATTTGCTCAGTTACACTATGGGGCTGACTTGTCTATCTAGATACATCCACAATATAATATATATTTCAGGGCCGACCCCACACATGGTGGTCTAATAACCCATCGCCAAGTACACACACTTGCGACACTTGTCAATACACATGACGACACTTCCTTATAGAGGAATAACACATCTCTTATAAGGGTACAATAAATATATATATGAAATACATAGTTGAAATACATTCTGAAGTTACATATACATCAACAATCGAGAGCGTGTACAACTCTCAACATGTCAGCAAAGAGGTTTCATTCTAGAGAATCATCAATGGAATGTTTGTCCAACTTACCAATCATATGCATATTAGTAGTATACTGTTTAATGCTATATGAATTCTTACACTTAGCATGATATATTCTAGGAATACAAATATGCATACAATTATTACGAGCAATATCATAGACTATTCAGTAATTCAAATAACAATTCAAATACATATTTTTTTATGTCTTGTGAGGTTGCATCCTTCTTGGTATCAATTTCCCTTCCATGTCATGAGATTCTATCCATACTGTACCATTATGCATGCTCAAGTGTGCACTAGTGTCATCCTCATGATCTCATACACAAACATACATTTATTAGTATAATCTCAATATTATCAGAACATTATAATTCTAAATAATCTTAAGTATGTATGGTCATGATTATTTCATACACAGGTATACTTACCTAAGATCCTAACAAAGTAGGATTCTAACTTGATATGGGAAAACATACCTGGATTATCAAGCTTGGTCATGTCTTAACATACCCAAACAATATCTTCTTTTGTTCTCTTCAATGATTTAGAGATCCTGTGCTAGAACCTGCATATCTCATAGGTTAAGCATAGTAGAACAAAGTCATACATACCTCGTAAGTAGAACTACTATATGATCAAGGATTATGGATGAGCCTTTTTCTTCATGTCATCATGGTCAAGGAACTTGATTTCTCTTTCTTGATGTACCTGTATCTTGTTAGCAGACAACATCAACCTCATACAACACCACAGTGCATTAGTACAATCATATAACCCTAATCAATGAATGTCTTCTATCATTCACATGCATTCATACTTTTATTAGGGTGATAAGACAATTCTAACATTAATCGAGATTGTACTAACCTAAATAATATGAAGACAAACATATTATGAACTTAATCAATAATTAGATTTCAAGACATACCTGTATCTCCTTAAGTCATACCTGTCGAGATTTCTTGTAGTCTTCTTATGTAAGGCCTTAGCCTCATCTCCCCCTGAAATTCAATTTGGAGATCGATTAGGGTTTGTCAGAGAAACCCTAAAAATTCAAACTTTGACTTTCACACTTCTGAATGGATGGAAAGATGTGCCTTGCTGAGCTGATCAAACTAGCATACTTCAATTTTGAAATCTCCAAAATTTGATCCCTCAAAATTGCCTTTGAAACTTCTGGATCTTCTCGACAGGATCCCGAACTAGGATTTGATGAAGCCCACCCTTCTTCCCAATCAAAAGGTTCGATCCAAAGCTCTAAACTCTTATTTTTCTAAGGAGCTTCCAGCCGTGGTCACAGACTTCAAAAAATCCAACTTTTGCAGAAGCCCTAATTTTCCACATTTTCGATCAAAATCCCGAACTGGGGTTTGATCAAGCCCGGTCTTCTACCCAACCAAAAAATTCGATCTTGGTCTCTAAATTTAAATTTTTATGAGTAGCATTCAGCCGTGGACTCCGCTTCCAAAAATTCCAACTTTCTCCAAAACCCCAATTTTCCACAGTAGTGACGATTCAAGAATGAAGGTGCTCAAAATCCAAATTTGTTTTGATAGAAATATGCACCTGATTTTTTCTCGTGTAACTCTGAAATTAAGAATCCACAGGGTCTGAAACTTCTAAATTCAGTATCCCGACCTGTCTTCTTTCCAACCCCACAGGTCTGACCTCAATTGGATTCTTTGAGAGATATTTATGCCAAGTGTCACAACATGACCTGTTTATGGGATAAAATAGGAGAGCAAACTTGTACGGTGTGCCACGTGTCACTGGTTCAACTTCGTCCTCTAAAAACATTATCTGAGATAGTATAGTCCGTGCAATACTTGTCACATTTTACAAAATTTCATTTGGATCTTCCTATCCCAAGTTATGACCTTTTTTCCTAGGTCACCTGAGTATGACTGAGATCTGGAATAGGCAGAAGCCCTAACTTGTACTGAGCCTAACTCACAAAGTAAAATGAATCGGAGGGTTTCCTTTGGACACAAGGTACATGGGGATGTTATCTACTACCTGTATAGGTTTCAGATCCTGAAACTTTGCCAAAACGGATTTATAGTGAAAGTTCCACGATGACTGGTTTTTGCTATACAAAACCCTAACCTTCAAATTGTTGCAAGTGAAGCAAGTGTCGTAAGTGCCATACATTGCCTTCGTTCAGGTTAGCTCTGATACCATGTTAAGATTCAATATTCTAAGACATAAAATATCAGCATTACATTCCATTTCACAACAATAGCATATACAGGATCACTGAAAGAACAACAAGCACAGCATAAACACAAGAGACATAGATTTATCCTGGGAAACCCTCATGGGGTAGAAAACCCAGTAAAGCTTCCTCAATATAGATGACCAGAAAATACAAAGATGTAAACCATAGACATGAGCTCCTTCTCCTCCATAGCATACCTCTCCCTCACCTATGCGCTATTCACAAGTGAGTGTAGTGTGTGTTAAATGAGGAACACACGTCCTCTATTTATACACATCTCCAACTTGTCTTTTACATTAACTAGGTCGGCCCCAACTTAACCACTGGGTTAAACACCCCATTACAACTGACTGGGCTGACCCCTCTAGGGTGGTATAATAACCCTTTGACCCACATAACACATATAGGGCCGACCCCCACTAGGGAAGTCTAATAACCCAAGTTACCACATTCCGACAGAGGAATAAACATCTCCGGATATACAATAAGGTCTTCACGGAGGAATGAAACATCTCCAGAATAATAAAGTACAAATATAATATTCTTAGAAGTTACAATATTTCAACACTGTGAAACCCAAAGGGATGCTTGAAGACATTATGATCAATATCAAATCCTCGGAATACCCAGCTGATTTCATAGTCATCGAAGTAAAAAGTAAACTTAGTGGTTATCCAATCATACTAGGTAGACCTTGGTTGGCAACGACAGATGCTTACATAGGTTGCAAATCAGGAAACATGACTATCACCAGTGGACATGCCAGGAAGAAAATCATGATTTACCCACCAGCAAGGAAATCTTCAAACTTAGAATATCAAAATTGGCCCGATGAATATAACGACACACCAAATCAAAACCTACGACCTGTCCTAACAATTGATGCTGCACTATCATTAAAAGAAATAGATGAAGATGGTCATATAGATAGGTTCATACAAAATGCATATTCTAACAATGATGGTCTTGAAATATTTTTTGACATAGACCAGCAACAAGAAGGCGAAAGTTCAAACCAGAACTTAAATCAAATGTGGGCAGAAGTGCTATCTCTGGAAGAACAATCAGAAAAAGCAAAGACAGTGGAAATTATGCTTGGAAAGACAGTCAACATTAATTCCAATATGAAGCCAGAGCAAGAAACGCAATTAATGAAAGTACTATCAGAACAAAGTAAAGCTTTTGCATGGACATATGCAGACATGAAAGGTATACATCCTAATATCTGCAAACATTACATTTACATCAAAGAAGGTGTAGCTAGGGTTTTCACCCTAGCTTGTGCAAATGAGCACCTACTAAGGAGAATGGAATCCTTAGTAGCAGTTCAATAAACAGTAAATTAAAGTAATAAAACAATATGAATTCTAAACTAGCATGAGCATTAATAAACATAACAAAACATGGAAATATGGTGAAGATCTTTCTTTTTGTTTTAAAATTTTACCTCAGGTGTAGAGGTTGGTGAAGTTCTTGCAATAATCCAAGAGGGTTGCTCCAAACTCCAACTTTGCTCCTTTCTCTTTCTCCAAAGGGTTGGAAATGGGCCAAAAGGGGCACTCAAGGGTGAACTAGGGTTTCAAGAGAGATTTTGGCAGAGTAAGGGTGTATTTGATTGTGGATATGAAATGAGGGGCCTCCATCACCTATTTATAGGTTTTTAGTGGTGGAGTGTTGACCCATGGTTTTGGGCACCATATGGTTTAGGTCAGTTGTATAGGGTTTTTGCCTCATTTTCCTTTTTTTTTTGTATTTTTATTCCCTTTTTAGAGGGTTTTTGCTATTTTGGAGGAATTTTGGATTATTTTGGGGGGAAAAGGGCTTTTTTGGCCTTTTGGAGGCTTTTTAATGGGATTTTAAGGTTTTGAAAGTAAATATGGTAGGAAATATGGACAAATGAGTCATGTAATGGGGTGGATGAGGTAGTGAGCACTTTTTGGGTGTTAACAGATTGCCCCCTGATGTGTGAGGGCAGGAGCTCATCTTATGGCCGATAGACATCATAAGTCTTGTATGGTTTTCCTGGGGCGTGGAGAAGAGAAGAAACAAACTGGAGCCCGGAACAACGGTCCCGAACAAACTGCAAAAACTGAAAGTACATAACCTCAATAATGGATGAGGAATAATTTGATCATATGGACGAGGTGGGCATTCCCATACTCGTATCAAGATATAGAACAATAATAACAATGGGGTCCAAAATATGGGGACCTGACATATACATGGCCTCAAATAATGAATGAGGAAGAATATCAATATATGGACGAGGCGGGCATACCCATGCTCGTATCAAGATACATAAAAAATTACTGTGAGGCCCGAACAAGGAGGACCTGGAAGATACATAGAAAACCACTGTGTACATCATAAGGGTCCAGAGGGGACACAAATCTATGACATACTACTGGGCTAACCATGTCTGAGCTGAAGAACTGGTACACTGGAATAACTACAGTGCTGCTGAGTGTGGTACTAGAGGAACTGATGAGCTGCTGGAGCATAGTGGCGGGGAGTCATGTCCTCAATGGTACACTGAACTGGAACTAAACTGGGTACTCAAGGAAGCATATAACTGGATGGATTCTGAATACAATCGCCAACGCAACCCGGACATCCACGGGAACATATAACTGGGCGTTCCAAAGAGACTCACCAATGTGCTAGAGTTGGGGGAAATCCGGGGTCTTCAACCAATAACTGAAGGGATATAAACCCTGTGCGATTCTCAACGATGTGATCAAGGTGTTGAAGTCGAGCATGTGAGAAACAACCACTCGGAGAGGCAATGATGACTCCTCTCAAAATGGTCCATAGGCACTCACCACAGATGGTGATGGGTCCAAGGTGCAGGGACCTCTGGGTCTATCCTCTGGAATAGAGGGGCTATCGTCGACAGAGGGAGACCTGCAACTAGCAAGGCAATGATGTTTCCTTGATAGGAGCGCGAGGTGGAGAACCGAAGTATGAGAGTACTGATGGTAGGACTGACGGATTGTGGGGGATAAATGGGTAAGTAGAGTGGGTGGACTCAAACTTCCTTTCTTCAGAGTATGATGGCGGGGACGATCGGGCAGCATATGAAACTGACTGGTGGGAAAGGGATCATAGCTGTACTGGATCGAGGATAGTGACTAGGATGAGGGATACTCAATCTGGGGTAAAATGGCAGGAGACTGCAGACTACTCTGAACAAAGGCGAACTGATTGGGGGTGCTGCCGAGATGATCGATCATAGTGCCAATAGGCACGGGGGGACTTCTTCATGGGTTAAGGAACTAGAAGAAGTGGGTGTAAAATGGTACTATCATGTGGATTTATACGAGCCCAGGACAGTTCATGCTCGTGATTGCTTTCAATTTTAAGGAGTCTGAAAGCGATAAGAAGACTCTGAAATAATGGAATGGTACCGTCGTATGGATTTGTGCGAGCCCAGGATGGTGCATGCTCATGGTTGCTTTCAATTTTAGAGAGTCTGGAAGCGATAATAAGACTCCAGGGGCTTGCTTTTTCGTGTGTTAGTCTCCAAGGCCCGAAGAAGCATAAAAGGATGCAATGAAGAACTCTTCTAGCCGGTGTGACTAGAATATTCATTTTTCGTAATTAGTCTACTAGGTCCGGAAAAGGGTTAAACTTATACCAGATAGATGCCCTTTTAGATACTTTAATGAGCATGAAAGGAAGCAAGATTGCTTGGCGATCTTTTCATTGTTTTAGGAGCCAGAAAAGAGCTTAACAGAAACTCCCTAAGTGCCTTTTTCGTAAAGGACTTGTCCGGCCCGAAAAAGGGATAAAATTATACCGAACAAAAGGAATGGCCAGGCAAGGAGGAAGTGCTTAATCAAGGAACATTTATGATGACCAAGAACGAGAGTAGGGTAGGGGGGAACACTTGTGGGCCTCCTTGCGGGATAATGAATGGTGGCAAAATAACAAAATAAGTGCAGTATGACAGGAGTGAATGGCTCATGTAAAAAAGTGGAACAATCCGATGGCGGTCGATGTGGTGCACAAACCGAGGCAGCAAGGTGTTGGGACACAATGTTGAAACTGTACCAAGTGAGAGCAAGAAATGATCTCAAGCATCATCATGAGCTCGAAAAAATGAATCCGGAGATATAAAAAGTGTCAAAAACGGAGAATGGCTGAAGTGGCACGCAAACCGAGGCGACGGGGGGTGTTTTGGAAAAAATACCCAAAAAAATCTGGGGTTGAGAGCGAGAAATGATCTCAAGCATCATCACAGGCTCAGAAAAAGGAATCCAATGATACAAAATATATCAAAAAATGGGCTATGGCCGATGTAGCACGCAAACGAGGCGACAAGGTGTCGGGACACAATGTTGATATGGGTCCTGGTGAGAGAGAGAAATGATCTCAAGCATCATCACGGGCACGAAAATATGAATCCGGCAGTGCAAATGGTGAAAAAAATGGAGGTCATAAGGACTCTGAAATGGTCAAAGGAAGTAACTAGGTTAAAAAATGGTTGCAAATAAAGGTGAGCCCACCAAGCCAAGGATGTAGTGGTGAGAAGAAATGATGACCCGTGGGGGCAAAATACTAGGTGTATCGAATCAAATCATATATACAAGTGACATGTGACCTAAAAAATGGTTGAGATCACGCATGTGAAAAAGTGAGCAGGGTTATGGACCTGCCCCCATGCTATGTGCATGGGGTTTGTGATTGTGGATCACATATGTGTTGGTTTGAATAAGGGGGTCATGGACGTGCTAAGATAGATGTGATGGGTAAGGTTCAAAATGATTGATCAGGCCCTCTATCCCAGGGTTTAGGTAATCTATTATGCCCCTTAACTCAGAGGTGTCAATGTGGTGCTCGATGATAGTGGGGTCAAGACCAGGCGTTTCGGTGTAGGACCAGGCAAAGACATCAAGGAACTCTTGGAAAAGTTTTTTGTACTCTCCAATCTCATACTCACTGCAGGAGGCTCCTAATGTAATGATTTCAAGAGCACCAGGTGGGTCAGAGATATCGATGTGGATAACGGTGAGATGTTGGCCATGTTACCTTCCTCAAAGGCCTCAGGAGCAGGAATGGGATCCTTAAACCAGTCGACTTTGGTGGGAAGGAAATCATTGGACTCGACCGCAAATTGGTTACCTGTGGTAGAGGAGGAGTCTTCTGGGAGGAAATAGGAATGATGGTGCATGTCATCCCAGGGGTAATCCGGGGTAGTGAGAGCCTCTAGAATCTCCTCATCATTGCGGAAACTTTGGGTTGTCAAATCGGTTGACGAGGAAGTGGTAGTCAAAGAGATCATGTAAATGGTGTTAATCTCTCTGGATGGGGATGATACCGGGGGGTGGATTTCCTCAATTGTGGGGGGTGTCATCTCAAGGTCCAAATTATTCATCTCATAGAGAGCTGCTTTGTAATCTGGGAGATCAGGACAATGATGTGAGTAATGGCCGTAAATACCGCATATTGCACAAGGGTGGTTGGTACGCAGTGATTTATCCCGAGGCTTAGGAGTTGGATCGAGTTCGACAACCGAGATGTTGGGGTCGTCATCAAGCAGTTGCATGTGTTCCTGTAATCCAGGTAATTGTGGACATTGATGAGTTGGATGGCCTATCTCATCACACAACGAGCATTTAGGAGGAGCACGAAACACGGGGGGGTTTAACTGCCTTGGGAGGGGGTACAACAGTGTATGGTTGTGGGCCTCTGCCCCTAGTGGGCTTGATAAGAGGAGGGGGATTCGTAGATGACGAAGGGGTAGTGACACCGGGAGGTGGTTGACTAGTAGTGGCAATGGGTTGCACCGGTTGTAGGACAACATTTGGTGTCGGCGGGGGAACGGGAGGCGAAATATACCACACGGGTAATCCCAAGGTTAACCTGGGGAGGCTAAGAGTAGCCATAACCGAGGCGCTTACTATGCCTGAGGGAGGGAATAGGAAGGGGATTGTGTGGATGGGTGTAACACCAATATGACTAGGTACCAATGGTGGTTTGGGTAACAAGGGCGGTTGATTTTTGGGTGTTTGTGTATTGTGGGAAAGGGTACATAGGTTAGATACTTCGGTCGCAGGTGACGGGGGGGGAATGGATTGGACTATTGAGGTCATCGGCAGATCTGAGTAAACTCCAGGTCCCATGGAGGAAACAAACGAGGTAGTTGCACCACCAACAGGTTGTTCAACCATGGGGAGAACATTCTCGGGTGCAGCGGGGGCATTTGGATCGTAATAGGTGAGTTGGTCAACCTTGACCACGCGTCCGTCATGGGGGAACATCATGGTACGAAAAATAGATGAGGCAACCACCCGCATGGCATACATGTAGCTGCGGCCAAGTAAGAGGTTATAATCAAGTTGGGCATTGATGACCTCTATGTCAAGGAGCACGGTTTTACCAGCCAACTGGATGGGGACATTAGCTAAGAGACCTTGGGGTTGAGTTGAACGACCGTCGTAGGCTCGCAACGCAGTGGTGGACTACTGGAGAGTAGGGGATCCCAACTTCTGCCAAACGAATGTGGACATAACGCATGTAGAGGCACCTTCATCGATGATGCACCGATGGATGACAAGATTCCGAATGGAAACAGAAACTTGGAACGCTAAAGTGGAAGGGAGGCGTGGTTCATACTGGTCCAAATCGAAGGCCATCAGTTGTGAATCATTTGGGTCAATAGCACCAATGGCGGAGAGCAAAGTCTTGCGCTGTGAAGGATAGTTTTTTAAGACTTCTAACGTAGACATGGCTGCGGGAGACTGGGCTAAGTCATCTACAATGCTGTAATTTGACGCAGCGCGAGCATTAGGGTTATTGTTGATGCGACAAAGTGGGAAGCGAGGTGCTTTAGAGGCACCATCGAGTGGAGCTGGAGGTATACGTAACGTCCGACCAGTGGGATGAGCGTTAGTGTTGTTGTCGGCGGGAGGGGCTACAGGGGTGGAGCCATATTGGTTCCGACAGGTTTGGAGGTTGACATCAGTGGATGACATCATCAACAAGTGGTGGGTACCTTAGTCTAACATGGGTTGATCAGGAGCGGCATAAGTGATCTGTTGTTGTGGTGGCACGTTGCCTTGAGGGGGAGCCAACGGCTGAGTGTTCACTACGCCTTGGGTTGGTAAGGGGTTTTGCAACACCAAAGATTGATGCTGAGGTGGTGGGTGGTTGGGTGGCGCCTGAGGAGCCGCGTGCCCTTGGCGATGGGCATCATCCGTCTAGAGTTGCTGAGCTCGCTCCAAATGTGGGAAAGCATGTGTATAGTGGCCATAGACCCCGCAAATATAACAAGGATGGTTTGTTCGCAAATTAGGATTTTTGTCCTGCTTGGGCGGTCGATCAGGGTTCTGGTTGGCAGGTGTCGCATTATTGTTGTTTGGGGGATTGGGAGGTTGACCACCGTGGTCTGGAGGGGGGTTGTTCCCACGGTTACGGCCTTTGCCATGGTTTTGTTGGCCCTGTTGGCGTTGGTTGCTTTGGTTTTACTGCAGATTCTGTTGGGCGTATACTTTCCCTTGGGCAGCAGGTGGGTTCTAGGGTTGTGCAGGTGCGGGAGTAGGCTGCAGTGGATAATAAGCAGGGGGAGGCTGCGCAAGTGCTGAACCTTGTGGGGGTTGTTGATACGTCTGCAAAGCGGGTTGTGGGTTTTCCGCAGGGGCTGCCTGTGGTGGGTAATAAGCATGTTGGGCTTGAGAGGACACAGGAGCTGGTGCAGCCTGTGGATGGTAATAGGGATGAGGTGCGACAGGGGGGGCGTAAGCGGGGGATGTATGACCAAAGCACTGAGGTGGACATGAGGTTCCGTGGGAATGGTGGTGATGTGCCATGGGAGCATACGAATTGGTTGCTCCGGACTATGATGTAGCCGTGAAAGGTTGGGGCCATGGCTAGGACGTGCTATGGAAAAGGGTTGGGGATGCGAGGCAATACGGCCAATGATGCCGTCTGCGGCATGGGATGCCCCCGGCGCATCGTGTTGGGAGGAATCGCCGCGAGGGGCGTCAGGTATGATGGTGTATAGATAATCCGACTGGGCGTAAATGAGGACAAATTACTGGGCTTTGAGGATGGCCTCTTCTTCGTTCGGATGCCACATCCTTGGCAATGACAGGAAGGAGGGATTTTAGAAACCAATCGAAGAAGATACGGTTGTCTAACTTGATTTTGCAAAGGCTGCAGCGTCGACGCCACTCATGAATGTGGTCAGTGATATGGGTAGCCATGTTCTATCTGTAAGACAGTAGGATCTCAACTCCCGCGTCATAGAGACAAGTAACTGAAAGAACTGCAGGAAATTCGAGGCAAGGGAGGTAAAGGTGGCATGGGTCCCATGGGGCTGCTCGATTTACCACTTAGCTGTAGAGCCAGTGAGGGTGCGCTGTAACAGATGAAGGCGGACAGAGTCGTCCACTATGGAGTTGGAGGAACACCATAGATGGAAGGACATAATATGGTTCTGGGGTTCCTCACCTGCCTTGCTCTCAAACTTAGGGATTTCGGAGGGGAGCTTGGTGGGCATGTGAGGCCACGCAGGGTCGTGTCTGATGGGATCGCTAGTTAGTCTAGCTAGGTCAGGAAGGTTGAGGCTAGCCATGAATGGAAAACTAGTAGAAGGATGTGACATACTGGTGGGTTGGACGATGGTGGGGCCAATGCCCCCAAGTGGAGGGGCTGGGTTTGGGATGTTGCCCCCAAGTGGAGGAACGAAAGTGGTATGGGACGGTCCTGCACCGCCAAGGGTAGGGTGAGTCACTGATGGAGTGGGAATGGGTATGCTAGCTACTGGAATGGGTGCAATGATCGGAATGGTAGATGTGGGCCCCATCGAGGGCATACCCAAAGCAGGTGTGGTGGTGGATGCTCCACCAATGGTCCCTACAAAGAAAGGGGTGGAAGTCACGCCAGCCAGGGGGATGGTTGGTGCAGTCTAAATGGGGTTCTCGGACTCTGCCTCAGAATCAGAGGTAAAATAAGGGGCGTCTAGCTCGGGTGACGAAGTTCTATGCCGCTGATGAGTGGAGTCAAGTGACAAGGCTCGAGATCTATGATGAGTGGTATCAAGTGATGAAGATCTATGTCTATGACGAGTGGTGTCAAGTGAACCGTGCTGTGGGGGCTCACCCCGGAGGCGTCGAGAATGTCTCAGGGACTTAATGGTGACAGATGGTGTCAAATATCTGGGGGTTGTGTTGAGCGAAAAGCATCTCAAAAACCCTAATGCAACCGAGTGTGCAAAAGGAGAGCTCAAAAAATATGGCACTCAGGCCAACAACCAACTCAAAACACTTACTGTAACAGCTATGCTACAATAAGTGGAGTATCAACAGAAATGGTCAGAATACCAACAAGTAGCAGGTTTCCTAAAAAATAAAAATAGTGGACTCGCTGGACCAAAAGGAGGTAAGGGAGCATGCAAACACCTAACTAAATAGTATTCTGACTCAACTAGACATATCCTCTACAAGGTGATGAAATCCAAGTCAGACAATATGGATAGTAGAGCCAAGTGGCTAAAGATATCCCCCTACCGGGAGGGACACTAGGTAGTCAATCCTAGAAGAAAGGCAACTAAGATACCCCATTCATGACATGTCCATAAAAGGTGAATCTGTTGTTTGGTTCTATCGCCGCGGTATCCCCATACGGGTGATACCCTGAGAACTGCGAAAGGTAGCCTTCGATTACTGAATGGATTGCGGTATTCCACTCAGGCCTCCGGAACCAGTCTGGCGACTTCAACCCTCCTAGGGGAGAGGCCCTCTAATAAACTGGTTGTGACCATGCCAAAAAATACTAGGGGATTTTGGTTCCCTAATGGACAACAACTATGTCTCAAGTGTAAGCAACCGAGGGGTGTTATTTGGATGCCTATCCCCCCGATCCTACCTAACTACAAAAATTCTTATGTGTTCCTCAAGTGGGGTTAGAATGTTGGTTGTGTTAAGTTGTTTTTTAAGGCTCACTTGAATTAGGTGACAGAGTGTGTGCATGTGAGATGATGAACCCAAATAAAAAGTGCCACGGGGCGGGCAACTTGCTAACTAAAAATAACAATACTGAATTTAAACTTTGAAATGCAAAATTTTCTCTTTTTCAATTAAAATGCTAAAATTTAAAAAATATTATGTAAATGGAACAAAAATAATACTGCAGAAAAGACTGTAGGGAAGGATGGCTGCAGGTAGGACAGATGGCTATGCAAGTGCAGAAAATATTGTAGCAAAGTGCTGGGTTCAAAACAGGAAAAAGTGCAGAAAACAGACCGCGGGTCTGTGGCAAATATGGGCGGTCGGACTGCGGGAAACAGCTCAACAGTCACGGACAGGTTGCGGGATTTTGGCCGAAATATGCAGTCAGGCCGCTGGAAATAGGTCGAAAGCCGTAGGAGGGTTGCAGGAAAATGGTTGAAAGCCGCAAATGGGACGCGGGAAAATGGCCTAAAGACGCTATCAGGTTGCAGAAAAATGTCTAAAAGCCACAGGCAGGACGCGGTAAAATGGCCTAAAGACCCGGGCGGGTTGCAGAAAAATGGCTGAAAGCCACAGGCAGTACGCAGAAAAATCGTTAACAACCGCCGTCAGATCGCACCAAACAAGCTAATAGCCATGGTCGGATCATAGGTAACAGACTTGAATCCGCCGGCAAGTTGCCAGAAACAGTCTGAGAGCCGCGGTCAGATCGCAGGTAAAGGCCTGAAAGACGCGGTCGGGACGCAACTGCGAAGGGTAAAAGACGCGGTTTACGGCATCCGAAAGGAAAAAACAGGAAAATATTGCAGAAAATTGAAAACGCTGAAAGCTTTTAAAACTATAACCAGAAATTCAAAGGAACACAAGGGGACTTGCCAAAACTATAGCTAAGGGTTTTCACCCCAGCTTGTGCAAATGAGCACCTACTAAGGAGAATGGACTCCTTAGTAACAGTTCAATAAATAGTAAATTAAAGTAATAAAACAATATGAATTCTAAACTAGCATGAGCATTAATAAACATAACAAAACATGGAAATATGGTGAAGATCTTTCTTTTTATATTAAAATTTTACCTCAGGTGTAGAGGTTGGTGAAGTTCTTGAAATAATCCAAGAGGGTTGCGCCAAACTCCAGCTTTGCTCCTTTCTCTTTCTCCAAAGGGTTGGAAATGGGCCAAAAGGGGCACTCAAGGGTGAAAGTAGCTCAAGGGTGAGCTAGGGTTTCAAGAGTGATTTTGGCAAAGTAAGGGTGTATTTGACTGTGGATATGAAATGAGGGGCCTCCATCACCTATTTATAGGTTTTTAGTGGTGGAGTGCTGACCCATGGTTTTGGGCACCATATGGTTGAGGTTAGCTGTATAGGGTTTTTGCCTCCTTTTTCCCTCTTTTTCCTCTTTTTTTGGTATTTTTATTCCCTTTTTAGAGGGTTTTTGCTATTTTGGAGGAATTTTGGATTATTTTGGGGGGAAAAGGAGTTTTTTGGCCTTTTGGAGGTTTTTTTAATGGTTTTGTGGCCTTTTGGAGGCTTTTTTGGCCTTTTGGAGGATTTTTAATGGGATTTTAAGGTTTTAAAGGTAAATATGGTAGGAAATATGGACAAATGAGTCATGTAATGGGGTGGATGAGGTAGTGAGCACTTTTTGGGTGTTAACAGAAGGGTCTATTCCTATCAGGAAACCATAAAGGAGGCTAAACCCAGCATTAAAGGACATTGTCAAAGTGGAACTACAGAAGTTATTAGATGCTGGGTTCATATATCCCATCTCTGACAGCGAATGGGTCTCACCACTGGTTATAGTCCCTAAAAAAGGAGGAAAATGGAGAATTTGTATGGACTACAGAGTGCTAAATAAAGCAACCAAGAAAGCTCACTTTCCACTCCCATTTATCGATCGGGTGCTGGACACATTAGCTGGGAAAAATGATTTCTCATTTTTGGATGGCTTCAGTGGGTACAACCAAATTTTAATACACCCAGCTGATCAAGAAAAGACAACGTTTACATGCCCCTGGGGTACTTATGCATACAGAGTACTACCCTTTGGGTTATGTAATGCTCCAGCAACATTCGAAAGGGCCATACTAAGTATATTCTCTGATTTCATAAATTATCAAATGGAAGTCTTCATGGATGACTTCACACCCTATGGACAAAACTTTGACCAGGCATTAAACCATCTTGAATTAGTATTGAAAAAATGTATTGAGATGAGCTTATGTCTGAGCAATGAAAAATGCAGAATGTTAATGGAAGAAGGCATCGTTCTAGGGAACCATATATCACAGAGGGGGATAGAGGTTGATCAAGCAAAAGTTTCAGCAATCAGAATGCTGCCACCACTTGTCAAACAAAGGGATGTGAGAAGTTTCCTTGGACAAACAGGGTACTATAGGAGATTTATTGAAAATTATAGCAGGATTGCTGCACCAATTTTTTCCCTTATCGCAAAAGACAATGAGTTCATATGGACAAACCATTTCATGAGAGCATTTGATAAACTTAAGGAGAAAACAATTACAGCTCCAGTACTCTAAGGACCAGACTAGGCACTTCCATTCCACATCCACTCAGATGCATCAAATAAGGCAATCGAGTTTGTCCTTCGACAGGAAAAAGAGAAGAAGCCCTATGCAATATATTATATCAGTAAAAATTTGGCAAGGGCAAAATTAAACTATATTGTCACCGAGAAGGAATTTTTGGCTGTCATACATGCATTAATAAATTCAAGCACTATATCACTGGCTACCAAGTTTTTGTTCATATAGACCATTCAGCTATAAGGTATCTCATGAACAAACCCAACACAAGTGCTCGAGTCATTAGATGGCTGCTACTCCTCCAAGAGTTTGACATCATGATTTAGACAAGCCAGGAAAACACAATGTGGTGGCTAACTTTCTATCTAGGCTCACACATCGACAAGACAGTGAAGTGATCAATGACAATTTTCCAGATGAGCACATTTTTGCCATATCCACAAGAAGCCCATGGTTTGCTAACATAGCAAAATATTTAGTGTCTGGGAAGTTTCCAAAACATTACAGTTACAAAGAAAAGACTAAAGTAATAAGGCAAAGTGCTGCATACACATGGATAGAGGGCATGCTCTTCAAACAAGGACCAGATCAAATACTCAGAAGGTGCATTAGAGAAGATGAAGTGCATGACATAATGCATGACACTCATGATGAACCATGTGGAGGACACTATGCTGCAAAGAGGACAACCTATAAAATTTTGCAAACAAGGTACTATTGGCCAACACTCCACAAAGATGCTTATGAATATGTTTCACACTGTGATGACTGCCAAAGGATGGGGAAAACAACACAAAAAGAAGAAATTCCACTCCATCCACAAATCTCCATGGAGGCATTCGAAAAATGGGGATTTGATTTCGTTGGTCCAATCAACCCACACTCTAATCAGAAAAGCTACATCTTGGTATGCACTAACTACCTTACAAAGTCGACTGAGGTAGCAGCACTTGCTACAACCAATGAAACCAATGTGGCAAAATTATTCACTGAGCAAATATTTCACAGGTTTGGAGTACCAAGAGAAATAGTTTCTGATCAAGGCCCACAATTTACATCAAATTTAATAGAAGACTTGCTTAAAAGAAACAATGTCAAGCACAGACAACCCTCCTTCTATCACCCTCAAGCAAATGGTCAAGCTGAGGTAACCAACAGAGAATTAGAGAGGATTTTGACAAAGATAGTCCAACTCCACAAAAGAGATTGGGCTGACAGACTAAGTAAAGCAGTTTGGGCCTATAATACCACATGGAAGACAACAACAGGATTCACACCTTATGAACTCGTATATGGAAAGAAAGTCATGCTGAGAATTGAATTTGAAATAAAGACATTAAGAATTCCAGCAGAGTTAAATATGGAACTATCAGAGATACAACAAGAACGTATGCTACAATTGAATCAACTGGATGAGCAATGCCAGCAAGCACTTTCCCATACTAAAATCATCCAACAACAAAGGAAGAAGTGGCATGACAAACACCTAAAGGATAAAAAGTTCAAGGAAGGTGACTGGGAACTACTATATGACTCCAGGTTTCACACATTCAAGGGAAAGCTAACAACCATATGGCTAGGACCTTACATAATTCAAAAGATCTATGAAAATGGAGCTGTAAGGATCATTACAATTGATGAAGAGGAGTTCCCCATGATAGTAAATGGACATCGACTCAAACTTTACAAGAATCCACATTCAAAGGAGGAGTTTACACGGGTACTCTACCAGCAACAATTGATGCTGATAGAGAGCATGGAAAATCATTGAAATTCAGTTCATAAAAATAAAAAAGAAAAGAAAAGAAAAGAAAAAATAGAAAAAAAAACAAGAGAAAAGATAGAAAAAAAGAAAGAAAAATTGCTGAAAAAAAAGGAAGCAAAATGAAAGAAGAGAACAAAAAAAAAACAAGAAAAAAGAAAATGATAAGAAAAAAAACATGAGAAAGGGGGATGAGCAAAATGCCAAATACCAAACTACAGAAATGATACAATCAGGTAAACATAGGTAAAATTGCAGGGCATCATACATCCCCAAGAAGAACCAGCATGCACACTGCAAACAAATCAAATCAAGAGAGCCAGGTATCAATAATCAAGTGAGCCAATCATATATTCAAGTCAACAGCAAAGATATCACACTACAGAATTCAATCAAGCGAGCCTGCCATTATTCAAAACCTGCTACTATTCAAGCGAGCCTGCCATCGAATACAAGTGAGCCAACAATCTAATAAGTGAGCCCGAAAATTATCAACATTGCAGCAACCAAGCAAACCAGCCACGTAATCAAGAACAAAGCAAGGGTATCAACTACTACAGAATTCATTTCCAGCAAACAAGCTATTCAATCACATCTGCAATATCTTCATGCGAGCCTGATATATATTCAAGAGAGCCAGCATAGATTACAACAATACAAAGAAGAATCAACAACCCAATGCAAAAGCATCATCACAAAATCAAATAAAAAAAACTGGCATGCAGTTCAAAAGCAGCTAATACAGTAATTTCAAACGAACCAAGGGAAAAAGCAGCAAGCACACGTAACTACTGACATGCCAAAATTTACTACAGACAATGCCAAATCTACTACAAAATCCAACGCACATAAAAATCGAGCCAAATCATGAACTTAGGTACACTAAAGCATACCGAGGTAATCTCTAAGCATCTTTGTTTTATTTTTAAGGTCAAATCATTATCCCGCAAAATGATTATTTCCGAAGCTGAGGACAACTTTTAAATTAAGTCGGCGATAAGGTTCAGACTAACTCACGAGATCATGATTAGCCACCTTCGTCATGTCAACAAATGATAGACCCGCATCTAGCCACCATACTTCCAAATAATCGGAGCAGAAGTGCAATGTACAATCATGAAACAAAATGCAGGGCTCGATCAGGCAGCAAGTACAACAAATGTTGATGAGGATAAGTGCAGGAAGGAAGTTAAGTAAGGCTACATAATCGTCCAAGAAGCCAGTTTTGCACATACAGAACCTCTCAGAACTCTCCAGAAGCAAGGAACTGGAAGTTAGTGTGGTCACGCAGCCAACAATCCATCCCTCGAACCTGTAATCAACCTCGACCATTTGAGGTAAGATAGCCACGCTCCAAGTGCTAGTTTGTTGTTATAGTAAAGGATTTCAGGATGACAAAAGGTTTCAAGAAAAGCGAACCAGAGGAACAAAGCGCTATTTATCAAAACCCGCAAATCTTAACAATCATCCGTGGCGCACGCTGGATGCCTTTCATCTTAGGATTGAAAGGATACAATGAAGGGGTGGCTCTGGGGTTTGCAAGAAATTTAAAGCATATCAAGATGAATAGTTGATCAGCTGAGTGAAGGGGTTACATATAAGGTTGGATGATAAAGTGATTGCCAAATTCACTGGTCTACCAATGAGTCTGCATTGGAGCAGGGATGACCGGAAGGAAAACCATGAAGCAAAGGTAGCATTTTTCAAGCGAGGAGAGGTCTACGATGAAGATAAAAATGGATTCAAAAGACTCTCCATGCCGGCACCATGGGATGAAATGGATGCAATCGTCCAAAAATACATTACATGCATTGGTAGGTTAAGTTATGTCCCTATTTTTCCTTTTTGAATTCTAGAGTTGTTGAGGAATAGGGTCCATCTTCCACCGAACAAAAGCATTAGCATTCCATACTATCTGCTCCTATCTCTGGCAGATATGAGCAAGAAATTGATTAAAGGAAAAGAGGATGCTTTAGCCCACCATGGGCTGATCAAATTGATCATTTGTGAGGAATTAAAAGTGCAGATCCCAGAGCTTTCTTAGGAAGAATTCGTGTTGGTATTTGCTGAGGATATTCAAAGAATGAAGGGTACACCCACATTTGGAAAACCCCTACCTCCTGGATCAAAGAGAAAGACCACCTCTACATCAGGGACTAAGAGGAAAATCGACCTGGACAGTGTGGTTGATACCCTGGTGAAGATAAAGCAATCACGAGATGACTCCCCCAAAATGAAACCAGGGATTTATACCAGTAATCAAGGGTCGAAGAGACAAAGTGAAATATTCACACAAACATCTAGAATCAGAATTACCAAGGAGGAGAAAAGGAAACCCAGTCCCCTAGTTCAAAATGTGTCTGATGAGGATGATGATATTTGGGTAGATCAGGAAGATCCCACTACACCAGAAGAGCTGGATGAACAAGAAGAGCGGGATGCAGAAGAGAAGCAGGATGAACAAGAAGAGTAGGATGCAGAAGAAGAGCAGGATGAACAAGAAGAGAAGGATGAAAAAGAAGAACAGGATGCAGAAGAAGAATAGAATGCATAAGAAGAGCAAGACAACTTCCAGGGGAACCCTCCTGAGCACATTGAAAACCTTGGGGTCATCAACCAACTCGCTGAGGCATGCGCAGAACTAGAAAAACTCAAAAAGGAGCTAGCAACATTGAAAATTGAATCCAGAAACTAGCCAACGTCTCCCCTGTTTTCACCTAAAAAGACACAAATTCTAAAAATGCATCATGTAGGGGAGCTAAAACTGGCTGAGCAGAAAAATTCAACACTTAAAGAGAAATTGGCTAAGGCATAAGAGGAGTTAGCCAAAAAGGACCAGGAGATTGTTCAATTGAGGGATGTTTTGGCTACTACTACTAAAATATATGATAAACTACTAGACCTCAGGTCGCCATGAGCAATTTATGCAGTTTATCTACAAGAAAAGTGGGGCAAATTTCAACTCCAAAGGTTAAAACTGGGACTCACGATAGAGATAAACTCCCCCAAATAATTTATGGATACATCTCTAAACTCCAGAGAGTTGGAGAAGGACTAGCTAAGTGAATTTTTCTTGCACAATTTTGTAGTTCTTAGCTCGCCCAACTGGTCGCCAAACCCTTACATGGACAATTTTGAGTCGAGGGCACTATGTTCATGGATGAATCATGAAATTGAACGAGCTCAGGACTACCACATTTACGTTGCATCAAAATGGAAAAATCCATTAATGGTCAGGGTAGAGGCGACTCACCCTGAAAGAATAATTTACAACCATAGGATCCTCACCCAGGACGAGGAGTTGATCCCCATTTTCCTTGCGAAGTAGCGGGAGGTTGTGGCACACTTTGATGTTACTCTCCAAAGCACACACAAAGAGGTTCAGGATTCTATTAATGAAAGATGGCGCAGAGTAGCAAGTGATCTAAAAAGAAGAGAGCTCCACTCCCCTCTCGGACTGGAAGCTGCTCTTTTCAAAGCCAAACTCTACAGGGAATCCTTGCTAAAGGATCAGCTCAGATGAATTGGAATGAGGCTGAATCCCCCATTTTTCCTTCCCCCAATTATTAAGGAACAGATTAATGAGGAAGAACAGAGGAGAGCATGGGCCAAGGAGGATCAGAGCATGGGCTACTATAGGCAAGTAGGGACCCCCAGGGTGGTATCATGGAACATCAGAGAAGTCGTCGGAGAACTGAATATGTCACCCAAGGATGGGTGAATCCTTCAAGTATGGGGGAGAATGCTGAGTCCAAGTTACAGGTATCTGATAGCCTTTTTCCCCACAGTAAAGCACATTGAATAAAGGGTGAGGAAACACACTTGTTTTGTGGGAGAAATGATTTACCTTGATTATTTAATGAAGTTGTTTTAAAGATTATTCTTGTATGTTTGAAAGCGTGTTCAATAAACTAATTATATGAAAATCGAGTATGATTGAGCAGGTCCAAGTACACTAAGGGACTAACATGCAAATCAAGCGAAGGACTGAAAGATCATACAAAACTCGGCGCCTTTTTCCTTGATTTCTAAAGAGAACTCCTGTTCAAACAAAATCAATAATTAGACATATAGTTAGGTTAAGCATTAGAGGCATATATATATGGGCCTCTCGGCTAGCGAGAGGGTCCTGTTGCCATTTTTGAGAACCATCGTTTTACGTTTTTATACTGCTGAGACAATTGTGTTACAGACCTTTATCAAACCATGAAGTTACTATTTTGAATAAAGATTTGATGTTGCTTTCAATTCAGCATCTATAAGTTTTCTCCACTCCTGAGTACGGGTTGGGGAGGGCCCCTCCAACACGTAAGTCAGAAGATTTTACTGTTCAGGTATTTTTCATTATGTGCTTTGTATTGACTTTATCTATATTGCATGTGAAGGTATTCTTGATGACATTCAAATAGCACGATTTGATTTCTATAGTAAAGCGACCATTCTGATTCCGTAGTAGTTCATAGCGCATTCTGTAGTTTGGTAACGTTGTTTCTGTAGTCCTATAGCAGCATTCTGCCAAGACATATTTCAACACTTATTTTCCTGTGTGCTTGCATTACTTATGAAATAGTGATCCAGATCTTGAAGCTCATGCAATTTTCCATTATTATAGTTACTCATGAAGATTGATTACTTTCAGCACTTTGGTTAATTGATGATTAATTCGTAGCATTGGATAATTGCATTCTGAATTTAATTTTTGGCAATTAAATATTTTAAATCAGATTTCAAGTTTATGTATTTGAATTACAGTATCTACTTCTTAAATTAGAAATCCAGCTTTCGGTATTTTAGAATAGATCTGCCAAGTTTTTAGCATTCAAATTCATAGTATAGATTTACTGGTTTTCTGCAAGTTTAAAATTTAAAGTATATTTACTGTTTTCAGCATTTAATTTCTTAAACATAGATTTGTTGTCTTCAACATTTAAACTTCTTAGCATAGGTATTTCTCATCCATATATTAGGCAAACCTTTAAACATTGATACCAACACCAACCAACCATGAAAAAAACTATCCTATAAGAGCACATATAGTGCCAGCACCTTTGAAGTTTGTACGTCCCCCGGGTTGATAATTAAAGTAGGTTCCTGGTCTATCTTCCCTCATTAGGCATCCATTCTAAGAGCTCACCAGCAAGTGCATGAATGGATCATCAATCTGAATGAATGTGGTGGTCGTTTCCTTCCACCCACGAGTTGTTAGAATATTTACACCATCATTTTTGTATTTTGCATGCCTGCATGCAAAACTGCATTCTGCATGCATTTGCATGCCACTGCATGCATCCAGTCATTATCATGGTGGTCTCCCCGGCACCTAGAGCTTGCTTCTAGATCTCTAGAGCCTATCGTTATCCCCCATTTGGCCTCCTACCTACCTGATGTGCCCTTCTTGACTGTTTTGCATGGCAAGTGCACCTTTCTCACCTACCGGACTCAGTTAGTGCACATTTTCTCACCTACCTTCAGTTATCACTCAGTTAGGGCACCTTATCTCACCTACCGGGAGTTATCACTCAGTTAGTGCATGGATTGAGAAGTTCTTCCACTGATTGCTCATCCTAACTACATGTAGCTCCTAGTTAGCTATTTTTGGAGTGCCACTTGACCCTATGACAACCTCATGCGCCCCCCTTGGAGTCTCCATTCCCTGATTTATGCCTAGATGGTTATGTTAGACTCAGTTGGACACACTTGACTAACTCTTACCATTTATGACTAATACTACTGACTGGATGATGTCTCCATAGTTATCCAAGCTAGACTTTGAGCTCAGATTCGAATGCCCTACTTGGATAATTCGAATCCTATATGATGCTACATCATAGATTATTGTATCACACTCTTTACATTCATTATTCATTGTATGATACTAATTCTTGTTTATTATTATGTGTTTATGAGTGATTATTGAGTGCATTCTTCTCTTCTTCTTTGCAACATACTTGAGAGTTTGATTGTGAGTTGTTATAGTTTCTAGATCTCTTGCAGATTATCACATGGTATCAGAGCAGGAAGCAGCTATTCGAATTGCAGCCATTGCACCAATTGCAGCATTTCTTTGAGAAGCTATCTTTCACTTGTGCACCAGAAGCCTCTGAGTTTCCACAACAAATCCTGGTGCTATTACTTGAATTCATTGGAGAAATCCAGTGAGGTCTATCCAAGTGTGAAGGACTTAGTCTATGTGCCAAGTGTTCTTAAGGTAGTGTTCAGTCAAAGTGTAGCATTCTCCATCAACAAAAACTCTTCTTGTTTTGCAGGTTTATTCACCTGTTCGGAATCTTCTTCAACTATTCGAATTTATCTGTTCAGATGGATCTAAAGCTCACATATTTCAACTATGTTGAGTGGAAATCCAAGATGTCACTCTTCATGATATCCAAGAGCTTTACCTGAATACTCAACGGAACTATGGTAGAACCTCTCAATGCAGTTGAAAAGTCCAAGTACTTAGATAGGCTTGATGAAGTAGTTGGCCTCCTCCTTCTCTCAATTTCTGAAGATCTTCACTTCCATGTCATCGATCTTACATCTCATAAAGAGGTTTGGGACAAGCTCAAATCCCTTTTTGGACAAAAAGATGATATGAAAT
This sequence comes from Larix kaempferi, assembly GCA_027924585.1. Lineage (NCBI taxonomy): Eukaryota > Viridiplantae > Streptophyta > Pinopsida > Pinales > Pinaceae > Larix > Larix kaempferi. Next base: position 15,843,103 of record BSBM01001005.1, on the reverse strand, counting down.
GACACAAATTGGAGAATGAACTCATATGTTTGAGTCCTGACAACTTCGATTCTATCAATGCCTTCCTCACTAAGTTCAAAAGCTTGATGTCGCAGTTGAAAAGATATGAGATAGTGAAAGAAGACAAGCAGCTTATACTTGTCATTATCTCAAAGTTGGGGCCAAACTTCTCAGTTTTTGTCTCTACTTTCCAGTTAGCTAAGTTTTCCATTCCAAGATGGAAGTTTCCCTCACTTGATGACTTCATCCAATATCTTACTCAAGAGGAAGAGAAGTTGATCTCCATGGGAATGATCAAACCCAAATTGGATTCATCTCTTAGAGCTGCAGAGAGAGGGAATGGTAAAGGCAAGCAAAATATTTCTGACAAGAGATCGAATGATACAAGGCCTACAAATAGTCCATACCAGTTAGATGGGGCTTCTAACTCAAGGAAGACCAAGCATTCTCAGAAGGAAATATCAAAGTGCACATACTGCCATAGAGGGTTCCATCCTGAGAGTTCTTGCATGAATAAGACTATAGATTTGATGGATCAGTTACTTGAGAAGAACAATCTTCTTGTACCAGCATGTGCAAGAAAGAAAGATCCTGACATTGAATCTTCTAGTTTTGAAGACAAAGAAAGATGTCATGCTCTCATAGCAAGTGCATCAACTGATTCTTCTTTCATCATAGATTCAGGAGCATCATGCCATATGGATTCCTCCAAATATCTCTTCTCGAGTTTTGAAATCTCTATTGGCACTTCCATAAGTTTGGGCAATGATTCAGAAGTCTCCTCTCAAGGGATTGGAAGAATCGTTCTTGATCATGGTTACTTTTCCAATGTGCTTTATGTTCCTTCTCTTGTAGCTAATGTCCTTTCAGTGTATCAAATGACTCATACTGGAAATCCCAAAAGAGTGATATTTACTCCTTATGAAGAGGAGGTACAACACATGGCTTCAGGGGAAATCATTGCAAACGGAGTTGAAAATCATGAGACAAAATTCTATGAGTTTTCACACTTCTTGCCTCTCTCAAAGGAATCTGCTCTTCGCTCTCATACTCATGAAGAGAGTAGACTATCTCATCTCAACTACAATCTAGCTCGGAATGTGGTTGATGGTATTCTAAGTGGCAAGTTTTCCCATGGCACCTTCAAAGGTTTCCTAAAGGGCAAAGATACACAAAAAGAGATTGAGAAAAAGAGGACTCTTGAAGAAGTGCGAATTCTAGATCTAGATCCACAAGAACCTGAAGATATAACACCTATTTGTCCAACTCCTATTTCAAAATGGGCCTCCACTACTGCATCCTCCTTTGACCTTAATGAAGATCCATCATCATCTAGTTCTTCTGATATTGATTACAGACATGATGGTTCAAATGAGGACTACATGCATATTCTAGAGCAGTTTCATGACATCAACATTTTTGGATATGTTCCTCCTTCGAGTGATGATGAGCATGAGCCAGTTTTACCTGCTTCTCCTCATGAGATTTCAGATTCAAAGTTTGCTTGTGATGACGAGCCAGTTTTACTTGCTTCTCCTCATGAGATTTCAGATTCAGAGTTTGCATGTGATGATGAGCCAGTTTTACTTGCTTCTTCACATGATATTTCAGATTCAGAGTTTGGATGTGATGATGCATCTTCACATAATATTTCAGATTCAAAATTTGAAGATGGAGATGGTGATGAGAGAATACTAGACCTAGATACACAAGAACCTAAAGGTTTAGCAACTGATGATGAAGATGAGTGAATGGGATATCCAAATCCACAAGATCCTGAAGATCTCTCACCTGGTTTTCCTCCTCTTCCTCGATGGGCAGTCAGTGCTCCCCGATCAACCAAATCATATTTTCAGCATGGAAGGTTTCATCCTTATCACATGGTTGATCCTCTTCCTTGATGGACAACCACTGCTCCCCGATCAGCCAAATCATATTTTCAGCATGAGAGGTTTCATCCTTCTTACTTTATTGATCCTCTTCTTCGATGGGAAACCACTTCTCCCTGGTCTTCCAGGGAAGATCAGAGTTTTCGCATGTAAGGATTCATCCTTGTGAAATTTTTGATCCATTTCGGATCTTTCAATACTTCTTTGAGAAAGAAGGACACTTACCTCCTTCAAGGGTGAGAGATGATATGCTTCATTAGCATCCTTCAGTATATTTTGAGGGAGGGATTTCTTCCCACTGGGTTTTCCCTCTTTCCTCACTTAGTTTATTTAGATTGATTGTATGGGGTGACCTTTGGTCTTAGTCACTAGGGCCCTATTTGAGTGTTTTCAGTTATTTCTCATAGTATAGCTTGCGGGGGGTGTTGGAATATTCACACCATCATTTTTGTATTTTGCATGCCTGCATGCTACATGCATTTTCATGCCACTTCATACATCCAGTCATCATCATGGTGGTCTCCCCAACACCTAGAGCTTGCAAATCCTGTCTTTAGCCCCCATTTGGCCTCCTACCTACCTATTGTGCCCTTCTTGATTGTTCTGCATGGAAAGTGCACCTTTTTCACCTACCACACTCAGTTAGTGTGCCTTTTCTCACCTACCTTCAATTATCACTTAGTTAGGATGCCTTATCTCACCTACCGGGAGTTGTCACTCAGTTAGTGCATGGATTGAGTAGTTCTTCCACTGATTTCTCATCCTAACTACCTGTAGCTCCTAGTTAGCTAGTGTTGGAGTGCCGCTTAACCCTATGATATCCTCATGTGCCCCCCTTGGAGTCTCCATTCCCTGATTTATGCCTAGATGGTTCTGTTAGACTCAGTTGGACACTATTGACTGACTCTTACCATTTATGACTGATACTACTGACTGGATGATGTCTCCATAGTTATCCAAGATAGACTTTGAGCTCAGATTCGAATGCCCTACTTGGCTAATTTGAACCCTATATGATGCTACATCATAGATTATTGTATCACACTCTTTACATTCATTATTCATTGTATGATACTGATTCTTGTCTATTATTCTGTGTTTATGAGTGATTATTGAGTGCATTCTTCTCTTCTTCTTTGCAACATACTTGAGAGTTTGATTGTGAGTTGTTATAGTTTCTAGATCTCTTGCAAATTATCACACGAGTAGTCAAATAGGCTCTGCCAGTTTCAGGCGTTGAGTGTCTTTCCCGACAATCAACCAGAGTCATGCTCTGCCATATGAAATCGCAGGCATGCTCCATACTCCATTGGATTCGGCAACAGGGTTCTCAACCACCCTCTGCAACCGCATTAATGTTAGCAGGGAATTCAAACAAGTTCACAGTCAGACATGTGGCAACATAGGAAACCAATCCCATAAGCCCCTCGCCTCTCCCTAGTGGATACACATGGCCCCTTCTCATTAGTTTCCTCCTTATCCAGCTTCTTGGTTATTTTATTCATTAATAATAATTACATCATTTACATTTCTTCATGGCTTAATAGCCCATGAATAATGAAACTGTTCAAATACTTGCCTAAGCAATAAACTTAAGCATCCACTAGTGGGGCCTTGGCCTTGAGCTCCACACTATGGAAAATACACATATTGCATATATATACAATATTTACATTGAATCCAAATATCATCAAGGGGGAAATGGGGTATTACAACTCCCTCTCCCTTAAAATAACACCGTCCTCGGTGTTCTCAAAACTGAACAAAAATGGGAATACCTCTTTCATGGCATCCTCCATCTCCCACGTGGCCTCCTCTAGGCTAAGGTGCCTCCATTGCACATTTACGTGCCCTATGGCCCTGTTCCAAATCAAGGTCACCTTCCTGTAGAGGATGCATGTAGGCTCCACCTAGAACTCTCCCTCTGGTTTCACCTGTATCACATGCCAATCAATGATATGATTAAGATCATGTACATATTTATTAAGCAGAAATACATGGAAAACATTATGAGCTTTCATGTTAGCAGGCAATGCAATCCTATATGTAACTGGTCCTATCCTATCAAGGACTTCAAATGGACCACAATATCTTGGTTCCAACTTGGCACAACTTCCCAACTTCATGGAACTCTTCCTCGGTTTCACTCTCAAGTAGACATGATCCCCAATCTAAAATTCCTTATGTATTATTTTCAGATCTGCATAACTCTTCTTCCTGTCCTATTCTTCCTTCCTATTCTTCCTGATCTTTACAATCTCTTTCTCCATCTCCTCAATCATTTCAGGTCCAAGCACTACTTTGTTCACTAAGCTATCCCAACTTACAGGAGTTTTGCATCCTTTTCCATACAACACTTCAAAAGGACTCATCTTTAATGATGCTTGATGTCCATTGTTGTAAGAAGATTCCACTAAGTGTAAGTAGTATTCCCACTTAGATGGATTATCCATCACATACATCCTTAACATATCTTCAAGGACTTGATTTACTCTCTCAGTCTAACCATCCGTCTGAGGATGATAGGTTGTACTAAAATTCAACTGAGTTCCCAACTCCTGGAACAATCCTTTCCAAAAATTAGATGTGAACTTTGTGTCACGGTTTGAAACTATTCCCTTGGGAAATCCATGCAATCTAAATATCTCTCTCATGAAGATATATGCAATGTCATTATCCTTATGGGTGGACTTGACTGGAATGAAACGAGCTACATTTGACAGCTTGTACACCACTACCATGATTGAATCATGTCTCTTCACTATCATACGCAAAACTCTTATAAAATCCATGGAAATCACTTCCCACTTCCATTCTGGAATGGGAAATGGATGCAACAATCTTGCTGGATGTTGATGCTCTGCCTTCACTTGTTGACACTTCTAACATCTAGCAATGTACTCAGCTATGTCTTTCTTCATACCATGCCAAAAGTACTGCTTTTTTGTTGTTGTTATAGTCTTATTATATCCTGGATGTCCTGAGTATGGCCTTTGGTGTATCTCATCCATCACCAACTTCTTCAAATTTGCATTGTTTGGAATGTACAGTCTGGTGTTTTGATAAATGAGAACATCACCCTCACCCAGCTGATATCTTGCATACTTTTCCTCGATAACATTCTGCTGCAATTTCTCCTTGATCTGAAGGTAGACTTCATCACTGTCTTGAGCCTCTAAAATGCTTGCCTTCAAGTCTGACTCACACCTACTTATTGCTGTAATATGGAATTTCCTGCTGGGTGCTTCAACAAACTTATTCTCTTTACCCTTGACATGCTTAATTTCCAAATCAAACTCACAAAGAAACTCCATCCATCTAGTTTGTCTAGCGTTCAGATTTGGTTAGTCAAACAAGTGTTTCAAACTCATATGATCAGTTCTGAGCTCAAATCTTCTTCCTAAAAGATAATTCCTCCATCTCTTGAGAGTGTGAATTATGGATGCTAGATCTAAGTCATGGGTGGCATAGTTCCTTTCATGCTCCTTCATCTTTCTTAACTCATAAAAAATTACATAGCCTTCTTGCATTATCACTCCACTGAGTCCTTCAATGAAAGCATCAATGCATACTACAAAATCCTTACTCTGATCTACAATCTTCAAAATAGGTGCACTAGTAAGCAAATCCTTTGACTGTTGGAAACTTCTTTCACATTTTTCAGACCATCTGAATTTGATGCCCTTCCTCTGCAATGAAGTGATGGGATGGGATATCCTGGACAAGCCTCCAATGAACCTCCTATAGTAACCGGCAAGGCCCATAAAATATCTAACATCTGCTGCATTCCTTGGAGTAGACCAATCCATGATGGACTCAATCTTCTCTGGATCAATTGCAATGCCCTCTACTGATATAATATGACCCAAATACTGCACCTTCTCCTGGTAGAAGTTACATTTACTCAATTTGGCATACAACTAGAGCTCCCTAAGGAATTGCAATACCATCCTCAAATGTTCATCATGCTCTTCTTCATTCTTGGAATATAGAAGAATGTCATCCAGGAACACAATCACAAACTTATCCAAACATTTCTTGAAGACATTATTTATGAGAGACATGAATGTAGCAAGTGCATTGGTAAGACCAAATGGCACCACTGTAAATTCATAATGGCAATACCTAGTCCTGAAAGCTTTCTTATGGATGTCTTATTCCTTTATCCTTTCTTGATGGTACCCAAACCTCAAGTCAATCTTGGAAAACACTCTAGCTTCCTTCATTTGATCAAACAAGTCATCAATCCTTGGTAAGGGATACTTGTTCTTAATTGTCACCTTATTGAGTTTCCTATAATCAATACACAGCCTCAATGTTCCATCCTTCTTCTTAACAAACAACATTGGTGCACCCCATGGGGATACACTCGGTCTGACATATTCCTTTTTCATTAATTCCTGCAGCTGCATCTTCAATTCTACCAATTCTACTGTGCTCATTCTATAAGGAGCTTTGGAGATGGGTGCTGCTCCTGGAACAAGATTAATGGAAAACTCAATATCTCTCTTGGGTGGAAATCCTGGAACCTCATTTGGAAACACATCCTAAAACTCTTGCAATATCTAGAAGTCTTCTATCCTAGGTCCTTTATCTTCTGTTGAATCAAATATATGCACAGCATATAACTGAAAACCCTTTTTATAAAAATTCCTTAATTGCAGAGATGAAATCTGCCTTACTAAAATATGCTTTGGAATTCCCTTTACTAGCCTTGGCTTGCCTTCATCATCAAGGCATTTCAGCGCTTTCCCATAACAGTCTAATTTGGCCCTATGCCTTTCCAACCAATCCATGCCAATTAAGGCATCATACGATCCCAATGGTAAGACATTTAATTCTACATGAGTGAGGAGTCTGTTCAATTCCATATGACACTCCTTCACTACGTCACTTAACTTCCTCTTAGGGCCTGTGGATAATTGAACTAGCCAAGCCTTATCATGCTTTAATTTATAAAGAGAACAACTTTCAACTATCTTAGGAGATATATAACTATGAGTAGACCCTGGATCAATCAAAACAGAAATAGGCTGCTCAATTATCTTTCCTACAACCTCCACCACTTCTGATTGATAGTATGCTTGATGATCATCTAGTGCTGCATAAATCCTAGGTGTTGCTCTTGCCATGTCCCCTACTGTAGCTACTCTTCTAACATTGTGCAAGCTCCTGGGGTTCTTCCTTGCAGTTGGGAAATCTCTAAACATGTGGTTTTCCACACAACTGGCTTGAACTCTCTTCTTGCTTGCTGGCCTTGTGGAAATATCCCAGGTTGATTTCTGAATGGTGGTTTGAATTCACCTTTATTTTGATCAAACCTTCCCTTGGGTTTACTTTTCTACGTTGTTTGCACCTCTGCTTTACCTTTACCCTGCTCATAGCAATGCTCAACCATCCTAATGGCTTCATCCAAGATTGGTGGATTTACAAACTCTATTCTATCTCTGTATCTATGTGGTAGACTACCAAGGAAGCATTGGATCTTCACTCTTTTATCCTTGATGTAGTCTGCGTACCTCATCAACTCCAGAAACTTGTGGACGTGCTCATCCATGGTATTCTGTCCTAGTATGAGTTCATTGAACTCTTTTATTTTGCTATAATAATACCTAGCCGATAGGTACTTCTCCTGAAAGTATCTTTGAAACTTTTCCTAGCTGACTCTTCTTTCATTGATTCCTTTCACTTGCATGAGGTGATCCCACTAGATAGAATCTCTTCCACTAAGGTTATAAATAGAAACCTTAGCCTTTTCATTCTCTGAATACTCATGCATTCTGAAGTACTTCTTCATTCCAAGAAGCCATGCCTCTGCTTTTTGACCTTCTTTGCTTTCACCATCAAAAGTGGGAGGCCTTTCCTTCCTAAATTCACCCTGCGGAATACCTCTGTGCTTCTCTCTGCCTTTACTCTTGCTGGAAGTGTGCCTTGGGCTCCCCTGAGAACCCTCAGAATCGTTTGATCTGCTAGAAGAAAATCTAGGAGAGGGTGTCCTATGTCTTCTGCTCATAGAACCCCTTCTAGGGCTTGGATTCCTTCTCATAGAATGACCCCTAGACTGACTTCTGCATTTCTTTCCTCTCATCCTTTGTGGCTTAGGTTAGAACCACCATTAATCCTTTGCTGCAAGTCTGTAAGACTCTGCAAAATGGTCGCAATGAGTTGATGTTGCTCTTCTTGCACTTTCATCATCCACTTGTTAAAGCTTACCATAGTATCGGCCAAGTTTGGGAGCATCGCCTGCTCCCTTCTTCCATCAGACTCAGCCTCTATATGTGTTTCCTACACGTTCTCATCCAGCACATCATCTTCTAGCCCAAATGAGTCCTGCGCATCATTTAAAGTGACCATTCTTACACCTTTCTATGTGTTTCCCTGTGATACGATGCATCTTACAGCTACTGCTATCTCTGTGCATATTAGAGACATTCTATTGGATATCACAACATGCAAATAACTCTATCATACCCATTCAAACTAGGAACTATTCCTTTGAACAATTAATCAATCAAATAGTTCATCAAAACCACACCATGGGCGCATCTCTTGACCAAAAATTCATGCACGATCCGGCCCAAACAACTCCCAGTGCTGCAACTAAAGTTCTAATACCACTCTATAACGTCCCCACTAACCTCCTTAGGCCACAGGAGACCCTGATACATTTTTTTTCTCCAAATCCAACTGAAAATACACACACATAGTTGAATTAGCTCGGGTCCACAATCCACAACCACGAATCCACAACCTGCAATCCACAACTGCGGATGCGGAAATCCAAAACTCCACAAACAAAAACTTACCTTTCCATAATCCACAATCCGCAACATCAGATCCGCAACACGCAATCTGCAACATCGGATCCGCAACACGCAATCTGCAACATCGGATCCACAATCTGCAATATCGGATCCACAATATGCAATCTACAACGTCTCAAATCTGCAATCCGCAATACACAATCCGCAATGTCGGATCTGCAATCCACAATCCGCAATTGCGGGTGCGGAAGGTCAAATCTCAACTTCCGACAACGATCACTTCCGCAATCCGCAATCTCGGATGCAGAAGTGCAGAAGTCCAATCGCAACTTCGACTTCCATGCTTCCGCAATCCGCAATCCACATTGCAGATGCGGACATGCAAAACCATACCCTCTATCATGGTAACTTTCCACACAATATTCTGAGGGGGATAACTTCTCCATCCTTGGTCCAAATGAGACAAGGTCGGTACCGTTGGAAAGCTCTTGGAGATATCTATCCAATGATGAAATCCCTTCCCCATATGAGCACTCCTACCATGTCAAATTCTCCATTGAATTTTTGTCCATAAATCTGCCCAAAAGGACTTAAGGCTTCTTCCTATCATGACTTTCCCTTCCACCTGAGCCACAGAGGGGTTCTAAAACATTCCCAAGGCATTCCCCTCTACCCCAAGGATCAGATGTAAACATACAACTCATTCACAGGGTTAATCATACATATCATAGCATCTAAAATGCATCAAATTAGATCTAGCAATTACAATGATATACATATAACAATAAACTCAGTCCTTTACTGAGGTTTGTACATGACTCCTTGTTAATCAAATTCATGTAAACACGCATTCCACAATTTCACAATTGAACATAAGCAACCATTTCATAACAATGAAACACCATCATTTAACATAACAAGAAATACTTATCTTTCAATTTCCAAAGCAACTGGATAAGTGAGAGCAACGTTCCACCCAACCTTAGATCTTTGTCTAGTCTATACTCTTTCAGTTGAGAGATCACCCCCAAGCTAGGCTGTGTATCCACTAAGGAGGGCTATCAGGTTCTCTCACAGTCAAGGTTCCATCCCAATGCTAATCCAATATGCAATTGGGTTTATCAAGAATTCCATGGTACCTACCCATGCTACTCCAACCTACAGTGGGTTTATCAAGCGTTCAGGGACATATAGGTCATGCTAAGCCAACTTCCAGTTGGGTTTATCAAGCATACCAATAAGAGAGTCATGCCAATCCAACCTGTAGTTGGGTTTATCAAGCATACCAGACTAGCTAATCATGCTAAGCCAACTTGCAGTGGGTTTATCAGGCATACCAAGCAATACAATCATGCCAAGCCAACATGTCGTTGGGTTTATAAAAAATGTCAGACAAGCTGATCATGTTAAGCCAACTGGTAGTGGGTTTATCAGGCAAACATGGACAACAAAGGAGGCATTGCTAACCCGATGAGCTCAACCACAGAGCTGCAGGAATCTCAACACTTGGTCAACCTGGCACCTACATCACCTACCACATCCAACACAAGGAAGACCCTCTTCGCTACTGCACAGTCCCTCAAGGCCTCTTCCCTTCCAGTGCTACCCCAGGATGGGCATAGAAAGGTCCAGTCGCTGGTTCTATGAGACTACGGCCTTAACTGGGTTTATCAAGCAACCCAACCTTCTTCCACAGTTCAACAACTGACTCCTTCCAGGCATGCGAACAAGGATCTGTTTCGCAATCTATCCTCTGCAATCCAAGCTCAGGCTCTCTCATAGTTTCTCTGCATTGTCCAAGCTTGCAGTTTCCTCACGGGTTCTCACCACTCTATCATAGAGCACTATGTCACTGGTAGACTGGGTTGCAGTTTCCTCACGGGTTCTCACCACTCTATCATAGAGCACTATGTCACTGGTAGACTGGGTTCACACACACAGTTCTCATGGCTATCAACTCTCTGGTATTTTCTATTACACAGGGAAACACGATTATCTTCAGGTTATACCACTCTGTTGGCTCTGCGTATGCAGGAACGTATGAAAAATATCTCACTCTGTGGGGTGATGGATCATGAATGGAAAGCGCGTGAATGGATCATCGATCTGAATGAATGTGGGGGTCGTTTCCTTCCACCCATGGGTAGTCAAACAAGCTCTTCCAGTTTGAGGCGTTGAGTGTCTTTTCGAACAAGCAACCAGAGTCATGCTCTTGTTAATGTATATGTAACTTTGGAATGTATTTCACATATATGTATATTGTATTCCTATAGAGATGTTATTATTCCTCTATACGGAAGTGTCATCATTTATATTGTAAGTGTTGTAACTTATACTTGATGGGTTATTAGACCACCTTGTTGGGATCGGCTTTGTATAAGTCATGTGGGTCAAAGGGTTATTAGACCACCCTATTGGGAGTCGGCCATGTGGGTCAAAGGGTTATTAGACCACCCTATTGGGGGTTGGCCCAGTCACCATTGTGTTATGTGGTTAAGTTGAGGCTGACCTAGTAAAGGTCATTAGGCAAGTCAATTCAAGTGTAAATAGAGTGCGGGAGGCACTATATTTCATCATTCTATTCTCTCTCACACTCTCGGGAGAGTGGTGCACTTGTGGAGGAGGAGAAGCTACTGCTAGGAGATGTCTATCTCTTATGCTTGGGTTGTATCATTGCTCTATCTATCTCCGAGGAAGTTATTGGGGTTTTTCACCTTTATGGTTTTCCCCAAGTAAACTCTGTGTCTCTCGTGTGCTTGCATTATGGTGTCCATGATTGATATGCTGTACATGTTGTTATCTCAGTTAAGATCCTAGATCAGATTGAAGTAAATTCTGAAAAATTAACATGGTATCAGAGCTAGCCTGAAAGAAGGCATGGTATGGCATGTATGACACTTGTTGCAATTGCAAAGCTAGGGCTTGATATAGAAAAAACCAGTCATCGGAGCACTTTTGCTATAAATAAATTTAGGGAAAGGTCTAAAAATCGTACAAGGTGAAGATAATATCCCCATGTACCTTGTGTCCAAAGGAAAACCTCTGATTCGTTTGAATTTGTGATTTATGATCTGTACAATACAAGGTTTCTGCCTCTTCCAGATCTCAGTCATAAACAGGTGACCTTGTAAAAAAGGTCATAACTTGGGCTAGGAAGCTCCAAATGAAATTTCATAAAAAATTCTAGGTAGTGCATAGACTGTACTTTCTCAAGTAACTTTTTCAGAGGCCGAAATTGAACCAGTGACACGTGGCACGCCATACAAGTTCACTCTCTTGTTTTATCCCATAAACAAGTCACGTTGCAACACTTGGTATAACTCTCTCTCAGAGAATCCATTTGAGGTCATACCTATGGCGTTGGAAAGATGACAGGTCAGGATATCACAGGAAATGTTTTCAGACCCTGTGGATTGAAAATTTTGGAGTTAAACTAGAAACAATCAGGTACATATTTCTATCAAAACAAAATTATTTTTGGGCACCTTCATTCATGGCTTCCGGAATTTAGGGTTTCGGAGAAAGTTGGAATTTTTGTAATTGGAGACTACGGCTGAATGCTACTCATCAAAATAGAAATTTAGAGACCAAGATCGGAATTTTTTTTTGGGCAGAAGGTTGGGCTTGATCAGACCCTAGTTCAGGACTTTGATCGGAAAAGTGGAAAATTAGGTCTTCTGCAAAAATGGAAATTTTTGAAATCTGTGACCACGGCTAGAAGCTCCTCAGAAAAATAGAAGCTTAGAGCTTTGGATCGAACCTTTTGATTGGGCAGAAGGGTGAGATTTATCAAACCCTAGTTCGGGGTCATGTCTAGTGAATCCGAAAGTTTCAAACGCAAATTTGAGGGGTGAAACTTTGCAGTTTTCAAATTATGAGTATACCAGCTTGATCAACTCAACAAGGCGCATATTTCTATCCTTTAGGAAGTTTGAAATTCAAAGTTTGAATTTTTAGGGTTTCTCTGAGAAACCCTAATCCAGCTCTAGATCCAATTCCTGCAAATCAAGTGGATTGAGTTAATCCTAGAAGAGAATGGATTGGTCACCTGCATAAGTGAAGAAGTTCTTGTTTCAGAGGGAGATGAGGCTAAGGCATTACATAAGAAGATTACAAGCAATCTCAACAGGTATGACTCATCCAGGTATGTTTCGATATTTGTTCATGATTAAGTTTATGGTATGTTTGTCTTCATGTTATTACGGTTAGTACAATCTTGATTAAATTTAGACTTGTTGTATCACCTTAATAAAATTATGAATGCATGATAGAAGATATTCATTGATTAGGGTGTTGACACTTATTGTTGTACTAATGCATTATGGTGTTGTATGAGGTTTATGTTGTCCGCTAACATGAAAGGTACACCAAGAAAGACAAATCATGTTCTAGTTCAAGAACATATGATCATGATGACATGAGGACAAAGATTCATCCATTGTCATGAATCATTTAGAAGATCTATTTGCGAGGTATGTACACCTTGGTTCTATAATGGTTAACCTATGAGATATGCAGGTTACTAGCACAAGTCATTGAAGAGAACAAGAAGACATCATGTGGGTATGTTAGACATAACTAGCTAACATACCAATCCAGTGATGGATATAAGTTCAAGGACAGGTAATCCAGGAAGCAAAGATCAAGAGGGAGCACACTCCAGTTGTTCCTGCAAGGAAGCAAAGATCAAGAAGGAGCACATTTCAATAGTTTCTGCAAGAATGCAGATATTCAGAGGGAGTTGACCACTTCTCACAATCCACATCAGAATGGAGTTGCAGAAAAGAAGCAAAGACTGAGAGGGATTCAACCCAACAAACAAACAAAGATAAGTATTTGAATTATCATTCCTTGCATATTTTATTGTTTAAATAATATTGTTCAATAAAGTATATACTCATGTTCCTAGAATTAGGTTCTGTATTATGCATATTAGAATAGTTGCATTGATGAACAGTATACTACTAATATACATGGGTAAGTGGCCTATGGCACTGTACAACATTCCATTGCTACTTATCTAGAATAAAACCTCTTTGCTGACATCTTGGGAGTTGTGCACACTCTTAACAATGTTCTGGTAGAGGTTGGAAGGCATCTAGAAAGTCACGGGATATGGATAAATGTTGTATTGTAGCATTGGCTAAGATAATTGCATGATTGTATGACATATTTCTTTATGTGTAAGAATTTGTTCTGAAAACTATGAGATGTTTTCTAATCATGCAATTTAACTTGTTGTGTAGGAAAGATCGTATACCATCACCTACAAAAGAAGGACTACAACATTTGTTCAACAACAAAGTTATATTTTGAAAATATTGAAGATATTGAAGTTCCTAGGATCTGGGAAGAATGCCATGATCAAGGAGTACTAGTCGATCATGAAGATGTTTGGGATGCAGTCCTAAGACCTGGAGGGGATTCTGTAGTGACTTCCAAGAGGATCTACAAGATCAAGCATGCTGCAGGTGGTAGCATAGAGACTTTTGCTCCTGTAGCCAAATACACTTCCATTAGATCTGTACTTGCTTTGACTGCAGTGATGAAATGGAAGATACACCAAATGGATTTCAAGACATTTTTCTTGAATGGTGTAGTTGAAGAAGAAGTGTATGTGGAGCAGCCAGTTGGTTCTGAGACACATGATAGGGAGTCACATATGTGCAGAACTTGGTATGGTAGGATAGACAGCTTTCTATCTAGTTTGGGCTTTACCAAGAGTAAAGCGGATTCCAACCTTTACTACAAGGTTGAGGAAGGCAATCCAGTGATACTACTTTTGTATATGTATGACTTGTTTATTACAGGTGAAGATAGATTGATTGCTGACACGCAGTGGAAGCTTGCTGCCGAGTTCGAGATGAAGAACTTGTGGATGATGCACTATTTTCTAGGTATGGAGGTGTGGCAGAGTGCAGATGGAATCTTCCTTGGACAAGAGAAGTATGCAGTAGAGATCCTGAAGAGGTTCGGGATGATGGACTCCAAGGCCATGGCCACACCTATGGCATCAAACCTGAAGCTTCTGTGTGATGCTTCATCTGAGCCAGTTGACATTACTATGTATCATCAGATGATTGGGTCCTTGATGTAACTCACGAACACGAGACTAGATATTTGCTTTGCGGTGAACACATTGAGCCAGTTCCTGACAGATCCGAGGAGTGTTCACCTGGTTGTTGTAAAGCATATTCTGAGGTACTTGAAGGGTACAGTTGATTATGGGCTCAAGTATGATGCAAATAAAAAGTTTAACCTACAAGGTTATGTTGATTTAGGTTGGGAAGGCAGTGCTGCAGATAGGAAGAGCACTTCTGGGTGCTGCTTCAGTATGGGATCAGGTGTGATCTCTTGGTTTAGCAGGAAGCAGTCCTACGTAGCACTGAGTACAGCCAAGGCAGAGTATGTTGCAGCCTGTGCAGCTAGTTGTGAGGCAGTATGGCTGCGGAAGCTACTGTCAGAATTATTTGATCTCCCGCTGGAGGCTACTGGTATCTTTTGTGACAACCAGAGTTGTGTGAAGCTGTCTAAGAACCCGGTGTTCCACGACAAGTCGAAACACATAGAGATCAAATACCACTATATCAGGGATATGGTACATAGAGGAGCAATGAAGCTCCTATATGTTGCGACGGATGAGCAAATTGTAGATGTACTGATGAAGCCACTAGCCAGAGTGAAGTTTGAGTACTTCAGAGAGAGGCTTGGAGTTCTTCAGATTGACGACACTTCGAGGAAGAAGTGATGGACACATTTGCTGAACCCACTCCAAGCATGTTGGAAGGAGGATCCTTCACATGGCTGTGGATGTAAGCACTGGATGATGAGCATCAAGATGATGCTCCAGTTACTGCTCTATATATGCATCAAGATGATGCTGGATATGATCAGTTGGATCACTTATATGTATTTGTATGTACGCATCATGTTGGATGCTGGATATGATCAGTTGGATCATTTATATGTATTTGTATATGCATCATGTTGGATGCTTGGACCATGTATCTGTATATGTATCAGGTGGATACTGTGTATGATCAGGTAGATCATGTATGTTGATATATATCAAGTGGATACATTGTATGATCAGGTGGATCATGTATGGTGATATGTATCAGGTAGATACTTTGTATGCATCAGGTAGATGCATTGTATGATCAGGATGATCATGGATGACGAGCTTCAGGATGTTGCTCCAGATGACTTGCATCAACACGATGCAGTGATGATGATCAGGATGATCATATGTACATCAGGATGATGTATGGTGAGTATCAGGTTGATACTCTGTGGCCGTGGACAGGTTGTGCAAAGGAAATCCTAGATTTGTTCTAGGTCACATCCAGTATGAAAAAGGACTGGCACTGTGTATCACATGTAAGACCTAGGAGATCTGATAGGTTGGGTTGTGTGCCCGTAATAAGTCCTGGGATGCTCTTTCGAGGGTTTGTGATAGTGGGCCACATGTAAGACCTAGGAGATCCGATAGGTTGGGCTGTGTGCCCGTAATAAGTCCTGGGATGCTCTTTCAAGGGTTTGTAGCAGAGGTCACATCTAATCAGTCCTGGAGATCTTGCCGGTCGTGCTTAGGCACATAAATGTTCCTGGGATGCTCTTTAGAGTTCTTGTCGGTCGTGCTATGCACATAAACATTCCTGGGACACTCTTTTAAGGTTTTGTGACAGTCACATGTAATAAGTCCTGGAGATCTGGATAGGATGAAAAAGGCCTCAGATGCTCTTTAGGGTTCTTGCTAGTCAAGAGACTCTTTTAAGGTTTTGTGACGCACGTAATAAGTCCTGAGGATTCCACAGTATGGCCAGTGATGATGAAGACCTGCAGGTGGTGGGCCTGCATCCAGTATGAAAAAGGACTGGCTCTGTAGAACTTCCTATGACGAGTAGATTCAGAGATTGATTGAGATAGCAGCAGCAGTGATGATGACGATGACTCGATGACGATTATCCAATGATGATGATCCAGAGAAGAAGACTTGTGCTAGAAGACCTGTGTCGAGAAATATCTTCCTAGTTAAGAGGGAGTGTTGATGTATATGTAACTTTGGAATGTATTTCACATATATGTATATTGTATTCCTATAGAGATGGTATTATTCCTCTATATGGAAGTGTCGTCATTTATATTGTAAGTGTTGTAACTTATACTTGATGGGTTATTAGACCACCTTGTTGGGGTCGGCCCTGTATAAGTCATGTGGGTCAAAGGGTTATTAGACCACCCTATTGGGGGTTGGCCCAGTCAGCATTGTGTTATGTGGTTAAGTTGAGGCTGACCTAGTAAAGGTTATTAGGCAAGTCAAGTCAAATATAAATAGAGTGTGGGAGGCACTCTATTTCATAATTCTATTCTCTCTCACACTCTCAGGAGAATGGCGCACTTGTGGAGGAGGAGAAGCTGCTGCTAGGAGATGTCTATCTCTTATGCTTGGGTTGTATCATTGCTCTATCTATCTCCGGGGAAGTTATTGAGGTTTTTCACCTTTATGATTTTCCCCAAGTAAACTCTGTGTCTCTCGTGTGCTTGCATTATGGTGTCCATGATTGATATGTTGTACATGTTGTTCTCTCAGTTAAGATCCTAGATCAGATTGAAGTAAATTCTAAAAAATTAACAGCTATGCCATACAAAATCGCAGGCATGCTCCATACTCCATTGGCTTCAGCAACAAGGTTCTCAACCACCCTCTGCAACCGCATTAATGTCAGCAAGGAGTTCAAACGGGTTCACAATCGGACATGTGGCAACATGGGAAACCAATCCCATAACCCCCTCACCTCTCCCTAGTGGATACATGTGGCCCCTTCTCATTAGTTGCATTCTTAGATAGCTTCTTGGTTATTTTATTCATTAATAATAATTACATCATTTACATTTCTTCATGTCTTAACAGCCCATGAATAATGAAACTGTCCAAATACTTGCCTAAGCAATAAACTTAAATATCCACTAGTGGGGCCTTAGCCTTGAACTCCGCGCCAGGGAAAATACACATACTGCATATATATACAGTCTTTACATTGAATCCAAATATCATTAAGGGAAAAATGGGGTATTACACAAATTTCCTTGGAGTGAAGAAATTTGGAGGACAGGTTGAACTCATTTTCTAAATATTGTTTTAATCTTCAAAAAAGTTATCATAGATGGCTATAATTTATGTAGTGTGAGATTTTGTCATAGAAAAAACTCAGAACTTAGAGATTACAATTGTGCACGTATTTTACTTTTAGTCTTCCATTGACTATTATATCGAATTTTGTAGCTAATGCATTTTGTATTTGGATGCAGAAAGTCATAGTTGGTAACAACATTCCTAGTCAACAAGGAACCAGGTTCTACCCTGGCAATTATGTGGGTATATGGAAAGGCCATACCCTTTATGCACTTAAGGAAGGGTATATAAAATTTGAACAAAGAAACTGCATGGCCATAAATGGGTTCATGTTGAACCAATTGAAGGCCATGTCCTTCATCTAGTGTAATAGAAAACTAAAACTCTAGAAGAGGCATAGCTAGATTCAAGCAGAAGGTTGGACGATAGCAACTTTTGATTTGAAAATCATCATGGAAACTACATTTAAATTGCTAGGATTAATTCCAATTACTTGGCCTAAAATTGAAGCCCATGATAAATTAAACTCTTTATCTTTGTCCTATGACCTCCATTATATATATTACGTCAAATTCTAAGAAAATCCCATCAAATTTAACAATATCCACCTATCAAAAGCTTTGCACCCAAGCAAATAGGTATACTGTATTGTATTCATATTATTATCAAAATGCTATAGATTAAATTTTAATTTATAAAAAAAAAAAAATATTGGGTGGGCTCCATGAACTCAAGCATAGTCACTTAAATATTCACACATCTATTATATATTCAAATTATGGGCACAGGTATTGTAGTGATATGTTTAAATAAATCTACCAATTCAAACCAAAGCAAAGGAAGCTCAAAATATTCAAAGGGTGAAAAGTGTTGCACAAGCACTATCGAGTTTTATAATGATTGGAATGTAAATTAGGATATGAATTTTGTAATTTAATTTATATAAATTCGAATGAAAGAAAACGTGGTCGTAAATGGGTTCATGTTGAATCAATGGAAGGCCATGTCCTTCATCTAGTGTACCAGAAAACTAAAACTCTTACGCATAGCTAGTTTCCAGCAGAAGGTTGGAAAATTTTTTTATTTGAAAATCCTCACGGAAACTACATTTTAATTGCTAGGATTAATTTCAATGTCTTGGCCTGAAATTGAGGGTCGACAATAGTGAAAGGAACTTTATTAGGCATTTTAAAACATTGAGATTGCAATGGATTTGAACATGACATTCCATTCCGTGATAAATTAAACTCTTTATTTTCCTCCAACATGGAATAACAAGAAAATTCGATGAAAGGGTTCTATTCATTTCATATATGTTGTCTTTGAATTATAAACAGTAAACACTAGACATGGAAAACATTTCAACATACAATAAATATTGTTTTGGTGCTATTTGTGTCTGATTCTGCTTTCCACTTTTTCATTGCTAAAGCTACTTTTCATGAAACCCACGATCGAATCCTGGGAGTGTACGAGAACATGGAAACAAATTAGGGAAAATACTAAAACTCGGTTGTTATGGAAGTCTGGTGAGTAGAAATCCAGTATTCTGGTCATAAAGAGAACAACTCACAACTTACAAGTTACAAGCCCCTTAAAATGTAGGGGATAACATCAATGAATACCTTCAAGTCAATGTCAATGAGGTCACACCGATGTCAAGCCACCAACACGGGGTCATTTTCCAGACATTTTTCCTCTAGCTCTTTCGGATGAGATTTTACTCTTGAGCTTATAGGACCATTGGTGTTGGCACTGACACTTTGTAGTCTACGACGTCTTTTGGAGGTTTAATGTGCCCCGCCCCATTTAGCGGGAAACATGTTTCTCCTTCTTCTAGACAGCTGCATCGAAAAGCCTTGTTCTTAAAAATTTAGAAACTGTATAAGAAAATATTGTTATAAGATATCATAATGCAGTCTTAAATTCTTATTGTAGTACCTTGTAATCCTTTTAAGCACATTTTATGAAGATATTACCATAACTAACTGTAATTCCCCTTCCAAGCTTCCACAACAAACAAATTCTGTGTGTCTAGCTTCTTGCATGTTGCAATTCCCCTTCCAGGCTTCCACAACAAACAAATGAGTAAACAAAGTCCACACTGCAGTGCTAGCAGTCTATGGGTTGTAAATTGTTGGCCCATCAAGGATTCAGGCCATGATCTCGATCCATCATTATTCATCACCTGCAGTGGCATCAATGGATTTACCGAACACAGTGTGATGGT
Source organism: Larix kaempferi (assembly GCA_027924585.1). Classification (NCBI taxonomy): domain Eukaryota; kingdom Viridiplantae; phylum Streptophyta; class Pinopsida; order Pinales; family Pinaceae; genus Larix; species Larix kaempferi. The sequence continues at coordinate 15,823,084 of BSBM01001005.1, read as the reverse complement.
AACACAAGCCACTACCAGGCAAGTTGGCAACCTAGAGGCTGGTAAGTTGGTAATGCCTCCTGCCTCCTAGCCCTTGGGCCCTAGGAAATAGGCTCCTACAGGCTACAACTACTACCTAGTACCCTATCTAGTCCCTACCTCTTAAATAAATATTAATAATGTTTTTAGAAAAAATTTGAATTAACAATTTATAAAAAAATCTACCTATATGAGAATATGTTTTTTCAGTATTTTTTCCTGTATTTGAGGGACAAGATGCTCTGATGGAAAAATGCCTATCAAATTCCAACCCTCAACCCTCAGTTTGCCAAAGATAAATAAAAACAATCAGCTAGAATAGTGCAATATGTAATTAAAAAGCATTTGGGCTCTTAGTTTTCATTATTAAAAGGGCTCGCTCCAAGTAATTCCCTGTATCGTGTCGGTTTTTAAAATGTCAACTGTGTGAGGTTGCTAAAGTCGAATTTCGTAGTTGAAATAGAGTGAAGGGCCAACGTTCATTGCAAGTTAATTGTTGTTTATATATAATTGCTTATGATTAAAGAGTCAACCGCATTAAAATTGTTCAACGTGCAACATCGTCACATTATCTGAAATTCTTCCATTAAAATATGGATATTTTATCGGAATTTTTCGCATTTGAATAAAAGCAACCACCGTTTGACGTGGACATTTGAATCCCTGTGCCGTTTCTTTGTTTGTCTATTTGTAGGTGGTGGAATGGCCGATAAAAGCAACCACCGTTTGACGTGGACATGGAGCCCAATCAGATAAGTATCTGCCCGTCAAAAGAGAGATTTAGCGATTTGGAGTCAATGTCGATCCCCACAGATAACGTCATGGTTAGTCGAGCGTACCGTCAACTCGTCCAAAATTCGGCAACTGGTTGGCGTCGTCTTTCTCTGTGAAAGCAGTAATTTTGTCAGCAATATGCTGATTATAGATAACAACAACAACCAAACGCCAAAAAATCAAAGTCAGGAATAATTACTGTTAAAATATTGTGAAAACTGACAATAGCATTAATAACCAGGGTAGCTTGTATCTATTTTTCCACATGAAAAAACCATTACTGTATTACTAAAAACATGGTTACATTTCTCTTAGATACCAGTCAAGTCTGGTCCATGACTGTTCATAAACCACTTCAGTAATGTGTCCTGAACTTTATACATATCATAAATGCTCAGAATATATTCTCTTATTTTCAAAAGCAAATATTTCCTGAATATCCATATTCTATCAAACTGTGCCTTCAGATGCGCCAATTAGATACTCCTGTAAGAAACCTTTCATCAAGATAAAACCAAAACAGTATGCCAAAGACCACAAGCCAGAAAACAACAACCATTCAGCTTTTAAGTATGTGATGGCATGCGAAAGACCACAAGGCAGAAAACAACAACCATTAAATCATCTCCAAATGCTTCGTGGAAAGGAGCAAGGTAGTAACCTGACGAGCACTCGTTTAAATTTTATATTATATACCAACTTCCTCAATGCATATTAGGCCATGTTTTTGCTAGCTCATATGCACTATAATTTCTTCTCCGTAAATGTGCAATGTAAATGTGCAAGATGGAGACTGCTCCAACAAATATTTTAGTTTTAACTCTCTTCCAAAATTAATCCCAACAACTAGTTGTGTATTCTGCTTTGTCCATTTACCTAATTATGCGGCCAACAAATCCATTCCATAATCGATAAAGGATCTATGTATTTATGATAAAATACCTACACCCATAAACCAAAACCCTTAATCAATTTCTAAATATTTTTAGTGACCATAGATTTTCCAAAAAATATAGGATTTTTGAATACCCATCCCCCCATTCTTTTTTCTAAAGTTAAAGCTTTCCAATTTATCCAAGCCATGGCTCGCCTTTCCAAACTCCTAGACCAAAGGAAATGACAAGTAATTTTCCTTATTTTATTGAGCACTCCAATGGAGATCCAAGAGTTCATCCAAAAGTGAGGAGTTGCCTCCAAAACTACCTTTACCAATACCATTATGATTCCTTTGGATAACCATATATGACTCCAATTTGAAATACACTTCTCACACTTTGACACTAACCAATCCCAATCCTTGATAACATAAGAAGATAGCTTAATCCTAAATCCCAAATACTTCAAACCATAGTCTTAATTTGAAACAAGATAAGGGAAAAAAACTCTATAAAATTCCATCTCGTCATCCTCAATGCCTTCCCGAGAGAGGGATGATTTTCCCTCATTTACCATCATACCTGATGCCACATAGAAAATAGTTAAAATTTAATGAAGCTTCATCATATCCTGCGTGGATCCATCAATGAAAATAAGAATATCAGATCTACAAACAGTAGATGAGATAATCTTATATTCCCCTATAAGAATACCTTTAAAACTTCCAGATATTTTTGCCTCCAAGATTTCCCTAGTAAGACGCTCAACTACAATAAGAAACAAAAGCAAAACCATGGGACAACCTTGCCTTAAACCCTTATTAGGCCTGAAAAAAATAGATATTGATCCATTTATGAGGACACGTAAAGATACCGATGACAAACAACCCATCACCTATGATATGAAAGGTACACCAAATCCCATATGAGAAAGCGTTATCCACAGATACATCCAACTAACCCTATCATAGGCCTTTGAGAGGGCTATTTAAACAATATAACCTTCAATTTTATGGATCTTATTGTATGCAATCCCTCCTATGCTACACCGATGACCTCATGAATATGCCTACCCCAGAGGAATCCAAACTATTCATCCGATATGGATTTACTCAGCACATGCTTGATCATTGTCAAAATGATTTAAGCGAGTATCTTATAAATATAGTGGAACAAAGAAATAGGTCTAAAAAAGAAGATGTTGATCCATTTATAAGGATGGAGAAAGATACCGATGGCAAACAACCCATAACCTAAGATATGAAAGGTACTTTGAATCCCATATGAGAAATCGTTATCCGCATATACATCCAACTAAACCTATCATAGGCCTTTGAGAGGTCTATTTTAAGCACTATAACCTTCAATTTTCTTGATCTTGTTGTATGCCATCCCTCCTGCGCTACACCAATGACCTCATGATTTTGCCTTCCCAGGAGGAATCCAAACTATTCATTTGATATGGGTTTACTCAACACATGCTTGATCCTTGTTGAAATGATTTAAGCAATTATCTTATAAATACAGTTGAACTAAAGAAATATTTCTGTAGTCCTCGAAATTGTCTGAAGTGTCTTATTTGGGATAAGAGAAATAAAAGTTGAATTGAAGGCTACTAAGATTTTCCCACTGCTTCTGGCTTCTTCAATTACCTTTAATAAATTCTCCTCCAAAACCTCATAAATCCCATGAAAGAACTCAATTGAGAACCCCTCAGATCCCGAACTTTTGTCCTTTTTGAACAACATCAGATTTTCTTTGATCTCCTTAAGAGTTACCTCCTCCATCAAGGAGTAGTTATCTTCATAAAAAATGGAGGTTGGAAAATTTTGTGCTATTTTAACGACCTCATCTAAAGAAACCCTTTCATCTTCCTGGAATAAAGACCCAAAATGATGGATCCCAGCATTTGATATATCCTCAAAACCTTCAACTTCTTCACTTGAATCCAATGAAATATTCCAGATAGAGTTTATGTTCTTTCTATAGTTTGCATAATGATGGAAATATTTTGTAATTTTTCATCACGACTTGATAGCTAAAGAGCTCTGGTGTTTAATCTCCATTCAACTTCCGTACCTTCCAAAATATTCCTGTTTTTTTGTTCCAAGGATATTATTGCATCCTTTGAATCCTTAGTGAGGTAACCAAAACCTTCATCATCATACAGATCAATTAATTAATTCTCTATTTGATTTAGTTCATGAACTTCCTTCACTTTCTTATTAATTGACCAAATAATTGAGGCCTTCTTCACCTTATCAGTTATCTTTTAAAGACTTGACAAAAACCTCATCAGACAACTGCCTTAGAATTGAATTTAAAAGGACAAGGTGGTTTTATACGCCTGCCAATTCAAGGAAAACTGAAAAATTATTTGAGTCCCCACCAAAACCCACCCATTGTTTAAAATGAAATGGGAGCTCCATCACATCTTCTGACACTAAAAACGTTCCAAACAGTTGGAAATTCTAGCACGACCAAGTCTCTTCTTTGTCCAAGTAGGATTTAACTTTATTGGCTCAATATCAAGAAGTTGGACCTCCATTCTATAATATTATCAGAAAATAATCTAAAAGACTATCAGCCTGGTATAAAGGACCCCAAACCTCTAAAATCCCCAAATAAATATTCAATTCCTCGCCCATAATAAATTTTAGAGTTGATAAGAAAAATTTTGAAAATAGATTGTCCCAGAACTTTACTCTATATCACTGTAAGGCTCGTAAATGTTGAGTAACAAGAACTCTGTTCCCATATCATAAAAAAAAAGAGAAATCCCCAATCCTGATTCAATAGCCCATGAATTTATGAATTTCATATTGTTTTTGTTCCATCCCATTATTAGGCCCCCATAACAACCTCAAGCATCAACAAATTCAAATTCCCAACCACCAAAGTAATTTATTCAAATCTTTTACTATTCCATCACCATCACTCATAATCTCCTAAAGGAAAAACAACCTCTGGATTTTGATTGTCATGAAGCTGACTAAACGCTAGATTTTTAGAGGGGCTATCCATCCTCCTTTAATTCAAAGTCATATGAATCATTTGGTAACCTCTTCTTGGGATTTTGTTGCTCTAAGTGCCCCTTTTATCTACCTCTGCCTTCCTGAACCTGCATCCCAAGCCACTTGCTCTTGGGCTAACTGAATAAAGGATTTCCTGCCTCTATTAATCATCTTTGATTGATTAGAAGTCAAACCAGAACATCCCAGGCCACCCATAAGGAATAATTTCGGATCTCCTTTCCAAGACCTGAGGAAATATCTACGATCGTCCTCATCTAGATCTATGACATCAGTCTTTTTCGAACCAGAAGAATCATATATTAATTTTTAAGAAGATAAACTCAAAGGAGTTTCCCCCATAGGAATAAGGTTCAATGAAGTATTTTCCTCCAAAATATTTCCGTTCCCCCCTGCTTCGTGCGTGCTTCTTCATAATACCACCACGCCAACTACTAAAAAGTCTGAACCTGGGAATCAAATTTTCGCTACAAGAATAATCAAAATTTTATGGCTCCATATGATTAGTAATATTAGCTAAAAAAATCCTTCTGAGATATCACCACTTCATCATGATCAATATCCTCAATAGAGGGAGTAACAACACTCATGGGAATCACATATTCAAAGAGATACCCTGGAGAGTTTTTCATTTGAATTTTTGAACAACCCAAATCTCATCATGAACCAGTGAAAATATGCCTCAAGGATAATTCTTTCACATTTGAGCTCGATTCCTTCAACATTTCCATCCATATCTTTCGTCTGAAAGAGATCAAACAATCCATGTCCAACTGTCGGTAAGCATGGCACCGATTACATTTGAACGGAACACCTTGATAGTCTAATTGTTGAGTATGAATAAGGTTACCCCAATGCAAGATAATGGACTCTATAAGTCCCTCCTGCATGTCCAGATTAACCAATATATTTCCCACACACAACCCTAGTATCTTCAAAAGACAAGTCCTCCTCCACAAACTTCCCAATAGCATTACTAACCACTCTAAAAAAATCAATGGACCAAATTCAAAAGGTCAATAATATGGCTTGTATCTTACTCTTGGCCATTTGTTAATATTGGTTGTTTTAACTACAAAAAGGCGGTTGATTGTAGTTTAGTTCTTGTTAGTTGTTAATAATGGTTGTTTTCATATTTTATAATATAACGATAAAAAGCAATCCATTTAACTACAATTTAAAAATAAAATAAAACAAAATAGTGATAATTAACAAGAGCCACATGGTGGCAATGTCCCCGATATTGCCATTGCCACGTACATTTTAGATTAAATTAGAAAGCATGATAATGAGTTGACCCATGAGGAATTTGAAAAGGTATTGGGGTTACAATGAAGTAGATCAACTTTGCCACACCTCTTCATTTTTCTACTTGATTGGAGGGTAAAAACCAAACATGGTGATATAATATCATAATATATATTATTAATTTAATGATCTATACATAATAACAATTAGTAATAAATATAATGGTAAAAGTAAATTCGATTGAATGATAAATATATATATATTATTTTAACATAATATATAAAGGGAATTGAACCACCACAATAAAATAAATATTAAATATTATTTATGGTGTGGACATATTCCATCCATGCAAAATATAAAAAGCAATGAAAGGCTCCTCTCTCAATCATAAAGTATATCATATATAAATTATCAAATTCAAAAAATTGATAAAATCCAAAAAGAAACAAAATGTCTTATACTTGTAATAAGAATATGAACAAGAGCATAGGAGTTAGTAAATGAATATTTGAACTCTAAGTCTATCATATTAGTAGCTAAAGGAAAGCCATAATATCCAATAAAGAATATAAGAATATATTTTCATAATGAGAAGAATTCTCTAAACATAAATATTTAGAAATATTTAATTGTGTGGAAAAAAAAGACAGGGTCTAAAGCACTAAACTCATTAATGGAAAATGCAAACGAAATGCAGAATTTTGTTTTTTCCATCCCTTAGATTTATCAATTTGTGAAAAAACTACATATTTTATAATGCTAAAATGATTCCAGAGTATTTTACATTTATATATAGAGAATGATTTCCTAGGACTGGAAATGTCCAAGCCTTCGCAATCCTTTCATGGGAGAATGGGATTTAATTTGCACAGATTGCATAAAACAATATAGAGGAAGTTATTTGAGTAATAGAATGAGATTTGTAGGTTTTGAATAAAATAATGTTTATGTGTTACTCTTCATCACTTTGAAATCATATTCGAACAAAATGAGAACCTCTTTGTGTATATAAAAAAAATAAAAAATAAAAATTAGATTCATGTTAAATCTGAGCGTATTATCAAATTGAAAGACTAAATTTGAGCACTTGAGGTTATTAAAAGAAACAGTGGAAGAGTTGGACAATTGCAGTCCAGATTTCAGTTAAAAATCGTCATTAAATCTCTATCATCCATGGGAAGCTCTCACAAATCCTTTCCAGCTGCAATTTTTGAGTAATTTGTTGAAATGAATTTTGTAATTTTTGAGTAATTTGTTGAAATAAATTTGAATATCCAGCTCAGGGAATCTTCCATTAAATGTGATACATTTTATTTTAACTGATTTGATCTTTTTGTTTTAACTGCCTGAAAATATTGACCCGCCATTTAATTATTGCCAACCTGGTGGAAGTTTTCTTTCAACAAATATTTTATATTTACGAGCATTGAATGTCTTTCCTTCTACACTGGATTCTGATATAATAAAATACAATCCCAAAAAATATTTACAAGTAATTAGGATATATATATATATATATATATATATATATATATATATATATATATATATACTTACTGCGATTCAATTTTTAAATAAAATGAATTGCAAACATAACTAAAATAGTTGCATGGCGCTAAAAATTTTCTCATATAAACAACAACGAGCTTTTATCGTTAATCTAAATTTTGTTTACATACAGAGTTTGTAAAGAATTAAATAAAATAAGCTATGCATATTATCGGACACATAAGACCTCAAAGGTCATTTTCGTTAGGATTTCCAAATACTGTGAATGAGTGTTCCAAAAAAAGTTTAGAATTGAAATATGGTAATTCAACTGGGGAAAGTTAAAATCATGATACATAGATTGTAAATCTAATCTAATATGACAATTTAATCAATAATACAAACCCATGTGAGGATTATACAAAAATATTATAAAATTAAATAGATATATAAAAGTGAGCAAACTACTTCCAGAACAAGGATGATTTTTCATCTACACAGAGGTTGTACTCGACCCTCGACAATTATCCAAATGTATTCACAGTACAATTGTTTCCGTCCCTATAAGGTTAAATTGAAATCATTACAAATCAGTATTGAAGCTCAACTATATACTTGATGATAAAAGACTCATGGATTTGTAATCAGCCTAAGACAAACTCAGAACTACATCACGAGAACCGGGCGGTCATTCCAAGAAGTCGTCATAAATGATTTCAAAATGTAACGATGATTAAGAAAATTCCATTTAAGATTAATCTTAAGTTGTCCACACTGTCACAGGATCTTGGCTTGTTAGCATACCTGGTAGGCATCCCCAAGCAAAAGCGAAGACACCCAAATTCGTTGAGGGACATGCATTCACACAACATCTGAATGTTACTGATGGCAGAAAGAAGAATCATAAATGAAATTAAAAGTTGGAAGCACAAATGAACTCATATACCTAGAAGGATTTCGCTGTAATAAAATGTGACCTAGATGTATGTAAGTGGACTCATATCTCACCTGTACCAAATCCATAACAACATTTAGTAAAGAACCAAACGAGTCAATTAAATGATTTTTTTTTAAAGAAATATTATTAGATATATTACAATACCTAGGGAAAATGGAAAATGAACAACTCATTATTATTAGCTATATTACAATAATCGTAAGATGAGGGTGAAACTTGACCGAGGCATAGCTAGGATATAAAGTTATACTTCGATTTGAGTTTTTCTTTGCCAGATAATTTAGTTCTCAAGCCGATTTTCTATCAACACAACAGAGGCGAGGAAGCCTTCATCAAGAGCAATCACCCCACTGTAGAGATTGTTTTGTCTTCAACTTCCCTATCACACATAATGTAAGACATGCTTTTTTAAAACACGAGATTTATCCTCTGCGACAGCTTCCATCTTCCTTACAACTTCCTACAATGATTGCAAGCTTATTGAGGTGTTATAATCCTTCTCTCTTCACTCTCAACATTTTTAACAACCTCTGTCTCTAAGTCTGCATCCAAAACACAAACCAATGTTAAAGATCAAATCTATTGGTCTCATCAATAACCATACCTACCAGTGGGAAATATGCAAATTCAAGTTTGACAATTGATATAATCTAAAGATCAAATCTATTGGTCTCACCAATAACCATACCTACCAGTGGGAAATATGCAAATTCAAGTTTGACAATTGATATAATCTGTATTAACTGCCCAGATCACATTTTTTTGCCAAATAGGCAGAATTACAAACTTTTCAAGAAAATAAAAGAACGTTTCACCTGATCAACTCCTCAAGGCAATGCATTTGTTAAGTTACATGAAGCAAGATATCAAGATGACGCATAGACACATTTGTTAAGGATTCAAATCATATCAACCAACATTAGAGGTTTTTTCATCTTGCTTCACTCCAACCCAGTACTAGAAAATCATAAATGAAGTGGTCGGCTTCAAAGCATATCAACCAACATTACAGGGTTCATCTTTGATTTACTCCAACCTAGTATTGGAAAATTATAAATATGATAGGATTAATGAAGCCAACAAGGATGCTATAACATTATGAGACTTCAAACCACCATTAACAAGTATATAAGGAACTTGTCACATGAGTATGATCCCTAATAGTGTGCTAATGGAAGTCATTTATTATGCAAAACGGATACTCACAGAGAAAACTTTTGTGAAAACTTAAATAGCATGGCTTCCAGGAAATAATCACTTCATCGAAAGCATATATAATCTACCTTATAGTTTCCCTCAAGTACAGAGCATGTGTTCAACAAAAACATCCATTTCACTTATAGGTATAGAAAATGACAATAGGTGCAGTGGGTGCGACATTGATGCTGGCCAAACCCTAACCTAGTGATAATAATCTACAAAATAATCCAAGAAGAAATATGTTTGAACTAAAAACATCATAAATTAAAATGTTGATGAATAAAGTTATGTTTAAGAGGATTTGACCTGAGGACATAGGATAAATGCCCGGCTGTGATCGACACTTATAGCTAAGCAAATTTTGTAGTTAAAACAAATGAAAAAATCAGAGATAGTGTATGTGGCTTTGCAAAGAGAGAGACTTAAGACTGTTACCTATGCCATAAGTATGGCAAGGAAGGAAACTTGTTTTTAGTACATCTTAACGTCTAAAAACACAGAGAAATAGGTTGCTTAGAGTCACTTTGTTGACATTTAAATAATTAACAAAAAAAATGAAATCTACAGCTAGCATGGAAATTACCTTATCCAATCGGCATTCAAGGTTGAAGAAGAAAACTCAACTGCGAAGGATAGGAATATAACTTCGAAGTGAATACTTTTTTGAATTTTAAATTACTGAATTAGTAAGGTATACTTTTTATTGGAGTTACTCACCTTCACCTTCTTCGAAATCTCGATGCCGACCAATGATAAACAAACTAAACAGTGACAGAACCATAATTCAGGTCACACAGTGCAACTAACAGTAAAGATTCAGAACGTTCAAAAAATAAAATAATGGCATATTTGATGCATTTCAAGACGGATCTTCTAAACACTAAAATAACTGCAGAATTTGGAAAGCAGAAGGAAAAAAACAAGGGAGAACCATCTAGGAAATAATCTTGGTGTTGGTTTGTCAACAACAATAGGTAGAGTCTGCATGTCCCAATCATTCTCCATAAAAGGATGATATACTTTACAACACAGATATCTTTCACACGTCGCAATCCCAAACCGCCATGGTCGACCAGTTCCGCCATATCGAACTAATATTTGGCTCAATTTCATAATAACTTGTTCCACAAAAGATGAGACTACAACCCTACCGATGCTCCTCCTGCCTCGGGCTGCTCTACAAGTCGGTTTAAACCACCCACGTTAAGAAATATAGCCTTATTCAAATGCCCTTCCACCATTTGGTCCAATTCCAAGAACTTCATAGCAATGTGGTCGCCAAGTGTGCATAACCATTGAACGCCCAAAACCACATCACATCCGCCTAAGGACAAGGCAAACATGTGAGAGCGCAGGTTATAATCTTCCATAGAGATACGCACATTGTGACACTTCCCCTTGCAAGGTAAGGTTCCCCCATTGGAAACCATGACTTCAAAGTTGGAGCAAGGATGGACAAAACAATCATCCTGTTTGGCAATCCGAGGATCAATGAAGTTATTAGTGCTACCAGAATCAATGAGTATGGTAAGAGGGAGCTTCTTGAAGTATCCCCTGACTCACATTGTTTGTGGGGTGGTGACGCCGGTTACAGCATGGAGAGAGATATCGGGTGGGTCGTCCTGAGATGGGGTGTCAACAGGCAGGTGTTGAATGTCGACCTGATCATCTACTGTATCTGGAGCTTCTTCATCAAGTTCTGAGGCAGGCGGAGAATCCACATCCAAGAGATAGAGCTTTTGTTGAACACATCTATGTCCCCCAGTGAATTTCTCATCACAATTATAACAAAGCCCTTTTTCTCGGCGTGCTTGCATCTCTGTTTCAGACAATTGCTTGATAGGAGTTGGTTGAGGAGCAGGCGTGATGGGAGGTCATTGGGCACCCATATTTCTGAAGGGAACAAAGGTGGGTTTGGAGCGTTGTTGAGTTGCGATCTTGTCCTCGACCAGCTTAGCCAACCCTAGGACTTCCATCATTGTGTTGGGAAAAAACATTTTGACCTCTGAGCGGATTTCATCCTTGAGACCACTGATAAAAAAACTCTTGTAGAATTCATCAGACAATCCTTCTGTGTGATTGGCTAGTTTCTCAAATTCTGTCTGATACTCTCTCATTGTGCCAGTTTGGTGAAGTTTAGTGGGTGCTCCTGTGAAGTCGTCAAAAGCACTAGGACCAAATCATGGCAAAAGGAGTTGGCAAAACTCTGTCCAGTTTGGCTTGTGATGAGCTTTGATGTACCAACGGTACCATTGAAGGGATTCCTGTTCCAAATGAAAGGATGCAAGTGGAACTTTCTGGACATCAACAGTATTATACAGACTGAAATATTGTTCTGCTCGGTATATCCATCCAGTCGGATCATTACCATTGAAGTGAGGAAAATTAAGCTTTGACCCACAAAAATTGCTAGAAGAAGAGAACCCGGTGGTTGCAAAAGATTCACGCTGTCGGTTATTGTTCATGGATGAATGCTGAAGATGGAGGCTGAGAAATTTTTCATCCAGATATTGGAGTTTGGTTTGGATGGTTGCAAGTGCTTCCTCCATGGTGTTTGCTCCTGCACCGGTGACAACCATAACCAAGGTTTTTTTTTTTTTTGGTGGAATGGGTAGAAAAACACTAACAAAAGCTGATTTAGTAAAGGGAAATTTGGATTAGGGAAACAATCTGATGGGTAATTGGGGTTTGACTAGATTTTGGACACTGTCGAAAGGACAGGAAAACAAAAAGGGGGATTTCAGAAGCGGGGTGATAGAATGAGAAAATTTGGCAGAGAGCGACAAAGAAGCAGAATTAGAAAAGGAACTCTGTGGTAAAATTTGAAGGCGATCGGGTTAAAATCGAAGAAGTTATGGCAAAACCTAAAAATAGACAAATGTGAGATTTTGAGTGTTTGGAAGTGGAATTTGGGATAGGGTCCTTAGGAATGAAATATGTAGAATGGGATGACAGGGGTTCCCCAAAAATTTCAAGGGAAACAGAGTGAAAACAGAGGGATTTGAAACAACGCCGAATGGATTGAAAACGGTTGGATCTAGAACGGCTTTCAAAATGGATCTGAATGGCTGGATCTGAAACGGCGCAGCAGTGATCGACAACAGTTCAGCTGAAAATAGATATGGACCCCAGGTATGTGCAGCTTCCTAACAGTTCAGGGGTTTCACTCAGTCACCAATGCTATCTGACGGCTTGCGTATTGGGGCAGTACCCCTCACTCCACGGCTCAGGTAAAACTGATAACCGCTTGGCCACAAACGACAGCTCTTGGTTTACCTCACGGGTGGAAACTAATCAATTAGGTAGGGGTCGTTGCCCTTTTCACTGGCAGGTCCTCTCAATGGGCCAGCTACTTTGGGGATCCTGTGGTACTCCTCACAATGAGTTTTAGGACTTATGCCCAAGTACCTCCCACAATTAAGCGGATAGGGATTATTCCCAAATCCGAAGCTCCAACAGATGCAGAAAAACAATTTGGCATAAATTACACCCAACGAGCCCAAGAAAGTGCTCTGATACCAAATGTGATGAACCTACAATAATTAATTAATGCAAATACACGAGATATCATAAATAATAGAACTCTGGATCACTTTTGTATTGATCATGGGCCACTTCGAGGGGGCAACCTCCTTTGAGCAAGCTCAATACAATTAACTTCACGGTGCCTTCATAGGCCTCAACACACACCTATATACTAAGTCTAGGCACCAATACCATGGGTCAATACTATGTGTCAATACAAACCATGGGCTAAGTCTAGGCGCCAATACTATGAGTCAAAACCATGGGACATATAATACTATGGGACGACTTACAAAGCATATGCGTCCAATACTATGGGTCAATACTATGGGATAATATAAACTATGGATCAACAAATACTACAGGACGAATTACAAAGCATATGCATCCAACAACAATATACTAACAAAGTAAAGACATGGGTTCCTAACAGGGCGGTGGTGGGTTGTGGCGACGGGATTTATCAAGGGTTTCATGTTTGCAGAAACCCTTCCATGGCATTAGAATCAGTGAAGAAAGAGAAACCGAAATGTTGGGCATGAATTTGCTGATTTAGAATTGTTGGTGCAGAAAGTGATTCTTCTGGGAAGTAATCAAAGTAGCAGCTCCATAATTGACGGTCTCACTAGAGTCTGATAATGCAAACAAATTGTAATTGTTGTTGCTGCTCGAATTTCATCTATGGTTGTTTTGGTTTTGTGTATATGTTTTGTTTTCTTATCATTGACCAGTGTATATCCCCTCAGTATTGTAGTGGTTTCTATGTTTATTCATATTGAGCCCGCATCAACTTATAAGCATGAACTCACTGACCTAAATATATAACTAGATGCCCAAACTCATATGGGGCTAACTTCACTCCATTCTAAGCGCTTTCTCCCTCTAAACCCAATTTCTTAATTCAGATAGATGTGTTTCATCATTAGAGATACACAACACCAAAATCAAGCTTTCACGACCACTTGGGGTTGGATGCAGATTGAGAAAGATAAAGACATGCAGAAGCGATAAAAACACAAAATCATTTTAATGGCAGGGAAAGAAAAATTATGAAAATCCCAAAGTACCCAAGTGAATCAGCAAACATTGAAATCAACTGCCCAATCATTCCTCTCGTCCTCATCTTCATCACTTTACACTGCAGAGAACAAGCAGATAGTCGAAATCATAATCAACGGGAGTAGACGTTATCTATTTCCAGGTGTGAAACTGAAACCTCAGCATTGTCTGTACATTCAGCATTCTTGATGATCTTTGACCCTCGTCTACAACTTCATTGGATCACTCTCAACTTCAACATATTTTTTTCCATTTGCTTTGTTATTTTTTGGACATGATTCCTTGACAACATGGAGGGATTTTGAGTTCCTGTCCTATCCATTTGTGTTTGCTTCATTGTTTTTCAAAAAGGATTGTGTGCAGGTGTTTTTGGGGTTACAATTATGTGGATGGGATTTCTATAGAGAGTGTAGTTACCTGTGTGTTCTACTTCTTATTGAAAAGCTAAGATCCAAGATTTTACATTTGTTTTGAAGACGAAGCAATGATTTAAGATGGGGGATATTTTAGGCACCCTTTAATATGTCCCCAAGGTTTCCTTTAACATTAAGATTAATGTGGTATTGTTGGACTATTATATCATAGTAATGTAATTGTTTGCAAGAACATACTTTATTGTTTCAATAATTAGGAACCCCCAATTTTTCCTACAAGCAAAGTTCTCAGATTCCTTATATCAATAGAAAAGTAAAAACTGCCTTCTTAGAATTTTGAGATTACCTTCAAATTTGGTCCCTGTTTGAGATTGTTACCATCAATATTCAAATAAACAATTTGGTTCTACAAAGATTTTCAGGTTTTATTTTGTTCTCATAAATTCAAGCTTTCATATACACCAAACTTGGGCAAATCCATTCAAATTTTGAAGTTTACAGCCATGTCAATGGTTTGCAAACTCAACAATATTTCGTGTTTTCAGATTTTGTTTAAGAATTGTTGAACAAAATCCATGATTTGAGCTTCATGATTGGGATATAATTCACAAATATTAGTATTTTCCAGAGATATGGAAGAGAATGTTTTCAATAGGTTAATGGTTTGGACCAGTAAGAGCTTAATTCTAGATTCTAGGAGTTTGGGAAGTGGTGTTGAAAAGCTTTTGGGGGGGAATTTGAGTTGCTTGCTATTGTTGTCAAGAGAGATGCTAATTGGTTTTGTTGCGTGGTTCTATTGCAGTAAAAGTTAAAATAATGAAGATTAGCATTAGTTGGCCACCCATGTTGAAGATTGAATTACACATGGGATAGCCAATCGTCATGATTGTTGTGTACTTGGTATTACACTATTCATAGTTTCATTTTTTGAGTTTTATAATTGGAAAAGAAAATTTGATTGTTCTAGTCTACATTGTGGAAAATTATCTTTTCTTTTTTTGTTTTGGAAGCCATTGGTCCTGTCTTACAGGGATGCACTAACTGCCTCACCTTTCATCATGTTAATTGTCGGCGACGAATCACCCCCACAATATATAAGCATACCTTTAAAGGGGATTCTTCCAGAAACATTGTGGAGATAATCTTTAGAACAAGCTGCTGCAAACTGAAAAACCCGCATGGGAGAATTGAGAGGGGTCTAGAGGTGAACAACATGCAGAAAACACTTTGCCATTTTCAAGGAATTTCATGATATGGTGAATTCTAAGGCAAACAAATTCCCAAGAAGCATTCCATATGCCTGACAAATGGGACTAAGCTTATGAGGTTCCATCGCACCACAATTATGTGTTATTTAGGCACAAATGGATCTTCTACCCTATGTAATATTGAAGGATGCAATGCTTGTAGGATCATTAGAACCAGATTTTTGGAAGTTATGGCTCATGGGATTTGTGGGTATAGCTGTGATTGCATTAGAAAAGTTGCATCCTATATTTCATTAAATCGTTAGCTATTTGAGAATTTAATTGAATTGTAGACAACATTTTATTTGTCTAGACTGGAATTTATTGATCTTTTAGAGTTCAAAGCTAATGCATATATCGAACCTATTGCAGGGCTACTATAAAAATGACTTTATAGGCATAGAGTTTGATACTTTCACACCAGGACTGTATAAAATTAGTGGTGAATATGTAATTGAAACCACTCTAGGGTTGATCTTACATCATTTCAAGTGGTGGGACATGACACTAATTTACTTGAATATTGTGTTATATCGGTTCTTGTTCTTTCTCATCCAATCATGCACCCCCAAGCAATCCATAAAAGGAACAAAGGTGCTTATGGTCCTGGATAATATCCTGCAAGATTCCAAGATTTTAACTATATTCCTCATTAAGAACAATTTCCAATCTTTACTCCCTAAAGTTGTATAAATTACTTACAATTAACAATAACAGAGTGTAAAGCATAGTAACAAGAACTACGTGGGTAAGGTTGTGCCGGATATGTTCCATGTGGTCCTGGTGAAGGATACCCGGCTGGAGGGTCTGTTGATGGAGTAATTCCATATGGATAAGGTAGGTATGCAGCACCTGGCGGAGGACAGTAAGCTGGAGGAGGAGGATACACATTGCTTGGAGGCGGAGGATATGAAGTAGTTGGTGGTGTTTTATAAATCGACATTGGTGGATGTCCAGGATAGAAAGAAGATCGTTGTTGATGTGTTGTGTATACCTTTTGGTGGTGCATATGGACCACTTGCTGGAATTTGTCATGTATTGGAGGAGTTGAAGGATGAGATTGCACTTTACTTTTCTATTGAAAAGAAATGAGATCACCTTATTATAAAATATAAAAAAATATTTTAGATGAAAAAGTAGTAAATGGAACAAGCGAAAAGTCTGACATGCAGTGCTTGGATGGTGACATCGTTAATATTTTCTGACGCTCCGTCAGTCCATCCATTAATCCAACATATTGCAGTAGCAAATAGTTTGTGCTTTCCTGAGAATGAGGTTCACTATTCATTTTTTAACCTCATTACTTCCAATCTTACAGAATTTATTTACAAACATATATGTGTATGACTACTTTCTCTGCTGTATTTTTGTTCTAATATTGTTTGAGGTCTCAAACCCGCCTGTCCAATTTCTTAAAATGGAATCCATAATTAGATACATGTGCTTTCATGGACGTGCCAATCCAAAGCAAAGTAGTCCACACAACAAAGGTTGGCACAACCACCAGGAATTTGCCTGAATTGAATAGCTTTTTTTATGGCAACAAATTTTACAGAAGGATGATCAGATGAGATAAGAACTTAGGAAGTTCAAAATATTTGCAACATATTAATGCATTACCTAAGGCTTACAAATTAGAATACACAGGGGACAAAAAACTTAACAACATTGCAATTAAAGTTAACACACCAAAAGTTCACAACAACAGCTCCATTTCCTTTATTGTGGAGGATTTAAAAACCTTTGGAACTAATTACATTTAACATCATGGTATAAACCTGCAATTGTACACTCTCACAGGCATTTACATCCAGGGCTAAAGGCCTCACAAATATCCTCAAGAAAGGACCCAAAGCACCTTTCTCATGATTTTCATCATATTTAAATTTTAAACAAAGTGCTTGAAAGTTGGTTCAATACATGGTAACCAAACCACTTGAACTTCTTCCATTTACCGATATGCAAATTCAAAATAGAGCCTTGTTGGACATTGCAAATTAATATTGGTTTAGTCAATTACAAGAATATTTAACTAATAATTTTCCAAGCCAAATATATGCAAAATCTGAGAAAATGCAGTATTTACATTGTGAAAGCACTTATGAAGGGTTATGAAGCAAGTTGGGTGCTCCACCATCCATGAAACATTTACTCCAATACTTATCTAGCACTCCCAAGGCTCATAAATTTCATTAAATGCATGTTGAACCTGATTAAATGCATGTCTTGTGTAATCCAGAGGTACAGTGCTGAAGTATTTCACATAGGTGACAACCCCATGTAATCAGGTTTCCCAAAACTATCTCCATATGGAAGTATAGAGCCCGTGATTTCAATGATTTTTCCTGTTTTTGTTAGAATTGGGAATATGCATGCTTAGGATTCAGTATGCATCCAAATGATTATGTTCTCCATGACCTACTCATGACCTAAGGTGTTCTTCATGACCTACTTGACTTTCTCATATGATTATATTTGCGATTCCAACCCAAAATGTTGTTGTAGCAAAACATAACATTCTCGAGCTCTTGACAAAGAAGTGCAAATTACGCTGAGTTGGCTTCAGAAAATATGATATCTCATGAAATAACCTTTGATAACTTATGAAGGAATATCGCTATAGTGTTTGACATGGTGCATTACTTTATACTTTTAGCTTCTTCAAAACCATCTTGACATAAAAGTTATATACCTGTAGAAATAACATTTTCATTAATATTCACTATTTTTTGACACTTTTAGGTAGTTTTAGAGAAATGCCCACCAGAAAAATTGGGTGAGATATGAGGCACATACATGATGTAAGGATGCCATAGACCTTATACTCTGTTGGGTTTCATGAAAAATGCTTAAAATATGAAACAAATCTACTAACTACAAACATCAAAGTTTGCACATGATCTATGCCCGGGCCAGGAATATGCTTCTGCACCACATAGAAAGGAATCATAATGCTTTCTGGAATCACTTTTTTTCACTTGGACTGCATATTGACTGTTCATATAAAAACTGTGTTATTACAATGGATTGTGGTCACATTGTTGGTTGATCCAGACCTGCACATTGATCAGGAGGGCTACATTCCCTATATACTCATGTGTGTTGGGTTTGTAAAAGAAGCAAGTCCCAATGAGATTGCTTATTTGCTTTTCCTCCTTTTTGAGCACATCTATGATTACCATTTTGTATATGTGGAACGCACAGGTTCAATGCCAAGTCTCTGAGCAAGTAGTAAGGATGGTGGTCAAAGTTTTGGTGATCAAGAAGTGTTAAATTAAGAAGCAGTATTGGAGCAGATAAAGTGCTTCTCATGGTGACATGTGGAAGCTTATCAGAGTTGTCACCATTTGGTTACTAACTAGTTGAAAAAGGACAAAGATGCTTTGACTCTCCAGAAGACCACAATTTGACCCTTGCCAAATTTAGCATGAGAAAAATATCTCAGTGCATGGTCTGACTTGCCATTCATCCCAACATTCATTGTATGGCTATTGATGACTAACTAGGCCAGGATTACAAAAGCTAAAAGCCTTGTTGTGTCCATTTAAAAATATTTGAAAGCATCCTAATATTGTTTCCAAGTCAACTTAGTGCATGGTCTGACTTGCCATTCATCCCAACATTCATTGTATGGCTTTTGATGACTAAGTAGGCCATCATTACAAAAACTAAAAGCCTTGTTGTGTCCATTTAAAAATATTTGAAAGCATCCTAATACTGGTTCCAAGTCAACTTCCTACAAGAATTGGTTGATGCCATCATCTAAAATAATGAACCAGAGAATTAGAGGATACAAGAACAAGAAAACTACCTTGTAATCAACCAAAGAATTAAAGGTCACGACAATAGTTATAGGTGGTACAATTTTAGAAGCAATGCCAAAGGGATTAACTTTATATTACCGATTTAGGTGGATCAACTTATCAACATCTCTTCCAGCCAGTTTTTGATGCTTGTTGCGGTTGGTTTAGCAGTCCCATCTATTTTGTGTGAAAATTCCCAGAAATATAAATGAAGAGGTATTGTGTGAAAGTTTGCAAATAAACCATTCATAAAAGACAATTCCAGAATTTAATATGTAACTTGCTTAAATAAGACATGAGCATAGAACTTGTTATCACACCATAGTAGCAGGGCTACTATCCTTGCTGAGCAGATATCTGCACATTTCAAAGCTTTGCTTTTATAGAGATTGGCTATGATGAGATTGTATTTTGAGATCACTCATGATCAGAGCAGTATTGTATATCAGACATTTGTTAGACCTTGTGCCAAGACTAAGCCTTGAGAGTTTAGATTTGTTGACCGATGTGACCCTTTATTCCGTACAGTTTCAGTTCAGTGCCTAATGATGTTATTGCAGCAGTGTTTCAGATGGTTTATGATGATGATTATTATAATGTGATATGACCTATGGATTTTTTATCATTGACTATGGACTAATATCTTGTTTTTTTGGTCATCTTCATAGCATTAGCTTGGTATATGATTTAGGATATGGAAGTACTATTAAAATTAAAATTGAATATCTTGGTTGATGTTATAATTATTGAATGGATGTATCGCTGGCACACTTAGGTTTCTTGACAAAACCCACTGGTTTTATTACCCTCCTATGAGCATAGATATGGTCTTCCTAGACATTCTTGTATGCTAGCTTAGGCACCACTTTCACTTGACTCCATCCATCCATGACCTTCCTATATTGGCTTTTACCTTTGACTTGTCTTTCTTGACTTTTTTATACTGAGGACTTTCGCGTTACTACCTCTGTGTTGGACCGCATCCATGTTTTTTTAGTGTCTCAGCTCTGAGTTGGGGACAGAACTTGCCTTTGGTGAGTTGGATTGTAGGCCTAAATCATTCTGGTCGGTTGTCCCGATGTTTGGCACTGGCAGAAGTCCCCCTAGTCACTTGATATGTTGTTGGCTAAAACTGAAAGCTCATGTACTACCTATTGGAAATCTTTATAAATTCGCCCATGGAAACTGTAAACTCTAGAATGTGTTTTTAAACACACGTGAGTAAAAGGAAAGAGCAATGAACTGCTAAAATACTCCTCGAAGAGTATAAAAAGGTCTAAAAAGCAAATGTTACTCAAAAGTTATATCTATTATTGCTGGCCTTATATATATGTATAAACATGCCCTGGATGCAAGCTGCAACTAGTTTTGCTTCTTAGCACATCTGAAATCCGAAAGGTTATATAGGCCAAAAAGGCCATGAAGTGAAATTGAGTGATCCTAATGAACTTGGATCAAGCTTGATGTAGAGATGATGTCTAAGTCGAATAAGCACTCTCTAAACAACTTATCCATTTGTGAGGCACAGCCCTTCCCTATGTTATTTTTTCGGCACAGAATGTAGCTCCCCCTTTCCCCCGTCCAAAGTGTCACCTACTTGAGTTTGGTCAAGTCATCTCCTTTCCCCAACCTTGTCTTAGCCTTCACCCTTATCTAGCAGTTAGACCATGTCCAATGGTGAGTTTGTCATTAAAGCTTATGTGCAAGTGAAATATAAATAACACTAAAATATCTACATGTATTAAACTGCCATGGAATGATTATGTACTTTAAGCTATGTTGTGAATATGATTAAAATAGCATGTCTTCAGTCTATTGATATAATCTTGTCCTTGGTTGTATGTTGACCCAGTCAAACATAGTTTGACCATGGTCATCCTTGGGATCTGTGATGATGTGGGCCATATGTGCTTATGGATGATGATTGATGGTCCCACATACTCTTGTTGATGATACCATATGGTGGGCATATGATTCAGATGGTGATTGATGCGGTTCAACGGGTTTTATTATTATTCCAAATCATCAGATTATGCACTATCCGGATATGGTGGACCTTATTGTTGACCCCTTGGGTCAACCCATGGTGTATGAGTACACATTGTTAGTAGTTTTGGGTCTTCTGGATCCAATGAGACACTTATCATTTAGTTCTGGGCACTTCTGACAGTGATAGATGCAGTTATCCACTTGATGACCATTTTTGGGGTTGTTTTCCCAGCCTGTCCAGTAGGGGCCATGAGAGGCCAGTTCACCTAGGGAGCTGTATGAGGAGGGGGTGGTCCAGCCACTTGATTTTACCATTATACCCCCCTCCCAGAGAGCCTGGTGGGCTCAGTTTGACATCACAGTTACTCCAAGTGGCAATTTGGGAAGCTTCATAGTTATTGAGGTGGATAAAAAATGGAATAAAAGAGTCACTGAGGAATTCGATTTGGGAAATTGAGGCAAGGTTTTGGCACTTGGTCTTCACAGAGGTCTTCCAGGTTGAACCCCCCATCTTCCATCTAGATATCATCAGTTAGTGGGGTCCACGGTGGCCACAGGAGGCCATTTACTGCATGTCTCTCACAGATTTTGAGGACAAGATTTGATCATTTGTATTATTTGGACACATTGTTTTATATTATTGTGCCATGGGGATGAGATAGCAAGGATTGATGCCTCCTAGCCCCACCATGAGCTTATCGAGTCATGTCCTAGTCATATGAGGTGGGCCCATGTGTCCTATCCCCCTCCTAGTGATGACGTCACCCTCCATGAGTTACTTTAGGCTATGACATCATCCATCTTTTGAGTGATGCATGTGATATTTTATGTTGGCTCATCTTAGCCATTGATTTGATTATGAGATCTTTTAATCTCAACCACTCATCTTGTTGTATTATAAAGTGGTTTTGAGATCTAGGATTTTGGTCTTTATTATCCTATATAAGGAGGAGACCCCATATTGTAAAAGCACCTTTGGGCTCTGGAAAAATTGGAATGAAAATAATATTTTGGAGATCTACTTCTTGGCTTTGATTGGGTTACTATTGTATATGTTCTTGCATCTTATTTCTAGACATTCTTTTCTTTTACAAGTGAAATCGACATCAATTAAAGGGAAGCCGAATTGTTTGAAGCTAGCTACGATTTGCTTGATGGGAAGATTGTAGGGGTTGCTCACATCCCCCATGGGCAAAACGTTTTCATCTTGAGGGAGTTTTTTAATTGTGCTTTGTCCATTGATTGCTTCTTTGATATGACATGCTTAGATCTTATGGATTTGTGGACCAAATCTAACTTGATGTAGTTTGATTTATAGGTTTTCATGAGATATCTCTCCTCCTAGGGCTTGGACGATTTTGGTTGAAGACACTTGGATCAAGCTTGGAATTGTAACTAGGAAAATATTTCTCCATATGCTAAGAGGCTGCAAGCTTTGAGTTAAGATCTACAAGGTACGTATTGATTTCCCTTGCTATCCATCCTATTGGTAAAAACTCCATTAAAATCATAACCCTCATTTTATATTTTCTTAAATCTACTTGGATCTAGCTTGGCTTTGGGTAAGATATTGAAAACCCACCTCTATAGCATCCATGGCAATTCGTATCTATAGTTTGGTGTGGATTGGGCTTCATTTGACACACTTTCCAAGGCACTTAGCCTTCCTTGGGTGAGGTCACACTCCTTGGGAGGGTGAGTTTTTCTACTTCCAAGACATGGGTAGGTGAGATCCCACTTGATTTGCATTCCTCTCACTTGATAACCTACCCCTAGTACTTCACTTCTTTGATTTTTTCCTTGTGGGCCCCATTCCTCATTTTGAGGGTTGTGCCCCACTTGGGTCATTGGGTGATGTATTTTCAACCTTAGATCTATGGAGATCTAGCCTACCTTAGGGCATGACACTTAAAACCCACTTTGATAATTGCCTTAACCATCCCGATCTACAATTTGGCATACTTTGGACTCCATTTACCCCTTTATTTCAAGGCACTAGTCTCCTTGGGTCAATTCGCACTCCTTGGGGATTGTGTCATGTGCTAGATCTCATATGTGGGTGTTTCCTAATTTACCTTGGATCCATAGATCCACATCATCAAACACCCCTTAGTGCCATTCCATTCCTAACTTCACCTTGTGGGTCCCATTTGGGTCATTTCCATACTTTAAGGAAGTGGGTCCCACTTGTGTATTTCATGGTACTAGATCTATCTTTTTTATATCCCTAGGTGGCCCAACTCATCCATTGGTTGAAACACTTCTCATATCTTAAACCTCTTCAACCACACTTAAACTCTTGGGTCCACCTAAGCTTGCATTGGTTTCTGTAACTCAATTTTCACATCTCCCTAGGAACCATTGCTTTGGCTAATCTCCTTTGATTGGCTATAGGGTCTCCCCCTTGGTCTTGACTTGTCTAGATCTAAAGTGAAGAGTGCCTCGGTTATCGTGACTCCCAGCTTGCATTGGGAACCATGGCACCTCTTTAGTTTTCCATCTCCTCTACCATCGCGAATGGGATACCTATAGGGACAACTACAAGTTGTGTGATAACAGAACCATCATGAAATACTTTGTTGTTCAAAATAACTTAGGACATGAAATACTCAGTCTACAAGATAAAAAAACGGCCAACTCTAACACACATAAATCCTAAACCCTCCAACTCCAAATGGGACGACAAGATAAATCCCAACTAGCCCTATTTCCTTCCCACTTCCAAGGAACCAAACCAAGAATCATCTTCTAGGCAGCACAAATGCTCTAAAACATGAGGGAACTAGACACCTAAAAGAGATGAGGCTATGAGATGATATCACACAATCCAAAAATCCCTCGGACTCTACTTGAATGTTGTGCTAAAACCACCCAACGATGAAATCATATGCACTATGGAGTTGACCCCTCAAGACACCGCACCACCCATTTGGATATCAAAATACTCCCTTGAGTGTAACATTAATTAAACCAAGCCCCCCTTCTTTTTTGGAGTATTTCTTACACATTGGGGGAGCAGGTTTATCTAATGTAGAGGAGAGTATATTCAAAAGATTTGACTTTTTTGGGTTTCTAGAAAGTATTTAAGTATTTAGAAAAAATGCAATTTTGCAACTTCCTAGTTTACTTGAATAATTGCATTTTCAGTTCATCACATCTACTTTAATTTTATTTATTTTCCCATTTGGCATTCCTTTGCACCTTCTGGGGCAATTGCTAGTAATAAGGTATATAATAACATATGTATGCGATGGCATAATTATGTAATAATAAGGTATATGATGGTCTAATTGTGGTTTTATCTTTTATTTTCTTTTGTGTTGATACATTTTCTTGTGGTTGCTCATTAATGCACTTTATATCTATGCTTATTTATTATTGTGTATTATAAAGATTTCATTTTTTATCACAAGGATGAATTATTTAGTCATTGCGATTTGTGTATTGTTCTTTCATGTAATTTATTATTGTGTTTATTTATTGTTTTATAATACAAGGTTTTTTTGTTTTTTTGTTTTTTTTATGAGAATGAACTATGTAGTCATTATTTTAAAGTATTAGATCATGGGAGTTTCAAATCTTTTTAAAAATCCAATAAACTATGATGTATAATAAAATAGTTGTTCTACTAAGCTCTAAGGGTTAGCTTAAGTGGTTAGTGAGCCAAATGTGAGATCTCTTCCCCTAAAGTTGGGGAGGTCGTGAGTTCAACTCTCTTTATCCCCTTGGGGTTAGGCTCCATAAAAATAGTTTGTCCCTAACTTGAACTATTATTACTAATTATTTTGACCATGTCAATTCGAAGTAATCTAAACATGCTTAATTTTTTATAGTATTTTAAAATTGTCACATCATTTTTTTAATCCAATCAAAGAATATTAAATGATTTTTCATTTTAAAAAAAGCATATTAATAATAACTTGTTTACAATGTGCTCTTTCGAAAACCTCTAGATTGTTAAAATTGCATATTTATGTTGCACTCCTCTTGAGCTCTAACCACTCTGCCTAAACCATCGTTGCATTAGTCTTCCTACTATAGATTCATCATTCTTAGAGATGAATATGAAGAGGGGTGCTCCTCCTTTGCCTCTCTCTAATGAGGTTGTCTTTGAGGCCCTAGTCGCATTTCTTCAAAAATATCCCAAACTCTCACATGCCCCTCTAATATATGTAAAGAGAACATATAATATATGTGAAGTCAATCCCCCCTCAGTTGCCTCACATCACAAATCCCTCACCCTAGCCTAACATGGGCACATCGGGTAGTTTATTGGCTTATGGACATCCCCTTGAGCAATGTGTAGCGGGGGTTTTCACCCCTGCTTGTGCAAAAAGGGAACCTACTAAGGGTAAGGGAACTCTTAGCAGCAGTTTTAATGGAAAACAATGAAAAACTAATTAAATATAAAAACCATAAAAAATCTAAACTAGCATGTGCATAAGACGAATATAGACTAAAACAAATAATAGTAAGCTTCCATGGAAATATTATAGAGAATCTTTCAAATTTTGTATTGATGGGCAAGCTAGGGCTTGTAGAGAATTTACCTCAAAAATGAGGTTGAGAAAGCTCTGACAGTGGTACAGTAGGTGTGCTCCAGAGCTCCTTGGTTCCTTACTCTCTTCCACAATGCATTGATGGTGGCTAAAGCTTCTATCAAATGGGAGACTTAAGCTCAAAAGTGGATGGCTTATGGCTCAATAGAAATTTCAGCAGCATAAGGGTAGAGTAGGTGGTGGTGTTTGAAATGAGGGGCCTCCACCCCTTTTATAGACTTAGGTTAGGGTTTTAGGGCTTTTTAGGGTTTTTGCCCTCTTTTTCTCTTTTTTGATTTTCTTTTGAGTTTATTCCCAATTATTTTGATTTTTGGGAAAAATTGACCCTCTTTTGGGGTTTTGGTATGTTTTTGAAGGAATTTTAAATATTTTGGTACCCATTTAGGTTTTCTAGGGTTTTGGAGGCTAGATTGATAGGAATTTTGGTCAACAGGGGTATGTGTCTACAGGAATGAGTTGGTGAGTAATTTTTTGATGTTAACAAATTGCCCCCTGATTTGTGAGGATGGGAGCTCATCGTATGGCCGATAGAAATCATATGGTCTATCATTTTTTAGGGGTACTTGCATGTGATGGAAGAGAGAAGGAACTGGTGGGAGCCCAGAGCACAGGGTCCGCACAGACTACAGAAACTAGAAATACATTTTCTTACTGAGGAATATCTCAACATATGGACAAGGTGGGCATTCCCATGCTCGTGTCAAGATATTGAAATAATAATGAGGCCCAAAAGGGGACCTGAACAATACATGGAGAACTGTTGTATACATCATACTGGTCCAGAGAGGACACAAATCTGGGACGTCATGGTCTGACCATGAATGATCTGAACTGGGTACCAATGGAAGCATACAATTGGGGTGCTTCTGAATACTGTCACCAAACGCAGCCCGGATATCAGGGAGAACATATAACTTGGGGGTTCCCAAATAGACTTGCCAATGTGATAGAGTCGAGGGACATCTGGGGTCTTCAACAAGTAACTGAAGGGATCAATACCCTACACGAATCTCAACAGTGTGATCATGGTGCTGAAGTCGAGCACGTGAGAAACAACCATTCGGAGAGGCACGAAGGACTCCTTTCAAAATGGTCCGTAGGCACTCACCACTGATGGTGATGAATCCAAGGCACAGGGACCTCTGGGTCTAAAATCCGAAATAGATTGGCTGCCGTCAACAAAGGGAGGCCTGCAACTATCAAGGAAATGATGTTTCCTTGATAGGAGCGCGAGGTGAACAACCGAAGTGTGATAGTACTGAAGGTGGGAGTGACATATTGTGGGGATGGGGAACAACAGAGGTCACAAAGTGGGGGGACTCAAACTTCCTTTGTTAAGAGAATGATAACATGGATGACTTGGTAGCGTATGAAACTAAATTTGGGTACGGGTACCATAGCTTAAGGGACCAGGGACTGTGGATGTAATGGGAGAGACTCAGAGGGACAAACTGATGGGTGATATCGGGAGATTCTAAGGGTGACACATCGAAGAATGCTCTGAACAAAGATGACCATACTAGTTAAAGCTACCATAATAGTGTGACTAGATGTGATGTGTTGTGGCATCGAGAAACACCGTTGGGTCCTTCTTCATGGTTTAAGGAGCTTCAAAGAAGGGATAAAAGTGTGCTCAAAATGGTACTGTCGTGTGGATTTGTACAAGCCCAGGACAGTTCATGCTCATGAGTGCTTTCAATTTTAAGGAGTCTGAAAGCAATAAGAAGACTCTGTCGAGGTGGAGAGGTACCGTCGTGTGGATTAATACGGGCCCAGGATGGTAAGTGCTCATTGTTTCTTTCACTTTTAGAGAGTCTGAAAGCAGTAAGAAGACTCCAAGGGGTTCTTTTTCATGTGTTAGTCTCCAAGGCCCGAAAAAGCATAAAAGGATGCAATGGAGAACTCTTCTAGCCGATGTGACTAGAGTATTCATTTTTCATAACTAGTCTACAAGATCCGGAAAAGGGGTAAACTTATACTAGGTAAACACCCTTTCAGATACTTTTAACGAGCATGAAAGGAAGCAAGATTGCTCGGTGATCTTTTCATTGTTTTAGGAGTCAGAAAAGAGCTTAACAGAAACTCCCTAAGTGCCTTTTTCGTAAAATAATTGATTGACCCGAAAAAGGGGTAAAATTATACTAAACAAAAGTAATGGCCAATCAAGGAGGAAGCATTCGATCAAGGGACAAGTATGAGAACCAAGAACAACGGTGGGGGAAATGATGATGGGGCCTCCTTGCGGGTTGGTGAATGGTGGAAAAATAATGCAATAACTGTTGTATGAATGGAGCGGAGGGCTCATATATAGGACGTGATGTACGAGTTGGTAAAATATGATAGCAACCGAGTTGGTAAAATATGATGGCGGCCGATGTGGTATGGACACAATGTCAAAAAGGTTTTGCTGAGAGCAAGGGATGATATTAAGCCTCGTCACGAGTGCGGAAAACTGAATCCAATGATATAAACATTGTCTAAAACGACCAACGGTCGATGTGGCATGCGAACCGAGGCGACGAGGGGCATGTGAAAAATGTCCGAAAAAGCTGATGGTGAGAGTGAGAAATGATCTCAAGCATCATCACGAGTGCGGAAAACTAGATCCGGCGATATAGAGAACATAAAAAATGGACGACGACCAATGTGGCATGCAAACCGAGGCGACAAGGGGCATGTGAAAAATCCCCGAAAAATGGGTCAGTGAACGCGAGAAATGATCTCAAGCATCATCAGGAGCACGAAAAATTGGATCTGGTGGTATAAAGAATGTCAAAAACAAACGACAGCTGATGTGGCATGCAAACCGAGGCGACGAGGGGCATGTGAAAAAATGCCTGAAAAAGGGGTCGGTGAAAACGGGAAATCGACTCAACCACCGCGAAGTTTTTGATGCATTGAATCCAATGGTATCAATGGTTTGAGAAACGGACATCGGATGGTCCCGTAATGGCAAAACAAAAGTAAGTCCAATGTCTATAAATAGTAAGTGGACCCTCATAATAGGTGTCATTTGTGATTGGTGAGTTTGACAGGAGATTAAAGGAGCCCATAGGTGAAAACTGAGATTGCGAGAGATTCGACCGATGGATTTGCATTATGAGAGTTGGAGGTAAGTGCTCATGGCCTTAGCCTTGCCATTTAAGTGTTTTTGTTGGGGTTTGGGCCTTTGGGGGGCATACCAAGCATTAATTGTGGCCAACGTGGCAAAGCACGCGTTCTGGAGGGTTTTGTGTGGTCTGGACCGCGGTGGTGGGCGGGGTAGCTGTGCTCGCAGAGCGCGGGTATACCACCCGAAGGTGCAGTTTAGAGTGCACTGAAGGACTACACAAGTGTTGTTTGTCACTCGGGTATGACCCGTTTAGTTGTAGCCTGAAGCGCGGTATTCCAAGGGGAAAACGCGCTTCAGGGCACAACTAAGGGGGGCGTAGTTGCACTCTGAAGCACGGCTTTCCGAGAGGAAAGCGCGGTGCAGAGCGTAATTATCGGCCTTACAAGTGTGCTCTGGAAGTGTGCGTTTCAAGGGGGAAAACGCGCTCCAGAGTGCATCTGTGGGGCCGAAACTTGTGTTGGGATCAAGCATGGACTTGGGGGTATGGGAGGTTGATATGGTTCTAATGGATTTTGTTGTTGTTATTGGAAGGATTCCATTGGTGACTTGGAGAGAGCGGGAGGTCCTGAGGACCATTCGACGATGCATCCAAATGGACAGGGCAGTTCGGGAGTACCTATATGACTATGGGCTCCTAAAGTTTGCACAGATCCCATTGATGCGTTCAGCACCTCTATTGCTGAACAAGTTGATTGAGTTCTGGGACTCAGATATCGAGGCTTTTATGATTCAGGGCGAGGGACTAGATCTGACCCTGACTGATGTATATTTCTTGACTGGACTACCCAGGTTGGGCATGGTTGCTAATACCCAGTCGAGGAGGCCAGGGAATGTATCGATGGAGACCTTATTGGACAGACATTGTTTGCTAGTGGCGGAGGTGAGTGGATCTGCACTTATGCTTTGTGATATGGAGAGTCCCACTACCCAGGCTATTGCGGCGATGGTGGTATGCATTTTGGGTTCACATGGCCCTCATCGGATCTCGGGAGGGCAGATGTTGTTGATAGAGAGCGTCCTTAATGGGACGTATTATGCTTGGGGGAAAATGTACTTGACATCTATTCGGAAAGAGCTGAGCAAGGTTAGGAATCTGGGGAAGGGGTTCTATTACCCGTCCTTCTTATGTGCATTTTTCTTTGAGAGAATCCCTACACTGCGGCCTCACAGAGCAGTGCAGGAAGTGTTACTAACAGAGCCGCGGATGCGGCGATGGAGCGAGATGATGACTCGCACGAGTGGATGGCTAGTGGGTCGTTTTTTCATAGAGGAGTTGTTTAGACAGTGGATACAGATACCGATAGTTATTGAGGACTACCCATACTACTGGATGGACTTTCATGGGGATCCGGAGCTGCCAAGACCTCCTGGTCAGGCTTGGGGACCAGATGGTACGTCTATTTTTCTTTTTTTCTTTTTTTTATAAACAATATTATGTTATAGCTAGTTGGTATTTATTGACGGCTTGATGTTTCTCTTTGCAGATGTGGGACCTCGACCGCCATTGGGGCATCGGTCACAGAGAGGCCATGTAGAGGGGGTCGTGGACAGGGGCATCGTCGGAGTGTCGCAATTACCTTGGACGTTTTGCAAAAGGGGATTGATCGGCTCCTAGAGGAGATCGAGAGCGACGGATGGCAGCATCTAGATCAGGAGTTGATTGACATATGTTATGATGCTCCACAGGAGTGGAGGCCCATCATGTGGCGTATTGCGATGGCTACACATATAGTGAGAGGTTTTGCTCAAGGGGATGTACCCTATCTTGGGGAGGATGCTGAGGATGCTGAGGCAGCAGACAAGCCTGAGGAGGATGAGCCCAAGGAGGAGGAGCCAAAGGAGGGGGATCCCGAGGAGGAGGATCCTGAGGAGGAGCTGCCCGAGAAGGAGCAGGGGGAGGATGAGCTAGCGGCGCAGGCAGCTGCGGAGGCGGTGGAGTTAGAGGGGGGTGATGATGATGAGGACTATCGAGAGGAGTCTGACTAGGCATTTGATAGGGCTTCCCCCACTTCTCTGAGCATGTGGGATTTTTGTAGATATGGCTTATGATATTTACCAAGGATGTTGTTGGGGCACCTCACTGTGTTTATATGTATATTTGGGTACGATGGGTACTAATGACATTTTCATGATATATATATATATCTATCTATCTATCTATATATATATATATCGGTGCATTGATGCCTTTTGTGATGATGTTTTATTTTTATGCATGTGGATGCACATATCATGATGGTTGTATTATATGCACGTGGTTCCAGTTGTTATGATGCACATGGATGCAATTGTAGTGATGGTTTCTTTTTGTTATTTGTATGGTTTTTGTAAATGCCTAGATGATGTTATTATGTACATGCGGGTGGTATGGTTATATATTTATGATTGATTCCCTACATATTGTGATTTGTATGCCAATCTAGAATATTATTATCCATTTGGTCTGCTACACTGTTTTGATGTCGTGGGACATGAATGAATGTAATGGATTCAAACTGTCTAATCATTTGTTTAGTGCGTAGGAACTTTCTGAAAAGCCAGGGATCCCATACCTGGTAATGGTTGTTGAGTTGGGAAACAAACAGCTGGGAGTCAAGAAACACACGAAGGTGACGTATGCCCATATGGAGGGCAGCGGTTAGTAGACCGGTCACAGCATCGTACTTGGCCTGGTTATTTGTAGCAGCACCTATGAACACTCCATCGAGGTGGATTAGCTCGTGTGAGGGGGAATACAGGACCCAAGCTATAGAGGTGAGGTTGGGGGACCAACGACTTGCATCATCAGCAAAACCGACATATTGTTGTGGAAGGGGATCCATCTGTGATCATGCAGCGAAAAAAAAAATGTGAGGTCTTATGGAAAAAATAAGAAAAAATAAAAAGAAATCAAACTGTACAATAGGAACCAGTGGGTCCCAAAAAGGTGTTATGGGTAGAATCGTTTGAGGTACAACCCATTTCGAGGGTTGCACGGGGGGTTCCCTTAAGAATCGGTGAGGATGTATGCCCCATGTCCTAAACATGTATGTATGATATATAGACCTTGCCACATGGATTCAAATTTTCCTTTCCCGGTCTTATCGTGTGCTTGGTCATAGACGAGGACAAGGTCTCCTTCCTGGAAATTGCGCGGGTGAACATGTTTGTCGTAGCCCTCTTTAGAGAGGTTTTTAGTAGCCTCAATGGTTTGGAGGGTTGTCCGGCAATCCTCGTTGGCCTGTTCTAAAAGGATGAGGCGTTGTTCCAGTGGGTAGGTATTGAGTAAGAGTTCAACAGCGATGTGGAGGGTGGGAATCTGGCACTCGATGGGGAGGACCGATTCGATGCCATATTGGACTATGTGGAAATGGGTGGGCCCCGTGGCAGTCTTCATGGATGTACGATAAGCCCAAAGTGCTGGAAATAACATTTGATGCCAGTTGGACTTATGGCGATCTACGGTACGCTGAAGAATGGTCTTCAGTATTTTATTGATGGCCTCTACTTGGCCATTCCCTTGATGCTAATAGGTAGAAGAGTATTGATGCTTGAATTTCAGAAGGATAGAGAGATCCTTCCAGACAGAGTCCTCAAAGTGTTTTTTGTGGTCAGACACAAGTTGTTGTGGGACCCCAAAACGAGTAACGACGTAATTGAAAACGAAACGAGCTGCAGTTTCGGCTTTGTAGTTGAATGTGGGCATGGCCTCGGCCCACTTAGTAAAATAATCTATAGTGACAATGATATACTTGTGGCCGCCTGCTGAGGGAGGGTTGCACTCCATGAAATCAATGGCCCACTTGCAGAAAGGGCCAATAGTAACGACTGGATGGAGGGGGGCGGGTGGGGTCCTCGCCTTAGGGGCGAAGAGTTGGCAGCTGCGGCAATGCTTAACCCCGGTGATGCAGTCAGTGAAGAGGGAGGGCCAAAAATATCCGGTGCTGATAAATTTTTGGGCAGTGGCCATTCCTAAGAAGTGCCCGCCACATGCTCCACTGTGGCAATCATTAAGAATTTGTTTGGTCTCATCTCAAGTGAGGCAGCGACGTAGAATGGTGTCAATACCGCAACGGTATAATACATCTCCCAGGAGAAGGTAACGTGAAGCGTGGTGGAGTATGCGTCGGTGCCCATCACGGTCAAGGTCGGGTCAAAATTTCTTAGTGCGAAGGTATATCAAGATATCGCCATACCAAGGGTCATCTAAGGAGATGATAAATAAATGGTCGTCGGGGAGACTGGTATTGATGGGAGTTGAACTAGACGATGATGGTAAGTCCGTCATGAATTGCGCCAATGTTAGGGCCTTGACGATCTTGGGTGTCATAAATGGGAGATCATACTCTTGGAGAATAATGACCCACTTAGCCACACGGCCTTGTAGGAGGTGGCGACTCAAAAGGCAAACCATAGGATTGGAGTTGGCCACAACAGTAGTCTGGCTCAATAATATATAGTAACGACCTTTTGTAAGGAGAAGACGACAGCTAGGGCCAACTCCTCTTCTTGGGGATAATGCAAATACGGGCCATATAGGGTCTTACTCACATAGTAGATTACGTGTTCTTTTCACCCACTATCTTCTTGAACAAGGACCCCAGAGACGGCATATTCAGATGTCGAAACATACAGGATAAATTTCTTCGAGAAATCCGGGGGGGAGATCAATGGGGCATTAGTTAAGTCTGTTTTAAGGGGTAAAAAGGTTGTTTGAGCTTGCTTGTCCCACAAAAACGGGATGCAGGTGTGGAGTAGGCAGAGGAAGCCATGAACTGTCATGGCATATTCAAAAACAAAGCAGTGAAGAAAGTTGGCTCTCCCTTGTAGACTCTATAACTGACGTATATTACGGGGGGCAGGGAGGTCCAATATGGCTTGAACTTTTAACGAGTCCACGGTTATCCCTTTCTGTGAAACTATGAATCCTAACAACCGTCCCGCAGGAACGCAAAAGACACACTTAACGGGGTTCAAGCGGATTATGTATTTGTGACAATGCGGGAAGACTTGACGGAGGTCATTTAGGTGGTTAGATTGTTCCTTTGAGCGAGCTGTGAGGTCATCTAGGTAAACCAGGATGATGTGAGCCAAGTCATGGAAGCAGTAGGTAATGGCTCGCTATAAAGTGGCACCTGCGTTCTTTAGACCAAACGGCATGACTCGATAGGAAAAGGTGCCCCATGGGGTAGTGAAAGCAGTTTTATATTGGTCTTCTTTCTAGATGTGTATTTGGTTATATCCGGAGAAGCCGTCCATGAAAGAAAGGACTTCATGTACCGCACAAGTGTCGACGAGTTGGTCGATGAAGGGTGTGGGGAAGTTGTCTTTGGGACATGCATGATTAAGATCTCGAAAATCTGTACAAACACGGAGAGTGCCCTGTTTTTTATTGACAGGTACAGGGTTGGAACCCAAGTGGTGTAAGCGACGGGGTAGATAAACCCGGCTTTCCGCAGCTTCTCAATTTCAATTTTGACTGTAGGGAGTTTGGAGGGTTGAATTGGTCCTTGCTTCTAGCGGACAGGTGGGACCTCCGACCATGTATCAATGTGGTGTTCAATGATGGTGGGGTCCAGGCTGGGAATCTCGGTATAAGACCAGGAAAAGACATCGAGCAACTCCTGAAAAAGATTCTTGTATTCCCCGATTTCATATTCCATACAAGAGGCACCTAATGTGATGAGTTCGGGTGTGCCAGGTGTGACGGAAATATCCACCTGTATGGTAGGTGATATATTGGCTATGTTTCCCTCCTCGAAGGCATCAGGGGTGGTAATAGGGTTCTTAAACTATTCGACCTTCTCTGGGAGAAAGTCCTTTGTTTCGATTAAGAGTTGAGTGGCTGTGGAAGTGGAGGGCTCCTCAGAAATAAAATAAGATCGATGATGCATGTCATCCCAGGGGTAATCAGGTGCAGTAAGTGTCTCGAGTATCTCCTCATCGTTCTGAAAGTAGTGTGTGGCCAAATCGGTTAAGGAGAGGTCGTATGTGGGGGATGACATGCATTTATATGATGTGGAGATCATGTAGATGGTGTTAATCTCTTTCGAGGAGGAATATTTTGGAGAGTGAATTTCTTTAATGGTCGTGATAGATGAGTCTAAATTTGACTGGGACAATTCGTGGAGTACCAATCTATATTCCAGAAAGTCCGGGCAGTGGTGCAAGTAGTGACCGTATATTCCACATATAGTGCAGGCATGGTTGGTACGCAGTGCCTTGTTGCACTGGTGGGATGGTGGGTTTAGTACAACCACCAAAATGTTAGGGTCATCGTCCAAAGTCTTCATGTGTTGTTGCAGATCAGGTAATTGTGGGAAGTTGTGGGTGGCGTGGCCAATATTCTCGCACAGGGATCACTTAGGGGGTGCTCGTGGGGGTGGTTGAGGTGCCACCGTTTTTCTTGCTGGTGGAGAAATATAGGTTTGCGGAACTCTACCCCCAGCATTTCTAGGTGGTGGAAAGGTCGGGTTCGTAGTAGATGTGGATGTCGCAGCGGGTGGTGTTGGGTGGGTGTTGGGGGGGGAGTAGGGGCGGGTAAATACCACACGGGTAGACCTAGGGTTAACCCAGGGAGGTTAAGAGTGGCCATAACCGGGGTGCTTATCACTCCAGAAGGTGGGAATAAAAATGGGATCGTATGGATCGGTGTTGCTCCAATGTGCCTTGGTACCGATGGTGGCTACGGTAGTAAGGGTGGTTGCAGGTTGGGTGCTATTTGGTTGGAGGAAATGGTGCATAAATCAGACACCTCTGTTGCCGACAGTGGAATAGATCGAAAAGTGGATGTCATGGGGGTTTCATAGTATATTCCAGGTCCGACCAAAGATGTTTGTAGAGAGGGTGTACTCATAGCGGGTTGTTCAACCATAGGGAGGACATTTTCCGGAGTGGCCGGGGCGTTAGGGTCATAGTACGTAAGTTGGTCAACTTTGACTATTCGTCCCTCGTGGGGGAACATCATAATGCGAAAAACTTACGAACCAACGGTTTTCATGGCGTACATATAACTACGTCCGAGGATAAGGTTGTAGTCAAGTTGTGCATTGATTACTTCAATGTCAATGAGTATGGTTTTCCCAGCTAGTTGGATTGGGACGTTAGCCAAGAGGCATTGCGATTGAGTGGAACGACCGTCGTAGGCTCGTAGGGTGGTTGTGGATGGTTTTAACGTAGGAGATCCAAGCTTTTTCCATACAAGTGTAGACATAACCCAGGTGGAGACACCTTCATCGATGATACATTGATGAATGTTACACCTAAAATATTACCATCATGAGATTCAGTGTATACATCCCTAAAGTTTCCTTGACTAAGTTATTGACCTATAAGAGATATAAACCCATTAATACTAGGTTTTGAGAGGTCGTCGCAGGCTTCCCTCATGCAACCTGTGACATCACATCTTGCTCTCTTGCAGGGTGCGATGATGTCAGTTAATGGATAAAAGTAGTTCCTTCAAGCCCATTCTTGAAGCTAGCTAACATGGATCCTTATCCCTAACCTTTTGGGAGAATTGGTACTCGGTTACTAACCTTTTGGAAGGATCCCCTATTTCTCTCCTACCATATCTCAACCTACCCTATCCATACCCTATCCACTTAGTCATATATAAGTGAAGCTCACTCCCATTCCAAAGGGAGGAAGTCTATAGTGTCTACATGCTGGTGAAATCATCTTAGAGAGATCTCTACTCATCCATTGAGAGACTCACACTTCCTTGGGAGGCTATGGCATTGGCTTGGATGGAGAAGTATTACTTCATTAAGCTCTAGTTATAGTCATTCTCTTCTATGTACTTTCCCTATTTTTACAATAATATAAACGCTTTCCACCAATATTGTTGTGTTGATGATATTGTGTAGTTTACCTGCTTAACTGTTTACTTAGATATGTTATCGTTTAGATGCTTTTTACTTGTTTGTCTTGTTCTATGTGTCTTGGCAGGTCTTTCAGCTGAGATTTGATGACCGTGAGGCATTGAACAACATCCAGGAAAAAGGGCTACAAACTTAAGGTAAGACATTTGATTACTTGATCCTTAACTAGATCTAGGAAAGTGGTTTATGTTATGTTCTATTTGTTTTAGACTCACATTGAGCTAGGGAGATCTGGCTCGCGTCCGCTCGAGTGGATTGTCCGTCAAACAAATCTGGCGACCATACTGGGGAAGAACATTGTTTTGTAGTTGTCAATTTGAATGTCATTTTCGGTTGATTTCTTATTACAAGCCATTTTATTTGTCATTTGCCTCTTAAACTAGTTTCACCATCAGATCTTCGCCTTGAAGAGTTTGATTACATTCCTTTGAGTTTGTACTTCTCATTTTCAAACCATTTAATTGCTCATTATTTGGAGAATTGGTTCATTTTTTAACTTAGATCTCGCCTGTCGCACCTGGTCAGTGGACTCAGAGTGACACTGTGTCATTTTTTTTATCTCTGTTCTTTGTTTGTTGGCCTATCGTCACAACCCTTTCATTAGTCTACTGTGACACTGTCGCACTTCCTGCATTGGTAAACTGCGACGTCGCACTGTGTACAAGCACAGACTACATCGATCTGCCAAAATTTCCATACAGGCACCCCTTCTCCATTTCTGATTTGAGTTTTGGTTTGTGTGCAAACTCCCTCTGTACTGTAAGATCCAGTAAGAGACCCCATTTTGATTTGTGTGTTGAGTTGTTTGGTTTCATTTGGAGTTGTTTTGGGTTCCATCTTGGACAAGTCTGAGATTTGGTAGTGGTGGACCATCTTGTCTCCCCCACCTGCATCCACTCACCCTTGCATTCCCCCCTCTCCTTGTCGGATCTAGTCATTGTATTGGATCAGTTTCCAGACCTCATTTGCATACATTTTGAGCTTTGCTTGCTTAGTGTTGCTTGCTACTGATTGATTTTGAAGTGTTTGTGTGCATACTTTCAGTCTGTCGAGTGCTCATCATTTTCTTGAGATTTTCTGGGTTATTGGAGTGCTGCAAGTAATATTTTCATTTCAGTATTTGTGTTTAAAAACATCGTTGTTATCAAATTGTTATTTTGATACATCCATTGAAAGATCAAAAGTACTTTATTTCCATCATTTCTCAAGCTCATTTGAAGAATTTTTCATGCATTGGAATGTCTCATTTGTAGATCTTTTGGAAAAGTTGAAAGAGGAATTGAATTATTTATGTTTTTCACGAATTGTGAGTTGCTCATCTTCTTGAAAAATTCAAATAGATATCAAGTTTTACAAAAGTAGTTCCATGCTGGTAAAGTTAAATGCATCTTTTGGTTTTTATGCTTTTAGGCCATTGTAGTGAAAGTGAAAATCTTGCATACTCTACTTAGAAACTCTCTCTTTTCATCCCTCAACGTCATTTTTGTTTTGAAAAGATAAAAGAAAAAGAAAAACATGCTTTGATTTGGCCTAGTAGTGTTGTGTTATTTTTCGTGTTTCGCTTGAAAAGGAAAAGAATACTTCATAGTCATTTTTTGGTAGATTTGGGATTACGTTGTAATGTGTTGCTTTGGTAAAATCATTGGAAAGAAATTTCTCCCTCCCATACATAGAGTTCATCAAAAGAAAAGTGTAGTTTTTGCATGTAGTTAGGGCCTGCATTATGTTTACGATTATGTACTCATCTCATGCATTCACCTAACCGTCTAGATAAAACCAATGGTAGAAATAGGGTAAAAATTTTAGTAGCTTGTGTGTAAGTTAGAGACATGTGCCAGCATCGTTAAGCGTGGCAGCTGTCGTTATTTTCTAGCACTGTATTCCAGGGGTATTGTAGTCTTCCATGTACTTATCAGTATATCGACCTCTTTCACGTACCCACCAAGTACCACATGTACTTGGCATATATCGAAAGGTGTTTCACGTACTCTGTAGTATATTGGAAGGTCTCATGCCGTACGGTTGTGCATTAGACAACACCACTACGGATTTGAGCTCCCACGTACCTTGCGTTTATCGAGAGACACCACTAGGATTCCTAAAACCAACTGAGTTAACCTTTTGGCCGTCTTGGCGGAGCAATACATCGAGAACAGAACTCGGGGAGATTACTACGCATGTACCGTCCAGGTAATCGGGTATTCAGGAAAGGGTACGGTCCCAATCCTCCTTGTCACGTTTTACTATTGGATCCTGCGGTATATAGCGATTTGTGAAGCCTTGACAATCTTGTGAGGTTCCAGACCTTTGAATTCACTCTTATCACATAAGTTTGCTTGTGGCCTTAGTTTGTGTAGGGTTTTTTCTGTTCTGCTTTTCTTTTGTTTAGCTTGCCTTAGGAGAAACTTTTTGTTTTAGTCACTCTGGCTGACTTTCCTTGGAGAAGGTCTCATAGGATTCAAAACTTGCCACCCGAATATCCCCTTAACCAGGAGGTAATTTCGAGGGTAAGAATGGACCCACAAGCCATGGTCGTGTCACCCGAAGTGGAAAACCCCACATTGAATGTTGGAGAGCATATGTTTCCTCCAGATTCACCTGCCTCTCATCCCCCGCAGGGTGAAGAAGCACAAACTTCTACTTCACAAGACCTACCTCCCATT
Organism: Larix kaempferi; assembly: GCA_027924585.1. Classification (NCBI taxonomy): domain Eukaryota; kingdom Viridiplantae; phylum Streptophyta; class Pinopsida; order Pinales; family Pinaceae; genus Larix; species Larix kaempferi. The sequence goes on along the minus strand of BSBM01001005.1, from coordinate 15,783,295 downwards.
TTCCCGGGAGAGCCTGGATCATTGGAATGGATAAATTCACCCTAGGACGGCCCTTCAACAACTGACAGTCCTTCAACGGCTTATTGGACATCTTCTCTAGGCCACCCAGTGGCCCATTTTGTCATTGCACCCCCACCCAGTGGGACTACTTCGGACGATCCCTTAGCTTACTATCATGGCCAATTGGCTCATTTTCGGTCTATGGCTGAGGAGCTTCGGTGATCAAGTATCCAACAATGGGTTGAAGACCCAACGTTACCCCCTTATCGACCAAACCCAGGCTGCTCTTTATCTTTTGAGTCACCAGAATGATCCACGCAACACGTGACCACTTCTGAAACTTGTCAACCATCTATTCCGGCACATACGTACCCTAGACAGGATACCAGTTCAGTACCTCTAACAACCCAATCTATTGAACAACAACAGTCCAACACACCTGTCACTACTACAGTTGCATTACCTGCTCCTCCCCCACCTCAAACTTTGAGAGGAGGATACTGTTTACCCCCTACCTTCTTTATAGGTAATGGTAATCCTATGGTAGATAATCAACAACCAGTGTTGGGTGAACCTTTACTTAGTGGTCAGTAAGTTGTTGCTGGGGGGCAACCCCCATCTCTTAACAATAATACTGCAGCAAGAGTTCCCAATGGTCCTTCCGTTGGAAATTCCTTACCTCCCGGACCTTCCACTATGGGACTATCCCATGTTGGGGGACTGTCCAACGTAATTAAACCACCATCAAGTCAAGCGTATCTAGGTCATCTTAACCTTGTGCCGGGTCAACTTAATCCCGAAAACAAACTCTATGGGGTACCCTACCCCGGAAACCCTTACACTCTATGGGGACAACAAAATGTTTTACAACATGGACCCCCACTTACATTCCCTCAAGTCCCTCCACCCCCATTTGGTCCACCCCCACCTCCCATTGGAGGTGGCGGGCACCCACATAACTCTGGAGGAGGAAGACCTCTACCTTATGGCGAAGGACCACCTCATTTCGGTCATCATGGCCCACTAACCCATGGTGGTGGTGGTGGAGGACCATCCCATCCCGGTCATGGTGGTGGAGGCTCACCCCCTGGTGGTGGTGGTGGAGGACCATCCCATCTCGGTGGTGGTGGTGGAGGACCTTCTCATCCTGGTGGCGGTGGTGGTGGAACACCACCCTACTATGGTGGAGGTGGTAGAGGAGGCTCTTAACCTTCCGACGGCGGCGGTGGCCAACCACCCCCACCCGGCGAAGGTGGTGGAGGCCCACCCTATTCCGGTGGTGGTAGTGGACCACCACATCCTCCCAGTGGAGGCAGTGGCGGCCCATCCTACCCTGGCGGTGGTGGTGGACCCCCACCATTTGGAGGTGGCCCACCCCCTCCTGGTAGCAGAGGCGGGCCCCCACCTTATGGTAATGGGCCACCTTATTATGGTAATGGACCACTTTACTATGGAGGAAGACCTACATTTGGTCTGGGCGGCCCATACCCCTATGGCCATTTTCCTCCTTGAACACCTTATGGTCAGTCGATACAAGGTCCCACTGGTCCTTACATGCCTTATCAGTACTATCAGTACCCGCAGCCTAATCCGCAGCTGTCCTTTTTGGGTACTTTGGACCTACCCGACTTGTCTCGCCTAACCAATGACCCATCTACCATGGAACTAATTGGCCACCCATTCTAGTGAAACTTCCATCAGATATCCCAAAATTTGATGGCAAGCCGGGTGAGGATCCAAAAAACCACGTGATGACATACCACTTATGGTTTTCATCCAACTCCTTGATCGATGACTTGATCCGTATTAGGTTATTTCAATGGACTCTCACTGGTTCAGCTTCCAAGTGGTATATTGAACTACCACCCCATTCTTTTCCTGATTTTGGTTCTCTTTCTATAAATTTTTTGACTCATTTCGAGCTTTTTATATGGTATGAAACTGGTATAGATTCTTTAACCTCTCTCTGTCAAAATACCACTACTCACATCTCAGATCATATGCATGAGTGGTGGAGGAGACGATGTCTCATTAAGGCTCCTATTCTAGACCAACTTCTAGCGGACTGGTTTACGAAGTCTCTCACCTCGACCATAGCACGAGACGTTTCCATGGGAGGTGCTATCACTGAGGAACAAGCCATCACTCGTCCCCATTTATTAGACTTAGTTTATGCCCAGTTTGGCATGTTGTTTGATATCCTTCCTGATGCACCCTGTAATACGTACGACCCTGCGAAACCACCCAAGGGACCCCAAGCTGATGGCATCATTGGATCTCTTGACATCTAGCCTCATTCTCAAACTGTTGGTTCATCAAACCCCCAAGGTTCTTCCCCATTGCCAACACAGGCTGGTCACAACACCACCAAACCATCCACTCCTGCTGTCACTGAAGAAGTGAATTATGTTTCACTAGCTTCACCTCAAAATTCTGGTGGTAAGAAGAAGAACAAAGGGAACCTAAGAAATCTTCCATCGAGCAGGAACAAAAGAGCACCCCTGACGACACCAAACAGAAAAGGAAGTTGAAGTATCATTGTCTACTGTGTGGTGATGACCAATTTTCTAAAGAGTGCCCCCATAGAGACGAAGTTCAAAATTTTCTTAAGGGAAAACCCACACCCGCAGTTCTCAACGATCCCTTCCCTGCTCAAAATCAACAGTTGATTGCTCACACTTCTCCTTCCCAAGGAGAAGCATCTACCACTGCACATGTTCTCATGATGCATAGTAAGACTATCAACTTGAACACCCATTCTCATTTGTATGACTCTGTTCCGGCAAAGGAACCTGTTGGAAGTAACACTGAAAAAGCTTCCAATTCGATGCCTAATGTCACCGTACCAGCTACTCCTCTCACCATTGAGAAGCCCTCTTTCAAGTCAGTGTTGCATCCACCGAAGAGCATGATTAGAAAATCGGTTTTCAATCCTAATGCTCGGGTTTCTCAAAACTACAACATTGTAGAGGACCTAGCACAAGCTCCTTATGCTATGTCGACGCTCAAGGTCTTGCAAAACTGTCCTAATCAGTGCAAGACTCTCCTCACTGCCATTGGTACAGTCAACCTGGATTCATCGAACACCATCATGTTTTGGCTAGAATACTTCAAACCGAGGCTCTCCCATTAGTTGGCATTTCAAGTTGCCACTAACATTGTTGGGAAGACAATCCATCGTACCCTTTTGGACGAAGGTGCCTCTACTTCTATCATGTCGATCTCATGCTGGAGAGCCATTGGCTCTCCCGAGTTGAACCGTTCTCCTAACACTTTGAGAGCATTCGATGGACGTGGCTTTCAACCTCATGGGTTGTTACAAGCTTTAGCAGTCGAGCTAGGGGGAAAGATCGCAACCATTAACGTGGAAGTGGTCGCTGCCCCGTTAGATTACAACATTCTGCTTGGTCGTAATTGGTTTTACGCCATGATTGTGGTCACATCATCTGTCTTCTGCATAGTACAATTCCTCATCAAGGCCGAATTGTTACTGTCGACCAACTGGATTTCTACACACCTGACATCGCTACTCACCCGGGTGATAACATTCCTTCGATTGGACAATCTTCGCATCAGTATGAGAGTGTGGGGGTCGACCTCCTTAAGGGCTCATCCCTTATGGGCATCTTTCCTACTTCAGATCCCCCAAATCATGTTGCCATGGTGAACATGATCTCCTCGCAGATTTCATCTATCCCCAACTCCACCGATTCATGGCTTATACCTGATGAAGCCACCACACACCTGATTGGGAACATTGTGCCTCTGTCACCTGCTGAACTCACATACGAGGCTATTCAGTCAGCACCGGAGGACCACTTAGCTGTGGCCTCCACCTCCTGTTCCCTACAACGAACATCATCCGATCCTCTGCTACAGACTTTTCATTCTAACGAGTCCATTATGGAAATCATGAGTGCAGATGATCCTCGGTGGGAATACCTCCATCATCGTTCATCTTTTCTTCCCTTTTTAGATACAGTGGAGAATAGCATTAGCACCATCTTTACACCGGATGCCTACTCTGGGTCTCAGTCCTTGATACTTACGTGTCAAACAGAATCTAAAGGCAACTTAGCTAACACTGAACCCACCACTTCGATAGATATTTCGGTCACTCCTGGTGTAGTGGAACACATTCATTTAGGCCAGAAGTGTTCCCCCGAAGAAGTCATCGCTTATACGGCCTTATTCAAGCGATTCTGAGACGTCTTCGCTTGGACCTATGAGGAGATGCCTGGGATAGACCCCACCATTTTTTTATGCGAAATTAAAACCTATCCCGACGTCAAAGCTATCCACCAAAATTGGCGACCGGTACACCCTCAGAAGACTGCGGAAATCAAGGCAAAGATTGAGAAACTCTTAAAGGTCGGCTTCGTCTACTTTGTCCCATTGAAAGAATGGCTCTCAAACGTCGTCCCTGTTACTAAAAAACAGGGTACCATTCGTGTCTGTGTCAATTATTGGGACCTCAACAAAGCTTGTCCTAAGGACAACTACCCGACTCCCTTTATTGATCAGATTATCGACAATTGTGACGAAAGTGTCATCTTTTTATTTATGGATGGCTTTTCTGGATACAACCAGATTGAGATCCACCCCGCCGACCAACACAAGACTGCATTCATCTGCCCTCGGGGAACGTTTGCGTATCGTAAAATTCTGTTTGGTCTTAAAAACGGTGGTGCCACATTCCAACGGGCCATGTCATACGCCTTCCATGATGTGAAGGACTTCGTGGAACCCTACTTGGATGACCTCCCTGCCCACTCAAAGCAGCGTGAGTTCCACATGTATCATCTGACGGCTATTTTACTCAAATGCAGACGGTACAATATCCGTCTAAACCCTCATAAGTGTATTTTTTGTGTCAAGTATGGACGCCTCTTAGGGTTTATCGTCTAGAAAGACGGGATCTGAATTGATCCCTTGAAGGTGGAATCCATCGTCGCTCTTCCACATCCAACTAATATTAAGGAACTTCAGAGTCTACAAGGAAGAGAGACTTATTTAAGGCATTTTGTTTGTAATTTCGTGCAAAAGATGCAGGGTTATATGAGATTGATGAAAAAAGACGTCCCATTCATTTGGAATGACCAAGCTCAACAATCTTTTAATAGTTTGAAACATGTCATCACGCATGCCCCTGTGCTCCAACCGTCGAATTACTATTGAGATTGCATTCTATACCTTGCTGCTTCTGACACCACTATCGCCATGGTTTTGGTGTAGGAAGACCAGAACGCCCAAGAACATGTGATATACTATGCCATTAAAGGTATTATTGATGCTAAAACTCGCTATTCACATGTTGAGAAGCTCGCTCTCGCGGCAGTCATAGCCGTCTCGCGGTAGTCATAGCCGTGCAGAAGTTTCGACATTACATTTTGCTCTGCACCACCACCGTCATCGCCGATTTAAACCCCATGTACCACATTCTGACTCGTTAGGTGCTTGGGGGAAAGCATTCATGCTGGATCATGATACTGCAAGAATTTGATCTTCTTTTTGAAAAAGCCAAGTCTAAAAAGTCATTGGTGTTTGTTGAGCTCACCTGGGACCTTCCCCGTACTGATGTAGAATCTGAGCCCAATGACTCTTTTCCGGATGAGTCATTGTTTCTTATCAGTACGTCTGATCTGTGGTATGGAGATATCACTTCGTATCTTCAAACCCAACGTTTCAGCCCTCAATTGTCTCATGACGAAGGTCGTCGAATATGCCACCATGTGAATTATTATCTGATTATCAGTGATACTTTGTACCGTCGTGGTATTGATTCTATTCTTCGACGTTGTATCTCTTATGACGAGGCTGAACACGTCCTAAATGACTATCACGCTGGGGCTTATGGTGGTCATCTCTCTAGGGTGGCTACAGCCCAGAAGATTCTGCACGCAGGATATTATTGGTCATCTATCTTCAAAGATTGTATCGAGGCCGTAAAAAAATTTCCTCCATGTCAACATTTTCATACCAAAAAGTGCACCTATCCCGCCTCGTTACACCCGGTTATTTTCGTTGGCCCCTTCGCTAAATGGGGCATTGACTTCATGCATTGTAAGCCTACCTTGTCCAGGGGGGCATAGTTACGTCATTGTAACTATGGAATACATTATAAAGTGGGCTGAGGCAATGCCTACATACACGAATGATGACAAGACCGTTGCACTCTTCATGTTTAATCATGTAATAGCGTGATTTGGAGTTCCTCAAGCGATAGTTATTGACCATGGTTCTCACTTTATGAACCACATGGTTGACGAGTTGAGCGATAGATTGGGTTTTCGCCATGAAAACTCAACACCGTACTACCCACATTCAAGCTGACAGGTCAAGGCCATTAACAGGGTCTTGAAAACTATGGTCCAACGTATGGTGGGTACGCACAAGTCCAATTGGAATAACATGTTCTTCTCTGCACTGTGGGATTATCGAACTTCCGTTAAAACCGCCACTAGATTTACTCCCTTCCAACTAGTGCATGGATTGGAGAATGTCCTTCCTATTGAGTGTGAGATTCCGTCCCTCAAGCTCGCCATTGAACTTCTCCCCAACACTACTGCCGAGGAAGAATGCTTCCTCTACCTAGCTAAGCTCAACCAGACTCGCCGAGATTCCACTCTTTCCAATGAGGCTCATAAGAGACGCATCAAAGCGCAGTAAGACAAGTCGGTAGAACCTCACGCCTATAGCGAAGGAGATTTGGTCCTCACATACGACCAAAAACATGATAAGGTGGGGGAAGGAAAGTTTGAGTCCGTGTAGCATGGACCTTACGTAGTGAAATGCGTCTTAGATAAGGGAGCTTATGAGCTTGAAGACTACGACGAGATATCTTTAGGTGAGCCTCGTAATGGGCTCTACCTGAAAAGGTACTATGCCTGAGCCTTTCATGCATAAGTACTTTTGTATATACTGTACATGGCGTGTCTGTGTTTTTTGTGTGGTGTGATGCTTTGATTTTTTGCGTGCTTAGATCTTGTTTCATTTCTTATGTTAAGATTCAATATGCTAAGACAGAAAATATCAGCATTACATTCCATTTCACAATAATAGCATATACAGGATCACTGAAGAAACAACAAGCACAGCATAAACACATGAGACATAGCTTTATCCTGGGAAACCCTCATGGGGTATAAAACCCAGCAAAGCTTCCTCAATATAGATGACCAGCAATATACAAAGATGCAAACCAAAGACATGATCTCCTCCTCCACCATAGCATACCTCTCCTCCACAAGTGCGCTACATTCTGAGTGAGGTAAGTGTGTCAAATGAGGAACACACCTCCTCTATATATACACATCTCTGACTTGTACTTTATATTAACTAGGTTGGCCCCAAATTTACCACTGGGTTAAACACCCCACTACAACTGACTGGGCTGACCCCACTAGGGTGGTCTAACAACCCTTTGACCCACATAACACATACAGGGCCGACCCCCACTAGGGAAGTTTAATAACCCAAGTTACCACATTCTGACGGAGGAATAAACATCTCCGGATATACAATAAGATCTTCACGGAGGAATGAAACATCTTCGGAATAATAAAGTACAAATATAATATTCATAGAAGTTACAATATCTCAACACTCCCCCTTAACGAGAAGGATATTATAACAACATCTGCAGGAGCAAGGAGTCATCAACATGATACATCTATAAATCATTGGAAGCTTTCTCAACATCATCAGTAACTCAACCAGTTATTGGAACATCTTCAATACTGGGTCTTTATCTTCTGCAGCACTCAAACAGCTACAGCAACATCAACATCTGAATCCTCACGATCATCAGCATCGTCATCACACGATCATCAGTATCGTCATCATACGATCATCAGTATCGTCATCACCCGATCATCAGCATCGTCATCACACGATCATCAGCATCGTCATCACACGATCATCAACATCATCATCATAAGATCATCATCATCATCATCACACGATCATCAACATCATCATCACATAATCATCAGCATCGTCATCACACGATCATCAGCATCATCATCACACGATCATCATCATCGTCATCATACGATCATCAGCATCGTCGTCATACGATCATCAGCATCGTCATCTAGATCAACACGATCAGCAGCATCGTCATCTAGATCAATACGATCAGTAGCATTGTCATCTAGATCATCGGTATTAGTATCCACACCAATACAAGTATACACATCATCAATACAAGTATCCTCATCAATACATATCATCAATACAAGTATACATACAAGTATCCTCATCAATACATATCATCAATACAAGCATACATACAAGTATCCTCATCAATACACATCATCAATACATAGCAGCATACCCTGCAACACTCACGATCATATTACAATATGATCAATCCCGCTCCCTTTAGGACATAGGTCCATGGATGATACAATCCAGATAAAGTTCCAGGATGATCAATCCTTATCACTTTAAGACAAGTCTCATGTCTAGGGACGATGCAATCCCATCTCGTACATTTTGAACCAAGAGTCCAAGGACGATACAGTCCTATCATCAATTCTCAGAGACAATTGTCTACGGATCAATTCTGGGACCAAAGTCTGGGGAAGATACAATCCCCTACCTGTTCATTCAGGACTACATTCTCGGAGACCCAGTCTACAGCTCAATTCTGGGACCGAAGTCCAGGGACAATACAATCCCCCACCTATTCATTCAGGACCTTATTCTCGAAGATCTAGTCTACGGCTCAATTTTGGGACCGAAGTCCGGGGACGATACAATCCCCCACCTGTTCATTCAGGACTTTATTCTCGAAGACATATGTGTACGGCTCACTTCTGGGACCGAAGTCTAGGGATGATACAATCCCCCACCTGTTCATTCAGGACTTTATTCTCGAAGACCCAGTCTACGGCTCAATTCTGGGACCGAAGTCTGGGGATGATAAAATCCCCCACCTGTTCATTTAGGACTTTATTCTTGAAGACATATGTCTACAGCTCACTTCTGGGACCGAAGTCAGGAGACGATACAATCCCCCACCTATTCATTCAAGACTTTATTCTCGAAGACATATGTCTACGGCTCACTTCTGGGACCGAAGTTCGGGGACGATACAATCCCCCACCTGTTTATTCAGGACTTTATTTTCGAAGACGTATGTCTACGGCTCACTTCTGGGACCGAAGTCCGAGGATGATACAATCCCCCACCTGTTTATTCAGGACTTTATTTTCAAAGACATATGTCTACGGCTCACTTTAGGAATGAAGTCCAAGGATGATCTAATCCTCACATGTCCATGAAGGACTTCATTCTCGAAGACATCTGTCTACGACTCCTTTTAGAACATGTGTTCAAGGATGATGCAATCCCTCTTCTTTCTCAGAGACACCTGTCTATAGCTCCTTTTAGAACATGTGTTCAAAGATGATGAAATCCCTCTTCTTTATCGGAGACATCTGTCTACGGATCCTTTTAGAACATATGTTCAAGGATGATGCAATCCCCTTGTCACCTTAGACCCTGTCTAAGGACCATCCACCAACCTCTCTGTCGGCATCACCAATATAGGTATCCACATCATCGACCTCACTGTCGATGCAGGAAATCTCATCATAAGTGATCACATCTCTCCCCCTTTCGAGGAGGGTCCTTCTGAACTATATTAAGTTTGTCTCGGAAAACTTTACTTGAGGTAGAGGTTTGGTTAGTACATCGGATCGGTAGAGGTTTGGTTAGTACATTGGTAACTTGTTACAAATTCGAACTTTAATTCCTTTCTGCACCATATCTCATATATAGAAATGTCAGATCTCTATGTGCTTTGACTTATCATGGAACACTGGATTATCTATTTGTCACATAGGATCACAGTTGGGTCCATCTCTAAGTCAAACAATTCTGAAGCCATACCGCTTCACAACTAGCAGAGCAAGCAACCATATATTTCCCTTGTGCTGAGAGCCACACTAGATTGTTTCCTGCTAAACCATGAGATCATGGCTGATCCCAGACAATAACATCCTCTCGATGTGCTCTCCTGTCTGATACACTTCCTTCCCAATCAACATCTGTGTAGCCATCTGAAGTCATGATCTCCAAGATAACATAGATCAAAGTCTATCGTATCCTTTAGGTACCTCATCACATGCTTTGCAACTAACAGGTGAACACATCTAGTTTCCACTAGATACTGACTCAAGGTGTTCACAACAAAGCATATATCTGACCTAGTATTCATTAGATACATCAATGACCCAATAATTTGTTTGTAAAGAGTTATATCCACTAACTATGATGAGTCATCCGCTAACAGCTTCAAGTTGAAATCCATGAGAGTGGTCATTCCAACACATCAAGTCCTTTTAATATTTATCGGCATACTTTCCCTGGTTGAGAAAGATTCCTTCTGATCCTTGCCATACTTCCAGACCTAGGAAGTAATGCATCAATCTGAGATCTTTCATTTTCATGAACTGTTTGTAAAAATGGATCATCCTCATACATTAATAGTATGACAGGTTCATCATTCGTAACGGATCAGCTTTACTTTTGGTAAAGCCCAAGCTTATCAAGAAACTGTCAATTCTCCCTTTGTGACTGAACATCATTCACACTCTGTATTGAGTGATCTTCTGCATATCTATCAGTGCCATCTCTCGTCAGATGGGTCTACTGATATGAGCCTCAATATCATTCAAACTCTGTGATGAGTTCCTTCTTGCATCCATGTCATCTGTGTATAGAAACCATATTCAACCTTGTAGCAAAGGTTGAGATCCACATCACCCATGGTGATCATTAAGCTCATCAATTGACTATCGATCCTGGGTACAGAACCTAATTCACACTTCTTCTTTAATTACACCATTAAGAGAATGGTCTTATCTAGCCACTTGGAACAAACATCTCGTCATGATTCTCTTCCTCTTTCTAAGAGAATCTTGATATGAACCGTTACACCAAAACCCCGAGGTGTTAGTGAAGGCCATCCACTAGGATCTTAACATCCCACCACGCTCCGCAATCCAGACTCTGGGCTGGATGTGTGCCCGTACGGTGGTGTCAATGCTCTATCAATGTTTACACTCAACATGATATATTCAAGGAATACAAATATGCATACAACTATTACAAGCAATATCATTTACTATTTCAAATAACAACTCAAATACTTATCTTTTATGTTTGTGTCGTTCTATCTCGCTTGATCTTCTATATGTCTATTGAACTTCTATTCATTCTGTACCACTGTGCATGCTCAAGTGTGCACTAGTGTTATCCTCATGATCTCATACACAAACATACATTCATTAGTATATTCTCAACATTATAATTCTAAATAATATTGAATATGTATAGTCATGATCATAGATAATAAACATTAGTATTCAAGGTTTCAGGAAGTCTTCTTTTACTCATGCATATTCTTGTTTGATCATAAGACTCTTCTGGTTAGTTAAATCATCAATCAAGATAAGAGACATAATATGCATAAACCCTTGATAATCAGCTTTATGAATAAGCATAACCAGTCATACCAAGTATACTTATATAAGGGATCCTAACACAAGGTAAGGTTCATAGGAAACATAGTTGGATTAGTATATCTGTTTAACATACCTAATCAATATCTTCTTTGTTCTCTTCAATCATTTAGAGATCCTGTGCTGGAACCTACATACCTCATAGGTTAAGCATAATAGAACAAAGTCATACATACCTCGTAAGTAGAACTTCTATGTGATCAAGAATTATGGATGAGTCTTTGTCTCCATGTTGTCATGGTCATGGAACTTGATTTGTCTTTCGTGATGTACCTTTATCTTGTTAGCAGACAACATCAACCTCATACAACACCACAGTGCATTAGTACAATCATATAACCCTAATCAATGAATGTCTTCTATCATTCACATGTATTCATACTTTTATTAGGATGATAAGACAAATCTAACATTAATCAAGATTGTACTAATCTAAATAATATGAAGACAAACATATTATAAACTTAATCAAGAATCAGATTTCAAGACATACCTGTATCTCCTTAAGTCATACCTATCGAGATTTCTTGAAGTCTTCTTATGTAAGGCCTTAGCCTCAACTCCCCCTGAAACTTGATCTGGAGCTTGATTAGAGTTTGTTAGAGAAACCCTAAAAATTCAATCTTTGACTTTCACACTTCTGAATGGATGGACGGATGTGTCTTGCTGAGCTGATCAAACTTGCATACTTCAATTTTGAAATCTCCAAAATTTGACCACTCAAAATTGCCTTCCAAACTTCTAGATCTTCTGGACAGGATCCCGAACTAGGGTTTGATGAAGCCCACCCTTCTTCCCAATCAAAAGGTTCGATCCAATGCTCTAAACTCTTATTTTTATGAGGAGCTTCCAGCCGTGGTCACAGAATTAAAAAATTCCAACTTTTGTTGAAGCCCTAATTTTCCATCTTTCTGATCAAAATCCCGAACTCGGGTTTGATCAAGCTCGGTCTTCTACCCAACCAAAAAATTCGATCTTGGTCTCTAAATTTTGATTTTCCTGAGTATCAGTCAGCCGAGGACTCCGATTCCAAAAATTCTAACTTTCTCCGAAACCCTAAACTCTAGAAGCCATGAATGAAGGTACTCCAAAAATAATTTTGTTTTGACAGAAATATATACTTGATTGTTTCTACTGTAACTCTGAACGTTTTGATCCACAGAGTCTGAAAACATTTTTTGTGGTATCCTGACCTGTCATCTTTGCATCTCGATAGGTCTGACCTCAATTGGATTTTCTGAGAGAGATTTATGCCAAGTGTCACAATGTGATTTTTTTATGGGATAAAACCGCAGAGCGGACTTGTACGGAGTTCCACGTGTCATTGGTTAAGTTTCATCCTCTGAAAAAGTTTCTTGAGATAGTACAGTCTGTTTAATACCTGTCACTTTTTACGAAATTTCATTTGGATCTTGCTAGCCCAAGTTATGACCTTTTTTCCTAGGTCCCCTGATTTTGACTGAGATCTGGAAGAGGGAGAAACCCTAACTGGTACTGATCATAACTCACAAAGTACAACGAATCTGAGGGTGTCCTTTGGACACAAGGTACCTAGGAATGTTATCTATGACCTGTAAACTTTTCATATCCTGATCCTTTGCAGAAATGGATTTATAGCGAAAGTTACACGATTAGTGGTTTTTGCTATGTAAAACCCAAACCTTCAAATTGTCGCAATTGAAGCAAGTGTAATAAGTGCCATACATTGCCTTCCTTCAGGTTAGCTCTGATACCATGTTAAGATTCAATATACTAAGACAAAAAATATCAGCATTACATTCCATTTCACAATAATAGCATATATAGGATCACTGAAGAAACAACAAGCACAGCATAAACACATGAGACACAGATTTATCCTGGGAAACCCTCATGGGGTAGAAAACCCTGCAAAGCTTCCTCAATATAGATGACGAGCAATATACAAAGATGCAAACCAAAGACATGATCTCCTCCTCCACCATAGAAGACCTCTCCTCCACAAGTGCACTACATTTTGAGTGAGGGAAGTGTGTCAAATGAGGAACACACCTCCTCTATATATACACATCTCCGACTTGTACTTTATATTAACTAGGTCGGCCCCAACTTTACCACTGGGTTAAACACCCCACTACAACTGACTGGGCCGACCCCACTAGGGTGGTCTAACAACCTTTTGACCCACATAACACATACAGGGCCGACCCCCACTAGGGAAGTCTAATAACCCAAGTTACCACATTCCAACGGAGGAATAAACATCTCCGGATATACAATAAGATCTTCACGGAGGAATGAAACATCTCCGGAATAATAAAGTACAAATATAATATTCTTAGAAGTTACAATATCTCAACATCTTATACCATGTTATGTTGGCGTGTGCATATGGAAACTTGCTACGTATTCACAGATGGCGCCAGCCGACATACCCATAACCTTGCTTCGGAAGCCTGGGTACTCTATTCACCTACTAGAGAGCTCATTAGCTTAGGAGGAATGTGTTTAGGTTTCAAGAACAACAATGATGCAGAATATCAAGCAGTCATTGGAACCCTAACTGACGCTATTTCTTTGGGTATGGACCATGGTGTCATCCACTTGGATTCTCAACTTGTGGTCTGTCATCTTAACCGAGTCTACATCATCTGCGATCCTACCTTACTCCGTCTCTATAGACGATTCTGTCTTTTGGAAAGGTCCTTCGAGTCCATTCAGTACCTGCACATTCCACGAGATGTAAACACAATTGCCGACTCCATGGCCAACTTCATCTTAGATTGGTACATTGCGCACACATAAGCATATTTATGAATTGTTAAAAGTAGACATAACGTGTTAAAAACTCATTTTATAAGCAAAACACATAAACAAGATCACATCATTCATCCACTTAAAAACACATGATGTATAAAACCATCGGAAATGTCTATATATATATATCATCATAAAAAGTAGTGCTGGTACAAAACTGAAGCACGACGGCTTTCAGTGAGTCTATACAAAATCTGAAGCCTCATAGCTTTCAGTAGTACAAAATCTTAGGCTTCTAAGCTCTTAGTACATACATAATAACAACATAAGGCCTAACGCCTGGCCCGTACAGCCCTAGGTCTAACAGCTCTAGCCTGCTGAGTATAGAAGCAGTCGACTGCTCTTGCGACCCTGCGAAGCAACGCATTGAAGCACGCAGACGCTCCCACTGTATATCCCTGCATAGCCCGTGGTAACTCATCCACTATCGGATTTGGAATGTGTAACGTTAACCCACTCAGGTTCACGTAGACGTCCTCCATCTCCGCAATGGCAGCATGTACGGCTGGAGCCATGATTGCTCCCTCTCCTCTCTCTCTCCTCGCAAGAAGAGAGACTCCTACTAGTCGTACTGGGCCCACATCTTCAAACACATGTTGTTAACTCGTCATCACTATAACAAAAAAATCATAAATATATAAAACTAAAAAGTACAAGGGTTTTTGTTCTTACCCATATCTCCCCATACTACTCCCTCGGGCAGTGCCAATTCTGGGTCATCTCTGTAATCCGTACCAGTGTACGGGTAGTCCTCTACCATGAGCAACTGGCCCTCTAGCTAGGTGAAGAGCTCAGGACCATATCCGATGATGGGGCCCCCACCATGGCGGACCATCACCTTTGTCCATCTGGCCATGTGAGGATCCTTAGGATCCTTGTCATCCAACAGTACCTACAGGTGCAAGAGGGGAACCCGCTCCAATAGAAACAAGATCACTATCGACCCGTATCCGAACAGCTTGAGCTCTCCCCGCCGACACTTGGTCATCTGAGCTCGAATGTTCGCGAGGAGTCCCTCACACCAGTTGAAGGTCTTCGGAGACATCCAGTCCTCTGCATATAGCATTTGGGACCTGGTAGCTAAGTGAGGATCTTGGCTCCCTGCTATCCTCATGATGGTAAAAAGTATGGCATGCAGCGGACGTTCCCGCACTTCTTTGATGGGAATCTTCCCACTAGAAGCACGAGTATGAGGAGTTAAATGTTGTAGGATCATGTCATCCATGGTCTGATCACTTCCCCGTGATCCGGTAAGAGCCACATTGTCCCCCCTCTGGGACAATCCAGTCAAAAAGTAGATGTCCTCGAAATCCATAGTGAGTATGTGCTCACCGATCACAAAATATTGTTGAGCCGTGTCCCAACATCGAAGCATATGTGTCAACAATGGGATTTGGGCACTCATGCCCTAGATCTAGAAGAACTTTAGGAGACCGCAATTCCTCAGTGCCTCTACACATAATGGGTGATTTGCAGCTTGCATGTCATCTACCTCGTGTTCTCACTCAAGCCACTCCAAGACCATGTTGGTTGTTATTAACCTGCCAAAAGGAGCATTTTAACTTCATTAGACCTCACTTCAACCACTAAAAGTTCATCTTTTGGCCTAGGTTTCTGTTTGGGTTTGGACATTTCCGCCATTGTACCCCGTCAATACAGACAGTGCGACATTGTCGCAACCCAACTTTGCGGGATTTGTGACGACCGAGGTTCATCACAAATCCCGAAAGGGAAACCTGCGATGACCCGAGGACGCAATAGCCCTCCACAAACCACCTCAAAACCCAAAAAATGAACCAAAAAAAAAATGTAAACCGCTGGAAATGTGCTGGATGAAGTTTAGAGTTACCTGCTCCGAACGACTAGTGAAATGGTTGCTCGCAGCTCCCGGAATCAACAAGTGAAGTTTTGGCTCCAATGGCACTTCTTCTCCCCAATTTGGAAAATGAAAAATGGTGAATATATTTGGTTTTTTGTTTCTATTTATAACCAAAAGGCATATTCGTTTTCAAATATTTGATGCTTTTTAGGTCATTTTCTATAGTTTGGATTATTTTTATGACATTTGAATACTGGGTTAACTTTTTTGACCTAGTTTTCAAGTGTGCAGGAGATTGTTAAGTGGTCTTTGTACGTCATTCTCGCATTATAACAGTCATTTCAGGTATGAACAACCCCTTGAATGTTTTGTCATTATTTTGTATCTGTTAGATTGTAATTATTTTATGATGATGAGCTTACTCTTTGTTCTTTCTCGTGCTCTTGAAACTATGAGAATAAGTTACCGAGTTACGATTTATCACTTTTCCGGGATCGTTAAACTCCTACGGAAAAGGAACCCCCCCGGAGTCTATCTTTAAGCACTTTTCAGGCTCTCGAAATATGAAAAGATTGCCAAGCGAACTTGTCGCGTTCACGCTTGTTAAAGAATTTGAATGGTCGTCTTCCTGGTGATAGTTTACCCATTTTTCGGACCAGGGGGCACTACTTACGAAAAAGGTATACTCCAGCCAATCATGACTGGAAGAGTCCTCTCCGGCATTGTTTTACCCTTTTTCAGGCGATGAGGCTAACTTTACGAAAAAGGACCGTTGGAGTCTTCTTTAGTTCTTTTCAGACTCTCTAAACATGAAATGATGACCAAGTTTACCTTCTATGGACTCATTAAACTTTCACATCGAAGGGCTCGTCATGGGATGAACCCCTCCTATCCCAGGTTCAGAAAATATTTGGGATTGGACTCATCTATGAGATGAGCTATACTGAGCATCTGGTTACCCTCATCAAGCTCATAAAAAACACATGAGGCACTCATCGCTCATGATGGGGAAAAAGGAAATCTTTTGTGTTACACCCTTTATCAGTGGCAGTACCTAGTCATTTCTTGAACATGGCACTCATTTGCATTTGCATACTGCACTTGGATCATCCGTTTTTCCTCGAGTTTAACCTACTTCCTGAGTCTTTTTACTCCTTTGAGTCATTCAAAGAACGCTTCCATCATCAGTTGCATTAGGAGTTGGTACCATAACTCGTCAAGTCAATACTGCCAAGGCATGCCACACCCATGTTCAAGAATATTATCGCTACTCATTATCTGTAGTCAGTACACCTTCCATCATGTTAGTCTACTCTGAGTCAGTCTTGCATGTTACTGTACCATCCGATCAACTCTACACATCCTTTGTTGTGTTTTGTGTCGGTGATGGGGGATTCATCATGGCCCTCCTTTGACGGATTCGTCCTTGTCGACTTCAAATCATTATCCAAGGATTGAATCTAGAAACCAACCAAGTACCTTGGCCCTGCATGCCTCAATGGCAGGTTGCCTTGCTTTCAACATGATTTTACATCATTGACTCTTGATTGAAAGATTTCATCTCACGTTCGACTTCAACTCATTTATTCACGCTTGATTATATGTACTAGGATACCTTGGGAATCATTGACATCAATGGTGATTTCCCTCGCGCTTGTTAACAGTATACATCAATGACCGGTAATCAAGTGGTTTCTACCATGTTCGACGTCAAGACATTTGTCATCACATGGATAGATTCGTATCATTGCAGGTTCGACTTGAAGACCCTGGAGAGTCATATTTTACCCAGGTTGGGATGGAGTTTGTATTGAGTCATATCACACGAATCCACATTTGTATTGGTCGTGGCTGTGTTATCATCTCATCATGGATCTACGCTTGTGTCTAGTAGCCATGATTGTGTTCAGTCGGTCATTACTACCATGGATCTGCATTGTATTAGTCGGTACCCATGTTGTACGTCATATGAGACTGTGTACTTAGAGTCAGTTGTACTGCAGCAGCGTCTGATAAGCCATTGCCATTCCTTTTGTCAAAGCATTTCACCTGTCCAATTTTCAACAACTTCATGCTTTGGGGGGCATTCTGTTACACCTAAAATATTACCATCATGAGATTCAGTGTATACATCCCTAAAGTTTCCTTGACTAAGTTATTGACTTGGAAGAGATATAAACCCATTAATACTAGGTTTTGAGAGGTCGTCGCAGGCTGCCCTCATGCAACCTGTGACATCGCATCTTGCTCTCTTGCAGGGTGCGACGATGTCAGTTAATGGATAAAAATAGTTCCTTCGAGCCCATTCTCAAAGATAGCTGACATGGATCCTTATCCCTGACCTTTTGGGAGAGCTGGCACTCGGTTCCTAACCTTTTGGAAGGATCCCCTATCTCTCTCCTACCATATCTTAACCTACTCTATCCATACCCTATCGACTTAGTCCTATATAAGTGAAGCTCACTCCCATTCCAAAGGGAGGAAGTCTATAGTGTCTACATGTTGGTGAAATAATCTTAGAGAGATCTCTACTCATCCATTGAGAGACTCACACTTCCTTGGGAGAATATGGCATTGGCTTGGATGGAGAAGGATTACTTCGTTAAGCTCTGGTTGTAGTCGTTCTCTTCTATGTACTTTCGCTATTTTTATAGTAATATAAACGCTTTCCACCAATATTGTTGTGTTGATGATATTGTGTAGTTTACCTGATTAACTGTTTACTTAGATCTGTTATCGTTTAGATGCTTTTTACTTGTTTGTCTTGTTCTATGTGTCTTGGCAGGTCTTGCAGCTGAGATCTGACGACCGTGAGGCGTGGAACAACATCTAGTAAAAAGGGCTACAAACTTAAGGTAAGACATCTGATTACTTGATCCTTAACTAGATCTAGGAAAGTGGTTTATGTTCTGTTCTATTTGTTCTAGACTCACATTGAGCTAGGGAGATCTGGCTCACATCCGCTCGAGTGGATTGTCCGTCAAACAATTAATAACAAGATTTCAAATAGAAACCGAAACTTGAAATGCTAATGTGGATGGCATATGGGGCTCGGATTGGTCCAGATCAAAAGCCATCAATTGTGAATTGGAAGGGTCTATGGCCCCAATAGCGGATAATAAGGTCTTGCATTGTGCAGGACAATTCTTCAAAACCTCTAGGGCTGACATGGCAGCGGGGGATTGGGTAAGATCATCCACAATGTTATAGTTGGGGGCGGCGCGTGCGTTGAGATTGTTGTTGATGCACCGTAGGGGGAAACAAGGGGCTTTAGGGCCCCCATCACCGTGTGGTGGGGTTATGCGTAATGACTGATATGTGGGAAGAGTATTAGCAGTAGTATCAATAGGGGTGGTTTCGGGGGTGGGGCCGTATTGATTTCAACGTGTTTGGAGATTGACGTCGGCCGATGACATCATAAGAAGATGATGGGTACCCGAATCCTTTGGTTGGTTTGTCTGTGTAGCATATGTGATTTGCTGTGGTGGTTATGCGGTTCCTTGAGGGGGACCTAGTGGTTGGGTATTTACCACTCCTTGCGTGGGCAAGGGATTTTGCAGCACCATGGGAGTTGGAGGGGGGTTGGGTTGTGCAGGAGGAGCAACCTGTCCTTGTCATTGGGCGTCGTCTATCCAAAGTTGACGGACGCGCTCTAGATGTGGACAAGTATGTGTGTAGTGGCCATAGACCCCACATATGGAACAAGGATGGTTCGTACATATATTGGGGTTCTTTCCCTGACAAGGTGGTTTGTCGGGGTTTTGGTTAAGTGGGCAGGCATTGTTGTTATTTGGGGGGTTATGTTGTTGACCGGCTTGGTCCTAGGGTTGGTTGTTCCTACGGTTACATCCTCTCCCCCGATTTTGTTGGCCTTTCTGGTTACGTTGAGCAAGTTGATTTTGTTGTGGGTGTTGTTGGGCATAAAATTACCCTTGGGGGTTGGGGGCATTTTGTTGTTGAGAAGGTAGTGGGGGTGCCTGTGGAGGGTAGCAACTGGGAGGTGCTTGAGGTTGAGCCAATGCTAGTGGGATCGGTGGTGGGTGATAAAGTGGAGGGGCTTGTGGTTGCGAAAGTGGGGCTTGCGGAGGATAATAAGCCAGCTGAACTGGAGGTTGTGGCTGTGCATGTGTGGGCAGGGCCTACTGATGGTAATAGGTGGTAGGCACTGTAGGAGGGTTGTAGGGTGGGGGTACATGGCCATAACAATGTGATGGACATGATGGTCCATGTGTATGAATAGGTCGAGTGACAGGGGCATATGATGTTGTTGCTCCTACATGGGACGTGGCGCGTGAAAGGTCAAGGCCATGAGCAGTAGGCATAGCCGTGTAAGGTTGCATATGAGACACAACATGCCCAATGATTCCATCTGCGACATGGGATGCCCTCGGTGCATCGCTCCGAGAGGGGTTGGCATGGGGGGCATTAGGTAAGATGGATTATAGGCAGCTAGACTAGGCGTAGATAAGGTCAAAATGTTGAGCTTTCAAAATGGCTTCTTCCTCGGATTGAGGGTGCTCGGATGCCACATCCTTGGCGATGGTGGGTATGAGGGACTTTAGGAAGCAATCTAAAAGGATGCGGTCGTCCAACTTAATCTTGCACAAAGAACGTCGTTTACATCATTCATGGATGTGGTCTATGATGTGGGTGGTCGTATTCTATCTACAAGATAAGAGGATCTCGACACCAGCATCGTAACGAACGAGTAGCTGGAAGAATTGCAGGAAAGTGGAGGCAAGGGACGAAAATGTAAGGTGAGTCCCATGAGGTTGGTGAATATACCACTTGGCTGCAGCGCCAGTGAGGGTTCGTTGCAGTAAGCGAAGGCGAATAGACTCATCCACGATGGAGTTGGAGGAACACCATAAGTGGAAAGACATGATATGATTTTGGGGGTCTTCTCCTCCCTTCCCCTCAAATTTAGGTATGTCCGACGGGAGTTTGGTGGGCATAGGAGGCCATGTGGGATCATGCTGTATAGGCTCGTTAGTCAATCTAGCCAAGTCGGGGAGGTTAAGACTGGCCATGAATGGAAAACTAGAGGAGGGATGTGGCGTGGGTGTTGGGGCGAGATTGTTTGCTGTGGCAGGAATGGTGTGGCCACTACCCCCAATGTGTGGGGAAACGGTGTGTTCCATAGCGGTAATGATGGGGCCGCTGCCCCTAATGTGTGGGGAAACGGTGTGTGCCATAGCGGTGATGGTGGGGCCGCTTCCCCCAATGTGTGGGGCAATGGTGTGGGCCATAGCGGCGATGGTGGGGCTGCTTACCCCAATGTGTGGGGAAACGGTGTAGGCCATATCGGCGATGGTGGGGACACTAATGGATTTGTATTGGTGACCAATCCACTACCCATAGGGATGGATGTAGTGGCGGGAATGTTAGGTGTAGCACCTAGAGATGGTATGACAGGGATGGATGTTGATGTGGTAACTAGGTTAGTGGTGGACCCACCACCAACCATCCCGTCGAAAAAGGTATTGGATGTCATACCAGCTAGGGGGCTAGATGGAGCAGTGTATGTATTGTATTCTGGTTCAGAATCGGATGTGGTATAAGGGGCATCGGGATCAAGTGACGAGGCTCTACGTCTATGGCAAGGAGAGCCAAGTAGACTGTGTTGCGGGGGATAGCCCCATTGGCTCTGGGATTGTCTCTGAGACTCAATGGTGACGATGAAGGTAAACCGGGTGAGGTGTGGTGAGTGAAAGGCTCAAAAATCATAGTGCAACCGTGTGTGCACGAGGAGAGTGCAAAAAATATGGCACTCAAGCCAACAACAATACTCAAAATGCTTGCTGTAACAGTTGTGCTACAGCAAACGGAGTGTCAATAAAAATGGTCAGAATACCAACAGAAAAGGCTCCTAAAAAATGAAAAGGGTATACTCACTAGACTCAGGAGAGGTAAGGTAGCATGCAAACGCCTAACTAAATAGGTATGATGGTTCAAACAAATCGTATCCTCTGTAAGGTGATGAAATCCCAGTCAGACAATACGAAAAGCAGAACCAAATGGATAAGGATGTCCCCCTATCGGGAGGGACACCGGGTACAAGAATCCTAGAAGAATGGCTACTAAGATACCTCGTTCATGACATGTCCAGAAAGATGAATCTGCAGCTCCAGTCCTATCACCGTGTGGGCCTAAAAGGAACACCACACACAAACAACGAGTAGGTAGCCTTCGGTTACTAAATGGATTGCGTTATTCCACTCAGGCCTCTAGAACCAGTCTTGCTACTTCGACCCTCCTAAGGGAGAGGCCTTTCCAACAAATTCATCGTAACCATGCCAAAAAATACTAAGGGATTTTGGTGCCCTAATGGACAACCACTATGTCTCAAGTGTAAATGACGTGGGGGTGTTATTTGGATGCTTATCCCCCCTGTCCTACCTAACTACAAAATTCTTTTGTGTTCCCCAAGTGGGGTTAGAGATTGGTTGAGTTAAGTAGATTTTAAGACTTACTTGAATTAGGTGACAAAGTGTGTGCACTAATGATATTGGCAGCCATCTAGCAAGCAAAAACTGAAATTTAAATGCTAGAAAAATGACAAAATGTTGGAATTGATGTGCTTAACAAATATATATATATATATATATATATATATATATATATATATATATATATATATATATATATATTTATATTTAAAAACAAAATAGTGCAAAACTGTAAATCACAACGCGGTTATGGGGTCGTTCTATGCGGTGTGCAGTGCGGCTTTCGGGCTATTCTATGTAGTGTGCGGCATGAAATGTTGGGCGGGCGTAGCGGTGTGCAGTGCACTATGTGGAGGTTATCCTGCGATGTGCAGCGCGTGAAGCGAGGGGGGAACTATGGTGAGCAGCAAGCAGGGCAGGCGGAAGGGCACGGTGTGTAGCGCAGGTTTCACTCTGGGTAGTACGGAGTGCAGCGTGCAGTGTGGGGAGCTCTGCGGTGTGTAGAGCAGAAAGCAGGGGGAACGTTGCGGGGAGCAGCGCGTAGGTCGGGGGGGTCTCTGGGAACAGGGCCACGGAGGTGGCAAGGAGTTGTGTGGCAGGGGCCATGGTGGGGAGCAGCTAGATGGCGACGTCGCTCGTGTGCTGAGTCAGGATCGCAGGATGACTTGTGCAGACCATGGTGTGGATTACGCGTAGGGGGTGGTAAGGTGCGGTTTGAAGCCGCGTGAAGGTGTCGGGAGGGTGCGATGTGTACCGCATACAGTGGACAGGAAGCCGCGGTGTGACCTGTGGTAAGCTGCAGGAAAACTGCGCTACGGACCACAACAAAGGGCTAAAGAGCCGAGCTACAGACCACGTAAAAAAGGTGAACAACTGCGGTGTGGACCGCGGCTGTGGGAAAAAAGGAGGCAATTTTCTGCACAAAAAATGATGCAAACTGGTTGCAGCTGAATAGAAAAACTCACATGCCTGTAACTAAGCAAATAAAACCAGAAAACACAACTTTTTTAACAAATAAAATAAAAACTTAAACTGTCAAAGAGAGGTTCAGACAGCAAAGTCGCCAAACTATAGCGGGGGTTTTCACCCCTGCTTGTGCAAAAAGGACACCTACTAAGGGTAAGGGAACTCTTAGCAACAGCTTTAATGGAGAACAATGAAAAAATAATTAAATATAAAAACAATAAAAAATCTAAACTAGCATGTGCATAAGACGAATATAGACTAAAACAAGGAACACTAAGCTTCCATGGAAATATTATAAAGAATCTTTCAATTTTTGTATTGATGGGCATCTAGGGATTGTAGAGAATTTACCTAAAAAATGAGGTTGGGAAAGCTCTGACGGTGGTACAGTAGGTGTGCTCCAAAGCTCCTTGGTTCCTTACTCTCTTCCACATTGCATTGATGGTGGCTAAAGCTTCTATCAAATGGGAGACTTAAGCTCAAAAGTGGATGGCTTATGGCTCAATAGAAATTTCAGCAGCATAAGGGTAGAGTAGGTGGTGGTGTTTGAAATGAGGGGCCTCCACCCTTTTTATAGATTTAGATTAGGGTTTTACGGCTTTTTAGGGTTTTTTCCCTCTTCTTCTCTTTTTTTATTTTCTTTTGAGTTTATTCCCAATTATTTTGATTTTTGGGAAAACTTGACCCTCGTTTGGGGTTTTGGTATGTTTTTGAAGGAATTTTAAATATTTTGGTACCCATTTGGGTTTTCTGGGGTTTTGGAGGCTAGATTAATAGGAATTTTGGTCAATAGGGGTATGTGTCTACAGGAATGAGCTGGTGAGTAATTTTTTGATGTTAACACAATGGATTGTGGGTTTCAAAGAATTGGAAGCCTATGATACAAGGAAATATCTTTCACTATTTTTGTGGTAAAGGATAGTATGCATTTCTCTTTGAGAAAAGGAAGACATAAACCCGATTTTTAGAAATTGGTCATATTTTATGGGTCAAAGAGGAATGTATTTGAACATATGGACTCTTGACTTTGATGCAAAGGTAGATGTTTAAATCAGCCATGCTAGTCTAGGTTCATCTCCCTCATTTTCCCCGTCATTGCTGGAGCAATGGGGATCTAATTGTTCTTGGAAATTCACTTGGTCACTTATTGATAGATGTAAACCAAAATCAAGAATGTTTGTATTTGCCAGGATCTATGTGGAAGTAGACTTGGAGAAATCCCTTCTTGAGGCCATAAAATTGACACTTGATAATTAGACCCATACTTAGAAGCTAGATTATGAAAAAATACTTTTTAAATGTAAAGGATGTCACAGATATGGTAATTTTTCTTAGAATTACAAAGAGGTAGTTCCATAGAAAAAATTTGTTGCAAAAGATGCAAATTGGCCATAAGTCAAACAAGGATCCAAATCAGTTAGCATAACTAGAACCAAATTACTAACCACATAGAACTTGTAGCGATAGAAAGAAAACTAACTTAGGTAAACTAAATGTAAATATTCCAAAAAAAAGTGTTTGAAATAGGAAGAAGATAGAAAATGCGAGAATGCTAGAGAATGTAAGAGCTCAATAACAATGTTTTCTTAAAATAAATTGACCCCATAGAGCATTTTTTATCTGACAATGTTTTACAAGTCTTTGTCAAGACTTGGACCAAGAAAGACTCAAGTTATTCCCAATGTTAGCGGGATCATATAAAGAACGATCAAATGAATAGAGAAGAGAAGCAAAACAAAGCCTGAGTTGAGCAATACAAATCGAGACTCTACTTCAAGTATGTTATTTGCATATCATGCCACTAATCAACACCAACAATTGATGTGGAACTTATAACAGTACACAAATAAACAAATACCTTTTAAACAAAAGAAGATTACAATTTTACTTCATCACTCTCTATCATTTTGTGAAGTTTACCTACTATCAACAAACAAGTCAAAGCCCACAAAAAAATGCACAATGCAAATTTAGAAACTAATAGAAAATCAATTTCAAGCTCTTAGAATAACCCTTTCTCCCTTAGAATATGGTCCATTAGTTAGTATCCTCTCCTTCCTTTTATGCTTCTACTTGGGTAGATATCAGTTACAACTGACCCCTTTAATTAATTGTTAACAACCAAAAGTTTGTAAAGGGCCTATTATCATCGTTTCCTTTTATTTTTAAAAGAAAAAAGGAGTGCTTTAATTTCATTGGGGGAGGTAAACTAACATCAGTAAATCAATATAGTAAGATAGGAGGTAAAAGAATGAGGGAAAAGGGAGGGGGGGGGATCACATACCATCATCAACAAACCATTAAGGGGGATGAAATCTTGAGGCTTAAGTAACCTTATGTCTCCCATATAATATAATTTCCAAGAGAGGGCCATACATAAGCCAATATTTTTCACACACATCATAAATAATAACAATACCTTCTTGAAACAAAAACAACCAACCAATCACAAATGAATCCCACTTGTATCTCTTATAACCAAACATTTCGTAGAACCATTCATATCATCCCAAACATGATACATTACTAAGTATATACCTCAATATATAAATCCAAATTTATTCATGCATTAAAAAAGTTCCACCTATTCATTTTCAAGTAAAAAATGTGATGCTCAATCAAGTGAAAATAACCCAAATCACAACACAAAATCACTAAACCACCATAGTCTCAACCTGAAGAAATTTCAGGATGAATATATAAATAAGTAATGTCACCACTGATGCCTATCTCCAATTTTATAGCCTTCTCTTATGGGTGGGCATAGGTAGGAGGGGATCCACATAATTTTTCAGATCTGGTAGAAATCATGATTTGCTCCCCTTTGTCTCTGAGGGTTTGTTTGGTCATAGGGAGCACAAGGTTACCACAATTTTTAGGATTCGAGGAAGAATTGACAAATGAAGTAGTGGAATAGGGTGCAAGGGATAGTTTCTTAGGTTCAAGTATTCCCCAACCTGCAATTTCTCGGTAAGGTGGATCATCGGTTAGATCTCAACCGTCATTGGTTTTCTTAGGAATATTGGTGAAGCTAGGGTGTGGGCTTCGAAATGGTGGGGTTGGTATAAAAGGTTGTTGGACTACTTGCCCACCTAGGAAGAGATGATTTGTCTGACCGAGTTGATTAAACTTGTCAAAATTAGTCTTGAAACGTAGAAACCCTAATATTTTCCCTCCTTCCTTCTTTCAAGGTGGCTCTTCGTCTATGCATCTATCCACTTCTCGACCCTCTAATAAAGAAGTTCAACTAACAACCAAAATAATAGCATTTACATTCCATTATGTTGCATGAATACCATAAACTAAAAGCAATCATGACCACAACTCTGCATACATATTGTCAAATATCAATCGATTAGGGATTGGCAAGGAGAAGGAATAGAGACTGGTGAGTATTGTTTATTAGTGAAAAGGAGTGTATTGGCATTCAAAATCACTTTGTGTGACTTCATATTATCATCTTTTTAATGTTGCATAATATTTTGGTGAAGGGCTAAATGCTGCTAATCACATAGGTAATATTCTATAGGGTTTTTCTTGTGAACCAATAATTATGTGAAGGCTCGAAGGGCATGAGTATATGAGAAATAAAAATACACACGTTAGATATTTTAAGGCCGATCTTTGTAGAGATAAGTCTCCATCAATTATCTCGAGCTTCACATAAACAATTATTACTCTTATATGTTGTCGAGTGGTCCGAGAGACCCATAGTCAAAACAACTTGAGTGTAATGACCTCAAAAGTAATACATTTTTTTTGTACTTCAAATTAGTACCATTTTGCAACAATTTATTAATCACATTCATATTGTAAAGGCTTACTGGCATCTCGCTAAATGTTTATAGCCTTTTAGGTTCAGTTCTTAATATTCTTAACGTGTATAGTCATTGCTATATCTCTACCTCTGATATGTTTATGAAAATAACTTTGTGGCCATCCAAGCTATTTAATATATGCTTCTGGTTATTATATGATTGTTTATGGATCGTAGTTACAGTTATGATTCTTGTACATGTTAAATTTCCGTTCTAATTGTTTTCTAAGCTTAATGTATTATCTATTATCTTGTATATAAATGCAATAATGGTTTAAGGGCCTAGTCCCGATATTCCCATTTGAATCCTCTTCCATTACTGTAATTACATTTGAGTTTCTCCCTGGGGTTCGTTTCCTATGATATTATGATATTTTACTATTATGATTAATATAAGAGTATTATCTTGCTATAATTTTCGTTTGGGTTGTCGAAACATAAATATTGGTAAATATTTAAAAGAATAGATTAGTTCTTTGACTAATACTGAAAACAAAAGGTCTATAATACTTTTACATATACATTATTAGTCATTAAAAATGAAAGTCCTAATCTATCAATAAGAAAACAAAACTTACAAAAAAATCATAAGAGAAATAATTGAAGTAAAAGCCCTAATCTATCAATAAGAGAACAAAACTTACAAAATATCCATAAGAGAAATAGTTGAAGTAATATACATTGACTAACATTTAAATAGAAATTACCCCGATAAATTCTTGGCTCAAGAAAGCTCTACTATTACTAGTTTTACTCTAATTAGAAATTAATTTATAATGTTTGGATTTAACCTAACAGTAGCTTGGAGAGCATAATAATTTAAATTATAAATTCTCTATCTTTATTTATCAAGCCCTAGATTTCCCCTTTAAAATTTATTCAGCATAATTTTAGATAAAACGAATAAACTTGAAGGATTATGTATGAAATAAAATTCATCAACATCATTTGTCTTCCCATTTCTATTTAATAGTAGCATAAAACCTTCTAATTCGTTTATGCAAAAATTTCTACCACTAGAACAATAGAAAATAAAAAGAAGGATAAATAAAGGTTAGATTAAACTTATCAGCCTTAGTTGTCCCAACTGATTAAGGAACCTCCACATTCCTCCTAGCCTTAGATTTCTGGGCAATTGAATCTTTAACTCACCAAAACACCCCCAAGCCAGACCCAACAAACTAGTAAGCAATAATACAGGGAACAATGTTCACTATTTCTTTATCTATGACACAGTAGCCACAAGGTGTTTTAGCAATTATGTGTAAACCCTGTATAATTTTCCCTTTAATCATAGTCCTTCTAGGACTACCATATTGTTTCCATTGTTGTTGAGTGCTCAAGGGTCTACAAATGAACCTTCCAATGAACTAGTGACCATTACCTCATGTAATGTCCTCTCTCTGCAACTTTTCTTTAGAAATATGGCTCTGTTTGAATTTTGGCTGCTCTCTTTTCTTAGGGAGAAAGATGTCTCTTTTTTCTTTCTTAATCTTCTTTTATACCTTCTCTTCATTCAAGAAGTAGTTAGGTTTTCACTTTTCTCCATTTTTTATTATTAAATTTATTTAATAATTATTTATGCTCACCTTGTTTCAATCTTTCATTAACCTTTTTATATATTAAGGAGCCATTCCTTCCTAGTGTGGTTGGTCCCTCTTTAAGTGGTTGTTCCCAAATCAGTGAGAAGTACTTAGGAAAATAAGATAACACATATTTTTACATATTTATTTCCAAAAACACTTTAGGTTCATGTACTTGATGCTCCAGAGCTTCCATGCTCAACATCAAGTCAAAAACACTTTTAAGGTACTTGATGTTCCAGAGTCTCCAAGCTCAACATCAATTAAAAACACTTTTTGTCTTTACAAATTTTATATACGAAGGGTGTAAAAACTTGGGACATTACATTGAGATTTTAAAAATTTGGACTCATGCCAAAGGGAAGGGGAACACCCACTAGGATCCACATACAAGCTAAGGGAAGATAGGTATGGAATAACAAATCACCAAAGGCATTGTATTCAGAGCTTGTGTCACTCTTAACCATAAACATGGGGTGTTATTTTGCAGGTCGAGGGATATCTTTCCCAATGATTACAATAGCATAGATGATTTCCTTTGCAGACACTTATAACTATGATATGACCTAGGTATTACTCTTCCTTGTATTCAAAGCTTGTGTCACTCTTGTTCGTAAACATGGGGTGTTTTTTTGCAAGTCAAAGGCTAGCTTTCCCAATTATTACAATTGTAGACATGATTCCCTCTATGACTATTTATAACTATGATATGAACTAGGTATTACTCTTCTTCTAGAGGGAATGAAGGCAAGTGGATGGGAACTCAAGTTGGTCAACCAATCTATATTAAACTAATATTGAATCAATGTGATGCCTCTTGTTAGAATCCATACATGTAGATTAGTGAAGCGCAAGTATGAAATTGTTGTCCTTTGTGAACAAGAGGGCCTAACGACTAACTGTCGGATTGTTCTCCTTTTTCATGCACCTTTCTATCATCGAAAATGCTCAAGCTTAGGGTGCAAGTCAATTAAATAACAAGTAAAAATAGTTACAAGATTAGAGAGGTATGTTGAAGCTCACACAGTCGGCATGGGTAATAGATCTGTAAAGTAACTATGATACCAGTAGTGAGATGAGACTTCAATAATCAAGAAGGTGAAAACACTATTGTTCCCACCATAACTTCAAGGCTAGGTTTCTTTCCCAATAACTTCAATAATTTAAGCTACGTAATAGGTGGGTATAGTGTATATGCATGAATTATTTACTAATTACTTGTAACAATTCCAAAGTGGGAGGGAATGTGCAAGGTCTCTAGCTATGCCCTAAGCATCATCAACATGGATGATGTTATTAAATGTGTCAAACACATCTCATTAAAACACTGCTCAAGAGTAAATGGCATGCTTAATGCACCCTCCCCATCATAATCCTAAATCCTTGGCATGACACCATGACTTATTTACATGGTGATGCATCATAAATTGGTTATTGAACTTTCCATTTTTATGTCTCACTAAACCTTTCATTTATCACATGACCTATTATAACAACAACTAAGTAATGCTCCCCTCCAAGTCAATTCATTTAGTTTGGTGTATTTCTCACTAATGTATAACATCTATACCATAAACTCAAGTAATGTCATCAATTTTTTTTTGCATAAGGTAGCCTTCTACCATTTTATGAGTATTTGAATTGACGGTGTATAAATATTAATAATGTTTTTAGGACAAATTTGAATCGACGGTTTATAAAAAAATCTACCTATATGAGAATATGTTTTTTCCAATGTTTTTCCCGAACAAAATGCTCGAGGATGGAAAAATGTCTGTCAAATTCCAACCCTGAGTTTAATAAAAACAATCATGTAGAATAGTGCAATATGTAATTAAAAAGCATTTGGGCTCTTAGTTTTCATTATTAAAAGGGCTCTCTCCAAGTAATTCCCTGTATCATCGTGTCGGTTTTTAAAATGTCAAGTGTGTGAGGTTGCTAAAGTCGAATTTCGTAGTTGAAATAGAGTGTAGGGCCAACGTTCATTGCAAGTTAATTGTTGTTTATATATAATTGCTTATGATTCAAGAGTCAACGGCATTAAAATTGTTCAACGTGCAACATCGTCACATTATCTGAAATCCTTCCATTAAAATATGGATATTTTATCGGAATTTTTCGCATTTGAATAAAAGCAACCACCGTTTGACGTGGACATTTGAATCCCTGTGCCGTTTCTTTGTTTGTCTATTTGTAGGTGGTGGAATGGCCGATAAAAGCAACCACCGTTTGACGTGGACACGGAGCCCAATCAGATAAGTATCTGCCCGTCAAAAGAGAGATTTAGTGATTTGGAGTCAATGTCGGTCCCCAGAGATAACGCCTACACGACGACAGAAAATAATTTGTTATAAGGAAAGAGGGATGTCATGGTTAGTGGAGCGTGCCGTCAACTCATCAACTCGTCCAAACTGGTTGGCATCGTCTTTCTCTGTGAAAGCAGTAATTTTGTCTTACGCCACAAAAAAATAGAAGCCTCACCGTTAATCACGTGTAACCCTTAAGATCACTATTCTGATTATAGATAACAACAACAACCAAACGCCAAAAATATCAAAGTCATGAATAATTACTGTTAAAATATTGTGAATACTTCTAGAATGACCATAGATTTTGCAAAAAATATAGGATTTTTGAATCCCATCCCCCATTCTTTTTGCTAAAGTTAAAGCTTTCCAATTTATTCAAGCCATGGCTTGCCTTTCCGAACTCCTAGACCAAAGGAAATGACAACTAATTTTCCTTATTTCATTGAGCACTCTAATGGGGATCCAAGACTTCAACTAAATATGAGGAGCTGCCTCCAAAACTACCTTTACCAATACCATTGTGATTCCTTTGGATAACTATCTATGACTCCAATTTGAAATACACTTCACATTTTGACACCAACCAATCTCAATCCTTGATAACATAAGAAGACAGCTTAATCCTAAATCCCAAATACTTCAAACCGTCGTCTAAAGCAGAAACAAGATAAGGGAACAAAATTCTATAAAATTCCATCTCGTTATCCTCGATGCCTTCCCGAGAGAGGGATGATTTTCCCTCATTTACCAACATACCTGATGCCACACATAAAAGAGTTAAAATTTAATGAAGCTTCATCATATCCCGCCTAGATCTATCAATGAAAATAAGAATATCAGATCTACAAACAGTAGTCGAGATAATTTTATATTACCCCCTATAAGAATACCTTTAAAACTTCCAGATATTTTTGCCTCCAAGATTTCCCTACTAAGACCCTCAACTACAATAAGAAACAAAAGCAAAGCCATGGGACAACCTTACCTTAAACCCTGATTTGGCCCTAAAAAAACAGATATTGATCCATTTATGAGGACACAGAAAGATACCGATGACAAACAACCCATCACCTACGATATGAAAGGTACACCGAATCCCATATGAGAAAGCATTATCCACAAATACATCCAACTAACCCTATCATAGGCCTTTGAGAGGACTATTTAAGAAATATAGCCTTCGGTTTTATGGATCTTATTGTATGCAAGCCCTCCTACGCTACACCAATGACCTCATGAATCTGCGTACCCCGGAGGAATCCAAACTATTCATCTTATATGAATTTACTCAGCACATGCTTGATCATTGTCGAAATGATTTAAGCAAGTATCTTATAAATACAATTGAACAAAGAAATAGGTCTGAAAAAAGAAGATGTTGATCCATTTATGAGGACAGAGAAAGATACCGATGACAAACAACCCATCACCTAGGATATGAAAGGTACTTTGAATCCCATATGAGAAATCGTTATCCGCATATACATCCAACTAAATATATCATAGGCCTTTGAGAGGTCTATTTTAAGCACTATAGCCTTCAATTTTCTTGATCTTATTGTATGCAATCCCTCCTGCGCTACACCATTGACCTCATGAATCTGCCTTCCCAGGAGGAATCCAAACTATTCATCTGATATGGATTTACTCAACACATGCTTGATCCTTGTCGAAATGATTTAAGCAATTATCTTATAAATACAGTTGAACTAAAGAAATAGGTCTGTAGTCCTCGAAACTGCCTGAAGTGTCTGATTTGGGGAAAGAGAAACAAAAGTTGAATTGAAGGTAACTAATATTTTCCCACTACTTATGGATTCTTCAATTACCTTTAATAAATTCTCCTCCAAAACCTCATAAATCCCATGAAAGAACTCTATTGAGAACCCATCGGGTCCCGAACTTTTGTCCTTTTTGAACAACATCAAATTTTCTTTGATCTCCTTAAGAGTTACCTCCTCCATCAAGGAGTAGTTATCTTCATAAAAACCGAAGGTTGGAAAATTTTGTGCTATTTTAACCACCTCGGCTAAAGAAACCCTTTCATCTTCTTGGAATAAAGACCCAAAATGATGGATCCCAACATTTGATATATCCTCAAAACCTTCAACTTCTTCACTCGAATCCAATGAAATATTCCAGATAGAGTTTATTTTCTTTCTATAGTTTGCATAATGATGGGAAAATTTTGTAAATTTTCATCACCACTTGATAGCCAAAGAGCTCTGTTGTTTAATCCCCATTCAACTTCCTAACCCTCCAAAATATTCCTGTGTTTTTGTTCCAAGGATATTATTGCAGCCTTTGAATCCTCAATGAGATAACCAAAACCTTGTTGACAGATCAACCAATGAAGACTCTATTTGATTTAGATCATGAACTTCCTTCACTTTCTTATTAATTGACCAAATAATTGAGGCCTTCTTTGCCTTATCAATTATCTTTTAAAGACTTGACAAAAACCTCATCAAACAACTGGTTAGAATTTAATTTAAAATGACAAGGTGGTTTTATATGACCGCTAATTCAAGGAAAACTGAAAAATTATCCGAGTCCCCACCAGAACCCACCCATTGTTTAAAATAAAATGGGAGCTGCATCATATCTTCTGACACTAAAAACAGTCCAAACGGTTGGAAATTCTAGCACTACCCAGTCTCTTCTTTGTCCAAGTAGGATTTAACTTTACTGGCTCAATATCAAGAAGTCGGGCCTCCATTCTCTAATATTATCATAAAATAATCTGAAATATTATCGTCCTAGTATAAAGGACCCCAAACCTCTAAAATTCCCGAAGAAAAATTCAAGTCCTTGCCCATAATTAATTTTAGAGTTGATAAACAAACTTTTGAAAACAAATTGTCCCAAAACTTTACTCTATATCACTGTCACGGGGGGGTTCACTCAATGAACTTGTTACATACCATGATCGTTCACATGATATTAAAGAATATCCATAATTTCACTAAATATTGGAAAATACATCCTAAAATTGTATTTTTGAACCCCCCTCCCAATATTCTTTTCCAATTAAGAAAACCCCTAGTTTCACTAGATATTGTAGGTATCCATTTTTATCAACTCATTTTTAACACCCCCTTTATATCATATTATCAAGTTGTAACAAAAAAGAGCCCTAACACATATATTAGTATAAGCAAACACAATGCTAAATAGAATAATAATATAATGCTAATAATGATCCTACTAGGATTACAGGGGCAACTGTAATATCCCTCTTTTATCCCCCCTACTATTTTTTGTAGGTGTAAATGTTATTGTACTTGTTTGCTGGTGAGGATCTCAAGGCCAAGGCCCCACCAGTAAACGTTGTAAGTTAAGTATTTTAATTTGTGAATGCTAGACGTAGGAGACTCAACTTATGTTGCAACCTAACGTGACGGTACGAATCCTCTCAGGAGGAAGAGGTGAATGGCTTGGAAGCCATGACTTGATGACATATGTTATCTTGTTGTCACAAGCACTTGAGCAAACGTAACATTCACCAAAGGTTACTTGAGATGTTTAGTTTTCGGTTAGTCCTAGAGGGAGACGCTAAAGTTACCCTTACCTGCCGCGAGACATTAAAAGTATCCTAAGACCTAAAACTTAACACTAAGTTAATCCTTGCTAAAAGTTGTTAAGTAAAACTAAGAAAATCCCTTGGATATCCTTGACATCCTAGCCCCGACAACTGGCATCAAGGGTTTTCTTCATTAAAAACCTACTATCTAATTATTAAAGTAAGCTAAGCTATTTATCACTTGGAAAATATTATTAGTTGTAACAATATCTCGTAATTATTATACCTACAATGCATTATAAAGAAATGCAAAGTTATAAATACTTATATTATATTGTATGTTTTTATGAAACATTACGATAATGTTTTATAAATGCAATGCATCTTTTTGACAACCCTAAGATACACGTATATAATTGCTTATATATGGATTTGATATATGTATACATGATTGTTATCACCTTCATAAATATTATTATGAGTTATAATAATATTTTGTATGTGTATACTTTTAATACATTATAAATACCTGTAAGGATCATCAATTACATTATTATTTAATGTAAATACATGGTAAAGAAAGGATCATCAATTACATTATTATTTAATGTAAATACATGGTAAAGAGGAGCTTATAAATTTATGAAATATTACTTATAATGATGTTTACAAAAGTAAAGCATTATATATATAGTTTTAAAATGTAATTAATTTCACGACAATGCTTTTTATACGAGTGTGTACCTAAATAAATATTATTAGTATAATAATATTTGCATGTATGAAGATGTGTTTATATGGATTTTATGTATGATAATGTTTTATAATTATTTTTATAAATGTAAAGCATTATATATATATATATATATATATATTGAAATATTATTTATATTTATATTGTGTAATAGCTTCTACATTATCATATTAAACCATTGGAAATAGATCTATAATATAACTATGGAAATAATTAAAGTTAAGTGAAAGCATAGTGTTATATTTTAGGGTTTTAGTCTCATTAAAAAGAAAGTTATTTAAATAAAGAGTTTATGGTATTAAGTATATAAAAATATATGTATTTTGATTAAGAGTTTTTGGTAATACAATGCAAAGCCTAAATTTAGAAAATTGTAGCCACTTTGCTTCTTTTTCTTTTGATATGGGTTATTTGGTGGTTGGATCCCTCTCTTGGATGGCTGCTAAAGCACCATTCTCTCCTTGATTGAGGCGTTGAAGTTTTTAATTTTCTTGGTATTTACTTTTTATTTCTTGATACGTGCTTTGAAGTTTTTAAATTGGTTTTGAGGTTAAAATATTTCCTTAACTTGGCTACTTACCAAAGCTAAATGCCTGAAACCTTTTATTAGTTTATTATTTATATATTTATCTTTGAGGGTGTGCGTTACTTCTTATGGAGAGTAAGAAATAGTTTATTATTTATTATTTATATATTTATCTTTTATTAATTGGGTGTGCGTTATACTTCTTGGGGGGAGTTGTCATTTAAATTGATGAATGTGCAAAGGCGTGGAGAGATCATTTTTTATTTTTCTGAATGTTAATGGAAAAAGGGGAGAGTTGATTTATTCCTGCTTGCTGCGTGGAGATTTTTTTTATGGGTTGATGCGCATCAAGCTCGGGGGAGGACGTGAATTTCTTGTAGTTGAAAGAGGTTAAGAAAGGATTTCCGTACCCCTTCCATCCATTATATATTGTATGCAGGTTATGGTTTGGGTATTGCACAGAGATGGAGAGTTTATCTTTGCATTTATCCATTACACATTAGGTTAAATTGCATGCAGGATATGGTTTGGCTATTGCGCAAAGATGGATATTTTATCTCTGCATTTATTACACATTATGTTAAATCGCATGCAAGATATGGTTTGGGTATGGCGCAGAGACGGAGAGTTTATCTTTGCATTTATCTATTACACATTATGTTAAACTGCATGCATTAGAGAAATTTTGAGGTCAAAAAAGGGCCTCAAAACAAAGAAAATGTACTATAAAATACAACCAATCACATTCTAGTATATGACATCATCCCCCTTGGTGAGGTGGCATTGCATGAGTTAAGAATGCTTATTTGTCAAATTTTCTATGGTGGATGAAAACACATAGTTAACCAAGGTAGTGGTGTAAGTACTTTTAAGTCATAAAGTAAAGTACTCATAATGATAGTCTTTTCATAAAATAATATTATTGTCATTTTCAAGTAAAGTACTCATAATGAATGTCTTTTCACACTTTCACATAAAATAATATTATTGTCATTTTCAAGTGAAGTACTCTTAATTCATAAAGAAAGTCCTTTCACATTTTTTTATAAAATAATATATTATCATTTTTATGTTTTTAATTTTAAATTATATATTCACTCCATTCTATTTAATAACATAATGTCAAACTAATAAAGAATAATAATAGATTTAATAAATAATGATAATAATAATAATAGTGCAATGTGGATTATAATAATATTATTGACATTTTACATGTAAATAAATTCTCAATTAAATTACATTATTAAATTCATGATAAAAGTACTAAATATAAAAAAATCAACATAAAATTAAAAAAAACTCTTAAAAATGTTTTTTATTATTTAATTTCATTTGCAAGTTCAAGACAAATAAATGTTAAAGGACAATACATTTTTGGGAATTTACAATGAATCTTAATCACATCAATGTAGTCT
The DNA here is from genome assembly GCA_027924585.1 of Larix kaempferi. NCBI lineage: Eukaryota > Viridiplantae > Streptophyta > Pinopsida > Pinales > Pinaceae > Larix > Larix kaempferi. Next base: position 15,745,801 of record BSBM01001005.1, on the reverse strand, counting down.
TATTTTATTAATTTTATTTCTAGTGAATTTTGAAAAGTAACTCAACCATGGTTATTTATATTGTGCATAGAAAATAGTGTGGGAGGTGACTTGTCATATATACCTACCCCATAAAACCCCCAATTCATAATATTTTAATATATCTCCTATTTTTGTAGTACATCTCTTAGGAGGCCCTTTTTTGACCTCAAAATCTCTCTAATGATATGGTTTGGGTATGCGCAGAGACGGAGAGTTTACCTCTGCATCTATCCATTATGCTAATTTGCATGCATGTTATGGTTTGGGTATTGCCCATAAATGGAGAGTATCTCTGCATTTTTATCCATTGCACATTATATTAATTTGCATGTTTTTATTGCAAAATGCATTGATGACTGTAAGGGATGGTTTAATGAAGTCGATCCCTGTGCATATATTTTCATAAGATATATATATATATGCTGGATACTTTCCAAGCATGTTATAATATATATTTATTTACGCTATTATTCTATTTATCTTATGATTGCCCAAGTGTGGGAGATTTCCCCTGTAGGATATAATTTCATATCACATGCCTATAGTGCTTCTTGATTGTCATTTGCTCCAGGGTTGGGGACAAGACCCGGTGGACATTTTCTTTGATAGCTTGATGAATTAATTTTGGACGTTATGTGCTTTTTCCTATTGTGCAGAGAAAGCTCCTTGTATACTTATTGCTTCATATTAAATATTTGTTTGCATGATTATGTGTCATTGGTAATGGCTGACGCAGACATTGGGGGGTCTCTTCTATTTAGTTATGCTCCAGCATATTATATCATGAACATCAATAGATTCGCATTACTCGGCTATTTGCAGTCATTGGAAGTTTGCTCCCGGTAAGATATATGTTTCACACATTACCAATAGATAGGCATTTTGCGTTTGTGTTTCCATTGTGTTATGGCGCATAAATTTTAGGGAAAAACCACTGCATGTTATTGTTCCCTACATTATACATCTGTATATTGTTTGTATTGATTTAGTTGCATAGGGATTGAAGGATCCTTGCACACCTTGCATTCACATGAAATATTATATATCTACATGCTCAAACTTATAGTCATGTTATTTGCTGATTTAATAATTACTAATGGAGTTTATAGGTATATACTAGTTGGGGTATGGTAAACCCTTTGTATATAGAATGAAATTTATTGGTGTGTATAAAGGTATGCTAGACTAGGACTCACATAGCTTATGCATATGACTTGTATATGTTATATACGTCATAGAACCCTCGGGACTGAAGGTTGACTCAATGTATAAATTCGTATGATTTGGTCGTGATCGTCCTGGGAGAGAATCCTTGTGATGCCTTTGAGAAAGAAGGCTAATTGTTTTGGAAATGTGCTCTCTATGAGAGGTTTGAGAAAGTAGGAAAATATTACACACACAGTGTGTTGCAGAATATATTCCTCTATATTTTGATGAATAAAGATGCAACAAATCTTTGGTTGACGTAGCCCCAAGACATGGGGTGAACCACGTATACAGGTCTCTTCCTCATGTGTACTTGATGTGTTTAAATTTACTTGAGAAATGTGATCTAAAATGGTAAGTGAAATTCAATGAAGAATGTTAAATATTTATTGCGTAAGTTTACATGTAAAATGATGGGTTACTTGTGGAGGTTTTGATTACATAATGACCATGAGAATTATTCGGGGTTTACCCTTTCGGTATTATGATGTACTAATCTGTTAAGACTAGATTAATAATGATGTTTATACGAATATGGCTAATCATGCTTAATGTGTAAAGTGTTATGGAATGAGGTAAAGGTAATGATTGAACAAGTGTTATGGAATGAGGTAAAGGTAATGATTGAACAAGTGTTATATGCAATACTAATTGCGACTGGAGTACATATATAACCTGGTACATAATATGACTAATACCTTGATTGTTGATGTCGAGGAAAAAATTTCACCTCGTTCCTTACAACGACAAAGTGGTGATAGGGGTATGTTACAGCAACTGATCAATTTGTAGCATTGAATAGTGGAAGACCCAACAAAATAGTACTGGGGAAGGAAAAATGCATAAAAGGAAACCTAGTCAAAAGATCAACATAACAAAGAATGTAAAACACTGATAGTCCAATTGTTAGTGCAATGCTTAGAAAATATGAGAATTGCATATGTTTCACACCACAGCCTGCCAATCTACCAATTCTATATCATGTAAATACAAATATAGCCATAGAGAGCTCATGTTTTCTATAAGCTTAATAAACTAAACTCCATAAGAATGCAAAATTTAAATCCTTTTGTGGATATACTCCCCTACCTTCCTATCAAAACAAACATCATTGATGTTTGAACCCAAATGAACATAGAAAAATTCCTTTTACTTTTCAATAACACCATATGATCATGTGCATAGCGTGGATTTGGGTCATTCCCAAGATCTAATGAATTGCCTCCACTTCCTCTACATTTATTTTTGCAATCAATGGAATTAACAATAGTTAGTTACCTTTTCTTGGGTTATATATAATTATTTGTATCCTTATAGGAGAGGGGAAAAAGTACAATGTTATGTTTCAAGCATGCAATATAGTATAAAGATACACAGTTGGTGAAACTTATATGATACCATTTCATGGTAATGATAACACATAGGGTATGTAAATAAGGATTTATATTTTCACCTATGTTCATGTCAATTCCAATACAATATTAAGACAGATGACTTGCATATAAGAATTGAAATTACAATTATGAATGTACCAAATATAACGCAATCTAACAACTATTCCTAAATGGCGATGTGAAAATATTAAAGAAGAATACAAAAAAGATGAAAGAAATAATTAGTCAATAAACATAATTTGATCTAACTTTTCTTGGTTCCAGTGAGACAAGAAATATTGATCTCACTTTTCTTGGTTTTCGTGGAGCAAGGTTTAATTGAATCTCAATGCCCACCTAAACCCCAACTTAAAAAATGAACAGTTAAATCTTTTACTTGCATGGCTACAAAAAATACAATACAATTGTTCAAGTCCGGAACTCCCGATTAGCTACATCTCTTAACTTAAATATGAAAAACAATATAATATCAATTCAAACCAAGCCTAAATAAGCTATTAAATGAGGATTTCTCAAGCCCAATAATCCAAAGAGACTTCCATCGATATTATCATTGGTACACTATTATCAGATTTATGCAAAACTTAGGATCATAAGCAATATCAAATAAAAATAGAGGGTCCTTAAGTTTTAGGTGGGTATGAATTGAGCCCATGATTTGGAGGTTATTCCTCATCACACCCAAATAAAATAACCCCCAATATTTATATTATTATGTCAAATTAAAACCCCCCTTGACCCCTTAATACGAGGCAATATATTTTTGAGGTTTCTAAGAGTATTCAAACCCCCAATATGAATGGACGTGATATGATATTTCCTCACTAGTGAACCCCCCGTGATCATTGTAAGGCTCGTAAATGTTGAGGAATAAGAACTCCATTCCCATATCATAAAAAAATAGAGAAATCCCCAATCCTGATTCAATAGCCCATGAATTTATGAATTTCATATTGTTTTTGCGCCATCTCGTTATTAACCCCCCATAACAACCTCGAGCATCAACAAATTCAAATTCCCAACCACCAAAGTAATTTCTTTAGATATTTTACTATTCCATCACCATCACTCATAATCTCCTAAAGGAAAAATAACCTTTGGATTTTGATTGTCATGAAGCCGACTAAATGCTAGATTTTTAGAGGGGCTATCCATCCTCCTTTAATTCAAAGTCATAACAATCATTTGGTAACCTCTTCTTGGGCTTCTGTTGCTCTAAGTGCCCCTTTTATCTACCTCTACCTTCTTGAACCCACATCCCAAGCCGCTTGCTCTTGGGATAACTGAATAAAGGATTTCTTGCCTCTATTAATCATCTTTGATTGATCAGAAGTCAAACCAGAACATTCCAAACCACCCACGAGGAGGAATTTCGGATCTCCTTTCCGAGACCTGAGGAAATATCTACGATCTTCCTCATCTAGATCCATGACATCAGTCTTTTTCGAACCAGAAGAATCATATATTAATTTGTAAGAAGATAAACTCAATGGAGTTTCCCCTACAGGAATAAGGTTCAATGAGGTATTTTCCTCCAAAATATTTCCCTCCCCCCCTACTTCTTCATAATACCACCAAGCCAACTACTAAAAGTCCGAACCTGGGAAGCAAATTTTCGCTAGGAGAATAATCAAAATTTTATGGCTTCATATGATCAGTAATATTAGCTAAAAAAATCCTTCTGAGATATCACCACTTCATCATGATCAATATCCTCAATAGAGAGAGTAACAACACTCATGGGAACCACATATTCAAAGAGAGACCCTGGAGAGTTTTTCATTTGAATTTTTGAACAACCCAAATCTCATCATGAACCAGTGAAAATATGCCTCAAGGATAATTCTTTCACATTTGAGCTCGATTCCTTCAACATTTCCATCCATATCTTTCGTCTGAAAGAGATCAAACAATCCATGTCCAAATGTCGGTAAGCATGGCACCAATTACATTTGAATGAAACACCTTGATAGTATAATTGTTGAGTATGAATAAGGTTACCCCAATGCAAGATAATGGACTTTGTAAGTCCCTCCTGTAGGTCCAGATTAACCAATATATTTCCCACACACAACCCGAGTATCTTCAAAAGACAAGTCCTCCTCCACAAACTTCTCATTATCATTACTAACCACTCTAAAAAAATCAATGGACCAAATTCAAAAGGTCAATAATATGGCTTGTATCTTACTCTTGGCCATTTGTTAATATTGGTTGTTTTAACTACAAAAAGGTGGTTGATTGTAGTTTAGTTCTTGTTAGCTATTAATAATGGTTGTTTTCATACTTTATAATATAACGATAAAAAGCAATCCATTTAACTACAATTTAAAAATAAAATAAAACAAAATAGTGAATTAACAATCATATCCTCCTGGACATGAGGCGGAACTACAACCAATTATAGTATATTGGTTTTGTTGTTCACCGCCATAGATCATCTTAATTTTGACTCTTAACTCTGACTCGAGTGTTGAGAGGGACCAAATCCCATAAGGTGCAAATCCCTTTAGTCCTAAACTTCAAGGATATGCTCTCTACTTAATTGTACTTAACAAAGCCCAACCTCACCAAAGAATCTCGTTGGAGATAATGGCAAATCTTAAAATGGATGACAAAGTTTTCTTGAATAAAAAGTTGATTATTATATTACTAAGGGATCATAAAAATCCCTCTCAACCTTGTAAACTAAATTGAAAAATTATTCACAATATTTAAAAAATTATAATTATAAAAATATAAATTGTAATAAATCAAATAATATAAATTTATTTTAATTTCAAAACTTTAAACATTAATATATATATTTTTATTTTAATAATAATAATAATCACACTAATTACAAAATTTTGGAATAATAAAAATTAATTTTAGTTATAAAGTGTCAAAAAACAAATTCATTTTAATTTTTTAAACTTCTCTAAACAGCTCTATAGATTAAATTCTATACATTCAATTGATAAAATTCAGAATATAACGGATATGATCAATATCTCGGCAACCACATACATGTGAGTAACCGAGCATTATTCGAGATTCTATTTCTTCTTGGAATATGATATTGGTCTGGGAATTATCATGAATTTGATTGTTTTGATATGAATTTACGATTAGTTTTGATTTAAATATCTGAGATTTTATAATATAAATATTGAAAAATTATATAAATTTGGTTTATAATATAATTAATTTAAATTTGGAATCAATATATCTTTTAAATATTTACATATGTTTTAACTTATATGTGTTACTTTTTGGGATGTAGAAAGAGCTTCTTTGAATAATTAAACCAGCATAGATCCATCTTAAACTCGTATCTATCAAGCATCGAGAGGGATCCAATTTCTTGAGGTGTATTTCTTTTTTAAATTTAAACTGAATAAATTTGATCTCTCTTGATTGATAGATCCGGGTTTAAGTTTTAAGTTTTTATTTTATAAACGAACATCTATTTTTTAATTACTTTTCATAATATTTTATTTTATGAACCAACATGGATTTTTTTAAATACTTTCCATAATTTTTTATTTTATGAGTCGACATGAATTTTTTTAATTATTTTGTTAGTAACAAACATTACATCACAAACGTTACAACATCTCCCCCATACCTACTTTACTTTACTTTACTTATTTTTACTTTACTTTACTTCTTTTTACTTTAATGTTACAAACGTTACTAATGTTACATCACGTTACAAGATATTATTTTTGACCGACATGTTACTAACGTAACGTTACATCACGTTACAAGATTTCTCCCATACTAGACTATAAAGCACCTCTCAGCACAAAAAACACTTAAAAATATTTTTGTGATTTAACAATAATAAAGTATATACAAACCTTTTTTGTTTATTTGATTAAAAAATAATTAAATACAATTTTAATTTTGTTTGCAATTTATATTATTATCCTTAAAAAAATAACACAAATTTCATTAAAAATGTTTTTATTTATTATTAAATTAAATTTATATACAGTATATCAAAATCATTTGAAAAAAATTTAACTCTTTTGAACCATTTACCAAAGACATGTTATTTACCAAAGACATGTTATCAATTGAAAGACCATGGTCATAAATCCAAATTTATCAAATATCTTAAAATTACCGAACATTATTATTGTTGGCAATAGAGTTGCCAACCATCATAATATTTCGAGAAAGGCAGTAAAATCCCACAAAGATTTTCTTATTATTATTAAAAACAATAGTTAGGTAATTGTATACTAATATAGTGTATCATGACCTTATTGCTAGGGCATTGCAACATTTCTAACCTAGTATTGTAATAACATATATATACGATGGCATAATTATATAATAATAATAATAAGGTATATAATAACATATGTATGTGATGACATAATTATATAATAATAATAAGGTATATGATGGGTATATGATGGTCTAATTGTGGTTTTATCTTTTATTTTCTTTTGTGTTGATAATTTTTCTTGGTGGTTTCTCATTAATGCTCTTTATATTTATGCTTTATGATTATTTATTATTGGTGATTATAAAGATTTAATTTTTTATCACAAGGATAAATGATTTAGTCATTGCAATTTGTGTATTATTCATTCATGTAATTTATTACTGTGCTTATTTTTATTGTATAATATAAGTTTTTTTTTGTTTTTTTATGTTTTTATGAGCACGAATTATATAGTCATTATTTTAAAGTATTAGATCATGGGAGTTTTGTTTTTTTTTAAATCTAAGAAATTATGATTTATAATAAAATAGTTGTTCTACTAAGCCTCAAGGGTTAGTTTAAGTAGTCAATGAGCCAAATGTGAGATCTCTTCCCCTAAAGTTGGGAAGGTCATGAGTTCAACTCTCTTTATCCCCTTGGGGTTAGGCTCCATAAAAATAGTTTGTCCCTAACTTGAACTATTATTACTAATTATTTTGACCATGTCAATTCGAAGTAATCATGCTTAATTTTTTATAGTATTTTAAAATTGTCACATCAATTTTTTTAATCCAATCAAAGAATAGTAAATGATATTTTCATTTTAGAAAAAACATATTAATAATAACTTGTTTAGAATGTGCTCTTTCGAAAACCTCTAGATTGTTAAAGTTGCATATTTATGTTGTACTCCTCTTGAGCTCTAACCACTGCCTAAACCATCGTTGCATTCGTCTTCCTACTATAGATTCATCATTCTTAGAGATGAATATGAAGAGGGGTGCTCATCCTTTGCCCCTCTCTAATGAGGTTGTCTTTGAGGCCCTAGTCGCATTTCTTCAAAAATCTCCCAAACTCTCACACGCCCCCTCTATATTTATACAGAGAACATCTAATATATGTGAAGTCAATCCCCCCTTAGTTGCCTCACATCACAAAGCCCTCACCCTAGCTTAACATGGGCACATTGGGCAGCTTATTGGCTTATGGAAATCCCCTTGAGCAATGGATTTGTGGGTTTCAAAGAATTGGAAGCCTGTGATACAAGGAAATATCTTTCACTATTTTTGTGGCAAAGGATAGTATGCATTTCTCTTTGAGAAAAGGAAGACATAAACCCGATTTTTAGAAATTGGTCATATTTTATGGGTCAAAGAGGAATGTATTTGAACATATGGACTCTTGACTTCGATCCAAAGGTAGATGTTTCTATTAGCCATGCTAGTCTAGGTTCATCTCCCTCATTTTCCCCGTCATTGTTGGAGCAATGGGGATCTAATTGTTCTTGGGAATTCATTGGGTCACTTATTGATAGATGTAAACCAAAATCAAGAATGTTTGTATTTGCTAGGATCTATGTGGAAGTAGACTTGGAGAAATCCCTTCTTGAGGCCATAAAATTGAAACTTGATAATTAGACCCATACTTAGAAGCTAGATTATGAAAAAATACTTTTTAAATGTAAAGGATGTCACATATATGGTCATTTTTCTTAGAATTACAAATAGGTAGCTCCATAGAAAATTTTCATGGAAAAATATGCAAATTGGAAATAAGTCAAACAAGGATCCAAATCAGTTAGCATAACGAGAACCAAATTACTAACCACATCGAACTTGTAGCAATAGAAAGAAAACTAACTTAGGTAAACTAAATGTAAATATTCCAAAAAAAAAGTGTTTGAAATAGGAAGAAGATAGAAAATGTGAGAATGCTAGAGAATGTAAGAGCTCAATAACATGTTTTCTTAAAATAAATTGACCCCATAGAGCATTTTTTATCTGACAATGTTTTACAAGTCTTTGTGAAGACTTGGACCAAGAAAGACTCAAGATATTCCCAATGTTAGCAGGATCATATGAAGAACAACCAAATGAATAGAGAAGAGAAGCAAAACAAAGTCTGAGTCGAGCAATACAAATCGAGACGCTACTTCAAGTATGTTATTTGCATATGATGCCACTGATCAACACCAACAATTGATGTGGAACTTATAACACTACACAAATAAACAAATACCTTTTAAACACAAGAAGAATACAACTTTACTTCATCACTCGCTATCATTTTGTGAAGTTTACCTACTATCAACAAACATGTCAAAGGCCACACAAAAAATGTGGAATGCAAATTTAGAAACTAATAGAAAATCAATTTCAAGCTCTTAGAATACCCTTTTCTCCCTTAGAATATGGTCCATTAGTTAGTCTCCTCCCCTTCCTTTTATGCTTCTACTTGGGTAGATAGCAGTTACAACTGACCCCTTTAATTAATTGTTAACAACCAAAAGTTTGTAAAGGGCCTATTATCAACGTTTCCCTTTATTTTTAAAAGGAAAAAGGAGTACTTTAATTTCATTGGGGGAGGTAAACTAACATCAGAAAATCAATATAGTAAGATAGGAGGAAAAATAATGAGGAAAAAGGGAGGGGGGGCATCACATACCATCATCGACAAACCATTAAGGGGGATGAAATCCTGAGGCTTAAGTAACCTTGTGTCTCCCATATAATATAATTTCCAAGAGAGGGCCATACATAAGCCAATATTTTTCACACACATCATAAATAATAACAACACCTTCTTGAAACAAAAACAACCAACCAATCACAAATGAATCCCACTTGTATCTCTTATAACCAAACATTTCGTAGAACCATTCATATCATCCCAAACATGATACATTACTAAGTAAATACCTCAATATATAAATCCAAATTTATTCATGCGTTTAAAAAGTTCCACCTATTCATTTTCAAGTAAAAAATGTGATGCTCAATCAAGTGAAAATAACCCAAATCACAACACAAAATCACTAAACCACCATAGTCTAAACATGAAGAAATTTTAGGATGCATGTATAAATAAGTAATGTCACCATTGGTTCCTATCTCCAATTTTATAGCCTTCTCTTCTAGGTGGGCATAGGTAGGAGGGGATCCACATAAGTTTTCAGATCTGGGAGAAACAATGATTTGCTTCCCTCTGTCTTTGAGGGTTTGTTTGGTCATAGGGAGCACAAGTTTACCACAATTTTTAGGATTCGAGGAAGAATTGACAAATGCAGTAGTGGACTAGGGTGAAAGGGATAGTTTCTTAGGTTTAAGTATTTCCCAACCTGCAACTTCCTGGTAAGGTGGATCGGCAGTTACATCTCAACCATCATTGGTTTACTTAGGAACATTGATGAGGCTAGGGTGTGGGCATATGAATGGTGGGGTTGGTATCAAAGGTTGTTGGAATACTTTCCCACCTAGGAAGATATGATCAATCTGCACGAGTTGATTAAACTCGTCAGAATCGGTCTTGAAACGTAGAAAACCTAATATTTTTCCTCCTTCCTTCTTTCCAGGTGGCTCTTTGTCTATGCATCCATCCACTTATCGACCCCCTAGTAAAGAAGCTCAACTAACAACCAAAATAATAGCATTTACATTCCATTATGTTACATGAATACCATAAACTAAAAACAAGCATGACCACAACTGTGCATACATATTGTCAAATATCAATCGATTAGGGATTGGCAAGGAGAAGGACTAGAGACGGGTGAGTCACTGAGTATTATTTATTAGTGAAAAGGAGTGTATTGGCATTCAAAATCACCTTTTGTGACTTCATATTATTATCTTTATAATGTTGCATTATATTTTGGTGAAGGGTTAAATGCCGCTAATCACATAGGTAATATTCTATAGGGTTTTTCTTGTGAACCAATAATTATGTGAAGGCTCGAAGGGCATGAGTATATGAGAAATAAAAATACGCAGGTCAGATATTTTAAGGTCGATCTTTGTAGAGATAAGTCTCCATCAATTATCTAGAGCTTCACATAAACAATTATTACTCTTATTTGTTATCGAGTGGTCCGAGAGACCCATAGTAAAAAACTTGAGTGTAATGACCTCAAAAGTAATACATTTTTTTGTACTTCAAATTAGTACCATTTTGCGACAAGTTATTAATCACATTCATATTGTAAAGGCTTACTTGCATCTAGCTAAATGTTTATAGCCTTTTAGGTTCAGTTCTTAATATTATTATCGTGTATAGTCATTGCTATATCTATACAAATAACTTTGTGGCCATCCAAGCTATTTAATATATGCTTCTGGTTATTGTATGATTGTTTATCGATCGTAGTTACAATTATGATTCTTGTACATGTTAAATTTCCGCTCTAATTGTTTTTTAAGATTAATGTATTATCTATTATATAAATGCAGTAATGGTTTAAAGGCCTAGTCTCGATATTCCCATTCGAATAATCTTCCATTACTGTAATTACTTGGGAGTTTCTCCCTAGGGTTTGTTCCCTATGATATTTTACTATTATGATTAATCTAAGAGTAGTGAGTAGTATCTTTCTATAATTTTCGTTTGGGTTGTCGAAACATAAATATTGGCAAACATTTAAAAGAATAGATTAGTTCCTTAACTGGTATTGAAAACAAAAGCCCTAATCTATATATATACTTTTACATATATATTATCAGTTATTAAAAACGAAAGTCCTAATCTATCAATATGAGAAGAGAACTTATAAAAAAAATCCATAAGAGAAGTAGTTGAAGTAATATACATTGACTAACATTTAAATAGAATTACTCCGATAAATACTTCGCTCAAGAAAACTCTGCTATTATTAATTTTACTCTAACTAGAAATTAATTTATAAACTTGAAAGATTTTGTATGAAATAAAATTCATCAACATCATTTGTCTTCCCATTTCTATTCAATAGTAGTAGAAAACTTTCTAATTCTTTAATGCAGAAATTTCTACCACAAGAACAATAGAAAATAAAAAGAAGGATAAATAAAGGTTAGATTAAACTTATGAGCCTTAGTTGTCCCAACTGATTAAGGAACCTCCACGTTCCTCCTAGCCTTAGATTTCTGAGCAGTTGAATCTTTAACTCATCAAATCATCCCCGAGCCAGACCCAACAAACTAGTAATCAATAATACAGGGTACAATGTTCACTATTTCTTTATCTACGACGGAGTAGCCACAAGGTGTTTTAGTAATTATGTGTAAACCCTGTATAATTTCCCCTTTAATCGTAGTCCTTCCAGAACTACCATATTCTTTCCATGGTTGTTGAGTGCTCAAGGGCCTACAATTGAACCTTCCAATGAACTAGGGACCATTACCCCATGTAATTTCCTCTCTCTGCAAATTTTCTTTTAGAAAAATGGCTCTTTTTGAATTCCGGCTGCTCTCTTTTCATAGGGAGAAAGGTGTCTCTTTTTTCTTTCTTAATCTTCTTTTATACCTTCTCTTCATTCAAGAAGTAGTTAGGTTTTCACTTTTCTCCATTTCCTTTATTATTAAATTTATTTAATAATTATTTATCCTCATCTTGTTTCAATCTTTCATTAACCTTTTTATATATTAAGGAGTCATTCCTTCCTAATGTGCTTGGTCCCTCTTTAAGTGGTTGTTCCCAAATCAGTGAGAAGTACTTAGGAAAATAAGATAGCACATATATTTATATATTTATTTCCAAAAACACTTTAGGTTCACTTACTTGATGCTCCAGAGCTTCCATGCTCAACATCAAGTGAAAAACACTTTTAAGGTACTTGATGTTCTAGAACCTCCAAGCTCAACATCAATTAAAAAAACTTTTTGTCTTTACAAATTTTATCTACGAAGGGTGTAAAAACTTGGTACATTACATTGAGATTTTAAAAATTAGGACTCATGCCAAAGGGAAGGGGAACACCCACTAGGATCCACATACAAGCTAAGGGAAGATAGGTATGGTATAACAAATCACAAAAATGCATTATATTCAAAGCTTGTGTCACTCTTGACATAAACATGGGGTGTTATTTTGCAGGTCGAGGGATATCTTTCCCAATGATTACAATAGCATAGATGATTTCCTTTGTAGACACTTATAACTATGATATGACCTAGGTATTACTCTTCCTTCTATTCAAAGCTTGTGTCACTCTTGTTCGTAAACAAGGGGTGTTTTTTTTTGCAAGTCAACGGCTAGATTTCCCAATGATTACAATTGTAGGCATGATTCCCTCTATGACTATTTATAACTATGATATGAACTAGGTATTACTCTTCTTCTAGAGGGAATGAAGGCAAGTGGATGGGAACTCAAGTTGGCCAACCAATCTATATTAAACTAATATTGAATCAATGTGATGCCTCTTGTTAAAATCCATACATGTGTAAATTAGTGAAGCGCAAGTATGAAATTGTTGTCCTTTGTGAACAAGAGGGTCTAAAGACTAATTGCGAAAGGGATTTTTTTCCTTTTTCATGCACCTTCCTATCGTCGACAATGCTCAAGCTTAAGGTGCAAGTCAATTAAATAGCAAGTAAAAATAGTTACAATATTAGAGAGGTATGTTGAAACTCACATAGTCGGCTGAGTAATAGATCTATTTAAGGTAACTACGATACCAGTAGTGAGATGAGGCTTCAATAATCAAGAAGGTGAAAACACTATTGTTCCCACCATAACTTCAAGGCTAGGTTTCTTTCCCAATAACTTTAGTAATTTAAGATACGTAATAGGTGGGTATAGTGTATCTACATGAATGATTTACTAATTACTTGTAACAATCTCAAAGTGGTAGGGAATGTGCAAGGTCTCTAGCCATGGCCTAAGCATCATTGACATGGATGATGTTATTAAATGTGTCAAACACATCTCATTAAAACACTGCTCAAGAGTAAATGACATGCTTAATGCACCCTCCCCATAATAATCATAAATCCTTGGCATGACACCATGACTTATTTACATGGTGATGCATCATAAATTGGTGATTGAACTTCCCATTTTGGTGTCTCACTAAACCTTTCATTTATCACATGACCTATTATAACAACAACTAAGTAATGCTCACCTCCAAGTCAATTCATTTAATTTGGTGTATTTCTCACTATTGTATAACATCTACACCATAAACTCAAGTAATGTCATCATTTTTTTTGCATAAGATAGCCTTCAAACCATTTTATGAGTATTTGATCATCTACACATGACAATGGTTTTTAAAATATCAAGGCCTTCCTTACATCTAAGTGTATATTAAGCCATGTATAAAGAATTAATGTTATCTAAAAAATAGAGAACATGTAATCATCACAAACATGAAGTGAAGAAGTTTTTGTAGTAATGCCTTCCAAATGCCAAAAATCAATCTTTGTAGACTTCTTGTCATGCTCCTTATAACTCCAAAAATATTGGATGGGACCCCCCCCCCCTCCTCCCCTACGCCCCTTTTCTACTTGTCTTTGTTTTATTTTAGGGGGCAATGTTTAGATGAAAAAATGAGTTGAAGCAAAGTCAATAGTTGTGATTTGAAACACTTTGCAAATCGTTGGTGTTGAGTTGAAAATTAGGTCATCAGTTTCCTTAAATGCTAGCATCAACCTATTGTTCACTTTGTTGATGGGGTTGGCCTCCAGTGCTACTAACACTCCATGGAAAATTTATATTTCTTGGGATGAAGGTGAAGGAAAGTGTTAATCATCTTTATTCTTCACTCCCACACTCTTCTCTTGGTTGTGCAATTTCTGGAGTGAAGCCTCCAACACTTTATTTCCCAATGTCTAATCAAATTATGGTGGTCAAAAGAATTATTGGTGTTGTTATATGGAGTATTGAACATGCTCTTTCTCTCCATATGATTTTGGATTTGTTTTTGGATTGACGAAGTTGTCTTATCATTTTTCCTCCAAAAACAATTTAGCTTGTGGCATGAATCTTGCTTCTTTGAGCAAGATTCCTCAAGATGGCTTTTCTTCCCATGAAATGAAAATACCTTTGAGTAAAACTAACTGGTAGTGCTATGGATTTTATTCCTAATAGTGAATAACAAGGGATGTGTTACCCACTGCATACCTCTTGGTCTTCCTCTTCTTGTTCTAAATAATATATTTGTCACTTCTTCTAAGTGTTGGTGTAGGGGGAGTCTTTGCACTTTCCTCATTGCCTCCCTTCTACATTTTTTCACAAGAAGAATGGAGTGGTCGTGCCTTGCCACCTTCATTCGCTTTTTCTCTTTCTTCTTATAAGCATGCCAATTCTACCATGTATTTTTCTTTCACAAATGTGATCTTGGTGTTGATGGCCTTTTCCTCTCTTCTATAAAAACTTAGGCCTCCATGCTTGATCCTCAATTTAGCTAAAATGGGGCATATGGTGCCTTGCTTCTTGATGTTCTTGGACAAATGCCTATAGCTTTTCCAATACCTTCTCCTTTTCTACCAACTCTTAGTGCAACTAAGCTATCATTCAAGTGAATATCTCTTCTTTCCAACTATCCATCCATCTAACCTTCGTGCTTGTTCCAATTTTCCATGACAATGGCGAGGGAGTAATGGCATTCAATAAATCGATTCTTTAGCAATTGCAAAGTTGCACAGTAATGGCCTGTAGGTCTTCCAATTTTTATTTACCCATGCTAAGTTTGTTTTGTCTTCAAAATTATGACAATTACATCATGAAAAATGATTCAACTAGCTATGATACCATATGATCCATATATGAAGGACTTATAATCCATTCGCTTCACCAACATAGATCATCTCTAACAATAAAATATGATCTATGTTCTCTTTATGATGTTGAGTTATCTCTCTTTATAATTGATTTTAAAGCTTCTATTCCATATTATAAGTTTGGGTGGAAACTTCTTTACCTCATTGACATTAATTTATTGATTATATGATCTTTATACCCATTTTCACACAAAATGAACAATGCTACTAACTTGCTATGCAATGTTCTAATTATAAAAACACTCAACTCAATAAACCTTCAATTGCAATTACCATAACTTTATATTCTTCCTCATAACTTGGCTTTGCTTTCATTCCATTTCTTCTTTCTTTCTTATAATGGCATAGCATTGTCCCAATATGGGGCCAGGCCCTCCATTTCAATCCATTTCCCTAGTGTTTTTAACCTTCCTTTAGAGGAGAAGTCAATTTTCAAATCCAAAAGTGCAACTCCAAAGAGAGGCGTGTACCATTTTAGGAGAAGTTAGTTAGGAATTGACCCACCCACCCACTCACAAAGCATCAACAATTTATTAGCTATCGAATTTACCAAGCATCACTTTTAGAATTTCACACAAGCTTTATTTTTGTTTATGAGCCTTAGAAGTTAGACACCCATTTCTTTAGACAGTTTTGAAATTGCTTTGCCATGGACTTGGATCTACAAATTCTAGTAAGATGTTATTTTAATTATTTTAATAAATTTGATTATAATCTAAAAATGAATTTTAATGAAACTATTCTATATTTTTTCTTAACATGAAATGGTTTTTGTTATTTTGATGTTGGGATAGGTTAATACTTGTGATTGGACAAAGGCATGGAAATATGGTTTTTTGGGGGAGTTTCCCAATCCCACTTTGTACAATTCCAATACTTATCACATTTTTTGTGAAAATGATTTATTTGATTAAAAGTTAGTACCATTTTATTATTCTTGTAGTCTTAGTGATTGGTTGAAACAATTACTTTTACTCATGGAAAACAAAGCTTTTAAACAAGTTTGAAATTGAAAGTGGTTTCATCTTATCTATTTATAGCCAAGGAAAAGTGAATGACCCAAACAAGAAAACAAGAACTTGTCATACTAATTTTGACCTTCCCTCACAAAAATACATTAAAAATAAAATTGAACACCATAATTGTCAATTTGAATGACAAAATTTTATTACATCATGACTCCATATTTACAACCAAAATAATGTAATAAGCACATACTCATTATGATGATCGAGTAAGTGCCCCCAAAAAAAAAGGTTTTACCATAATAATTTGTATATATTCCAAAAATAAATAAAAACAATAAGCTGGTATAGTGCAATATGTAATTAAAAAGCATTTGGACTCTTAGTTTTTATCATTAAAAGGCCTCTCTCGAAGTAATTCCCGGTGACAGGAAATGCTTAAGATGACCGTTCTAAAATGCCAACTGTGTGAGTTCGCTAAAATTGAATTTCGTCGTTGACATACATTGAATGGCAAACGTTCATTGCACTGCAATATCTAATTCATGATGTTTCGAGATTCAACGACACTAAGATTGTTAAACGTGCAACATCATCCCATGATATGAAATCCTTCCATTAAAATATGGAAATTCTATCGAAATTTCTTGTTGTTGAATAATACGCACAAATTTTGAGGATTTGAATCCTTCAGTGCCCTTTAGGGCTTATTTTACTCTTCATAGAAGGGCATAACATTTTTTTCCATGTAAAAAAAATTCTTTTGTATCGGGCTTTTTAATAATGAAATTGATTATTATTTTGCAACTTTTGCAATTGAAGAACTGCTCTATTTTTTTCTTGTCAAATTTTTAAATGGTTGAGAATGGACGATTAAGCATAAAAAAGGCACAATCCCAACTAGTCTACCACACATTCCATGATCATTATTTATCAAAATTTAAATCGTGATGAAACTTTAAAACATTTAAAATTAAGTTTAAATGTTATTGCCATGTTACATGTAGCTTCTTCCATCTAGTTAGTCAATGCTCAACTCCAAACACAGACATAACACACATCTTAACTTGATAATTTATGGACCCAAATAAGATTAACTCAAATCTAAATTCATACATGGATAAAATTCCCCAACAAACTTACACCTCTAATCAAGTCAATAGTGAAAACTCATTCAATTATTAACCGAACGAGACTATACAACAAGATATGGATGAACTCTTAGCTCGAGATCAATGTCTCTATACTTAGTTTTATTCAAATCTTTGTAAAAGAATTAAATGAAAATAACTTTTTTAATGTTTATTAATTTGGTTCAATGCTACCACAATTGTTTTTTTGTTAATATGTGACTTTGCAATGGGTTGTATTGATTTTATAAAATTGATTGAAACTATAATTCTGTGGTTTGGATCTTAGAGTAACTATACAATTACACTAGTATTAACTACGCATATGTAGGCTATTATTGATAATACGATTGATATGATCTAATACATAGATTTTTATTTTTTTAGCATGGATGCATTTGGAAAAAGACTTAAATTCTCATTTCCTAGGATAATAGGATGGTTTCATTTTCATTACTACTCTTCATTTCATAATAACATCCCCTTTCTTTGATTTACATATGGGAATTTTCTTCATTGTTGTAGGCTAGAGGCCATCGGGATAATGTGCAAGCCTTCAAAATTTTGTTCCATGACCTTTTCTTCTTTTAAGGTTCGAATCCTCCAAAACCATATTTTGCAAAGCCATGTCTAGTTTATTATATGCAACAATTATCACTTGTTGGATGGGATGTGTGCTATAATGTAAGGTGGTTGCAATACTAGCATTGGATTCATGATTTTATCAACTATGGCTAGTTTGAGAGTCTAGAGGCTTAGAGTATAAATGAATGAGATTGTACATCAACATATTAATGGAGGAGAATGGTACACCAAGATTTCCAAACTATGTGAAGAAAGTGCGTGACGCGTGGAAGTCAGAATTACACACTCTTTTGGTATAGATCTTTGTTGCACACTCTTTTGGTATAGATCTCTGTTGCAATTTTTGGTAAGAAAACTTGCCCAAAATGAAGGGATTTGAATGAGATTGATCAACTTTTTTGGTTATAGTATGTTCTACGCTTGGCTCTCCTAGAAAAAATTGACAACAATGTCAAACAAGTTATATATGATCTAGGAAAATACATGAGGTAAGCGGTGATTTATATGCAAAGTGTAATATGTTCATTAATTTGTTGTACTACTTATTTTTTACTGCATGCATGTGTTTTACTTGTAATGTAATATATACATTTTTGTTGAAACCTATGATTTTATTTGATAATTTGTAGATGGTTTTCATCTAAAGAAATAGATCAAGAAGGTATAAAGTATTGGAGTAGACAAATTCCTCATATAATGTGTGTAATGCAAAAGTATCTACCTCCGTCATTTTTCAATGCACAAGAACACTACCTCATACACCAAGTTGAGAAGATTGAAAAGTGTGCACCTGTCAACACAAGCTCAATGGGGATAGTTGAAAGGAACTTGAAATCACTCAAGGATTTGGTCAGACAAAGAGCACATCTAGAGGGTTCTATGGTAGAAGGATATATGGTATATCAAACCATGGTTTATATTACTCAATATAGTCCTCAAATAGCTGCAAGTATTAATGTGGATCACATTTGGGATGCCAAATCCATCTAAAAATTTGAATGGGATCACCTGTTGCGGAAAGGTAGAATGCGGAAAGTCATATGTAAGTATATAATGTATATTTATAATACATTTGACTTATTGTTATTATGTGTGTAGTAAGTTATTGTTATTATGTGTGTAGTATTGTTGAAGCCCCAGAAGTGTAGGTTGCTGGAATGGGTTCCAAGGCTAACAACAGAGGGTGAAAACCCAGATTGAAAGGCTTCAAAAGACTCTGCGCAAGAGAAATTCTATCCCTAGCCTGTTTGGTGTAGTTAACTCCCATGGATACAAAGGCCTTCGCTGGCACTTATGAGGTTTTATCCTGAAAGGATCAGTCTTCCTATGAAGGAAGATTAAAGTGTCCTAACTCTAAGATGGATCTAAACCTAGAACAACTCTACCTTAAAGGAAATCTAAACTGAGTCAGATCTAATCTAAAAGGAGTGTTTTGACTGTGTGTAGGATAACTTGGATTGAATTTAATAAGTCATTCCACCAACTTAACAGAAATGTAAAATTGGATCACTTCTTATTACTTCAAAATACAATCAGGCAATGAAAATTAACTGATGATAGTTTAAAGATTAGGTGCATGCAAGATTATCGTGTAGTTCTTATGCTAATTGAAAAATTGACACGAATTAATAATTTTTGTGAATCAAATGCAAAAATAGATAAATATTTTAATTAAATAAATTCAATTAAAACATAAATACACAAAGACCATGAATTAAGACAAATCCAAATCATAGATCAATGCATTAATTATTGCAAAGTTAAACGGTATGCATTCAATATTTAAGGTGAAGAAATCAGACATCATCAAAGAAATTTGATAACATAGACAAAGAAGATGCAAAAGAAACTAACTTTGATTCATTAAGTCTGCAACAAATTTCAAGATCTCAAGTGAAGCAACGTTTCTCCAGTCCTTCTCTGGTGATCCCCCCCTTTTCCCATGAAAGTTTTATCCTTTTAAATAATAATTACAAAATATTTACAAAAGATAGACTTCCCATAAAATAGGGATTACAAAATCAGACTATTCTAATCATGACCAAGGGCAACTTGCCACTTGGCTCTAACTTCTAACAACTCATCAATATGTGGATAGTTGGATGATTCGATCCCCAGCTGAGCATCACATGTGACGATTTACATCTTGTTTTTGGCCAGTGTATGCCAGGTGCGCAGGAATATGTGGATCTTGCCTTCTAGGCTGATAGGTTGTTTGATGAACTAGTCCACATCAACAATATGGATGTGCTCGAGCTGCTGAATCTTTTCCTTAACCTCACCACATATGCGTTCAACCTGCTCACTCATTAATTTAGGTGGGCATTCCTTCTCAATAAGGTCCATAGTAGGAAACTTCAACATTTCCATGATATTATCCACGGCATACCACCTCCTCCTACAGACAGCCTGTGCCTTTTTTATTGTTTCCTCCACCATGTCAAGGATATTCTGCCAAGCATTCAAAGAATTCCTGACTCTTCTGAATTGGAAGTTGTCCAACATAGGACTGTCATCTGGTTTATCCTTGATGTACCTCTAATCTGATCAATCTCTTTAGAATCCAGTTGCCTCTTGTCCATGTGTTGGTCAAGGGTGACAGACATCTTCTCAAAAGCATTGTGAGTTTCCTGAATTTCATTCAGGGAACTAAACAATGCAGCTAAGAGCTCATGATGTTCTTCATTTACTAGATTAGCCAAATCTTTGAATTCTTGCCAAGAAAACCTACAGAAATAGGAGGAGGATGCACTTACAGTTGCATCCTCAAGTTGTTTTTCCAACACAACTATATTTTCAGCATTAGCAGTATTTATAATCTCTGAATCCTGCAATTTATCTTAGAGGGAATCACTCTGTCCTTGCAGGTCCCTGAGATGACCTTCATAATCATTATTTAATCTCTGAATCTCAAATTCATGTTGCTCATTTATTTTTACTATCTGCTTATGAAGCTCTTTCAACTCTTCTTTCTTCAAATCAATTTCTTTATTCAAAGAGGTTACTATATCAAAGTTAGCTCCAACAAATGCCCCCATGGCCACTGCAGTTTCTAATGCTTCATTTTGTATGTCATCAGACTACCTAGCCCAAATAACCTGATTGGTAACAAGTGCTTGCAATACAACTGATCCCCTGCTTCTCTTGCTTCCTCTTTTAACCACTGCTTTTGATGTCTTGCTATAAAACTAATCTCCAAGGGGAACCACAATATCCTCCTCACAAGCAGCTTCCAACTCAGTAGAAGATGTAACCACATCTCCTATTGTAATTAGTGGAGCTGTCTGTGTAATAGTAGCATTGGGTATTGGAATGTTGATCTGGGAGGTAGTCGGAGCAGAAGGGATGATTTCAGAAATTGATGGTATAGAGGTTGGAGAAGTAGTTGAAGTGAGAAGTTTAGGAAGTGAAATAGGGTAGCAACTGATGGTGAAGAAAGAGTGATTGGTTCTTGGACATCAGTGACTGGTGGCAATGAAGTAGATGGTGGTAGTTGCAGAGAGACAGTTGGAGACTGGATCTATGTAACTATTGGTGGTGGAGTGGCAAGTGGAACTGGAAAGGTTGAAAGGGAAGCAGCGATGCAGGTTAGTGCATCAAATAACTGAGAGATGGTGGATGGTGGTGCAACCTCAGAGGATGAAGTGAGAAGAACTTAAATGGAGGAAAATGGGAGCGAAGAAGTTGTTGTATGACCAACAGTAGTGACCATAGGAAAATGTTCATTTGTGATAGGGTCATCCATCGTTATGCTGTCAAGTAAATCTATGAAAGCATTAGAGGTTTATGTGACTTCCTGTAAAACATGAACAACGGTAGGGAAATAACTTGTTGGAAGCCTTTCATCTTCCACATCACTATCCTCAATATTCAATGTCGGTATGGAAGATGCAAGAGTCTGAATCTTCTTCCTCTTTGTTGGGTTACTTACAACCACCACTTCGGCATCATTGGATGGGTTACTTGTAGCAACGACTTGAAGCTCATTGGTTGAACCACTTGGAGCAACAACTTGGGTATCAAGCATTGAAGTTATATGTGCCAGCTCTTTCTTCAATTCACCAGCTGACTGAATCAGGAGCTTGCTGGTCTGTTGAACATCCTCTACAATCCCCTTGCCTTTACCTCCATCTAGATAGGTCAACATCAAAGAAGTAGCTACCTTTTGTACTTCTTTTTCTTCCCTTTCCTTTCTGACCTGATATACCAGTTGTAGTTCCATTCTTCTGTAACTCAAAACCTTAGTCTTGAGTTCTTGTTGATACTGAAGAATGTGGCTCTATTTCTCTTTGCTTTTATCCCTCACTAGGACTTCAGAGCAAATATTCACTCCCTGATAAATTGAGTCATCAGGGACATCTTGATGAACATAGTCTGTTTTCATGTGTTCTTGTTTGAAGTGAGCATCAAGGAATTCTTCGGGGTCATGCATCCTTTTGGGAGTAAGTCCCAATTTCAAGGAAGCAATTCTCCTTCCTAGCACTGCAGCCCAAGATGAAGCTGGAATGATCAAAGTCCCAAGATTTAGAGGAAATTTAGGCCATCCCCTCCTCTTAGGTCCAATAATCTTAGGACATACCCCATCTATTATAGTCTGGAAGGATATCTCTTCAAGTAGCAGCCTGTCTGGGACTACCCTTGGCAGTAAATGCACTATATTGCTTCCCCAAATTCTGATGTAAGAAAAAGCTTCTCCCACATACCAATTACCAAGTGTAGGGATTAAAGTTTTAGCATCAGGAGAAAAAGCAGGTGCATCTTCTATGAATATCTATTGGTAGATAGCACCAAAGAAATGGTCACAGATATCATACAGCAAAGGAATAAAGTTGCTTTCCCAAAAATTTGAACAGTAAATCTGGACTGGGGGTGATGATAGGTTCCAACTCCATCCCATGGAGGGATACTGGAATTCTGAGTAGAAGACATCAATCACATAAGCATAATAAAAGAATTGGGGCTTCTTTGGTGTTTTCTGATATTGTTCAATGGCTATCTTTAGTTCTGCTGACAAGATTAAAGCCAAAGGGAATGACTCCCATGTTGTAAGGACATGATGGGCTACAGGTGCCCATTCAGCTTTAAACACTGAGCAATTAGGAAGACCATAAATCCTGCAGAGCATGGATGCCAAAAGAGAATAAGGTTCCCTGAACCACGAAACCGGGTAAGAGTTATCAGCTCTGGGCATGAAAATTGTCGGTTTGTTCATCCAGGACTTCACCATTTCATCGAAGTTATACCTAGTCTTAGCAGAATCTAGGAATGCAGCATTAAGAGGTTGGACGACCAGTTTAAGGGAATATGCTCTAGTGAAAACTTCAGGACAAAAAGTGGCCAATTGAGCCCCTATGCTATCGTTAAAAGAGTGTTCCTTAGGGTTGGCATGGTCAAGAATCCATTTAACAGCGTCAATGTAGGGAAGAATGGTAGGCCTAACAGCAATGGCATGCAGTTGTGAATTCCTAATTTTCTCATAAGTGGGCCAGTCATTATGGATGTCTGACAGGTCATCATTATCAAATATGGCGTATATTTTAGACTAGTCAATTTGGTAAGTCTCAGAAACTTTGTCACTGGTGTCGGTAAGGAAGCCGAAGTTAGGGTCTTTGTTTAGTAAGTCTTTCTGAGCAGTCCCGGAGTGGGTGTTCCGTGACATTTTGAAAAATTGGAAATTTCTGATACACGAGTAAACACAAATAAAAAAATAATCCAAAAATAGCAAAAACCCATAACTAACGAATAAAACAAAGACATGAAATCGACATGTGAGCGATGAAAACGACAGAAAATGGCCCTAGTAGAATCTTGTGGTAAAAACCTTTGTAACAGGTAAATTCTTTGAAAATAAAAATGTTAATAGAAAATAGAAAAAATCAACATATTTATCAATTTTACTAGGTAAATTCTGGGCCATAGGATTAAAACAGATCGATGACTGGGATCCAATAAGGCAGTATGCGGAAAGAGAGTTGTGGGCATTTATTTAGCAAATATATACAATCTTTACGCAATTTGTAATCCACAATTATGGGATGCGGGTTGCAGAATCACAACTCTGGGTATTAACAAAACATAAGTTTCAGTAATACGCAAGCCACAATTGCGGGTTGCGGGTTGCGGAAACACAAACCAAACTAATGAATATAATGACTCTTCCGCAATCTGCAATCCGCATTTGTGGGTTGTAGGTTGAGGAAACACAAGACACGAGCTTTATCATTCAAACACTTCCCGCAATCCGCAATACACATTTGAAGGTTGCATAAATGTAAAACATGAACTTTATCAGTCAAACACTTCCCGCAATCCACAATCCACATTTGCGGGTTGCGAGTTGCGGAAATGTAAAACGTAGACCTATTTACAAAGTGTTCCCACAATCCGCATTTGTGGGTTGTGGGTGCAAACAACCACGATTATTTGAAAAACAATTCCGCATCCGCAATCTGCATTGCAGGTTGCGGGTTGAGGAACGAAAACATTTCAAAGTTGAAAATCCAAGCTTCCACAATCCGCATTGTGGGTTGCAGAAAGAATTAATTTTTTGGAAAAACAAAGCTTTCCATAATTTACAAAAACACACAAAATGAAAGGCATTTTGAAAAAGGAAAACTACTAACTTAACCAAAACATGACAAAGCAATAAAAGCATGATGAAAAACCCCAAAATGACCATGTAATTTAATCATCGCCTTTGCATATAAAAATCTAGGGCTTCCATGTTTTGTTGAAAACATGGGATCTGTTGTACCTACAACAAGTACTTATTTAATTTTTATTCTTCCTGTGTAATCCATTATTAATATGAATGTGAATATTCCTATGAAGTGCTAATATGTGAATTTTTATTATTATAATATGGTTCAAAATGGGATGCAATACTTTTATACATTGCAAACAATCTTGATTGGATGAAGGTATGGATTGAATGAGTAAAGAATTTAATAATGGTAGGTTAACCTGGGAAGGTGTGTCTACATTGCTAAAATAAGTTGAACTAAAATGAGATACAAATCGTATTCAGATGGAAATTGATTTAGCACATGGTTTAACAGATAAACATGCAAGCATTTTCACCCACAAAACTACTTAGTTTTTTTTAATATTATATTGATGCATATGGCCTGTTTTTTCTTAATTTGCACAATTTCCAAGTATAAATATGTTTATGAATTTAGAATATTTTTTTTTATGTGTCTGGCATATTGCAGTTGAAACACCAAAAGGATATGTGGTGCAATGGCCATAACTTTTTCATCAAAACGTTGGATGAAAAGATGAAAACTTTTAATAGTGGGATAACTGTAGTATTTTAGGTTACTAATGTTTCCTCTAGGAGTGACAAACATCCTTGAGAATATGAAAATCGATACTATGGGTTTTTGGATTATGTATTTGAGTGTGACTTTAATTCCTTCAAATTAGTTATGTTCGGCGTCAAATGGTATAGGATACGAATGAATGAACGTGATCTTGATAGAAATTTTATTCAACATGCTAACGAATTTACCATGGTTAATACAAGGAATGTTAAGCGAGGATCAAAGCCCTATGTTCTTCCAAGCCAATGCGAATAGGTATTCTACTCAGAGGTTCCAGGCCGAGTGGGTTGTTCATATGTTGTTAGATATAATCCAAGAGGAAGGCCGGTAAAGTATATTGAACTAGAAGAAGATGATATTGAAGAAGAAGATGAGGTAGATGAGCATTTAGTTCATGTTTCAAACGAAGATGTTGAAGAAGATGAAGGATATGTGGGAGATAATGTTCTGGATGAAGATGACATTGACAATATGTCAAATGAAGAACTTGAATAAGTCGAACCAAATGTAGGAGATAATGGTT
The DNA here is from genome assembly GCA_027924585.1 of Larix kaempferi. Lineage (NCBI taxonomy): Eukaryota > Viridiplantae > Streptophyta > Pinopsida > Pinales > Pinaceae > Larix > Larix kaempferi. The sequence goes on along the minus strand of BSBM01001005.1, from coordinate 15,719,692 downwards.
CAGATGATGATATAGATGATGATGATATGATTGGAATTGACGACAGTGTTGATGATGCTGCTATGTCCAATCCTTTCAACATGAACTCCGAACCAAATGATACAAATGAGGAGTTGGATGAAGAAGAATATTGTTGATATCAAAATGTTGAAATGTACATGCTATGTATTTAATATTGTATGTATTTAATTATATATTGGATTGAATTGAAATCAAGCTAACTTTATATAATGTTAGTGTTTTAAATTTTTGATGTTCTTGATATGAATAACAATGCAATTTTGTCAAAAACATGCTTTAATGAATAAATCCTTTTTTCTTGTGCTTATAAAGCATTCGATATATTATTATTATGAATTTAAATGTTTATAGAATTATTTATATTTTTTATTTATACATTTTAAAAGTTCAATATTATTTTTATTATGAATTTGATTTATTATAAGATTATTATAGAAAAATTACTAGTATATTTCAAGAATTCAATATTCTTATTGTGAATTACTTCCTTTTCCAACACTACTTCCTTTTGCATATTACTTCCTTTTCCAACACCCATATTAAGGAGAATCTTGTGGAGCATCTATGGTTTTGCATATTATAAAATATCACAAGATTTATAATTTTTTTTATCGTACTTTTACAATCACATATTGCATATAACGAATTCAAGAGTTTTGGCAAAAAATTGCTTTAATGGATAAATCTTTCTTTGTTGTGCTTATAAAGAATTCAATATATTATTATTATGAATTTGAATGCTTATAGGATTATTTATATTTTTTATTTATACATTTTAAAAGTTCAATATTCTTTATTATGACTTTGATTTATTATTAAATTATTATAGAAAAAATACTAACATATATCAAGAATTCAATATTCTTATTGTGAATCACTTCCTTTTACAACACTACTTCCTTTTGCATATTACTTCCTTTTCCAACACCCATTTTAAGGAGAATCTTGTGGAGCAGGTATAGTTTTGCATATTAAAAAATATCACAATATTTATAAGTTTCTGTTATCATACTTTTACAATCACATATTGCATATAATGAATTCAAGAGTTTAATAACTTATTATTATGAATTTGATTATTCTTATTTTTGTTTTGTAGAAAATTGCATAATTTTATTATAAATATAATAAAATTCCATTATTCATATGTTATTACATCATTTACATGATCTTTGTGTATAAAACTCTCACAACATAATGTATTAGGAAAAATAAACATAACTTTCATCATATACCTACTATCTTCAAAAAAGCATAAACTCCATCTAAACAATACCTAAAGATAGGGCCATTTCAACCAACTTTCATATAGTCCATCACTATAAGGATTTGAACCTCAAATAACAATACAAAACATAAAAAACTATATCCAAGAATTAAACATGTTTATCCTTTGTACTATGGTAATGAGCCTAGTAATGAGGCTATGGTAATGAGCCTAACCAAAGTATTGACAATGTTAATTTTATCCAAGAATTAAACATTTTTTAGGCCATGGTAATGAGCCTAACCAAATCATTGACAATGTTTATTACAACATGGATACCCCAATATTGTAAGGGTAGAATACAAAAGAAAACCCATATCGGGGACATTAACCAATACTATCAAATAATATGCATTAAATACACTATGTCAAATCTTCATAAAAACACTTGCTCTCTCTATGAACAAAGGCTCATTAACTAGATCTTGTCATCACCATCACCATATCCACTATCATGATTGTCATCAACTTTATTGTCAACGTCATGGTTATTGTCAGCATCACCATCATCATTATCATCTTCATCATGATCATCTTTGTATTTGGCATCATCACCATCACCATAATCATCATCATCATAATCCCCAACATCGTCATCCCCATCATCATTGTCGTCATCCTCATCAATATCCCCATCATCACCATTAGGGGTTAAGGGGCTAGGGGCTTGGTTTTAAGGGTTTAAGGGTTAGATGGATTAGGGAGTTAGGGGTTTAGAGCTACTATATCATTATTAAAAATATGAAGAATTAAAAAAGGCCTATAGCTTTGTCGCTTAAGCGATGCCTTTTTGACATTCAATCTATACTATTGATGCTTGGTCAATGTACCACAAACATTAAAGGTCATTGTGTATTAACGTTGTATTTAGGATCATTGAATGTTAGGGGGTGATAACATGAGGTATCACATTATATAATATAATTAATGTTTTTAAGGTCATAAAGTGTTAGGGGTGATGGCATGAAGTATCACATGATGCTAATACAATTAATGTGTTTAAGGTCATAACATATTAGGGGTTGGTTGCATAAAGAGTCACAATGTATTAAGTGGGTTAGTGTGTTCAACACCATAAATTGTTGAGGGATGATTACATCAGTAATCATAGGGGTTAAGGGTCATAGTATATTAAGTAGTTTAGTATGTTTAGGGTCATAATGTGTTTGAGGATAATTGCATCAAGATAAGGATTAAGGGAAATTGTGTATTAAGAGGGTTAGTGTTTTCAAGTTCATAGTATGTTAGAGGGTGATTGCATAAATGGTCATATGCATTAAAGACCATAAAATATTAAGGGGGTTAGTATGTTCATGGTCATAGTGTCAGGGAATAAAAAACCATGGGAATGAGTGTCACAATGCTATATATTTAAATAGATTAGTGTGGTCAATGTTAGAGTGTTAAGGAGTGATTTCAACAATAATCATAGGCATTAGGGGTTACAATGTATTAACCATTTTATTGTGTTCAGGTTCATATTGTGTTAGTGGATGATTTTGTCAACACTTGGAGGGGTTCATGGTCATGTCGTATTAATAGGATTGGTGTTTTTGGACCATGGAATGCTAGAGTTTGATTGTGTCAAAGGAAAGAAGGGTAATGGGTTATATCGTATTAAGGGGGTTAAAGCATTTAGGGTAATAAATTATTAGAGGTATTTACTTCAAGGATCATAACATATTAATGAGGTCATAGTATTCAAGGTCATACATTATTAGAGAGTGATTACATTAATGTTCATAGGAGTTAAGGATCACAATATAAGTGGGTTAATGTTCATAGGAGTTAAGGTCGACTTGCTAATCAAGTCTAATAACCCTAAACACACTCACCTTATCAATATTGACCCTATTGACCCTAGTTAGGTCATGTGGTTGGGTTATTAGACTTGATTAGCAAGTCGACCATGTTGGATTATTGGCAGGTCAACTTAGTGTATAAATAGAGAGGTTGTGTCTCTCATTTGATTCATTCACTCACTTCTCAAGCTCGCATAGCTAAGAGAGAAAGTGGCGCACTAGTGGAGGAGGAGGAGCATCTGTTTGAGACATCTTATTGGGTTTGATCATTGTGATCTTGGTTTGTGGCTTATCTTATCTCTGAGGAAGTCACGGGGTTTTTCACCTTCTTTGTTTTCCCCGGTGAAACTCTGTGTATCTTGTGTGATTTCTTTTGTGGAGAACCTGAAACAATTAATTAATAAGAATATGCGAAATAACATGACAGAACTCAGAATCACTTTTATATTGATCGCAGGCCACTTCGAGGGGGCAACCTCCTTTGAGCAAGCTCAATACAAATAACTTCACGGTGCCTTCATAGGCCTCAACACACACTTATATACTAAGTCTAGGTGCCAATACTATGGGTCAAAACCATGGGCCAATACAAACTATGGATCAACAATACTATGGGCGAGTTACAAAGCATATGCGCCAAACAACAATAACACAACTATGGATCAACAAATACTACGGGATGACTTATAAAGCATATACGTCCAACAAAAATATACTAACAAAGTAAATAGAAAGGTTGACATGGGTTCCTAACATCCCCTCTCCCTTAGAAAAAGCTTTGTCCTCAAAGCTTTAAATGTGGAAATTTATGCAGAATTGGACAAAGTGGTTCCCCTGTAGCATCTTCGGGTTGCATTCTGGGCCACTGACGCCTTTTGAGTTTCAGGAGGATTGCTTGGAATGCTGAAGAAGAACCATATCAACTATGTGAAAAGTGTGCTCTGAATAGTGTTGAGCGGCTTGTTGTTACAGTCGAATTCTTGCCATGTGAAGATTGTCCTGTAGAATGAGAAGAATCTGATCGCGGTTTCGAAGAACCGAGTCAATTGCCTGAACTGGGGAGTTGCTGAGGGTGTATGGAAGAAGAACTGGAGGTGCCTGTCCATAGACTGCTTCATATGGTGTCCTTGTAGATGTGGTATTGTACCACTGGAGCGCTTCTAGGAAATCCATAGAAATAGTTGTCCAAATCTATGTAGGGATGGGAAAGGGTTCGAGCAGTCCCGAAAGGAGTGTCGTTTCACCCTTGTTGACCTGGCAAGTATCATAGTCAACCACCATCTGTTGAATTGGCAGTTTCAGTCCCTACCAAAAGAAGTTACATTGTTCCCGGTCATACTTTTGGAGGAACCCAGAGTGCCCTGCCGATGAAGAAGCATGGAGTTCATAGAAGAGATAGCCCTATTGAACATATTGCAATCAGTTTGGAACAAGCAGAGAAATAACTGTAAGAGAAACTGGGTCATCAAATATGCGAGAAGGAGCATTTGCCACCATATTGTTAACGGACAATCCACTCGACCAGAGGCGAGCCGGATCTCCCTAACTCAATGCGAGTCTAGAAAAAATAGAACAGACTACAAACACGTTTCCTAGATCTACTTAAGGATCAAGTGCTAGATGTCTTACCTCTTTGATTCGCTATCCTTTCTCCTGAATGTTGCTCCACGTCCCACGGTCGTTAGATCCAAGCTGCAAGACCTGTTAAGACACAGAAAAGAGAAATGAGTAAAGAGCATCTATATAATAAGAGATCTATGTAAACAGTTAAGCAGGTAAACAACACAACATCATTACACATGAGAATGATATTGGTGGAAAGAATTTGTATTACTGCAAATAGAGGAGTACATGATAGAGTATAGAACTACAACTAATGACTTAACGTAGCAGCCCTTCTCCACACAAGCCAATTGCCAAGCCCTTCCAAGGAAGCATGAATTCTCCAAGAGGTGAGTGAAGGTGTCCCAAGAGAGATTTCACCGGCATGTAGATACCATAGTTTTCCCCCCTTTGGTATGGGAGTGAGCCTCACTTATATAGGACTAAGTGGATGAGGTTATGGATAGGATAGGTTGAGAGATGGTAGGAGAGATATAGGGGATCTTCCCAATGAGTTAGGAGTCGAGTACCAGCTCTCCAAGAGATCAGGGATAAGCCCCCAAATGGGCAAGCTTCGAGAAAGATCTCGAAATGGCTATTTTTTCCCATTAACAGACCTCGTCGCACCTTGATATGGAGCAACCTGCGACGTTGCATGTTGCTAGTGTGCAACCTGCGACGACCTCTCAAAAGGTTGTACAAATTGAGTACAAATCCTCTCAAATGAATACTAGGTCTAGATGACTTCAAGGATGTATACACTAAATCATGATGATGGGTATATTTTAGGTGTAATAGAATGCCCCCCAAAGCATGAAGCTGTTAAGGATGTACAGGTGAAGTGCTTTGATAGAAAAATGGCAACAGAAATGACAACAAGGCTTGTGACAAGTAATCAACTGAAAATGACTTAGATTAACAATCACTAAACAAGAATACTCCCCAGTATGGTCACCAGATTTGTTACCGGACAATCCACTCGACCGGAGGCGATCCAGATCTCCCTAGCTTAATGTGAGTCTAGAACAAATAGAATAGACTACAAATACGTTTCCTAGATCTACTTAAGGATCAAGTGCTAGATGTCTTACCTCTTTGATTCGCTATCCTTTCTCCTGAATGTTGCTCCATGTCCCACGATCGTCAGATCCAAGCTGCAAGACCTGTTAAGACACAGAAAATAGAAACGAGTAAAGAGAATCTATACAATAAGAGATCTATGTAAACAGTTAAGCAGGTAAACAACACAACATCATTACACATGAGAACGATATTGGTGGAAAGCATTTGTATTACTACAAATAGAGGAGTACATGATAGAGATATAGAACTAGAACCAATGACTTAATGTAGAAGCCCTTCGCCACACAAGCCAATTGCCAAGCCCTTCCAAGGAAGCATGAATTCTCCAAGAGGTGAGTGAAGGTGTCCCAGGAGAGATTTCACCAGCATGTAGATACCATAGTCTTCCCCCCTTTGGAATGGGAGTGAGCCGCACTTATATATGAATAAGTGGATGAGGTTATGGATAGGATAGGTTGAGAGATGGTAGGAGAGAGATAGGGGATCTTCCCAATGAGTTAGGGGTCAAGTACTAGCTCTCCAAGAGATCAGGGATAAGCCCCAAAATGGGAAAGCTTCGAGAAAGATCTCGAAATGGCTATTTTTTCCCATTAACAAACCTCGTCGCACCCTGATATGGAGCAACCTGCGACGTCGCATGTTGCTGGTATGCAACCTGCGATGACCTCTCAAAAGGTTGTACAAACTGAGTACAAATCCTCTCAAATGAATACTTGGTCTAGATGACTTCAGGGATGTATACACTAAATCATGATGATGGGTATATTTTAGGTGTAACACATATTGTCCTTACCCTTCTTGTAAGTGATCGCATAGTCATAACCCATGAGGTGGATAACCCATTTCAGGTGTGCTGGGGAGGAGACCCATTGGTCCAGGAATTTTTTTAGACTCTGGAGATTAGTCGTGATGTAGAAATAATTCCCTAATAGGGATGGCTGCCACGTCGGTATTGTATGCAAAATAGCCATCATTTCCTACTGAGATGTAGACACGGCTAAATGCTTACCAGAAAGGTCTCTTGAAGGAAGAAATTCCATTGGTGCAGCAAATACACATGCATATCTATCCAAGGAAGTAGTGGAGACCGTTGATGGGTGCATCTGAATGGAATGGAGCTGAGCGATGACACCATGTGAATTCTTCTTAAGGATCTTTTCCAGGCGATGTGAACGGATGATGCAGAGAGACCCTGGTTGTAAGCTTGTAAATTTGTGTTGTGTCCCCGAGTGAATTTCTCATCACAATTATAACAAAGCCCTTTTTCTCTACATGCCTACATCTCTATTTCAGACAAATGCTTGATAGGAGTTGGTCGAGTTGCTTGTGGAATGGGAGGTCGTTGAGAACCCATATTTTGGAAGGGAACAAAAAGGGGTTTGGAGTGTTGTTGGGCTACAATCTTGTCTTCTTCCAACTTAGCTAACCCTAGGGCTTCCATCATTGTGTTGGGACAGAACGTTTTAACCTCTGACCAGATTTCATCCTTAATACCACTGATAAAACAACTCCTATAGAATTCATTAGACAAGCCTTCTGTGTGATTGGCTAGTTTATCAAATTCGGTCTGATACTCTCTCACAGTGCCACTTTGACGGAGTTTAGTGAGTGCTCCTGTGAAGTCATCAAAATCACTGGGACCAAATCATTGCAAAAGGAGTTGGCAAAAATCTGTCCATTTTGGCTCGTCATGAGCCTTGATGTACCAACGGTACCATTGAAGGGATTCCTGTTCCAAATGAAAGGATGCAGGTGGAACTTTTTGGACATCAAAAGTATTATGCAGACTGAAATACTGTTCTGCATGATAGACCCATCCAGTCAGATCAGTACCATTGAAGCGAGGAAATTCAAGCTTCGGACCATGGAAATGGCTGGAAGAAGAGAACCCAGTGGGTGCAGAAGATTCTTGCTATCGGTTATTGTTCATGGCTGAATGCTAAAGATGGAGGCAGAGAAATTTTTCATCCAGATCTTAGATTTTGGTTTGAATGGCTGCAAGTGCTTCCTCCATGGTTTTTGCTCCGGTGTGGGTGACAACCATAACCAGGATTTTTTTGTTTTTGTTTTTGAATGGAATGAATAGAAAAACACAAACAAAAGCTTATTTAGTAAAGGGACATTTGGATTTGGGAAAAACTCGGAGGGGTAATTGGGGTTTGACTAGGTTTTGGACACTTTCTGATGGATAGATAAGCAAATAATGGGGATTTTAGAAGCGGGTGAAACAATGAGAAAATTTGGCAAAGAGGGACAAAGAAGCAGAATTAAGAAAGGAACTCGGTGGAAAAATTTGAAGGCAATTGGGTAAAATTCGAAGAAGTTATGGCAAACCCTTAAAATAGACAAATGTGGGATTTCGGGCTTTGGGAAGTGGAATTTGGGATAGGGTCCTCATGAATGAAATATGCAGAATGGGATTGCAGGGGTGTCAGTGAAGTTTTAGGGAAAACAGAGTGAAAACAAGGGAGATATGGCCAAAAAACTTTTTTTTCTTTTTTTTTCTTTTTTTCTTTTTCAGGAATGGATCTGCAACGGCGCGTAAGGGATCTCAAACAGATAGATCTGCAACAGCGCGGAAGTGATCAGAAACAGAGGGATCTGAAACGATGCCGACTGGATCAAAAATGGCTGGATATGAAATAGATCTGAAACAGATGGATCTGGAACGACTTTCAAAATGGATCTGAAACGACGCAGCAACAGTTCAGCTGAAAATAGATATGGACCCCAGGTATGTGCGGCTTCCTAACAGTTCATGGGTTTCACTCGGCCACCAATGCTGTCTGACGGCTTGCATATTGTGGCAGTACCCCTCACTCCACGGCTCAGGTAAAACTGATAACTGCTTTGGCACAAACAATAGCTCTTGGTTTACCTCACAGGTGGGAACTAGTCAATCAGGTAGGGGTCGTTGCCCTTTTCGTTGGAAGGTCCTCTCAATGGGCCAGCTACTTTGGGGTTCCTGTGGTACTCCTCACAATGATTTTTAGGGCTTATACCCAAGTACTTCCCACAGTTAAGAGGATAGGGATTATTCCCAGATCCGAAGCTGCAACAGATGCGAAAAAAAAAATTGGCAGAAATTTCACCCAATGAGCCCAAGAAAGTGCTCTGATACTAGATGTGGAGAACCTGCAACAATTAATTAATAAGAATATGTGAAATAACAGAAATGACAGAACTCAGAATCACTTTTATATTGATCGCAAGCCACTTCAAGGGGGCAACCTCCTTTGAGCAAGCTCAATACAAATAACTTCACGGTGCCTTCATAGTCTTCAACACACACTTATATACTAAGTCTAGGCGCCAATACTATGGGTCAAAACCATGGGCCAATACAAACTATGGATCAACAATACTATGGGCGACTTACAAAGCATATGCGCCAAACAACAATAACACAACTATGGATCAACAAATACTACGGGATGACTTACAAAGCATATGCGTCCAACAACAATATACTAACAAAGTAAATAGAAGGGTTGACATGGGTTCCTAACAGATTTTGTGTCTATGATTGATATGTTGTACATGTTATTCTCTTAGTGATCCTGAATGATAATGGAATGAAATTATCGAAAAATTAGCATGGTATCAGAGTTGACTTAAGAAGAAGGCATTGTGCAGCTGCGGAAGCTAGGGCTTCTTAATATTTGGGTTTCCCTCCACATATCATCAAAGGCAGAAGGCTAGATTGACTCTTCTAGCAAGGGCGCATCTTTCTGTCAAGATGGAATTCAATTCTAAGCATTTTCAGTTTTTGACCTAAAAATTAGGGTTTCTGCAAAAATTGGAATTTCTGAAATCCGAGACCACGACTGGAAGCTCCTCTATAAAATCAAAGTTTAGAGCTTTGGATCGAACTTTTTGGTTGGGTGAAGCTCTGGGAAAATGAAACCCTAATTCACGGTCCTGTCTTATGAATATGAAAGTTTCAAAAGCAATTTTGAGGGGTGAAAAATTGCATATTTCAAATTCTGAGTATACCAGATTGATCAGCTCAGCAAGGCGCATCTTTCTATCATTTCAGAAGTTTGAAATTCAAATTTTGAATTTTTAGGGTTTCTCTAACAAACCCTAATCCAGCTCTAGATCCAGTTTCCATCCAATCAAGTGGTAAGACCTAAATCTTTTATTTCCATTTGAGTTTCTCATTAAAATGTCTCACCACACCAATCTTGAGGATAAGCTTGAAAAGGATGATAACTTCCGAGCCTAGAAGTATAGGATTGGGTTAATCCTAGAAGAGAATGAGTTGGACAACTACATAAAGGAAGAGGTTCCAGTTCTAGAGGGAGATGAGGCTAAGGCCTTACACAAGAAGAACTTGGTTAAATACAAGAGAATCATTGTTGATTCTATCAAGGAGCATCTCATTCCCCATGTGTCTTCCCTAAAGACACCTAAAGAGATGTTTGACTCCTTGACCAAGTTGTTTGAAGGAAAGAACATAAATCAAAAGATGACTATGCGGAACCAATTGAAAGGGGTAAAGATCCAGAATGGAGAGACCATCCAATCCTACTTTACTAATGTCTCTCAAATCAAGGAACAACTTGAAGCTATGGATGAAGTAGTGGAGAATGGAGAAATTGTCATGACCACATTGAATAGCTTACCTAGGTCATGGGACTCCTTCATCCAAGGAATCTGTGCAAGAAAGAAATTGATCTCTTTCAGCAGACTATGGGAGGAATGTTCACAAGAAGAAGCTAGGCTTGTGGCCCGAGAAGAAAAGATGGGAAGTGAAGACCAAGCCCTCACAGCACACACTAAGGGAAGCAAGTTCAAGAGGGAGAAATCTCATAACAAGAAACATTCTCACTTCCATCATAAGAAGAAACATCTCTCTCATGTTCGATGTTTCACTTGTGATGAGTTGGGACACTTTGCTTCAGAATGTCCCAAGAACCAAAGGAACAATCACTGCAACAAGAAGAGATATCATGCTCATGCTGCTGAGGATGATGAACCTCCCAAGAAGAAGACTAGGGCAGAAAGTGAATATTCTTCAAGTGAGGAAGAATATGTGTTGATCTCTGCTCTCACAGGTACTATCTCACATGGATGTGATGATTGGCTTATTGATAGTGGGGCTTCCAAACACATGACTGGGTTTAAAGAATCCTTTGTAGATCTATGTGAACATAAGTCACCTCATAAAGTAAAACTTGGGGATGACTATCAATATCCTATCAAAGGAAGTGGTGATGCCTCCTACAAACTAGACTCTGGGAAGTCTTTGAAGATGAAAGATGTTCTATATGTACCTGGTCTCAAGAAGAATCTCCTCTCCATATCATCTTTGGATGCAAAGGGGATTAGAGTTGCATTTGTGGATGGCCAAGTACTCATGTGGCCTAAGGGTAAGACCATAGATGATGCAGTAGTGATTGGAGAGCAAGAGGGAGGATTGTACAAATTAAAGGGACAACCTGAACATGCCATGGTACATGAGTCCATGGAACCAAGTGAACTTTGGCATAGAATGCTTGCACACATGCACTATAGAGCACTACCAACTGCAAGCAAAGAAGTAGAAGGTCTTCCTGAAATTCAGTCAAAGCATGAAGGGGTTTGCAAAGGATGTGCAAAAGGAAAGAACACAAAGAAAGAATTTCCAAGCAATGAAAGCAAAGCAAAAGGCATCTCGAAAATTATCCACTCCGATGTATGCAGACCGATGTCATCCAGTTCTCTGAGTGGGTATGTAAACTATGTTTCCTTCATTGATGATTTATCTAGGAAGACTTGGGTTTATTTCTTGAAGAATAAAGATGAAGTGTTTGATAAATTCAAGGAATTCAAAGCCTTGATAGAAAATCAAACAGATCAGAAGATCAAGACCTTCAGATCCGACAATGGTGGATAATTCACTTCAGGTGATTTCAAGAAGTTATGTAGTGATTCAGGGATTAAGAGGGAGTTGAATGCTCCCTACAATCCACAACAAAATGGAGTTGCAGAAAGGAAGAATAGAACTATCATGGAAGCAGCACGCTCAATGCTTCATGACTAGGATCTCCCTATGCATCTATGGGAAGAAGCAGCTAGGACAGTTGTATATGTGTAGAACAGAACACCTCACAAGATACTTGACAATAAGACACCAGAAGAAGTTTTCTCTGGTAAGAAACCTGAAGTTATCCATCTCAGGATATTTGGTTGTCCAGTATACACACACATTCCAAAGGAAAAGAGGACAAAGCTAGATCCTTTAGGAAAGAAAGGCATCTTTGTGGGTTACAGTGAAAGCTCGAAGGCTTACAGAATATACTTTCCAGGGTTCAAGAAGATTGACATCAGCAGGGATGTAACATTTGATGAAAAATTAGCATACATCAAATCAAGGAAGACACCTGCTGAAGACAATGAAGAACCAAGGGTAACCAGAAATCAAGACACCACTATGAATGAAGCAATTCCAGAAGAACATCGTGAAATTGAAGATCCACAAGAACTTGTAGATCCACCCCATGATAAGATCTCTCACAAAAGGAAAACTGTATGTGCTAGAGAGCTCATCCAAGATGCAGAAAGGTATGGTATTCCAGAAGAGGAACACAGAGAAAGGAAAAGGACAAGATCACACACTAGTTATGTTTCCTTGCTCTGTTATATTATGAACAAAGAACCTTCCAGCTATGAAGAAGCAGCGGAAAAGAAAGAATGGAAGGATTCCATGGTCGAGGAATACTAATCGATCATGAAGATTGATGTTTGGGAAGTAGTCCCAAGACTAGAAGGGAAGTCTGTTGTGAATTCCAAATGGATCTATAAGATCAAGCATGCTACAGATGGTAGCATAGAGAAATACAAGGCGAGGTTTGTAGCTTGTGGCTTCTCCCAGAAAGAGGGAATAGATTATGAAGAAACTTTTGCACTTGTAGCCATATACACTTCCATCAGAACAGTACTTGCTCTGGCTACAGTGATGAAATGGAATATACACAAGATGGATGTCAAGACAAACTTCTTGAATGGTGTAGTCGAAGAGGAACTGTATGTGGAGTAGCCACTCGGTTTTGAGACACATGACAGGGAGTCATATGTGTGTAGGTTGAAGAAAGCCTTGTATGGCTTGAAGCAAGATCCTAGGACTTGGTATGGTAGGATGGACAGTTTTCTATCTAGTTTGGGCTTTACCAAGAGTAAAGGGGATTCCAACCTTTACTACAAGGTTGAGGAAGGCAATCAAGTGATACTACTCCTATATGTGGATGACCTGTTTGTTACAGGTGAGGATGGGTTGATTGCCGACACCAAGAGGAATCTTGCTGTCGAGTTCGAGATGAAGGACTTGGGGATAATTCATTACTGTGAAGCACCTGGAACAATTAATTAATAAGAATATGTGAAATAGCAGAAATGACAGAACTCAGAATCACTTTTATATTGATCGCAGGCCACTTCGAGGGGGCAACCTCCTTTGAGCGAGCTCAATACAAATAACTTCACGGTCCTTCATAGGCCTCAACACACACTTATATACTAAGTCTAGGCGCCAATACTATGGGTCAAAACCATGGGCCACTACAAACTATGGATCAACAATACTACGGGCGACTTACAAAGCATATGCGCCAACAACAATAACACAAACTATTGATCAACAAATACTACGGGACAACTTACAAAGCATATGCATCCAACAACAATATACTAACAAAGTAAAGACATGGGTTCCTAACATCCCCTCCCCATTAAAAAAATCTTTGTCCTCAAAGCTTTAGATGTGGAAATTGTTGTTGAATCTGAAGGAGTGGTTCCCATGTAGCATCCTCTGGTTGCATGCTGTGCCACTGAATTAAGACCTCTGTGATAGAGCGAGAGCGAAGCTGACAAGTGCGCCGATTGAGGATGGCCTTCGGCTCCAAAAGGACGGATCCTTCATTATCTAGTTTAGGTAAAATAGTTTTTCCACTGATGTTGGTGCCAAGAACTTTCTTCAGACAAGAGACATGAAATACTAGATGAATGCGGGAAGAAGGAGGAAGTTCCAATTTATAACAGACCCAATCTTCTGAAGAATCCGATATGGCCCATAGAACTTTGGAGCAAGCTTATGATTCCCTTTGAGTTTCAGGGAGGATTGCTTGTATGGCTGGAGATGAAGAAAAACCATATCGCCTAGTTGAAAAGTGCGCTCAGAACGGTGTTGATCAGCTTGTTGCTTCATGCAATTTCTTGCCATGTGAAGATTGTCTCGCAAAATGCGAAGAATCTGATCGCGGTTTCGAAGGACCGTGTCAACTTCCTGAACTGGTGAACTGTTGGGGGTGTATGGAAGAAGAACTGGAGGTGCCTGACCATAGACTGCTTCATATGGGGTCATTTTAGAGGCAGTGTGGTAAGAGGTATTGTACCACCATTCAGCGAGAGGGAGCCACTTTTCCCATTGATGTTGTTGTTTAGAGGTGAAGCAACGAAGATAAGTTTCCAAGCATTTATTGATAATTTCAGTCTGACCATCTGTTTGTGGGTGATACCCTGAACTCATCTTCAGTTTGGTGCCAGTATGGCGAAATAGTTCTGTCCAAAAATGATTGGTGAAAGTCGCATCACGATCCGAGACAATGAAAGAAGCGATGCCATGAAGACGAAAGATCTGGTCCAGGAAAATTTGAGTGATTGAGGAGGCTCTATAGGGATGGCTGAGAGCACAAAAATGACTATATTTGGAGAGGCGATCAACCACAACGAGAATCACTGTCTTCCCGCCAGATTTAGGGATCCCTTCAATGAAATCCATAGAAATATATGTCCAAATCCGTGTAGGTATGGGCAAGGGTTCGAGCAATCCTAGAAGGAGTGTTGTTTCACCCTTATTTCACTGGCAGGTATCACATTCATCCACCATCTGTTGAACTGTCCTTTTCATGCCCTGCCAAAAGAAGTTACGTCGTGCCCGTTCATACGTTTTGAGGAACTCAGAGTGCCCTGTCGATGGAGAAGCATGGAGTTCATAGAAGACATCCTGTTGAAGATCTGTGCTCTGGGGAAGCACCAGACGACCCTTGTATCTCAGAGAGCACCATCCCAAGAGTAATGTGGTACAGTAGAAGGGTTTTTGGTCAAGCATTGGATGATTTGAGATAAGGAAGAGTCATTGACATAACCCTGTTGAACAGATTGCAACCAATTTGGAACAGGCATAGAAATAGCTGAAAGAGAACCTTGGGCATCAAATGTGTGAGAAAGAGCATATGCCACAATATTGTCTTTACCCTTCTTGTAAGTGATCTCATAGTCATAACCCATGAGTTTGCTAACCCATTTCTGTTGTGCTGGGGAAGAGACACACTGTTCCAAGAAATATTTCAAACTCTGGTGATCAGTCTTGATGCAGAAATGATTCCCTAATAGGTATGGTTGCCACTTCTGTACTGCATACAAAATAGTCATCATTTCCTTCTCATATGTAGAGGCAGCTAAATTCTTTCCTAAAAGGGCTTTGCTGGTGAACGCAATGGAGTGTTCATCTTGAAGGAGAATAGCACCAAGTCCATTGCTGCAAGCATCACTCTCAATAGTGAAGGGCTTGGAAAAATCGGGCATAGCTAGAATAGATGTAGTACACATGGCTTGTTTCAGTTTGTCAAATGCACACTGAGCAGCATGTGTCCATGTAAAAGCATCATTTTTCAATAGAGTAGTTAATGGATCTGCAATCTTCCCATAATCCTTGAGAAACTTGCGGTAGTAGCCAATCAACCCGAAAAAACCACGAAGGCTCTTGAGTGTCTGAGGATGCGGCCAATTGTTCATGGCATCGATTTTGGCAGGATCCACGCGAACCCCTTGTGCTGAGATAATATGCCCGAGATACTCAACTTACTTCTGTCCAAAAACACATTTAGACTGCTTGGCATGGAGATGATGGTATGATAAAAGTTGCATGACAAGATCCAGATGCTGGAGATGTTCATCCCATGTTTTACTGTAGATGAGGATATCATCAAAAAATACCAGAATGAATTTCCACAAGTAGGGCCGAAATATTTTATTCATTAAGGCCTAGAATGTGGAAGGAGCATCAGTAAGGCCAAAGGGCATGACAAAAAACTCATAATGGCCATCATGTGTGTGCAAAGCTGTTTTAGGGATATCATCCTCATGAACCCGAATTTGATGATACCCAGAACGAAGATCCAACTTGGAGAAAAATTTAGCCCCATGAAGCTCATCAAGAAGCTCATCAACAACAGGAATTGGAAACTTATCCTTGATGGTGAGGTGATTAAGTGCTCGGAATCCAATGCAGAGGCGCCATGACCCATCTTTTTTGTGGACAAGAAGAACTGGAGAAGAAAAGGAACTAGTGCTTGGGTGAATAATACCTTGCTTCAATAAGTCTCGAAGGAGCATTTCAATCTCCGTTTTTTGGTGAAATGGGTAGCGATAGGGCCTGATGTTGGGAGGAACGCTGCCAGGAAGGAGCTGAATATGATGGTCTTGTGGCCTTGAAGGTGGCAATCCCACTGGTTCAGCAAAGACACCTGTATATCGATCCAAAATTTTTTGTAGATCCAAAGGAGTAGTGGAGACCGCTAATGGTTGCATCTGAATGGAATGGATTTGAGCGATGACACCATGTGAATTCTTCTTAAGGAGTTTTTCCATGCAATGTGAACTAATGATGTTGAGAGACCCTGGTTGTAATCCTTTCAATGTATGTTTTTGTCCATTGAGGGAAAACTGCATCTAAAGTTCAGCAAAATCCCATAAGATAGGGCCAAGTGTGCATAGCCATTGAGCGCCCAAAACCACATCACATCCACCTAAGGTCAAGGCAAACATGTTAGAGCGCAAGGTATAATATCCGATAGAGATACGCACATTTCGACACTTCCATTTGCAAGGTAAGGTGCCCCCATTGGCAACCATGACTTCAAAGTTAGAGCAAGGATGGATAAAACAATCAACTTGTTTGGTGATCCGAGGGTCAATGAAATTATGAGTGCTACCTGAATCAATGAGTATTGTAAGAGGAAGCTTCTTGAAGTAACCCTTGACATGCATTTTCTGGGGGGTGGTGATTCCAGCTAAAGCATGGAGAGATATCTCTAGCTGGTCATCCTGAGACGGAGGGTCAGTAGGCGGTTCCTGAATGTCGACCTGAGCATCCACTGTATATGGATCTTCGTCACTAATTTCAGAGGCAAGCGGAGAATCCACATCCAAGAGATAGATCTTTTGCTAAACACATCTATGTCCCCGAGTGAATTTCTCATCACAATTATAGAAAATCCCCTTTTCTCTGCGTGCTTGCATCTCTGTTTCAGACAAATGCTTGATAGGAGTTGGTCGAGGAGCCTACGGTATGGGTGGTCGTTGAGAACCCATATTTCGGAAGGAAACAAAAGTGGGCTTGGAGCGTTGTTGGGATGCAATCTTGTCTTCTGCCAACTTAGCCAACCCTAGGGCTTCCATCATTGTGTTGGGATAGAACATTTTGACCTCAGAGTGAATGGAATCCTTTAGACCATTGATAAAACAACTCCGGTAAAAGTCATCAGACAATCCTTTGTTGATGTATATGTAACTTCGGAATGTATTTCATATATATTTATTGTACCCTTATTAGAGATGTGTTATTCCTCTATAAGGAAGTGTCGTCATGTGGATTGACAAGTGTCGCAAGTGTGTGTACTTGCCGATGGGTTATTAGACCACCATGTGTGGGGTCGGCCCTGAAATATATATTATATTGTGGATGTGTCTAGATAGACAAGTTGGCCCCATAGTGTAACTGGGCAAACAGGTTAGTATAAATAGAGATCGGGAGATCTCTATTTTGATCATTCGGAAAGTCACACTTCTCTCACTCAGAAAGTGGTGCACTAGTGAGGAGGAGGATCATCTGCTACTAGCAGACTATCTCAAGTGTATTTTGGTTGTACTTTGGTTGAGCCATTGCTCTCTCTATCTCTGAGGAAGTTGTGGGGTTTTTCACCTTAGGGTTTTCCGCACGAAAACTCTGTGTCTCTTGTCTCTCATGCTTTTGATTCTTGCGATGCTTATTGTGATTATTATGCATTGATATACTGTATATCTTATTCTCTCAGTAAAGATCCAAGAGTATTTGAATTAATGCTCAAAATTTAACATGGTATCATAGCTAACCTGAGAAGAAGACATTTTGCAGTGACGGAAACTTGAGTTTCTTGTTTATTGGGTTTCTCTCCACAGATTTTGGAAAAAAAGTATAGTAGATTAACTCTACTAATCAAGGAGAATCTATCTGTCCAATCAGAATTCAATTCTGAGCAGTTTCAGATTTGGTCCTAAAAATTAGGGTTTCCACAAAAATAGGAATTTCTGGAATCTGAAGACATAGTTGGAAGCATCTTGAAAAAATCGAAGTTTAGAGCTTTGGATCGAGATTTTTAGCTGGGTAGATCTCTGGGAAACTCAAACCCTAATTCAAGGCTCTTCCTAGTGAAATCGGGAGGAAAAAAAGGAAAATATGAAGGGTAAATCTTTGTTGATCTCCAATTCTAAATACACCAGGATGATCAGCTCATCAAGGTGCATCTTTCTATCCTTTCAGAAAGTTGAAATTCACATTTTGAATTTTTAGGGTTTTTCCAACAAACCCTAATCCGGGACCAGATCCAGTTTTTAGCATTTCAAGTGGTAAGACATAAATCTTTTCTATTTCCATTTGAAGTACTCTTTAAGATGTCTCACCACACCAAGTTTGAGGATAAGCTTGAAGGGGCTGATAACTTCCAAGCTTGGAGTATAGGATTGGGTTAATACTGGAAGAAAATGAGTTGGACTCATATATAAAAGAAGACATCCCTATCCCAGAGGATGAAGAGGCTAAGGTATTGCATAAGAAGAACTTGGTCAAGGCAAAAAGAATCATTGTTGATTCTATTAAATGCCATCTCATACCCCATGTGTCTTCTCTAAAGACACCCAAGGCTATGTTTGACTCTTTGACCAAGCTATTTGAAGGGAAGAACATAAATCAGAAGATGACTCTGCGGAATCAATTGAAAGGGGTCAAGATGTTGAATGGAGAAACCATTCAATCTTACTTCTCCAAGGTCTCTCAGATCAAGGAGCAACTTGAAGCTGTGGATGAAGTAGTGGACAATGGAGAAGTTGTTATGACCACTCTGAACGGCCTACCTAGGTCATGGCACTCCTTTATTCAAGGAATCTGTGCAAGAAAGAAATTAATCTCTTTCAGTAAACTATGGGAGGAATGCTCTCAAGAAGAAGCTAGACTTGTAGCTCGTGAGGAAAAGATGGGAGGTGAAGATCAAGCTCTCACAATTCACACCAAAAGAAGAAATCCCAATAAGGAGTTCTCTCGCTACAAAAAGATCCTATCAAAAGAATAAGAAGGATCTAAGATGCTTCACATGCAATGAGAAGGGTCACTTTGCTTCAGATTGTCCCAAGAACAAAAGGGATAATAACAACAACTCCAACAACAAGAAGAAGGGCAGCAAAAGAAAGTTCCATGCTCATGCTGCCGAGGATGATGAACCTCCAAAGAAGAAGGCTAGGGTAGAAAGTGATGATAGTTATGATGACTCGTCAAGTGAAGAAGAGTATGTTCTAATCTTTGCTCTCACAAGTACTATCTCCCATGGTTGTAATGATTGGTTGATTGACAGTGGGGCTTCCAAACACATGACCGGGTTTAAGGAATCTTTTGTAAACCTATCTGAACATGGATCACCCCATATGGTGAACCTTGGGGATGATTTTCAATACCCAATCAAAGGAAGTGGTGAAACCTCCTGCAACCTAGATTCTGGAAAATCTTTGAAGATGAAAGAAGTCCTTTATGTACTTGGGCTCAAGAAGAACTTACTCTCCATCTCTGCATTGGATGCAAAAGGTACGAGGGTTGCATTTGTGGATGGCCAAGTCCTAATGTGGCAAAAGGGAAAGACCATAGATGATGCAGTGGTGATTGGAGAGCAAGAGGGAGGTTTGTACAAATTGAAGGGACAACCTGAACTTGCTATGGTGACATGAAGACAAAGATTCATCCATAGTCATGGATCACATGGAGGTATGTATAATTTGTTTTTGCAAAAGTTGACTAATGAGTTATGCAGGTCATTGAAGAGAATAAGAACACATTGCTAGACATAACTAGCAAATATAGTGACCAGGTATGTGTTTCTTATATCATAGGATCTATTATATAAGTATGCATGACATGATTGATGATGTTTATTCAGAAAGTCATAGGTTTGGATAATCATGGGTATATGCATATTACGAGTCATAGGTTTGAGTAGTCACAGGTTTAGACATGTTATGACTAACCATAAGAGTCCCATATAAACCTTGAATGCTAATGCTTATTATTTCTGTTTGAAATGATCATGACTATACATGCTTGAGATTATCGTGTTCTGATAGTATTGAGAATATACTAATGAATGTATGATTTTGTATGAGATCACAAGGATAACACAATCATGATACTAATAAGCATGCATAGGGATCAAGGATGAATATAAGTTCAAGGACAAGTAATCTAGGAAGCAAAGATCAAGAGGGAGCACACTCCAGTTGCCCCTGCAAGGAAGCAAAGATCGAGAAGAAACACACTCCAGTAGTGTCTGCAAGGATGCAGACATTCAGAGGGAGTTGACCATCTTTCTACCTTCCACAACATAAAGGTGGAGAAGAAGCTACTTTAGCAGTTCCTGCAAGGAAGCAAAGACTCAGAGGGAGTTCACCCAACAAACAAACAAATATAAGTATTTTAATTACCATTTCTTACATATTTGTTTGTTTAAATAAAATTGTTCAATGATGTATATGCTTATGTTCCTAGACTTAGAATATGTGTTGTGCATGTTAGAATGATTGCATTAATGAACAGTATACTACTAATGGGTAAGTGGCCTATGGCACTGTACAACATTCCATTGCTACTTATCTAGAATGAAACCTCTTTGCTAACATGTTGGGAGTAGTGCAAACTCTTAACAATGTTCTGGTCGAGACTGGAAGGCATCTAGAAAGTTGTGGAACATGGATAAATGTCGTATTGAAGCATTGGCTAAGATAATTGCATGACTGTATGACATATTTCTTTATGTGTAAGAATTTGTCTGAAAATTATGAGATGTTTCTAATCATGCAATTTAACTTGTTTTGTAGGAAAGACCGTATACCTTCACCTACAAAAGAAGGACTGCAACATTTGTTCAAGCAACAAAATTATCTATTGAAGATATTGAAGTTCCCAGGATACGGGAAGGATGCCATGATCCGTGGATCATGAAGAATGATGTTTGGGATGTAGTCCCAAAACCTGAAGGGAATTTTTGTTATGACTTCCATATGGATCTATCAGATCAAGCATGCTGCGGATGGTAGCATAGAGAAATATAAAAGTGTTGAAATAGAAGATACACCAGATGGATTTCAAGACAGCTTCCTTGAATGGTGTAGCTAAAGAAGAAGTGTATGTGGAGCAGCCACTTGGTTCTGAGACACATGACAAGAAATCATATATGTGTAGAACTTGGTAGGATAGACAGCTTTCTATCTAGCTTGGGCTTTACCAAGAGTAAAGCGGATTCCAACCTTTAATACAAGGTTGAGGAAGGGAATCCTGTGATTCTACTCCTGTACGTGGATGACTTATTTGTAACAAGAGATGACAGATTGATTGTAGATACTAAGAGGAAGCTTGCTGCTGAGTTTGATATGAAAGATTTGGGAATGATGCATTATTTCCCAAGTATGGAGGTGTGGTAGAGTGCAGGTGGGATCTTCCTTGGTCAAGGGAAGTATGCAGTAGAGATCCTGAAGAGGTTCGGGATGATGGACTGCAAGGCCATGGCCACACCTATGGAATCGAATCTGAAGCTTCTATATGATGCTTCATCTAAGCTGGTTGATGTCTCTATGTATCGTCAGATGATTGGGTCCTTGATGTACCTGACGAACACGAGACTAGATATTTTCTTTGCAGTGAACACATTGAGCCAGTTCCTGATGGATCCGAGGAGTGTTCACCTGGTTGTTGTAAAACATGTTCTGAGGTACCTGAAGGGTATAGTGGATTATGGGCTCAAGTATGAGGTGAATCAAAAGTTTAACCTAAAGGGTTATATTGATTCAGATTGGGCTGGCAGTGCTGCAAATAGGAAGAGCACATCTGGGTGCTACTTCAGTATGGGATCAGGTGTGATCTCTTGGTTTAGCAGGAAGCAGTCCTGCGTAGCACCGAGTACAGCTGAGGAAGAGTATGTTGCAGCCTGTTCAGCTAGTTGTGAGGCAGTATGGATACGGAAGCTACTGTCTGAGTGATTTGATATCCCATTGGATGCTACTGGTATCTTCTGCAATAACCAGAGTTGTGTGAAGCTGTCTAAGAACCCAGTGTTTCATGACAGGTCGAAACACATAGAGATCAAATATCACGATATCAGGGATATGGTGCAGAGAGGAGCTGTGAAGCTCCTATACATTGCGATGGACGAGCAGATTGCAGATGTGCTGACGAAGCCACTAGCCAGGGTGAAGTTCGAGTACTTTAGGGAGAGGATTGGTGTTCTTTAGATTGATGACACTTCGAGGAAGAAGTGATGGACACATTTGCTGAAGCCATTCCAAGCATGTTGGATGGAGGATCCTTCACATGGCTGTGGATGTAAGCATTGGATGATGAGCATCAGGATGATGTTCTGGTTTCTGCTTTCATATGATCAGTTGGATCATTTATATGTATATGTATGTACGCATCATGTTGGATGCTAGATATGATTAGTTGGATCATTTATATGTATATGTATGTACGCATCATGTTGGATGCTGGATATGATCAGTACGATAATTTGTATGTATTTTGTATATGCATCATGTTGGATGCTTGGACCATGTATCTGTATATGTATCAGGTGGATACATTGTATGATCAGGTGGATCATGTATGGAGATATGTATCAGGTGGATACATTGTATGATCAGGTGGATCATGTATGATGATATGTATCAGGTAGATACTTGGTATGCATCAAGTAGATGCGTTGTATGATCAGGATGATCATGGATGACGAGCTTCAGGATGTTGCTCCAAATGACATGCAGCAGGATGTTGCAGTGATGATGATCAGGATGATCATGTGTACATCAGGATGATTTATGGTGAGTATCAGGTTGATACACTATGGCCATGGATCAGGTTGTGTAGATGAGCATATAGTTTGGCCTTGGGATATCTGGCAAATGCTCTTTCAAGGTTTTGATCTGGAAGGACATATAATTTGGCCCTAGGAGATCTGCAGATAGTCTTTCGAGGTTTTGCCTATGGCATATAATCTGGCCCTGGGATATCTGGAAAATGCTCTTTGGATGTTTTGTCCTATGGCATATAATATGTCCCTGGGAGATCCGATAGGTTGGGCTGTGTGCCCGTAATAAGTCCTAGGATGCTCTTGCGAGGTTTTTCCATGACCACATATAATCTGTGCCTGGGAGATCCTATAGGTAGAGCTGTGTGCTCGTAACAGCTTGGGATTATCTTGCAAGTTTTTGTGGTGACCACATATAATCTGTCCCCTGGGAGATCCTATAGGTAGAGCTGTGTGCTCGTAACAGCCTGGGATGCTCTTGCGAGGTTTTGTGGTGAGGTCACATATAATATGGCCCTAGGAGATCCTATAGGTAGATCCGTGTGCTCGTAACAGCCTGGGATGCTCTTTCGAGGTTTTATGACGCACGTAATAAGTCCTGAGGATTCCATAGTATGGCCAGTGATGACGAAGACCTGCAGGTGGTGGGCCTACATCTAGTATGAAAAAGGACTGGCTCTGTAGAACTTCCTATGACGAGTAGAGTCAGAGATTGGTTGAGATAGCAGCAGTAGTGATGATGATGATGATGATGCATCGATGACAATGATCCCGAGAAGAAGACTTGTCTAGTAGAACTGTGTCAAGAAATACCTTCCTAGTTAAGAGGGAGTGTTGGTGTATATGTAACTTCGGAATGTATTTCATATATATTTATTGTACCCTTATTAGAGATGTGTTATTCCTCTATAAGGAAGTGTCGTCATGTGGATTGACAAGTGTCGCAAGTGTGTGTACTTGCCGATGGGTTATTAGACCACCATGTGTGGGGTCGGCCCTGAAATATATATTATATTGTGGATGTATCTAGATAAACAAGTCAGCCCCATAGTGTAACTGGGAAAACATGTTAGTATAAATAGAGATCGGGAGATCTCTATTTTGATCATTCGGAAAGTCACACTTCTCTCACTCAGAAAGTGGTGCACTAGTGAGGAGGAGGATCATCTGCTACTAGGAGACTATCTCAAGTGTATTTTGGTTGTACTTTGGTTGAGCCATTTCTCTCTCTATCTCTGAGGAAGTTGTGGGGTTTTTCACCTTAGGGTTTTCCCCACGGAAACTCTGTGTCTCTTGTCTCTCATGCTTTTGATTCTTGTGATGCTTGTCATGCTTATTGTGATTGTTATGCATTGATATATTGTATATGTTATTCTCTCAGTAAAGATCCAAGAGTATTGTGAATTAATGCTCAAAATTTAACATCCTTCAGTGTGGTTGGCTAGTTTCTCAATTTCGTTTTGATACTCTCTCACAGTGCCAATTTGGCGAAGTTTAGTGAGGGCTCTTGTGAAGTCATCAAAAGCACTAGGACCAAATCATTACAAAAGGAGGTGGCAAAAGTCTGGCCATTTGGGCTCTTCATGAGCCTTGATGTACCAATGGTACCATTAAAGAGCTTCCTATTCCAAATGAAAGGATGCAAGCAGAACTTTGTTGACATCAAAAGTATTTTGCAAATTGAAATACTGTTCTACACGATAGATCCATCCAGTTGGATCAGTACCATTGAAGCGAGGAAAATCAAGCTTCGAACCACGAAAATTGCTGGAAGAAGAGAACCCATTGTCTGATGAAGACTCGGACTATCGTTTGTTGTTCATAGCTGAATGTTCAAGATGGAGGCTGAGAAATTTTTCATCCAGATCCTGGAGTTTGGCTTGGATGGCTGCAAGTGCTTCTTCCATGGTTTTTGCTCCTGCGCGGGTGACAACCATAACCAGGTTTTTTTGGGGGGGGGGTTGATTGGGTAGAAAAACAAAAACAAAAACTGCTTCAGTAAAGGAAAATCTGTATTTGGGAAAAAATCTGAAGGGTAATTGGGGTTTGACTAGGTTTTGGACACTGTCGAATAGACAGGGAAGCAAAAAATGAGGATTTTAGAAGCGGGGTGAAAGAATGGGAAAATTTGACAGAGGGGGACAAAGAAGCAGAATTCGAAAATGAACTCTATGATAAAATTTGAAGGTGATTGGGTGAAATATGAGGAAGTTATGGCAAACCCTAAAAATAGACAAATGTGAGATTTTGGGCTTTGGGAAGTGGAATTGGGGATAGGGTCCTCAGGAATGAAATATGTAGAATGGGATTATAGGGGTTCCCTGGAAGTTTCAAGGGAAACAGAGTGAAAACAAAGGAGATATGGAGAAAAAAGGAGTGAAAGCGACGTCAAATGGATTGAAAACGGCTGGATCTAGAACGGCTTTCAGAATGGATCTAAACGGCTGGATCTGAAATGGCGCAGCAGTGATTGACAACAGTTCAGCTGAAAATAGATATGGACCCCAGGTATGTGCGGCTTCCTAACAGTTCAGGGGTTTCACTTGGCCACCAATTCTATCTGATGGCTTGTGTATTGGGGCAGTACCCCTCACTCCACGGCTCAGGTAAAACTGATAACCGCTTTGCCACAAAGGACAGCTCTTGGTTTACCTTACGGGTGGGAACTAGTCAATCAGGTAGGGATCGTTGCCCTTTTCGTTGGCAGGTCCTCTTAATGGGCCAGCTACTTCGGGGTTCCTGTGGTACTCCTCACAATGAGTTTTAGGGCTTATTCCCAAGTACTTCCCACAGTTAAGTGGATAGGGATTATTCCCAAATCCAAACCTGCAACAGATGCGAAAAAAGAATTTGGCAGAAATTTCACCCAGCGAGCCCAAGAAAGTGCTCTAATACCAGATGTGAAGCACCTGCAACAATTAATTAATAAGAATATGTGAAATAGCAGAAATTACAGAACTCAGAATCACTTTTATATTGATCACAGGCCACTTCGACGGGGCAACCTCCTTTGAGCAAGCTCAATACAAATAACTTCACGATCCTTCATAGGCCTCAACACACACTTATATACTAAGTCTAGGCACCAATACTATGGGTCAAAACCATGGGCCACTACAAACTATGGATCAACAATACTACGGGCGACTTACAAAGCATATGCGCCAACAACAATAACACAAACTATTGATCAACAAATACTATGGGATGACTTACAAAGCATATGTGTCCAACAACAATATACTAACAAAGTAAAGACATGGGTTCCTAACAATTACTTTCTAGGTATGGAGGTGTGGCAGAGTGCAAATGGGATCTTCCTTGGACAAGGGAAGTATGCAGTAGAGATCCTGAAGCGGTTCGGGATGATGGACTGCAAGGCCATGGCCACACCTATGGCATCAATCTTGAAGCTTCTATGTGATGCTTCATCTGAGTCGGTTGATGTCACAGTGTATCGTCAGATGATTGGGTCCTTGATGTACCTGACGAACATAAGACGAGATATTTGCTTTGCAGTGAACACATTGAGCCAGTTGTTGGTGTCCATTTTGTCACTATTTTTTATCATCAAATCTACTCTAAATGGCGTTAATTTCACTATTTTTGATATAATAAGTTATTCCTTCTGCCATTCAGCCCATCAAACAGACCAAGTATGCATGCATTCGTTTATCATATGAATTTTGGTCAAATCTCGTTATATCATGATTTATTAATGATTAAATTAACAATTCTAGACATGCATGGCATTTAGTTTTGATTTACAAGCTACGGTTTCTCAAATGACCCTTCATTCAGACCATGTGTTTATATTGCCAATATTCAGCCACGTCCAGCTCATCATTAAGCCTTGCATTCAGCTCGCAAAATCCACGATTGGCATGCTTCGGGCTATTAAAGTAAAAAATTAATACGTAGGTTCTGTTAGCCACGCGATGGTCATGGTTAATGAGCACTCGTTCTGGAATATTCGTCCCCAGGCCTGCTAAACTTGACAGCACACCCTACCTTCACGTCGACTCTCCATAGACCATTTTCCTTACTCGTTCGTCCTGGAATCACGCACGCCCATTCACGCCGGTGTTCTGGAAGATCTCGTCCATCTATGCTCGGTCTACCAACACACTGCCCATTCCACATCAAAGGAAGATCGATGCTCCAAGCAGCAGCGTGAAGGAACCGACCCCGTGAAGACTGATTGATGCTCCCTGCGCTGTCACTCATTACTTAAAGCAGCCGGTTACATCCATAAACGCCTCTATTTTTAGAGAGGTCGACTCTGTCGACCTTCTCATCCATTGTAAATTATAAATAGACGCTTTACATAGAAGAACAGAGTTAGTCTGTAGACAGAGACTGAGTTAGAGTTAGATATTATCAAGAGCAGATAGCAGACGTTTTGTAATTTTCTCAAGTTAATGGAAGTTCCAGTTTGTTGATGTTCTAAGTAACTAAACCAATTTAGTTTTCCATCTCTGATTGTTGGGAAGGGCCCCTCATCAACTGGAGGTTTCGTTCTTGTTTTCTGCATTTTCTTTTATGCAAATAGTTAGTTATTTTCCTATATATGTAATTAATTTCATTTTTCTGTACATGATATTTCTCTCTTCTCTGTAATTTATATTGTGCTGCTAACATAATCTGTGTTTCCAAAATTAGCAAATGGTCGACCAAAAGTATAGCTTTGATAGTTTAATTTCAGTCTTTGGTAAATAGATAATTTGTTTTATAATCTTCTGCAAATTAGATAGAGTTAGTTAGTTGTTGTTTCTAGCTTAGTTCACAATTAGAATTAGTTTCATTAGCTTCTTCTCTGTAGCTGTAGGTTAATTCTCTTCTCTCATCTCAATATGGCTTTAGTATAGAATAGGAATAGTTTATCTCTCCAACAATGATTAGAATAAATTGCTCTCGATTAATGTAGCTTCTCAACAAGTCTTCTCACTGATTTTTTTGCATTGTAGGTTCATCTGCATTCGCCAGCTGACGTTAAGATCATCAAAACTACCTCTTTCCTTAGTTTAATACATTTTTCCTCCATGCAGACTTTCATTCAGACTGTCGTTCGAACTGGCATTCGGATCATCGTTCAGAATTTTACTCTTTATGCACTGTTTTTATGCTCATTTGAATTCAGTTTCTTAGTTTTCTTAACTGCAATCTTTCATGTTCTTAATTAGTATTCTTAACTATAATTAGGCCCTTGTTTTACATTCCATAAAGTTTTAAAGAAAGTCTTGTTATCATTCTTAGTTTGCTTTAACTATCTTTTAAATTATGTCTTTCATATTTAACTTGCTAATATGTTGTTGTTTCAGAATTTATCAATTTTATTCCTAGTCTAGTTTATCACATGTTCTTTAGAGTTAGTTTAAATCAGAATTAATAATTTTATTTTTCAAGTATTCTAGTTTTGATAGTTTCCTTCATTAAGATTCGGATTAGTTTTTTAGTTTGACAGATAATGAAGATGTTTATGGAATAGAATTTGGATTCAGAAATTAATATCTTTATCAAGTTTTCTACTCGCTTCTATATTAATATCTTTATCAAGTTTTCTACTTGCTTCCAAATCAAGTTCAGAAGTAAATATCTTTATCAAGTTTTCTACTTGCTTCTAGTTTTCATTAGTTTCATATTATTCTGCTGATGGATAGTAGATAGATCAGGATGTTTAAAGTTAACTGTAATTGGTCTCTTTTCAATTTACATCTCTTTGTTGAAATTAGATTAGATTTACTTCCGTTTTGTTTTTCTATTACATTTGAAAGTCATTACGATACATTTACTCCAGTTCCTATTACTTTTGACGTACAACATCAAGGAGAATGGAATTAGAATTATATGCTTTAGTGTAGTCTTGAATAGTTATTGAATTTATTACATAGTCTATCATTTTGTTTTTTATTAACATAGTTTTCTGTTTATGTAATTTATTATCGAATTAATCCATTTCATAGATAGGTCTTTAATTTATTTACAGTTGTTTTTCTAATTCTTAGATTAGAATCTAAAATTAGGTAGTTTCCATTTTTCATAATTAGTAGTTTGATTTTCAATCAGTTTCCATTATTCAATTATAAGTAGAGTAGTATGATTTGATACTATTCCAGTCTGTTTGTTTAAATAAGTTTGATTTAGTTCTTTTTATTGTTTTTCTGAAGTTTGACTCGGTTTTTCAATTTGAAAGATCTTTCGATCTTTTCTTTATTAAATATTTTTTAGGTCTGACAATCCGAAAATCTTAGGTACCATTCTACCTTAGCATATACTTTGCCTCAACTCTAAGATCACCAACCCCGGTCGATAATTAAATATTAGGTGTTTTATTTGAGATAGCTCACACACCCAACATTTTGGCGCCGTTGTCAGGGAGTTGAACTCTCTTTTTTAATTTAGTTATATTCTTTCCTTTGAAAATAGGCTAGTGGCGGGTGAGCAGTAAGACGAGAGGTAAGAACCTGCGCATATGTTATAACAGGTATCCCCAAAACCCAGCAATAGTAGTTATGGAGTTAGAATTTATTTTAGTTATATCTTGTTTTCATGAATAGGTTTGAGATTCACAAGGTAGATTTATTAAAAATAGTTCCCTTACTAAAATCCATACTAAAATTCCTACTAACCTATACGGGGGGCATGCCACCCCAACTACTAATTCAACAGAAAGGCATCGGAAGACACCTAAAGGGGATAGTCCTACTTGGAAAGCAAAGGAAATCCTTTCTGGAAATCAATTAGGGGAAAACATAGAGACATCAGAACAGTCTGTTCATAAAGCAATCCCACTAGAAGAACCTCAAGTTCATATTGAGACTGAACTTAAACAAGAGGAAACTCAAAAGGATAAAACTTCAGGACTTATCAACTCTCCATTAGCCCAAAATCCCAAAGACACTACTTTTTCAATAGTAGGTGGTCCAAACTTAGTAGATTTTGTCGATCCTGCACAAGTGGACGCTCTTTTTGAGAGCTCTGTGAACATAGTTATTTCACAGTTTGATACAAAAACAGTAGGACCTCCAAATATGGATTCCCACGTAGCTGTTAATTCTCCTCCTAACAAGAAGAATACCCTCCCTGAAAAAGAATGTTGGGATATCCCATATTCACCAAGAAAGGAGCCACCTAGATTTTCTTTCTTTGGCAATAGAATCTTCATGGGGGATGAAAATGAAGATCGTGTCTGACGGGATGAAGAAAATGGAGAAGTTAGAACTGAAGGTACCTTCGGGTTCCTATCTTAGACACTGCACAAGATGTTACTATGAAAAACATCCCTCCCTCCTCGCTACCAACCTTTTATGGGAAGAGCAGTGAGGATTCAGACACATTCTTATTCGAGTTTGACATTTTGTGTAGGAGTTATAAACACCTACAAGATGGCCAAAAACTAAAACTCTTTCCTTCCACATTAAAAGACTCTTCTCTTCGATGGTTCATGGGATTAGGAGAATCTAGTATTAGAACTTGGGAAGACATGAAGAATGCATTTCTTCGAAAATATCAGGATTACTGTAGACCTAAGGACTCTCGTAATGATATTTTTAAAACTCAACAACTTGAAGATGAGAGCCTAGAAGACTATCTCGAGAGATTTAACTATGTGTTACACAAATCCAAGTATAGTGATCTTCGAGAAGATGCAGTAAGAACACTCTTCCTCAAGGGAATCTCAGAAGAATTCTTAGATAACCTTAATCTCATGGTAGCAGGATACATTTCTCATAAATCTCTCACAGATATTTGTGAACTATGTAGGAATTACTCTAGGAGCAAAGGGAAAGGTGGAAGACACTTTCGATAATCTTATGCTAGGAATCCAAAAGGAAATACATCCGGTCCTAGTGGAGTTATAAGCGTAGAGTTGGGAAACCTATTGAAAAATTTCAAAACAGATATTTTAGGAGCCATGGGTTCTCAATTAGACACACTACAAGATAAAAAGAGACAAGATGAAGAGCATGCAACAATGAGTGTTTTCTATCCTAGGTGTAGAACTAAACATCCTCAACGAGAATGTCCATTAAATAGTGTTTCAGTCTGTCACCTATGTACAGAAGAACATCCAACCAATGATTGTCCATCATTGCCTAGATTACACGCTGTATATAAGAGTAGAAATTTTGGTGAAATACCTAGGAGGCCTTGGCAACCTAGATATCAGCCATCGTATAAAGATTCATCACAAATTCCACCTTATTACTATCCTTATCAAACTCCTCAACAATGGAATACTTCAGGTTGGCATAATTGGCCACCGCAGTACCCTCCTCAGAATGCTCAACAGCAGCAATGGCCACATGGATGGAGAGGGAAAGCTTATGCTCAAACACCTCCTCCTATGCCTAACTATCCTTACCCACCTAATATTCAGCAACTTCTGCCTGGATTTGTACCTCCTTCACTACCCCCTATCCCGAATCAATCTCACCATTTCCAGAACATGAATCCTCCACGACCCACAATATTACCTGCACAACGGATACTGAATCCTAACAACAAACCAACCCAATCTCTTAATAACATTGGGTTGTTACCTCTTCCATCATATGCCATTTCGACCACACCAATACATGAGATTCAACTGCAGTCTGGAAGAGTTTTGCAAGATAATCCCAAGTCATCAGTTGTTATCCAAGAAGAGAATGAAGAAGACATACCTAGTGAAGTTTTGAATGATGCCATTCTTGAAGATGTGGTTATTTCTAGACCTTCAGCACACAACCATTCACGTAAAGGAGTAATTTCAGGAGGAAATTCAGCCCCATATCCGGAGCGTCTAGTACTAGAAAAACCTGTAACTTATCCAGAGTATGATATCATTAATGAATTGAAAAATATTTGCATTAAGATCCCTTTGTTATAGGCCATTAAGGATATCCCAATCTATAGTAAAGTAATAAAGGAACTCTGTATTAAGAGACCAGGAAGAAAACAAAAAAACCCTCCGACGATTCATGTAATAGGAGAAATATCAGATTGCATAGCAAACCAACCTACCAAAATATTCAAACCCAGGAAACCCTGTGGTGACTGTTATCATTAATAACACCGCCATAGGAAACAAACTTATTGATCTAGGAGATGCCATCAATTTGATGACTACCACAGGTTTAGAAAATCTCAATTTAGGACCATTCCTCCGCCCTACCCCAACAATGCAAGAATTAGCAGATCGCACTATGGTGCAACCTACTGGGATCTTAGATTATATCACTATATCAATAGCCTCATGGGAATATCATATGGAATTCATGGTCATTGAATCAAAAGACCCTTCCAAAGGTCACCCCATTATTTTAGGAAGACCTTGGTTGGCTACTGCCAATGCATTTATAGGATGTAGGGACAGAGAGATGATTATCTCTAATGGGTTATCTACAAGAAAATTAGCTTTATACCCACCAGCTCAGCTAATAGCTGAAAACCTATTTTGGTTAGATTGTCCTTTCAAGGATCAGAACTTGGAAGAACTTTCCCTTGTCAGTGATTTATCCAGGGCACTTCAAGAACAGAATATTGAGAATGTGTTGAACCAATTTATCTCTTCCACAACATGTATAGATTTCCCTCAATGTTTTTCCCAATTTGACCATATATTTGGAGATGAATTCCAAGAAAATATGAGCCTCTCAACATTCATGAGTACACCCTATGTCTTCACAATCGAAGAACATCTAGGATCCTATACCATACCATGTGAGGTTAGTACCAACAAATTTCTACATATAAATGTAGGTTTAGATGAGAGTCAACAAAAACAATTACCAAAAGTTCTCAAGAGTCAAACTGGAGCATTTGCATGGGAGTATACCGATATGAAAGGTATACATCCAAATACCTGTGTCCACCACATTTACACAAACCCAAACATACCTCCTATTAGGCAGCCCCGGAGAAGAATGAACCCAGCACTAAAGGATATAGTAAAAGATGAATTGCAAAAACTCCTTAATGTTGGTTTCATCTACCCAATTTCAAACAGTAAATGGGTTTCTCCTCTGGTGGTAGTTCCAAAGAAAGTCACAGGGAAATGGCGTATATGTGTTGACTTTCGAGAACTGAACAAGGCCAGTCTTAAGGACTACTTCCCTTTGCCTTTCATCGATTAGGTGTTATACACCTTATCAGGGAAACAATATTTTTCATTCCTTGATGGGTATAGTGGATACAATCAAATATTAATAGCACCTGAGGATCAGGATAATACAACCTTCACTTGCTCTTGGGGGATGTATGCCTATCAAGTGTTTCCTATTGGCCTTTGCAATGCACCTGCTACTTTCCAGCATGCAGTATTAGGAATCTTTGTTGATCTCATACATGATTGCGTAGAAGTTTATGTGGATGATTTTATAGTTTATGGTAATACATTCCAGGAAGCCCTTGATAACCTCGAAACAATTCTTATTCGGTGCTAGGAAACGAACTTAGCTCTTAGTCATGAAAAATGTAAGATGTTACTGACCAAGGGCATAGTTTTGGGACATCATGTCTCTCTTCAAGGTATCAAGGTAGATCCAGCCAAGATAGAGATAATTGTCAACCTTCCTCCTCCAAAAAGTCCGAAGGAAGTAAGAATTTTTCTTGGCCATGCCGGCTATTATAGACGTTTCATTGAAAATTTCACTAAGATAGCCACACCTATGTTCAAACTACAAATGAAAGACACAAAATTTCCATGGACTGAACCGTGTCAACAAGCCTTTGAAACTTTGAAGGCCAAGCTATCAGTGGCACCAATACTTAGGGGCCCCAATTGGTCCCTTCCTTTCCATATATCCATGGATGCTTCCGACATAGCCATAGGGGCAGTTTTAGGTCAAAAAGAGGGACAAACATCACATGCCATATTATTTTCTAGTAAAAATTTGACTCCTGCAGAATCAAAATACACCGTTACTGAAACAAAGTTTCTATCAATAGTCTACGCCATCAACAAGTTTCGTCATTATATCACAGGATATGAAATTTTTATACACACTCACCACTCCGTCATTATATTTTTGATGAATAAACCTATCACCAATGGCAGAGTGACTCAGTGGCTTCTTTTGTTACAAGAATTCACATCACCATTGTTGATCGTCCCGGTTGAGAGAATGTAGTAGCTGATTTCCTCTCTCGAATTCAAATTGACGATAATGCCATCCTTGTCGATGATATCTTCCCACATAAGCATTTGTTCACTGTATCTGTTTGAACCCCATGGTTTGCAGACATAGCCAATTATTTAGCAAATCGAAAGCTACCTAACCATCTCTCCTCACCTGAGAAACGTAGGATTATAGTTCAAAGTTCTAATTATTCTTGGGTAGATAATGATCTCTTTTGTACTGGTCCTAATATTATTATTAGACGATGTGTGCAAGAGGATGAGATGGAGGAGATCCTTCATGCATGTCATGGTGGACCCTGCAGTGGGCATTTTTCTGATAAAAGGACAGCATACAAAGTATTGCACTCTGGGTATTATTGGCCAAGCATCTTTAAAGACGCTGCAAATATGTCAAGGGATGTGACAGTTGCCAAAGAATGGGTAGACCTACACCATACGATGAGATGCCTTTACAACCCCAAGTTATGATTGAGCCTTTTTAAAAATGGGCTCTAGATTTCGTTGGACCAATTTACCCTATGACTTGCAAGAAGAAGTACATTCTAGTCTATACAGATTATGTCACCAAATGGGTAGAAGCTAAAGCCTTATTCCAAGCCACAGAGAAATCTGTGGTGGAATTCATTTATGAAGAAATATTTACCCGATTCGGTGTACCCAGGAAAATTGTAACCGATCAAGGATCTCAGTTTACCTCCAAATTAATGAAAGAGCTTACTAACAAATATGGTATTAGACACTGTAAATCTTCACCATATCACCCGCAAGCCAACAGTTTTTATGAAGAATATAGATCGCAAAGTCAAAGAACAGCTTTAGGTTATTATCTTTTGGCATGATCTGTAATTTTGGCCATTATAAATAAAGTTACTCATAAGGTTTGTGCTAAAAATTTGAATTATGTGTTTAATAGGCTTAGCACACTCTAGTGCCAGCCGACTTCCTTACAAAAAAATATATATATATCATTATACGAAGCAAACCCATCGGGGTACTGAACAGGCTCGCTAGCAGCGAGTCCATGCTAAGTAAAATCTTAAACAAGGAAGCTCAATAAATGCAAGTAGACCCGTCGGGGTACTGAACAGGCTCGTTGGCAGCAGGGCTATGCTTACATGGTACCAAGACAAACCCGCTGGCGTACTGAACAGGCCTGCTGGCAGCGAGTCAATATTGGGTAAAAGAGGTTTGGTTAATGCATTGTTATTCACATAACTCATAAAAAAACTGAGTATACAAACATATGTTTAGGCCGATTATGCATACTGTCATTAGATAATAGCTATAAGTTGGACTTGGACCCCGTCATCTAATTCAAACAACACCTACGATATGACTATCCTAGAAATGGGAACCATAATTATAGTAGATCTCACAAATTTTATGGTGAACCTTATCTATATTTTTTGGATGACAAGAGATATTTACAATGAGTCATGAATGACTAGTTTTCCTATGGCATTTTTCGCATCTCTTACACTATTATTCTTCATATGGTACTTTAAGCACTGTTGTATTCTTTTGATGAATGTACATATCTGAATCATCTACATGTATTAGTTAATATTTCATTTCCTTATGAAAATTATCACAATATTTTAAAAGCTATTTGTAAGACTTTCAATTGAAATTTTTTAATTTTAATCATTTCCTCTTTGATGGCTTGAGGACACGCCATATTTTTGGTTTGGGGGGAAGATTAGAACTGTTCTTACTCTCTAAATATTTATGAAAATTTTATTTATCTCTGATACAATGCCAGGTGTTTTCAAGTTAATGCAAAAGCAGAAGAAAATTGATCTAATCAATAACAAAAAGAGGAATGCAACTAAAAGATCCAGAAAATCAAAGTTTACAACATCTTTTGTGCACTAACAGCTTCAGAAATTCTCTGCAAAATCAACTTTGGTCAGCATCAACAATAAGATCTTGTATAAACAGAAGTCTGCACGAAGGATTGAATGACGGGTTGAATGCCGATCCGAACGACGAAAATAAACAACGTTTTGAATGGAGTGTTGAATGAAACCATAGCCTATAACAACGTTATTTAATATGCCAAGATGTTCAAATTTGAATATTATTGACAAGTTAATTGGCTAATTATGACAGGGATCAATCAAATGTCGATTTCACATATGGATTCATTCTCTTATCCATCTTGCCTCCATTAAATGAATGGATTATGCATCATTGTGAATCATTGCATGACCACCATTCGGTCTTACTTATCCTGTTGTACGACCTGCCACCATATCAATCAAATTATGATCTCTCACGTGTAATCTATTTTCATTACGTGAATTACATTCAACATGTCCAAAGCTCGGCTTTGGACATGGTTGAATATTTTCTAAACCACACGTATTCACTGGATTCATGCATCTCTACGGTAGCACTTAACTCAAGATCTTCAAGTGACAGGTGCGATTTTTTAAAGCATGTCAAGCCCTTGTCCACTGTCATTCAAATAATCAAAGGGACCTTAGTTTAAATTGGTGATCGCGTGAATTTTGCCTCAGTCTATTAGCTCTCCATCTGAGCCGAATCCTCTGCAAACTTTCACCTCTCATATCCATTTTTCATCCCCCATCCTCTATGAACAATGCCAATTCGTCACGAGCCTCGTAGCTACTAGGACCTCCTCCATATTTCTGAGTTTAAAGCCTGCCGTGAAGTGTTTTTGTGAGAAGGTTGGGGACCATTTCTCCGCCTTCTCCAAGGCCAGGACCACGATATTTCATTACTGTTCACTAAAAGTTTTGATGGCAAGATGGCCAAGGTTTCCCATCTTG
This sequence comes from Larix kaempferi, assembly GCA_027924585.1. Taxonomy (NCBI): domain Eukaryota; kingdom Viridiplantae; phylum Streptophyta; class Pinopsida; order Pinales; family Pinaceae; genus Larix; species Larix kaempferi. The sequence continues at coordinate 15,682,859 of BSBM01001005.1, read as the reverse complement.
TTTTCTCCATGACAGAAGAGTCAATAGAATTAGCTACCAAGCTCCCGAGGGAAGGTGCCCAATGGCACAAGCACCTCTTCCTTCCACAGAACGATCATGAATTTGCCCTGAAGACTGATTTTCAACACGTTGCTAGTATCAAAGGTTTTCACAGAGAATGGATCAAGCTGGAGTACTTAGATCCTCTGACTGTTATCATCCACTTAATCACTTGCAAGGGTAAGTTCATTGTCTTTAAATCTTTCCATTTCAGATTGTTAGCGTATTTCGTCAACAATCAGACCCCCAATTTCCCATTTTATTTTCTAAAGAGTTTGGAGAAGATGTCTAGCCAAGTTAGAAAAAATACAGTTAGCCCTTCTGGCAGCTTGTATCACCATTGTCTTATTAAGCTTCTGATCATTCACCAGTTAGAAAAGAAAGGACAAACTTGGGATCATTTTGTTTTTGAGATACTGAACCCTCATTTATCTACTGTCAAATCTTCTTCTTCTCAAGAACATCATCATACCCAAGCAGAACCAAACGATAAACGTGTAAAATTTGATGGAAGTCCCTTAGGTGATGAGCACCTTGTCTAGTCATCACCTTCTCCTGAACTTACCCTTGGTGACCCTACTTTGGAACCTCCACTCTTTTCAGAGCCCACTAAATCCATGAGAACAAATTGTGACCAATCTGTCATTCAAACTATGGTTCAGCCCTCACGATCAAATATCCAGTCAGACGACCATACCCTTGAATCACCCCTCCTCACATTAAACAACGTATCTGCTCGAATGAGTGAAGCCTTTGCTGTTGAAAGTCTTCCTGCACACAACAAAGACAAAATTATTGAAGATCATATTGTTGAGTATGGAACATTTTCAAAAGAATTGAGTCCCCCAAAGATCCCTGAACATTATAAAGAATAGCTCGTTCTGACTCAGCAGGAGATGGATAAGTTGATCCAAGTAATAGCACAGTTGACTGACCAAAATCAAACCTATGTGGAGACAATTTCTGAGCTTCATGAAGAAAACAAGGCACTGCGTACACAAGTAAAAGACATTGAATGCTTGGTTAACGCCAAAACAACATCCCATAGTGCCCTGAGGATGAGATATAATTACTTAAAGGACCAATTCAAGAAGCTCGAGGCCAACTCTATATCTTCATCATCCCAGTCGAAGGCTGCTGCTACCACAATTCAGCCTTCTTCCTAATTTCTCTCTGTTTTGCTCAGTGGGACCTAGCATATCTCCGGTTTGTGGGAATGTTGGTGTCCATTTTGTCACTATTTTTTATCATCAAATCTACTCTGAATGGCGTTAATTTCACTATTTTTGATCTAATAAGTTATTCCTTCTGCCATTCATCCCATCAAACAGACCAGGTATGCATGCATTTGTTTATCATATGAATTTTGGTCAAATCTCGTTATATCATGATTTATTAATGATTAAATTAACAATTCCAGACATGCATGGCATTAGTTTTGATTTACAGGCTGCAGTTTCTCAAACGACCCTTCATTCAGACCACGTGTTTATATTGCCAATATTCAGCTGTGTCCAGCTCGTCATTCAGCCTTGCATTTAGCTCGCGAAATCCACGGTTGGCATGCTTCGGGCTATTAAAGTCAAAAAAAAATACGTGGGTTCTGTTAGCCACGTGATGGTCATGGTTAATGAGCGCTCGTTCTGGAAGATTTGTCCCCAAGCTTGCTAAACTTGATAGCACATCCTACCTCCACATCGACTCTCCACACACCGTTTTCCTTGCTTGTTCGGCTTGGAATCACGCACGCTCATTCACATCGGTGTTCTGGAAGAGCTCGTCCATCCACGCACGGTATGCAAACGCACTGCATGTTCCATGTCAAAGGAAGATCAACGCTCCAAGCAGCAGCGTGAAGGAATTGACCCTGTGAAGACTGATTGATGCTCCCTGCGCTGTCACGCATCACTTAAAGCAACCAGTTACATCCATAAACGCCTCTATTTTTAGAGAGGTCAACTCTGTCGACCTTCTCAGTTCTCATCCATTGTAAATTATAAATAGATGCTTTACATAGAAGAACAGAGTTAGTCTGTAGACAGAGACAAAGTTAGAGTTACATTTTATCAAGAGCAGATAGCAGACGTTTTGTAATTTTCTCAAGTTAATAGAAGTTCCAGTTTGTTGATGTTCTGAGTAACTAAACCAATTTAGTTTTCCATCTCTGATTGCTAGGAAGGGCCCCTCATCAACCGGAGGTTTCGTTCTTGTTTTCTGCATTTTCTTTTCTGCAAATAGTTAGTTATTTTCCTGTATGTGTAATTAATTTCGTTTTTCTGTACATGATATTTCTTTCTTCTCTGTAATTTATATTGTGCTACTAAAATAATCTGTGTTTCCAGAATTAGCAAATGGTCATCCGAAAGTATAGCTTTGATAGTTTAATTTCAGTCTTTGGTAATTAGATAATTTGCTTTCTAATCTTCTGCAAATTGGATAGAGTTAGTTAGTTGTTGTTTCTAGCTTAGTTCACAATTAGAATTAGTTCCATTAGCTTCTTCTCTATAGATGTAGATAATTCTCTTCTCTCATCTCAATCTTGCTTTAGTATAGAATAGAAATAGTTTATCTCTCCAACAATGAATAGAATAAATTGCTCTCTATTATTGTAGCTTCTCAACAAGTCTTCTCACTGATTTATTTGCATTGTAGGTTCATCTGCATTCACCAGTTGACGTTAAGATCATCAAAACTACCTCTTTCCTTAGTTTAATTCATTTTCCCTCCATTCGGACTGTCGTTCGGACTGGCATTCGGATCGTCGTTCAAACTTTTACTCTTTCTGCACTATTTTTATGCTCATTTGAATTCAGTTTCTTAGTTTTCTTAATGACAATCTTTCTTGTTCTTAATTAGTATTCTTAACTATAATTAGGCCCTTGTTTTACATTCCATAAAGTTTTAAAGAAAGTCTTGTTATCATTCTTAGTTTGCTTTCACTGTCTTTTAAATTATGTCTTTCATATTTAACTTGCTAATATGTTGTTGTTTCAGAATTTATTAGTTTTATTCCTAGTCTAGTTTATCACATGTTCTTCAGAGTTAGTTTAAATCAGAATTAATAATTTTATTTTTCAAGTATTCTACTTTTGATAGTTTCCTTCATTAAGATTAGGATCAGTTTCTTAGTTTGACAAATAATGAAGATGTTTATGGAATAGAATTTGGATTCAGAAATTAATATCTTTATCAAGTTTTCTACTCGCTTCTATATTAATATATTTATCAAGTTTTCTACTTGCTTCCAAATAAAGTTCAGGAAGTAAATATCTTTATCAAGTTTTCTACTTACTTCTAGTTTTCATTAGTTTCATATTATTCTGCTCATGGATAGTAGATAGATGAGGATGTTTAAAGTTAACTGTAATTGGTCTCTTTTCAATTTACATCTCTTTGTTGAAATTAGATTAAATTTACTTCCGCTTTGTTTTTCTATTACATTTGAAAGTCATTACGATACATTTACTCCAGTTCCTATTACTTTTGACGTACAACATCAAGGAGAATGGAATTAGAATTATATGCTTTAGTGTAGTCTTGAATAGTTATTGAATTTATTACATAGTCTATCATTTTGTTTTTTATTAACATAGTATTATGTTTATGTAATTTATTATCGAATTAATCCATTTCATAGATAGGTCTTTAATTTATTTACAGTTGTTTTTCTAATTCTTAGATTAGAATATGAAATTAGGTAGTTTCCATTTTTCATAATCAATAGTTTGCTTTTTAATCAGTTTCCATTATTCAATTATAAGTAGAGTAGTATGATTTGATACTATTCCAGTCTGTTTGTTTAAATAAGTTTGATTTAGTTCTTTTTTATTGTTTTTCTGAAGTTTGACTCTGTTTTTCATTTTGAAAGATCTTTTGATCTTTTCTTTATTAAATATTTTTTAGGTATGACAAGCCGAAAATCTTAGGTACCATTCTACCTTAGCATATACTTTGCCTCAACTCTAATATTACCAACCCCAGTCGATAATTAAATATTAGGTGTTTTCTTTGAGATAGCTCACACACCCAACACCAATTCCTAACAGATCCCATAAGTGTTCACCTGGTTGCTGTAAAGCATATTCTGAGGTACCTGAAGGGTACAATTGATTATGGGCTCAAGTATGATGTGAATCAAAAGTTTAACCTGGAGGGTTATGTTGATTCAGATTGGGTAGGCAGTGTTGTAGATAGGAAGAGCACTTCGGGGTGTTGCTTCATTATGGGATCAGGTGTGATCTCTTGGTTTAGCAGGAAGCAATCCTGCGTAGCACTAAGTATAGTCGAAGCAGAGTATGTTGCAGCTTGTTTGGCTAGTTGTGAGGCAATATGGCTTAAGAAGCTATTGTATGAGTTATTTGATCTCCCGTTGGACGCTACTGGTATCTTTTGTGACAACCAGAGTTGTGTGAAACTGTCTGAGAACCCGGTGTTCCATGACAGGTCGAAGCACATCGAGATCAAATATCACTATATCAGGGATATGGTGCAGAGAGGAGCATTGAATCTCCTATATGTTACGACGGATGAGCAGGTTGCAGATGTGTTGAAGAAACCACTAGCCAGAGTGAAGTTTGAGTACTTCAGAGAGAGGCTTGGTGTTCTTTAGATTGAAGATACTTCAAGGAAGAAGTGATGGGACACATTTGCAGGAGCCATTCCAAGCATCGTGAGAGGAGGATCCTTTCCATGGTTTTTTATGTAAGCGTTGTGTGATGAGCATCAGGACGATGCTCCAGTTACTGCTTTGTATATGCATCAGGTGGATGCTTTGTATGATCAGTTGGATCATGTATATGTATATGCATCAGGTGGATGCTTTGTATGATCAGTTGGATCATGTATATGTATATGCATCAGGTGGATGCTTTGTATGATCAATTGGATCATGTATGATGACATGCATCAGGACGATGCAGTGACAATGATCAGGATGATCATTTGTGATGAGTATCAAGACGATGCTCTGGATGACATGCATCAAGACGATGATCAGGATGATACTCTAGATGGTATGCATCAGGATGATGCTATGATGATGATCAGGATGATCATGTACATCAGGATGATGTATGGTGAGTATCAGGTTGATACTCTGTGGTCGTGGACAGGTTGTGCATGTAGCATAGAAAAGATCTTGGGAGATCCTATAGTCTGAGCTAGGATGCTCTTTCGAGGTTTTGCTACTAGAGGCATGTAATAAGCCCTAGAGATCTGATAGGTTGAGCAGTAAGCTTGTAATCAGTCCTGGGATGCTCTTTAGAGTACTTGCAGGTTGCAAGATGCTATTTAAAGGTTTTGCATAACCACATGTAATCGGCCCTAGAGATCCGATAGGTTGAGCAGTAAGATCGTAATCAGTCCTGGGATGATCTTTAGAGTACTTTCAAGTTGCAAGATGCTCTTTAAAGGTTTTGTGGTGTGGGGGTCACATATAATCAGTCCTGGAGATCCGATAGGTTGAGCAGTAAGCTCGTAATCAGTCCTGAGATTCTCTTTAGAGTTCTTGCAGGATGTAAGACACTCTTTTAAGGTTTTGTGACAGTCAACATATAAAAGATCCTGGGATATCCGATGGGTTGAGCAGTAAGCTCGTAATCAATCCTGGGATGCTCTTTCAAGGTTTTGTTGATGCACGTAATTAGTCCTGGGATCCATAGTATGGCCAGTGTTAATGAAGACCTACAGGTGGTGAGCATACATCTAGCATGAAAAAGGGATGGATTTGTAGAACTTCCTACGACGAGAAGAATTCAGAGATATCCCACTGATCGAGATGTCGAGTGTTGATGTATTTGTAACTTCGGAAGATATTCACTTGTATATTACATTTATACTTTATTGTATATCCAATAGAGATGTCTTATTCCTCTGATTGGAAGTGTCGTCATTTGTATTTGCAAGTGTTGCAAGTTACATTGTAAGTGTTGTCATTTGTATTGATGGGTTATTAGACCACCAGTGTGGGGTAGGCCCTAGTTAGGTCATGTGGTTGGGTTATTAGACTTGATTAGCAAGTCGGCCTTATTGGATTATTGGTAGGTCAACTCAATGTATAAATAGAGAGGTTGTGTCTCTCATTTGATTCATTCACTCACTTCTCAAGCTCGCATAGCTAAGAGAGAAAGTGGTGCACTAGTCAAGGAGGAGGAGCATCTACTAGAGACATCTTATTGGGTTTGATCATTGTGATCTTGGTTTGTGGCTTATCTTATCTCTGAGGAAGTTGCAGGGTTTTTCACCTTCTTGGTTTTCCCCGGTGAAACTCTATGTCTCTTGTGTGATTGATTTTGTGTCTATGATGGATATGTTGTACATGTTATTATCTTAGTGATTCTGAATGATAATGGAATGAAATTATTGAAAAATTAACAGATCCCATTCCTCACACATTGTATTCACTCTCAATGATGGATTATTCAACTCGGCCCAGCCCGACGATGAAGTAAAAATCACCGGAATTTCGAGCTTCCACACCCTATATCGTACCCCATACCATTGATTGATCTCCTATCACTCTCGCGCGTAATTTATTTAGCCCTAAGATTCCCCCTTTCTCGTCTTTCTTGTGGCTAATTGGCGCTTCCCACTAGATGCCTTGTCTCATCCTACTCGTGGTTGATTTGAGATTCCCCACTAGACCTCATGGTTGTGGTTGATTCAACCTGCCCCACCAAAGCCTGCGTTGACGACCACGCTGAATGCCAAACCCTGCTAGACCCCTTCGAAACCTGCAAAACCTGCAAAAATTTTGTGTTCACGACCCTACCAACTTGATGGAGAAATTGGAGAATCTAAGTCAAATTATATTCAGATCAATCAGACAGAAACTGACCGGTTAGGCACAACATGTCTAGGCCAAATGGTATGCGCCAAAAAATTATTTTTAAAAAATGCTTCTTCGTTTAATTTTTTTTGTATAGGTCGAGCAGTTACCAATGGAAAACCCTACATTTGAATAGCCATTTTCTAGGTTAATTTTCTTTAAATTGAAGGGTAGTTTTTAATTCCATATTGCTTCCCTTATTGGGAATTGTCTGAGATGAAATTATTGATGTGTGTGAATTGTCTGAGATGAAATTATTGACGTGTGAATTCTTTCCTTGATGCCTCTCAATATGTTGGGTTCTCATGAGGGTTGGGATTCCCTAGAAAGGGGAAACATTATGTCTAGAATGACAATAAATAAGGACATACTCCTAGAGATATCGATAACTTAAACTTAAATTTTCTCCAATTAAACTTAAACTATATGACAATTTCGATATACTAAAGGAAGTAATTTGTTGCAAGGATTGAAAAAACCATTTCCAATCTTCGATGTGTAAGCGAATTCCGGTATGTTCACTGTATATTTTTTGGAATCATGATGCTTTCTAGAATTGGAAAATTAGATCTATGGCCTTGTCAAGCAAGTTTTAATTCAACTTATCTCCAATTCTAGTAACTAGGGTCAAAAATATAAATTTTATATTTCGACGTTCAAATAGTGGGGAACCCAACGAATGATCAAAATTATTTAACTAATTCAATGGAATCTTATATAAATAAGGTAAATAGTATTAAGATATAGTGTGATGAATTTTTCATTGGAATATCCATGGCATTATATAGATCATATGGTAGCACATTGTTTTTTTTTAATTTATTTATTGTAGAATATTAACATGACATGGTCACTAAACCTAAGAAATATAAATAAATATAAAAATTTGCTACCAAAATTTACTTGACTAACTCCTTCGACATTATTGTCTCTAGTAACATTGTAGACTCCTAGGACATTACTACCTCTAAGAAAATTATGGCCTCCTAGGACATTACTCCCCTCCTTTATGTTACTTTTTGTAGCAGTATTGTTTACAACTAGGACATTATTGATATTAAGTGAGGTAGTAGTGTTCAAAGAAACACTCCAACCATAAATGGAAACCTACATTTGGAACTACTGAACCACCTATAGGTATACCATATGTGGGTGGTAACCCACTTGCTACATGAAAACCAAAAGTGTTTCCTCATCCCAATGAAAAACTAGAACTGGGCACTAGAGTGTTTGGCATTTTCTCATTGATAGATAGAATTCCAAAAGAATAGGCATTAAATACTTCTGGTATATTAGTAGAAGGACTATCTCTAGTGGTTGGTGGTATAAAAGTAGTATTGGTGCCTCCCATAGACGTACGTGGCATAGTGGGATTAGGTCCCCCATGGTTTGATGAACCACTTGTGCTAGACATATCAATGTGTAAATTGTGAATAAAATTAAAAATATCTTTGGGATGAGGTACCCATAGCTAAATCAAAATGGGATCATAAGGAAATGTCAAGGTAGTATTTAATTTAGTTGAAGTCTAGTTGTTAATGTTTTCAACCTTTCACGAGACAATTTTTTCTATTGGGTTTCTATAAGATCCTAAATGAATAAACACTTCCATATTATAGATATTAAGAATGTTGTGTGTGTGTCCTTCTAACTCACTATGAATAGGGTTGGGATTATTTAACCACCTTTGAGTTAGTGGTGGTTCTATAGTCTTTGTAATAGAGTCTCTTAACAATTTGGATTCTATTTTTTACTAGTGGATTTATCACTATTTAATAGTTTCTAGTTTGAGTTTTCACGGATTTGGAGAATTAACTCTCTAACCGCACCAAGGCCCTACAACCTAAATTATATGTTCTTTTTATAAAAACTAGTCTAGTTGATTTTATTTTTTGTTTCTTTTAATGTATGTTACTTAATCGAGGGTATGGAGTTTAATTATAATGGTGTGTTACAAGACTCAAAATTTGACGAAATATAAAGAATTTTAAAATGCAACATACATTTATCTTTTTCCTCCGATGAAGTAAGACAAATTTTGGAGTATTTAACTTTTTCTTGAGAAAGGGGAAAGAGATCTCATTTTCATATTCAAATGGTATGCACTACCCTTTTCATATGCATGATCCTTTGAAAATGAGAACATTCATAATCCCAATAAAAATGAACTATCAAAGTAAGAAACCAAGGGAGCATGCATGGATTTCTTTCGATTTTTAAGACTTTTATCATGCAATAATTCCAGAAAAAAAAAGATTCATTCAAATGATTAAAAAAAAAATCACTTCTTGCTTATATGATAAACAATGCAAGAAAATAGATGTACATACTAGGAATTGAAGTATTTAGTTTTCCAACATTCGTGCATAAACATGCAGATGAAATTCTAGGCTGCAAGTTAATTTGTTTAGAAGCTTAAGGGGTGCTCACGAATGTTATAAGATAAAAGCATGAACAAATGTGCTTTTTCTTATTTGAAAGCATGAACAACCATTGATGTTGATAGGAATAGTGATGAACAATGAACAAAATTGGAAAAAATAATAAACAAACAACCCAAATTAAAAATCCTATCAATCTTGGTGCATATACAAATTTCCTAGTATCATGCAAAGGCTAATAAAGTTTTGAAATGGAAATATCAAATAAATCCCAAAACCCTAGTGGAGTCTCCCATTCTATTATGAGTGATTTTCCTACCTTTCAGCTAAGTCAACCCCCTAGAGAGTGGGTTAAGTTCATTGGTACATTGCAAGGTAGATTCTAATTTATATTTTCATAAACTTTCATGTATATCAAGACAAAAGAATATTGTAATAGAAGAAAAATTGCACCCATAGTATTGTCCAAAGATTTGTTGTAATCGTCTAATCCAATCACAACCATGATTTCCTTCTCATAAACCTACACACCTTCCTCAATATTCTTCAAATATAATTAACAATATAGATTGACAATGCATTTAATCAAATTTAAATGAATTCTAGGTGAAGTAATTCCAACCAAATATAACATTCATACATGATATCTTAACCAATGACAAAACACATTTTTTTGTGTGTGTGGGGGGGGAAGAGGTAGATCTATATTATTGACTAAGTAAAAGCGACAACAAATCGGAAACATGCATCCTGTAGAAACATTTTATTCACCAAATTCCAAATACTTGCATCCTTATCCACAAGTATTGATCCAGGTGGACATCGGTGGACATCCACCTAGTACACTAATTCAAAACACAATTTTCCATCTTGGTAGTTTTTTGTGTCCTGAACTTCTAGGGCCATTTTGGGGCCCTAATAAAAGATTTTTTGGCATGGCAATGCCTAGTATATGGACAAATGTTGGCTTTTCATCATTTAATTCAATATGATCTAGGATCTTAACTGAGAGAACACATGTACAACATATCAAACACAAGAGACAAGAGACACAAAGCATTTCATTGGGGAAAACCAAGAAGGTGAAAAACCCCACAACTTCCTCAGAGATAGAATGAGCACCAATACAAAGATCAAATCCCACAACAAGAGATAGTCTCCTAGCAGTTGCTCCTCCTCCACTTGTGCACACTCCTCCTCTCTCTCACTAATGCGAAGTGAGTGAGTGAGTGAATGAATAAATGAGAGAGTCACGCTCTCTATTTATACTATGACTTGACTTGCCTTTTACTCTATGTTAACACCCAAAAAGTGCTCACTACCTCATCTACCCCATTACATGACTCATTTGTCCATATTTCCTACCATATTTGCCTCCAAAACCTTAAAATCCCATTAAAAAGCCTCCAAAATGCCACAAAACCATTAAAAAAGCCTCCAAAAGGCCAAAAAATCCCTTTTCCCCCCAAAATAATCCAAAATTCCTCCAAAATAGCAAAAACCCTCTAAAAACAGAATAAAAAATACAAAAAAGAGGAAAAAGAGGGAAAAAGGAGGCAAAAACCCTATACAGCTGACCTAAACCATATGGTTTCCAAAACCATGGGCCAGCACTCCACCACTAAAAACCTATAAATAGGTGATGGAGGCCCCTCATTTCATATCCACAGTCAACCATACCCTTACTTTGCCAAAATCACTCTTGAAACCCTAGCTCACCCTTGAGCTACTTTCACATTTGAGTGCCCCTTTGGTCCATTTCCAACCCTTTGGAGAAAGAGAAAGGAGCAAAGTTGGAAGCTTGGAAGCAACCCTCCTGGACTGCTGTAAGAGCTTCACCAACCTCTACACCTGAGGTAATTTTTAATATAAAAAGAGAGATCTTTACCATATTTTCATGTTTTGTTATTTATGTTAATGCTCATGCTAGGTTAAATTTCATACTGTTTTAATTTACTGTTTATTGAATTGCTACTAAGGAGTCCATTCTCCTTAGTAGGTGCTCATTTGCACAAGCTAGGGTGAAAACCCTAGCTACAGTTTTGGTGACTCCCCTTGTGCTCCTTTGAATTTCTGCTTATAGTTTTAAAAGTTTTAAACGTTTTCAATTTTCTGCAATATTTTTTCTATTTTTTCCTTTCGGCTGTCGTAAACCGCGTCTTTTACCCCCGCAGTTGCGTTCCGACTGCATCTTCCAGGCATTTACTTGCGATCCGACTGCGACTCTCAGACTATTTCTGGTGACCTACCGATGGATTCCAGTCTATTACCTGCGATCCGACCGTGGCTATTATCTTGTTTGGTGCGATCCGACTGCGGCTATTAACCCTTTTTCCTGCAGCCCGCTTGCGGCTTTCAGCCATTTTTCTGCAACCCGCCGGCATCTTTCGGCCATTGTCCCGCGTGCAACTTTCAAACATTTTTCTGCAACCCGCCGGCGTCTTTTGGCCATTTTCCCGCATCCCGCTTGTGGCTTTCAACCATTTTTCTGCAACCCACCTGCATCTTTCGGCCTTTTTCCCGCGTCCTGCTTGCGGCTTTCAGCCATTTTCCTGCAACTCGCCTACGTCTTTCGACCTTTTCCTGTGTCCCGCTTGCGGCTTTCAGCCATTTTCCTACAACCTGCCTGTGGCTTTCGACCTATTTCCCACGGTCCGACTGCGTCTTTCGGCCAAAATCCCGCAACCTGTCTGCGACTATTGAGCTGTTTCCCGCGGTCCGACCACCCAGATTTGCCACAGACCCGCGGTCTATTTTCTGCACTTTTTTCACTGTTTTGAACCCAACACTTTGCTACACTATTTTCTGCACCTGCACATCCATCTGTCCTACCTGCAACCATACTTCCCTACAGCCTTTTTTCTGCAATATTATTTATGTTCCATTTACAGAATATTTTTTAAAAATTTCAGTATTTTCATTGAAAAAAGAAAATTTTGCATTTCAAAGTTTAAATTCTGTATTGTTAGTTAGAAAGTTTCCCACCCTAGTGGCACTTTTACTTGGGTTCATCATCATCTCACACGCACACTCTGTCACCTAATTCAAGTGAGCCCTAAAATACTACTTAACACAACCAACATTCTAACCCCACTTGGGGAACACATAAGAATTTTTGTAGTTAGGTAGGATCGGGGGGATAGGCATCCAAATAACACCCCTCGGTTGCTTACACTTGAGACATAGCTATTGTCCATTAGGGAACCAAAATCACCTAGTATTTTTTGGCACGGTCACAACCAGTTTATCAGAGGGCCTCTCCCCTAGGAGGGTTTAAGTCGCCAGACTGGTTCCGGAGGCCTGAGTGGAATATCACAATCCATTCAGTAACCGAAGGCTACCTTTCACAGTTCTCGGTGTATCACCCGTATGGGGATACAGCAGTGATAGAACCAAACGGCAGATTCACCTTTTATAGACGTGTCATGAACAAGGTATCTTAGTTGCATTTCTTCTAGGATTGACTACCCGGTGTCCGTCTCGGTAGGGGGATATCTTTAGCCACTTGGCTCCACTATCCATATTGTCTGACTTGGATTTCATCACCTTGCATAGGATATGTCTAGTTGAGTCAGAATACTATTTAGCTAGGTGTTTGCATTCTCCCTTACCTCCTTTTCGTCTAGTGAGTCCACTATTTTTATTTTTAGGAAACCTGCTGCTTGTTGGTATTCTGACCATTTCTGTTGATACTCCACTTATTGTAGCACAACTGTTACAGTAAGTGTTCTGAGTTGGTTGTTGGCCTGAGTGCCATATGTTTTGAGCTCTCCTTCTGCACACTCGGTTGCATTAGGGTTTTTGAGCTGTTTTTCACTCAAACACAACCCCCAGATATTTGACACCATCTGTCACCATTGAGTCCCCGAGACATTCTCGGCGCCTCCGGGGCGAGCCCCCATAGCACGGTTCACTTGACACCACCCATCATAGACATAGATCTTCATCACTTGATACCACTCATCATAGGTCTCGAGCCCTGTTACTTGACTCCACTCGTCAATGGCATAGAACTCCGTCACCAGAGCTAGATGCCCCTTGTTTTACCTATGATTCTGAGGAAAAGTCCAAGAACCCCATTTACACTACACCAACCAGCCCCATGGCTGGCGTGATTTCCACCCCTTTCTTTGTAGGGACCATTGGTGGAGCATCCACCACCACACCAGTTACCACACCTGCCTTGGGTATGCCCTCGATGGGGCCCCCATCTACCATTTCGATCACTGTACCCATTCCAGTAGATGGAATACCTATCGCCACTCCATCAGTGACTCACACTACCCTTGGCGGTGCAGGACCATCCCATACCACTTTCGTCCCTCCACTCGGGGGAAACATCCCCAACCCAGCCCCTCCACTTGGGGGCATTGGCCCCAACATGGTCACACCCACTAGTATGTCACATCCTTCTACTAGTTTGCCATTCATGGCTAGTCTCAACCTTCCTGACCTAGCTAGACTGACTAACGATCCCATCAGACATGACCCTGCGTGGCCTCACATGCCCACCAAGCTCCCCTCCGACATCCCTAAGTTTGAGGGAAAGGCAGGTGAAGACCCCCAGAACCATATTATGTCCTTCCATCTATGGTGTTCCTCCAACTCCATAGTGGACGACTCTATCTGCCTCCGTTTGTTACAGCGCACCCTCACTGGCTCTATAGCTAAGTGGTACATCGAGCAGCCCCATGGGACCCATGCCACCTTTACCTCCCTTGCCTTGACTTTCCTGCAGTTCTTTTAGTTACCTGTCCGCTATGACGCGGGAGTTGAGATCCTACTATCTTGCAGATAGAACACGGCTACCCACATCACTGACCACATTCATGAGTGGTGTCGACGCCGCAGCCTCTGCAAAATCAAGTTAGACGACCATATCTTCTTAGATTGGTTTCTAAAATCCCTCCTTCCTGTCATTGCCAAGGATGTGGAGTCCGAACGACCCCAGTCCGAAGAAGAGGCCATCCTCAAAGCCCAGCAATTTGACCTCATTTACGCCCAGTCGGGTTATCTGTATTCCATCATACCTGACGTCCCTCGCGGTGATTCCTCCCAACACGATGCATCGGGGGCATCCCATGCCACCGATGGAATCATTGGCCGTGTTGCCTCGCATCCTCAACCCTTTTCCATAGCACGTCCTAGCCATGGCCCCGACCTTTCGCGGGCTAGATCTCAATCCAGAGCAACCAATTCGTATGCTCCTATGGCACATCACCACCATTCCCACAGACCCTCCTATCCACCTCAGTGCTTTGGTCATGCATCCCCTGCTTATGCCCCCCCGGTCGCAACTCATCCCTATTACCACCCACCGGCTGGATCAGCTCCTGTGTCTTCTCAAGCCCAACCTGCTTATTACCCGCCACAAGAAGCCCCTGCGGAGAACCCACAACCCGTTCCGCAAACATAGCAGCAACCCTCACAAGGTTCAGCACCTGCGCAGCCTCCACCTACGTATTATCCACCGCAACCTGATCCTGCACCTGCACAACCCCAGAACCCACCTGCTGCCCAAGGGAAAGTATACGCCCAATAGAATCCGTAGCATAACCAAAATAACCAACGCCAACAGGGCCAACAAAACCGTGGCAAAGGCCGTAACAGTGGGAACAACCCCCCTCCAGACCAAAGCGGTCAACCTCCCAATCCCCCAAACAACAATAACGCGGCACCTGCCAACAAGAACCCTGATCGGCTGCCCAAGCAGGCCAAAAATCCTAATTTGTGAAAAAACCATCCTTGTTCTATTTGCGGGGTCTATGGCCACTATACCCATGCTTTCCCACATTTGGAGCGAGCTCGGCAACTCTGGACCAATGATGCCCATCGCCAAGGGCACGCGGCTCCTCAGGCACCACCTAACCCCCCACCACCTCAGCATTAACCTTTGGTGCTGCAAAACCCCTTACCAACCCAACGCGTAGTGAACACTCAGCCGTTAGCTCCACCTCAAGGCAATGCACCACCACAACAACAGATCACTTATGCCGCTCCTGATCAATCTATGTTAGACTCAGGTACCCACCACTTATTAATGATGTCATCCACCGATGTCAACCTCCAAACCCGTCGGAACCAATATGGCTCCACCCCTGAAGCCTCTCCCACCGACAAAAACACTAACGCTCATCCCACTGATCAGACGCTATGTATACCTCCGGCTCCACTAGATGGTGCCTCCAAAGCTCCTCGCTTCCCACTTCGTTGCATCAATAATAATCCCAATGCTCGCTCTGCGTCAAATTACAACATTGTAGATGACTTAGCCCAATCTCCCACAGCCATGTCTGCGTTAGAAGTCTTAAAAAACTGTCCTTCACAATGCAAGACTTTGCTCTCCGCCATTGGTGCTATTGACCCAAATGATTCATGACTGATGGCCTTCGATTTGGACCAGTCCGAACCACGCCTGCCTTCCACTTTAGCATTCCAAGTTTATGTTTTCATTCGGAATCTTGTCATCCATCGGTGCATTATTGATGAAGGTGCCTCTACATGCGTTATGTCCACATTCGTTTGGCAGAAGTTGGGATCCCCTACTCTCTAGCAGTCCACCACTGTGTTGCGAGCCTACGACGGTCGTTCGGCTCAACCCCAAGGTCTCTTATTTAATGTCCCCGTCTAGTTGGCTGGTAAAACCGTGCTCATTGACATAGAGGTCATCATTGCCCAACTTGATTATAACCTCTTACTTGGTCGTAGCTACATGTATGCCATGCGGGCGGTTGCCTCATCCATTTTTCGTACCATGATGTTCCCCCATGACGGACGCGTGGTCAAGGTCGACCAACTCACCTATTACGATCCCAATGCCCCCGCTGCACCCGAAAATGTTCTCCCCATGGTTGAACAACCTGTTTGTGGTGAAACTACCTCATTTGTTTCCTCCATGGGACCAGGACTTTACTCAGATACGCCGATGACCTCAACATTCCAATCCATTCCTCCCCCGTCACCCACGACCGAAGTATCTGACCTATGTACTCTTTCCCACCATACGCAAACACCCAACAATCAACCGTCGTTGTTACCCAAACCACCATTGGTACCTAGTCACATTGGTGTTACACCCATCCACACAATCCCCTTCCTATTTCCTCCCTTGGGAGTAGTAAGCGCATCGGTTATCGCTACTCTCAGCCTCCCCGGATTAACCTTAGGATTACCCGTGTGGTATATTTCGCCTCCCATTCCCCCGCTGACACCAAATGTCGTCTTACAACCGGTGCAACCCATTGCCACTACTAGTCAACCACCTCCCGGTGTCACTACCCCTTCGTCATCTACGAATCCCCCCCCTCTTATCAAGCACACTGGGGGCAGAGGCCCACAACCATACACTGTTGCACCCCCACCAAAAACAGTTAAACCCCCCCCCCTGTGTTTCGTGCTCCCCCCAAATGCTCGTTGTGTGATGCGTTAGGCCATCCAACTCATCAATGCCCACAATTACCTACATTGCAGGAACACATGCAAATGCTTGACGACGACCCCAACATCCCGGTTGTCGAACTAGATCCAACCCCTAAGCCTCGTGATAAATCACTGCGTACCAACCACCCTTGTGCAATATGCGGTATTTACGGCCATTACTCACATCACTGTCCTGATCTCCCAGATTACAAAGAAGCTCTCTATGAGATGAATAATTTGGACCTTGAGACAGCACCCCCCACAATTGAGGAGATCCACCCCCCAGTATCACCCTCATCTAGAGAGATTCACACCATTTATATGATCTCTTCGACTACCACTCCCTCGTCAACCGATTTGACAACTCAAAGTTTCTGCAATGATGAGGAGATTCTAGAGGCTCTCACTGCCCCAGATTATCCCTGGGAAGACATGCACCATCGTTCCTATTTCCTCCTAGAAGAGTCCTCCTCCACCACAACTACCCAATTTGCGGTTGAGTCCAAAGATTTCCTTCCCACCAAAGTCGATTGGTTTAAGGATCCTATTCCCACTCCTGATGCCTTTGAGGAAGGCAACATGGCCAACATCTCACCTGTCATCCACATAGATATCTCTGACCCACCCGATGCTCTTGAAATCATTACATTAGGAGCCTCCCGCAGTGATTATGAGATTGGAGAGTACAAAAAACTTTTCCAAGAGTTCCGTGATGTCTTTGCCTGGTCCTATACCGAAATGCCTGGTCTCAACCCCGCTATTATAGAGAACCACATTAACACATGGCCAGATGTACCCCCCGTTCGCCAGAAACAGTGCCCCATTCATCCCTAAAAGCTCCCCACTATTAAAGCAGAGATTGAGAAACTTCGCAAAGCAGGATTCATTTATCCTATTGCATATCCCACCTGGGTTTCAAACCCCATTCCTGTAAACAAAAAACAAGGCACCATCAGAGTATGTACCTACTTCCATGATTTAAACCGCGCCTGTCCCAAAGACAACTTCCCCACGCCATTTATTGACCAACTCATCGATGCGTGTGCGGGGCATGAAGTCCTATCTTTCATGGATGGTTTTTCCGGATACAACCAGATTCAGATCCGTAAGGAGGATTAGTACAAGACTTCCTTTACCAACCCATGGGGCACCTTTTCCTATCGTGTCATGCCTTTCGGCCTCAAAAATGCTGGTGCCACCTTCTAGTGGGCCATGACCTATTGTTTTCACGACTTGGTCCATATCCTGCTAGTCTATCTTGACGACCTTACAGCTCGTTCCCGAAAATGATCAGACCACCTTAACGACCTCCGGCAAGTTTTCCTGCGTTGTCGCAAATATCAAATCCACTTGAACCCACACAAGGGTGTCTTTTGCATTTCGGTAGGCCGGTTGTTGGGTTTCATTTTTTCCCAGAAAGGAATTGCTATGGATCCCCTGAAAGTCCAAGCCATCATAGACCTTCCCTCCCCTCGCACGCTTCGGTAGCTCCAGAGTCTGCAGGGGCGATCTAATTTTCTCCATCACTTCGTTCCTGATTATGCCACCACCGTTCATGGTTTCTTACGCCTGCTTCATACCCACATACCCTTTGTTTGGGATGAGCAAGCAGAAGCTGCATTTGAAGCCCTCAAGAAAGCTCTCACACAAGCCCCTTTGATCTCCCCTCCGGATTTCTCTCAGGACTTCATCCTTTATGTCTCGGCATCCGATTATGCCGTGTCCGGAGTCCTTGTCCAAGAAGACGCCTCTCGCCAGGAACATGTCATTTATTACGTCAGCCAGACCTTGTCTGGACCACCCCTACGTTACCCATATGAGGAAAGACTCTCCCTTGCTGTGGTCTTTTCCATCCAAAAATTGTGACACTACATTTTGCTCAGTCATACCACAGTTGTCGCCGACTCCAACCCTATGGTCTATCTCTTAAACCAGCGGCTCTTGCAAGGTCGCGTTGCTAAATGGGTAATTATCCTCCAAGAATATGACCTCACTTTTCGAACCCCTAGGAGCACTAAATCCCTCGCGCTTGCCCAGCTCATCACCGATCTCCCCTCTCTTCTTCCGTCCCCACAAATCTCCGATGAGTTACCCGACAATAACTTGTTCATCATCTCGTTTGATGACCCATGGTACGGTGATATTTTGTTATACCTTCGCATGCAGAATTTCAGACCCAATATCAATCATGATGGACGTCGTCATATCCATCACCAGGCCTCTCGATATCTCCTCTTAGGCAATGTCCTTTATCGGTGAGGGGTTGACACGATTCTCCGTCGTTTCCTTACACACGAGGAAGCCGAACACGTCCTCAATGACTATCATAGCGGTGCCTGCGGCGGACATTTCTCTGGAATGGCCACCGCCCAAAAGGTCATCCGTGCCGGATACTTCTGGCCCACGCTCTTTACCAACTGCATCAAAGCAGCCAAACATTGCCATAATTGCCAACTTTTTGCCCCCAAGGCCCGGACACCACCCGCTCCGTTACACCCAGTCGTCACCGTTGGTCCCTTTTGTAAGTGGGCCATCGACTTCATGGAATGTAAACCTCCATCTGCCAACGACCATAAGTACATCATTGTCGCCGTCGATTACTTCACCAAATGGGCTAAAGCCATGCCCACCTTCAATTGTACAGCTGACACCGCTGCCTATTTCTTTTTCAACCACGTTATCACTCGATTTGGGGTCCCCAAACAGCTGGTCTCAGACCATGGTTCACACTTCGAAGATTCCCTTTGGCGCGAGTTATCCACCCTACTGAAGTTCGAACATCAGTATTCCTTTGCTTACGACCCCCAAGGGAACGGCCAAGTAGAGGCCATTAACAAAATTTTAAAAACCATCCTCCAACGCACTGTTGACCGGCATAAGTCCAATTGGCACCACATGTTATTCCCTGCCTTATGGGCTTACCGTACATCCACCAAAACTGCCACTGATTTTACCCCGTTTCATTTAGTTCACGGTGTAGAGTCTGTTCTCCCCATCGAGTGTCAGATACCTGCCTTACACATCGTCGTCGAGCTTCTCCCAGACACCTCCCCACTCGAGCAACGTCTTCTATCACTAGAACAAGCTGATGAAGACCGTCGTGCCACTCTCTAGACCATTGAATCCGCCAAGAACCGCTCCAAATCTGGTTATGACAAACATGTACACCCTCAAATTTTCCATGAAGGGGATCTCATCCTCGCCTATGACCAAGCCCATGATAAAACTGGTAATGGAAAGTTTGAATCCATGTGGATAGGTCCTTACATCGTGCAGACCTACCTCAGCAATGGGGCATACATTTTAACTGACTCAGAAGGCCACCCTTTTCGCAACCCCCGTAATGGGTTGTATCTTAAATGCTTTTATCCCTAAATAAACCTGCGGCCCCATTGGTCCGTATTGTACAGTTTGCTCTCTTTTTGTTTTTCACCTTTTTTACCGCAATCTTACATTCATCATTTTTGCATGACCACAGATGGACCATCTTCCACCTCATTACATTGGCTTCATCGATGGAGCAAGCCGCTAGTCTCCAAACCTCGCTTCTGCAGCATGGTTCTTATATTCCCCTTCACATGAATTGATTCACCTTGACGGAATATGTATAGGCGCTGCTACCAATAACCAGGCGGAGTATGATGCTGTGACCAATCTCCTAACTGCTGCCCTCCAGATGGGAATATGTCACCTTCATGTGTTCCTTGACTCCCAGCTACTTGTCTCCCAGCTCAACAACTGCTATCAGGTGTGTGATCCCTGCCTCTTTAGAAAATTGCTACGTACAAAACAACTCAGCCGACAATTTGAATCTATAACATTCACCCATGTCCCAAGAGCTCGAAATAGTGTCGCAGATCAAATGGCTAACAACATCCTAGATTGGCACATCAATCACACCATGTAAAACCTCCATCATGCATCATCATCCCATAACCTCTCATCAAAAATATATCAAAACCCAAAAAGATTGCAAGGGGCATCCACGTGCCTATCATCACCTAAACATTTGCATCCACGTGCAATAAAAATAAAACCACATTATTATATAGGGGAATCCATGTGCCTAATCCTACATACATCATGTTGCATCACATACAATACACAAGGGGCATCCATGTGCCCATCATTCTATACTACTTGCATCCACGTGCAGTACAAACATATAACAAACCATAAGCGAATCCACGTGCGTACACTAAATCATCATCGCAAAAAGGTGCATCCATGTGCATATATATATATATCAAAAAATACATGTCCATATGCTACACATGTCCTGAGTACCCCCATACTCAGCTATACAAAAAATATCTATACATCCATACGCCTCATAGAATACATGTTGTAGTTACAAAATCGGAGGGAGTCCCCCGCACTCCCTAATGAGAATCATACCCTGCATCATTTCCTGCATCAGCTGCCTCTGAGTCCTCACCTCGCTCCTCCTCAGGCAGCTCCTCATCCCCTACGGGATCCTGTTCCCGACCCCTATCTGCCAAAATAGCCACCCGGATCGTGATCGATCGGAACTCCCGTGGCGCCCTCAAACAGTCCTAAATCACCTCCGGATCCACGTCCCGCCACCCATAATCCGTCACTCCCACTAGCAACCGATCTAGAAGCATCCGTACAGAATCCAGAGTCCCCTCAACGTCCCGTCGATGCACCTCCCCTCGGCCTGGCAGGGTTGGTACTGCCACATGCCCCCTGCAAGCTACGTGTCCTGGTGGTGGTCTCAGTCCAACATCTGCAAATCATACATCAGTCAGTAATAGCATATCAATATCTTAAACCTATCATACACAAGACTTGACATCCATAACATGCAAGCAAATCAATATGTACCATCTAGTCCCCACGTCTGCCCTGGTGACCGTGGTGCCTCTGGATCCCCAGTATAGTCCATATCTCTGTATGGATAGTCATCCAGTGTCAGCAGCATCTGCAACCACTGCAGGTAGAGCTCCTGGGTTAAGTATCTACCCACCTCACCGCCACCCCGGCGGCGCATCATCTCTCCCCACCGCACCATGCGCGGCTCCCTCAGTCCTCCTGCCCTGACCGGCACCCGCGGCCGCAGTTTAGGTACCCACTCCATGAAGAAGGCACATAGAAAAGATCCATAACAAAATACCTTGCCAGATTCCTTCACTGATGTCAGCTTCCACTGAACACAAGTGAGGAACATCTGGCCCCAAGCATATTACACACCATCCAGCACCCGCTCCACTAGCTGCATCTGGCCCCCGGACACCTTCTCAGGTGACTGGGACCCCAAAACTTGAACCACGCATGCCGCAATCGCCTGTACTGCTGGCTCCTACAGGTCCACCACCTGGAGTGCATTCCTCTACACCCTAGCCTCTAGAACACAGTACCTCTCCAACATATCCTCCATATCCACATCTGCGGATACTCATGGCTGCGTATCTGCCACCCTACCCAGACAGGGCAACCCCATCAGGAAATATACATCTGCGAGGGTGAGATCCACCCTCTCTCCCTGCACCCTGAAGGCCTGAATGTCTGGCTCCCAAAAGCTCACTAATCGATTCAGCAGCAGCGCTGCTAAATTCATCATAGGCACCTGTGCAAACTTCAACAGTCCGCACAACCCCAACGTAGACCGCACATGCCGATCCCTCCGGATGACATCCACTATCTCATCCGGGACATCCCGCTCTCGCCAAAGCACCAACGGCATCCTGTCAATCACACAAGGCAAACTCATCAGACTCATGTCAAAGAAGTAACCCTGCCACCCCCCACCCCCCGGGGGAAACCCTCAAAGCTCGATCCCAATCACGGCTTTAGGGCCCCTTGCTGTGGTTTCCAACCGTGGTTGTTAGGGCTACAGGCGTGGTCCCGGACCGCGCCTGTAGGAGCCAAACTCGCGGTCTTGAATAGCGTGTTCAACCTCGAAACTCGCGGTACCAGACCGCGTATTTTGACCTGAACCTCGTGGTCTCGGTCCGCGTAATCCACCCTGGAACCCGCGGTCGCCGACCGCGGTTCCACCCCACAAACCTGCGGTCCAACCCCGAACCCAATGAAAATGAAGGTATGAGTTTGTCAGAATACTTGTAACTCCCGGATCTGAAAACGGCCAGTTGGATCGTCCAGAAACACCAACTCAGCTCTGGTCCACTCTGATCACTAGTCAAAGTCAACAAGTCCAAATGACACTTGTCATGTTGGACCCACTCACTATTTATAGTCCGTTGACTTTTTCTTGTTTTAGCCATTCTGAACCCATACGAAGTCCATTTTTCGAACCGTTTCCACCTTTGGAATCCGCACGACGAGACCGTCATGATGGTCAACTTGTTTTCTTATTTTTTCCACATCATTTTTTGAGCATTTTTTAGACACCATTAGTTGCCTCGGTTTGCATGCCACTTTGGCTGCTTTCCATTTTTGATATATTTTATATCATCGGATTCATTTTTCCGAGCCCGTAATGATGCTTGAGATCATTTCTCGCTCTCACTACCAGATGTTTTGGGTATTTTTTTCCAAAACGCCCCCTGTCGCCTCGGTTTGCATACCACATCGGTTGTTATCCATTTTTGACACTTTTTATATCGTCGGATTCATTTTTTCGAGCTCGTGATGATGCTTGAGATTATTTCTCGCTCTCCCCTGGTACAGTTTCAACATTGTGTCCTGACACCTTGTTGCCTCAGTTTGCGCACCACATCGATCGCCATCGGATTGTTCCACATTTTTACATGAGCCATTCACTCTTGTCATACTGCAATTATTTCATTATTTTTCCACCATTCATTATCCCGCAAGGAGGCCCACCAGTGTTCCCCCCCACCCTCGTTCTTGGTCATCATCAATGTTCCTTGATTGAGCACTTCCTCCTTGCCTGGCCATTCCTTTTGTTCGGTATAATTTTATCCCTTTTTCAGGCTGGACAAGTCCTTTACGAAAAAGGCACTTAGGGAGTTTCTGTTAAGCTCTTTTCTAACTCCTAAAACAATGAAAAGATCGCCGAGCAATCTTGCTCCCTTTCATGCTTGTTACAGTACCTGAAGAGCGTCTATCTGGTATAAGTTTAACCCTTTTCCGGACCTGGTAGACTAATTACAAAAAAGGAATACTCTAGTCACACCAGCTAGAAGAGTTCTTCATTGCATCCTTTTATGCTTCTTCAGGCCTTGGAGACTAACACACGAAAAAGCAACCCCCTGGAGTTTTCTTCTCGCTTTCAGACTCTCTAAAATTGAAAGCAACCACGAGCATGAACTGTCCTGGGCTCGTACAAATCCACACGACAGTACCATTCCATTATTTCAGAGTCTTCTTATCGTTTTCAGACTCCTTAAACTTGAAAGCAATCATGAGCATGAACTGTCCTGGGCTCGTATAAATCCACACGATAGTACCATTTTACCCACACTTCTTCTAGTTCCTTAACCCATGAAGAAGTCCCCCTATGCCTCTGGGCACTATGATCGATCATCTCGGTAGCTCCCCCACTCAGGTCGCCTTTGTTCAGAGTATTCTGCAGTCTCCTGCCATTTTACAACAGCTTGAGTACCACTCATCCCAGTCACTATCCTTGATCCAGTACAGCTATGATCCCTTTCCCACCAGTCAGTTTCATATGCTACCCGATCATCCTCACCATCATACTCTGAACAACGAAAGTTTGAGTCCACCCACTCTACTTGCCCAGTTATCCCCCATAGTCTATCAGTCCTACCATCAGTACTCTCACACTTCAGTTCTCCACCTCGCGCTCCTATCAAGGAAACATGATTGCCTTGCTAGTTGTAGGTCTCCCTCTGTCGACGACAGCCCCTCTATTCCAGAGGATAGACCCAAAGGTCCCTGCGCCTTGGACCCATCACCATCTATGGTGAGTGCCTACGGACCATTTTGAGAGGAGTCATCATTGCCTCTCTGAGTGGTTATTTCTCACATGCTCGACTTCAACACCTTGATCGCATCGTTGAGAATCGCGCAGGGTTTATATCCCTTTAGTTATTGGTCGAAGACCCCGGATTTCCCCCGACTCTAGCACATTGGTGAGTCACTTCGGAGCACCCAATTATATGTTCCCGTGGATGTCCGGGTTGCGTCGGCGATTGTATTCAGAAGCCATCCAGTTATATGCTTCCTTGAGTACCCCGTTCCGTTCCAGTTCAGTGTACCATTGAGGGTATGACTCCCTGTCACTATGATCCAGCAGCTCATCAGTTCCTCTGGTACCCCACTCAGTAGCACTATAGTTATTCCAGTGTACCAGTTCTTCAACTCAGACATCGTCAGCCCAGCAGTATGTCCCAGATTTGTGTCCCCTCTGGACCCTTATGATGTACATAGTGGTTCTCTATGTATCTTACAGGTCCCCCTTTTTTCGGGCCTCACAGTTATTTTTTATGTATCTTGATATGAGCATGGGTATGCCTGCCTCATCCATATATTGAGATTCTTCTTCATTCATTATTTGAGGCCATGTATATTTCAATTCCCCATATTTTGGACCCCATTGTTATTATTATTCTATATCTTGATACAAGCATGGGAATGCTCACCTCGTCCATATGTTCAGATTATTCCTCATTCATTATGGAGGTCATGTACTTTCAGTTTTTGCAGTTTGTTCGGGACCATTGTTCCGGGCTCTAGTTCGTTTCTTCTCTTCTCCACACCCCAGGAAAACCATACAAGACTTATGATGTCTATCGGCCATACGATGAGCTCCTGCCCTCACACATCAGGGGGCAATCTGTTAACAGCCAAAAAGTGCTCACTACCTCATCTACCCCATTACATGACTCATTTGTCCATATTTCCTACCATATTTGCCTCCAAAACCTTAAAATCCCATTAAAAAGCCTCCAAAAGGCCACAAAACCATTAAAAAAACCTCCAAAAGGCCAAAAACCCTCTTTTCCCCCAAAATAATCCAAAATTCCTCCAAAATAGCAAAAACCCTCTAAAAAGGGAATAAAAAATACAAAAAAGAGGAAAAAGTGGGAAAAAGGAGGCAAAAACCCTATACAACTGACCTAAACCATATGGTTCCCAAAACCATGGGCCAGCACTCCACCACTAAAAACCTATAAATAGGTGATGGAGGCCCCTCATTTCATATCCACAGTCAACCATACCCTTACTCTGCCAGAATCACTCCTGAAACCCTAGCTCACCCTTGAGCTACTTTCACATTTGAGTGCCCCTTTGGTCCATTTCCAACCCTTTGGAGAAAGAGAAAGGAGCAAAGCTAGAAGCTTGGAAGCAACCCTCCTGGACTACTGCAAGAGCTTCACCAACCTCTACACCTGAGGTAATTTTTAATACAAAAAGAGAGATCTTTACCATATTTTCATGTTTTGTTATTTATGTTAATGTTCATGCTAGGTTAAATTTTATACTGTTTTTACTGTTTTAATTTACTATTTATTGAAATGCTACTAAGGAATCCATTCTCCTTAGTAGGTGCTCATTTGCACTAGCTAGGGTGAAAACCCTATCTACACTCTAACTGGGCCAACCTCCCTTAGGAGAGTCTAATAACCCATTACCACTTGTCATTGGGCCGACCCCACTAGGGTGGTCTAATAACCCTTTGACCCACACTGGGCCAACCCCTCTAAGGTGGTCTAATAACCCATCAAATATAAGCTACGACACTTACAATATAACTTGCGACACTTGCAAATACAAATGAAGACACTTCCAACCGGAGGAATAATACATCTACGTTGGGGATACAATAAAGTACAAATGTAGTATACAAGTGAATATCTTCCGAAGTTACAAATACATCAACAACAAATTCATGTACTATTATGTTTGAAGTGTGTTTTTCTAACTACTATGCAGTAAGAAGAGAAATATAGTAGAAAATACGAGTAATAGAATACCATGAACACAAGAATTACTCTACAGAAACCTAGTGTGGGTAAAAACATCAACAAAATAAAGGAATGCGCATTTCTTCTTAAAAATTGAGCATACAATACAAAATATATGTGCTGTACCTGCAATAATTAATTAATGCAAATACACGAGATATCAGAAATAATAGAACAGAATCGCTTTTATATTGATCACGGGCCACTTCGAGGGGGCAACCTCCTTTGAGCAAGCTCAATACAATTAACTTCACGGTGCCTTCAATGACCTCAACACACACTTATATACTAAGTCTATGCCCAATACCATGAGTCAAAACCATGGGACATATAATACTACGGGACGACTTACAAAGCATATGTGTCCAATACTATGGGTCAATACTATGGGCTAATATAAAGTACGGATCAACAAATACTACGGGACGACTTACAAAGCATATGCGTCCAATAACAATATACTAACATAGTAAAGAGAAGGGTTTACATAGGTTCCTAACAATATAGATATCACCAATCCTAATGTGGAGATATGATTCATTATGGTCGACTACATTCCCCAACAAATTGCACTTTCTGATATACTATACTATATCTCTTCTCTTAGTGACTGATTTGTAGGAAAACATGATGATGTGTCAATTAACCAATATGATGATGTGTGATTCCCTCCTCTCCTATCCTTAGCAGTATGTGAGGAGTAGTCGGGAGGACCAGAGGATCAAATCATCTAGTGTGAAACTTCCTTATATGGTGATAATAAACTTCCATTTATTGCATGGAACACTTGTGGATCACATACATTGAGAGAGAGAGATAAAAGTTTGTTTTCCCTTCCTTGTGGTTAGAAGGGTTTTCTTCCCACCTTGTCTTGTGGTTAGAATGGTTGTCTTCCAACCTTCTTGTGACACCTCTTGTTGATTTGTGGTTAGCCTTGTGTTGGATTGGTCTTGTGTTGACCCCTCCCTTGTTGGTCCTATGTGCTAGCGACCCTCTTGATTGTGGTAACTTACCCATCGTTATGTCTTATGTGTAACCATCACCTTAAGAAGTCCTAATATTAAATTATGTTTATGTGGAACCTTTATGATATTGTGTCTTCAATTATGATTTTGTGTTTTCTTAAATACCATGGTCCTTGATGGAGAGTTATAGGATGTACAACCAAATAGGTATTTGTCATATTTATCTTCATCGAGTGAGGCAAGTTCAAGTAGAAAAGAGGAAATCTAGACATCTAGTAGGTCTAATAGGCAGAGAGCAACTAGAGGTGAAAAGATCAGAATAAAATTCAATAGATGCTTCAAATTTTTTCTTTCTAAAGGGGCTCATGTTCTTATGTTGATGAGAGCATGAGATACATTGAGCTGCCCTTGAGGTACAAACATCTAGTGAAACAATGGGTACCTGTTGGCCGCTTTCTGGACAGACCCAGGTTTTTAGGATGCGCAGCAACAAACTCCCCTTTAGCGCATTGGCCCTTTCGGCAACGAGCTGCGCAGCAGTCCGAAGTCTCACTCGAAGTGGCTATGGGGGGGCTAAGGAATCAGGTTTCCTTAACCTAGGTGGTGAGGAGTCTACAGTCTTCTCCCTTCCCTTCTGGGAGGATACCCCAGAACAGAACGTCCTACTCTTCCACAGGTCTCACAGCGCTACAACGCGGGAACTCACTCTTCCCCGCCTGGCTGCATGGTAGCTCCACGCCTGCGCACGAGGCGTTTACCCGCTACGATCGATACACTATGTATCGCTTCTGGCCTCACGCCACAGCGCAGTAACACACTCCTTAAGCGCTCCGGCGATAATGTTCTTACATACTCCTTCGACAATGCACAAGCACGCTTCTAAGCGAGCTTCAAGGATTTACTTTACATAATCATTCATAAATATAGTGGAACATTCATGGAAACATAGACAGTAAAGCAAAGAAATGCAATCACATAAAGCATCACAACAACAAGAATTATGTAGTTCACCTCTAGGAGGGAAGCCATGTCCACGGGACTGATTTATATTATCTTGAGATGGGGATAACACAGTTCCACTGCGCACACAGCTACAGCCTTAGACCTTTCTGGGAAAATCCACGCACACAGCTGGGAACCCTTCTCTTAGATCTATTCTCTTCTTCTACATATATTACAATAACAAATACAATTACATTCCCCTCAGTCCTCTTCTGACTGGTCGATACATACAATGGCCTTTACGCCAAGCGGTCTCCTGCAAGATCGCAGCCTTCTTGCATGCACAAAACGATCATTAAGAGCCTTACAAGACCCAGCAATACAAGTGACTCAGTGACTATCAACTATCTAGCCAACCTCTTTCCCTTTTACAATTACACATATATATAGGTGGCCCTGAGGGTCGCACCTTTACAAAACTGTGGGCCTTTCCCAATAGTAATCCCCAAAAACCCTAACCACTGACACGGCTAGGTGTACTGTAGGTGCCTCTTGCAGTCACGTCGCAACTTCCTGCAGACTCCGTGATTTCCGGCGCAGATCGCGGGTATGGGCACCTCTTCATCGTTCTTTGCTCCTTGTCCTTCGCCTTCAATGCTTCGGCCCATTGCTCTTCCTTGGTCCGAGCAACCATAACTCCTGTACCTTGCCTTAATGAGGGTAGCTGAGCCCTCTTCCGCCGCTTCATTTATTGTGGTGGTTGAGCTTTCTACTCGGACACCTTATTTACTCTTTCCTTTGACGTGCACACGAGCTCCGCGATTTCCAGCCCGCAATCTGCGGTGAGCTCGTCCATCTAGCGCCGTACCGCACACTGTTCATTTCTGCCCAAAAATGGTGCTTTTCCTCAAAATTAGCACTTTTCCTTCAAAACTTACTGCTTTTACCCAAAATTTGGCAGCTTTACCATAGCTACGGCCTATGCTCCAACAGTACCCAATGATCTTCCTCAAATAAACACTATTTTTTGTGTCAATGAGAGGATATACCGCATTGCTTCATCGTCATTACATTGTTTGGGTCTATTTTCCATGGATGAAATAAAGGTATGTGATGGTGGATTAACTGAATTGATGGAGTATGTCGGACCGTGTTACAACTACACAAATTGGATAAATCTAGTCAAATATACAAAACGTATGTGAAGATGTAGCTACAAATTACATACAACTAAAAGACAGGGATCATAATAAAGGAGAATCAATCTATATTGATGGAAGGCCAAAAGAAATGGGGAATATTGCAGGATTTATAAAGAGTACACGACCTGCAACAACAAATAAGCAACCCAATTGCATATTTGAGGGGCATGAAAGAAACCTTGTATTCATATGTGCAATAAAATCAATAGTTGCATGGAAAGAGTTGTTGATTGAATGCAATTTGAATCGAATAGATACATACATTGTTGTTATGGGGCGGTATGTATACTATTTCAACCAACCTGTAAGCAATTACTCTTATATTTTTTTATTACGATTTACTGTAATATGTTGTAATGCATCTTATCAATTAACAAAACATCTAAATAATTCACGGTTCTTATATTGTGGCATGCTGATCAGGGTCGAAGGGAATTGACCTTGCAGCAGCTAAACATCAATATAATTGTATGTAAAGATATTGGCCCCTAAGGCCTTCCCACGAAGCATATGTATGTTGTGTTTTCTTAAATTAGATCAATAATTTAAAATTTGACCATTTTTCTTTAATTGTAATGTTGAAATAAATCTTAAATATAACCCTCTATTCATTATGGCTAGAATGTTTTTGTATCCTAAATAATCTATGAAGTAATGTTTCTTTTTCTTATAGTTTAAAATTATTTATGAGAATACTCCTTGCAAATAATGCTCTTTTAATGCTTGTTTCTTTCCTCGTAATCTATTTTGTAAATTATTCTTTGTAATCATATTATGTATAAGAATGTAAGATTTCATGTTGATCAATAGGGTGACAGGGGGAAGGCACCAGCCTCAGAGCAGTCCACATTTTCTCCTGAGAAAGGGATTAATGAAGAATCCATTTTTTTGTCCACCAACCAAATGCAAACAATAAATAACCGTGTCATAAAATTAAATAAGGAATTCGCTTCTTTAATTATTATACAGTCGCAGACACAAGAGATAATAAGTGTTAGAATTAATAATGTGCAGTGCCAAATCAAACACTATAGGGGTAAGAATCATTTTTAATTATCCCATTTATTTATTTATGATTTTAATTATACCATCCTTTATAAAAAAATTCCTTATTTTATAGGATTTTTTGCAGCAGTATGATCCTCATGGTGCAACTATGGGGGTCAGCGTTGGTACCCACGCCATTAACACACCAATGAGTGACATGCTAGTCACTCAGAGTGGTACACCCCCAGCATGAAAAAAACATGCCAGGATGTGCATGGGATGTTGTGGATGAAGAGCATGATCGCATCATAGAATTTGAAGAAAGATTTCCTAGATCTTCCCATGTCACTAGCATAGGAAAACTACCAGTTACATGCTTGGTAGGTGATGATATCATCCCCATGAAATTAGAAAATATTACATGTAATTAAGAATTCTTTTAATTATTATGTATAATCTAATTGAAATTTACGTATAATCAACAATTATTTTAAACTAACGATAATATCGTTTAGCAAGAAATGATACATTTTATGGACGCATGAATGACCTAACCTTGGAACTCTTTGGGCCCACCAAACACACACGATGGAATTCCCAAAGTTCCAAGTTAAAGGATCAACTTATCAACAAGTTGGTTGGACTTTTTGGTGAGGGTACCTTCAACAAAACCGGAGTGACCTCAAAAGCAGACTTATATTTAAAATATCTACGTGACTAGTATAGGGTTCATCTACAAAAGAACCCTAAGTATGATTTCCCTCCAACTATTCCAGAGAGTGAGTGGAAGGCACTCTTGGAAGATGCAAAGGATAAGATGCTCCGAAAAGAAAGGAAGACACCACCTGGATCAGGAAGGTCTAAGCCACTTAAATTAATATTGTAATTATGATGCGTTATCATCATGGCGACATATAATTAAGTATTAGAAACTTTTGAATATAGGCTCCCAGATACATCCAAAGCCACCAAGGCTAGAATAGATAAACACGGGAAGCATAAACTTGGCCTGAGTGGTTACTAAAAACTAGACGCACAATTTGTAAGTATAAAAAAGAAAAACGGAATCCAAATTATAAATTGTTTAAAATTTTAATTTAATATAACTAAAAAAGAAAAAATCATGTACTTATGCAAAATTTCAGGGTGCACAATTCAATGAGGCTCCTATGGAGGAATACCTCAAGCATGCTTACTATCATGGCTATCAATCCTTGGTTGAATGTAAGAGAAGCTTGGGGAAAACACAACCTTCTGACACCCAACTTGACACTGAGGTAAATAAAAGTAGTCAATAGTATTTAGAACTTATTATTTGTGCAATTTTTGGTTATTATTTTTGGCCATAAATCTATGTGTTTTTGTTTCTTTCAAGAAGGAAACCGATGTAGATACAAATTTCCCAAGTAGTGGAACACATGATCCCAATGATGGTGGAGTGCCTCTTTCAACTAGTGTTCAACTCGGTACTGGAGGTATTCCATGTGTTATAACAAATTTGTAGAATGTATTACAATAAACAATATTTATTTGCAAATGGCGTATTAATGATAACCTTTCTTGTTTCAACTTTGGAGCATGTAGATGATGATGCTAGACAACAAGAGGAACATATGTCCATGCCCGAAAATACTCTAATTTCCTCCACTACTGAACCAGGTAACGAACACTCTACTACTGTTTTTTTTAATAAAACACTTGTAATAATAATAACTAAAAATAACAATTTAACTTTTCTTTCTTGTTGCAGTTTATGCCCTACCCACCTTGCAGCTGTGTCGACGTCTATATAGGTTTCTAGTAAGACATACAGATCCTAGGACAACTACAGGGGAAGAAGGAACATCTGACATCCTTGCTAATTTCCTAAAAACGAAAAAGAGACCGAGAAATAAATTATGGTACTTCGTATATTATTAGATTGATGTTGCGCATGTTTG
This sequence comes from Larix kaempferi, assembly GCA_027924585.1. NCBI lineage: Eukaryota > Viridiplantae > Streptophyta > Pinopsida > Pinales > Pinaceae > Larix > Larix kaempferi. The sequence continues at coordinate 15,650,280 of BSBM01001005.1, read as the reverse complement.
ATATTATGTAAACATATTTTTTTATGGTACTTGTTATATATTTAGAAGGATCTTGTTTTGTAATATGCACACATTTTTTTTTATACTATATATTTAGACGAAGTATTTTGTGTCTATGAATGAATGAATGATAGAATGAATGAATGAATGTTAATATATGTTCATGCATGTTTGCTAGATGTTTCTTATGTACAAAACCACAAATATGTGTTTATGAATGTTTTTGTTATGCTAGTGTCTATGCATGACCCTTGATGTGTTGATTTCAACTATTTTCTACTAGATCGAGAAATAAATGATTTTACTTGTTATATATTTAGAACGATCTTGTTTCATATGATATAAACATATTTTTTATGATACAATTTATTCATATGTAGTATCGTCATGTGTCTATGAATGAATGTTAAAATATGTTAATGCATGTTTGCTATATTTTTCATTATGTACAAAACCACAGATGTGTCTTTAGGAACATTTTTATTATTCTAGTGTCTATATATGCATGAATATTGATGTGTTTCTTTCAACTATTTTCTGGTAGATAGATTGGGTTTTGGGGAATTGAGAGTGATGTGAGGGGGGGGAGGAGCCATGAGAACTTCCACCTTCATGTGGTTGGCCCTGTTCAATAGAGAATAAATTAGGATTTGGATAATCTTGGATCAAACCTCCCTCGATTCAACATAGCAACAACAAAGTCAATTTTGATTTTGTTGCTACTCGGTCAAATGGAGGGAGGTTTGATCCAATATTAAACTACTCCAATTATTTATTCTCGAAACCGAGAGGAGCTCATCCAGGTATTGCTGCACTCAAGTATTTTTACTGATTAATTAGTCATAAAAATGTTGTTAATATATTTTATTATTTTGTTGACTATTTATTTGCTGGTTAAATTAGGAAAACAACTACTGGAGGATATATTTTTTTATCAACATTAGAGGAAAATCATATGAGGACAACCATCAAATATTCAAGTATTTAAATTTGCGTCAAGTTCAAATTTGAGATTTTATATTGCAATTAAAATAAATAGTTTGTCAAATTTATATCATAGATTAACCACAATCCCATTGCTCTTCAGGCTTAGCTATGCATACGGATTGGGTATTTTAATGGTTATATATATTTGATGTTGGTTGCAGTACATAGTTTAATGTTGAGTTTAAGGTCATAGAAAGCAAGCTAGGGATACATTAAATGTCCCACACAATGCAAAAGAAATGAAATAATTATAGTGATCAAGAAATTAAAGTAACATTGTTGTATAAAGGAAAGGTCACAACCCCTTCCTCAAAGTTGTCTTTCCTCCACCTGCCATTCAACAAGTTCTAGCCTCCACCTACCATTCAACAATTTATGCTTAGAGAAGCAAATATATTGGATTTCTTCTATAATATTCCCATCACATGGGCATAAAGAGATTATAACCCCTACATTGTGAATGATGTGTCATTGGTTCCCAAGGTATTCACCATGGGTAGAGACATTCCATCTAACATCATTCATCAAGTGTGATTTCACAAAAGCTATAACGGGAATAAATGTGTACTAACACTTAACCATTAACTTGAATTAGGGCAGTACCCAACATAGAATGAACGACACTAATCAAGACATTAAAATAACAAAATATACTTCAATAAAAAAAATGATTACAACAATACAAAAGGAGGTTTTCACGTCAATTATAACACCCTCTTATTGGATAAAAACTACGTTCTAAAATTATTCTTCTAGTAGATTTTGTTATAGCTTGAAATGACACCTCTCCGTCCATGACGACACTTGTTTCCCTTGGTCGCATGACGACACTTCTTGAGATCAAGTTCAGTCACACAACAGGACAATTGTGGATGGAGGAGTCATTTGGGACACTAAAAATGGTTGAAATTACCTCATTCTTGACCCATTTGATGTATATGACCCTTAGGAACATTTTTCCAGACCAAACCATCTCCTGAAAATGAGCAGAAAAGCCTGTTTTTGGCCATTTTTCACTATGAGCGCGACTCTACTGTTATAATAGTAGCGCCCATTGCCATATGAGCGCGACTTTACCTCATTCAAAGTAGCGCCCATTGCCATATGTACGCGACTTTGTCTACTGTAGAGTAGGGTACATACCTGTTTTGGTCAAAATCTCGAAATTCGAGTAAGTTAAGTTGGTTGGGAAACCTCTTGAGTGGTTATAACTTCTTTTCCTCTTCCTCATTGATTATATAAGGAGGGCAGAAGGGTCATGTGAAAGGAGCAAGCCCAATTGCAAAGTTATGCTGGAGGAATGGAGACCCTCATCCCCCTCTCTTGTGCTTCAGTTTTGGTAAACCCTAGTACAATTGCTTAGAGGCTGGGATCCTTGGAGAACGGAAGCAGGAGATCTTGAATCTAGGTTTCGTGAAGTGCCAAGCTTGAAGGAAGGTATAATTGTATGTACTTGCTTTCATTCATTAATAAAGATCAGACGTTCTTCTCTTTCCAAATATGACCTAGTTATGTGTGTCTCAGATTTGATTACAGTTTGTTTATAATCTGATGTCTTCTTCTATTATTAATATCAATCTTATATATGTAGTCAAATGTATTTGAGAAAGGTATCAAGTTGTTTTGCAGGTCTGGGCATTGCGACACTAGATAAGCATTGAAGAGCGAGGGAGGAAAAGCTAGGATCAACCTTCTAAATAAGGTGCCTACATCTCTAAACCCTAATCTCTTCATTTATTAGTTATACTTGCAGAATGCTTGTAAGTCTATCTTTATCACCGTAAGTTGGTAGTTTCTCCCCTGAACTATAGGTGCATTTTCCCCACAACAGAATGGCGACTCCGCTGGGGAAAACCTTAACTGCTTAGGGGTATCCAAGGTCATTTATTCAGTCTTGTTTGATGGTATTTGTTCATTTTCTTGATTAGGATCAGTTAGTAAGCTCTGTTTGACCCTCCTGGACTTTTTACAGACCCTTCCCAACCCTTGCAAACCTTTGTGGACCCAGTTTGGGGGTTTTAACCCCGTTTTTTAGACTTTTTTTTCTTGTACGCTACTGTTTGTACCACACAGTAGCGCCCATACTACTATGAGCGCTAGTTTCCTTCATACACAGTAGCGCCCATACTGCTATGAGCGCTAGTTTCCTTCATACACAGTAGCGCTCAAAATCTGGGTTTGAAATTTTTGAGTTTTTGGGTTGTGGACCCAAATCTGGGGGTTGTGGCTGCATTTTTGGGGGTCCCTGATGACCTTAGGTCTGTGTTAAACCCCTGTAGGTGGTCTCCCATCCTTGTATTGATCCTACATTCATGATTTGAACCTCTTTTGATCAATTTGGGTTTGTTTGGAAAGTTTTGGGGTTTGTTGACTTAAGTTGGGGGGTTGTGGACCTGTTTGGTGTTTTGTACCCTAATTTGAGTCTGATTGAACTTGCTTGCCCCATTTTCACTGGATTTGAAACCTCTTGAGTCTTCTTGACCCTGTTTGTATCTATTTGAGTGAAATTTCTCTTTTAGGTTGGTTTCTTGTCCTCCCTTATGCTTTTAGTTTTTCTTTTGTAGTGAAAGCTCAAGTGTTTTGGCTGTTGTTCAAGACCTTGTTTGCATTGTTTACGTGCAGACCTGACTTTACCAAACCATACTTCTTCGTATGTCATTCGCTTCGTTTGGGTCTAAAAGTAGTTTTTGTACTCTTTTCCCAATGTTTGGCATGCTTACATCAATAAGAATTTGAAAGTCATATTGGTAGCTTTTACTGTTTCATAAAGAGAACCTGAAAGTTTCTTTGCTTTGCTTTGATAGTAGGTTAGTTTCAGTTTTTGTTTCTTACCTTTGAAAAGCATAAAAAATTTTGATTCATTTTCTAAATAGAGTACCTTGCAAGTGGCTTAAAAGATTTTAGAGTGCTTTGCATAAAAAAGAACAAGTTTTCTTTTGCATACCTAGTTGCTTGAGTAGCTGCATTCTTAGGTTTTGAGTTTAATTTTTTACATTTAGACTTTATTTTTACCCTTTTTGCATTCAAAAGATTAAAAAATTGCATTTGCACATGCATTCTAGATCAGAATTTTAAGACTTGCATTGAAAAGAAAAAGATTTGTTTGGTGGTAAATATTTCATTTTCAGTATTCTATTTCTATTATAACCACTCTCACACACCCACTACCTTTTTGAGTAATCAAGTAACCTTTAAAATGAACTCTAATAAAATGAACTAGCAACATTTTCTTTTCTAGGTTACACTACACCAACTAGTTTTGGTTAGGATCTTGGGTTTAAAACACCTTAAACCACCCAAGATCACACATTGCGCAATAATCGTAGTGAGATTATCATTTAGGCAAATCCACTACACTCAAAAATTGCCTGGGAGCATATGCAGTAGGTCAATGTGAGATCGGTTTGTGGGAATACCTCTCCTACTTTCTGATTGAGCATACGCCAGGATTGGATAGCGTATTGGGGACTCTTTCGAGTTTCGGGCTTAGCTACCCTGCCCACGCTTTCTGATTCGACCGGTGACTGTTCCCCCAGGATTTTTCGGTGTTTTGGTATCCTTAGTATCAGACTTTTAGGTTCATACAAAGGTGACAGCAGAGGGTATATCCGCTGTACCTAGGACAGACGCGGGAGGAAATCCCTTGCAGGTCTTTGGGAGGGCGGTTGGGTGATTCCAGCGCTTGCACCCTTAGTCATTGTATTGTGGACCCCGGGTAACTGTCCTTCATCCTTCGTTGATCTGTTCTGGGCCCTCATCATCCCAGACTCTTCTCCGGAAGGCATCTGTTTGCCTGGTTTGATTTACTTAGGAACTTTTTTTAGTGGTGTGCTCTTTGTGCTACTTGTTTTTAGTTCTCCTTAGGGAACTTCTTGTTCATTTGAGCGAGAAACCATGTCTAGCATTCCGGCGAGTGCCAATCAAGGTACCCCTGTTCCGGGGGATCCTTGTGCTGTTCCATTCATTGGAAACATTGGTGCTCCCTTAATGGCTACTCTGAATCTTCCTGGATTCACTATTGGGCTTCCGGTTTGGTTGTTTTCCACTCCGAATGCCTTGCATGCTCCTGACGCTTCTTTTGTGAGCACCTCAAATCAAGAGCATCAGAACCCTGTACCTCCTTTGCCAGTAACATCTTCTCCTCCTCCTTCTACCTCATGTGGTGAAAGTAGCAATACTAGTAACCAGCAGTCTAAAAGGAATAGACGGGGGAAGAATAGGAAGAAGATGCCAAAACAAGGGGGCAAGCACCCTGCCTCTGCAGATCATGCAGGGGGCACCCACCCAGCCTCTGGAGGTCATGCTGGGAGAAAACTTTTAGTCACTGAAAATCATACTGAAAGTTTGTCTTCAACCACTGTCAGTCATGTTGAGGACACGTCATTGATCACTGCTAGTCATATTAATGACAAGTCACCAGTTCCTGTGAGTCATACTGGAGACACCAGATCAGCCACTGCAAGTCATGCTGAGGGAGTTGACATTGTCGACAAACCCAACAAACAGAAGCTTAAGTTCCCTTGTAAGTTTTGCGAGGGAGACCACCTTACTTACTTGTGCCCTGTACTTCCAGAAGTGCAAAAAGTGTGGTCCTTAGTTCAAAAGTCTTCTGCTTCTGAGCAACCAGCCTCTGTGAGTCATGCTGGGGGCAAGCTGTCAGCCAATGCTAGTCATGCTGAGAGTACTGACGTTGTAAAGGAGTCTAAACCTATAGGACGGAAACCAAAGTTCCCTTGTAAACTTTGTAAGGGAGATCACCTTACTCATCGATGCCCTGCCATTCCAGAGGTACGAAGAGTGTGGTCCATGTCTGAAGGAACCTCTGTTCTTGAGTTGTCTATAGATTCCCTGCAGCCAGATCAAATTTTGGTTGATAAAGTGGTTGAACCAATGCAATCTTTGGTCGACCCCACTCTTCCTTCGGAGAGTGAAGTGATTGAATCGATGCAATCTTCGACCGATCCCATCAGTCCTTCAGAGATTGATGCACCTCCTACTGAAGTCTTCTGCATTACCAGTTTGGATGTTCCTGAAAAAGGGGGCACTTCATCTGTGCCATGTGAACCCCTACCAAGCCCTAGGATTGTTTCCTTTGATTGGAATAGTCTAGCCGAGCCTCGTCTTCCTTCTTCGACACCTTTTCAGATAAAGGTTGATATCTGGAACCATACGGTTGATCGATGCATTATTGATGAAGGTGCTTCTGTTAGTATCTTATCCGCTTATGCTTGGAGAGATTTGGGTTTCCCTAATGTTTTTCCAACTGCTAATTGGCCGTTGACCTTCGATAGAAGACCTAGTGAACCGATCGGATTCCTCCGTCAGGCACCTGTTACCTTGGGTGGAAAAACAGTCTTAGTTGATTTTATGGTTTTAAAGGACCCTATGGACTTTGATATGATCCTTGGGCGTGATTACGTTTATGCTATGCATGCTGTGGTGTCTACGCTTTTTCGTGTGATGCATTTCCCTCATAACGAAAACATTGTCACCATCGATCAGCTTGCATTCGTTGATCCTCCTTATTACCCAACTGTAGACCAGTCTGATCCCTCGTCATTAGGCACTACTATGTCACATGCGCCTCATGTGGCATATTGTTCCTTGAGTTCAACTGCTACTGAGAAGAAGTCTCTGAGTTCATGCTTACCTTCTCGGGACTTGGTCCCAGCTTTTGACCAAGTGACATCTCCATCTGAATGTTTAGATATGTGTTCTATCTGGGATGATATACTTCCTTCCGATGAAGTTTTCCTAGAGTCTATAGTACAGTATGCCATTCATTTGGATGTTGATCCAGTCGCAGTCATGTCCAGCCCCGGTTTGACCTTAAAGTTTGATCTTCCTACTGTTGAGTCTTTGGACTTTCCTATAGATCCGCAAATCGGTGTTCCTGCTGAGTTTGATTCTGCTTCTAGAATTTTCAACTCCCATGATGATGAATTTGTTTCTGCAGATTCCATCATGTCCTTCAACTTTGATCTTCATCCTGAATTTGATCTTGTTGATTGTAAGTCCTCGGGCTTGGGTACCATAGAGTCTTCATTCGAAGACTCTGCCTTGTTTATGCCTGTTGTTGATGATAGTGAAGTTGAAAGTATTTCTACCACAGTGACTTGTATCGGGTCTTCCTTTACATATGTTTTAGATATGATCCTGGTACTAATGTTTCTTGGAGACAGGATTCTTAGCTGGATGTATACTTGCTTACTGGTCCTTTTCGACACCCTGTGCGACCATATCAGGTATATTCATAACCTTGCATATAGGTTTAGGCTTCCCCGCTGTTATGTTGCATTTGAACCTTTTGCCATCCGAATTCGCCATAGGGTCGAACCTGTTGGATATTGGTGTGTTAGCCATCTCTTTATGCATTGTGCACCAGTCCGACAGCAGAGCCTACCTAACATGGGTCACCCTAGTCAGCACCCTTATGCCATTCTGGTGCCCATGCTGAGTTTTTCTCATAGGTTCGGGAGCCTTTTTAGATTTACCATGACTTTGAGAAGAAGCCTCATATCTTTCTTCCTCACATATTTCTGGCCATCCCTGATAAGGCTCCCATCTTTGTGTTCAAATTGCATATGCATCTATGATGATCCCGCTTGCGCTAATGAGCCTGAAGCCGGCTTCCACGCTTTTAGCCCGTTGTATAAGCCTCCATCTCTGATCTCATTTCCGCTAAGCCCTGTATCATTTTGCCTTCGCAGTTTGACACCTTTTACCTGGAGGAGACACACCCTGAGTGTCCTTATCTTGCCCATGTTCCTTGCATTAGGCATAGCTTTGTTCCATGCGCTTGGAGCTAGTCTTGCATGTCCCTGACACTCGTTTCCTCCCATTTCGAGCATTCTTCTTTTACTTCGAGCTCGTTAAAAACAGTAAGTAGGTCTCGAGCATTCTTCTGCCTTCACTTCGAGCTCGTTAAAAACAGTAAGTAGGTTACGAGCAGTCTTCCACCTTTCCTTCGAGCTCGTTAAAAACAGTAAGGAGGCTACGAGCATTCTTCTACCTTCACTTCGAGCTCGTTAAAAACAGTAAGTAGGTTATGAGCATTTCTTTCATCTTCACTTCGAGCTCGTTAAAAACAGTAAGGAAGTTGTGAGCATTTTCCTATCTCCTTTGAGCTCGTTAAAAACAGTAAGGAGGTCATGAGTTTACTTTTCCGGACTCGTTAAACCTTTACGGAAAAGATCCCTATGGAGTTCTTTTAAGCCCTTTTCAGACTCCTTAAATAGGAAAAGTTTGCCGAGCATAGTTGTCTTTTCGGGCTCGTTAAAATAACTGAACCGACATCCACTCAGGTATAGAATTACCCCTTTTCCGGGCCTTGGTGGATAGTTTACGGAAAAGGTATACTCTAGGTATACTCTAGTATGCGCTAGAAGAGTTCTTCTTCCATCATTTTACACTTTTTCGGGGAAGGAGACTAACTTTACGAAAAAGGACCTTTGGAGTCTCTCTTTAGGGTTTTCAGACTCTCGAAATATGAAAACACCAAGCGAGCACATACCAATCCGGGCTCGATATAAAATCCACGGATAAGTAAGTAGAGGACTGTTTAAGTTTTTCAACTCTATAAGCAAGAAAACACCGCCGAGCACAAACCAATCCGGGCTCGATATAAAATCCATGGATAGGTGTATGGAGTTTTCTTCTAGGTTTTTCAGACTCCTTAAATATGAAAATACCGTCGAGCATGCTTTAGTTCTTTGTCGAGCTCGTTAAAAAATGAAAAAGGAAAGGGAAGGGAAGAATGTTACAATATCTTTCAATATGATGGCAGCGAGTCAACTATCTCCTTGAACAAAGCACCTGTTTTGAGTCTATCAAACAAGTTGGGTTCTAGTGTTGGCCTTAGGGTAAACTTGATCTCAGAGTTCCTACTCCTCCATTTGGTTAGTTTTCCACTCATATGGAGAATCTGTTAATGTCTCCTACATTGCAGACTTGCATCATGGTCCCTTTGTGTTCAAAGCTGCCTAAGTCACTTTTGTGTCGTGCTCACTGTTCAAGGATACAACCTGTGTCGGCCATTCTGCAGTTGCCTTGACCTCATGTGTCGGCCATTCCTTGGTGTCAGTATGTTTCATCATGTGTTCAGTCCTACTTCAAATCAGCTCATACCTGTTGAGTGTTCCTCGTGTTGGATGCTGGAGGATGCATTAAGGCCTCCCTTCCAACGGACTTCTTCCCATCGACTTCAACTCATTGTGCTCTGGGAATGAAGTTTAGAGTTTCGGTTAGTACCTTGGAGATTGCAGTCATTAGTGGCAGTTTCCCTCGCTATTGGATAGATGGGAATACATCAATGTCTCCTATCCGATGGATTCTTCAAGTGTTCGACGGCAAGACCATCTATTCGCACTTGCTTGAATGTACTAGGTACCTTGGGTTCCATTTTCATTATTGGTGGACACCCTCGCGTTTGTTAACGGTATACATCAATGACCGGTAATCAAACGATACCTCCCATGTTCGACAACAGCTCATTTATTCGCATGGATAGGTTTGTACCTTGGGTTGTTTTTGGATGAAGACCTTGGGATCCTCGATAGCATCACCTCATTTATGTTATCGCCCAAGTTGCGCAAGACTGAGCCCCACTCCTTTTGGCTCTTGATGAGACATAGATCCAGCTTGTTCTCTATGGCTATGTTCTCCAGTTTTGACATAGATCCACCTTGTATTTATGTGGCTATGTTTCGACTTATGTTCCTCATGGATCCACGCTTGTATTTTAGTGGCCATGATATATGCATCAGTATTTTGGATCATTATTGTATCCTCTTGGAGATCATGTTCCACCATTTGAACATGGACAGTTACCCCATGGATAAGTTTGTCTGACTTTGCCTTTGCTTTCAGGTACTTCATTTGAGCCTATGATTCTTGGTTTCTCCGTTCCTCCACGATTCAACTCTTTTTTATTTTTTTTTATAATGTATTTCGGCCATCGTTTCCCGTACTCCCTCTGACCTCATACATTAGGGGGCATCTGTTATAGCTTGAAATGACACCTCTCCGTCCGTGACGACACTTGTTTCCCTTGGTCGCATGACGACACTTCTTGAGATCAAGTTCAGTCACACAACAGGACAATTGTGGATGGAGGAGTCATTTGGGACACTAAAAATGGTTGAAATTACCTCATTCTTGACCCATTTGATGTATATGACCCTTAGGAACATTTTTCCAGACCAAACCATCTCCTGAAAATGAGCAGAAAAGCCTGTTTTTGGCCATTTTTCACTATGAGCGCGACTCTACTGTTATAATAGTAGCGCCCATTGCCATATGAGCGCGACTTTACCTCATTCAAAGTAGCGCCCATTGCCATATGTACGCGACTTTGTCTACTGTAGAGTAGGGTACATACCTGTTTTGGTCAAAATCTCGAAATTCGAGTAAGTTAAGTTGGTTGGGAAACCTCTTGAGTGGTTATAACTTCTTTTCCTCTTCCTCATTGATTATATAAGGAGGGTAGAAGGGTCATGTGAAAGGAGCAAGCCCAATTGCAAAGTTATGTTGGAGGAATGGAGACCCTCATCCCCCTCTCTTGTGCTTCAGTTTTGGTAAACCCTAGTACAATTGCTTAGAGGCTGGGATCCTTGGAGAACGGAAGCAGGAGATCTTGAATCTAGGTTTCGTGAAGTGCCAAGCTTGAAGGAAGGTATAATTGTATGTACTTGCTTTCATTCATTAATAAAGATCAGACGTTCTTCTCTTTCCAAATATGACCTAGTTATGTGTGTCTCAGATTTGATTACAGTTTGTTTATAATCTGATGTCTTCTTCTATTATTAATATCAATCTTATATATGTAGTCAAATGTATTTGAGAAAGGTATCAAGTTGTTTTGCAGGTCTGGGCATTGCGACACTAGATAAGCATTGAAGAGCGAGGGAGGAAAAGCTAGGATCAACCTTCTAAATAAGGTGCCTACATCTCTAAACCCTAATCTCTTCATTTATTAGTTATACTTGCAGAATGCTTGTAAGTCTATCTTTATCACCGTAAGTTGGTAGTTTCTCCCCTGAACTATAGGTGCATTTTCCCCACAACAGATTTGTACAAGTTATTTACAACCAAGAAATCAATGCAAGAACATAGAAAAAGATGATGAAACACACATTGAAATGCCCCTTAACTTATTCATGCCAAAATATTTTCAACTAACCTTGGAGGGGAACTCCCACACCTCCAATGATGCCATTAGCAAATGAGTTTTTATTCTATTTATAGGCTCATATCTTCTCAAATTATGGCTTCATGTCTTTTAGGATTTTAGAGAGGAAAATAATATTTTAATCCACAAACTATGTCCTCTGACCTAGGGTACACGTCCCTAGTGTCAATTTCATGTAATTTAGATCCCCTTGAACCCTAACACACCACTTGAAGAGTCCTCATGAACAATAGCGCTTATGTTATAGCATGCAAGTGTGTTCATATTTGATCCTTCTTTAGCATATTGGTCAAATTATTGACTTGAGCACTCTTTTACCTTTTGAATAGGCCCACTTGTCTCATGCCATCATTGTACTTCTTTAGAATATACTTTAATTATTTATTTATATCTATTTAGCAACTTGGACCATGTCATCAATGCTAAATTGTGCTTCCTCATATAAAGGAATTTCCTCCAAATATGTGTATTGTTCCTCAAATAATGTGTAAGTGTCCCATAAAGTCATTTCACAATGATTTTGATGCATCTTTCTCACCAAGCGTTACTCTTGCAAGTGTAGATTCATGATCAAGCTACCATAATGATCCCTTGGGGTACAATGTTCATCATCAAGTGATCTCCTTTGACAAAAATAGTGCTCCAATCTAGGGCACTCATACATTATCTCTCTTACTTTCCAACTATCATGCCCCAAGCCTCCCCCAAGCTATGTGTTTTTTCTCTAGACCTCCCAAGGTGAGGTGAACCTACTTTTTGTTGTATTTGACCAATAAATTTCCATAAATAATGTCTTGGGTCACAAATAAGGTAGTTTTCTCTTGATTTCTAGTTTTATTCATATTCATATTGTCTGTCAATGAAGTCCTTGAAAATCCTCTCTAAAGTTGTACCTATCACTATAATTCCAAGGATCTTCTGCTACACTTGGTGAGATAAGAAAGGTCCATAAAGTACAAAATTAACCATGGATTTTCATGGGGGTAATAAGTTCCAAAGATCTTAGTGTGGATATTTTAATTTTTAAGAAGCTACAATTTTGAAGAAATCTCCATCTGAGCTTCTCTACATGTATTTGTAAGCTTGCCTTAAATGCTTTCATTGAAATGGGATAGAGCTGTGGGATTTGACTTATCGACCAAAAGCAGAATCCCAATCAACAAATGTAGAAAATGGTGTTTTAGTAACCTGCTAGATTGGCATTTGATTCTAGAAAAAAATATGAGAGCTAATCATGTAAACTTGTAGAGTATTAAAGGATAACAAAAATCCATTACTCTTATTTTGGCCTATATCCACTCCAAATATTCATCACTAGACTTAATCGATGGCCATACAAACGAATTCATTTCAATTAGCAGCAATGCACTGAGTACTCTTGCTGAAGCCTACCAACCCCTAAAAAATGAACATATATAAGATGTTCTCTATGACCCAACACATTTTATAGCTACCCTCGATTATCAGGAAATCACATCACAAAGTAAGTAAATTCATACGTAGAGCTATCCCGGTCATACACCATATATTGATCCACTGATTTAGGAGATGAAGTGGTTTTCCAGTCTATGGATGGCTTGAACCCCTCGCTTGATCAAGTAATACTTTCAAGAGATACCATACATAGTATGCAAGGCCTTATAAACGACTAGCATACCAAAGTGGAAGCAATGAGTCTAAGAACTGGGGATAAGTCACTTGTCTCAAAGAAATAATGACTGCTTTGGAAGATCTATATGAACCATTGTTCTTCACTTAACATTCTTTTTTAATATACATGATGGGTTTCTTCATAATATGGTGAACTATTTCTATCCTAAACTACACCAGCTTGCTTGAAATCATGTGAACTCATAAATCTAGTATAGCCATTGATTAATATTATATTATAAAACTTTTAGAATATTCTTAGAGTAATACAAATATGCATGACATCTATATCATAATGAAAACCAGTGACATCCTTCCATAAATATTTTTGCATTTCTGTCATTTTCATAGTGAAATACATTGTGCTAGAAAGCCGCATGTTTCTTTATCGGTCTATGCGATGCAATTATCTTTACATGCTCAAGTTTTCTTTGTGTGTGTTTACTTATCTTGTTGGAGGATTTTGCTTTTTCCATAACTTAAGGTTGTCTCTACCTATTGGTCATTTCCTAGGTATCTCATGGGATCCTTCCACAATTTCAAAAGTTCAGGTGAGAAAATATATTACTACATATTTAGGTTCAATATTCTACTATTGTTGCTTTTCATTATTTTGTTGAGTTAATATAAAACCATTTTCATAAACACTTGAATAGTTATTATGTTACATGTATGGGTGCTTTAATAGTTATAGATCTGATGTTGAAGACCATTAATGATTAGCATTTTATCTCAACAAGTGTTGTTTTATGAATTGGTATGAGTGCTTTAATAGATTGGTAATATTCTAGTCCTAAGGTCTCAAGCTATATATATATATATATATATATATATTTTGCTAACTAATAAGATCACTTTTTTTGGAAAAGCCTAAATAGTCTTGAAAATGGAAAAGCCAATAACTTTGACATGGAAGGGATCTACATCAACATTTTGAAATTTTGACTAACAACATAGATAAGTTTTTGGTCATATCTTACCTTGGGAGCAATTTCCAGTGTTTATCATCTTGAATTTATCTCATTATGTAACAAGCCTATTGTCACATGGGAAATTATACGCATTCAAATTTTTTTGAGTCAATTATATATCTTTATATATTTTTCTGTACAAAAGATGATTATACAATGTTTATACGAGATGGTATATACTAAATATACATGAGAAGTGCCTTTATGTATGGTTATAATTTATAGTTTATAGGCATCGGTGTTGTAGATATCTCCGATTTCTCCTAAACTTATGAGTTTTTGAGAGCCATATTCAGGGATAAGTTTAAGGACCCATACTTATTTAAAAGTGTATAAACCTTGGCGAATCTTACTAATTCTTAAAATGTCAACTATAAAATATTTGGCGATATTTTTCTAAAAGTATTTTTTTTCCTTGGAAAAAAAGAAAAAATTTGATTCATCTTTCAAGAGAAAAATTTACAATAATGTCTACACTCTTTGAGAGTGTCAATGATCTCAACAAATCAAGAGTAAAAACTTTGAAGTGACAATAAATACATAATTCTGATCCATAAAACTTGGATCAAATTGTCCCAAAAATAAAACAATATTATAGTAACCTAGTGAATCATATAACATTGATTCCAAAAATTAAAAACCAGTGATCCTGTAGCTAAATAAAGCCGACTGTTTACCAAGTACAAGTTATGTAATGTTACTGATACCATCCATAAGATATATACTCCGTAGATCCAGAAAACCTGTGCAAAAATAATGTTCCATTCCTTCTAGTATTGAGATAAATCAACTTGAACTCATTCTATGAAAGTCCTGTGATAGTATTCACTGACCAAGCCACCATCATATTCCTTAATTTTCCACAGTCCAATTCCCAGCAGCAAACCCGCTTTCAATGCCCGGCCCACTTCCTTGTTATTTTCCCTATACACATGTGTGCATGCAAAGTTGTCAAATGAAGAAGTGATACCCCTGATAGAGACCAAAAGGTTTGATAGTCTACTATTGTAACAAAGCTGAGTTCCATCCATCCATTTTATGACATTCAGTGAATCTCCAAAAAGATTGACATTCCGACATCCCTTTTCAACCGCAAAGATAACAAGAAATTTCAGGCTCAAGACCTCTACCAGGTTGTTACTTTCATTCCCCATACCCAAGGACATATGAAAATAATGAGTAGGTGTAAGATAGAGTATAGCTCCCCACCCCGCAATAATTGTTTTGACATGCCCCATCAAAAAAACCCCATGGTTGGGATCGATCAATATCCAGAGGAAAAATATTATGATAATTGTCCCCATGATGTATATGTTTACAGGACAAGAAAATCCCACAACAATTCACCGTCGTTTGTGCAGGGATACTCACATTGTTTGTGAACATCCAATTGTTCCTGGCTAGCTAGACACCCCAAATGACCATAAGTGGAAGAGATCGATATTCCTGAAATGATTGGTTTTGATACCAAATATGCCAAGTCTCCTCCATAGAGGCCCCGAGCCAATGGAAATTTACATTCAGGATTATGGAAACAAAAGTCTAGACAGTGTTAATAAAATCACAATGAAAAAACAGGTGACCCACCGATTCCTCTTCATGACGACACAAAATGCACCACCCCGGTCCTTGTTTGTTGCATTTCTGTAAAAATTCCCATGTAGGTACCCTGTTAGAAAGAGCACACCACATGAATAGCCTGGTCTTATGTAGACAAGGAAGCTTCCACATCTTCGGCCACCACCACAAAGGCTCATGAAGATTCCTCTCTGCACTGATCCTGAGATAACCTGATTTGGGAGTGTAACATCCCGAAGGGTCCCCATGCCAGCAAAGTTCATCATCAGATTCACCCAATGAAATGTGGTCCATAGAAAGTGCCTGAATATACCTTACCAGTTCACCTTCCTCCTCCACCTCTAGTCCAAAAGAACTAGCTCGGAGCCATACATGACGTCCCAACAAAAGTTCCTCCGGGTCAGCAAGCTGATGAAGGAAAAAAATGCCCCTTCTACCAAGGGCGACAATAGTTCCTTCCATCATCAAGTGTTGTAGTTCACAGCCCATCCATGGATCACGACCAATGCGAATTAAGTGGCCATTTCCAACATCCTAGGCCAAATCACGTTCAATAATGTGGAAATATTTAACTAGGGTCTTCCAGATGACCGATCCCCCAAAGTGTGTTTTAACCGGATTTCGGATCCAGGATTCAAGTGACTCCGGAATAATATATTTGTGAATCATAACCCATGCCCAGATACCTCCAGATTTTATCAAGTTCCAACCACACTTTGCAGCCAAAGCCTTGGAGAAAGAGTAGATATTCTTAAGTCCTGTTGTTGCTGCAACACCCCCCCCCAATATTTTTTGAAAATATTGGGGCCCCCCTCCTTTTTTGCTTTTAAGAGGAAGTTTGCCTAAGAATATATGAGCATCATAGTCTTTCTTACTTAGCTTTTCCCCTGAAGAAAGGTCTTTTACTTTCCTTACACGTTGAGTTCATTTTATTTTTTACCTAAGTAGAACTCAAGATCCTGATCCGAAACAGCGGAAGTTCTAAGCTAAATTTTCCGCAACGGCGGAGGGTTGGTCCAAACTTTCCGAATCGGCGGAAGAAAAGGACCAAGTAAAGCCGCAGCGGAGGACTCATCTTAAGTTTCCGAAAAAGCAAAACCTTTGACCAAGTGAACCCGCAGCGGAATCAATTCACCAAGTTTCTCTACAACAACGGGAGAATTCACCCAACTCTTCCGCAAGCAATTAGAATTTTACGAATAAGTCATCTTTGCGGGAGGACTCTTCTATCTTTCCCAAAATAGCGAAGGTCTTCAAGTAACTCTTCTGCAAAAGTGGACAAACTCACTTAAGTTGGCTGATACGTAGCGTCACGCTTTCCTTTCACGGAAAAGTTCAGATAATTCTCCTGCAACGGCAGGCAAACTTAGCCTTTCTTTCCACAGGAGACGGAGACTTTAACCGAGTCTTTCCGATTTTTGGCGGTCGCATTTATTAAGAAAAGGTCGATTTGACCCATCTGTACGCTACTTTAACCCCGTTTTAATGGCTTGAAACCACCCTAATAATGGCTCGCATGTACCATTTTTATTTATATAGGGCATGAACCCCGTTGGGTTTTTACTATTTCCATTGGTCAAGAGCGCTCATTCCGTTCCCATCCAAGTTTGCAAGCACCCTCTACAGGCTCACTGATTCCACCGAGGTATCAACGCCTATCTACCATCGTATTTCAACAAGTAAGTACCCTGTCAAACCTCTTGTACTAGATTGTGTGGTTAAGGTAAATGTTATGTGCATGGCTTTATTCTTTTTCCTTATCCGTGTCAAGTTGTGTAGTTTGACCACATCCGAAGCAACCCATACATTTTTTTTCTTTGTTCAAACGCACCAAAGTCTTGCTCATATGAACATGGACACCTCGAGACACTAGGCACCCATTAAGCCGTCAATTTTGTAAATCTCCAAACTAGCCCCATCCACCCTTCTATGAAGAGCGTCGGTATTCTTACCCAACTGTGAAAGTTTACGTTGTTTTGCACTTTGGAACATAGTACTCAGAATCGCCTTGCGCTTACGGTTTGTCATTTTGAAATGCATTTCCTTTATTTTCATAAGTGCAATATAGCGCCCTACTGAAACATTTTTAGTTTTGCATAGGGATTATGAAGTAGCATATATAGATGTTTAAACTAGAAAAGAAGAGCCATTTAAAGTTTGCAAATCAGTAGTGAAACGAATTTAAAGCTTTCAGTCGGCATTTTAGGCCTCAATAATATGAGTAGAATGATAATCGCTGACATTATGTCATATGCCTACAAGATTTTTCAAAAATGGCCAAAGGTGGCAAGAGAAAATCAAAGGCAACTAAAGAAAGCACAAGAGTAGAAACTACATTCCAAGATACCAAGTGCACCATAGACGTGCCTCCAGAAGTAAACTGGGGAGATGTATGCCGTACGATAAGAGATCAGGACTTCCCTGAAGCACTTATTGAAGAAGAATATTTATATCAGAACATAAGAAACTCTTGTATATCCAAGGCGGCCACACGTCCAGAGCTTTTCCCATGCTCGGAAGTAATTGGATGGATTTTGCAGCATGCGAACACCGAGATAAGAGTTATAGCATACAGCAAAGGAAAAGCTTTTGCCTCATTTCACCCATCTTATATCTCAATGGCTTACAAGTTTCCCAAATCCCAGAAGCGACTTAATGATGCATGGTTGGAAGAGATCCAGATGGATAATCTAGAGATTGCTAGGAAGCTGTTAATTTCAGGCAAACAAATCAGAAAAAAGGATAGTGAGGAGTACGAGGTTCAGAATCTGAGGACCCCTTTTAGACTAATCGCTCTCATGTTGAGCAGAATATTCAGAAGACCTGATGGGATGATGTTCATGCTACAATGGGTTCCCATCATCCATTACGTAGCGTTCAAAGGGACAATTTTCAACTGGGCTGATATTCTCTCAGACATCCTATTGTCAGCTATAATGGTTGTCCGAGAAGGGTTAGTAGAGAGGAAGGAACAATGTTATATGGAATCTTACTTGATAGATTGTATTGTGGTGAAATGCCCCTTTCCCAAGTTTGGATGCATAGGGAACTCGGTGGATGGCTCAGTGTTCATCGCCTACAAAATATTTTGGGCTCAGAATTACAAACGACATTACAAACTAATTTGTGAGGAGTTCATCATGGCCCTATATGAATTAATGTTTAACGAAGAACCCAACTGCCTATCTGAGAACGCTATGGAAGTTTTGGAGAAATATGGTGATTTCTATTTTTCGCCAGAAGGTACCTACATAAGAATGTATGGAGGCTCCAAAACCCCGTATATCCTACCTACGTATGCTACGGATTATATAGTCTACAAGGAGGCAGTAAGACAGGTTTTCATTGATGGAATTGGTAGTACCTTGTGTAAGGCCAAGAAGGCTACTTTCCTGCCTTTACCTTTCTATGTTGGAGCCTACAAGTTCTCAAGAATTGCAACTATAGAATATTTTGTCACAGAGTTGAAAAGATTTCATTTTGGGGAAAAGATTTTTCACACAAATGATCAAGAAGGTAAAGCTGCACAACATTGAAAAGAAATATCCACTCCCTTTGAATATGCTAACTATTATGATCAAGAGGAGGAAGTATATAGAGGGGTTAGCAATATGACTGAGCTACGGATTTGTCAACTTGGGAAAGGAGGAGCCAGCTCGAGCTCTAATGTTGTGGAGAAAATAGATTAGCAGTGAAAAAAGGGTACCTTGGGGACTGCTGAGGCTCTCTCGAAAGAAGAACAAAGGATCCAGGAACAAACCAAGAAAAAGCAGGAGGAAGCTAAGAAAAGAATCAACAAGGCAAAAGAGGATAAACTCTGAGAAGAAGAGACTTTAAGAGCCCAAGCAGCTGAAGCTGAAGCAAAGAGGATTCAAGAAGAAGAGAGGATCAAATTGGAAATAAATGCGAAGCAGGAAGAAGATGACACACTAAGAAGGGAGTAGGAGGGAGAGGCACAAAGAAAAGAAGAAGAAGAAAAGAAATCCAAAGAGGATGTTGACCCCAAAATCCCAAGCACACAATACATGGATATGAATTCCCCCATAAGAAACCTTCCACTCATCCCGTTTACACCATCCAAGAATAGCAAGGTGTCCCAATGGGATAGGTTCACTTATAACAAAAAGAGGAAATCCATTGTTAAAGAAACGGTGACTAGGATGAAGAGTCCTTTTCAACCAGATATCGTCACCAGGCATGAAACCACAGTCATGCAAGGTACCGAACATGACCCCCAACTCATGGCATCTATTTATGTGTCCTCTATTCTGGCAACCGGCGACAATGTCAACATACTAGGGGATAAATTGAGTCTAGAGAAAGGGAGAGCCCGTCAATTGCAGGAGGCATTAGTCAAAGAGAAAAATTATACAACTTTGATGATCGAAAAGAATGATGCTCTCACATCCCAAAAGGAAGAATTAAATGACGCGCTTCAATAGCTGGATCTGATAAGAGAGCTTTGGCAATGCAAGTAATGGTTTTAGAGGCAGAAAAGGGAGAACTTGAAGATAAAAACTTGAAGCTTGAATCAGAGAAGTTTGACAATGTTCAGTAGATCGACGACCTGAAGGAACACATGGAAAAGTTGCAAGAAGGAAACGAATTGTTAGAATGGAAATTGGAACTGGCAAACAACAAAATGGGAGACATTAGCCCCTTCCACGAGTAAGCCTATGAAATACTAAGAAGGACCTACGGCTTCCAAGAACTCCTATCAGAGGAAATATACAAACTAAAGGCAATAATGGCCAAGGTTAAGGAAATCAATGTCGAAGCCACTAGGGTCAGGAGGAAGCATACACGTATTAGTGGAGAGATTAAGAAACACATTGAGTGGAGAGAAGGGAAATCAGGATTCTCGACAACTCTTCCCCTTAAGTCTGTTTTCAAGTACAGAGCAGATGTGCACACCTTGGATTATTCTAAAGATTGTGGAGTAAAGTTGGCCACCGTAACCCTATCTACTTATGAGCGGTGTAAGAATTTGTATTCTAAAATACAAGCCACACAGGAAAGTTGTCAGATGGCCATGCCCTAGAGGATAGAAGAATTCCCAGATAGAGCACAACGTTTATCTGACCTGAATGAGGGGCTCAAGGCAGAAAGAGAATATGTGCAGAAGCTGGACATCTTGACCACAGAAGACCTGCACCAATTTATCAACCAGGCTATTATTCATAAACACTACCTAGAAGAAAGTCTCCAAGCCACTATGGCAGAAATGATTATCCTAGCAGAAGAGCTTGCCAAGCGAGAAGTGTCTCTCAGATTTATGATTCCCCTGGTTGGAATCAATATTGTAAAGGAAGTGAATCAGTGGGGAAATTACATAGCAGAGGTATACAGGGCAATGGTAGCCAACCAAGCTTCGACCTCAGAGAGTGTTCCAGTTGCTGCAGTAGCGTTAGTTTTAGAAGAAACACCAGCAATCTCAGAAGTGCCTAGGTCAACCAAGGAGCCAGCTCAGGGATAGCTCACATTTGCTAATGTCTTACTAATGAAAGCCAGCATGCCTCTTTGGTTTATATTTTATGTGGATACCTTTGAATTATTAAAATGACTTATGGGTTTTAACTCCCGTTCCTTTTTGTAAAGTTAATTGGGATATTTCTCCTTTTTGTAAATATCAGCACTACAAGACAAATTAGAGGAATATAAACGGTTAGGGTATAGGTGGCAGCCCCTAGCACATTTTGTAAAGCTATATATAGTTGATTATTAGGGAATAGGAAGGAATTTTTGCAGGTGAAAGGACATTTCTGTCTTGTATGTGAACTATTTCTGCTACATGAATAAGAAAATCATTTTGGCCCGTGGAAGCTTGCACAACACTTTGCTTGGGATCATGTTGGATAATTGTTGAACTATTTCTGCATCTTTCATACATTTCCTGTGAGATCTTTCCTGGCTATTATGAATTAATTCTCTGCTATGAATGGTTTCATTTCCTTTGCAAAATTTCTGTGTTAAATGGGTAATAGAATGTTTATCTTTATCAAAGCTATCTTGGATAATCTTTATTTCTGCTGTAAATGCTTCTTTCCAATTTAACAGCTATCTGTGAAATTCTTGGGTTCATTTCCAGTTTATTGCTCATTCTTTAAATTTTCTCCTTATAAGGATAGGTTAATTTAAATTTAATTAGCTTAGAATAGATTTGTTTAACGCATGCATTTAATTTAGGGCACATGCATATCATCTTAAACATAAAAAATATAAACTATGGATCGGGCCGCAACCAATGCAAAATAAATAAATCTTTAAACCTTACACGGTAGCCAGAACCGTTAACCGGATGGATTCCCTACACCAAATGGTGGGTGATATAATTGGGATCGCTTACTGGAGAGAATCCCTTGCTGATTGATGCTGCGATATTCGAGGCATCAACAGTTTTTGGCGCTAGAAGGAGGGCCAATAGTGCATGGCTAGCAGAAGAGACCCTTTTGTAAGAAATTTTTCCACTGAAAACCCATCTGAAAAAGTTATCCCGAACATTCCAGATCTGGAATCAAGAAATCAAGAAAATCCTAATTCTGAGACAGAACAGCAAGAAACATTGTATGTTGTCCCTTTTGAGGAAGTAAATCGCTTCAGGAGACATACTCGCTCCTACGTTAGAATTCTTGGAGGACTAACCACAGTTCCTCTGTTACCCAGAATCAGAGCTCCTCGAAAAAATCCTCAGTGTACAAGGGATTTCATTCTCGTTCAAAGTCTAGAAGAATTATTAGATTTATCTCTAGAAGAAATCACTGAACATTTTGACGAATTTAGACCTGAGACTCCCACGAATCCAGAACAGCAGCACACTCCAAGACATACTCCTCACAACTCACCACCACATTCTCCACCTAGAGTCATGGCTGTACCCACATGGAGAGCAAGAGGAGCATTAAATGTAGTTGGACCATTCCATGATTTGCCCAAAAATCCAGAAAAAGTTTTACCTAAGTATGACCCTAGCAAAGTAATTTCTGCTGAAGGTCACCTTAAATTTTTTTATTTAGCCTTGAATCTTCTTAATGTAGAATACGAAGACGTGGTTTGTCACCTCTTTCCTTATACTTTCGAAACCAAAGTATCTTCCTGGTATTTTAGTTTGCAAGCTAGTTCGATAACAAGTAGAGAAGATTTTGAGAAATGTTTTCTTAAAAAGTATGGCAATCAGAAAAATGTAGCTACTCTTATGAAAGAATTGTTGTCTATGACAATGGAAAAGAATGAGAAAGTTCAAGAGTTTAACCAAAGGTTCAAAACATTGTTCAATCATTTTAGTGATGCAACATAGCCTGTTGAGGAATGCTTAGTAGAATATTATACAACAGCTCTTAAATCCCTGCTAGCAATGTTCATCAAGAGAATGAAAAAACCTACCCTGATAGAAAATTTTGAAGAAGCCAAGAAAGTAGAAGAGGAGGCTGACAACATCGCCAAACATGCTCTCGATGTAGAGGCCAAGCCAACAGCTGTTAAGAAACCTTTTTTGTTAACTATGGATAAAGATGAACCCGCAGCAGAATTAGAAAATGTCATAAAAATGATGCAGAAACTATCCAATAAAATTGTGGATCTAGAAAAGGATAAGGCAACGAGTTCTTCAAGGCCACCTTTCAAGCCTTTCTATAAAAGGAAAGAATAAAATGGACAGTCGACCCCACCAGTAAACAATTCTGTTGTACTAAATTTAAATGAAATAGGCATGGACCACTTCTGCACTTTCCATCAAGAACAACACTCGGAGAAAAGTTGTCCACAATGGATCAATTCGATGAGCTTAGTAATGAACCAAATGTTAGATGCACAAATGCCTGAGCAGATGAACCCCCAACAAGAACTAATTCTTGAGAATGAAGAACCTGCTCCCGACACTACAATGATCCTTTGGGATTGGACTCCTACCCAAGAGACATCCTATGAAGATTTCGTAGATGAAGTGCAAATAACATCTATCAACATCACTACCAGAAGTAAAGGCCCAGTGATCGATCCAACAATAGAAGCACCTAAAGCAAGATCTAATCAAATACCGAAGCGGCACATAACTGTCATTCCTCCCCAATCCAAGACAAACTCGGCAGTTGCTCCTATGGTGACTAAAGAACCAAACTCAGAAATAATCAAACATCCATGAGTTTCTTCAAACAAAATAGAAAATCAATCGAAGATTTCAAAGGAATGTGACATGAGCTATGACATAATCGAGGATATTAAGAAAACAAAAGAAAACATTTCCATTTTTTATATGTGTAGCTTACCGCAACAGAGGAAGAGATTGATGGAGGCCTTTGATCCACAAACGAGTGCCTCAGTAGAAAACACTGATGAAAACCCAGAAATTAATGAAGCAAGTATAGGTGGAAAATCTAAGTCTCAAACCCTGCCTTTCCTTTTAACTTTCGAGATTTTTAATCATAATGTGCATAATTGTTTGGTAGACTCAAGTGCTAGTTCGAATGTCATGCCTTTGTAAATTTTCAAAAGGATTAATGGATAGCCAATCCCATCCCCATCTCAAATCATTCAATTAGATAGAACTGATGTCAAGGTTATTGGTGAACTGAAAGATGTTCTTATTAGATTGTCATCCAATCCTAGAGTATGTCAATTCATTGATATAATGGTGGTTGATATCCCTGAGGCATATGGTTTAATTTTGAGTAGGGACTGGTCTGTGAAACTAAATGGCTATTTTGCAATGGATTGGTCTCATTTGTGGTTGCCCCATCAAAATAGGCAAAATCAGATCAAGATATTAAGAGAGCCACACATGAAACAAATGTTACTCAGCTAGAAGAAAAGAACGAAGCTGTAGCTTTTTCGTCTTCAAATTTAGGGAATTACTTCTTGGAAATCGAACCTGGGAATTACCAATCAGAAGAGGTTAGCCATATTTCAAACAAACAGTCCAATCTCCTTCAGTTGTCACGGGCTGATGATATTGATTGTAACATAGTAGATTTAGTTACTAATTTAGACAGTAATGAAACTAACTTAGTTAAAGAAGAGAATATTTTATGGACTCTTTACTTTGATGGCTCCAAGACTCAGGAAGGATCCGGAGCCGGTTTCATTTTAATTGATCTTGATGGAAACAAACATTTTTTATCATGTAGATTAGAATTTGAGTGTACTAATAATACCGCAGAATACGAAGCTCTCATTCATGGGTTGAAGAAAGCCATTGGTCTTAATGTCAAGTTTGTGAAAGTCTTTGGTGATTCTGAAATTGTGGTTAGGCAAATAAGAAATACAATTCATTGTATTTCACCACATTTAAAAGGTTATCATGCTGAAGTTTGGGATTTAATTTCATGTTTTGATGCTTTTAATATCAATTTTGTTCCAAGATTGTAAAACGCTGCAGCTGATCTGTTAGCTACTTCTGCTTCCAGATTAGTGCCCGCTAATAATAAATGTTCTATTGAATTAATTTTCAGGCCTTCTGTTCCGAATAACATCACAAATCTTAGAGTATCTGATGACGATGATCTGATCATTGATTTGTTAACAAATGAAGATGTCTTCCAAGAGGCTGTAATAGATGAGGCACAGCATGATCTAGATTTACAGAATAAAGATGTTGTAAAGGGAAACTTCATTCCCAAATGCGTAAGAACTCTTGAAGTATTATTTGATTTACAGAGCAAGTTCAGAAGACCTATAAATGCTAAAACTCATAGCTCATCCACGCAGCATGAGTTAATAAATCTGGGCACGGAAGCTGAACTGAAATATATTAATCTTGGTAAGTGCTGCACGCCGGGCGAGAGAAGTAGATTCCTAAAATTGTTCTAGCAATATAAAGATGTGTTTTCTTGGACCTACGATGATTTGAAAATATACGATACCCGCATAATTCAACACATAATACCAATTAAGGAAGGTATCAAACCTTTTCAGCAACAGTTAAGAAGGATGCATCCGACACTCAAGCCTCTAATACAGAAAGAGTTAAAAAATTTGTTGGATGCCAAGATTATTTTTAAAGTTCGACATTCTGAATGGGTGGCTAATCTAGTTCCCGTATGAAAGAAATTGAGAGAAATCAGACTGTGTGTATATTTCCGGAACTTAAACAAAGCTTCCGATAAAGACAACTATCCTCTGTCCCCAATGGAACAAATCTTGCATATGGTGTCAGGATCATAACTTTTCTCTGTACTAGATTGGTTTTCTGGTTACAACCAAGTGCTAGTAGCGGAAGAGGACCGACCCAAAACCACTTTTCGTACAAAGTGGGGAACCTTCGCATATCAAAGAATGCCTTTTGGCTTAATCAACACAGGAGCTACCTTCCAGCGAGCCATGGACATTGCTTTCCGAGGATTGGGTGGTAAATGTGTTGTAGTCTACTTAGATGACATGACAGTTTTCTCAAAGAAAAGGGAAGACCATGTTTTTCACCTAAAGCAAATCTTTGATCGCTGTAGAAAGTATGGTATGTCTTTAAACCCTAAGAAAAGTGTTTTCGCTGTTCTTGAGGAGAAACTTTTGGGTCATATCATTTCAGAGGGAATCTTGATAGATCAAGAGAGAGTACAAGCTATCGACAAGATTCCCATGCCCCACAGTAAAAATTCTATGTAATCATTCATGGGCACCATAAATTTTGTTCGAAGGTTCGTACTAGATTTCGCTCAGATCGTTAAACCTTTGCAACAAATGGTCAAGCAGAGTGTACAATTTAAGTGGACAGACTTGGAAAAGATTGCATTCAAAGAAATCAAAGCTGCTATAGCCAAGGCACCTTCTTTAAGAAGTCCAGATTTCGATAAATATTTTATAATGTACACTTTTGCTTCTAATAACTCTCTCGCAGCTGTGCTTACCCAAAAGGCGGAATCAGGATATGAATACCCAATCTCTTTTATGAGCACTGGTCTGCAGGGCATTGAACTGAACTACCCCGTGGTAGATAAGACAGTTTTCAAAGCAGTAAAGAAGTTCAGGCCATATATCCTAAAAAATAGAACTAAATTCATAGTTCCTCATCCCACGGTCAGATCTCTTTTCATTCAGAAAGAATTGGGAGAAAGAAGAGGAAACTGGGTCACTGCACTTCAAGAGTATGACTTAGAATTCAAACCAACTACTATTATCAAAGGCCAAAGTCTATGCAAATTGCTCACTAAAAATCCAGCTGATGAAGAGCTATATTGGAGGGATGAAGCCAAACTGAACATGATTGATGTATGTCCAATTTTTACAATGCCGAAATCTTGGTACAAGGACCTAGTGCATTATCTATAGTCAGGTTACTTGCCAGAGCACTGGAATCCGAAGCAAATAAGAGCTCTCCATCTCAAATCAATAGTATACCAAATCATTGAAGGAGTGCTCTTTAGGAAGACTTACGATGGCATTTTCCTCAGATGTTTGGAAAAATCAGATGTGAGCAAAGTGGTCAAAGAATTATATGATGGCCCTGCTGGGGGACATTACTCTAGAGATACTACAGCTCACAAAATTCTTAGAGCTGGATACTACTGGCCCACTCTTTTCAAGGATGCTCACACCTATGCTAGAAATTGTGACGTATGCCAAAGAAGCACCAGAAAGTTACCAAAGGCAGTTGGACCCTTGCAGCTAGTAATTATCTCTGAACCATTCGAGCAATGGGGTATAAACATTATCAGTGAAATCAACCCCAATTCCTCGTTCCAGCACCATTATATTCTAACTGCTACAGATTATTTTACAAGATGGGATGAAGCTATCCCTCTACGTAAATTAAACGAAGACACAGTTATCAATTTCCTGGAGGAACACATCATAACCAGGTTTGGGGTTCCAATTTCCCTAGTCTTTGATAATGCACCTTATTTTTCGTCAATAAAAATTAATGAATTCATGTATGAGAAAGGAATTAAATTGCATTATTCATCCAATTGCTATCCCCGAGGGAATGGATTAGCTGATTCTACCAATAAAAATCTCATCTGAATTCTTAAGAAAACTGTGATTGAAAACCAGACAAGCTAGCACATAGCCCTCCCGAATGCTCTATGGGAAGATAGGGTCACTCCCAAGAATGCCTTAGGCGTTTCTCCTTTCACTCTAGTCTATGGTAAGGAAGCCATTCTCCCTCTGAATATTTTACTCCCATCCTTAGAGTTGTCCCAAGCTTCCCAAGGTTCTAGCAGTCAATCCCTCCAATCACGAATTGACACCCTGCTGAAACTTGAAGAATCACAACAAAAGGCCAAAGACCAATTCCACCATCACCAAGACATAGTCAAAAGATGGTTTGATAAGAAAAAATATGGTAAGAGGAATTTCGAAGTAGGTGACTTAGTTCTGAAATAGGACCACCAGCATGATGGTAGGGGAATGCACACGAAATTTCAACACTCATGAGTTGGACCTTACCAAATTTCCGAAAAGCTTGGCTCGTCGACCTATAAATTGAAAGACCTACAAGGGGAGGAAGTAAATCTTCCTTTCAACGACATCGCCTTGAAACAATAGTTCGCATGAGTCCTGGGCAGGCTCTTGTACATAATAAAACACTATTTTTCTGTTGTGGTTTGTTTCTTTTCTTTTGTTTTAGTTCAATTGCTTTGATTATCCTTTAGTTTGCTAGTTAGATTGATTTTTTTTCTTTTGTTTTGTTCGTTTCTCTTTTTTATTAAGTCCTTTGTTTAAATAAATCCAAGCTCAATTGTGGTGTAGCTGAATGAATGAGACTCTAGAAAAAACATAGAAGGATGGTCATAAAGAAACTCACTGATAAAGACAATACATATTTGTAGCTTTGCTTTCACTTATTGGTTTCCTAGAATGCAGTGATCCTCTTTTCTGTTTGGTCAAAATAACCCCTGTCAAATAGCTAAGATCTAGCATTTCCTTTTGACTATCTTAGGGTCCCATTCACTCTAACATTAATAGCTGTCTCAAGAAGTTAACTATGGCGAACCCATGGAGAGGAAACGTGTCTCACATATATATGGTATTTAAAATGATCCCATGTTGCAAGTAGAGCCAAAAGGCATATGTCAAAGAGTCTGGTTTCCATAAATTCTCGCCTCAATTAAAGCATGGTTGAGAAAATAAAAGAAACTTGTAAATCAAGGAAGCTGTTCAAATAAACCAGCCCAGCAAGGTTCTTCTCCGTCTGTGAAGCATGAAATTGAATAAATCTTCTGCTCACACAAAAGGACATTTTGGATTGAATAACTTATATCAAAATTTTGAAAGCACGAGAAACTTATTTCTGGAAGACTCAAAGCGGCTAAAAGTCATGAATTAAAGAAACATCCAAAAAGATGTAAAAAGCATGGGAATGAGGAACAAATGAATATGCCTATGAGATATTGTCACGATCCTGTGGAGTCCTATACTAGTAAGCTTCTGGAAGACAGAATTTTAAAATAAACCCCACATTTTGGCCCTTAGAGAGTTTTAAAGAAATCTGAGTCAAAGCTGCCTTTCCGTTTATCACCATTATGATAAGAGTGATCACTACATTCTTCTAAGCTAAATTATGGAGACATTTGGTTGCACATGTAGTCAGCACTTTGTAAGTTTCCCGACCTTGAGATGAGTTTCTTTCAGAGATCTGTGTTCACCAGCGAATCACCATTTGTTGTTGCTACAACAGCCCCCCCAGATTTTTTGAAAATATTGGGGCCCCCCTCCTTTTTTTCTTTTAAGAGGAAGTTTTCCTAAGAATATCTAAGCATCATAGTCTTTCTTACTTAGATTTTCCCTTGAAGAAAGGTCTTTTACTTGCCTTACTCATTGAGTTCATTTTCTTTTTTGCCTAAGTAAAACTCAAGATCCTGAGCCGAAATGGCGGAAGTTCTGAGCTAACTTTTCCGCAACAGCGGAAGGGTTGGTCCACACTTTCCAAAACGGCGGAAGAAAAGGACCAAGTCAAGCCGTGGTGGAAGACTCATCTTAAGTTTCCAAAAAAGAAAAAACTTTGACCAAGTGAGCCCGCGGCGGAAGCAATTCACCAAGTTTCTCTACAACAGCGGGATAATTCGCCCAACTCTTCCGCAAGCGATCGGAATTTTACGAATAAGTCATCTTTGCGGGAGGACTCGTTTATCTTTCCCAAAATAGCGAAGGTCTTCAAGTAACTCTTCTGCAAAAGCGGACAAACTCACTTAAGTCGGCCGATGCGTAGCATCACGATTTCCTTTCGCAGAAACGTTCGGACAATTCTCCCTCAATGGCGGGAAAACTCAGCCTTTCTTTCCGCAGGAGACGGAGACCTTAACCGAGTCTTTCCGATTTTTGGTGGTCGCATTTATTAAGAAAAGGTTGATTTGACCCATCCATATGCTGCTTTAACCTCGTTTTAATGGCTCGAAACCACCCTAATAATGGCTCACACGTACCATTTTTATTTATATAGGGCATGAACCCTGTTGGGTTTTTATTATTTCCATTGGTCAAGAGCGCTCATTCCATTCCCATCCAAGTTTGCAAGCACCCACTACAGCCTCACCGATTCCGTCGAGGTATCAACGCCTATCTACCATCGTATTTAAAAAAGTAAGTACCCTGTCAAACCTCTTGTACTAGATTGTGTGGTTAAGGTAAATGTTATGTGCATGGCTCTATTCTTTTTCCTTATCCGTGTCAAGTTGTGTAGTTTGACCACGGCCGAAGCAACGCATACCTTTTTTTTATTAGTTCAAACGCACCAAAGTCTTGCTCGTATGAACGTGGACACCCAGGGACCCTGGGCACCCATTAAGCCGTCAGTTTTTTAAATCTCCAAACTAGCTCCGTCCACCCTTCTATGAAGAGAGTTGGTATTCTTACCCAACTGTGAAAGTTTATGTTGTTTTGCGCTTTGGAACGTAGTGCTCAGAATCGCCTTGCGCTTACGGTTTGTCATTTTGAAATGCATGTCCTTTATTCTCATAAGTGCAATAAGGCACCCTACTGAAACATTTTTAGTTTTGCACAAGGATTATGAAATAGCATATATAGATGTTTAAACTAGAAAAGAAGAGCCATTTAAAGTTTGCAAATCAGTAGTGAAACGAATTTGAAGCTTTCAGTCGGCATTTTGGGCCTCAATAATATGAGTAGAATTATAATCACTGACATTACGTCGTATGCCTACAGGATTTTTCAAAAATGGCCAAAGGTGGCAAGAGAAAATCAAAAGCAACTGAAGAAAGCACAAGAGTAGAAACTACATTCCAGGATACCAAGTGCACCACAGGCGTGCCTCCAGAAGTAAACTGGGGAGACGTATACCGTATGATAAGAGATCAAGACTTCCCTAAATCTTTTCTTGAGGAAGAATATTTATATCAGAACATAAGAAACTCTTGCATATCCAAGGCGACCACACGTCCAGAGCTTTTCCCATGCTTGGAAGTAATTGGATGGATTTTGCAGCATGCGAACACCGAGATAAGAGTTATAGTAGACAGCAAAGGAAAAGCTTTTGCCTCATTTCACCCATCCTATATCTCAATGGCTTGCAAGTTTCCCAAAGCCCAAAAGCGGCTTGATGATGCATGGTTAGAAGAGATCCAGATGGATAATCTAGAGATGGCTAGGAAGCTGTTAATTTCAGGCAAACAAATAGAAAAAAAGGATAGTGAGGAGTACAACGTTCGGAATCTGAGGCCCCCTTTCAAACTGATCGCTCTGATGTTGAGCAGAATCTTCGGAAGACCCGATGGGACGATGTTCATGCTATAATGGGTTCCCATCATCCATTACATAGCTTTCAAAGGGACAATTTTCAACTAGGCTGATATTCTCTCAAATAGACTGTCGTCAACTATAATGGTTGCCTGAGAAGGGTTAGTGGAGAGGAAGGCAGAATGTTATATGGCATCTTACTTGATAGATTGTATTGTGGCAAAATGCCCCTTTACCAAGTTTGGATGCATATGTAACTCAGCGGATGGCTCAGTGTTCATCGCCTACAAAATATTTTGGGCTCAGAATTACAAAAGGCATTACAAACTCATTTGTGAGGATTTCATCATGCCCCTATATGAATTAATGTTTAACGAAGAACCCAACTGCCTATCTAAGAATGCTATGGAAGTTTGGAGAAATATGGTGATTTCTATTTTTCGCTAGAAGGTACCTACATAAGAATGTACAGAGGCTCCAAAACCCCATATATCCTACCTAGGTATGCTACGGATTATATAGTCCACAAGGAGGCAGTAAGACAAGTTTTCATTGATGGAATTGGTAGTAGCTTGTATAAGGCCAAGAAGGCTACTTTCCCACCTTTACCTTTCTTTGTTGGGGCCTACAAGTTCTTAGGAATTGCAACTGTAGAATATTTTGTCGCAGAATTGAAAAGCTTTCATTTTGGTGAAAAGATTTTTCACACAAATGATCAAGAAGGTAAAGTTGCACAACATTGAAAAGAAATCTCCACTCCCTTTGAATATGCTAACTATTATGATCAAGAGGAGGAAGTATATAAAGGGGTTAGCAATATGACTGAGCTACGGATTTGTCAACTTGGCAAAGGAGGAGCTAGCTCAAGCTCTAATGTTGTGGAGAAAATAGATCAGCAACAAGAAAAGGGTACCTTGGGGACTGCTGAGGCTCTCTCGAAAGAAGAACAAAGGCTCCAGGAACAAACCAAGAAAAAGGAGGAGGAATCTAAGAAAAGAATCAACAAGGCAAAAGAGGATAAACTCCGAGAAGAAGAGACTTTAAGATCCCAAGCAATTGAAGCTAAAGCAAAGAGGATTCAAGAAGAAGAGAGGATCAGATTGGAAAGAAATGCGAAGCAGGAAGAAGATGACACACTAAGAAGAGAGCAGGAAGAAGAGGAAAAAAGAAAAGAAGAAGAAGAAAAGAAATCCAAAGAGGATGTTGACCCCAAAAGCCCAAGCACACAAGACATGGATGTGAATTCCCCCATAAGAAACCTTCCACTTGTCCCGTTTACACCATCCAAGAATAGCAAGGTGTCCCAATGGGATAAGTTCACTTATAACAAAAAGAGGAAATCCATTGTTAAAGAAACGGTGACTAGGATGAAGAGTCCTTTTCAACCAGATATCCTCACCAGGCATGAAACCACAGTCATGCAAGGTACCGAACATGACCCCCAACTCATGGCATCTATTTTTGTGTCCTCTATTCTAGCAACCGCCGACAATGTCAACATACTAGGGGATAAATTGAGTCTAGAGAAAGGGAGAGCCCGTCAATTGCAGGAGGCATTAGTCAAAGAGAAAAATTATACAACTTTGATGATCGAAAAGAATGATGCTCTCACATCCCAAAAGGAAGAATTAAATGACGTGCTTCAACAACTGGAAGCTAATAGGAGAGCTTTAGCAATGCAAGTAAGGTTGTTAGAGGCAGAAAAGGGAGAACTTGAAGATTAAAACATGAAGCTTGAATCGGAGAAGTTGGACAATGTTCAGCAGATCGACGACCTGAAGGAACACATGGAAAAGTTTCAAGAAGGAAACGAATTGTTAGAATGGCAATTGGAACTGGCAAACAACAAAATGGGAGACATTATCCCCTGCCACGAGCAAGCCTGTGAAATACTAAGAAGGACCTACGGCTTCCAAGAACTCCTATCAGAGGAAATATACAAACTAAAGGCAATAATGGCCAAGGTTAAGGAAATCAATGTCGAAGCCACCAGTGTCAAGAGGAAGCATACACGTATCAGTGGAGAGATTAAGAAACACATTGAGTGGAGAGATGGGAAATCAGGATTCCCAACAACTCTTCCCCTTAAGTATGTTGTCGAGTACAGAGAAGATGTGCACACCTTCGATTATTCTAAAGATTGCGGAGTAAAGTTGGCCACTGTAACCCTAGCTACTTATGAGCGGTGTAAGAATTTGTATTCTAAAATACGAGCCACACAGGAAAGTTGTCAAATGGCCATGCCCTAGAGGATGGAAGAATTCCCATATAGAGCACAACGTTTATATGACTTGAATGAGGGGCTCAAGGCAGAAAGTGAATATGTGCAGAAGCTGGACATCTTGACCACAGAAGACCTGCACCAATTTATCAGCCAGGATGTTATTCATAAACATTGCCTAGAGGAAAGTCTCCAAGCCACTATGGCAGAAATGATTATCCTAGAAGAAGAGCTTGCCAAGCAAGAAGTGTCTCTCAGATTTATGATTCCCCTGGTTGGAATCAATATTGTAAAGGAAGTGAATCAGAGGGGAAATTACATAGCAGAGGTAGACAGGGCACTGGCAGCCAACCAAGCTTTGACCTCAGAGAGTGTTCTAGTTGCTGCAGTAAGCGTTGGTTTTAGAAGAAACAACAGTAGTCTCAGAAGCACCCAGGTCAACCAAGGAGCCATCTCAGGGATAGCTCACATTCACTAACGTCTTACTAATGAAATCCAGCATGCCTCTTTGGTTTCTATTTTATGCGTATACCTTTGAAGTATTAAAATGACTTGTGGGTTTTAACTCCCGTTCCTTTTTGTAAAGTTAATTGGGATATTGCTCCTTTTTGTAAATATCAGCACTACAAGACAAATTAGAGGAATATAAACGGTTAGGGTATAGGTGGCAGTCCCTAGCACATTTTGTAAAGCTATATATAGCTGATTAGAAGGGAATAGGAAGGACTTTTTGCAGGTGAAAGGACATTTATGTCTTGTATGTGAACTATTTCTGCTACATGAATAAGAAAATCGTTTTACCCTGTGGAAGCCTGCACAACACTTTGCTTGGGATCGTGTTGGATAATTGTTGAACTATTTCTGCATCTTTCATACATTTCCTATGAGATCTTTCCTGGCTATTGTGAATTAATTCTCTGCTATGAATGGTTTCATTTCCTTTGCAAAATTTCTGTGTGAAATGGGTAATAGAATGTTTATCTTTATCGAAGCTATCTTGGATAATCTTTATTTCTGTTGTAAATGCTTCTTTCCAATTTAATAGCTATCTGTGAAATTCTTGGGTGCATTTCTAGTTTATTACTCATTCTTTAAATTTGCTCCTTATAAGGATAGGTTAATTTAGGTTTAATTATCTTAGAATAGATTTGTTTAACGCATGCATTTAATTTAGGGCACATGCATATCATCTTAAACATAAAAAATATAAATGATGGATTGGGCCGCAACCGATGCAAAATAAACAAATCTTTAAACCTTACACGGTAGTCGCAACTGTTAACCGGACGGATTCCCTACACGAAATGGTGGGCGATCTAATTGGGATCGCTTACTGGGGAGAATACCTTGCTGATTGATGCTGCGATATTCGAGGCATCAACAAGTCCCCATCCACCCAAAGCTTTGGGCAAAGCTATATGATCCCACTTAACCCATAGAGCAACAAAGAATCACCCTTACTTCTCCAAAGAAAGCAAAAGCACAGACGCCTTACTTGGTCTAAAATGCCCCGAGGAATCCAGGCAAGTGACATCCAATAAACTGGGATGGCCTCCAAGACAGACTTAACTAGGATCAGCCTCCCCGCCCGAGACAACCACTTGTAGCTCCAACATTTCAATCTTTTTTCAAGTTTTTCAATAAGCCACTTCCAATCTTGTTTCAAATAATTGCAAGGTTTTAGATTGAATCCAAAATACTTCAATCCATCCTCAAAAGTTAGGTGTAAAAAGGGGAAAAGTTGTGTGTACACCAAAAGCTCCTCCTCATTCATCAGATTGGTAGACAAAGTGGACTTTTCAGCATTAATTTCCATCCCAGTAGCCCGGGAAAATAAGTCCAATATCTCTTTCAACCGATTCCCATCCCTTCTAGAGCCCGAGCAGAAAATGAGAATATCATCCACGAAAAGCAGATGTGAAATAAAAAAACCTGGAGCTACAAGAATTCCAACAAAATGACCTGCCCTCTTGGCATCATGAATAGCCCTGCTTAGTCCTTCGGCCACCAAGAAAAAGAGCAATGGTTATAGTGGGCATCCTTGGCATAACCCCCTCCCCGAATGGAAGAAAGGAGTAGCAGCTCCATTAATAAGTACCGCAAAGGATACCGTAGTTATGCAACTCATAACCCACCGTATGAAACTGATGTCGAAACCAAGGTGAGTTAGAAGAAGCTGCAGGTAGAGTCAACTAACTTTATCATAAGCCTTGGATAGATCAATCTTAAGAACCACACCCTTCAGCTTTAAAGATTTAATACTATGTAAAACCTTCCTGAGCAATACCAATAGACTCATGAATCTGGCACCCTTCCAAAAACCCAAATTGCTCCTAAAAAATATGTGCAGAAAGAATAGACTTAAGTCGTCGGGAAATGACTTTTGTGACTATTTTGTAGAAACAATTGCATAGTGAAATAGGCCTAAAATCATTCAGTGAGGAAGGTGTATCCACCTTGGGAATTAAAGCAATGAAAGTAGAGTTGAAACTGGCTGGTATCTTTCCCTCCATCCGAGTGTCTTCAACCAATCTTAACAGGTCCTCCCCAATGAAATCAAATAATCCCATAAAGAATTCAATCGACCACCCATCAGGCCCAGGGATTTTATCTTTCTGGAAGCTTGAAAGAACTTCTTTAAGTTCATCCGCAGTTACACTCTCCAACAACTTCCTATTATCGACCTCTTCCACAAACTTGGGGAAACATTGAGCAACCTGGATGACTTCTTCAATGTTAACCCTCCCACTAGCTTGGAACAAATTCCGAAAATGATGTGCACCCACATCGGCCATCCCATCAAAAGAGTGATGTTCATTTCCCATTTGATCCTGAAGACTCCAAATAGTGTTAGCTTATCTTCTCCCTTTTGCATAAGCATGAAAAAATTTAGAGTTCTCATCTCCACTTTCTAACCAGATAGCTCTGCTCTTCAAACACCAGGTCTCCTCCATATCCGTTAGGATGAGATTCCTCTTGCCTTCCAGATGAGCTAACAGCAATTTAGACTCATTGGTAAGAAAACCCCCTTCCGGTCCCTGATGAAATGGATGCAATTTCTGCTTCAATAAGTTTTAGCTCATGACCCTCTAGGGTTCTCTTGTTTGCAACCCATTGCTTAATAGGTCCCTTCAGATTCTTAATATTTTCAGCAAACTGGAAAGCAGTCATTATGTTGCTATCAGGTCTAAAAGGAGCCTATATTGACTGAAATAAAGTAAAAAAACTAGGATCCTTCAGCTAATTCTTATTGAACTTTAGGGGAGAAGGCGGCTTCATCGATCCATCCCTAATATCAAGAAAAATAGGCTCATGATTAGAGCACCCTCCAAAACCAACCCATTGACGAATATGATAAAAACTCTCCACCAGATTCTCTACCAGAAGGAATCTGTCCAGCCTTTTAGCCACTCGATCATCCCCCACTCGTTTGTTACGCCAAGTGGGTTTTAAGCTAACAAGTTCAACATCAATCAAATCACCTTCAACAATCTTTCTGATAAAAAAATCCATAAGTAGATCCACATGAGCATGAGGACCTCAAATTTTCGCCTGCCCCAAAGTGAAATTTAGGTCCCCCCCCAATATGACAGAATCCCCCTTAATCAAATCCTTATTCAGCAATGATTCCCAGAATGGGATCTGATTGCAGTAAGGGCCATAAATGTTTACAACAGTAAATTCCCGATCAAAACCTAGGGCACAAGAGGAAAGCCCTAAAACCGATTCCATCCCCCCAAATTGGTAACATTGATGTGTGCCTCACGCCACCCCACAACCAAACCTCCAGAATGCCCTTGAGCGTCCAAAGCTTCAAAATGCCGGCCCGAGAACCAGCCATTCAACTTAGCAGCCACCAAAATACCTTCCCCCATAGTTTCTTGTAGCAAAAGTAAATCTGGATGCTCAATAGACAACACCTGCTACAACGCCGATCTTTTGGAGGGACCAGCAAGACCCCGGCAACTAAGGGACATGATCTTCATCAGCTACCCTTTTTATGGGCCTGCACAACTCTAAGTGCCCTTTCAATGGAGAGTTTTTTACCTTCCAGCATGTCCGAGCATGCCCTATATTTTGCTTTGGAAATGAAAGATTTGCGGCCACGACCTTTATCCATCCGACCCTTATCTTTCCCAAGACCTCCAGACGAGAGTTTGGTAGTGGAACGAAGAAAATAACCCGACTCAGATGAACCAGTGGGGGAAGGTGGCAGATCCACTGAGATAAGGGGAGCAGGGGATACTTCTGAAAAAGTCCCATCAGCAATGGACACAGAATCGAGGGCCGATACCAGGGGGAGAGTTAGGGTAGTAAGGGAACCAGGGAGCAGGGGTTGAGGAGTGATATGCATATTTTTAAGACCATATAACCAGTCGAGCCCAGGAATGGATAAGTTTTTAAAAAGAAATTAAAAGAAGGAGAGATACATGGAGTTGGAAAAATACCAGAGGTAGGAGACACCGATTTCAAAAGAAAGTTCTGCATGCGGCCAGTCTCCGAAGACTGGGGAATGGGTACAATCAATTCCATCTCCACCGCAGGGGACCTAATAGGCACTTCAACATCATCAACATCTGCGAAAGGAAGGGTTCCATCTTCCGAGGAGATAGCCACATGGACCTTAGGTACATGGACGGCTGAGTCCCAAACCACATCCCCTGGTTCATCCCCATCAACCTCACCCACACCAGACCACTGTATAAATGAACCATTCAAAGTTTGAAGGAGCAAATGACATTCAGTGGCTGGATGACCGTAAACATGATAGTGGTGACAACGGAAGGGAACATTTTCATAGTCGAGCAATTGTGGGAACACATAGGGTCCCCAACGAAGGTCCATTCCATCAGCTAAACCCTCCCGCACATTAATGCTAACCAAAATATGAGCAACTTTTTGTATCTGTGTGGTTCTGAAGGAGAAATCAGCGTCCAAGTATGTGCCCAATAAATTACCAATGTTCTGAAAATGTTCCTCAGCCCAATAGTGTAATGGAAGCCTAGGCAGACGAACCCATAATGGAATTGTATCCATCCATTCACGACTGACATCAAAGAGAGGGTTCCATGGTTTCAGAAGAAAAGGCACATTCACCAAATTCTAGTTCTTTCCTAAAGTCCAGAGTGCATGTTCTTCAGCATTGAAATGAAAGGCAAACCACCCACCTGCAAGTGCCACCACATGTGGTACATACCCGAGCTTCCAGACGCCCAATTAATCACTGTTCTGAGAGCCACCGTTCGCCCATAAACCTTCCCTACCATAACGGTCTTGGTCATCAATAAAATTTGTTGAAACCCTATATCCTCGCCCAGAGAATAGTTGGGTGCCTTGCCCGTATTCTTAAGCCACTTCCGACGAACCTTTGTTTTAGACAATGCTTCCCCATCAGAACTGCCGCTGCCCCACCTAGTAGCAAAACACTTACCCTTCCCCTTAAGAGGACTAGGGAAATCACACTGATCAACAACAATGAGAAAACCGGCAATAAAACCAGTAACAGGAGTAGAAGGATCTAGCACCGAGGTTACTTCCGAAACCAGG
Source organism: Larix kaempferi (assembly GCA_027924585.1). Taxonomy (NCBI): domain Eukaryota; kingdom Viridiplantae; phylum Streptophyta; class Pinopsida; order Pinales; family Pinaceae; genus Larix; species Larix kaempferi. The sequence goes on along the minus strand of BSBM01001005.1, from coordinate 15,611,516 downwards.
GAGTTCCCACCAACTGAACCCACATCAGGCAAGCTCGATCCCAAACCCCTGGACGAGTTCAAAAAATCTGGGACACTACTAAGTCCAGACGGAGACCCAATCGGTGAAAATAAGGCCACATGTTCACTCAAAAAACCCCAGATATTTGTTTCCTTACCAGTATTCTTCAAGATCCCATCAAGAATAGAGGCAAAAGATTCACCATTCCTATCGTTCTGCAAAAATGGTGTGACAGAGCCTTCCCCCACCATGTAAACAAGTTGTTGAACATAAAACAACCGTTCGTTCCCAGGTTCACATCCAACACTAGCACCAACCCCGTCCCGAGGACCGCCAGGTGGCGATACCCAAATATTAGACGGCGCCAAAAACTCACAACTATAGTCAAGTAACTCCTCCATTGCCATAACAGTGAAGTAGGAAAACCAGAATGAGGGAAAGCAATTAGAGTAGAATGAAAAAAGGTTTACCTTCCTAACTTACCAGCCAAGGGATGTGGGGATAACCGCATCGATCATACACCTTGGGATCCGTGTCGTGGGCCTGACAGTGACAGGCCTGCACCGCCCTGCCATCATCAGAAACCCTAAAATCGCCTCATTCCTCTATCATGGCATTTTTCTAAAAGTATTTATATTTATAAGGTTATATAATAATTTTGCGATTTTTAGAGTGAAAAAAATTTACCCCATCAAAACTGGGCAAAATAGGGCTTCAAAAAATGCAAATTGGCGAATATTTTTTTGGAAAAAAACATGGAAAAATAGCCCATGGGCTAAATTTCACCCCTAAAATTATCCTTGGCTATATTTCAGCTTGCTGATATTTTCTGATATCTTCCCTGATATTTCCATTAAATTTTGTTTTGTACCCTTGTTGATATATTCCCAAAACAATATTTGCAACATTGATAGGCATAACCTTTAAAATTAAGATTACATATTAATTATTATAATAGAGTTCTATAACATGTGATCCATTCTAGAATGTTTCTTCCTCAAAGGATTGAAAGAAACAATATTCTTGGATCTTCTATGAGATTGAAAAATATTTTCTACAACAAGATGCGGTCTTCATATTCTCTTTATTCTTGTATGAGGTTGGAAGTGACAAAATAACAACAAATCTAGGAAGATGGTAATTCTAAAAGTTTGGATAAAATTTGATGAACTAGTGCGTAAACTAATGGTAAAATTGTCTAATGTGTCCAAGCAGTTGGTTCAAGTATAAATCTATATAATTTTGTGTATTACTGTACATGGATGATGGTAGTTTGCAACAACTTTCACTCCTTTGAGCACTTGACTTGTTTTGCAGTGTGCATTGTAGTTGTCATGTCAAATTTTTTAGTCTGTGCATGGTTATCTAGTCCTGAAAGTGAATACTATATAGGAAAATATTTTTGGTCGCATTTGTTATTTGTAGGCAAGAAATTCCTCCTACTCCAAGTCAATTTGTTAAAGAATCGTTGTTTATACCTCTGGATGTTGGGTTGATGGATTCCAATGGAAAGGATCTTCCTCTTACATAAATCTATAATGGAGAACCTCTACAAACATGTACTAGTGCAGGACACTCTATTTCAATAGTTACAATCCTCTGTGTTGGAAAGGTGTGTTTTCAATGTTGTTAAGCAATTCATATCCTGTGTTTGGTTTTTTAAGCATACTAGGATTGATTTCCTTTTGAATCTTTCTTGTAGGAGGAAGAAGAGTTTGTCTTTTTTGACATTCCTGAAAGGCCAATTCCCTCTCTACTATGTAATGATAATGCTCTTGTGCATCTTTTTTTAGATATAATTGGTGATGATTTGTACTTTCTACTTGCACATGATTCAGATGATTTTAAGGGTTTACGTGGAGTGATAGGAAGACTGTTGGGCGTTGTGGAATGAAGGCGCGTGGAGGAGGGGGGAGAGTTAGAAGGCTGTCAAAATCTAAGCACGTGGGGGTTTTAGGATAGTGGAGGAGGGCGTAGAGAGGATGTGGACTGCACAGACAAGGATATGGGCGGAGAGTGTAGCGTGTAGGATATGGGAGGCGGATTGAAGGAGTGAGGGCACAGGTAGAGTGGAAAAATGGGCGCAGTGGGAGTTGGGGGTTACAAAGGAGCTGGCGAGAAGGCGCGGGGGGAGGTGGGGAGATGACACTGGATTGTGGAGTGTAGTAGAGCACGTAGAACGCACAAGTGTGTGTAGATGGTGTGGCTTCAGAGATGGGGATGAGTGTGTAGGCGTGAAATGTAGGACGCAAGTGAGCGAAGATGCGGGTAAGTGGGAGATGGTCGAGGCTGGTGGGGATGGGGAATGAAGAGGATGTGGGCAGTGGACGAGAAGGTTGTGGTGGGGAGGATGGAAGAGGGCATACACGGAGATAAAGTGGAGGGTGGTGGGAGAGATGCGGTGTGCTGGGCGATGGTGCAGGATCGACACAGTGGGGAGCTGCGCAGAGGCAGGATGTGGAGGATGGAGAAGAGCGCAGGGGAGTGGGAGCTGGGAAGCGGGGGTGCGGAAGCAAAGCTGCAAGCGAGTGTTAGAGAGATGGGTGCAAAGGAGTGGAATGTTCCCAAGGAAGTAAGTGAGGAGTAGATGGTGGAGTGGTGGATGGCGTGAGGAGTGGAAAGTGTGTGTGTGAGGAGAGAGCGTATGAAGAGAGACCTATATGACTGCAACGAAGAGGGTGGATGGATGAGTCCGAGGACAATTTGAGAGCGGAGAGCCAAAAGATCTGATACCACTGGTAAGGAATCATCCTTACATGATTATCATAATTGATAATATATATGTATATATATAATTGAATTGATAATAATACAATGTAATGGTCAATGTTTTATATGACCATAGGATGGATAGTCGTGTTTTCTCATTAGGAGACACGACATCTTAAAAATTAGTAACCTATACTAATAAATTAATAATTAATAATTTACTAATAGTAATATACTTATTTAGGTATATTATACACACACACACATATCTTTAGTTAGGGAAATTGACCCCTTGGAGGATTGGGGGGCCTTATATTCAAATATGAGGATTTCAAGTTGAAAATCAAATTCGAACCTGGTCATTTCTCCAACAGTAAGGAAGAACTTGTTGCATTATGGTCAATCCTCAAGGTTCAATTTCCAAGAATATAACCAATCCACAACTCTTTGGGGACTCTAAAATGGTCATAGTCTAGGCAAATAATAAAATTAAAATCGATGCCCCACATCTACAACATCTTCTAATGGCTATCCGAAGACAGATGGGTTCTTTCACTTTCATTTCCTTTGCTCATGTGTATCAATAGTCGAACACTGAAGTGGACCAGCTCTCCAAAAGTGCTTTGTTTTTATAGTTGGGATTAATAGAGATAGATGAACAAAGGGAAGGAAGTAATGTTTCAAATTTTCAGATCATTCAATGAAGCAGTTACAAATCAAGTAGATAATCAAGAGAAAAGCACAGAGAAGGCATATTTTTTATGTTCTTAGAATTTTCATTTTTGTAAAAAGAGAGACTTTTAGAATGAGAAGAGAGAAGGTCTATTATGTAAATCTTAGCAAGCTACTGATGTAAGTCCTTATACGACCATTCATGTTTATTCTAATAAGAATGAATAATTTTTTCCTTGAAAATAAAATAAAATATATATATATATATATATATATATAGAGAGAGAGAGAGAGAGAGAGAGAGAGATGCCCCCCTTTCTTAAAAATTCCTTAGCATAACATTAATAACAACATGTTCAATGTAATGCCTTAATATGACATCAATGACAACATCAATCCCTTGACATCAATGACAATAATTCCAACAATATGATGCTCGGTGTGAATTGTAGAATCAAGTGAACCATTGAATTTTTTAATGCAATTTGTGTCTGGGGCATCATCCAAGGGAGTTATACAAATATTTCATGCCCTTGCTATATGGAACGCTAATATATGTCACTACTCCTAGTCAGAATCAATTGAGCACACATATATTGCATGTTTTGATCTAGAGTTTGCATGATTTTAATTACATGGCCACACTTTTCCTTCAAGAATAGTGTGATCCCCGCAATTATTCTTAAACATCACTATGGTTGGATGCAATTTATTAATGTAAGAAAGGTGGCCACATCTCAAAGCCACAAATTATGAAAAAAATCTCAAAAAGAAGAAAGTAGGGAAAATTTTAGGGGCGTAATTTAGCCCATGGGATCATTTTTGACCTTTTTGTTTTCCAAAAACAGATTCGCTAATTTCCATTTCTTTTTAAATTGATTCACCCAAATTCCATAGGATAAAAAAATTACTCTAAAAATCGCAAAAATTGTTCAGAAACTATATAAACCCTTAGAAATTTGAATCCTTTTATAAAAATACTTCCCAACATTTTATGGTTGGAATTTTAAGAATTAGTAAGGTTCGCCAAGGTTTCTACACTATATGAAAATTATGTATCCTTAAAATTATACCTGCAAGAAATCCATGGGTATAGATCACATATGGAAGGCACTTGTGTAACATGCATGTACTCTAAAATTAAATCTTAAAAAATTGTTGACTTATATAAATGGAGGATCCATTTTGGGTATGTTATATTATTTGCATGTAAATAAACAGTCGAAGTCAATAATCGACTGGTTAACAAGTTGACTGGAATTGAAGTCTACAAATGATGGAAGTATGATGATCTTACCAACAAGAATAGTTGAATGGTAGACGACTACAACTTGTCAACAAGCATAAAGAGGGTAGGAATTTGATGATCACATTAACAACAATGAGCTCAACTAATGGTTGATTAAGGTTGACTAAGTCAAGTCAACTGTAATAGAAAAATGGTATTTAGTTAGGAATTTATGGATCACCATTAATGGAATAGTTAGTTGTAACAAACTCGAGTATCATGAGCTAGTGTATGTGTTGCATCTATAAATATGATGTAATGTAAAATGATAGATATACTTGTATGAGTTGAGAAGTAGAATGTAGTGAATTCATGCTTGAGCTATTGCGATCTAGTAAATCGTTATTGTAAACATTGGTTAAGAGTGTTGATAGTAGATGAGTGGTAAAGCTAACTAGTTTGTTGTTTATTCCCTATACATTTTTTTCTAGGATAATTTATATGTGTTATGTGACTGTGTTTGTGCCATTGCTAAATTTTGTTATATCTAACTGTTAGATTCATTATCCATAATCAATGTAAAAGGTATTGAAATCCTTGACATGTTATCATAACTATATTTGGATTTAAGGGGACTCCTTTGCTGCTAAGGGGTTTTTAGTTTGGTCATGGATCTAGGGAATACCTAGTTTTAGTGGGAGTTGTAGAACATTGATTATTAGTTAGAATGGGCAATAGTTCAAGGATAGAAATTGAAAATTTTAATGAATAGAATTTTGAGCTTTGGAATCTCATAATGGAATATCTCCATGTAGATCGAGAGCAGTGGGTTGCTGTCAACCCCAGAAGAACTTCAACATGTATGTCATTGGAATATTGGAAAAAACATGACAAAAAGCAAGGATTACAATATGAATTTGTTTAGTAGATTCTGTATTGTTGAGTGTCTCAGGAGAAGAGACTACAAATAAATTGTGGGAAAAGTTGGGGAACTTATACCAGTCGAAATATCTGGTTAACAATTTTTTTCTTTGGAAGAAGTTATATCTTCCAAGGATGAAGGAGGGTGACCTAGTAACAGAGTACCTAAATGCATTCAACATTATTTTCAACTAATTGTTGTCCGTGGATATCAAAATCACAGAGGAGGATAAATGTACCAGTTTATTGTTTTCTTTTCCAGAGTCATGGGATAGCCTGGTTGTGGCTATGGGAAGCAATAATACCACATTAAAGATTGATGTTATGGTTGCATATCTTCTATTAGAAAAAATGAGGTAGAGGAACATGAAAGGATTGACCCACGATAGCCTAATGGTAATCTGTCGACCGATAGACACAGGGAAAGGTAAAACCTCCAGTGTAGAAAATCAAAGTTGAGGGGTAGATCTAAGACCAAATATAAATCCCCTAGTCTGACGATGAGAAAATGCTAGCAATATGGAAAATTAGGGTATCATAAGCAAGATTGTAAGTCAGTGGGAGTCAGAAAGAGAAAAAGGATCTTAGGAAGCGCAATCGACTAAGGGTAAGCCTTAAATTGAATAAAAAGGGGATGTGTATTTGGCTTCGACAAGTACACAAATAGATCATGACTCTTGTTTTATCGACTCTAGTGCATCGTGACATATGACACCAGAAAGAGAGTGGTTTTGTGAATATGGAAATTCGATGGTGGTGATTTCCTTCTAGGAGATGATTCACTGACCAATATTCTTGGACGAGGTAAAGTTTGATTGTTACTAAAAGATGGAAGGATAGGAAATATTCCAAGGGTGTTTCATATTTCAGGTTTGGCTAGATACTTGATATCTATCAACAAGATCATAAATGCAAGTATGCGGACTATATTTGAGAAATATTCGTGTAAAATGGTGTGAGGAGCGATGTACTGATTAGAGGAGTTCATACTAGAATGATGTACAAGCTATTGGGAAGATCAGATACCAATAAATATGTGAATACAATATTTCCTGAATCCGACAGCATATATTCTTGTCTAGTCGACTTGAATGGGACATAATGGTGAGAAAGGTCTGTGCACTATGCACAATAAAGGTATGGTCGAAGTTCCCCTTGATTGTTCTTTATAAGTAAACATCTATGAACAGGGAAATTCTTAATTATTCCAGAATTTGATAGGGCAATTCTTGTCAAAATCACTATTTGGAGTGCTCAGATCGCAATTTCGACGATCTGGGTAGTTTTAAAATTGGGCAATTAGTCTAGAACAGACAATCCCGATTGCAAAAATTACAAAATTGCAAAAATAACAATTTCCAGCAAGAAATTTAACCAGTTTTTATCCCAATGAGTGGTTATATTCTCCTTTGGTTTCATTTGCAGGATGCATGTGGTATAATGGAATTTTGATGAATGGATTTCGGCTACCACGTAGTCCACGTCAGTTGTGATGGGACATGATGGCAATGATGGGGTTTCCTTACATCATACATGGAACCTACGTAATGTGGGTAGGTGGTCTGCATAGAAACAAGTGTAAATTGTGATTTTTTTGGTTTGATATTCGACATTCGACAATTCCCTATGTAATTGTCATTTCAACAAGCATTAATGCAAACCCTGGGAAAATATTTCACATATCCTGTGTTTAAATTTTTGGTGGCAGATCGATGGATGTAAATAAATCTCGAAATTTCATGCATGCTAGATGAATGATAGTTGGCATGGGCACCCTCCATGAACCTTGCCGCCACCCTACTCCCACATGCCTTGGTAACATGCCATAGAATGGGTAAGTAAATGCAATTGATACATTTGTTGGCCAATAGACATAATGGAAAACATTGGAATTTGTAGGTTACTCTCTCTGTTCAGAATACTTGCAATGTCAATTATGGAGCAATGAAGTTTAATGAGTTAGGGGCTCAAGACCTAAAGGCTGTTACACCATTCCTATTGTTAGAAGCTCTATAATTTTTCCTTTGACTTTATTTTCCCTACTCAATTTCAATTAATTCATTAAAAAATTGAAGTTGGGCATTGGCGCACAAGTTTTAGAGACTGAGAAGAACAATTAGTGGCTCACAACATCAAAGGGAATATGCATTGTCGTACTAGGTAAGCTCAGTTGATATCAACGTTTGACTGTTATTAATTTTGGTGTATTGATTAAGCTTAAATACTTCTAACTAGCTCCCTATCAACATACTATCATTGCACCTAAACCCTAACAACTACCTTGTCAACGATATCTTAAAGCTTTCATTGAGGAATTTTTACCGTCATCTAATGGAATTCAGGATTTCTGAATACTCCTTCATTTCGTTGATGACCTGAATTCCCCTTGTCCTTTTCATTCTCAATTATCCTTTTGTAATATCCGACACTATGCATGAACTCTATATCACCAACTAGTATCGTTGTGATGGTATGTAAATGGATATCTAAGCTATAATGTAATCGTAAATCAAAGAGAATGTATTTAGGAATAATGATTATGTTAGAAGAAGCTTGAGATAGAAATTGAGAAGAGCGTGGATTTTTTCTTTCATGTATTCACTTAAATGATGCGTCGACAATGGAAACAAGTTCATGTATTCATTTTGAAGGTCTTCATGATATGTAAGGAGGATCGAAGGCCATTAATTATAATCCAGAGTTTCCCATGTATGTATGCTCAGTCGTAACCCTATAAATAAATCATAAAAGGAATTTATCTTGTTGTGTGTCCCTTTTGTTGCACGACAACCGATTCCTTCAATTACGTGTCCCAACTTCTTCCTTCCCTTTGTTCGTTGTTGTCTCGCAAATATGGGTCATTTCCTCAAAATGACCTTAACCTTAACAATCATCTCGAGCTCAAGAATGGTACTAAAAGTTGCATTTAGTTATTTGCTTAGCTACATCCTTCGTGTTTATTAGTGCAAACTCATGTTTCATTGCACTATCAACGCCTCGAAATTTTGATGATGCCTACCAACTATATTCACGAATCAAGGTACAAAGCGATCGTTCCCCTTCATGTTTGTGATAAGCAAATATCATAGTCATGTTACCTTGTCGATCTATCTTCGAGTTCTATTTGAGCAGTCTTATAATTCTTTGCTTCATTGGTCCCTTTACTCTGTTATTGATATATTACAAGAATGTATAGGTGATAATATGAGGTAAAACTATTTTGTGTGAAATAAGAGGATATCTTGCTCTTAGGTCAATTCACTGGAAAATGAAGTTATAAACCAATGTAGACATACCCAAAAAGAAATATAAAGCTCGACTCGCATGCCCTCTATGTATAATATTTTGTTTTCCTTTACCTATATATGTTATCCTTCAATTAACCTTCACCACACCTAGCCGTGACCCTCCTATACCTGCTAGCTTGATTGTTTGGTTTAATTAATGCACCAGAAATTATATTAAGTCATTAGAGAGAAATGAGTTGTTGAAAGCTATCATTTGATCACTTGTTATTTAGTTGGATTAAATGCATATATTTCCTATCATTGAAATGGTTTAATTTGCAATTTGTGTTAGGAATGTCATTAATTTGATGAACAGTTCATAATATAGAGTAAACATATATATAGATGAGTTTCCATAGAAGAGGTCCTAGAGATCTGGAAAGGGAATAGGAAATAGAGAGTAACATGTCTGGAAGGAGGGTAGAAGAAATAGAATAATATTTTGTGTGCATGTTAATACCGACTCTGTTGAGTTTTGTCAATATTGTAAGAACAAGGACATGATAAGTACAATTATTTCCAATTGAATAAGAAAACTCTGATTGTACGGTCTCCTAATAAGGAAGACGATGTTGCTCCCCTTTAGGTCTCTTATGAAGACACAATTTATGAAGAGTTAAGGGGATTCAATAAATTTGTCTTAATGCAACACTCCAGTCCCCCAAAAGCCCGAGATAGTCTTCTGATCACATGTGCACATCTCTCTTGTGATGTCTCCACTACTTGTAACTTTGACAATGGCTCCAAAGAGAACTTGATCATCAAGTTCATTGTTGATAAATTGAATTTTCCGATGAACCCTTATCATAATATTTATGCACTTGGATGGAAGGATAATGGTTCATCATTGAGGATCACACACAACATGCACTGTCTCATCTACATTTGGTCGTAAATTTGTGGATAAAGTCACCTTTGATGTGATTGATATGGGCCGATGCGGTCTACTGCTTGTCCCTGATATGCTTGGCCTAGTATGATGGTAAGACCCAATATGATGCATTCAACAACACTTACTCATTGCATAAACACAATGTTCAATATTTTGTCTACAATACATTAGAATTACCACATCGTGTTGATCCTACAATTAAGAAGCATTCTTTGAATTTTGTCCAGTAACCTTATCCACAACTTTATGTGTATCCTTAGGTTCATTTAGTAGCTTCAGAGGACTCATGTACACCTCCTCCTTTAGCATTTTTTTTTTCTCATCGACCTCAGTTACCTCAAGATACCACATTAGGAGGAATTTCTATAAACTTTAAAGTTTCTCACTTGTTGTAGAATTATCTCCATGCTTGGAAGTTCAGATTTGGTAGCCTCTTTGCATTTGGTTACAAACCTATTCGGCATTTTTTATCACTTGAAGCTTCCCTTTAGGTTGCTTTCTATCATGGTCATCTAAAGTAGTTGAGCATCCATGATGTCATCAACACGTATCATGATGCAACTATTGTTCCAAATTATCAACTTATGTTCTTTATAGATCACACTCCTTGAATTTTTCAACATCATATGCAAAAACACTTTCCCTCGCTCTTAAAAGCATTGGAGGTCAATGCTTGTGTTGTTGGGAGAAATTATAGGGATTCTTAGGACGATATGTTCTTAACCTATGGTTTGTCTAATATGAGATATTAGTTTTATACTATTATTTGTATGGTGTGTTTATTATTGTGGAATTGGTTTGACATACACGTTTAGTTTCGTATTCTCATAGAGTAGTTGAGAGGTTTCCTATTTTTATAGAGTAGTTAAGGATCGTATCCCTAACAACTAGCTCTATTATTGTACTATGTTGTTATTGTATGATCTTGCTTTCTAGTTTGTTAAGGTAGTTTTAGTAAAGCTATAAAAGCTTGCTCTCATGTTATGGGATCTTCACATGTTACAAGTGGGATGTGAATCCAAGTAGATAGGATAACAACTTCTCTTCTCTGACAATCAAGTTGGGCCTAATTAACACATATATACATAATTATTGCTCGAGTTTCCAAAAAAATTAAATATATAATATCATAAAATATAACTTAATGCAACCAATCTCACTTAATATATGTCAAATATAAGTTATCTCAATTTACCACAACCTACTAACTTCTTACCTAATGTATAAAGATTGTAACTTCAATAATTAGAATTTTGAATTTGTAATTTATAAAGATTGTTATTTCTTGATGTTTTTACTAAATAATTATAATTTTGAATTTGTAATAACATTGGATGTCTTCTTACTTAATTTATAAGGATTGTAACTCAATATTTTTTTTGAATAAACAAAAATATTTTGAATTTTGATACTAGAATTCTTCTTAAGTGGAACTTAAATTGGCTTTATAAATTAAAATATATGCACAATTTACCACAACATTGTTTTTTGGTTAGAGGGGTGTGGGAGTTTTATAAAACCAACCTCAACTTGTACATATTATATCTACTATGTTTGCATTGAAATATTTAATATATATATCAAAAGAAAATCACAGTCTTTTTATATTGAAATAAACTATTTTTTACAAAGATTTAAGAACCTTTCCATCATCCTTATAGGCACATTGTAATAATTTGACATTACATAGAGTCTCTAATCATCCTAAAATGGAAAAAATAATGTGAGTCAATACTGCCAAGGAGTATTCACATGAGCTACATATAGCATGACAAGTCGTAACAAAATGTACCAAAACTTAGATATGTAGGTCCATCATTCCAAGTATCCCATAAAGGGTCTTGGATCTATTGCAATCTCTTGTTCATTGATAATTTCCCACCTGTTCCAAACACCTTCCTCAAATAGCATAACTCCTTTTGAGAGAGAGTCAGCCACATAATTTCTTTCCCTGTAAATATGTTGAAATGATACATACTGGAAAAGTTCCAACAACCTGATAATTTCCTCGTATATAGGAACTAGGAGGATATTTTTGGGCTTCCTTCTATTACTCATCCATTCAATGAAAAGTTTAGAGTCATCAAAAACTTGTATCTGCTGCACCCTTCACAACTTCTAGAGAGAGAGAGAGAGAGCAAGTAATTTTGCCTTGTTGTTTGTGTAGGGACACAAACCTGTAGCAAATGAGATCTGGTGTGAATCATATAAATTAAGGGTACCTCCTACGCCACCCACAACAAGATTAAGAGGTGTTTCTCCATCAAACTAGATCCAAGGGAAAGTATGATGAACCGATTCAATCCCTATGGTTCTGACTGGCTGCAAGGGAGACTCTTGAGGGAAAAGTTAAAGATATCAAGTCCTTTAGAGGCACAAGTAATGGGAGAAATGAACTTATCCTCGAAAATGGATTGATTCCTAGAAAGCCAAACACTCAAAATAATAATCACCAGTAGAGCCTTATAATTCCTAGAGATTAGATGTGTGAGCCAATGCTCAAAAGCCAGTACCAATGACTTGCCACCCTAGATAAACTGTGTACCCTTGACATATGACATATAGTCCCATAGTTTCCTAGAGTAACTACAATGGATGAATAAATGTTCAATACTTTCATTGCAGGACCTACAAAGAGGGCATCTCCCAAGACCAACCCTGAATTTCTTCATCAACAAATTCCAAATTGGTATTTTATTTGAGAGGCCAATAAAAAAAAATATCATGCATTTCATTGGGCATTTTAATTTCCAAATTATAGAGTGCCACCAACACTGAGGGGGAGGGTCTTGTTATGTTCTCAAGGATAAGTAGCTAGTGTTGGGAGGTTATGTCCCACCTGCTAGATTTTGTGCCTAGAGGAGCTTATCCTCTCTATCAACCAACCGGATGTGAGAAGCTTTAAGAGCTTTAATATAGCTAGCCCAAGCATTTATGTTTCCACCGTTATTATACCCAATTGATCGACATTAAGCCACTCTCAAGGAAAAAAGGTGGTGTTTAAGGGGACACTAATATGCTCCAAGAAAATATCACCCTGATCTCTCAATTCATCTACCAATTGAATTGGGAGTCTATGAATCCGATCGCCACCAATTCAAGGGTCCTGGCCAATTCTAGCCTTCCTTCCGTTTCCTATTTTCCACTCCAACCAATCACCTATCAAATCAAAAGCAAGTAGCATGGATTTCCACATAACATGGATATGTTCCTCTAGTTCTTATCCCTAGATATAAACCGGTCCTCCATAGATAAAGGAGAGATGTACTTATTAATTACAACATATGCCCATAAACCTTCACCTTTCAAAATTCTCCACACCCCTCTAGTAGCATGTGCTTTTGAGAAACATTGAAGATTCTTGATACCCCATCCTCCCATTGGCTTTGGCATAGCAATAGAAGACCAAGTAGCCCAATCTAAAGAGGCACCTTCTTGATTACCATTCCAGATGAAACTACAACAAAGCTTCCTGATTTGATATAAAATTCCACTAGGAACATATGCCAAGGAAACCCAATAAACTAGAATGGCTTCCAGTACAGGCTTAACCAATATAAGATGCCCTCCTCTGCTTAACCACTTATTACACTAGAGAAGAAGTCTTTTTTCAATTTTTGCTAGAAGCCAAGCCCAATCCCTTTTCAAAAATGCATTTGATTTTAGGACAAACCCCAAATAGCAAATACCATCCTCAACATCAACCCGTGGATAATTCAGCTGAGAGCAGATCCAGTCATATTCCTCTTGACTAGTATTCAGAAGAGATATAGAGGATTTAACGACATTTAAGAACATACCTATAGCAACAACAAATATATCCAGGAATCCCTATATAAGCAATATTTTTCTCCTACAACCATTAGAAAAGATGAGAATCATAAAAAAAAACATGTGAGAAATATAGACATGTGCTCTGATATTAATTCTTTTTAAGGATCCAATTTTGTCTAGCATGATGGCTAACTCTGCCAACCCTTCCCCCATTATTTGAAAGAGGAAAAGAGCCATAGGACATCCCCGTCTAAGACCCCATCCAGGTAGGACTGAAAAAAAAGAGGTTACAGAACCATTTATCAAAATAACAAGAGAGAATGTTCTAACACATGACATGATCCAATTAACAATCTGAAATAGTAAAATCATTTATATATATACTACTCAAAACATATAACTTTAAATTAAAAAATATTCCTCGAAGGTGTCAATTCAACACGCACTTATTCTGATATGATAATAAACTAAAAAGCTCCCAACCACACGAACAAAATAGAGCAAGTTTGATTATAAAAATCTAAGAAAAAATATTTATTTCATCCTAGTGAAGAAAAACACATAAAGTTATGTCCAATGTATCTTTCACTGAGATACATTTTATTTAAAAAAAATAAAGATTGTTAAAGTTAAAAAAAAAACATAAATCAATTTTTCTTTTTTAAGAACATATAAATATTTTAATATTAAAAACCATCAAAATTACTATGACTTCTTTGAAAAATAACTAAGTTAAAAATTGAATGAAATTATATAAATTATTATTAAATACTTTTGAACAATAACTTACGTATTTAAACTTATTTTATATTTTATATACTAAATTATAATTTAATAATAAAAAGAAAATTTTTAAAGTATTTCTAAAATTTATATTTTTTAAAACCACCTATAAGAATAATAACAGTGAATTTTTAATGTTAAATTAACTCATATCATTTTTGTAAGTAATTTTGACGAAATAGTATTTTTATGTCACATCAATTTAATTAAATACAAATATAAAAACTAAGAATATAAAATATATGATAACATAAAAGTGAAGCAGTAACTAGCTCATTCAACGGCTTATATCATTCAAATTTCAATGTGTAGTGCCCACGAACGGCTCCTTTTCAAATTTCAATGTGTATTTTGCCCCAACGGCTCATACATGTACACTAATCAAATTATTTTCTTTTCAAATTAGAATACGTAACACTATGACTTTTAAGTCATTCACCAATCTAGATAATGTTTTGAGAGTCCAATCGATTATGTTTTTTCTCCATAGGCCATAGATTTTTCAGTCATCTTGAGGTGCTTGAGTATGTATGGATGGATGGGAAATGGCGAAGAGATGGATGGGAAATGAAGAAGAGGGAGAGTGCTTTTCAAGTTTTTTTTGTTTTGTTGGTTTGTTTTTAGTTTTTATGCTTTTCTTTTGGTTTGCATTTTTAGCTTTCGTGTGGAATAAGAGCTTTAAACATAAGCTTTATTTTTATTAAAAGATTAGTAAATCAAATCAAATGGATCTAAGATCAATAAACTAACATGTAACTAACTAAGATCTAAGTATTTGAAAAACTTTTTTATTAAACTAAGTATGAACTAGAAGTACTAAACCAACAATGAACTAGATGCAAACTAAAAATTAAGAATTTGAAGCTTTAAAACAGAACTAAGTACAAATTAGAAATTCTATGACTAAGTTACAAATAAAAGTGGAACAAGATCTAAGATAGAAAAAGCAAGGAAGAAGCAAGAAAGAAGCAAGATTTAAGAGCAAAAGAAGCTAGCAAAAAGGAGAAAGAAGGCAGCCAGTAAAGGTAAGAAGAGGGCAGCCAAGAATGAAGAGATAGGGCAGTCAATGAAGAGAGGGCTGCAAATTAAAAGAAAAAAATCAGCAGCAAGCAAAACGAGAGGGAAGCAGAAAAAGCAAGGAGAGCGTAAGAAAAACAAGCAACAAGGAGTAAGAAGAAAAAAAGATAGAAGGCAACCAACAAAAAGGAAAACATGGCAGCGAAGTAAAAGATAGGAAAGAGGGCAGTGAACAAGAAGAAAAGAGAGGGCAGCCAATGGAGAAGAGAAGGAAGAAAGGAGAAAAATCAAGAAGAGGAGCAAAAACTTAAGGGAGAGAGCAAAAGTTTGGAGAAGGATGAGGAGTTTAAGATCCAACACTTTGCTTAAGTAACCAACTTTAAAGGGAAAGAGAGATTGAATTTTGATTTAAAACGGTGAAGAATTAGCAAGACCAAAGCCAAAGCTTTGAATAGATGATCCCTTTGTAGAATCCTGAAAGGCAACAATCATTAGTAAAAAATACAAAGAAGTAGAAGTGAATGCAACCGAACTCCAAATCTTTTTCTTTCTCGATAACCTGCCAAGCAACACAATCCTTCACACAAGCGAGGTCAATCTAGTACATTTCATTAAAAAAGACAAGGAGAATATAAGTATAGCCAACTACAGTCTATTACTCCTAAGATCTTTAATAACAATACATCAACAAACAACTTGACAAGTGCAAATGCTTGCCCAATGGACTAAAATATAGCCTTCTATGCTAGATTAGTTCAACAAGCTTGAAGTGAAGAAAGGAAACTAGCTAAATATTACCTCAATAAATATGCACAATCATGAAAGAGATGCCCAACGTTGACCTCCAAAATCTTCAATTTTATTCAACAGAAAAATAGCAGAGGTTTCTTGCAAAGTTCATCCACCTCTAACATGGAGCAGAGCCCATGTATTTATACAAAAAGAAGAGACCAATAAACTAATGCAAATTGGTTGAGAGAGCTCTAGAGAGGGGAGTGCATTCCCATCAAAGCAGAGATTGGTGCATGAGGTAGGTGTGAAGAGGCTTGTGTTTTATCATGACGACGCTGTTTCGCATAACCGTGAGCCGGTAATCCAAGCCAGAAGATGTCTCAATGAAATTGAACGCAGGTGGATGGAATGAAATCCATCTAACTCTACCAACAAACCACCATATTAAGTTGTTGTATTCATAAATACCTTGAAATAACATAGAAGTTTATAAGATTTTAAAATTTCTCTATTATAAATGTATTATCTAATAAGAAATTTTAAAATAAATTTTATTTCTCAAATAATCCTACCATTATTTCAATCTCTATATTCAGTGATAAAAAGTATGAATCATCGTGATGAAGAATATGAAATTTCAATAAAAGCAATAATGCACTCGAAAACAATTCTACTTAGGGTTACACCGTTACATAACTTACGTGGCGATTAATTCACAAAAATATTCTCCTCCTCGCTACCCGTCAATGGTCATAATCGTTCCTGAAACAAATCTTACATAACTGACGTGGCAATCAATGTACTCTTCCGAAAAAGATGCCAACAACAAACAAACATAGTAGTGCAAACACCGAGAACCCATCTTTTCAAATTCAAAATTCAAAGACATAATGATAACGGTTACTCGGGCTGTCGTCCACAGTGTTGTGCCTTCATTCTTGCCCGGCCCCTACTTATCACCTCACTTCACCTGGGCAAAGTGGTGAAGTGAGATCTTCTTTGTTGGTAGCAGAATGGATTCAGGATGGTATTTGTTGCCGTTTCTTGTAGTTTTATGCGGCTGTGCAGAAGCCATTGAATATGCTAAATACAAGGATTCATCCCAGTCCATCACTGCTCGTGTGGAGGACTTGCTGGCTCGGATGACTTTGGAAGAGAAGATCGGACAGATGACACAGATCGAAAGAACAGTCGCCACTGCAGACGTTATGAAAAACTACTACATTGGTAACACACATTGCATCCATTCATTCCTCTCAAATCTTTGCTCTCTTTCTGTTTCATATTATATACAGATCTAAAACGCTTTAGCCTTTTTGGGATTATAACTGGAAAAGATAAGATGCAAGGCTAACATGGTCTTGGTCTGTTGTTGATGACGGTGAGATTGTATGGCTGCACTGCAGGGAGTGTCCTGAGCGGAGGAGGTAGCGTTCCTGCACCCAAGGCATCTCCGGCCACATGGATGAACATGGTGGATGAGCTCCAGAAGGGTTCCATGTCGACCCGTCTTCAGATCCCTATGATATATGGTATTGATGCTGTGCATGGCCACAACAATGTCTATGGGGCTACCATCTTCCCTCACAATGTTGGCCTTGGAGCTACCAGGCAAGTAGAGTATCAACCTTCCATTTTTTGTTCATAGCAATACTTTAAATAATTAAGTTGGTTCAGTGGTTAGCTAGGGGACCTAAAAACCCTTCATCTCTAGACAATGATGAATATAATAGATATTGTAGCTTCCTGCCACTTAGGAAACAAACCGGCACTTGTATGGCTGGACATTGCTTTTACCTTCACGCCTGAGGAGGCAATGATTTAGAAAATAGCATGGGTCACCTGGATTGTTATGAACAAAGTTTTGATTAGGTGAACTGGGATGATAAAAAATGAGGGTGAAAATGTGAGTTCTCAGGAAGCTTCACTTACAGCTGTACCAGTGTTTTATTGATACAGGGATCCTGACTTGGCTAGAAGAATCGGAGCTGCTACAGCTCTGGAAGTTCGAGCTACTGGCATTCAATACGCATTTTCTCCATGTGTTGCGGTAAGATTCTTGCATTGAGTGTGCTTGATGAACATTTAATCAAATTGAGAGGGAAGTTTCTATTGCTTAGAGTGTTTTGTTTGGTGTGGGCAGGTTTGCAGAGATCCTCGATGGGGGCGCTGCTATGAGAGCTACAGCGAAGATCCAAAAATTGTCAAAGCGATGACAGACATAATATTTGGTCTGCAGGGGCAGCCTCCTGCCAATTCTCCAAAGGGGGTGCCTTTTGTAGCTGGACAGTCAGTTTAAAACCTTATGTTTTATTCATTTATCTTTTCCCATAGAACATGAATTTGTTTGATCAATCAGTTATGCCGTAGTTTTCCAAAATAGGTATTTTACACAGTTAGTGATCTATTGATTGCTGCCAGGTCAAATGTTGTAGCCTGTGCTAAACATTTTGTGGGTGATGGCGGAACAACCGAGGGTATCGATGAGAATAACACTGCAATTAATTATAAAGGATTAGTCGACATCCACATGGCCGCCTATTTTGATTCCATCGCCAAAGGAGTCTCCACCGTTATGGTTTCCTATTCCAGTTGGAATGGCCTGAAAATGCACGCTAACCGTTTTCTTGTTTCTCATGTTCTTAAGAAGCAACTTGGCTTCAAGGTATTAATACTGTGTATTCTTGTTATGAGTCTCGGTTTTTTGTTTAAACCTTTTCAAAAGTTTATATTCTGTAAAACATCCAACCTGTTATTTTAAAATGACGCCTTCTTGTATTGGTCACAGGGCTTTGTTATTTCAGATTGGCAAGGTATTGACAGAATAACTACCCCACCTACCACTAATTACTCTTTGTCAGTTTTTGACGGCGTGGGTGCAGGGATTGACATGGTAGTGTATTTCTCTGTCACACTATATGATGTTTCAATTTTTAGTAGCCCTAATTAAATACCGTTCAATTGCCCATGATAGCCTATTAAATTGGATACCGATGACTCATGCTTGACCTTGCCTATTGGAAATCTGTTCGATAGGTGATGGTTCCCTACAATTTCCAAGACTTTATTAACGATCTGGCTTCACAAGTCAAGAATGGTTTCATTCCCATGACTAGAATAAATGATGCAGTTCGAAGAATATTGAGAGTAAAATTCAGCATGGGACTCTTTGAACATCCTATGGCCAATCCGAGCCTCGCCAACCAACTTGGCAGCAAGGTGAAATGTGTGCTATTTTTTGTTTATTGAAAGTTTCTTTTGATGAATGATTAAGATTCATGGTGTTATACATTTCCTATGTTGTTTTTCTCATAAATAGGTCTCAGCTTTTTACCATATCGTCCACAGCAATAGACTCCTGTCTCTTCTGCTGTTCTGTTGAATTTTGGTTTTCCATATTTGTCTGTGAAAACGTTAACAAAGTTGAAAACGTTAACAAAGGCCAGTCTGAGGATGATATAGATGAGCAATATTGAATGCAAATTTTAATAACAATATTCCATGACTTTCATATGGGCAACGCTGTCGGGAGATTGGAGCTTGCCTTGCAATGCTTTGTTTTAGTACCATCTAACAGTCCTTTTTAGAATAACAGGAACACAGGGAGTTGGCAAGAGAAGCTGTTAGGAAATCTCTGGTATTGTTGAAAAATAAAAAGTCTGCCGGCAAGCCTTTGGTTCCTTTGGACAAGAATGCTCACAAGATTCTTGTTGCGGGGACCCATCCTGATAATCTGGGTTATCAATGTGGTGGATGGACGATGGAATGGCAAGGATCAAGTGGAAACTTAACCATAGGTGAGTCCCATTACATTTATGTTGGGTCAGTCACCATTTATCATAGACTAGCACATTAAGACCCGGTTATTCAATTAACATTCTTGATATTATTTTTTGTTATGCAGGAACTACCATTCTTCAAGCAATCAAATTTGCTGTTAGCCCCTCTACCGAAGTGGTTTATCAGCAAAATCCAGATGCAAACTATGTCAAAGGACAAGGGTTTTCATATGCTATTGTGGTTGTGGGTGAGGCACCATATGCAGAAATGTATGGGGATAATCTTAACTTGACCATTCCCTTAGGCGGAGGCGACACGATTAAGAATGTATGTGGCTCCTTGAAATGCCTTGTAATCTTGATATCTGGAAGGCCACTTGTTATTGAACCTTATCTTCCATTGGTGGATGCTTTTGTTGCTGCATGGCTTCCTGGCACTGAAGGTCAAGGTGTGACAGATGTTATTTTTGGAGATTATGGTTTTCAAGGAAAGCTTCCGAGAACATGGTTCAAGAGTGTTGATCAACTGCCTATGAATGTAGGGGACAAGCACTATGATCCCCTGTTTCCCTTGGGTTTTGGATTGATCTGAATGTGGGGACATGCACTATAAATCCTGTTTCCCTTGGGTTTTCGATTGACCAAGCTGGAAATCAAAGGGAATAAATTTAGCCTTACCCATCTCTTGTTTAAAAGAATGACTGCATTTTGTACCAGATTTTCTCCGAATGATAATTACCAAAGCATCTTGACTGTTCTATTTGATCGGAAGGTTGATTTCAAGCAATTAGAGCCAGAAGCAAGGAGTTGATTTTGATAAAGTTACACAGGAATGTAGATCATAAATCAAATGACGAAGAATCTTTAATGTATTAGTAAGGGCATCTATACATTACATTCAGATTCCTTCAGTCTCTGTCATAGATACTATAAAGTGTTGGAATATTGATCCTCATAAATACATGTGAGATACCGTTTTTATGTAAAAAAGCCTAGAAATCAAATTACAATATTCAGAACATAAACAAATGCATCATAATGACAACCGAACATTTCCCATTTAATGAAACAAGTGTTCGATCTCTTGCCAAGAGCATCTTTGAACCTGCGGAACTTTTCTCTTCTGAACTGGTTGAGTGGAGAGATTCGTTGTCTGGTCAACACTAGGAGAATTTTTTCTCGCGGACTTTTGCCTCCACCAGTTTCCTGATGTAATGGTGCTCTGTCAATATGCTTTGCCTGAAATGAAAAAGTAGGTTTTCTAATAGTTTGATTGCCCTCTATCATCCATATTGAGATGGGTAGAAGCTGTCCGTGGAAAACCCAACTCTGCAAGTACCTGTCGCAACCATGTGATTTCACATGCTGCACCTGTTGTTGCAATGGAGTTACAATCTGCATCTGAGAAAGTTACTATAGCTGAAACATGTCACTCGAGTAGACTATGCCCATAATTAACTGTTCCCTGTGTTACCAGAAACGAGAAAACAATACTAAAGATGAGCATAGAGATCATAGAGCTCCCATATAGTAAAATGCAGTCTAGGCTGTCAACTCTCTTGATTAGCAGGTCAAGTGTTAGTTTGGCATGTCTGCCAAGAAGTATTTAGTACAACCGAGAACCCCTATGAAGTCCTCTTTAGTAAAGCTTAAATATTTGATAATCTAGCTTTGTCTTCAGGTTTGTCTTCCACTAAAAACATAAAATTATAAAATTCTCACTGCTTTACACAAAGAAAGCTAGAAACTGAGAACCCACTTTACAAACTACAATTGATTAGCAATTAGTAGGCAATGCAGGACTGACTTGAATTATAAATACAATTGGAAAATTTTTCATAACCATCCATAAATACAAACAATTAGGAAGATTTTTTATGAACTTGAATTATAAATACAATTGGAAAAACTTTCATAACCATCAATAAATACAAACAATTAGGAAGATTTTTTTTTTCATACAATTAGGAAGATTTTTTTTTTCATAGTAGAATTTCGAAGCTTCCAGGGCATCATGTAGTGTCCTAGGGATCTAACACGGGTGGTAAGGGCCATACTCACTGTCTCAACCACCCATCCCACAATCCGTCGGACAAAATTAGAAAAAGGTTAATCCAATGCCATCACAACATAGAAAAAATTGAAAAATTGTCACAAAATTACCCACAAAGATCTGCTCATTTTGACCTTGAATTAATTTGAAAATTGTCACAAAATTAGCACAAAGATCTGCTCATTTTGACCTTGAATTGCAATTTATGTTGGGATTATGGAACATAGGTGAAATTAAAGCTAATTTGTTATGGAACTGGATTTCTAGGACTTGAAAAGTTGGGGAAGACAACGAACTGGTTAAAGACTATGTTACCGGAAAGGCAACGACATAGTTCGTTTCTCCTCTAAAACAGTCCAGAATCAGAGACAAAACGGAAAAAGGAGAAATAAGGGTGTGCTTGGTGTGGTTCCTAGCCACTGCCTTCTTTCAACCATCAACAAAGTAGGTTTCGGTTAGAAATGTTCTTCTTTTGTTGGTTGTTAGGGGCTGGAGATATTTGTCTCAGTTTTGTTATTTGCCTCATTTTCAGTTGTGCACAGTGAAGGGAACAGATGACAGGACCCTGGAAGCAGAGATTTCAAATTAATACTATTTTAGTGGTAGTGAAAGTGGGATCCTATATCTATTGTTGGAGATAATGCTTCCATTAATGCTGTGTGTTGAGTTTAGAGATTGGTTGGAGGTTGTTGAGAGATTCTCTCAACCTCTATGCCCATGTTTAGAATTAGTTGGATTTGACTCCAACTATATATACTATTGTATCTTGATTTGTTGGTGTGTAATAAAATATTATTTGTGTGTAATTGTGTGCTATGGCTGATTTCCCAAATTCTAATTTCTATTCCATTAACTTATTTGAGACATTTCTTTGTTGTGTTGCAATGATTATGTTTTAAAGAGTGCATGAACCTGGTAAGTACCCCAACTACATATGAAACATGGTGAACACTATCCACTCTGTAGTGCAACATTAAATGTTACATGGGATGGTGTATATGTGGTTGGATCCAAAGCAATTCGACATGTATAGAACCCCTTACAACATTTAATGCTATATCACAGGGTGGATTGTGGTAATTCAAACTGTTAATCAATTGTAGCATCACATAACTTTACCTGTTTTTCTTAGATGGTTTATACCCCTGCTCTATAGCCATATTTGTAGGTAAACATTATCTAACATATGGAGTTTGCACTAATCCCAAGGTAGTCCATGTTGATTTGTTAGATGTACATAAGTAGTTGAGATTGCATCATTGGATGTATGTTGCCTTATATGCAACCTCAACTGCATACATACATCCAATGCACAATCTCAAGTGTCTTGGGATACATCCAATGCACAATCTCAACTGAAGTGTATCCCATGCACAATCTCAAATTTCTTGGGATACATCCAATGCACAATCTCAACTGAAGTGTATCCCATGCACAATCTCAAATGTCTTGAGATAAGAACAAACTCTATATAATGAAAATAGTGTTTGTTGTAGTACCAATATGAAGATTTTGTTTTGACCACCCACCTAATTGGGGGTTTGGTTGTTTGGTTGGACACCAATTCGAAGGGTACATGTTCCGATTAATGCGCACTCATATGGCATATTCATGGTGAATGACATCTCAACATCAATGTCCTCAAAAACAAGTAAGCCATGGTCCCATTTGTACTTCGTACTTCAATGTTAACGACCCTATTTTTCACTTAGTTACATGCAATGCTTAGCTTGCCTACGTAAATGCCAACTGCGTGACGCTGCTAAAACCGAATTTCACAGTTCATATAACGTAAATGGTAAACGTTCTTTACAATGGCATGTGCAACGGGGAGTAAACTGTTTATATCATGAGTTGTTTCAGGCAGTAACAACATTAAGCTTGGGCTCTTTGGTATCATCGGGCATTCAAGTTTCCATATACCCATTGGAGAAATTTGGTTCAAAATTTTGAATATTTTGTTACAACATTTATAAAAGAGTACCAATTAACGTACAACGATGTCCAACAACTATCACATGGTTATAACTTATGATGTTCCTGAAAAAGGAAGGAAGGACATGTAATAATCACTATTTTAATACAGAAAAAGGAAGGAAGCACATGTAATAACTATTGACAGAATCACAAAAAAATTTATTGAAGTTGTGGATCGTGGAGCGCATTTTCAATCCATGTATTCTAAATCACCTTGTTCTTTGTCCCAAATACACGTCGATATAAATGATTCGTTGTTGTCGTCGTTGTCACCGTTTTTGTAATCCCTTGTTTTAGGTTCCATGTTTGACGTTGAAATGAGAATTATTTCAATAGTAACAAGTTAAATGTGTAACAAACAGATCGTCATTCAATGGGAACAAGTTAAATGTGTATTAAACACAAGTTAAATATGTAGCCAACAATCTTCCATTTCAGTTACTAATTTGATGATTTTTGATGTTAGGTGAGATATTTGTCTAGAAAAAATTATCCAAATTTTAAATCAAGACAAACATTGATTTCTTGGATCATTGGATTCTAAAAGATGAAAAAAATTTGTTATACATTTAATCAATTTTATGAATTAAAATAATTTTCTTTAATGTAAAATAAATAATAAAATATTTTTAATCAATAATATTTATTTTTCTAGATTCTTTATAATGAAGAAGAATCAATGAAACCTCAATTACATATTGATTATATAACATGTCACAAATTTGAATCCAAGTGGGGAGTATAACAAACATTCCCCCAACCACTTAATCTACACTCAATTAACACTTTTTAATTTTAATCAATACTATATTTGACTTGAGAGTTGAGTTAGAAGACTCTATGAGACATATACATTGCTGGCGTACTCCTCATGTTCTAAATTTAAATGAATTGCAAACTAGAGATATCAAGCCATATACCTTTGGAGCATTTACAAAATGAAACGCTCTAATATCTCTTTGGAGTGGGCTAATATTATTAAAATAATTATTGCGTTGAGAGGAGAGGCACTCAGGTTTGTAACATTGACATGCAACATGTTGACTCCAAAAAAATATATATATATCAAAGTTTAGATTTGCTACATTGCAAAACAAATTTATATAAATAAGTATTAAGTTAATTCCATTTAATTCAAACTTGAGCAATTTCAGATTCCATGTATTAGGATATCTTCAAGAAGATATGTAGATATATTTCTATTAAATGTTTAAATTTTGTGTTGTAGATTTGTGTTTATATGTTAAATTTTAGTTTAAATGTTTAAATGTTGTGTTGTGTTGTAGATTTGTGTTTAAATGTTGTTTTGTAAATTTGTGTTAAATCTTTTGCCTCATAACCAAAAATCATTATTTTAACTGATATATACAGTACAATAATCCTCAAGATATAAGTCTCCAGAAAAATCACTTGAAACAAGAATGTATAAGTGCTAGTGATACAATTCCGATTGAGAGGTGTAAAATTGTAACAAGAATGTTAAGTGCTAGTGATACAACGTCGATTGAGAGGTGTAAAATTGTAGTAACTAATTATTAAAAGAAAAAAATTGACAAGAATAGATATTGGCAATGTTATGGTGAAGAAAACGGTTTATTGGTAGAAGGTTATTGAAGCTTAGCCTTGCTCTTTCCCATGAAACCTCTATCTTCATGTATCATGCACATATAACCTCTAATATCAACAAAGTGGAAATGCTCATTTCCTTAAAATATAATGGAGCCCACTTAGTGGAGGCTTCGATTGATGATTACATAAGCCTTCTAAAGGAAAGGAACCACCAAACACATTTTTGTGAAGGCTCAAAATAATTTGTGTATCATGAAGAAATCACTGAACTCGTAAAACCAACACATATGCTGCAGATCCTTCCAATAGCCTAACACTAAAATGTGAAACACCTCTTGAAACTATTTATTACTCTTTCCACTTCTACTACACCCTCCAGTGGTTTTTTTACACTATCCATTTGCTTCATTTTCATATAAAATATCTACCTGAAGTATATGAATGTCCTTCAAAGCATCACAAAATCCTGATCTACAATCTTAAATACATACTATAAGTCTTTCATTATCTTGCATTGGTCTATTGTTTTAGTCTCCAAGTGCATATACATTATCATCTCCAAGTGCATATACATTATCACATCCCTTAACTTGTAGCCATTTGGAAAATTCTCTTTATGAAGTGTGATGTGATAGGTGAAGTCCCAATTCCAGTAGATCAAAAGAATATGCTAAACGATGTGGATAATGTATTATTGTTTCCTTTATCTTTCTTAAAATACACTTTGTCAAGTGACCTCGACAACTTGACATTCAATTTTCATTTCAAGGCCATCCCTATGATGCTTCTTTCAAGAAATGATTAAATGACTGTAATTTTGGCAAATCTCTTTGTAGAATGAAAATTTTCATGAATAACGTCACGTGTCATTTTACTCTGAACTCTACAGAAGTGGGCTCTTCTTTATTTTATGTTTTACAAAAATAGAATGGGCTCTACAATGATATTTGCCTCCACACCTGAAACGATAAAGTGAAAGACAAATAGTCATGAGTTCCAAAAATTTCAACATCTTATTTGGAACCATGTTCTTTAAGAGTATAGTGCGAGCCCATCCATTTTTCTTTTCTTTAGACCTTTATTGGATCATATGGCTAAGTTTCCATAAGACCATCACTACTTAATACCACAAGATATATGCATATTATTCCAAATCATTAATACTCCATATCCATTAATTAGGATATGAATTATTAATGATTTGGAATAAATAAGTATTTTATGTATTGCTGAAAACAACATATATTAAACAACTGTAATACATTAATACATGTGTGTTAGTTAATGAATGTTATAAAATAAATAAAAATTAGTATATCGATAAACCAACATAGATCCATCTTAACTATGGCTCCTTGGTTTAAAAAAACTGGTTTGAAACCCTTAGTTTGATGATGCCAAGATGTAAATATTGTCTATAAATGCCTGCAAGGATAAACATATTGTATTTTGCAATTATTAATATTAAAATCCACAACTAGCTTTGATGAGGTAGTACGCTAAAGAGATCAGGGACTCGTGTATTCACTATAGACAGAAAGGGGGTTAGAATGTCTTAGGGGAAAACCATGTTATGACCCCATTAAACATTCCAGTCCCTAAAGTTTATCGTAAGTATTGTTTAAACATTAATCCCATTTAACTAGCACAAAACTTATTTTAAATCATAATTATGATTTAATTATAATTAAGTGAACTTTGGGAAAAGGTTTATGTGTTTTATTAAAAAGGAGAAATGTGGATCATGGGAGAGTCCACGTTGGGAAGAGTATTGACATGCAAATGAAGAATTCGAATTTGCGCAAGCCCATTGTGGAAGGTCTGAGCGAACATAATAGATACTTATTGTGTGAGAATGAATTCTGATATGAATTCTTGTACCTGTGAACCAAATTGCTGGAGAATTTATGCTGAAACTTTGTCTAATTTGCCTTTGGTCATTCCAATGAAGTGGAAAATCGTGTAGATAGCTACCTTGGTGCAATTCTGAGCACAGATGGCAGTGAAGTGTCTCACTGTTGTGTGTTGTGTAGTCATAAGGAAATTAAGGAGGTGAAATGCATTGTTTGGCATGGAATTGAATGTAAGCCAATTTTCTTGATTGCCAAGTATTTAATCCTGAAAATTTATTGGATTGGTGAGATGTCTGTCTAGTGAATGAATGAGTCTCATCTCGGGGGTGGCATTTTGTTGGGATATTAATGAGCAAAATTGCATACGGTTGGGTGGAGCGTGCCTCACACACAGCTAGTTTCCCAATTCAAGTATTTTATAGATAAGTTTTAATTCCTAGAAATGATGTTTTAATTTCTCATTGTTGTTTATTTGATTAATGGAATTCAATGAATAATTTTTTTGAATTCTTGATGTGGATGTTGGGTTGGTTATGTATGCTAAGTTTTATATAAAATTATAATGGGAATGAAAAAATTTCTAAGTATAGAAATGTATTTCTGGGCATTTATTTCTCAGAGGTGAATAAGTTGTAAATTATGGAAGTGAAAATGAATTATGGGAAATTCCAATGTTTGTTGTACAGGGCCATTTTTGCATCCCCGGGACTTGTGTATCATTCCATAAAATGTTTTTGGTCAAGCCCAACCATTTTATACTTTGCTAGAAGACATTTTTATGCTCAAAAGTTGTAAATATGCTCATGATTCAATGTTTGAGTGTTATTGAATATCTGTTTTAAAAGACATAATAAATTCTTATTCATGGCTGAAATTGCATGTTTAATGAACAGTTTATAAGTCATTAGATGATAGAAGAAAGGTTGTGATATTCGTTCTCAAGCTTAGTGTATTCGAGGATTTATGTATGCAACTGTAACTATCCTTTTTTATTCAGTAACTTATAATTTATTGGTTCATTGCAATTAAGTTTCACTGTGCAGAACAATGCTTGTGTTATAGGTTTTGTGTCACATCATTATAACAATGCTTGTGTCGCAGGCCGTGTGTCATAACTCTTGTGTCACAGGTCTTGTGTCATTGCGCCGAGAGGCGCTCTACATCCCAGTATGAGGGAGATCTTGTAACATATGATGTTTGTCGAGTAACAAAATAATACAAAGTAAACAAAAAAGAATAATACAAAGTAAAAAGTAATAATTATTATGTCGACCATAAAAAAAAGAATAATACAAAGTAAAAAGTAACTATGAGACTTAAACTAGAGACTTTAGAGCTTAGGATTAGGTGGTAAATATTATGTCAACCATAAACAAAAAACAATAATACCAAGTAAAAAGTAAATATGAGACTTAAACTAGAGACTTTACATTTTACTTTTAATACAAAGTAAAAAGTAAATATGAGACTTTAGAGTGTTTGTCGAGTAACAAAATAATACAAAGTAAACAAAAAAGAATAATACAAAGTAAAAAGTAATAAATATTATGTCCGCCATAAACAAAAAAGAATAATACAAAGTAAAAAGTAAATATGAGACTTAAACTAGAGACTTTAGAGTTTAGGATCAGGTGGCTCAGGTATTGCACTCAAGGAGCTATTCAAGGAGAGGTTTTCACCTACGGAGATTTGATCCCTCTCGGCGCTTGATAGAGCCTAGGATTTGGATCTAGGCTGGTAGTTATTAGAACGATGCTTGTGTCACAGTTATTATAACAATACTTGTGTCACAGGTCTTATGTCACAGGTCTTGTGTTGCAACTCTTATGTCACAGCTCTTATGTAACAGGTCTTGTGTCACATATCTTGTGTCACAACTCAACTCTTGCGTTACAACTCTTGTGTTATAGCTCTTGTGACATCACTCTTATATCATAGCTCTTGTGTCACAACTCATATGTTACAGCTCTTGTGTCACAATTATTATGTTTAAAGCTATACTAAATCAAATTGCATTGTGAAATGGTTTGGTTTAGTGTAATGTATATTTGTTGGCACGGGGTTAGAGCACAGGAAGTGCGGAAGCCGACAACGACGAAAAGGAGCATTCGTGGAAGAAAAAACCATTCGTGGAGAACAAGGAGCCGACGGAAGCGAAAATTATGGTTTAGTTAGTTAGAACGGGTCATTTGGACCGTTTGTAACCACCTTAGTTGTATATAAATAAAATCATGATTGTAAGCCTAAGGGCATCGATTGTAGAGGGTGATTTTTCGCATCTATGTTTTTCTCTACCTTCAACAAGTTTTGTTTTGGTTGTATGGATCCGTGATAAGTCGCTTGGAACTGTCCCTGCGAAAGTTGTACCACAGGTTTTGAGATGAGTTAATGCATGAAGCTGTTTGATTACGTCTCTTTTCTGTGTTTCTGTTCATGTTGACATGTTGAATGATGAATGTGACCTCAATAATGTGTTATGCTTAAGTTTTGTTACTCAGTCAATTAATCTGTAATGTCCATTGATGCAAATGTCGATTATATAATGTTAGTGTGAATGTTTATTATACATTGGTAATGTGAATGATGAATATGTGGTTAAACTGTTAAGCATGATGTGAAGATAAATCTCTGGTTTCTATAGCGATTGAGTGATAGTAGATGCATGTCATCCCCCTACTGTAGAAACTTGGTTCCTACAACCCCCTTAATCATCTCGGGTGAGACTTCACTCGCTCCGCGAGTGTTGCTGGAAAGGGTAAAACCTTTCTGGGCCAATGCTTAAGGGTGTTTGGTTGGTATTTGTTGATAGCAGTGCGAAGTGAACCCCTGTCGATAGAACTGTGTCAACAAATGGTTCCGTTTCCACGAACTTGAAGAAGGAAGAAGAGGACATGTTGTGGCATTCGACGAAATCAAAGATTCAGGATTGGTTCGATAAAACTATACAAGAGTTCGTGGAAGGAGAAAATCGGAACCCTAGGTAGACGACAAGCAACTGGTTACAAAAGAATATTTATTCTAATATCCACGAGGTGTTTTTCTATGAATTTTCGATATTGCTGCACGAGTGGTTGGCACAACTGACATTTCAAAAGAAAAATTTCCAAGGAGGTGAACCCGACCATTGGACTCCATAATTGATCCAGCAGTTAAAATGAATCGACAATAGGGCATCGAGGGTTGTCGACTTTTAGGTAGACAATATTTTGGAGGAATATATCACTGAGTTTTCCATCGACACAATCAAGTCATACAACGACGCAGAAATAATTTTTTTTTAAAGGACCAAGAGGAAGGTTTCTATTATCACTAAATTTGTGGATTAAGATGCTTATCTATGAAAAAGGTATATTGAAGATGAACTCGGATGAGTAGATCCTGGTGTGCGGAGGTTGCGGGTACCGCATGAATGCGGGTTTGGTAGAACGATGTGGGGTAGATGGAAATGAGTGACGAAGAGTTCTTAAGAGAAGCCGAGGAAGGTTGTGGTACCCTGGGAAGTGGGGTGAGGTTCCGACGACCAGAGAAGAAGAGGATGACTGAGAGAGAGTCTCCTAAGGCGACCGGAACAAAGGACTACGAGACGGGACCACACAGGACGAAGTGACCTCACTGGGACGAAGAAAATGACCAGGATACCCGTGAAGCTGAAGGACAGACCCAAAGTTACAACATACCCACAACCCCACGCACTACACCAAATTTTGGAGGACGAAACATAAGTTCATCATAGTGTTGTCCGAAGTGTCAGAACAATGGTAAAAGTAGTGGGTCTGTGAATAATAGTAGGAGCGCAAGAATGGCAGGAGACGACGTAAAAATGCCAATTTTCCAAGGGAACGGGACCGAGGATCCCGAACAGTACTAGTTCTTATGCGAAGTGGTAGGGACTGTCAAACAGGTCCAATACGATGCCATAAAAAAGGGACAACTGGAGATGACCTTTAGGGGTAGTGCGCTAGACTGGTTTATGAAATTTACTTAGGTACTGACAGGGAGTCCAGATAAAACACTGCCGCAGATCAAAGCGGAATTGATTGATGAATTTAGAAAACCGAAATCTGAGTCACTGTACATCATAGAGTTGAAAGAAATCAAGCAGTTTTCGAATGAATCGGTATGGGAATTCGACCAGAGATATAAAACTCTAATGGAAAAGGTGAGTTTCAGAATCAGGGATATGCAACATAAAGAGTGGTTCATCGTAGGATTAGTGCCACACATTCGTGGGCCCCTGATGCAACAAAAAATAACATCCCAGGCAGGAGCGATGGAAATTGCAATGAAGCTGGAGGCTTCATCGGTTGGAAAAATAGGCATAGGCATGGACCAGATACAAGCGCAGTTGGAAAATTTGACGATCCAGCTACAAGACATTAAGAAGGGAAAAGAATTCCGTGAAGACATATGGTGCAGTAGATGCAAAACAGAAGGACATCACAAGGATCAATGCCCAAAATTTTGAGAATATTTACAGTCAGGTGCACCGAATCCACTTAGTCAGGGAGGAATGCCTTGGTGTTGCATCTGTCAGACAAGAGGACATCAAACAGAAGAATGCGTGTACCTACAGAAGATGGTGTCAAAGCCATTTAATATGTATTGAAAATTATGTTGATCGGTTGGCCATGAAGAAAAATATTGTAGGGCTTATGACCTACTCTAAGAAAGGATTGCAGATACATTTTTCATGAAGGGAGAGGAGCAACCGCCGGTACAGCAGCAACAACAGTACAATCAACAACAACCTCACTATACTCAGTAACCACAGTATGATCAACCGCAATATGGTCAACCACAATATCAACAACCGCAGTACCATCCATATAGTCAACCGCCAGAGGTTTCATAGGAGGGTTCCGCGGAGGTTGAGGTGCAGGTGCTGGTCGAGGAGGATCTTTTGGACGAGGACGAGGGTCAATCATATGTTACAATTGCGGTCAACTTGGGAATTACCAGAGGGATTTCCCGAATCCACCCCCCCAGTGCACTTACTGCAGCGCAGAAGACCATGGTGTTGAGGATTGTCCTAAGCTTATCGCGAAGTGGAAAACTAAGAACCTACCCCCACCTCCACCAAATCAGAATCAGAATAAGAACCCACCTCCAAATGTATAAAATATTTTGGCAGAAATAAGAAGTCAACAGGAAAATGTCGCAGTAGTGACCAGGGGAGGAGCTGCGATAGGGGAATACAGGCCACAGTCAAGCATCCGACCGACAGTGAGAAAAAAAGTCAGATTTGATGTGGAAGCAGAAAGGGAGACTTTCTTGGAAACACAAGAGATAATGAGATTGATGAGGCAGCCACCTACCAACCAAAAAGAATCCACCTATGACATACTGCTGATATTCGACAAACAGTCATGAATTGTCAATATGAACGTCGGGATGGCATGGGAAGGCATTAATGATGATGGCATATGAGTGGTAGAGGATTTGGTGGAGTGTAGGTGGCCAAGGATAGTCCAAAACTGTAAAGAAGGGGGAAAAATTCCCACATTCAATGCAGGGGTGCCTTAGGTCAAAGTCAGATCCAAAAATCAGGGGATAAGGGCACACCTCTCTTGGGCAGTGGAAATAAATGAGTGAGGTGGTCATAAATGAGGGTTCCTAACAACTAATTTGACCAAAATTGAGACCTAAGGTGGTGGAATGTGTCATAAATACCCCAACTAACTTCTAACAACCTTGGTTTATCATCATTAACCATGTTTTGGACCAAATAATCACCATAATAATGTGAGACTATGGTCCTAAGGTGTAATAATGTTTTAACACCTTAGAGCCTCAAAGCAAAGAGTGCATATTGGTTGGTTATGCACAAAATGCAAAAGCCTATAAACTACTGGATTTATCTACCATGCACACCTTCCTTGAAAGAAGTGTCCAATTTGAAGAATGGTCATTGCATGATTCCCACCATGTTGAAGCAAAAATATTACCAACTAATCCACCACAATATGTTGAACAAGATAGCAAATCATCTTCCCATGAAATTTCAGAATTTGATTCATAAATTGAAGATGAGCACATGCTAGATCCAGATCCACAAGAAACTGAAGATCTAGCACCACAAGAGCCAACACCACTTCCAATATGGGCTGCAAACACCATAGAATCTACTAGAGACCTTGATGGAGATCCACAAGATCCAAGAAGAACCAGATCTCAGTATCAAAGTGCAAGTTTTGCACTCTCTCATATCGATCCCTTTCTTCTAGATAGATTTTTTTGATGGTTGGATTAGATCCAAAAAATTTATTTGAGGCCTCCCAAGATCCAAGATAGATAACAAATATGGATTAGAGTACCAATCTCTTCATAAAAATAAGACTTGGGAGCTTGTTTCTCTCCCTCCTGGAAGGAAGCTTATTCAATGTAAGTGGGTAGATAGAACAAACATGGGCTCAGATGGAGTAACATGCAAGTACAAGGCTCGCTTGGTTGCTAAAGGATTCTCTCAAGTTTAGGGGATTTACTATACAAAGTCCTCCTCTCCAATTGAAAAGATGGACACCATTTGTCTTTTTTTGTCTCTAGTTGTATCCAAGCACTAGGAGGTGCATCACCTGTATGTGAAGAGTGCATTTCTTCATGGAGATATATAGGATTAGATCTACATGAAGCAACCTAAAGGATACATTGATGATCCTTCATTAGTGTAAAAATTAAGGAAGTATTTATATGGGCTCAAACAGGCTCCCCGAGCATGGTATGCAAAGATGGACTCCTTTCTACTCTCACAAGATTTTCAGGGATGCATGTCTGATTTGAATGTCTACATGAGGCATGATGGTAACTCTCTTCTCCTTATATTCTTATATGTTGATGATTTACTGATTACATGGAGTCTCTCTTCATGCATTAGATCTATCAAAACAACCTTGCGCAATTCCTTCTCTATGTCAGATTTAGGACTGCTAAAGCAGATTCTTGGTCTTGAAGTCTCTCAGAGTGATTCAAGAATCAAGATTGCATAGTCCAAGTATGCATCATATCTACTCAACAGGTTTTACATGACATAATGAAAACCAACATCATTTCCTTTTCTTTCAGGATTTAGTCTCGAATATGGTTCTTCTTCACCATTAATGGATAATACCTTGTATCGACAACTGATTGGGAGTATTTTGTTTCTTACACATAATCGCCCTGATATATCCTATGCAGTGAGTGCTGTCTCCATATACATGCAAGAACACCATGAACTTCATTGGAAGGAAGCCAAAAGGATCTTGCACTATGTGCAAGGGACGAAGACCTATGCTATTCACTATGGAGTTGGGTCTCCATTGAACCTAGTTGGGTACACATATTCAGATTGGGTTGGAGACATCTCAGATTGGAATTCTACATTAGGTTTTTTTTCATGATTGGATCCGCTCCTATCTGTTGGTCAATAAAAAAGTAGAAAGCTCCTTCTCTTTCATCAGCTGAGTCCGAGTACAGAGGTGTGTTGGGCCCAGGTTGGGACAAAGTTTTGGAGACACCTTTTTGATAAGCACGGAAAGCTGAGCTGAGCGTAGCTCAGAAATATAATTTTGTCTAAGTGTTGAGGGTGCTGCGGAGCTATGCACAGCATCCAAGTTTTGATCATGCTGCGAAGTTGTGCATAGCATCCTAATTTTGGAAGCACTGCAAAGACCAGTGCTACGAGGAAGCAGTGCTGCGAAGCAACCAGGACACGTGGAGCCAGCAAAGCGGAGTGTTGGATAGGGATCAAGTGCATATATCGAATTGACCAGTCATGGTCTAATTTTGGAAAGATGCTCCAGGAGTGCCGAGCGACGGGCACGAGAAAATCAGGCAGGCGGCCAATGCACGAGTTTGTTGAGGAAAGCGATGTCTTGGCATGCTTGGTGGGCGAAATTGTTAGAGACGAACGGTTCAGTAACAAAAGACATGTTGGCATGTGTACGATAGAGAGGCCGGTAGAAACAGAAGGTGGACGTGGATAACAACCACGATGAAGCAGATGCTACCAGATGCCAGCAAGCCGGTTTAGAGAAACCGACACCATTTTGTAAACCGTAAGGGTTTTTGGGTTAGGTCTTCGGCATTGTAAAGACATGACCTTCGGGCATGATCTATAAAAGAAGACTATTTTGTATGGGATGGGGTTGCTCCTTGTTGTTTTGTGTGTGGATTACATTCTGGGTTGCTGCATTGTAAAATCCCTTTGAGCTAGAAGATTGTAAAGGCTCTGCAGCTGTGTGCGTAGAGACCTATATGAGAGGAAGGAGAGTCTGCAGCTAAGTGCGCAGACTAGGAATGGTTGCCCCTATCCCTTTTTAAAGAAATATATTACCAACCATTCTTGTGGATGTAGCTTCCCACCCGGGGGAGTGAACCACGTTAATTCTTGCATTGTGTGATTGTGTTGATGAATGAGTGATTACTTATGTTTTCTGTAAAATGAATGTCTAGATGTTTCCTTGCATACTATATGAGAGAGCTTTTATATGCATTTGCCATTAGAGAAGTATGGAAATGATATGTTAAGTTCTGTATGGGTAATGAATGGTGAACATTTAGTCTTGTGTATGAAGGTAGTAATTCAGTCATTTAGTTAAGTATTTGCTTATACGTAGTAAAGGAACGTATAACAATGGATTAGATCAGTCATTTGTGTTCAAATTTTAACATCTTGAGCCAAAGAATGAATGTAAAGAGAATAGTCAGTTAAGTACCTGAACGAATGGATGAGTGATATTCGTTTCAGTGCCTTAAGTGTCTTCAAGTTAGCCCAAGTCTAGAGTGAAGTTGCATTGTTCGCAGCTTCAGGAGAAGCCTCGTAGTAGAAGAACAGAGTGGTGCAGACCGCAGCGTTACCCATAGTTGCGAAGTCTCACGTCGCAACACGTATCTCCCCTGTTGTGCTGCGCAGTACGTCCGTCCAAGCAACTTATCACTTATTGTGGAAATATGATTCCCCAGTACCCCATAGATACACCTCGGGTGAGACCTCAACCTGCTCGTAGGTTGTTGCCAAAATGGCCGGTGCGAAGGGGTTTTGTTGGTCAAAGGGAAACCGCGAAGAACCTGGGTCTTATAGAAAACCTCTGGGTCAGTTATAGCCAACAAATGGTTCCGTTGCCACGCTAGAATCCGTGATGAGTTGCAAACGTGATGAGTGAAGAAGAATACCAGTTCCCGGAAGGATCTGATAACTGGCATCCTGAAAAGACAGAAATCCATGCCTGGTGGGATAAGACCATAAGAGAATTTAAAAGGTAAGAGAATAGACATCCGGGTCTAAGTGACACACAGTGGTCAGATAGATATCTATTCAACGATATCCACGAGATTTTCTGGGCATCATTCCCCAACGAGCTACACGCATGGATCTCGCGGCTCACAGAAAAGAAAACCCGTTTTCAAGGAGGAGTTCCTACAGAGTGGACTCCTGAGCTCATAGCGCAGCTCAAAGCAATTGACAGTCCGTTGACACGCGCAGTTGATTTTTGGGTCGATCATATGCTAGAAGGCTTCATAACAGAATTTGCTGTAGACACACTCAGATCTTACAGCCAAGCAGAAGCATCCTTTTTCGGAGGATTCCAAGGTAAGTTGCTGAACAATCTCAGTCTATACATTAAGATGTTGTTAGCTGAGAAAGGTGTTTTAAGAATGTAGTAATATTCTTAAGTTTGTCATGATAAACAATACATATATTGATTCTGACAAAGAGACCCATAATCTTAGAAGTGGTAAGAGATATAAATTTAATAAGACTCGTGTAGACCCTGGACTCCACATAGATACTGAGATTCTTGCTAACATTAACAATGAAGCTGCACCACCATTAACCCCCGAGAACCTACCGCCTGCAACGATCGCACCACCCTCTACCCCTGAAAACCTACCGGCTGCAGCGACCGCACCACCTTTATCTCAAAACCCACCCGCTGCGCAGCCCATCCCACAAAATACTAAACCCAGTACATCTACCCCAGTATGCCCATTTGTATTCACTACACAGAGCCCTTTACTACAGCCGCACACTAATTCGGGCACTCCACCACTTAGTACCACAATGGCAAATACAGATATGAAGCTACCAATATTCAAGGGAACTGGCCTAGAAGAACCTGATCAACATTGGTTCCTTTGTGAAGCCGTATGGAGTGTAAGACAAATCTAGGATGATGCAGTGAAGATAGCACAACCCATCACCACTTTTAGGGACAGAGCTCTACATTGGTTCATGAAGTATTCTACCACACAGCCACGAACCCTTGCAGAAATTAAAGCTTTGCTGGTGGCAGAGTTTAAGAAACCCAAATATGAATCCCAGTGTACAACCGAGTTGAAAGAAATAAAGCAGAAATCGACTGAAACGGTTTGGGAGTTTGATCAGAAGTTCAAGACCTTGTTAGACCAAGTGAGCTTTGTCATAGCTCCGGAACAGCACAAGGAATGGTTTATTGCTGTGTTGTTGCCCCATATTATATTACCATTGATGCAGCAGAAGGTTACATCGCAGGAAGAAGCCTTGGAGATCGCAATGAAGCTAGGGGCTTCGCAGATTGGTGAGACTAGTTTTGGGATGTCTCAGATCCAGAACTAGCTGACCACCCTGACACTAGAACTACAAAGCATGAAGAATGGCAAAGAACAAATGCATGAACGTAGACATGAGGTCTGGTGTACAGGTTGTAAAGGACAAGGCCATGACCAGGATCATTACCCTTTATTCCGTGACTATCTTAACAGTGAAGCGCCCAACCCACTAAATTAGAATCATGCCTCATGGTGTGAAATTTGTAGAACTATAGGACACAAACCTAAAGACTGCTATCTTATACAGAAATATGTGAAAACGCCTAAAAATCTATATTGCAATTTCTGTAAATCAGTTGGACATGATGAATCCAACTGCCGCGCATATGAGCTAATGAATGAAAGAAAACTGGATATGGACTCAATGAGAGGCGCTGGCTTGTACCGTGTACAAGAAGATAACCAACCGAAACTAGAGAATGCACCGTATGACCAAGGAGGATACAGAGGTCGTGGTGCTAGATACCGCGGTAGAGGAAGAAATGCTGGCCCGACGCAGGGAAGAGGCCGCGGCCAAGTCATTTGTTATAATTGTGGCTAGCCAGGTCACATGTCTAGAGATTGTGTTAACCCATGCACTACGTGCAACTATTGTAAATCATTTGACCATGTCATTGAAGATTGCCCAGTACTAGAGGTGGAAATGCAGAAAAGAAGACGGACAAACGCACCAAACACGAATGTCCAGTGGATCGCAGTAGAGAAAAGACAAGCAGACCTGAGCAGTGGCGCTTAGACAGGCCGCGATAGGGGAGTAGAGGCTTCCACGTCAGGGGAGGCTCACACAAAGCGGCCTCCTCTTGAGACAGAATGGATAAGGAAAGCTCCAGGAAAAATACTTGCTCTCGACCTACATAAGAACAAGGAATTCTTTATCGACGTGCGAGATACCTTCAGAGAACCAGAAATAGAAACATAGAGGATCCCGTTATGAAGTGCAGTACCGCATGTAGAAGACATACCAGCGGCTTATGATAAAACAAGCATTGCGACAGATATTAGCACCTCCGTTGCGCAGTTCTTGCGAAGCTGCATGAAGCTACTTAAAAGTGAAAATCCCACAGTAGAGATGCAAAAGCTCATAAACCAGTATGAGCCACAGACCGAAACAGAGGCTTCTGATAGCGCAGTACATCACATAAGGACTCATAAAAGAACAGGCCGAGAAATGAGACTTACCGCGTAGATAGGAGATTTTGAAATGGATGAAGTCATCCTTGATCTGGGATCTGAAGTAAATGTCTTAACGAAGCAGACATGGCAGCAGATGGGTCGACCAAAGTTGTCATGGTCACCTATCCAGTTGAGAATGGCTAACCAAGAGAAAGTCATACCTTTTGGTCGGTTAGCTGACGTGATAGTCGACATTGATGGAGTCCAAAGTCATACAGACTTTGAAGTTATTGAGATTGTGGATGGTAGTCAGCCTTTTCCTGCAATACTAGGAATTGACTGGGATATGGATAACTTGGCTATTATCAACTTAAAAAAAAACAAGATGATATTTGAGGGCAAGCATATTAGGGTCATTGCACCGTTGGATCCTGCAGATGGTGACAGATATAGCGAGCCAATTCAGGAGGAATCCAAGGCTCAAGACTTGGATAGACTATACCAAGTCATAGCGAACCAAGAAGATTACATTAATCCCACCGCAGATGGCACACTCAGCTAGAGATGTGACAGCTCCTGTGTCTCTGATTCGGAGGTAGGGCTAGAAAATTGGCAAAGCCGGATGCATGAAGTATCAGCAAGAAGGTGCGCACATGTTACGAAATCACTGCGATGGATCGGGAAGGAGGTAAGTCCTACTCCCACATATGACGATTCTGCTAATGTTTATACTTTCATCCAAGAATACACTGCAGCTATTGCAGATGAGCACAGATTACCAGCATTGGATATGGCACTGCACGACACACCCGCCAGATGGTGGAATGCGCACAAGCAGACATTGACCACTTGGGACCAATGCAAGATTAAGATGCAGATTCGGTTTGCCAACAGGGTTGCTTTACCCTTTCAAAAGTTTAATGGATAGACAGATCCTAGTCAGCATATTAAAGTCTGTTCACATGCATGGTTGGGAAGGCCACGTGAAGAATGGGTGCACCTTTTTGTGCATACGCTGGAGGATGAAATTCCAAAGAAATGGTACCTAGATTTGGAGTTGCGCAGGGAAACCACTGGTTGGGAAATGTTGACTGCGAACTTCCAGAAGGACTTCGGCTTTGAGGAAGAGAATCCGCTGATCCATGAGGCATTGCAGATAATTAAGGAACTCATATTCAGGTAGGAATGTCCTCACAGAAATATGACATTGGAAGAATTCTTCGGGGCAGACCATGTTTCTGCGCACCTACAGTCACAATGGAAGGAACATGAAGAACACCTTATCGAGTGTTACAACCTAGCTGAGGACACTGATGATAGAAATGAAGATGATGATGATGATCTGCACAACATAAACATACCAGAATCGGAGGGTGCATGCCATGTAGAAGGACCTCCGTTAGAAATCCTAGATATGAGCGGACCAGTAAAGACACAGAAGGTGAATATTGGCACAAAAGAAGAACCGAAGTTCACAGCAATTGGAGACTATTGGGATGATCAGACTGTTGCAGGGATTGCAGACACCTTGCATGAGTATCAGGAGCTGTTTCTGACAAAATTTACAGAAATGAAAGGAATTATGGGAGACCTAGGAGTCATGAAAATACCTTTGAAGCTAGGCGCAAAGCCTGTGAAGCAGAGACCGTACAGACTAAATCCGTGCTACAAAGAAAAAGTACACGCAGAATTGGATAAGATGCTGGAAGCAGGAATCATTGAACCCGTCGAAGAATTAGAGTGGATTAGTCCCATGGTTGTTCAAGACAAGAAAGCAAAGGGCGAGATCAGGATTTGTGTTGATCTCAGAAAATTGAATGATGCTTCCATGCACGACCCGTTCCCTACCACTTTCACAAATGAAGTGCTGTATAATGTTGGAGAGAATGAGGCCTATTCTTTTACTGATGGTTTTTTCGGGTATCATCAGATCAGGATTGATCCTGTCGATAGGCATAAGACAACTTTTGCTACAGGATGGGGGTCGTTTCAGTACACACTAATGCATTTTGGCCTGAAGAACGCACCTGCCATATTTTCCAGAGTGGTCATCGCAGCATTCAAAGAATTTATGCATAAGTTTCTCGAAGCCTATTTTGATGATTGGACTGTGTTTAGTGTATTAAAGAACCATTGTGCGAAGCTCAGAATGATGCTTGAAAAGTTTCAACAGCATCAGATCTCTTTAAATATAAAAAAGTGTATTTTTTGTGTCCCTTATGGCGTCCTACTTGGCCACATTGTTTGTAAGCAAGGATTGCTGGTGGATCCTGCAAAGATTGCCATTATTGTGAACTTGCCAACACCAACTTCAGTCAAGATGTTGCGATCTACTTTAGGCCATACTGGATACTACAGGAAATTCATCAAGGGTTATGCGTAGATAACCGCAGCAATGGAAAAACTGCTAAAGAAAGACGCACCGTTCATCTGGAACACGGAATGCGAACAAGGTTTTGATACATTAAAGGAAAAGATGGTGACTGCGCCGATTCTAGTTTTTCCAGATTGGATGAAGCCATTCCATGTCCATGTTGACGCATCATGCATTGCATTGGGAATCGTATTAGCTCAACCGGGGGAAGGAGGTATTGACCACCCTATTGCATTTTCGAGCAGGAAGCTCTCAACAATAGAGAAGAACTATACCACTACCGAGAGGGAATGCCTTGCAATGGTATATGCCCTACAGAAATTCAGGCATTACTTGCTTGGTGCGCACTTCCTTATGTTCACTGACCATTCTGCATTGAAATATCTGGTCAATAAGCCAGTGTTAGGGGGACGCATATGCAGATGGCTGTTGCTGTTCCAGGAGTATGATTTTGAGAATTTTGTTAAGCCAGGTAGAATGAACTTGGGACCTGATCATCTGTCAAGGATTGAGTCAGGAGAAGAGCCGACGAACATTGAAGACAATATGCCTGATGCGCAGTTATTTAGTATACAGGTTGCCGATGACTACTATAAGGATATCATTAATTTTTTAACAACAGGGCTGGCACCGCAGGAATTATCTGTCCAGCAGAAGAAGCAACTAGTGGTGCGCACCGCAGACTTCACTATAATTGCAGGTCAGTTATACAAACTCAAACCGGATGAAGTCCTGCGCAGATGCATACTAGATCATGAGAAACCATTTATCCTAGCAGACGCACATTCAGGGATCGCGGGAGGTCACTATGCGGGAAGGACCATTGCGCAGAAGATATTGCATGCAGGGCTATGGTGGCCCACGATCCACAAAGATTCCAAAGAATACTGCAGGAACTATGATGTCTGTCAAAGGACGAGAAAACCATCACAAAGAGATGAGATGCCATTAAACCCGCAGTTGACCTTGTAGGCGTTTGAGAAATGGGAAATTGATTTTGTGGGTCCTATAAACCCACCAGGGAAGAGAACCGGTGCAAGGTATATTATTACTGCTACTGATTACCTCACGAGATGGGTGGAAGCAAAACCAGCAAAGGACTGCAGTGCTAGTACTGCTGCGCAGTTCATTTTTGAAGAAATATTGTCAAGGTTTGGTTGTCCGAAGATTTTGATGAGTGACCAAGGTACTCATTTTTTGAACAAGACCATTGAGGCACTTACAGAGGAATTCCACATTCGTCATCAGCGCAGTATTCCATATCATCCACAGGCAAATGGCACTGTTGAGGCTTTCAATAAAATACTGGAGAACGCACTGACTAAAGTCTGCAATGTAAATAGAGATGATTGGGATCTACGCGTTTCTTCTGTGTTATGGGAATACAGGACTACATGCAAGAAATTGACAGGACATACACCTTTTCAGTTGGCTTACAGGCAGGAAGCTATAATTCCAATGGAGTACATTGTCCCTAGTCTAAGGATCGCTGCGTTCACAGGGATGGAAGACCGTGCAGCATTAGAAGAAAGACTGCTACACCTTGTTGGGTTGGAGGAAGATCGCTTCATTACCGGATTCCATCAGCAAGTTCAGAAAGACCGCGAGAAAGCTTGGCATGATCGCCATATAAAGAACAAGTGCTTTCAGGTAGTGACCTAATCCTCCTATATGATAGCAAATT
This sequence comes from Larix kaempferi, assembly GCA_027924585.1. Lineage (NCBI taxonomy): Eukaryota > Viridiplantae > Streptophyta > Pinopsida > Pinales > Pinaceae > Larix > Larix kaempferi. The sequence continues at coordinate 15,568,533 of BSBM01001005.1, read as the reverse complement.
CATGAAACTTCCTGGTAAATTTATGATGCATTGTCTTGGTCCATATACTGTAATACATGTTACTAACACTGGTGCAGTCCAGTTAGCCAATTTAGCTGGGGATACTTTACCAACTTTGATAAACGAAAGCAGGCTAAAGCTGTATCATGACAGCCTTGCTTCGCAGAATCCTGAATGACAAGAAGAGAAAGAGATTTCCAAGTGTCAGGTACAGTTGAAACAGGACACTGGAAATGTAAAGAACTCTGTACATGAATGTTAAGTAGAACAATGTGTGTACCACGCAGCACTGTTGAAGCTGCGCGGAATAACAAAAAAAAAAACAAAAAGAAAGAAAAGAAAAAGGAGCCGTGCAGTTGAAAATTTTTCACACTGCGAAGTAGTTGCGCAGGATCGCAGATGACTTGCCGCGCAGCTCGGCGCAGCACTCAGAAAATATAGCTGTTATATTGCCCTTGGAAAAATAGCCGTTATGTGACCGTTGCAACGAACCGCTCGAGCATTTAAAGGAAAGATAGCCATTTTGAACACATTGACGATGGAAGAGACGGAAGGATTTGCTCAAATTGGCCAACGAACAACTCATTAAATGCTCATATAGCTGTTGGGAGGCGCGGGGAGGACCCAGCTGCGCCTATAAATAACACTGCTCCAGGACTCATGGGCGTTAATCAACACTTAGAATTTTCTTGCGATCATTCCCTGAGCTAATATCCTTCTATCATCTGACTATCAAAGCCATTAGCTAGCCAGTGAATGTCCGAACCCTCCTATAGAGAAGACGAGCTGACCATTCAAGAAGCAATCCGAGTCTTTCAGCATGGGGGAATTGCAGAGTTAATGAGAACACCTGCCAAGAAGGTTGTAACAGAACAAGCCCAAGGGTCCCGTAGATCACCTTGCCATACTCCAGTCATGCAGGACAAAGGGAAAGATAAAGGGAAAGATGTAACTGCACCACGAAGCAAGATCCTAATGATAGGCCAGTTGACACAAAAATCGCCGGTCTTTCAGAAAGAACCATTGAAGCTGACACCAGAGTATATATCACCACGGGCGTTGGACATCCCAGTCTTTAAATTGGTCAAGAACGCTAAATATGAAATCCCATTGTCGCCGATCTCAAAACACATAGAGGTTGCCAAGAACCTACTCAGAAAGATTCCAGACTGCAAGTGGGAAGATTTTGACCTCCTAGGTGTGCAAAAGGAAGAGCCCCACACGCCTAAGTACCCACAGTTCCAGCCTGACCAGTATATGTGCTGGAAAAAGGATGCCAAGGGCACATTTAACTTGGTTGCCTAAAGCTGGCTGACACCGGTAGTTTAGTTAGGATTATTGAACCTCCTCAGATTGCCACATTTTGATCGCTCACCGGAAGTTAATGCTGTGGTTCGCACACTGATGGCACGAATCCACCAGGGATACCTGTGGCTAGACAAAAATATTGATGTCAACATTGCCTTGATCCACCGCATAACAGGTCTCAGCAAGCGCGGTATGGATCCCAAGTAGTTCTTCCAAGGGAAGAGCAAGGAAAAAGAAGTTGTCGAGAAAATGAAGAAAAGCCATGCATTGGTGAAGGGGAAAAGAGGTTTTCCCACAGAAGAAATTGAGGAAAGAATGACAAAATTTGTCACGCAGTTACTCACAGGGAAATTCCTCAGAACGGCTAGGCCTACGAAGGTGCCTACAGGTGCAGTATTACTTGGTGCCGCAGCGGCTGAAGGCATCGAGTTCAATTGGTGTCAATATATTATGAATGAGTTCTTGGACGAGCTCAATGATACCCAGGAAAACGGCGGACAGTTCCACTTCACATGGCTGATCATCCTCATCACCTTTTCCTGATGGAAGGAGCCAAGGGACTATGTGGGTGTCAATATAGAAAGCAATGATCCCAGAGGATTCTGGTATGCCAACCTCTAGGAAAATATCAACGCAGAGCGACAGCATGCGACAGCTAAGGTTTTCTATCAATATTACACTCAGCTGCGCGATGTGATTATCCATACACCCTACATCACAAAGCAAATAACGTCGAAGTACATTGGTGTTCTTGATTTCAGCGCAGACATGCGATGTATCTTCATCTCACCCAAGGCAAGAATGAAGAAGCCAGAATGGTTCCCGGGTAACTACCATATGTATGAGGACGATATCGAAGCCCTCATGAAGGACTGGCCCGCCGAATTCCATGTGGAAGTCATGGATGTTGAGACAGATTCTAATGAAGATGAGCCAATCCCGCTGTCATGCTCGATTGTTGAAGAAACATGAAAGCGGAAAGAGTCGGAGACTTCACAGAAGCCGAAGGCGCAGAAGAAGATGAAGGCTACAAAGACTCAACCTGAGACAGTGCTGAACGAAGATGACTTTGACATGATAGCAGAAAGGGTCTCAGAGCAGATGGGGGACCTCATGGCTGACAAAGACAAAATGGATAAGGTCATCCAGGATGACCTGCAAAAGACTAGGCTCGCACTGCAAGGTCTTATGAAGAAAATGGACGAGGTCCAAAAGAGCATAACCTTGCCGCGTGAAGCAGGGGATGAAGGGAGGTCGGTAGGAACCTCGCAGCAAACGCTGTCACAGCTAGCCATAACGTTTCCATCAAAGACAAGGGTTGTCCATGTGGACCCACTGGCTATTGCATTGCCAATGGCAGAATAGATCATCCTCGACATGAAGGGTGTCGAGCGGGTAGAGCTCGACTTGGCCAAAATCCCCTTACCAGGATTGCACTTCATCCACACGCATATCGTCAAGGAGATGCATGAACGAACGGTAGAGTCGATGAAGTCACAAGTGGAGCTCACCGTAGCAAATAGGCAGCTCGAGTTGTGCACATAAATGCAGCTACGAAATGAACAAGACCGCCGACAAAACTTGGAGACTACCATATCTAATGTTGCGAAGGATATTGAAGGTATAGAACTTCAGGATGATCCTGCATACACAGTTCTGAGGATCAGAGATAAGGTGAGATTCTTGAAGTTGGAGATGTAAGATAAAGAGATTTTTTTATGAGGCCGATATTGCCACGTTGAAGGAAAAACTGAATAAGCAGACGCCATTAACTGAGCAGCAGTTAAGAGAGCAAGCCGTCAGTGCCTCCTTGCAGAACATAACGAGTGGCATGGCTCAGTGCCAAGATCTATTGGAAAAAGTTTCAAAGGAATTCACTGCCCTTGAAGAGGATCAGGGGCTACTTCAGGTAAAGACCATGGTAAAAGAAAAACAGAACGCGCTAGAAAAGTTGAACGCAGAGCTCAAGGCTCTACCACCTAGGGAGAGGCTGGCCAGGTATAAGGAAGTATCAGGATTGAAGAAGCAAGTCCAGGAATTAAGAGAGAGAGAGACTGAGATGGATAATCAGTCGCAACAAATCCTGGAGGATGCTACAGCAGTGTCGCAACAGATAGAAGACAAGCTAAAGGAACTACGTGACAACTAGGAGTAGGTACAGGGACAGATTGGAGAAGAAATAACTCCAGCGCTGCTTGAAACAGTACAACACGTGGAATAGGATACCAGACAAGCAGTGGAGCAGTTGCTCGGTGCATATAATGAGTTCACGACAAAATTAGTTCCACCGGTCGCGGAGCAAAGTGAGACGATCGAAGCAGCAAGTGGCTCGAGGACGAGCCACATGTAAGTGTTAGGGGCATCTTGGGCCCAGGTTGGGACAAAGTTTTGGAGACACCTTTTTGATAAGCAGGGAAAGCTAAGCTGAGCGCAGCTCAGAAATATAATTTTGTTTAAGTGTTGAGGGTGCTGCGGAGCTGTGTGCAGCATCCAAGTTTTAATCATTCTGTGAAGTTGTGCGCAACATCCTAATTTTGGAAGCACTGCGAAGACCAGTGTTGCGAAGCAGTCAGGACACATGGAGCCAGAAAAGCGGAGTGCTGGACAGGGATCGGGTGCAGATATCGGATGGACTAGTAATGGTATAATTTTGGAAAGATGCTCAAGGAGTGCCGAGAGACGGGCACGAGCAAATCAGGCAGGCGACCAATGCACGAGTTTTTTGAGGAAAGCGATGTCTTGGCATGCTTGGTGGGCGAAACCGTTAGAGACGAACGGTTCAGTAACAGAAGATCTGTTGGCATGTGTATGACAGAGAGGCTGGTAGCAACAAAAGGTGGACGTGGAAAACCACCACGATGAAGCAGACGCTACCAGATGCCAGCAAGCCGGTTTAGAGAAACCGACATAGTTTTGTAAACCGTAAGGGTTTTTGGGTTAGGTCTTCGGCATTGTAAAGACATACCTTCGGGCATGATCTATAAAATAAGACTATTTGTATGGGATGGGGTTTCTCCTTGTTTTTTTGTGTGTGGATTACATTCTAGGTTGCTGCATTGTAAAATCCCTTTGAGCTAGAATATTGTAAAGGCTCTACAGTTGTGTGCGCAGAGACCTGTCTGAGAGGAAGGAGAGTCTGCAGCTGAGTGCACAGAAGAATGGTTGCCCCCATCCCTTTTTAAAGAAATATATTACCAACCATTCTTGTGGATGTAGCTTCCCACCCGGGGGAGTGAACCACGTTAATTCTTGTGTTGTGTGATTGTGTTGATGAATGAATGATTACTTATGTTTTCTATCAAATGAATGTCTAGATGTTTCCTTGCATACTATATGAGAGAGATTTTATATGCATTTGACATTAGATAAGTATGGAAATGATATGTTAAGTTCTGTATGGGTAATGAATGGTGAACATTTAGTCTTGTGTATGAAGGCAATAATTCAGTCATTTAGTTAAGTATTTTCTTATACGCAGTAAAGGAACGTATAATAGTGGATTAGACCAGTCATTTGTGTTCAAATATTAACATATTGAGCCAAAGAATGAATGTAAAGAGAATAGTCAGTTAAGCACCTGAACGAATAGATGAGTGCTATTCGTTTCAGTACCTTAAGTGTCTTCAAGTTAGCCCAAGTCTAGAGCGAAGTTGCACTGTTTGCAGCTTCAGGAGAAGCCTCGTAGTAGAAGAACAGAGTGGTGCAGACCGCAGCGTTACCCATCATTGTGCAGTCTCACCTCGCAGCACGTATCTCCCTTGTTGTGCTGCGCAGTACGTCCGTTCATGCAACTTATCACTTACTGTGGAAATCTGATTCCGCAGTACCCCATAGATACACCTCTGGTGAGACCTCAACCTACTCGCAGCTTGTTGCCGAAAGGGCCGATGCGAAGGGGTTTTGTTGGTCAAAGGGAAACCGTGAAGAACCTGGGTCTTATAGAAAACCTCTGGGTCAGTTATAGCCAACAAGGTGCAGTAAATGAAACCATACAGTGCATCTGGTTGCAGGGCATCTTGTCAGATTTTGGTATTCACTACAATACTCCACCAGTCATCGTTTGTGACAATTAGATTGCTATCAGGATTTCCACATATCCAGTTTAGAGACAAAGAACCAAACATATTGAGATACACATGCACTATATTTGAGGATTGGTGTATGATCGTACCATCACGCTGCTCTACTTCCCTTCAGAAGAGTAGATTGCAAATATTTTCACCAAGACTTTTTTAGTGAAAATTTCACTCATCTCCGATCCCTTGTTGGGGTGAGTGATACCTTGGTTGATTATATTTTTTTACTATCTATCTTGAGGGGGGGTTTTGTTCCGACTGGGTTTTCTCTCTTTCCTCAATTATTTTAGATTGTTGTACGGGGTGACCATTGGTCTCAGTTAATAGGGCCCTACTTTTCCCATTTATTTACTTATATTTTTCCTCACAGTCAAGTTTAAGGGGGGGTGTTGGAATATTCTAACCATCTTGTTGGGCACTATTTTGACCCCTTTTTGCCTCTTATATAACCTTCATTTCCTTCATAAAATTTCCATTTTGAGTAGAAAGCTTTAAAGATCACCCATAAACCTTGGTCAAAGAGGTATAATGTCATTTGCTTATTAATAAATTGAGTTTTGTGATTTTTAGGCATTTTAACTAGGATTTTTACTAAAATTACGGGATGTACTAACTTCCCGTATTACTTCTAAAGTTGAGTAATTGCAGGACAGTTAGGAGGGAAACAGAAGATCAGGAATGGATCCTTAATGTCCACAGATGGATGAACATCCAACAGTCAGGAGAAGTGGCCTATGCAGATGTCGAGTCAAGCAGAGCTAAATGTGGCCACCTGTTCTGTGTTCAACACAAAAGAAGGAGCAATGCTGATTTTGTGGAACCCCACGATTTTGAAGATGATCTCGACTAGTTGTTAGCATTAATTAGCTGTAGGGTTATAGTAATTTCAGTTTGATTTAGAATTTGTATAAATCATTTGCAAAACAATGAGATAAGGGGATCACGATTTTAAAAGAGGAATGCATTACATTTGAGCTTCCAAAACTGCGTGGTAACTCCTGTAAAATGATTCTGTGAATGAATACGAAGCTTTAAGTTCTGTGAAGTCGTTTATGTGTGTTGAGCAAGGCGTTGGAGGGCCCCCATCGTTAAACTCTACACACTTACCTGTTGCTGGTTGATCGATTGGGTATGCATTTGAATGTAATTTCCAGTTTATGAATCAGAATATAATTTCCAGTTTATAGATCATAGAACAAGTACAGTCAAGTTTTAATTGAATCCATTGATGCTCTGTTTTTTTTATGTATGGTTTGAATTACAAATTCTGTCACTGTACATCACTGCAGTATTGGATAAACGCTGTTCTTCACTGATTAACTGTTATGAATATTGAATTGTTCAGACTACGATTTCTGTGAATTGTCCATTGCTGGTATTCGATACTGAAATGATAGAAAGACATTTACAAATTATGAGCACTGTCTTGTAAAAGAAATTAATTGGTAATTGACTTTCAGTGATAATAGAATCTTGCAGTTTAAATCTTAGGGTTTATAGGATTGTTATTTAATTTTTACTTCAATCTTCATGTTTTCACAAATCAATCATTGCAGGCTTAAAAATGAAACAATGAAATCACCCTTGTAAGAGGATTTTGTCTCTATGAGCTGCAGTACATCAGTTCCTATTAGTCGATTTAATTACAAACAGCTAAATTCTGAATAAGTCTAGCTTCTCTGTCCTAAAACTTGGATGTGTCTCGAAGTTCACAAACCTGGATTGATATTAAATTTAAGTTCTGATTAACACCGATAGATCAGAGCCCAACACATCTCATCTTGGTTTTGCATGCATGCAATGCATGCATTCCATGCAATGGTAGGTGAGTCTCCTAGCACCTAGTCCTTAGTTTTGGCCCCCTCGAGCTTAAATTTGGCCATCATTATCCCTCTTATCCACTCAGAGCACCTTGGTTACATCAATTAAGTCGAAAGGTGCCCTCAGGTGTGATGTTAGGAGTCAGTACAGTTAATTCCATGATTTGGGGCGCCTCGTCCCCTTGATTGCTCAGTTAACTTACTGTTACACCTAGTTTCACTTCTACTGGGTCTAGGAGCACCCTTTTTGACCAATGCCAGTAAATTATGCACCTCCTTGGAGTCTCCTTCCCTAATTTATATCCCCAATGACTCATTCATGTTCCAATCCACCTCAGTTGACTAGCCATTATTCATCGGTGGCCACTAGACTCCATCCATTAGGAAGCCTAAGTTTTACTTATCAACCTATCTGATCGATATTGTGTGTGCTTCCTTCTCTTATCCTGCCATGAATTGGCACTAGACCAGAGAAAAGCATCCAATTTATATTTATTGTTCAATTCTCTGGGAAGATAACTACAAACCCTATATTTATGTGATCTGTGACAAGTTCATTAGTGTTGTTTACTTTTCCATTTTCAAAAAGAAAACTCATAGGGTTTTAAACAATGCCATTTATTTGATTTCTACTATGGGTGATTGGTACATTGGAGAGTACTTTACTTACTTCATAATTTGGGGTAGTAAATCGGTGCATTTGCTGCCTAGGCTTGTCCCTGACAAGATGGGTTTTTTTTTTTTTTTTTTTTTTTTTTTTTTTTTTTTTTTTTTTTTTTTTTTTTTTTTTTTTTTTTTTTTTTTTTTTTTTTTTTTTTTTTTTTTCTGAAGTATCTTTCCAAACTGTTTAGGATGGAGTTCATGGTCAATTCCACTCCTCAAAGAGAATACCATGGCCTAAATTCCCTCTGTACATTGGAAATTTAATGGTTCAACACATGGTATCATTCTAGCTAAAGAATTTGATTAGTTGAAATTGGATTTTTCAGAGAAAAGGATGCATGATCCCAAGGGGTTTATAGGATATTACTTTGTACAAGCACATTTGAAAAACTCTTATGTACATGAGCGACAACCAGATGATTCCTTGTACTAGGGTGCACATAGTTTTGAATAAGTTATGAGCAAAGTGACTGATGCATACCAGATATTTCTTATTCATGAAGCCCCGAAGCAACAAAAGGTAAGGTGATAGAGGATAGAGATAGATTTTTTCAACAACAACAAGAAGATACTAAGGAAGTAGTGGAGGATGCTAATAAATCTATAGTTTTCAGTACAACCTCATCTTATTCCAATGCATAACAGTAGTTAGACAAGAAGCAGGGTAAGCAGCCTATGTCAACTACTCAGCTTGCCACTCCCATTCAAAATATTAATACTCTCATCCAAAAGACCCAAATCCTTCAAGTTAAGTCTATTTCTCATGCTCAGTTTGTTTAAAATATTGTTCCTATTTAAGATAGCACCAAACATCTCTGTGAAAATTGAAAATCAAACCAAGTCAGTTTTCAATCCTCCTCCTCAAAAATCCATTAATGATGTTATTGATTTAGAAAATGAGCAACCTATGGAAGTTATTAATCCAAATCTAGTAGTTTAAGAACCTCAACAAACATTTGCCCCTGAAAATACCCAGATTGTTAATGGTAATGCCACTAGTCTTAACTCCCACCCATCCCCAGATAGTGGTCTATCAAAAATTCGTACTATTGATGATCCTATCCCTCAATCTACTTTAAATTGACCACACATTTCTCTTCCTGCTACCAACCCTTTAGATTTGGTTGTACAATATCCTAATTCATCCGCCTAGCCATACACTCAAACTGGGTTGGATACTTTAGTTGATATTTTTATTTCACAAGAACCAATAACCTCTCAATCAGATACTCAATTGGTTGAAGTCGATAACTATACTATTCCTTTAGAGTATGAAATCAATTCTCCTCTTACTCAGTCCATTAGATTTCCCTCTAAAAACCTGCCTAATACTACTCCTCCTCAAACCACTTTACCACTACCTCAAGATTCATCTCAGTTAGTAATGACCATTTCTAGTCAATCATTACCTATTTCCAATACCACAAAACCTATGACTTCCATAGTTGAGGACTTAGTAGACTTTGGTGAGGATGTTGTAGTGGTGATTGCAGATTTTTGTTTTAGTAAGAGACAAAAGGCAGTGCTGAGAAAAGGTTCCAAAAGGAATAGAAAATGGGAAGTGCAAGTTGGGACAATACCAAACCAAGTCATATGGAAGCAGGCCACTGATGACCCACAGAGAGAGGCCATAGAATTTGATGTAGCTAAGGGATCCTTTGTTGGGGCTAATTTTGATTCTGTGTCCACTTTAAACAAAGCATTGGAAGAAGATAAAGCTAAGAATGTGGCATTGCATGCAGAGACGGATTCTCTTCATGATAATCTAATCAAGAAAATGGAAGACCTCAAAGCTCAATGCCATTTAGAGTTACATAATTTGCAAGGTCAGATTCAATAGTTATCCCAACAAAGGGAAATTGCAGAAGCTAAGGTGATTGAGAAAGATTCTAATATTAATGATCTCAAGATTCAAATGGAATAGTATAAATATCAGAATCCCTCTTCTGACTTTTTCGAGTTGACTATACAAGAGTTCAAGGATGAAGCCATTTCCTGTAATGATAATTCAAGACAAACTCAGACCATGTAATTTCAAGGCCTGAATGAAGTGCAGGACGACTTCAATTCCTTTGAACATTTGTCAAATATCCTTATATACCATGTGGATAAAAGGAAGAAGAATCATTCATCTTATGAGCAACTTTGTGAAAGGAAAACGCATTCGAAAACTGCTCCACGGACTCTTCCTTGTTTGGACTCAGTAAAATTGATGAGAGATCCAATATCAATCAAATCTCGGGAACTTGTCTTTGATGAGGTGGCTCGCATGATTGAAAAGGGTCATAAAATTTAAGACATTGGATGTTGAAAGATGATCACATGGAAACTATGGGAATTCATGTCTTTGTTGAGTTGGTAGAATCGTTGCTAGCTAGGTTAAGAATCGTTGAGGTGGATGGGCAGAGAGACCAATTGGTAGACATGATCTGGGACACCACTCAGATGGATATCTCCTCATTCAGATTGTTTATTTCAACCCCTAGTCAATTGAAGGCTACTTTGCAAGTATTTCTAGACACTTGGTCTAAGACCCGAAATAAGGAAATCAATTTTTATTTGTGTAAGGTGCAGCTTCAACTTGAGCATGCCGACTATCCTGATGTGGCCACAATGTGGGATGTCTATGATAAATGGAACGATTATCTTACTAATATGGGCCAAGGTAGTTCGTATTCCCTTATTAGATTCATAATATTTGTCCTTCTTTTTTGGATCTACCTTTAGCCACTTGATTGTATTTATTTTTTACCCTTCAAGGTAACAAGGGGGGGGGACACTATCTCGAACTGCTAGTGGAATTACTTTGCACCAATCCTTGTAGAACTCTCTGTATTTTGAGACTAGTTATGTAATGATTTATAGGCTTGTTAATTGAAGGTGGAACGTTTCCTGCATATGGTTTTCGACATACATTAAGATAATTTTTTCTTATTCCACCTATGTGTTAACACCTATTATGGTTTCTGCTAGGGAAGGTAAAGGAAATCCCCCGCCAAAGCCCCAAGGCTACCCATCAGTCGTTTACAACAAAGAAAGAGTCAGGAAACCCTGAAATAGATGATTGTCAAGCAAATCCAAGCTAAATGACCGAGCCACAGTAAGAAAATGAAAAGCAACAAGGAAATAGAGCTCTTCCGCAAAAAAAGCTATCCATAAGGGCTTCTTCCGCAACCAAAGGAGGTTCGACGGCCAAGATTCAATGGCGGGATCAGATCGATGGTTGAAAATGCATTCCGCAAACGGGTTTCTGAGTTCCGCATCCCCCATTGCGGATTGCAGAAAGTAAATTTTCCGAGAATATAAAAAGCAGGGTCTCTGATTCTTGCAATCTGCATTGTGGATTGCAAAAAGGCCATTTTCCAAAGGGCAAAAAAGTAAGTTTCTGAATCCCGTATTGCAGATTGCGGATTGCGGAAAGGTCATTTTCCAAGGGGGAGAAAAAGTGAGTTTCTAAATCTTGCATTCTGCATTGTGGATTGTGGATTGTGGAAAGTTTATTTTTCAGGAATGCAAAAAAATAAGTTTCTGAATCCCGCATCCCGCATTGCGGATTGCAGATTGCGGAAAGGCAATTTTCCAACAGGCATAAAATCGAGTTTCCGAATCTCGCATCCCGCATTGCGGATTGAGGAAAGGTAATTTTTTAGAAGGCACAAAGATGAATATTTTGAACCCCGTAGTCTGTGTTGCGGACTACGGAAAGGTAATTGTGGATCGAAAGAAGTTTTGCAGAAAAAATCACAATCGTGGGGAATGGAGATTTTCACAGAAAAACAACACGTTTGAGAATGGCGAAGGGGCTTGTTTCAGTTACTTGCCCTAATCAACCTAAAACGGTCTGATCCAAAGGACGAGCAGGTCACTTTCGTGGCCCAATGGTGCACTTCCAGCACAAGCGATTCCCCTTCCTCCTCGCGTGACATAATCAGGGGTTGTTGATTCGGGTGGCCTCAGCTCGAGCGGCCTCATTATTACCAATCCGAGATTGTTATGAATTAGTTAGGACATTTTGATTCTTTGTAATCCGATAAAGGTAGGTTCCGAAGAGGACCAAAGGGTTGGAGGTTTTTGTTTCAGAGAGATTACTGCTCTGCACCTGTATTTGAACTCAGTCTCTTAATTCTATGAGAAGACCCAATTCTGGAGCTTGAGATTCCTGTGATGTGTGTTCTGATGTCTGTTATTTCCTGTGTATGTGTGATTGCTTTGTATTTCCATTGATTGTTTACTTCTGTAGTACCTAAAGATCAAGATTAGATGGTCTGGAATTCATGCCCACATGCTCCAGATGCATATGACTAGGTATTCCACCCTTTTCTTCTTGAAGTTGCAGGTTAGAATTCATTTATAAATGCTCTGACCTTGTAATGTAACTTGTCCCCTTTTTCTTCCTTCACCTGCTGATCATTTTGACTTGAAAGAACCCCATCTACCTTGCCTCATGCCTATGCAATTGTGATCCAAATCTGTCATTGGTGACAGTAAACCTACCGAAGTTGACTCCATACCCAAATGTCCTCCTGTTCTTAACTCTAACTAAACGAAAATATTCTTTTAATTCATTGTTTGAAGGTCTAGCCACAACTTTTACCAATATCCCAGCCTATTCAAGTTATATCCCGTTGCTGGAAGCACTAAAGAGAGATCCCTCTCTATGGTTGTAAAGGCTAGTTTCCATTGACTAAAGATTGGTTTGCAACAGTTTCCTCATGGTCTTTCTTACCACAACCTAGGAAAATATTGAGTGATAAAATTTTGGCGACTCCGCTAGGGACAATCTCTAGTTTTCACAGTATCAAATCAGACCTATGAGGGAAAAAAAAGAGTCTGAGGTTCCAAGGTTGTATTATTTTCCTTGGAGAATCCAACTTTCAAATAGGCGATTCCACTGGATATTGAGCTTACTTCAAAATATTTATATCAGACCAGAGCTGATTACTGAGGGAGAACAATAGTCAGACACCAAAGGGATCGTGTATTATTCTCTCGACTATTCCATCTTCCGAATCAATGAGCTCCAAGGAGGAAGTCTGGCTCCCAAGAGGATACTTACCAGAAGTCATCCATACCCCAAACTACCCAAGGTTACTTCGGACCTGGAGAAGTTCACCGAGAAAGCAAAGAAAGGCCAAACATGTATTTCTCCATTAATTAGGTCCTTTTATTTACCTAAAAAAGAGGCATATACTATAGAAAGCGTCCATTCAAGTTTAAGGACTGGGTCTTCCCCATTCAGATATAGGTCTGAGACTGATCTAAGAGAAGCCTTGTTCGACCAGAGAGGATTCCAGACCCATTTCCTGAGTGCTTTGTGGGAAAATTTACAAGCTTGGGAAGAAACTAGTGGCCTGTTACCCTTTGCTAAAGCTATTGGCCTAAATACCCACATCCTGAGTACTCCTCCTACTGCTTATAAAACCCCCTCTGCTCCTAAGAAAAACCTAAGAGCCATGGATGCCCGATATGCCCCTCTATCCCTCCCAGCCAATCTTGATGACCTACCTGTGGGCTACGCCCAATGCCTGATGAGATTCCATGGGGAGGGAAAATTTTCTGCACTGCAGCATATAGACCAGTTCAATGATTTTACAGGCCCAGAAGAGGTGGATGAAGATGATTTTAAGATGAGTTTTTTTTCCCAAATCCTTGTAGGGGAAGTGAAGAAATGGTTTAAAGCCCTTCTGAATAGAGGAATTGCTACTTATGAAATATTTGAAGAATCTTTCCTAGCCAGATCGCAGGATAAGAAAAATCCTCTCCAGATTCTCACTCAATATGGAAACACAAATAAAAAAAATGTTGATACTGTTAACACCCAAAAAGTGCTCACTAGCTCATTTCCTTATTCACATGACCCATTTGTCCACTTTTCCACCATTTGAGCCCCTAAAGCCATCAAAAGGTCACCAAAAGACCATAATACACCCCTTTTTCCCCTCAAAAATGAATATTTTTCCTCAAAAAGCATAAAAAACACTCAAAAAGGGTCCAAAATTCCCAAAAATATTAAAAAGGGAATAAAAATATTCAAAAAAGGAAAAAGGAGGGAAAATGTACCTAAACCATGTTGGTCAATACCATTGGTTTCCTCAAAACCATAATGGTATTCCCCACCACCAAAAACTATAAAAAGGTGGTAGGGGCTCCTCACTTTCCATCCATCCATCATCCTATCCTCACGCTGTCAAAATCTCTCATGAGACTTTTGGCCATTTTCAGCATCTTGGAGAAGAGACCCTTGGAGCTTGGAGCTACTCACCTTGGGAGTTGCTCAACACAAATCCTCACCATTTGAGGTATCTTAATACAAAATACATATTCTTTTATTTCTTGTTCTTGAATCGTTTAAAAAAATTTTATTTGTTATATGCACATGCTAGTTTAGATTTAGATTTCATTTATAATTGTTTTTTCTTTCAATATTGAAACTGCTATCACATTGTTGATAGGTTCCCATTGCACAAAGCTTGGTTGCAAAACCAAGCCAATAGTTTTTGGCGACTCCGCTGGCTTCGAATTCTTAGATCTCAGTTTTTTGCTTTAGATCTTAGTTTTTGTTACTTTTAATCATTTTAATTCATAGATTTGCCATCCTAGACAGCAGATCCATTGCTGTTCTAGATCTTGGCCCCTTCTATTTCCATTAACAGCCTGAAATTTCTATTTTCGGGTTCGTTTTACGGTGTCTCTTTTTCGGCTTTCACCTCACGATTTTTTGCTCGACAGTCGCACGGCTCATCGCGACCTCGCGGCTTTTTTCTGTGCGGCGTGCCACGACTTTGCTGCCATTTTACGCGCTGCACATCGCGGCTTCGCGACCATTTTCTGCGCTGCACGTTGCGACTGTGTGACCGAAATGCGCGCTGCACATCGCGGCTTCACGGCCGAAACCCGCGCTGCACATCGCGGCTGTTTTCCCAAAACCCGCGACGCAATTTTTTTTGAATTCGGCCAATTTTTTGAAAATAGTTTTTGCTGTATTTTCTGCCCATTTAGCATATTTTACAGCATTCATTTTTCTGCATTTTTACAGCCATATTAAATCTTTTACTATTTATATATGCTCCATTAAAAGTCTTTTTAAAAATTTTCAGTAATTGAAAGAAAGATTTTCTGCATTTTATTTAGATCAAGGTTTTGCTGTTTATTTGCTCAATACTTTGCCCAAGCAACTTTTAAGAGATCCATTTATTTCTTGAAATATTTATGTTATTTGCTTCCTTTTAAATTATTTCAAAGATCCATTATTTTTGAATAGTTTTTCCAAGCATTTACATTTCAAAAACGCCTTTATTTTTTGTAAAACTGGAAGCGTCTTTTCTTTCATTTGTAATCAATCGCCCAAGCGAGGCAAATCAATTTCAGTTTAAATACCACACTTGCACCCACTCTGCCACATAATTTAAACTGAGCCTTAAAATTTACCTTAAACTCAACAAACTTTTAACCCCACTTGGGGAGCACTTAAAAGAATTTTGTAGTTAGGTAGAATTGAGGGGATAGGTGTTCCAATAACACCCCTCAATTATTACATTTGAGACATAGTGGTTTCCCTCTACGGTACCAAAATCCCTTATAATTTTGACACAGTTATCAACCAATTTATCGAGAAGGCCTCTCCCTTAGGAGGGTTGAAGTAGCCAGACTGGTTCCGGAAGTCTGAGTGGAATACCGCAATCCATTCAGTAACTGAAGGATACCTTTCGAAGTTCTCGGTGTACACCCAAGAGGGTGTACAACGGCGATAGAACCAAACTTCAGATTCACCCAACCGAACGTGTCATGAACGGGGTATCCTAGTTGCCACTCTTTAGGATTGTCTACCCAGTATCCCTCCCGGTAGGGGGATATCTAGCCGTTGATTCAACACTCTATATTGTCTGACTTGGATTTCATCACCTTGCAGAGGATATCATTTGTTAACTCACAATACTTCTAGTTAGGTGTTTGCATGATACATTACCCACCTTTGGTCTAGTAACACCCCTTTTTTCTAGAAACTATTTGAATTTTGGTATTCTGACCAATTTTGTTGCATCCCTCCACTTATTATAGCACAACTGCTATAATAAGTGCTTTCTGAGGTTGGTTGTTGGCCTGAGAGCCTTTATTTTTTCACTCCCCTCTTGCACTCATTGTTGCATTAGGGTTTCGAGTTTTTTACATCACCACCTTACACTGAAATTAAAAAAAAAATATTTCTCACCATTGAGAATTTAAGATGATCTCGTCGTCTTCAGGGTGAACCCCCTCAGTTCGGTATACTTGGCTCTACATGTCATCGACATAGAGCCTTATCCCTTGACTCGACACATCATCGGCCAAACACACAGTCATCCGATTCTGACACGCCTCACTTCACATCTGATTCTGAGGCTGAATCCGAAAATCCTACTGAAATATCACCAACCAACCTCATGGCTGGATCACAATACGACCCACTTTTCACCAGTACTATTGGAGATACATCCACAAACCATTCTACTACTGTACCATCCATGGAAACAACAACCCCTTTAGGCATGCCTAATATAGGGGACACTCCACCTTTAGGTTTGCCCAACACAGGACTACCTCCTATTATGGGTATGCCAAACATAGGAATCACACCACCTCTCATTACCACAACCCAGATCCCAGGAATTCCTGGCACTATTCCTAACCCCTTTGTAACCCATGTTGCACTTGGGAGCGCTGGGCCATCCCAAACCACAACGGTTGGAGGACACATACCTTCAATACCTAGCATACCCTTAGGGGCTACTGGACCACTACATAATGCCACCATTAATAGTTATGTCCCAATCACTATGCCACACCCATCTGCTAGTTTACCTTACATGGCTAGTCTAAACTTACCAAACCTAGTCAGGCTAACCAATGATCCTATCAGGCACAACCCTACATGGCCACCCATGCCTACAAATCTCCCCTCGGACATCCCCAAGTTTGAAGGAAAACCTGGGGAGGATCCCCAAAACCACATAATGTCATTTCACCTATGGTGTTCATCTAACTCCATAGTGGATGACTCCATTAGACTAATACTGTTGCAACGAACGTTCACTGGCTCTGCAGCCAAGTGGTACACCGAACAACCACATGGGACCCACCATACATTTATGTCTCTTGCCTCCACTTTCCTTCAGTTTTTTCAGCTACCTGTACGCTATGATGCAGGAGTTGAAATACTGTTGTCTTGCAGACAAAACACAGCTACCCACATCACTGACCATATCCATGAGTGGCGCAAGCGTCGTAGCCTCTGTAAGATAAAACTGGATGACCGTATATTTTTGGACTGGTTTCTTAAATCACTCCTACCCCTCATACCCAAAGATGTAGCTTCCGAACGACCCAGTCAGAGGAAGAAGCTATCTTAAAAGCTCAGCAATTCGACCTGATTTATGCCCAGTCAGGCTATCTCTACACCATCATACCAGACGCCCCACGAGGTGATTCTTCACGCGGTGATGCTCCGGGGGCATCACATGCCGTTGATGGTATTATCGGCCAAGTCACGGCACAAAATAAACCTTTTAGCATGGTGAGCACCATAAATTCCCCAAAACTCTCTAGGGCTACATCTAATTCTGGATCGACAACTTCGTACGCTCCAACGAATCAGACTCATTACACTCATGGACCCTCTTGTCCACAACATTGCTATGGGAAAGCGCCATT
This sequence comes from Larix kaempferi, assembly GCA_027924585.1. NCBI lineage: Eukaryota > Viridiplantae > Streptophyta > Pinopsida > Pinales > Pinaceae > Larix > Larix kaempferi. The sequence goes on along the minus strand of BSBM01001005.1, from coordinate 15,550,979 downwards.
GACATATGTACTTCCCACATACTATAACCAACCGGCCACCCAGAACCCAATTCATTTACCGGCACAACCAATGTATTACCCACAGCAAGCTACAACAGCTAACCCAACACCTCCAATAGCTCAGGGTTACCAACAACCCTAGCAGGCAACTGGACCACCTCCAACCCCACCAGCTTATTATCCACCGCAACCTGCTCCCACACCTACGGCACCCCAAAATCCTCCCACTACTCAAGGGCAAGTGTACACACAACATAATCAGCCCCAACATCAAAACAACCAACGCAACCAGGGCGAACAACAAAACCGCGGAAGGGGACATAACCGCGGCAACAACCAACCACATAATCAAGGTCCACCACCCCCCAATCCTCCAAATAATAACAATGCTGCTCCTCCCAACTAGAATTCTGATCGTCATCCCAAGCAGCCAAAAAACAATAACCTAAGAACAAACCATCCATGTTCTATATGTGGAGTCTATGGACACTACACTCATAACTGCCCCCATTTAGAGAAAGCACGTAAACTTTGGGCTGACGATGCCCAACGCCAAGTCCACGCTGGACAACCAGCTCCACTTAATCAACCGCAACCCATGATATTACAAAACCCATTGCCAAACCAGGGAGTAGTAAATACTCACCCTATGGACCCCCCACAAGGATCTGCTGCACCCTAGCAGCAAATCACCTATGCCGCAACTGATTATCAGCATACGGATCCAGGCACACACCATTTATTAATGATGTCATCCAATGACATTAACCTCCCAACTCGCAGGAATCAGTACGGACCACCCCCAGAAACTCCTCCCACTGACGTATCCACCTCCCTTCCACCAGATCAACCACTATGCATACCAAATATGCCGTCTGACAGAGGACCTAGAATCCCTCGCATCCCTTTGTGAAGGATTAACAACAATCCTAATGCTCGCGCAACATCCAATTATAACGTCGTGGAAGACCTAGCACAATCCCCCACTGCTATGTCTGCTTTAGAGGTACTGAAAATATGCCCTGCACAATGAAAACTACTACTATCTACCATCAGAGGAGTAGACCTTGACGACACACACATGATGGCTTTCAACTTAGACCAAGCCGAACCTCTATTGCCATCAAATTTGGCTTTCCAAGTATCAGTAAACATTCGAAACCTTGTTGTGCATCGATGCATCATCGATGAAGGAGCTTCAACCTGCGTTATGTCCACCCTTGTGTGGAAGAAACTTGGCTCCCTCACTTTACAACCATCCACCACGGCATTACGAGCTTACGACGGGCGCTCAGCTCAACCACAAGGCCTCTTAGCGAACGTACCCGTAGAACTAGGCGGCAAATTAGTTCTTATCGACATCGAAGTGATCAATGCCCAGCTCGACTACAACCTCCTTCTTGGACGTAGCTATATGTACAAAATGAAAGCAGTGGCTTCATCTGTTTTCCACCTCATGATGTTCCCACATGAAGGACGTGTTATCAAGATTGATCAACTCACATATTATGATCCTAACGCCCCCACAGCCCCTCAAAATGTGCTACCAATGATTGAAAAAACCATTCAAACCGCACCAACATCATTTGTGTCGTCAATTGGTCCTGGAATCTACACCGAGTCACCTATGACTTCCACATTTCGATCGATCCCACCACCTTTACTGATAACAAAAACATCGGATTTGTGCACCCTGTCGCACACCACACAATAGCCTTTGTCACTACCACAAACACCCACAATGCCTACTCATATTGGCACAACACCAATTCATACTATCCCGTTCTTGTTCCCATTTTTCAGAGTTGTCAGTTCGCCAGTAATGGATACACTCAACCTTCCTGGTTTAACATTAGGGATACCTGTATGGTACTTACCTGCTCGGAGCCCCTCGTCGACTCTGAATGTTATTTTACAACCGGTACAACCTATCCCTACTACCAACCACCCACCCCCTTCAGTCGCTCATCTGCAAAACATACCACCCCCAATAGTGACTACGACATCAACGTCCATAACTGCCCCACCTCCGTTACGGAACATAGGGGGCAGAGGCCCACCAACTTATAACACTAGAATCATAACTCGCACCCCCCTAGCAACCCCCAAGGTAGCTAAAAACCCCCCAACTATTCGCATTCCCCCTAAGTGCTCGTTGTGTGACGACGTAGGCAATGCCACTCATTAATGTCCATAATTACCTGCACTCCAAGAACACATGAATATGTTGGATGATGACACCGGACTTCCAGTGGTAAGACTTGAGCCACCTCCTCACCCTCGCGACAAAACGCTCCGCACTAACCACCCTTGTGCGATATGCAGAATTTATGGCCATTATTCACACCACTGCCCTGATCTCCCAGATTATAGAGCATCCTTGTACGAGATGAACAATGCTGACTTAGAGATATCTCCTCCCCTCATCGAGGAGATCTTTCAAAATAATCTTCTTCGGAAGAAATCAATACCATCTATATGATTTCAACCACATACAAACCAGAACTCGTTGATTTATGGTCTAATTACTTTCGTACTTATGAGAAAATTCTAGAAACACTCACTGCACCGGACTACCCTTGGGATGATATGCATCATCGCTCATACTTCCTCCTTGAGGCATCTACATCCACCACAGAAAACCAGCTATCAGTCAAATCGAAAGATTTCCTACCAACTAAAGTTGATTGGTTCAAAGACCCCATCCCAGCACCAGATGCCTTCGAAGAAGGGAACATGTCCAACATTTCCCCTATTATACAAATCGACATTTCCACCACACCTAGAAAACCTGAGCTCATCTCGCTAGGCACATCATGCAATCAAGCGGAAACTCAGGCATATAAGAAACTCTTCCAAGAGTTTCCTGATGTCTTCGCCTGGTCTTACACCGAGATGCCTGGCCTCGATCCCAAAATTGTGGAACATCACATCGACACTTGGCCCAATGTGCCTCCTGTCCTACAGAAACAACGACCAATTCACCCGTCCAAGCTCCCAGCTGTTAAAGCTGAGATTGAAAAACTCCAAAAAGCAGGATTCATATATCCTATTTCCTACACCACCTGGGTTTCAAACCCAGTGCCAGTAAACAAAAAAGTGGGCACCATACGCGTTTGTACTGATTTCCGAGACCTCAACCTCGCTTGTCCCAAAGACAACTTCCCCACACCTTTCATTGACCAACTAATCGATGAATGTGTGGGACATGAGGTCCCTTATTTTATGGACGGTTTCTCCGGATATAACCAAGTCAAAATCCGTAAAGAAGATCAATACAAGACAGCTTTCACTACCCCATAGGGCACCTTCGCCTATCGCGTCATGCCTTTCGGTCTCAAGAATGTTGGAGCCACTTTCCAATGCGCCATGACTTATTGCTTCCATGATCTACACAGAATCATAAAAGTTTATCTGGACAACCTTACCGCTCAATCCAAGAAACGATCTGACCATTTAAATGACCTTCGACAAGTTTTCTTGCGTTGTCGAAAATACAACATCCGCTTGAACCCTCTCAAGTGTATCTTTTGCGTTACATCAGGTCGCCTGCTAGGGTTCGTCATTTCATAAAAAGGCATCACTGTAGACCCCTTGAAAGTCCAAGCCATATTAGACTTACCATCACCCTGCACATTAAGACAACTTCAAAGCCTTCAAGGGAGGTCCAACTTCCTCCACCGCTTTGTCCCTGACTATGCCACAATGGTCCACGGTTTCCTACGACTAATACGTCTGCATACCCGTTTCATATGGGACCAACAAGCAAAAACAACTTTCACCGACTTAAAGAAAGCACTCACAAATTCCCCGTTGATCTCCCCTCCAGATTTCACAAGAGATTTCACCCTCTATGTTTCAGCATCCGAACATGCCGTATCTGGAGTTCTTGTGCAAGAAGATACTGCTCGCCAAGAGCATGTCATCTACTATGTGAGCCAGACCTTGTCAGGCCCACCCCTCCGCTACCCACATGAATAAAAGATGGCCCTCGCCGTCGTCTTTTCAGTACAAAAGATGCGACATTACATTCTCCTGAGCCACACCACGGTTGTAGCCAATTCCAATCCAATGGTTTACCTCTTGACGCGCCGCCTCCTTCAAGGCCGTGTAGCTAAATGGGTGATTATCCTCCAAGAATACAACTTAACTTTCAAAACCCCAAAGAGCACCAAGGCCCTAGCACTCACTCAACTCATCACAGATCTCCCATCCTCTTCGTCATCACCCGCTATCCAAACGGATCTCATAGATGATCAAATTTTCATCATTTCTTCTGACGACCCATGGTACGACGACATCTTAATCTACCTCCGCACACAAAAATTTTGACCCCACATCGATCGTGACGGACGCTGTCGTATACAAAACCACGCCCCCCGATACCTCCTATTAGGCGATGTACTTTATCAACGCGGCATCGATACCATCTTACGATGCTGCCTATCTCATAACGAGGCAGAACAAGTCCTTAATGACTGCCATAGCGGTGCCTGCAGAGGCCACTTCTTCGGCATGGCCACCGCCCAAAAGATCATCCGCGCAGGTTACTTTTGGCCTTCATTATTTACTGATTGCATCAACGCAGTCAAACATTGTCAAAATGCCAACTTTTTGCTCCCAAGGCAAGAACCCCACCCGCCCCCCTTCATCCAGTCGTCACTGTCAGACCATTCTGCAAATGGGCCATTGACTTCCTCGATTGCAATCCCACGTCAGCCGGTAGTCATAAACACATTATTGTGGCCGTAGATTATTTCACCAAGTGGGCGGAAGCCATGCCAACTTACAATTGCAAGGCCGACACTGCAGCACGTTTTTTCCTCAACCATGTTATCGCTCATTTTGGAGTGCCAAAGCAACTCATCTCAGACCACGGCTCTCACTTCGAAGATGCCGTTTGGAGAGAATTATCAACCTTACTGAAATTTGAACACCATTTCTCCTTCGCCTACTACCCCCAAGGAAATGGCCAAGTCGAAGCGATTAATAAAATTTTGAAGACCATACTCCAGCGCACTATGGACAAACACAAATCAAATTGGCACCACATGCTCTTCCCGACACTATGGGCATACTGCACATCAACCAAAACCACCACCGGTTTTACCCCTTTCCATCTAGTTCAAGGTGTCGAATCCATCCTCCCCATCGAGTGCCAGATTCCAGCCCTACATATGGCCGTTGAACTCCTATCGGACACTTCCCCAATTGAGCAACGCTTACTACTCCTAGAGAAAGCCGATGAAGATCGGCGCACAACCCTCCAAACCATGGAAGTAGCCAAGAACCGATCCAAATTGAGTTATGACAAACATGTCAACCCAAGAACTTTTACTGAAGGTGACCTTGTCCTCACCTATGATCAAGCTCATGACAAAACCGGAAAAGGAAAGTTTGTGTCCATGTGGCAAGGTCCATACATTATACACACTTGCCTCGGACAGGGGGCATACATTCTGACCGATTCAGAAGGAAACCCCCTATGCAACCCATGCAACGGGTTGTACCTCAAGCGATTTTACCCATAGCAAATCTGATGGACACCACAGTCCATTATTGTACAGTATTATTTTGTTTTTCACAAAAAATTCAAAAAACTTAAATATTTGTTTTCTCTGCATGACCACAGATGGATCCTGTTCCACTCTGCTACGTCGGTTTTGCTGATGGTGCAAGCCGTTGGTCCCCTAATCTAGCCTCCGCAGCTTGGGTAATATATTCCCCTTCACATGAGTTGATCCACATTGATGGAGTGTGCGTAGGTGCCGCCACCAACAACCAAGATGAATACGATGCCGTGACCGGTCTCTTGGCCGCAGCTCTCCAAATGAGCATAAGTCACCTTAACGTTTTCTTGGACTCACAAATCCTTGTTTCCCAGCTCAACAATGATTACCAGGTACGCGATCCTTGTCTTTTCAGAAAATTCTTGCGCACTAAACAAATGGTTCGACAGTTTGAATCCATTTCATTCACACATGTCCCAAGGAATCTCAATAGTGTAGCAGACCATATGGCTAACAACATTCTTGACTGGCACACCAACCAAACCATATAGTAAACACAAATGTGCCTCCACAGGCATATACAAAAATCAAAATGTTGCATCCATGTGCATAACATGTGCCTCCACGGGCATATACAAAAATCAAAATATTGCATCCACATGCATAACATGTGCCTCCACGGGCATACAGAAAATCAAACATGCCTCCACGGGCGAGCAAACAGACAATAAATGCATCCATGTGCATACACGACTATATACCAAATCATATATATATATACATCATAATATAGTCAAACATGTCATAGGCGCCCTCAGCACCCAATATACAAAAATACATCAGCCGTACAAAAAGGTACTTCCCCATATGCTCATCAGCATTTGGGGGCAGATTCAAGATCATCTAATCATCATGGTCTCCAAGCTCCTCTAGCGCCACCTCCGCTGGCCCCGCCGGATCATGCCGAGCCCAAACTCTCCTCTCTGCTGGCCCCACTGGATCATCTCGCACCCGAATCCTCCCCTCCACCGGCCCTGCTGGATCATGCCGAGCCCCATCCCTCCACTCAGCCGCCAACAATGCTGCTCTGAGAAAGATCGAGCGCCACTCACAAGGTGCATCGAAGCTATGCTCGACGATGTCCCGATCCAGATCCCTCCACCCATCCTCTGGAAATCCTGCCAGGATCATGTCTAGTGTCTCTCGGACACCCTCCACGGCATCATCTCGAGGCCCAGCTCCTCGACTGCGAGCCCCAACTCCTCGATCATGAGGAGGCGGTACTGCTACAGGAGGTGGAATGACCACCATTGCCCGTCCCCTACAAACCACATGGTTGGCCGGTGGTACAGGACCAACATCTGCACAATCACGCAAGTGAACCATCATATAAATATCTAACTATAATCATAACAAACACATCTAAAACACATTATATAGTAGAGAACAAAACACAAAAACATACCATCTAAACCCCAGGCCTGTCCCTGGGCTCGAGGCATCTCCGGATCTCCTCAATAATCCATACCGGCATATGGATAGTCATAAATCAGCAGGGGGATCTGCTCCCATTTCTCATACATATCCTGTGTAAAGAACTCGTGGATACCACCACCACCGCGGGCCATCATCTGCCCCCATCGCACCATGCGCGACTCGCTCAGCAACCCGTCTCGAACTGGCACCAATGGCTGCAAAGTCGGTACCTGCTCAAAGAAGAAACAACACAAAAAGGAGGCATAGCAAAAATCTCCCCCCTTCCGACTGAACTTGTCCAGATCTCTCCGGACACTAGCCAAAAACATCTGACCCCATGCATAATATGTCCCCCTCAGCACAGAATCCACCATAATTGTTTGTCCCCCCGACAAACGATGTGGCGCCGCGGCACCCAACACCCACAGAACACAAGCCCCAACAGCCCGCATGTCCCACTCCTGCAAAGATCTCAGGCTCAAAGTGCTGTTCTGAACAATCGCCTCAGCAACATAGAAGGTCTCCAGGAGATCCTCGATATCCACACCTGCCGGGATCCTCGGCAGCAGATCCCCCACCTCCCCTAAGCGAGGTAACCCGGTAAGAAAGTATACATCAGTAAGGGTGATCTCTAACCTCTCACCCCCAACAATAAAAGCACCCTCTCCAGGGACCCAAAGACTCACCAATTTGTTCAGTAGCGGTCCTACTAAACGCATCTGTGGAATCTGAGCGAACTTCAGGAGCCCACTCACAGCCAGAGCCTGCCGGACCCCCTGATCGGTCCGAATCCGAATCATCAAATCCTCCTCCATCTCCCACTCTCGCCATGACACCAATGGTCTCCTCAACATCCTACCAAAAAACAAAGAATTTTCTTAGAACCGGATTTTTTTTTTCAAAAAATTCCATCGCGGCTTTTCCATCAAAAGCTGTGACGATCATCGCGGCTTTCATCCAAGAACCCGCGATGAACATCACAGGTATTGACCACACAGTCGCGATGAACATCGTGACTATCAACCCCATAGTCGCGATGAACATCGCGACTTTCATCCCGATAGCCGCGATGAACATCGCGACTGTCAGCAACTAACCCACGATGTTCATCGAGGAAAAAGACGCGAAACCCGCGATATTCCATGTTGGAAGGCCAACATGGAATTTTGCGGCCTTCTGGGTCCCGTCGCTAACCAAAAAAGACATAATTAAAAAGGCTAAGGCGAATAGGGTTACCTGAAACTTGCAGAATCGAAAACCAACGGTCAAATCTCCCAGAAATCAAGAAAGAGCTCTGATTGCTTTTCCAAACTCACACGTAACAATGACACGTCATATGGGCCCCACATCCTATTTATAGAAATTTCACCATTTTTCAAACAACCATTGCAGTATCATACGACATCCGTTCTTCAAACCGTTGGAATCAGCACAGTGAGAACTTCATGATAGTCCTTTCCTTTTCCTGTTTTCACTAGGTCCATTTTTTGACAATTTTTTCATGCCCTCGTTACCTCGGTTTGCGCGCCACATTAGCTGTTCTCCGCTTTTGACGAGTCTTATATTGCCGGATTCAGTTTTCCGCGCTCGTGATGACACTTGAGATCATTTCTCTCTCTCACGCCCAGATTTTTCGGGCATTTTTCCCGTGCCCCCTTGTGGCCTCGGTTTGCGTGCCACATCGACCGTGCTCCATTTTTAACAAATCTTATATCGCCGGATTCAGTTTTCCGCGCTCGTGATGACGCTTGAGATCATTTATCGCTCTCACGCCTAGATTTTTTGGGCATTTTTCCCATGCCCCCTCATTGCCTCGGTTTGCGTGCCACATAGGTCGTCGTCCATTTTTGACAAGTTTGATATCGTCGGATTCAGTTTTCCACACTCGTGATGATGCTTGAGATCATTTCTCGCTCTCACCCAATACTTTTCGGGCATTTTTTCAAAATGCCACTCATCACCTCGGTTTGCGTGCCACATTGGCCGTTGCCCCCTTTTTGACAATCTTTATGTCACCGGATTCAGTATTCCGCACTCATGATGATGCTTGAGACCTTTTCTCGCTCTCATCAATCCCTTTTTGTTCGGTATAGTTTTACCCCTTTTTCGGGCCGAGCAATCCCTTATACGAAAAAGGCACTTAGGGAGTTTCTGTTAAGCTCTTTTATGACTCCTAAAACAATGAAAAGATTGTCGAGCAACCTTGCTTCCTTTCATGCTCGCTAAACATATCTGAAAGGGAGTCTACATGGTATAAGTTTACCCCTTTTCCAGACCTTGTAGACTAATTACGAAAAAGGAATACTCTAGTCACAACGGCTAGAAGAGTTCTCCATTTGCATCATTTTATGCTTTTTCGGGCCTTGGAGACTAACTTACGAAAAAGAACACCAATGGAGTCCACTTACCGCTTTTAGACTCTCTAAACATGAAAGCGACCACGAGCAATCACCATCTTGGGCTCGTAAAAACCCATAGGACGGTACTCACAACCACTACAGAGTCTTCTTATCATTTTCAGACTCCTTAAAAATGAAAGCACCCATGAGCACGAACAATCCTGGGCTCACAAAATCCACAGGACAGTACCATTTCAGAGGACACTTTTATCCCTTCTTTGAGCTCATTAAAACTACGAAGAAGGACCCAATGGTGCTCCTCGGCGCCACAACAAATCATGTCTACTCATATGGCAGCTTCCCCATTTTGGTCGCCTTTGTTCAGAGTATTCTGTTGTATGTCACCCTGAGAATCCCTCGACAGCACCCATCAGCTCATCCACCCCCCCAGAGTTAATACATACACTTCAGTCCTTAAAATCTATGATCCCCGCACCTACAAGTCAGTTCCCTACGCTGCCAGGTCAACCATGTCATCATGCTCTGAACAAATGAAGTTTGAGTCTACCCACTCTATGACCCTAGTTACTTCCCATCCCCACAAGTATGTCAGTCCTACCATCAGCACTACCACACTTCAGTTCTACACCTCGTGCTCCTATCAAGGAAACATCATTGCCTTGTTAGTTGCTAGTATCCCTCCGTCGACGACACCCAAATTTATTCCAGAGGATAGACCTAGAGGTCCCTGTGTCTTGGACTCATCACCATTTATGATGAGTGCCTACGAATCATTTTGAGAAGAGTCCTCAGTGCCTCTCCAAATGGTTGTTTCTCACATGCTCGACTTCAACACCTTGATCGCATCGTTGAGACTCGCACAGGGTATTGGTCCTTTCAGTTATTTGTTGAAGACCCCGGATACCACCTGACTCTTCCACATTTGAAAGTCTACTTATAGAAACAACCAATTAAATTTTCCTATAGATATCCGGGTTGCGCATGGCGACAGTATTCAGATGTACCCCATTTTTATACTCCCTCGAGTATACAGTTACATATACTCCTCAGAGTTGACTCAGAGTCATTGAGTCCCTACAGATGTTGGACACCTTCAGATTCAGCAGTTCATCAACCCTTTTGAAACCTTGTTCAGAATGGTTGTCACTTTATTCCAGTGTATCAGTTATTGAGATCAGTCATGTTATGATCATAAGTACATCCCAAAATAGTGTCCCCTTTGGACCATTATGATGTACCAGCAGATTTTTTATGTATTATTCAGGTCCCCCTTCTTGGGACTAATTGTTATGTATATGTCTTGATACGAGCATGGGTATGCCCGCCTTGTCCATTATCAGAGATTATTACTATTCATATTGAGGCCATGTAATATTGTTTGCTTTGCAGCTTCCAAGGGCCGTGGATCCAGTCTCTAACCGGTCTCTTCTCTTCACCAAACCCTAGGAAAAAGACAAAAGAACTATGATGTCTATCGGCCATACGATGAGCTCCTGCCCTCACACATCAGGGGGCAATCTGTTAACACCCAAAAAGTGCTCACTAGCTCATTTCCTTATTCACATGACCCATTTGTCCACTTTTCCACCATTTGAGCCTCTAAAGCCATCAAAAGGTCACCAAAAGACCATAATACACCCATTTTCCCCCTCTAAATGAATATTTTTCCTCAAAAAGCATAAAAAACACTCAAAAAGGGTCCAAAATTCCCAAAAATATTAAAAAGGGAATAAAAATATTCAAAAAAGGAAAAAGGAGGGAAAAGGTACCTAAACCATGTTGGTCAATACCATTGGTTTCCTCAAAACCATAATGGTATTCCCCACCACCAAAAACTATAAAAAGGTGGTAGGGGCTCCTCACTTTCCATCCATCCACCATCCTATCCTCACGCTGTCAAAATCTCTCATGAGACTTTTGGCCATTTTCAACATCTTGGAGAAGAGACCTTTGGAGCTTGGAGCTACTCACCTTGGGAGTTGCTCAACACAAATCCTCACCATTTGAGGTATCTTAATACAAAATACTTATTCTTTTATTTCTTGTTCTTGAATCGTTTAAAAAAAAATTATTTGTTATATGCACATGCTAGTTTAGATTTAGATTTCATTTATAATTGTTTTTGCTTTCAATATTGAAACTGCTATCACATTGTTGATATGTGCCCATTGCACAAAGCTTGGTTGCAAAACCAAGCCAATAGATACCGTCCAATAATTCTCAACCAGTTTTATTAGGGTGTACAATTCTATCCCTGTAGACATAAAACCTCCTGTGGGGGCATCCAAGCTTCATTTTCCAACTGTTTTGACAGTGACTTTTCTCTCATGCTGAGAGAAAGGAGATCTTCCACTCTCCCCGATATGCTAAAATATGCATTAGAAGTGGAATCCAACTTGATGTCCTCAGGTAAAATGAAGCACATAACTGAAGCTGAGAAAAAGAGATGCAATTAAGTAGTGAAACTTTCCACATCCCAATCCATGGATGCCAAATTTGAGCAGATGATGAGAACTGTGGAAAGAATGGTGGATATGATCTCCCTTGACAATAGGTCTCTTTCCAGAGAAAACCCAGAGCCTCAAGCTCGAAATAACAATATTAGAAGGCCCCCTTCCCCACAAGGAAGACCTAGAGAGCCAAGAGACCCTAAAAACCCTAGAAAACCTGAGAATCAACCAACTAGACCACCTTTTGCTGAGAATTTCATAGATGAAGAAGAGGAAGATAGACATTCTAAAGACCAAATCCATCTCTTTGATCAGATCCAACCCCAGTTCTATTTGACTAAAGATGAACACGACCGGTCTTCCCTGTAATCAGATGATGTCCTAGGTGAATCAGAATCTGACTAGTACCAAAGAGGGCTCCACAACGCCATCTATGAGTTCGAGAGGAAACATAATTTGAGAAGTAGGAAAGTAACAGTACACCGAGGAAAGGCTGTTGCTGATCCATCCTCTTCTCAGCCACCAAGAAAGGAAATATCTGGGAGAAAGGACCCAAAAAATACTATCCCTAAGGAGACTCTTGAGAAGGGGGCAGAACCTCCTAAAAAGAGTCCAGAAGGGAAAGATTAAAGGGATATAAAGAAAACAGAGAGGGTCCATGCTGCTTTCAGTTTGGAAAATGAAATATATAAGATTAAAATTTCCATCCCCTTAAATGAGTTGGTCAAAAAATACGAATACAAAGACCAGATCCTGAAAGTAGTAGAGGGTGGAGAAGGAAAGTAGCCTGATACTCTCAATCAACATGATGACAAGCCCACCCTTATGTTTGGTCCCCATGTTAAAAATGCCTTAGAAATTGATGTCCCTCCTTTCTATATCAGTCTCAACATACATGACCATATCCTGCACAATGCCATGTTGGATTCAAGAGCCTCCCATAACCTCATGCCAAGTTCAGTGGTGGAGAATCTAGGGTTAGAAATCACAAGACCCTATAAAGACCTGTTCTCCTTTGATTCTAAAAGAGTTCCATTTGTAGGGATGATTAAAGACATGGTGGTCTCATTGACTCAGATACCTCAGAAGAATATGATCATGGATGTGGTAGTGGCTGATATTCCACCTAAGTTTGGGATGTTGTTGTCTAGGTCATGGAAAACCAAGTTAAAGGGAACCATGCAAATGGACATGTCTTATGCCACCATTCCCGTCTTTGGGGAATGTAGAAGGTTGTATAGGGAACATCGGCTGTCGTACGTAGTGAGCAACAAGGACATGCCGGATAACCACCCCATATTTTCCATAGACACAAATGTGGGTTCCTCCATTCTCTTCTATGATCCGGGTTCAGAAGAAGAAAGTGTGAAAGTTACCAAGTTACCTGAACCAAATGATGAAGCTAATAGTGGGAATGAGATACAATTCCTTGACAATTCAACCAACACAGAGAATGATGAGCAAAGAATGGAAGAGGGTAGTAATGAGGAATCAGAGGCCACAGTCACCCTCCCAAAAGAAGATCACTGGGTCATGAGATTCGATGTAGCTGTAAATAAAGAAGGAGCTGGAGCAGGAATATGGATCACCCCTCCATACGAGGGAAATGCATGCACCATATTCCATACTTCCAAGCTGATGTTTGACTGTTCAAATAATGTGGCAGAATATGAAGCTTTGCTATTGGGCTTGAATGTACTCAAATACCTGGAAGCTAAGAATATCAAGGTCTATGGAGATGCTGAGCTGATAATACAACAAGCGAATCGCAATTATGAGGCGAAACACCCCAGGTTAAGAGCTTACAGAAATGCGTTGTGCGATATGTTTGACAATTTCTTCACAGAGCATCATATTTATTTCATTCCCAGAGAGAAAAATGAAATAGCAGACATTCTAGCCAGCTCCGTTAGCAGGTTTCAACTCCCTGCCTATCCTACTAGGACTCACATGATTAATATAAGGCATAGACCCTCTGTCCCAGACAATACAACGCATTGGAAAATATTTGAAGATGACCAGCGGATAAAGAAATTTTTGGAGATGACTAGGGAATTTTCCAATGTCCAGATTGATCAAGAGGACTGTGAAGTGGAGGAGTGGGAGCCTGATCCGTTAGAGCTCAAAACTACTCTAGGAGGCAAAGACATTTTGTATCTAAAAAGAAACTACATACCCAAAGGATTGGTTCCACTGGAAATACTATTTGATGAAAATGATGTGGCCAAGGATCACAAAGTGGGTCCAAACCCAAAATAAATAGAAGACTGTAACATTGGGAGCGATGAAGAGCCCAAAATTGTCAAACTATCGAAATATTTGGCCCCAGGTACCAAAAAGGACTATATGGACTTAATGAGAATTTTTTCTGATGTGTTTGCATGGTGCTACAAAGATATGAAAGAATATGACATAGTCGTCATCCAGCATACCATACCAGTCAAGACAGGGTAGAATGCATTCAGGCAAAAGCTGAGAAGGATGAATCCCATGCTGCTCCCGCTGATAGAAAAAGAGGTAAAGAGGTTGTATGAGGCCAAAATCATAGTCTCTTTGAGGTTTTCCAAATGGGTGTCTAACATAGTCCCAGTAAGGAAAAATAACGGTGAAATCAGACTATGTATTTATTGAATTCATAAATATCAACAAGGTGTCCCTAAAGGACAACTAACCTCTACCCAAAATGGACCACATTTTGCAAAAGGTGGTAGGGGAAGCAAGAATGTCCATGCTAGATGGATTTTCATGGTACAATCAGATTAAGGTGCAACCAGAAGATAAGAGAAAGACAACCTTTACCACACCTTGGGGAACCCTCATGTACGTTAAGATGCCTTTCAGTCTGTTGAATGCAGGAGCCACCTTCCAAAGAGCTATGGACATAGATTTTGCAGGGGAGAAAGACAAATTTGTGGTCATCTACATGGATGACATCACTGTATACTCTAAATCTGATGCATAACATCTAAAGCATTTGCACCAGGTGTTCATCAAGTGAAAAAAAATTGGAATCTCCTTGAACCCCAAAAAGTCAAATTTTTCCATACAAGAGGGAAAGATGCTAGGCCACATAATATCTAAATATGGGATCAAAATTGACCCAGATAGAATGGATGCAATACATAAGATAGATCTCCCTAGGAGTAAAAAGTAAATCCAGTCACTTCTAGGAACAATGAATTTCATAAGGAGATTTATCCCCAATTTTGCAAAAATCATGAGGCCAATCACCTGCATGCTTAAGAAAAATCCTCAGGTCAGGTGGACTGCCGAGGCTAGGAAAGCGTTTGAAGATATAAAAAGAGCAATTGTTGAAGCACCTGTACTGATCAACCCAGATTTCGACAAGGAATTCCTTATGTTCTATTTCGCCTCAGAGCACTCTATAATGGGCGTGTTGTTACATAAAAATCAGGAAGGAGATGAGTAGCCTATAACTTTCTTTAGCAGGGCTCTCAGATATGCTGATCTCAAGTACAACATTATGGAGAAGCAATCCTATGCCATGATCAAAACTCTGAAGGATTTCATGGTTTATGTTCTACATTCTCGTGTTGTAGCTTATGTTCCCAATGCTGTTGTGAAAGATATATTGACCCAACCAAATACAGAAGGTAGAAGGGAAAAGTGGATAGCTGCGCTACTCGAATATGACCTGGAAATCAAACCTACAAATATTATTAAAGGGAAAGGGCTGTCCAGACTCATGGCTGATTCAAATTGAGATTCAATGAGTATGAACCTCCTGTCACACATGCAGGAGGAAACTTCCCAATATCCAATACCTCAGGTATCAGACAAATTCCTGTCCTCTCCTTGGTATTCTGATGATGTATATGTTTTGCAGAACTTGCAAGCACCCCTTGAGATGGGAAAAAGCGAAGCTAGATCCACCAAGATGAAGGCTGCAATGTTTTGCATACTGGGTGGTTGTCTTTATTGGAAAGACCCTAGAGGTGTCCTCTTGAATTGTATAGTAGAAGAGGAGGCCCAAGTGACCTTGAAAGAGTTTCACAGAGGTGTTTGTGGAGGACATCATTACTGTAAGGCCACTGTTAACAAAATTCTCAGGGAAAGGTTATATTGGCCTACTATGTTTAAGGATTCTTATAAGGAAATAGCCAGCTGCCATAAATGCCAAGTTTTTTAAGGAAAGAGGAAGCTATTGTCCTTGCCTTTGAAACCAATATCTTTAGAATCCCCTTTCTAGTAGTGGGGGCTTGACTTCATTAGCGAAATTTTACCCAACTCCTCTGGACAACACAGGTGGATATTGATTGCCACTGATTATTTCACCAAAAGGATCGAATCAGTACCCACCAAGCAGGCCACAGATACATTCATAATCAAGTTTATGGAGGAGAATATCATGTCTCGGTTTGGGTTCCCTGTTAAGATAATCACTGATAATGCATAGGATTTCAAATCCAAGAAGATGATCAAATTCTGTGATAAGTTCCACATCAAATTGGGACATTCTACTACTTACTATCCCCATGGAAATGGATTGGAAGGATCCTCTAACAAAATCCTAGTGAGGATAATCAAGAAGTTGCTGTAAGAAAATAAAAGGGCTTGGCACACCAAGATGACCTTTTCCCTGTGGGATGATAGGATCACCTCTAAAAATTCCATCAGAATTTCCCTTTCAAATTAGTATATGGAATAGAGGTGGTATTCCCTGATTCCCTCAGAGGGCCCGCAATGAGACTATTGCAGGAACAAGAAGAAGAGCCAAAACCTGAACTGAGGAGAGCTAGCCAGCTGGTGGAAGTGCAAGAAATTAGAGAAGGAGTACATGTTGAAGCCACGAAATCTCAGGACTGGATCAAGAAGACATTTGAAAGAAAGGCTAAGGTGAATTATTTCCAAGTGGGAGAGCTGGTATTGAAATGGGATGTTAGAAGAGAAGACCAGGCCCAAAAGTTTGATAACCTTTGGTAGGGACCCTATACAATCACCGCCTACCATGGAAATAATGATTTCTTCCTACAGGACGAAGATGATGAACTTGTCGGCAAGGGAGCCGTTAATGGATGGTTCTTGAAGCATTATTTCAAGTAGAAAAGCAAGTCCGCCGACCCACCCCCACTGTACATTACCATTTTTTATTTTCCAAGAGTCATGTTTCAGTTTTTGTGATACGAAGAAGGAAAAAGAGGAGGACAGTAAGGGACACTAGTCTACATGTTCTTTCTACCTCGCAGGGAGGATAGCATCCCTTGTTGGAGCCGCTATTAACACCTATTATGGTTTCCACTAGGGAAGGTAAAGGAAATCCCCTGACAAAGGCCCAAGGCCACCCATCGGCCGGTTACACCAAAGAAAGAGTCAGGAAACCCAAAAATAGCTAAATGACCGAGTCACAGTAAGAAAATGAGAAAAAACAAGGCAATAGAGCTCTTCCGTAGAAAACATCTAGCCATAAGGGCTTCTTCCGCAACCAAAGGAGGTTCAACGACCAATATTGAATTGCGGGACCATATCAGCGGTTGAAAATGCGTTTTGCAAATGGGTTTTCGAGTTCCACATCCTGCATTGCGGATTGCAGAATGTAGAAAGTCAATTTTCCGAGAATAAAAAAAGCAGGGTTTCCGATTCCCGCAATCTACATTGCGGATTGCGGAAAGGCCATTTTCCAAAGGGAAAAAACGTAAGTTTCTGAATCTCGCATTCTGCATTGTGGATTGCAGATTGCGGAAAGTCCATTTTCTAAGGGGGCGAAAAGGTGATTTTACGAATCCCGCATTCCGCATTATGGATTGCATATTGCGGAAAGGTCATTTTTCAGGAACGCAAAAAAACAAGTTTTTGAAAACCGCATCCCGCATTGTGGATTTTGGATTGCGGAAAGGCAATTTTCCTGCAGGAATAAAATCAAGTTTCTGAATCTCGCATCCCGCATTGCATATTGTAGATTTCGGAAAGGTCATTTTTCAGAAGGTGCAAAGATGGAGATTGCGGGTCGAAAGAAGTTTTCTAGAACAAATCGCAGCCGCAGGGAATGAAGATTTTCACAGAAAAATGACGTGTTTGAGAATGGTGAAGGGGCCTGTTTCAGTTACATGCCCTAATCAACCTAAAACGACCTGATACGAAGGACGAGCAGGTGGATTTTGTGTCCCAATGGTGCAGTGCAAGCATAAGTGATTCCCCTTCCTCCTCGCGTGACATAATTAGGTTTGTTGATTCGGGTGGCCTAGCTCGAGCAGCCTCATCATTATTAGTCTGAGTTTGTTATGAATTAGTTAGGATATTTTGATGCTTTGTAAGCCTATAAAGGTAGGTTCTGAAGAGGACCAAAGGGTTGGAGGTTTTTTTTTTAGAGAGATTACTGCTATGCACCTATATTTGAACTCGCTCTCTTAATTCTATGAGAAGACCCGATTCTGGAGCTTGAGATTCCTGTGATGTGTGTTCTGATGTCTGTTATGTCCCGTGTATGTGTTCTTGATTTGTATTTCCATTGATTGTTTACTTCTGCAGTACCTAAAGATCAAGATTACATGGTCTGGATTTCATGCCCACATGCTCTAGATGCATATGACTATGTATTCCACCCTTTTCCTCTTGAAGTTGCAGGTTAGAATTCATTTATAAATGCTCTGACCTTGTAATGGAACCTGTCGCCTTTTTCTTCCTTCACCTGCTGATCATTTCGACTTGAAATAACCCCATCTTCCTTGCCTCATGCCTCTGCAATTGTGGTCCAAATATGTCATTGGTGACAGTAAACCCACCGAAGTTGACTCCATTCCCAGTTGTCCTCCTATTCTTAACTCCAACCGAATGAAAATATTCTTTTAATTCATTGTTTGAAGGTCTAGCCACCACTTTTACAATTATCCCATCCTATTCAAGCTATATCCTGTTGTTGGAAGCACTAAAGAGAGATCCCTCTATGTGGTTGGAAATGCTAATTTCCATCCACTAAAGATTGGTTTGCAACAACTACCTCATGGTATTTCCTGCCACAACCCAGGAAAATATCGATTGATAACCAGTGATAACACTATGCTTCCTTTTTATTCAATCATTGTTTAGCTTGTTTCAGATGTTAGTAATTGAAAAGGTTAATTAACCATTATGAATTTCTTTATTATGGTGAACTATTATGACAGGGTGATTTGAATTTGTTCGTGTATCTCTATTATGACAGGATTCCATTGTGGATTATCACATTTTGGGAAAATAATTGTCTAACATAAATGTTTACTGATTTTATTACCAATTATTCTAAAAATTTGGTTCTTTGTATCTTAAACTTGGTTTGGTTAAATGAATTTTCTGTTTAATTGCTATAAGTAGGTATTCTTCTGATGAAAATACATATTTCTCTTTATTTTTTTCACTGCATCCTACTTAATTAACAGAACCAAGTGATAGAATTTGAACCTATTTTAGGTAGGTTTTCCTGCTTGAATTTTCTAACTGAATTCATCCTAGCTTACCTTAGATTTCTTTAGGATTAATAATTACAATTGTTCACCCAAACATTAAGTCTTCTTTTCAAGAAGAAAAACCCTAAGGCCAACAGGCGATTATATTTGTAGGAAGTGATCACCCCAAACGACTAGGAAATAGGGAAACTCTTGAGAGTGTTTTCTAAAGTTATTGGATTGGATTTATTTCTTTGTGTTGATAACCGGACCAGTTCCCTGTCATCAATAGTATACTTTACACTAAACAATGGTTCAAATGTGTGTCTCAAATGTGGTCCTGCAACTCTCAAATCTCCAAATGGGAAAAAATAAGTATGAAACTAGTAATAGAATCTAGCTTTTCATTGTGTAAAATTTGAGCAAAAGAACATTGTTAGTCAGTTAGGCTCTATGTAACCTTTCCACTTCCCTCTTAGGATAGCTAGTTGAATAGGAAAAGCATGTTATTTGCTGCAAAAAATGCAATTGTACTTTCTCTCCATCTCCATTGTTGATGGAGGTTTTGGTGGACATTCCATAGGTTGCTCACTTTGAAATATTTTGATATCATAGGTAGGAAGAAAATAAACCAAGGAATCAAGTGAACAATAAGATAATATCTTCACAAGGAAACCGTAACAAACCTTCTATATGGCTACTAGAATTTGAGTATCTTATTTCATTAGTATAGTTTGCTGCATTGACTACATAATATTTTTTAGCAATGGTACTTCCATCCGATAATTTATTGATTCTCCATATCTTTTGAGATAGTGTAGTACCAAAGTATTAGCCCATTCTAGTATCTCAATCTTTCACTAGGTAAAATTTTATAGGTTTGATCAATTTTTCTATTAATTTTTCTTTCCTACTTTCAAAGAAACCAAAGCGAAGCCGCATCAGCTATAGTAATGTTTGGATTGTATTGATTTTCAATAGAGTTAAAATCTCAATATAAACAAGAAATATTTAGCCTTTTAATGCAATATTGAATTTCTTCTTGAACTCCTCTATATGCTGCTTTGTAGGTGCACGAGTTCCATGCCTTGCTAACATCATCGTCCATAGAGCTCTTAGTTCCTAGACACTGGAACTACAAGTGAATTCTAGTATTGCGGATTGGTGGAGGAGTGGTATATTTTGAACCGCTTTTGGAACCACAATTCACCTTAATTTGACATGTAGAAAAGTGGTAATTTTAGTTGCAAGTCAGTGGAACAATATTAAACAACATGTTAGTTGTCAACCCACAATTGATATAAGCCATTAATTTCTCTACATCTCCATCGTCAAATCTAATCACTATGTAACTTCCACATACTACCCTCTACAATTGAGGGGGATGCAGAAATAGGATCCATGTGATCTAGATGGATGTTGGTGTCCACCTACCCAATCCACTGGCTCAAAGACATAGTTTTCCATCTTGGCAGTTATTTTATGGTTTTTCAGGTCCTGATCTTCCAGGGCCATTTTGAGGCCCTACATGACATTTTTTCCACAACAGTACTCAAATGATCACCAAGGGCATTGTTTGGTTCAACAACACAGATTCCTTCTCAACCAAACCTTTCCAACAAGATACCAAGCACCATAAACGAAGATCGTATGCAAAAGTTGCGCCCCCTTAAGTTCATGTATCAACTAACCACTCTAGGGTGCACAAACATTTTGGCGTTTCATCTCCCAGGGTTAGGGTTTTTTATGTTTAGGGTTTTTCTTTATGTTAAAAAGGCCTTTCTGGCCTCATTGTATCTCATTT